>OW387145.1:24741074-26062553 GCA_936440205.1 Lepidonotus clava | reverse complement strand
AGATTCAGAATATTATGCTTACATCCTGACATATTAAATCATATTATTAAACGATAAGAGTCTTTAGGCATTACTGTAGACTAAAATGTTTTAAGAACAATATACATATTCCATTCCATATATACCTTTCGACTTCATCAACGTTGCCATTTGCAGTAAATAGTGCCATCTTGTGTTAACTTTGCCGATAGCGTTAACCTTAATTACGTGACCCAAATTAGCGTTATCTTTCAAGTACTTGAAGTCTGAGCCATCTAGTGAGTAAATGAAATGCCAGCTAGCGTATACTTAACAGAATCACCGCCTGTTGATAACTTGAAATTTCTTCACAATTATTGATTAGCCATGAATTTTGACTCATTCTATAAGACAAAGCACCTGCCGGGCTGAACGATATTGTATTCAATATATTAGAATTCAGGGTTCATTTTCCTGACTTGTCTATGGCGATGGCGAATATTATTCAAGTCCTATATGCTATTACTTCATCGAGCCCAAAGCAGATGGGGGGTTCCTACCAAACGTTAACGACTTACAATACAACAATACAATACAATAATTTATTCACAGCCCTAATTCAGGCAAAGGAAAGAGATCGTTTAGCCGATATATAGTTACTTGGAATCCCAGATTAAGAATAGAAAGATCTAGATCTAGAGTCAGCTAGCTACTCGATGATAACACTAAAGACTATGAAACAGATCAATTTTCAAAAAGGGGGGGGGGCGTGCTATTTTGGAAATCTCCTCCCGCACCATAAAATAATTAAGTGTAATGGTTATCCAGAGTATCCCCTTTGATGGGGATTGAATAGTGACATGGCTTGGGCAGCGTAGTTATTTTGAGGTAGCACCTTGAGACTAAAATACTTTTAACATGTCGACTAAGTTGTTTAGAGCTGAGATTCTACGCCCCGAGAGGTGTACCTTGCCGCACTACCCATAGTTGTAGACAAAGTATTCGTCCCTGGATATTGCCATTCCTATACAGCGGAGGTGGTTGAGCAGGGGAGGGGATGCATCGCAGGCTAGTGCATTTCATGCTTTTCCCTTAGGCTTCGGGCCTGCGCTCTTCTCTGGCATGGAGCCGCATGCTTTTGTTTTTAGAGGATTTAGTTTTTTTTTGTTTTGTGGTCCAGCTTTTCGGCCACGTTCTTGTCTGAATTTGGCCATCATAATGCTGCAAAATTAATTCTGTCAAATTGTATAATGTTGCATGGTTTTGAGTTCAGAAGAGCGCTTCCATGGTTAGGGCATTTTCACGTCACAGGCATGTGTGAGTAAGAGATATGTACATCGGTATCTCTTTGGCAAGGGATTGGCAGTTGAATAAGTAATGAAACTGATGGGACAGGACATGACAGGTTTGACACCGGGACACGCCTCTATGATGACTGCGTCCAGCTGTTGGCCATCTGAGGCGGCGCATTTCAACTAGCTTCTGTGTCAGGTCCCTCATAGGAGTACCTGTCGCGTTTCACACCGGGACACGCGTCTATGATGACCGCGTCCAGCTGTTGGCCATCTTAGGTGGCGCATGTCAACTAGCTTTTGGTCAGGTCCCTCATAGGAGTACCGCGGCCCACTTCTTGACACGTGACGTAACAGGCCTCAAACGGGGCGGCGGTCATGGTGTCGCTCATACTCCTAGGACGTAACTTATGGTAACTTATGGTGTCGCTGAAACCCCTGGGACATACGTAACTTACGGTAAAAGTCTTGCCTCATCGATAAAAGATCGCTTTCGCCAGATCATGTGTCCACAGGAGAGCCAGCCGGGGATGTATAAATACGGCGTGGCATATGGCTATAGATCACTGGAAAACCTGCTGCCACCATGAACGCATCAAATGACTGTCCTGACTCTGTCCTGTCCAACGGTGACCCGAGTATCAGCCCGTGCAGGATGATCACCAGCAGCCCAAAATTGGGTGGCGCGCAAATAACAGATCTTGATCTGTCTTCGGATGATTCCCTGTTCCCCATGGATGTGTTTCACGTGACCAATATTTTTGACGAGAACCTGGAAGCGTCTGGCTCTTCATGCACCTCCGCCATTTCAAAACCAACCATGGCCGATGTGTTGGCTAAGATGGATCGCCTGGAGGCGAAGTGCCGAAAGGTCGCGTGTGAAGCGTCTGCGGTAAGAGCAAGGGCCGAAAAGTTGGCCATTATCCAGCAAGCCAAGCCTGCGCCTGCCCAAACATCCTTGGCATACGAACCGAAGCCGAGTAATGCTATAGCTGTAAGTTGCGAAATATGTTTCAACTGCTCCTTATATTATAAAACTGTACATATTAAACATAGTCTTGGTTTATCAATTATCGACATATCATTTAGTAAGTAATCGAATTCCATCTTAAATATATTTACAATTCACTGCTTAATGCTTGGTTTCTTTTGTTGTTTCTAGTATTCTGTTCGTTCCGCTTACAAGGGCAGGTGCAGGGAAAACGCTGGCTTCACGCTTACTGCTGGGTAGGTTCATGAATTCGAAGATCATATAAGGTGATAACGATCGATGTGAACAGTGGAGACCTTAATATTGTTTTCCCTTAATATTGTAATCTAATTGTAGTGATAGAGCACGTGCACCCCAAGCGATGCCGTTCATGACTATAATACATATGATTATATTCCTACATTCAGGGCGGGGATGAACCATCCTCAAAACGCTGCGGTTATCCAGGATTTGGTTAATAACGTCAGCACCGGCGAAGATGCCCCCAGACCCGAGGTATTAGGTAAGTCTGATCGGTAGCAAGTTTCCCTGTTAACTAATTACCTGTACAGGTACATGAGTGGATGGATCACGCTCCTCCTAGTCATCTTGACTTAATACCTAAATTCAGGTTATCGGAAAAAGTGTTGATATACCTAATTAAATGTTATAATTATGATGTAACTGTACTACTCGCTTGGCTTATGCGTGTCCATAATTGTCTATTAAATGAAAGATGACTTGGAGAGTTAATACAGGTTTAATCCATAATTTATTAATAAAGGCTCACTCCCGGAGGAGATATTGTTATTACAAATAGGAAATGTAGAACTAATATCATATACATTGAGTGTTGCAAATGTAAAGTGTCACAATATAAAGTATGACAACATAAGGTATTACAAAATATAAAGGGTCACAACAAATGTGACAGTGGCAGTCTCTCTTCATAAAAAGTCCTATCACAGTGTTTTGACACCTCTGAGTGTGTATCACAAAGAAGAAAGCTTAGGGCTAATACGCTTTGACACTAATTAAAAACCTGGTAAAATAATTCCATACAATGTCAAAGTATTTCATATATATTTCCTCTACCATTCCTATAGAACGTTTTTGTCCTTTCCCGTGCTTTGATTTAACATGTAAGAACCCCTTATATCCTTTCTCAAGTAGTGGCTTGAATTGTAAGCTGATTTCAAATCATTATTTATATAGTCGCTACCCAGACGTATTTCCGCACTCAGCAAACCAGGGCGAGGCGAGAGCGGGCCGGGGAGATCGAGGAGAAAAACAGAAAGGCCAACCTCCGTCACCATATAACCCAGGTAAATCAATTTTGGTCGAAAGAGAATGGGCGCTCGTGCAGGCATTATTTCGTGAAGCCCCGATCCTATTAAGCATGTACTTTTCTTATAGTTGCCATCTCACAATTGAACTTACACTTATTATTAGATCTAGAGTGACCAATTAATATTGCAACCCTTGTTAATACTGAGTTGCACTATTTAAATTCCAGCAAGTAAGATCCAATGCTAAACAACTTCTTTGTGTTTGATGTTGTTGGCCAAGTATGTCTTAACTATATTATATATTTAATAACTTTGCAGAAGATACAAAGACGGCGTGTCGCACTGGACGAGCTTGTTCATCAGGAGTGGGACGAGGATAGGAGGTCGGCCATGAGGGCCGTCCTCACACCAGACTATACAAGTGATGAGGATCGCGTCCTTGATGAACACTCCCCGCGATACCACCGCCTAATCAAAACCCTGGTGTGGGAAAGTGACGCCCTCAGATCCTCTAAAGCGCACCTAGACAACAAAGAGGACTCTGTCACCACCACACGTCAGCAGTCCGTCCGATTAGCTGTGGAGCGCTCGCCGACCTGCGACCCAGCACCAGAACGCCAACAGCCTCCTCCCAGCGCCCCAGACTGGGCAGTGAAGCCTGCGTATCGGTGTGGGGGAGGCGAGGCCTAACACCCCAGCTGCCCAGACATTATCCCCGCCAGTCAGCCATTTTGCCATAATTTGTTCAATTCGTTATAAAAACTGTTCTCCAAAGTACTTGGCACTTCTTGTTTTCACTTCGATCTTATTATTTACCCCTGCCTGCTAAGCAGGGTTGTTTAAATGTAAAACTGACTTTTTAAAAATATATCGGTACAATCTAGGTACACTCTATAGGTTACCAATATAAAGGCATTTAAAATGTTTCACATCATCACTCCATTATTATCGTAAAACCACAATTAACAAGACTAATAGGACTAGCTTGATGACAAGATTTTTTCCTTGACTAGAATGTATATAATAATGAAATAGAATAGAGCACACTTTAAATTACGAGTAAAGAGTAACTTCTATCTCAAAAGATGACTATATTTGTAAATATAAATATCACATCACTCTAGCCGACTACCATGATTTAGGAATAAACTTCCAATTGGATCATCTGTCGGTCTTTAGATATATTGTCAGCAGCGCTACATAAAAGTAAAATAGCATGACAAGAAGGTACCAGCTGTACCAGAGACTGAGTACTAGTAAACGTCTCAACAATTCAATTGCAACCTGCACACGACAACCTGTATATGTAAATTGTAATAGATATAGCCCAGTCGCCTGCACACCATACACCTTCGTGCTGTGCACGTGCACACAAACATCAGCTCTAAATGCAACAGCTAATAATACATAAGGAAGGATAGGCCCATTCAGTCTGGGGAATTCGAGCGGTCAGTTCCTGCTGCCGTTGGTAGACCTCGCACAGCTACCGATCCGACGCCACAGACCGGCCCTAATTGCGTCTGCGGACGTCGCATCGGTAAATGTACGAGGACTGGTTCAGCATCGCTCTCAATACCTTGAAGACCAGGAGGTAGGTGTTGGTATAGATGCATTTCTCCCTGCGACATGTTATGTATACAGTGTTGGCAACTAACTTTTTGGCCTGTGGGCCAACAGGGCCGACTATATGCCAAGTATTGTCACTCCTGAGAGCTTTCTGACAGCCCTGATTTTTTCTTGTTAGGATAGGCCCATTCAGTCTGGGGAATTCGAGCGGTCAGTTCCTGCTGCCGTTGGTAGACCTCGCACAGCTACCGATCCGACGCCACAGACCGGCCCTAATTGCGTCTGCGGACGTCGCATCGGTAAATGTACGAGGACTGGTTCAGCATCGCTCTCAATACCTTGAAGACCAGGAGGTAGGTGTTGGTATAGATGCATTTCTCCCTGCGACATGTTATGTATACAGTGTTGGCAACTAACTTTTTGGCCTGTGGGCCAACAGGGCCGACTATATGCCAAGTATTGTCACTCCTGAGAGCTTTCTGACAGCCCTGATTTTTTCTTGTTAGGATAGGCCCATTCGGTCTGGGGAATTCGAGCGGTCATTTCCAGCTGCCGTTGGTAGACCCCGCACAGCTACCGATCCGACGCCACAGACCGGCCCTAATTGCGTCTGCGGTCGTCGGGGCGGTAAATGTACGAGGACTGGTTCAGCATCGCTCTCAAAACCTTGAAGACCAGGAGGTAGCTAGGTGTTGGTATTATTCTGTCTATACTCGTTGTCACCACTTACCACCTGACCTCACACCTTACCCCTTCAACCCCGTCCCCTCCCAACCCTCCCATCCCATCAGGGGGACAGGAGGATGTGGTTAATTGCCCCCCTCCCCCTATCCCCCCCCACCCGTTCCATACCCCCACCCCCCTCCCCTCTCCTCCACCCGATCCCCTTCTCTCCCCCTCTTGCCCCCTCCCCCTACCCTGTCCTGCTTGCCCCCATCCCCAGACCAAAAAACCCATAAAAAACAACAACTCAAACAAAAAAACAACAAACTATGTATAATACTATAAATTAAGAAACTAAGCTAAACTAAACTAAACTATTTACAAAATGTACAAAAAAAACACCTTCTCTCCCCCTCTTGCCCTTGCCCCCGATTCCCTGTCCCCCTTGACCCCTGTCCCCCTTGACCCCTGTCCCCCTTGCACCCCCCCCCACACACACACACACGTGTAAGGTCTAGCCATGGAGACGAGGATTAACAAATATTGCATGGAAAGTTAAACCAACGAGGGTAACACGAGGTACTATTGCCCTGAAATTCCATTTAGATAAAGTGGTTTTACAATTATATCGTAAGAGTCCCTATTATATAGGGGCGTTGGCATGGAACCAATTGGCCATGCACATATATCAAGCTGAAAGTCTACAACAATTCAAACCATGGTAAAGATATGTATTGAGGAATATATAACGTGACTCTAACACCTGAGATAGGCAGGCTTAACATAGTCCTGCTTACTCGTTTTGTATAACTACTTGTCTTTTTCAAGTGACATAATATATTTAATTATTATAATAATATAAACCGGGATAAATTCTTAACATAGACAATATCCCTTACTCATTAACAGTAGATGATAAATGAGTGTTATATTTGCTGAGTTACAAATATTGTACATATATATTACCTACACCGAGAACTTTGTTAAAAGAGTGTGGTTCAAAAAAAACAAAAAACTTTACTCTCTCTGGTCCGACTCTCTGGTCTAGCTATTTGAGTCGGACCCTGAGTCGGACGAGAGAGAGTAAACAGACGCAGGGCTCGGCGGTGGTGGTGGTGGTGGTGGTGGTGGTGACGGACGTGGTGACGGTGGTGGAGACGGTGATGGTGCCTGGCCATGGGGCTGGGGCTGGGGTGGCAGCTGGGGGTACCGGTGGGGCGGCGGCGGCAGCTGGGGGTGGAGCGGCAGCGGCAGCTGGGGGTGGGGCGGTGGCGGCGGCGGCGGGGGGCGACGGTGGTGGTACCGGGGACGGTCCCTGGGGCTGGGGCGGCGGTGGCAGTGGGGGTAGCATCAGCATGACCACCTCGGCCCCTGCGGGCGGTCGTACCACCCTAAGAGAAAAAATACAAATTTACAAAATTGAAAAATATTGCCTTTGCTTTCCTTCGAAATAAGGATATAACCCTAACCCTAACCCTAACCCTAACCCTGTTGCCTTTGCTCCCGGCCTTTGCTTCGCTTCTAAATAAGGATGTAAGCTCGTAAAGTGAAAGTTGTTCATGGGAAATTTGGACGAAGATATTTACATATGCATGTCCACTGACTTTTAATTATGCAGAGTATGTATATAATAAGGGTGAGGTAGCATGGCGTTACCTTGTTACAAGGGAAAAAAGTTACAAATGAAATGAATGGATCAGAATTGATTCTAATACTAATTTATGGAATTCGAAGTTATATTTAGATAAATAATGGAGTGTTATAACTATATATTATTAGACTCACTGTATGCGTGGGGCTGGCCCGCTGAGGACAAGAAACACAATCCCCGGCCCCACCTGCTGGGTGTACACCAGGCCTCTGAAAATTGAATAGTGAAGCTTAAGGTCATTTCATGTCTATCAATAGTAATCAGCTCCAGCAGAAGACGCTATCCTACAAACAGACACTATCCAACAAAACTTTGTCACTTAGAACCATATTTTATGGGATAGCGGTTGCACATGTACAAGCTGCTAAGCCGCAAAATTGTTGCTAATGTAAGTGACAAAACATTAATTTTGTCACTTAGCGACTTCTTATGATGCTAAACTACAAAGAGATGCTAAATGACAAAACATTAATTTTATCGTGTAAATTATTTAAAATGGTACTTTAAGGGTCATTAAACCATGCAAGGAGGGGTAAATAAGGGGCAGGGCCACCTAGGCCGGCCATTCAGCCTGAGACATTCTCCCCGGGCATTCTCCCACCTTCCCGTCCTTGCATTGTCCAGGGGCAGATCCAGTGGAGGAGGAGGGGGGGGGGGGGCGGGGGGCCGATTTTGTGCTAGGGGAGGTCAGGAGACTCACGGGATCTAGAGTGGACATGTCTGTAATAAGTGTCGAAAAGAGGGGGGTGCGCGCTATTGGAAGTGTTTGCTTCTTAATTACCTTTTGGACGAGTTTTAAATTTAAAAAAATGTAAAATTGGTCCCAAAAAGGCACCCGCGCAACCCCCTCTAAATCAGCCACTGCCTCCGCCAGATCATCTCTTTGCCCAAACGGCCAACTAAAAACCATCGAAAACACAACAGGTTTCTATATATTATAAACCCTTGTTCTTGGGAAAATAGGGAACATAACTAACAAATAAAGACTTACTGTTGATGCCCGGGTCTATGTGCCATTGTGTGGTAATTGATCCTGAACCGTAATCCTCGATCGGAGGACACTCAAATCAAGGTGTTTCCGTGTCCTGGGTCTGGAGCCTTCTGCGCCCCGGTTGAAATTCCGCTTATCTGTTTGTCCAAGACGTCGACGTATTCTGATATCTGACGTCATGACGTACGACGTCAGGTAGAAGCTAGCGCGATGCGAGCGTGAGAACTTAGTTAATTAGCGGAAAACAACACTCTTTATCTCACACACTTACGTTCACACGCTATAAATAGCGCAATTAAAACACATATTATCGAAACACAATAAGGAATCAGCTGATGAAAAAGATACACTGGTTTTATATAATCTCTTGTTCAAAGATTTTGTTCACAGACCAAAGAGCTCGAGATAAGTTAAAAGGCATAACTACTTAAACTGCCATCTTATCGACTTCATGTTACAAAATAATTGGCGGGGAATCACCAGACTGGTATGTTTTATGATAGCCGTTAGAAACGGACGGGGTGAGAGGGGCGGACCCAGGAATTTGTAGAGGGGGGGGGCCCAAAAACATGAATGTACAGGGGGGTGGGCCCCCCATCAAACATGATTTAACAGGGCAAGGGGGGGGGGGGGGCAAGGCCCGTCCGCCCCCCCCCCCCCCCCCCTGGATCCGCCCCTGGGGTCAGTCTACCCCCCTCCATTGACACACTCTTATTTGGGAGGGCGGTGATTTTTGGTGTCCAAAAATAGGTGGCGGTCGCCTAAAATTCAGGAGCGGTAAGTCATGAAAAGTTGGCAGTGGGGAGTAACCTTCAAAGAGTCCCCCCCCCCCCCCCCCGGGAGGGCCCTGTTGTGGGCGGATGACCCTAAATTATATAATGGCTGGAAGGGACCACCCTCGCCAACTCCCACTGGAAGACATGTGTGGGACTAGAAACGGACGGGGTCAGTCTACCCCTTAGTCTACCCTAACCCGGACCCTAACCCATCTTCACGGGTCAGGCTCTGTGCGGCTCCCGTCACCTACGTAGTGTAGGAGCGGGAGCCCGGTGGGGGGGGGGGGGGGGACGACTTGGGTTTGAAACGGACCCACCAAGCGGGGGCGGGGAACGTAAAAATTGGCGGGCGGTCAGCAAATAGGGGGGCGGTGAACAATATGCAGAGAACAGTATAGGGGCAATAACTTGGTAATTAGCCTTATTGTTACTTTATTTCACCCAAAAAAATACAGTCATCTTATAAGAAGTTTTGTTGCATTACACAGGGGCAGACCCAGGAATTTGTAGAGGCGGGGGGGGGGAGCAAAACATGAATGTACAGGGGGGTGGGCCCCCCATCAAACATGATTTAATAGGGCAAGGGGGGGGGGGGGGGGGGGGGGTCCGACCGCCCCCCCCCCCTTGAATCCGCCACAGATTGGTAACTATAAACAAATAAAGGCCGGATTGAGTGTCGACACCCCCCCTTCAAGACATTCTGCTACAGACTGCAGGCTTTAAGCCGGATGCCAGGTGCACACAGAGTCATGCGCGGATCCAGGGGGGGGTCCAGACGGGCCTTGGCCCCCCCCCCCCCCCTCCCATGTTAAATCATGTTTAGGGGGGCCCACCTCCCCCTGTACATTCATGTTTGTGGGCCCCCCCCCCCTATACGAAGTTCTGGATCCGCCCTGTCACCCCTGTCACCCCTGTAACGACCCACAGAGACCGCCTCTCAGACTGGGGCAAACTCATGGGGCAAACTGCAACACACCTCAGATTCCGTCCCAATCATCGGTTGAGACCGGGGTTTACTTACGCAGTGCAACGGGGCGTGGTGGGGCGTGGCCCGGTAAGGGTTCCACCATCCGGCGGTCTCTGGGTCGGGCCCCCGGGTCGGGCCCTGGAGATTAATCCTCCATCACGCAGGGCTCTCTCGCTCCCTCCCTCCCTCCCAGTCTATCCTGACAGATAACTAGTTTTACCGGCGCAGGAGCCTTGATTTGTGAAGACGTGGAGAAATGGCAATGTTTGACCCCATTGTAAGGCCCGTGGAGGAACCTACCCGTCTGAAAATCAATCACCTGCAGCATCAGGTCGGCGGTGAAATGGATAAGTCATTTCATTGACCTGATGTGTTTTCTCTCCGTGGGTTCGAATCCTGTAAATGCCTTGGTAAACTTGACGTATCGTCCGTCATACGGCAATAAGCCACGTGCGCCTTTTTTCTGTTCATAATTTTTAATTGTCATCGTCAGTACTATTTTATATCAATATTATGTAATTCACGAATATGTCTTGGTAGGGAAAGCCAGTGTTTAGCACCCCGGTAATAAGCTAAGGGGATTTCCAGAGATGAAAGTGGTCCATGAGAAAAAAAACCAGTAAATTCATGCGCGAAGAATTGCATGCATAAAGGGAGGGTCGAGTACTAAAATATTATTATTTGTTTAATTCTCCGAATTTTGTATTTATCTTAATTATTGCTCATTTTTGACTTTTAACATATCAATTTGTTCACAATTATGTTAAAGAATGTTTTCCTTAGAAAAAATCCAACTTTCATTTATCATTTCAAGACTTTTCTATCATCACTGTCGGAATAATTTAATGCTCCACAAGAAGAGAGACCACACGCCCAACCCCCGTTCTTCCCCCACATCACATAACCATCTGCAGCTGGTCACCAGACACCCCTGACCACAGCGCTACCCATGACGGGGATAAGACTACAAATTCAGAATGTAAAACTATAAATATTTCATATGGAAAAAACACATAATAAGTACATTTTCCTTGGTGTTAAGACTAAGAATGAAAAATATATACAAATGCTCAGTACATTGTGATCTGAAATTTGTTTCTGACATTAAAGTGTGAACAAAATGTTCTATAAATTTATATTTGCAATACCAATGGGACTCCCCATATGAATCCGATCCTCCACTTTCTCCTTTTCCACTTTATACTGGGAAGGGGGCTCTTTCAAGGTTACTACCCACTGCCAAACTACCGCCCGCCCCTTCTTTTTCTCACCGATCCCTCCTGAATTCTAGTTGACCACGTGCACCCCTTGTTACAAAGGTCCCCATAGGTCTCCAGAAATAAAAGCAGGAGAACCATTCAAAAATAGCGTGTATCTGAGGAAATCTTCATTCATTTTCCCTGTGTGGCTGGTGTCTGAGGGCCTCCACTGACCGTTACACACACCCCTCCTCCAGGCGGCCCTTTGATAAGCCATAAACCACGGGTGGTATGTCTCAGGGTGGTGATAGGAGGAGGGGAGGGGGAGGGTGCATCTGTGACACACATTTGTAACCGTCCTGGTGGATTCAAAATATGTACAGGTCGTTTCATTAGATAAGGGGTAAATAAACCAAATTCAGTGTTCTGATTGATTCAGGTACGTTTGGACACATAATATAGGCTGTCTGAGCAAGTCGACATAAAAAATAACTATTCATTTTGGGCATAATGGTCAGGGACAATCACATTGAGCTCCTGGGGATGTGCACAGAGCAAAGACCGGGTGTGCAGTGAGGGCCACACAACTGGAGGATTGGTAATATAGGTGACGCGCGGTGTATTCTGGGTAGGTCCCGATACCCCCCCTGGTTACTACCCACTGCCAAACCACCACCCGCCCCTTCTTTTTCTCACCGATCCCTCCTGAATTCTAGTTGACCACGTGCACCCCTTGTTTGTCAGGGAAGACTCACATAACCGCCCCCAAAAAAACTGGTTGACCGTTCTGTACATGTCAGTACCAGGAAATATGCCTAAATACCCCAAACTGCTTAATATAATCATCCTCGGTATGCAGAAGGTTTAATTCAGTTTGGCAGGTATCCAAGTCTATCAATACTAGACTTTATCTCTTGATGGCTCGTGGTTGATATGTTTAAATCCATACAGTCAATTACACTAATCTATAAGTTATGATCTGATCAGGATGGGGGAATCACTCGACCCATTTCATATATATATTTAACCGCATAGTTAAGCCACGCTCATACCGGTTGCTGCTTGGATGGTCCCTAGCCCGGGTAAGTTAAGCAACATTGAGACCGGTTGGTATTTGGATGGTGGCCTGCCCGTGTTCGAATCCCCATTTGAGTACATTTTTTTCGTTCATGGTCGTCCATGTTTCAATTTAATCCACCAGGTGTCGCTGGAGGAAAGATCAGTCTACACTATCACTCTGCCACCTCGACGCTCGCTAACTGCGAATCATGGATGTCGATTCTGGCGCGGAGGGGTTATTCGCCGCAGATTGTCTACACTATACTAGAAGTAGGACGCCGTGTATTGCATCAGTCCTGTGGTTCTGATATAAAAGGCCTCTATCGGGAAACCCGTCCGGTGAGCCGTGACACTGGGCCACTAATGAATTATTCGAGCCCCTCGTGGGTTCGAAACCCACTAGATTCGTTAGGCCCGGCCTAACAAAACGATGTCGTTTCCCCAGTGTCAACATGACACTCACCACTTTTGTGAGTTTTTACTATAATATGTATTGAAACCAGATATATATATACGTTGATAAGTTTGAGACATAAATCTGTACGATTCAAAACATGTCAATATCTTAGTCCTCTGATAATTAACCCTTTCAAGACGCCACAAAATTTTGATATAGTGCCATTTGTACACCAATTTACTCAATGAATATCTCCAAAAGACGCCACTGATACCACCAATTTTTGAATTAGACCAATCACAAGCTAATACATCAAAAGAAATAATTATTTCCAAATGTCAATAGTTAGAGGGAGGATAATATTGATCATTTCAGCAGTTTGAAATAGAAAAAAATGTTTTTGATTTATTTTGAGCTTTAAATTGACAATTCTGATACGTTTGCTATGTATCTCTCAGGCATCTGGCGTCTAGGCCTGGTGATGCCTGAGAGATACAGGAGACTAGGCCTGGTGATGCCTGAGGGATACAGGCGTCTTGAAAGGGTTAATTTTGTGCCCACAGGAAAACACTAAAATAAATCGTGCTAAACACATTGGCATTAAGTGACTCTTGATAAACTTTTGAGCCCTTGGAAAAAATGCACAGGAATTTGGAAGCAGTCATAGTAAATTAGAGTAGTAAACTATATACAGCTTGGAAAAAAATGCCTCTTTTTATTTAGACTGGTTTGGATAACTTTTAATTTATAAGTTTATAAAGCTTAAGGTTGGGTTAGGCCTGCAAGTATTTGAAACCCGGAAATTATATTTGATATGAAATAATTAACAAGGCCTTGACTCTAACTTTACCAATCCTACATGATGTATTTAAACAGGCATTCCCCCCCCCCCCCCTCAAATATTAAATGATGTTTGTTCGGTGGGCCCCCTCCCACGTACATTCATGTTTTTGCCACCCTCTCCCCACCCCCCCCCACCCCCGCTTTCCTCCATTAATTACACTTACAGAATGTTGGCATTTCTGTAATCATGTAGCCTACATGTGTCGCTGGCCGGGGGGGGGGGGTCCCAAAACTGCCAAGATTTGTGTGTAGATTGAAATTGACAGGAATCAATTTGGTTTAATGAATAATTCTATATATCGCATATCCCATAGGGAAAGGTTGCTTGATATCGTTAAATAAGAAACTGATGTTACCGGTGCCACAGGGCTATGCTTTAGTCATTGATACCATTTCTAAGCATTTCTTCTTTCACGTGAAATTTTAAATTTTCAGCCTGATAAGGAGAGCTCTTTGTCTGCGGATGGTTCCGTACAACACCTCTGATATCATTTCTAAACATTTTTCACGTGATACTTAAATTCCCAGCCTGATAATGTAAACTCTTTGTCTGCGGATGGCTCCATACAGCACCTCCGCACAGGGATTGATGTTACTTGTGTCGTTGATAGGGCTACTTCTTAACCATTTATATCATACTAGAGCAGCCTTGTTATATGTGATATAAGTTTCTCAGCGTGTTAAAGAGAATTGGTTACGGTTATTATGTAGCACCCCCGCATAAGGGCTGTCATCACCTGTGACGTTGATAGGGCTGTGTGTTGATCTTGACAACTTGTTTTTTATTACCCGATTATGCTAACCAGGATACCTCTCGAACTGGCCTTAAGTGAAGGAAAGGACATGAATCAGTCTTGTTCTTTCTCTTTTCTGACAAATAAGGTTTGGGGTGGAGGACTTCCCCTAAATCTTAGACAAATTGAGTCTAAAGATCTGTTCAAAACGCACATAGGACAAATGCTGACAAACGGGACATTACAGACTGAGTTTGGAATTGTTTAATTATACTTGCCTTGTACCATATACCAGAACCGATACCATGTTGTTGAGTGTATCAGTTATTTATGTATATATCTCCATTGTTTTCCTGTATACCGCCGCAATGTAAAAACCAACAGGCTGGGCGGGGCCGGAAACAAGTGGCTTAAACTGAAACTCATCCAGCTAAATAAACACGTTTAAAAAAAAAAAAATCGCTAGTTGGGGTACCTGGGGTACCTGGGTACCGGGGTAGCATACCTTTGGATACAGGTTGTCAGATTAGAGGTAGGTGCATTAATGGAATTAACACGTTGAAGCTGGAAAAGGGGGATTGTTTTGTTAAAGCCGCACCTACTGCAATGCAATAGTGTGAAACTCTACTATGTGGTAGGAAGGTGTGTATAATACTATTCCTGCAGGAGGGCTTGTAACATGAACGCACATCAAAGAATAAATTGGTGGGGTAAAACTTCCGTGCCCGTTGTAAAAGTTTAGGATAGTCGTTTTAAACCGGGCGAGAGTATAATGATAGTTTGCTGTTGGAGGGTTAGTGGTGGAGTAGGACATACACTCCTTGACAATGTTTGGAGCAAGTGGATTCAGACACGGCCGAGCCTGTCTAATGTATGAGTTCAAAAATTTGCCGTGAGTGTTAAAAACACTACGGTTAGTAAATAAACCTGTAGGGTCGCATGCCTGTGCGTATTAATGCGTAACTTTCTAAATAAATGAGGTGATCCAAATAACCAACGTTGCATGCCTCGACATTGTCCAAAGTGACTCCCTATCTGTACAGTCCGCTTGCTTTTCATGTAAAACTTTCCATCACGCCCCAGCATGCTCTTTAATTGTTACCAGGGTACAGCCCGGGTACATGTGTTTAACTATGACTGGAAGATCAGGGAGACCTAAATTTATTGTCAAGAGATAGTAAAAAAAACACATCAAATTGGAGTTTTCATGCTTTATTTTATCGTTAAGTATAGATACATACACTGTGTGAAAAAGACCTTTAAGACCTTTAGGTTTCGGGAAATGGGGCCATTGATGTGAGCAAAAGGTAATGGAAAGGTCACCTTTACAAGACCTTTCAAAAACTTTTTCAGGTGACCCTTAAAGATTCATCAAAGATCTTGCAAAGGTATTGGAAATGTGACATATCCTAAGCCTTTGATGAACATTAATGGCCCCATTTAGAAAATTAAAGGTCTAAAAAGGTCTAATTTCATGCAGTGATACACATTTAACTTAAAGCTGACCTTATGAAAGGTATATCGACCTACCTGAGGTTAGAGCTTGGATTACATGTACGTCATATATTTATATTTGTGTGTCTTTCACAAATATATTTCTTTATTGAAATGACCTTATACACTGCAGACATAGACCCCTAAAATCGACAAAGCGACATGGCTGTTTCTTTATAAGATCAACATGCGACATGAGCCTCACAAGGGAAAAAATAAACGACATGACAGAGGGCATTTCTTAAATTTGACATGTGACATGGAATATTCTTAAAATGGACAAGGAAATTGTTAACATAGTGACAGACGACATGGCAATTTCTTAAATTCGACACGTGACATCGGGACCCCCATCAACCTTGATATGATGACAAACACTATATTAGATGATAATAGCTAATGGCTACCGTTAAAACACTTGAAACGAGCTATAAAAAGGTTAGGTATGTAAAAAGAAACACGATAGATTGAATATTTCTTCAGTTATAAACATTGGGACAGGACGTTCGACAGGAAATGTCCTGACTTTGACCTAAGGAATGAATAATACGAATTCAAGTAATTACATCTAACTGGGAATGTATTGACATGTGAAGGGAATTGCAAATTCAATAGGGCCTATCAATGTGACTTAAGATATCCTGACGGTGGGGAATGTAACTTAAATCATTACGGCCCTTCATTTACGTTTTTATGTTGCAGGTCCGGATGTCCTTCTGAATCGCAATTAGTTGTATCTACACCATATGGTACCTCAATAACAACGCTAACGCACTCGGACAACGTTACTCCCTTCCACGCCATTTGGACCATCTAACGACTATAAGACGCATCATTTATGATTCAAAATGGTTGAATTGAGGAACGCCAAAGTCTTTGACTACATCCGCTTTGTTCTGAGTGCATTGATCCTGCTCTTCTCGGCAATAGTGACGAGCTATGCCATCGTGGAGAGGAAGACCGGCTTTTGGCCCATCGTTCCGGGATGGGCAGCCTTGATACTCTTCATAGTCGACCTGTTCTTATTGGGAATCGTCGAGGGTCTGCAGATTGCGCTGGTGGAACTCAAACGCCAACATCCCGATTCCTACAAGCACAGCCACCCTGCCGCCTACCGCATCGGCCAGGTGGCCGCCAAGGGCGACAACGTGGAGCGATTCCTCATGGGCCGTCAGGTGTTTGTCGTCTTCCTCGTCTTCTTCGCCGCCAAACTGACCACCATCACCCTGGAGGAAAACGAAGGCTTCCTCTTCCCCGCGCCCTTCTGGTTCCGCTCGGTGTTCCTGGAGACGGGCATCCTGGCCTGTATAGTGGTGGTCATCATCGCCCAGCTCATGCCGCAGATCGTGGCCGCCAAGTACCCCGTCCACTTCTTACAGTTCTTCATCATGAAGCCCGCCTACTACACCTGTGTCTTTGTGGAGATCACGGGGCTCACCCACATCTGCTGGGTGCTCTCCCACCTGCTCGGCTACGTGACAGGTATGAAGGACGACCAGTTTACCTCCACCAGTGACAAGGTGCCTAGTGAGGGCAACGCCAACGACCTTCTCGAGTCGCTAGAGGAGTCGCTCGAAGCGGTCAAAGTGGTGGAAAACGGGTCGACGAACGACTCGGGCGTCGCCGAAGAGGACCGGCAGTCAACGGAAAAGAAAATGAAAAATCTGTTAGATATTTCCGTCACTCCAATGGGGCAGGTACAATACAGCCGCTTCTCTAATCTGGTCGAGAAGATCAACAAGCACGTTGACCCAGCTACTCTCACGGTGGTCAAGCATTACCTGGACTCCCATCCGGAGAAGTTCCACCAGTTCCCGAGTGTGGTGGGTAACGCCATGTACCCTTCACCCCAGTCAATCGCCGAAGAGATCGGTAAGGAGGGTCAGGAGATCCCCAGGTTCCTCACAGACATCTCCGACCCCGAGCACGTGCCGCCCCACATCGTGGCCTGTGAGCTGCTCGCACAAAATAGGATTCTGAAGGAGCAACTCGCGGTCATGCGCGCGCAGTGCAATGTGACACCACAAGGCAACAATACTAAATTGTAAGTGGGTAGAATTTAAGTCAATTAGTTTACATTATCCCAACATGGCGCAACATACGAACAAACATTTCATAATGTGAATAGCGTATGGATTGTTGCCAAAGTACCAAACAGAGGATGATAGTAGACCCATCATGACATATTGCATATGAAACATGGAGCTCTTCTTACAAACAGAAAGTCTATATTGATTACTTCCAGACAGTCGTTTTGTATGCGGCTTTTTTGTCGAAAAGAGGACTTCCTCATGTATTATTGCAAACTCTACCAACCAGACTTGCATGTTTAAAATGAACCTTACAGTTCTATTTTTGCACTGTCGTAGTAATTGATGTTACAGACTGCACCTGACTGTCCGCAGATATACTTCAGGTTACTATATTATATATGGTACTGAATACTAATGAGCTGCAGTATACATATGTATAAGGATCCAATTTGATCAAAAGCAAATGATCAAATGCTATTATGAGTGTGGAACTCTTTGATATTGAATTACTCAAGTTATTGCTGACTATATTAGTCAACTGTAGAATCTCGGGATAGATGTAGGTTATCTGATAAATTGACTCCATAAATAGTTACAAACTCAAAATGTCGATTACATTCTGTTTCTAATCTAGTACGATCATCAGAATGAAAATCAGTATGAAAATGTTACAAAATGGCCGATAAGACAACCAACTCTACGTGATTGGCACGCCTTTACTTTGGTCAATGATAATCTATTAAATCATGTCATTTACAGTCATGTGAGTGCATGCGGTAGATTTTTGTATATGTCATAACCTTCCCTGAAGGAGTTTTGTACTTTACAGTAACAACTAGCAATGCGTTGCAAAATCGATCCTGCAATGGACGATTCAAAAGAGGTTGTGCAATCGTGTTGGTTCAAATTGGTGACAATCTCCTATATCAAATGCACTGTGTGCATAATACTTATAGTGAGTTGAATTTTGTATTTTCACACTTATGTTTTATGAACATTTAACTATATAGGTGTATATGGACCCCTAACCAGCTAACGGTATAAGTTAAATTGACGACAGCACTATTGATGAGGAATCAAAGTGTCGAGTCTTAGGCGGAATATATGAGAAACACCGTTCAACTATGTTTTGGACGCTTAATTGACGTCTCTCTTCTGTTATCTTTTAATAATTTGTATTAATGAACAGATTAATAAAAGCCATGAAAACTTATTATTGCATGCTCATTTGATCAGTATTGAATTTGAAAGCATAATAAAGAACTTAACAATAGAACCTTGATGGGAAAAAATTATGGTTAAATACTGAATATACCATTCTTTAGAGAAACGATATATATGAATAAACTTATTAGAGAATGGGCTATTCAAGTAAAGCGCCCAACGCGTGTCAATTGAATAGCGCATGTTTGAATATGGGCTCAAGTCCTGTCATGAATCATAGCCTATTCCTCCAGGGGCCATATCTTCGTAACTAATTTCTGTGATTAGGCTAATTAGGTAAACTTTGATTAAGTGTCTCATTCATATTATATTGTGTTTGTGAATCGGAGTAACTACATTTATCAGTCCTTTTTCAATGTTATTTTCAAATGCCACCACTTTCTTTTGGTGACACTACAGTATCAGGCATTCTGAGACACTAATCAAAGTTCACCTTATTAGCCTAATCACTAAAATCAGTTACGACGATATGGACCCAGAACATTGTAACTCCCATCTTAAAAAAATAACAGAACGGGAACTTTTTTTCATCCGTGATTGCGCCATTGCGCCCGCTTAGCTATAAAGATCTCCAGGGCTAAAAGCTCTAGTCTAGACAGCCTCACCTCCTGTCTAATTCACTGAGCTACTCTCTGTACGCGTCACCCGAGTATTTATAAGTACGGCTACGTGGTGGTGAGTAACCTGAAGAGTCTAGCACCCGGAAAGAACCCCGGATAGAACCCTGATGCACATGACAGTCATGTTACAGAATCTGGGGAGACACATACATAGTATAAGTCTTCCTCCCACTCCTTAATTCAAAATCGGCAAACGCGCATTATAATAGTATAGTTAAATGTACTGGTGGCCCAACAATAAACACAATCCCGTCTTCATGATCCTGACGATTCTCTATAGTTAAGCAAGTGTGGGCCTATACAACTACATACATGTATATCAAAGAGAGCTTGACTCACATGTGACGTTTCCTACTCATTACAAGTAATTAGTAAAGAGGGGAATTAAACAATAAAGTATTTTGGTGTGCTCTTGCTGAGTAAGCCTATATAGATAATTTTGGGGACAATTAATGTTGTATTTCTATATTGGGGTATGGAAAATGATGCACTGTCTCACATTTTTGTCCCAATTCAGCATCGACCATCACAACCTTTACTTTTCCCATCTGAACCTTGAATTATGATTGACTTTGAGGAAGGTGCCCTTAGATGCTTATTAACTGTATCATTTATTGATCGCAATGCGTTAGGCTATAGTCCGGGGTTACGGTTTTATTCGTGTTGCACATCAAATTGAAGAGATGACCGTGTTTCCGTTATGAGCGTCGTGGGCCCCACTATTATAGACTGTGACCTTTTATGTTAGTAGAGCTCTTTTCTGGGTTCGTCCTCCTTCTTGAACTCAACCCAGAAATGAGTTCAACATATGGCCGGAGGCAAGGCTGCAGAGATGAAGTCAATGAGTCGTTCAACTCACACCCTTTTCAGTACATACATTGCACAAGGGTAGAGAGTAACTCACTTTGCGCATGTAACTATTTGTATATAGATATAATGAACATCACCAGTTGCAAGTAAGGGAATTAAAGAAAGTATTCCAAATTATAGAAATTACCATATCATATAGTATAAATGTAGCATGAGCTGCTGGTAGATGTAAATATACCTATCAAGCAATAGCAGACAGGGTGCATCTCCCGGTGAGCTTTGATGCTCAGGGAAAATCAATATCAGACTGCTATATATTGGGTAGAACCTATGGGTACAGCAGAGAACACTTTTACGTTTGGACAACACGAGTCTTAAGGATTCGAAGGCGTTTAGATAGCTACAAGTAGAGAGAACATCTGGTGACTGTTGAAGGAACTACTGTATTGAGAGTGGATATAAGAACAGGTGAACTCTTAGGAGAAAGCTTACTCTTCTTCAATTGGACTTGTGATCCTAGGATTATTAACCATCATTGCACTGGCTCTGTACGCATCTATGTGATCCACGAAATAAACCTGACTTTCAGCCAAGCGTTGTTCGCGTTGTGGAAATGAACGCCCATCTCGTGAACTTGCCTACCATTTGACTAGCACTTACGGAAGAAGTGATAAAGCCAATAACGTTAAATATCATAAGAACAGTTCCCCAATTATTAATCAACCATATAACAACAAGCATTCAATATGCAGGAAGTTTGTTTTTCTATCTGCTCACCCATTTTGCTTTATCTTTATAGCCCACCCTAACAAATCGTAATCGAACACACTCGTGAGGAGTGGGTAATATGTCAAGAGAGGGTATGTGTTTGTCCATTTTGATCTGATCACATAGAAAACTAAATCATCTCTTCAATTTGAAAATCCATATCAGGAACGGGGAACAGGCTCTGTTGCGAAAACCCACCATCACGGCTCATACCCCTACCACACAACGTTAACCATTCCTCCATGCCCATACAGATCACCCTGTAGGATATTTTATCCAGCCAGCTGTGGGTAACAATTAAGTAATCATATTGGTATGAATTTTGGACACTTCACCTTGTCAGAACTTTTATCCTGCCAGTGATGATGTAGCACAACGGACTTCTATTGAAATAAAAGTTCAGCATTGGGGCCTTCTTCACCTCATATCAAATTTCACTGCCCCAAAAAGATCAATGCTAATTACTCTCCAGACGAATCTTTCATCGACCCAGGAATTGATCCGAGATGTATCCTACCAAAGAATGGTGAGTTTTCGACATGTCACAGTCTATATCCTATAGACACAGATTATACAGGCCTGCAACAGCTTATTTGATCTAATCGATACATTATACCAATGGCAGACATTAAAAATATGATCATTTCATCAGTAGACAATGATCTCTCTCTTCACATACTTTTCCACTATTATTTTCCACAATTAGACTTTTGTTATTGATATGCGGGAAACTCAGAAAGGTCTGGGGGTCCAACATGATGAAAGCAGGAAATTAACGGACTGTTTAACCACAATTCTAAATTCATTACAGGGTCTCAAGACCATAGTTTTGTGTTGAACCTATGCTAGAAGAACCAATTAAGACAAAACAATATATATGTCACCATGCTTATTTCTGAATGAGAGGTTGAGAAAGATAATGTCCTTAACCATAAAAGTCTATGGGGAGGATACACTTAGTGGTATTCAACTTATCCTAGGTCGTTCAAAATCCATTCCAGCCTTACCAAATCTTAAGAATATGTACCTTAGGTCTAATGCAAATTTGTAAAGCCCCAAATAAGTAGGGGTCACAATGTAATTTAATTGCTTGAGGTTGATAAAACCGCAATAGGTGATTATTTCTGTATAATCCTTTATAAATCTATCTTATCTACTTTGTCACTCAATTTTTTAAATTTTTAAAGTTTTTCATTTCAATTAAATGTCATCAATCTATGATGTACAATTCTAAGATTTGAAGATTGTTATATTTTGCCACCAGGGGCATAGCTGTGCACAGTAAGTTGTCCCTTTAGAATGTTAACCAATCAGGTCAAGTTGACCCTGAACGTTTCAAACAAATGTCCCAAGACATGAGCTTCCCTAATTTTGACAGTTTCACAATGATCAAATAGTTCTAACAGAACTTATCATTTCCCGAGCGGTTGTATACAGTAAAATAATTTTTCAGGGGATGAATACTCCTTATTCATAATTTAATTATGAATAAGGAGTAGTCATCCCCTGAAAAATTTTGAGATTCACTCAGAGAAAATATTAGGGCCGCGCCATGCACTGTTTGACACATTAAAAAATAAAATGTCACATTGAATTTTTAAACATTGCGCCAATGGAACATTTAACATTTTCAAGAAAATTAAAATGGATAAAAAAAGAACGCATTTCCTTGAAAATGTCTCATTCACCTCCGTGAGGTGTGCGCCATTGCATTTTTCTTTCTGACATTATCACTGTTTATCGTCAGTATGACGTCTCAAAATATGAGATATTGTGTCAGCCACTAAGAATGGCGGACTGCAGTGAGCAGCCAGCTGGTGGGTTCATGATAGTAATAAACAATAATGAATAAGCCTTATTAAGGATTGATTGAAATAATGAACAAATTGAACGTGCAATAAGACAAGAAAAGGATGAAACAAAATAATTAGTATCCACTGTTATATCCATCATATCATTATCTTTCAATATATTATAGTATTCTTATTTCATATCAAAGTATATCAGAATTCATATTTATATATTGATATGGGTATATCTTCATTTATTCAATACAAGTTTGACAAATAAGCAAGTGATCCCGTTAAGTTTATAAATTTTATTATGTTACAATTCCCATAATATTCCACACTGCCTTTAGCACATACTCAGTCACACAAGTTATATGTACATATACAAATCTAACTCAGCAGAGTAATCTCAAGATCTCTCTTCCTCAATCACTACATTTTTCTGACTCCGCAGCTCTTCGGCAAGTTTCAATAACCTCTCGGTAGCAGACGGTTCGATGGGTTTGAATCCGGACAATTCCTGACAGGGCAAGTCGACCACGTTGAGGGCCGAGTCCCGGTTGGTGTATGGGGTCCAGATGCCCTGGATGCTCGGGGTGTCCGTGTGCCAAGACTTCCTGAAGCGGACGACCTGGTCACCGGAGCGCGTCCTCAGGTGGTCCACCCACTGACACACCTCGTCCCGGGACTGGTTGGGCATTTGCATGTGCACCGTTTTACCGTTCACTGAAAAATGTAGACAAACATTGATAATCTGTTCAGAAGTAAATTAACTCTATTTTTTATCATTTTTAAAATGCTGCTTTTATCCAGTATCATGTTTCGACCGACATAGAATTTGATAATTGTTTAGTTATGACTCCTTCAGTAATGAACCTGAATTGAAAAAGAAGCGCTTAACTACTATAGCACAAAGCGTTCTTAGACTATAAGGTATTTCTCTACGAGTAGACATGAAGCATATATGATTCATTTTGGAATCAGGAGAAAGGGCGGTCGCAAGGTTACGAATACTTCTGACTTCCCATCCTGGATTGTTAACCCTTTCCACCCTCCAGTCGCTTTGAGGCATCACCAGCGAAAACACGCCAGATGCATTGAGGCATCGCCAGCGAAAACACGCCAGATGCATTGAAGCATCTTTTCAATGAATCCCAAAATAGTGAATTTAAAGCTACATATTAAGGAAAAATACCAGTTGCTGTTCCAAAATACTAAAAACATCTATAATATAGCGTATCTAACAATAGGAAGGTTGAAAATAAGTTTTTATATGTCATAAGGAGCTTATATAAGGCCTATGTAGGCTCATGTGTGCTATATGTGGCATATTTTGAGGCTATTTACTAGAGTACCTTGGCAGTCTTTTAAACCAGGAATGAAATGTTGGTGGCGTGTGGAAAGGTTTAATAAACAATATTGTACACTTTCTATAGAAAAATCGAAAAAAGAGCAAACTCTGCTTTCAATCAATAATTTCAATTATCAGAGAAAGATTTATAGCTCATTTTCATCGAATGACATCTTGAGCACTGTGTTGAGTAAGTGCAGCAAATTTGAAACCGGTATAAATCAGAATGAACTGATACTTACAGTATTCGCCTACGAGGAGTGGCGCACGGTGCCGCCTGGGTTGAAGGTAGACTACTGTACCAGGGTGTTTCCTCACGAACTCCAGGAGATCATTCTCAATAAAAGATCTGCAATAAAATGGATATTCTCCTTAACTGCTTTAGGACATGCACATCAGGGAGGCAAATTACCTTCGTCATCACATTTCTTGGGTTAGGAATACTAATGTACTACATGTACCACTTTGCTGCACATCATTTTAGTCAGAACTCGAGGAACTGCCGGTGCCCAACTGAAGAACGAAATGTTTTGGCTTCTAAATTCAAGATGGCACGTGATCACTTTTTCTGGAATCTGTACATGAAACTTCTATTCTTGCAAACAGGCGGAAATAATACACATTGTCGTAATGTTAAAGGTGAAACGCAAAGGAAAAGATGAAAATCCCAAATAGACTCTATAGTAAAAACCACTTAGTTGTTAGACTGAAAGTGAAATTAGCAAATACAGTAGGGTAAATGAGATTTTTTTAGGACTGTGAATACACTCTAACAGCTTATCTCACAGGCCTGTGATGTCATCTAGGCTCTCAGTCAAATGGATCTGTGTGTGCAGTCACCCACAGCAAGAGCCTTATCAGCTTGCCCTACTTATCTAATAGAGCCTAGATGACGGACGTCACATGCACTCAGTAGAAGCCACTCTAGTTGTCAGACATAACACTCGCGTGAAAGGATGTTCTTTTATTATATTCCTGTATATGCCATGTACTCTTGATAAGATCTCAATGACAGTGAACAGTTCCAAGGATAGAATCCATGCAACTAACGGAGGTTCACCAAATTTCGGACAGGCACCAATTTACGGACAGTTGGACCAATTTAATAGATTATTCTCTCTAATTTTCACAAAATTATGTAGCTTTGCGGAGTGGCGCGAGGTACTACTAGTGTATCTATCAGCTTCGATTCCAACTCCAGGAACAAGCTTCTAGAACACCACCTTTCCAGGATGTTTTAAAACTCACAACAACTATCAGTGCTCTGACTTGGTGCTGTCCGTATGGCACTGCCTTACATGGGGGGGGTGGATGGGGGGGTCCCGTGTCCCGTGTCGAATTTAAAAAATGGCCATGTCGCCTGTCCCTAAATCTAGATTTAGACCCATGTCCCCTGTCGAATTTAAGAAATGGCCCTGTCCCCTGTCACTATCGTTTTAAACCTCCTGTCCCCTGTCGAATTTAAGAAAAGGGCCATGTCGTTTGTCACTAAATTGCCATGTCCCAGGGGCGGATCCAGAAATTTGTAGAGGGGGGGGGGGGGCCAAAAACATGAATGTACGGGGGAGGGGGCCACATATTAAACATGATTTAACAGGGCAAGGGGGGGGGGGGGGGCAAGGCCCGTCCGGCCCCCCCCCCCCCCCCCCCCCTGGATCCGCCCCTGTGTCCCCTGTCGAATTTAAGAAATGGCCATGTCGTCATGTCGAATTTAAGAAATGCCCATGTCGCCCTGTCGATTTTAAGGGTCTACACCCCCTTACATCTACGTATGTATGGTACAATACACGTCACTACTAGACTCCTCCCTACTCTTCACCTTTAGAATAATGGCTTTTAGCATGTGCTGATGTAAATACACAATGGCTAAGCTTTCGAGTATATGGACTGACCACCTGCATGCGTCAGTACAATGTCACTCATTGAATGTGACCAACCGGGAATCAAACCCAATGCAATGGCAATGAACCACTTGGTCAATGCTGGGCCCCCCCTATTCAAGACTATTCTCTAAGACTACGCTGGTCCCCCCGCCTCGCACTCACGCTATCGCTGAACGTCACGAACAGGCGCGGGTCCACCCCAACGCCAAATGCGTCAGATTTTGACGAGTTCGGGGTCACGTGACCGCCTCTCGACCAATCAGATCCCTAGAAAAATTAGGCTGGGCCTGCAGTTCCTCACGCCGAGTCTCCTAGCGCTGAGAGCGGCGGGCACCAGCATATCTCTAAGACAGGGTATGGGGGATTCCCAGCTAATGTCGCTTAGCAACCCAGAGGGGGACACTTTTGCCCTATCTGATTGGTCAGTCCTTATCTCTAACCTGATCTGTCCCCCTCTGGCCTTAGTTACAGTCACTCATGCATGACTGTATCTAAGGACTTCCCTGAACCAGATAGGCCTATGACACACACCTGTCTTTGAGAATTGTCGCCTTGTCAAGCCTTGTACGATCAGCAGGGGCGAGTCGTCGGGCCCTGGAGTCTCTTATTAGTTCTACTGCACCATTTGCACTGAGTGACAGTGTATGAGTAGGCCCTGTAGTAGGCCTAGACCCTAGTTTGTAGATCTAACTTCTAATCTAACTTTCTTGTAAGTTCTAAGTTAAGGCAGCACTTCTAAGACCGGTGGGCGATAATACGTGTATTTTGGCGATATAGACTGAATACTCACCTAATTCCATAGCTGTCCGCGTTACTCTTACAAAATTTCAGTGTGAGTCGCTGTAACTGACATACATATCTTCCAACACCGTTTTTTAGTACGGTATTTATAAAAGTATTGGGAATTGCTCGTGATGACATTTTCGCTAACTGAGCGACATGTGTTGTTTTCCTTTGACCTTGTTCGTCCTACTTTACGACCGTATATCAATACGCGAGAACTCAAAAGGCTATTGCGATAGTTGAGGAGCAATATTTCATTATTGAAAACGTTTACAAATGTTAGTTTAATGCGTTTTTATGACATTTGGGAAATTTAGAAGTATCTATATGAAAGGATAATTGATTGTGCATCCGCACTACTTTTGACATGAGAGAGCGTAAGTTTACAAACCGGAAATGTTCTTAGGCACATTGAGTTGGCAAACAAGATAGGCGTGGATTTCTTGGGATTTCTTGCCAAATATTGCCAATATCTTTGTCATTTTCATAACACTTTCAGGAAGATGTCATCCCTTGATGACATGGATGACGGAGAGAATCTTCATGGAGGAGATCTTGGTCTGGGGTTAGGATTAAAGCCAGGTGGCATACCTGTGACATATTTTTCGGACGATGAGATTGACAATGTCAGAGGTGGGGTCCGCTCCAGTCACAACAGTAGAACTGTAGGCGCTATGGATCTGAGTGTTAATAATTTCACTGTGGATAAGGTATGTAACAACTGTAAAAACACGTCACTGTATGTGATCAAGTGCAGTGAATGTCGGCAGGATTCACTTGGAGACAGAGCTGCCCACCAAATAATGCAGCAACTCACTAAACCTGTGCAAAGATTAGCAATTCTCAGGAGAAGCAAAAGTGACCTGTCAGATCGTGAGATTAACCCTGAGGATTATCCAGTGATTGGAGAAATTCCACTAGGCACATCAATTCGACAGCAAAAGAGATTGTACGAAAGGAATCGAAAGGAATTATTTGACCACGGGCAGGAGTTAGACTTGACTCACCAGACAAAGCAAAACTCAGGTAGGCCTAAGTAGTCTAGTAATTAAGTAGACTACATGTAGATCTAGATCTAGATCTACAAGACTTCTAATGTCGATCTAGTCAACTGAAGAGTATGACCATGGGGGCTAACATATCCACCTGCTTTGGACGATTGGTTCCTGAGGCAGTCAGCAGATGTTAAAGACACTTAATTAAGTGAGATCATGTTGGCAGTCATGACTAGATCTCAGTCTCTAAGGGCCAGTTTAGACCTGTCCACTTTTCCAGATAGCCCACCCCTTATTTCTATGATATTAACATTTTTAAAAAAAATGTTCAGGCCAAACAAAAAAAATGGTTGTGTTCAGGTAACCCTACCTACCCTAAATTTTTGGCCCTACCCTAACTTTTTTTTAGGAAATTTTTAATTATTTTTTTCTTCAAAATCCAAAGAATTGACCTAAAGTACCATGGAAAACCATAAAACAGCACATGGATACTCAGGGCATGTATTTTAGATGCTAAAAATGCTTTTTGAGAATATTTGGAATATCTCTTTTATTTCCAACACTGGCCGGGTCTCTTTGGCAAGTAAAAAAAAAAAAAAAAGCAAAAAAAAAGTTTTTTCGACCTACCTACCCTATTTTTTTTCGAATTTTGTTACCTGAACACAACAAGTTTTTTTGTTTGGCCTCATTATACTTGATTCACAGTAGCTAATTTTCCTAGTACTCTTACCCAAAATGCAACTTTATAAGCTTTTACTTTCAATATGATGTTAAATATGTAGCTGTAGGACTGGAAAGCAAAAATGGCATTTTCCCATAGGGAACAGTGAGCCCTTCAGCTTTGCTCACAATGTCCAACCCTAAAATCACAAAAACATACTTCACCTTAAACGGACATAATTACCTAATTGAGAAAAAATAATTCATTCTCATTTATCAACCCCTTATTGACTCAGTGTATCCCAAAAAACACCGGACATCTGGACATGTCCGAGACTTTTCCGTCTATGTCCTATGTTTTACCTCTTAACATCGGACATTTTGTCTGACGAAAATTGTCATACTTTTTCACCATAAAATGGCATATATTATCACTTTCATTTTGCTGAATTCTTGTACTTATTCATTGGGTTATAACATGTCCGGCATGGCAAGGAAATGTCCGATGTAATCCCTGTTAATATCGGACAATTTGTCCGCCATTTCAGAAAGTTTTTGGGGTACACTGTTGACTTAGAAAACACAAGTACAAACTTATTCACTCAGATTTGTGTCAGTGCCTGACTTTGCAAAAACTGCAATTATGTCCGACCTCTGTATCATGCCAGCAATACATCCCAAAGTGGACAGGTCTATTGGACCCCTAGCTTTTTAAATCTACAGGCCCTTCACCCAAAGTCAGTGCATTTAGGCCTATGCGTTTTCCCTTGTTTTTATCCAACAAACTACAAAAAGAAAAAATATTAGTGGAAGACCACAACACAAGTTTGGACCGAACCCAGGCCAGCCACATGCAATGCCAACATGCTACCCACTAGACCATCCCTCACCCCTCCATCGATAAATATATCATGTCAAATTGTATATAACTATTCAGTGTCTAAAATTAAGGTTTTAATCTATGCACACGCACGGTGCATAGCTTTGACAAGTATACACCTGGGAACCTTTCAGTGCACCCTCAGCGATACAAGTATTAATTCAATCAACAATATGTACATCTGCCCGGTGCAAATCTTGCATCCTGCTGCAAAAACATGCAGGGTGCAGGGTGCACCCTTAATTTCGGACATTGCTATTATGTAATACATGAATATTAAAATCTGAATTCTCCAGAATATTGATCATGTTGATGATTAAGGGCAAACCTTTGACATCTATAGCAAATGTATGGGAATCCTCAGCTTCCTCCCCCCTTGTTTGGCGCTACCCAATGTTAACGAATGGTATAAGGGGGAAGTGGTTAGACCTAGATGGGAATAGCAGAAGGTTCTTCCATCCACACTATTTCCATGTTGAAAACTATTAGGTCACACTCTTTATCCAAGGTTTTGGTTCTGTTATACTTATAGAATGTAACGGTTAGGATGTTGTTTAATCTCGAAGCAGATAGTTTGAATTGATGTTTAGTCTCTCAAACATTTTGCTCCAACCCGCCTCCTTAGGTACTTCAGTACCCAGTATTCTGTTTTGTTAGAATGTGTACTTTTCACCAAGTAGATAGAGGTCTGAAAATGTGATGAAGACTAGATCTTATCGAAGTTTTGGCGGCCAACCTTTGTGGCTTGTGGTCCCTTAAGTGCATGCTGTCAAATTCACAAGACCTGCAGGAAAAGGTGTTAGGGATGGCCCGTGGTCAAGTTAATGAAAGTGAGGGCATACCAACGCGACACAACAGTGACCAATCACACATTCACAGCATCATTTACACAACACAAAAGGTTTAATAACAAATATATGTAGTATTTTATGCGATATGCCTTCAAAGTTAGTGACCTGTGTAGACAGATTGTATGTTGTGGACCGATCGAGTTCTCGCTGACCGCATTCTCTTTAATAATTGAACAAGTGCTCCAGTTACCAATACATGTATATTGGTGCAGGCGGGACGATTTTTATTGTTGTTTTTTTATATTTCTTTTTTTACTTACAGGCATAGACCAAGGAGATGTTTAAATTATATAAATCACTCCAAGTACCCTCTACGGCAATTTCTGGCATTTAAAATATATTTCCATATCAAATGTACGACACTTTCTGTCCATACAGACATTTTTATTGCATTTTCCTGTCCTGTTGAAAATGTCATGGAAAATTTTTAAGAGTTGTTCTGGTTACCTGGAGAGAATTTTGTGTTTGCCTTAAGTTTGCCTTTCCGTCAGTTTCCTTGAATATTTAATTAAAATGTCTAATTAGTCAAATGTTGGGTAAAATTATTTCTTATATTTTTCAGGAAAGACACATGACGGAAATGAAGAAAATGGAAGTAGTGCTGCCCAAGTAAAGAAACTTACAGCCGCAGAAAAGGTAAATGATATATCTGATATAATTATATGACATGGTTTTCGTAATATTATGATGACTAGCAAAATTGGTATCATTGTATAGACCTTAGATAACATTTGGAAAAAATATCACACCAAAGTTTCAATGGTATGCTAAAGCCCTAGCCTCAACATTATACGGCGAATGTCTAAGTTTTACCTTTAAGTTTAATGATGAATGATTTCCTTGCCCGAGGCCAGCCCGCCCGACTTGGTGCAATACTACCGACTGGATCCTTTTCTTTCACAATTTTTCTGAAAATGATTTCTTTGTTTCTGAAAAAAAATGTTAGCACTTTCCCAACCGCCCGACTAGCCCTTTTAAAAAACAGTCGATCCTCTGGAAACAATATTGGCTCAATATCTAGGAATATAGAGTACACTAGATAGATTATGAAAAACATAACACAGATTTCTTATCAAAAGCTTGCGAAACAAATCAACATGGCCATTCTGGCAGGTGGGTCATTGGAATCAGCCTCCCAGTTCAGGTGTTCCACTTTGGTCATGCCCGGTGTATTCCTAGGCATGCGGGATGGGCTATTCCCTCATCAATAATTCATTCCCCGCACCACGTTTACTTTGACGGGACATTCACGCATTAATATTTTCCTAAAACAATGTAATGTTTCACATACCCACATATTTCAGGGAAATTGTTCCATGCAGTTATGTTATTTCCGGAGTTTTGATGAGATTTGTCAACTCTTCTGAGTGGTATCTCTGTCCATGGAAATACGGCCGAAGGGGCTTTGGATACTCAAAATTATTTTTAGAAATATCCCTGCCAACCACAGTCTGGTAGATATGCTTTAATATACATGTATAATCTCAACAGTTAATCGTTTTTATTTTCAGTAGAGGAGTGATATTCAGTAATAAAGAGTAAAAAAAAAACACACAAAAAAAACATAGAAATGAATGCATTCAGATATTTTGTTTATAAACTTCAGGAAAAGTTGTTACCTTGATGTTTTTGCGTATTACAGGAAATAGAAATGCTGCGCTGCGAATTAGAAACTTGCAAAAAGGTCTCGGAATCCAGGTGCAAAGCAATGCGACTATTCAAAGGCCATGTATGTATTTCTTTTGTATACGTATTCCTTTTGTCTTCACAATAACATTAATGGTTCTATGCATTAAGCTTTGATATAATTGACTACTCGAAAACGTCATTATAACCTGTTGTTATTGCTCACAATACATTTTCCATTTTGACATAAAATTTGTAAGAACTATCAGCGTACCGGAACCAAAAAGATTAATATAACCTATTTGAGGAGAGTTATTAATAAGGGTGTGTATGGGTAGAGACGGCTGTCATTTCCAGCGTTGTACCAGTTTTCGAAAGTAAGGCAGCTTGAATTTCTTGAACATTTTTGTAAATGCGCCCGAAGGGTGCAGGTTCAGACAAAAGTGTATAGGGGTTTAGAAGACCAATGCCACGCGCTCCCACCCCAAGATTTGCACGATACGGGCATGCTGGCCTGCCCAGAGTGTGGCTTTTCATGTTACATGGAAAAGTAGGTTGAAATAGATGGACCTTACCTGAAATACTAGTTTTTCCTTTCTCAATGGACCGATATGTTTTGCTTCCTTTATATAGGTTACATTTACACCTGACATATAATATATGCCCAGTTTTGCGAACTAACCTGTGCTAAGGGGCCGTCCATTAATTAAAAACGCGCAAAGAGGGAGTGACCGTCAAGGGCTTCAGTACATGTGTATTCAGTGTTTAAGTGGTGGGGTCTCGAACATGTCAAACTGTGCATGTAACTAATGACCGACATATTAAGCTTGAGGTTATAGGACAGGTGTTCGAAATATCCTACTCTCAAACTCACGTTAGGTAACCCTAAGTTTTCTAAACTGAGGTAGCTTTTGAGCTAACTTAGAAAAAGTTAAAAGGTTACCAGGTTGATTGAGAATGTGATTTACTATCCTTCAGCCCAGCCAAGAAAATTAATAGAAATAAAGTTAGGTCGGTTGGATTGTCTGGGCAATAGTTCACAATGCGATTGCTCTCACAAGGCCTGAAATGTGATTGTCCTCAGAACAGATTTGTAGAGTTTCCATATCAGACTGAGTAGGTTCCAAGTGGGTATAGTTCTTGACAAAGTACGCATATTTTATGGCCCACCAATCAGAATTGATTAAGGAAATTGAGAGGGTTCGAGACATCATCTGACTACCCCCCTCCCCACCCGACCTCCAAATCTCTTCTACTCCAGAGGTCCCATACAGTGCCTTAAGTCAGGCTCGCTGCGATCTACGTTGACGCCACCTTCCGGAACTTAGTGGCGTTTTTCCGTATCAATGTGTATATTTTGAGTGAAAAATATTTATTTATAGACCATTTTCATTATTGCGACGCCCCTCCATCGGATATTTCTGAATCAAGCGTTTAGGGTTTGGATTCCAATGGAACTGAGCCTGATGTTTTGGGTACAAGGCCTCTATAAGGGGCCACTGCGCCAACTCGTGAGAAAGATGTGTAAATGTATAATACTTGAATGATCGAGATAACTACATTTTCCCTCTAAATGATCGGACCCTTTTCTCTCTTCTCCGTACTGCTGGTTAAATAACTACTACTGGGGAGGGTCTCTTCGTGAGTGCCTGGTGACCAGCATGCCCGATCACTACTGTACGGTACTTCTATGTGGCTTATATAAAGTTAGAACCACAAGCAAGCGGGTCAGTCCAGGAATAGACTTGAGGACCAAGATATCATACTCGTTATGTACGTCTATGATAATAGTAACTGTTCCCTAAAGACAGAGAAAGCAACATATATTTTATTATTGACTGTAAAGTATTTAGGCATTTATTACAACTCAATTACAATTGAGTTCATTTTTCTCTCCAATAAAAGGTTCGATTTTAAAGGAATACTTGTTAATTTGCTGTTCTATTAGATCTGCATTAATCGACGCTCGTCTAATCGTTAATTAGCCTAGATAACTGCTGTTAAATAGTTCTCTAAAACATATCTCCCATTTATTGTAAGGCGGTTTATCATCTCCATCTTATGGACCGCGATACTTATTATGTGAAATATGGTGCCTTTTGTGTTTGACATGTAGGACCTGCATGGCGAACATGAGGTGCGTGTGTATTACTATAAGAGGTTGGCGGGTGGGGGGGGGGGGGGGGGGACAAGTGCAGAGCTTCAATACTTTACGAGTATTCAACTCTGAACACACAGAAGTTGCCATCACTGTTACAGCATTGCCTTTAGGACAGCGCGGCTCTGACTATGTATCAAGTGCCCGTTTCCCTGTGAGAGTTTGTAATATTAAGTATACCTCAAAGAGGCAATGAGATAAAGCACTCTCAGAATGTAGCATCTCCATGTATATGAAGGTTGAGATTATATTTTTTCTTTAGAAGTCATTGGCCAAGTATTGATTAGCACCCTTTCCTTAAAAGGAATGGGTATGTTGTACATTAAAATGATATTAGAGAATTATATAAATTCAGCTTCAATGTTTCAATCAATGTATGTGAAACGTGGCTAGGGTGTGCCTGATATTCTGGGCCGATTGCTTAGTGCCTGGATGGGGGATTTGGCATTTGATTGGTGCTCCTTCCTCTACATGGTTACCATGGTAACCTAATGATGAGAGTTCCCATGCACTTTGTGAGTGTTGCTTGGGTTGCCAGTGAAAGGGGGAATTGAAGTCCTATAAAACGTTTCCGATAAGTGTCTCTTCGGGCTTCATGGAAGTTGCTAAAACAGTATCTAAAAGGATTAGGAATGGCCCAGGAGCGGAAACCCACTGGGTGGGAGTGTAGAAGGGTGTGATACATGGCTGGGGATCTACTGTGGGGGAGCAGCAAAGCTAGTGCAAATGTGCAGATGCCCCTGAAACCCAGAAAAATGCTTGGTTTTTCTCAAAATGTAATCGGTAATTTTTTGTGAAATATGTAGTTATTTTGATTGTTTACGGCCCAGTTAGCAATAGTTTTTCACTAGTTTTATTAAGATTCATTCCCGAGGAATGAGAAAAATACATGAAATTTCTGATTTCTAAATCAAAAACAACCAATAGGGTATTTCCATATTGAAAATTACTGGGCTACACCTTCCATCCAGATATTTGGATTCGTATATTGGAATGTAGAGGTTAGGATAGGAGTTCAGTTTTCGAGCAGATACTCTAAATTGTTGTTTAGATTGCAATTCAACAACTGTATTAGTAATTTCACTTACCATCCACCTCCTTAGGTACTAAAGTACCCAATATTCTGTCTGGTCTATAATATTAAATCCTTGTTCAGGGAATTCAAAACTTAGTTATTATCAGTAAACCAGAAGTTCCACTTGCTTGAAATAGACCTTCCTACTTGAAAGTTCCTTATAATTAATTTTGTATATTTGGGAAGTACTTACATTTACAATTTCTGAAATGAATGTGGATGTCACAAGACTCCTTTGAAATAATCACTATTCTAAAATACCAATAAGTGTTGTATTAATAACGTTGTACATTCCCGTATGTTGTAGAGTTATGCAATACAGAGCCAGCAATTCGACTCGGCCAAAAAAGCTAACCGATTGAACAAAGCTCTCCAAGCCGTAAGTACATATTTTCGTCCTAACAGTTTGAGATCGGTCGCTTCACAGTGAACCAGCATACATACCATAATTGCTATTCAGATACATGAATGATTAATGTCTCAAACAGCTTCCATCGTTATGATATCTAATTATTGAAATAGTGCAGCTGGTGTCTTGGCGTACAGGTGCCCGGTTAGTCTGTAGAAGAAAACTCCACTCGTCAGTCACACGATGAATCTTCTCCTTTAATTAACCTTATAATACCTACTTTTCTCTCTACTTTGCAGAGAAAGTTTGGATACAGATAAGTGTGCACGTGTCAGTTATATCTCACGATTTTCTCATGTTCTTTCTACCCTTGGTTTATCCCAAAAAGGAAATCAACCAGCTTCAGTTCGAGTTGGAATACCGGGAAGCTTCAGTGATGACGAGTCAAGAAACGTGGACCGAACGATTTAGCAAGTGAGTATCTTGTACGAACTCTTGGGTCTAGTTTTTAATTTAAATACGTAAATTAAGGATAAACAATGGATCTCGGGGCAGTGTGCTACATTGCTACACACTCATTTATTTCTATCTCCTTGTCTGTCCCTAAAGGGAAAGGTTACCTAGAAAATTACTTTATAATAGACCTGACAAACCATTGGCATGGGTTAAACCGTACGTTTTGAACTTAACGACAAGCTACAAGTAAATTAGATTGATAACTAGGCCTGGTTACTGCTACTTCAGTATAATTAAGCGCTCGTTATCTGGCCTTAGCATGCTATCTATAGAGCATGCTACTTTAAGTCCCCGTAATTTGGGTCAAGTAGCATGAGACGATGTGTTCTAAATACCTGTGTAGCAGATGTTGTTGGGAGTTGAGAAGAACGGCTCTTAGCGATACATAGAAACGATAGTGAAGCCAGGGAGTAATTGTAAGTTCTTTGAAAGTTAAGTCGCTTATAGAACGAAGGTGTGTCGTTTGTTGTGAAGGGTTGATAAATGATAAATATGGTTAAGAAAGAAAGTACCGAAAAGGGTTAATCTTGAGGGGATGCATAGAGCGAATGCTTCTATGTCAACTTATATAGAGGATTTCTTTCATCACTGAACCGATACATCAATTTAACTATCTGATTTCCGTTAAATGCTACTTGGTATAAATATACACGTGGTTTACCTAAATCCATTAGTATTGCTTGCCTGGTTTTAACCTTAGTTTGTGCAGCCTGCAGTAATCAGGGGAAATTAAGGCATGATTTATTATGACCTTTGCAAATAACGACATTATTCAAGTGCGTTATTCATACATTATTATATCAATAAATTCACATTTCAGTGCAGACAGATTGTGTATAGTGGTAAGATTAATATTGGTTTTCATCTGCATGTTGCATCACTAGTTGCGTTAGGAACACAAGAAAGCCAGAAGAATTGGTATCCAAAACTTTAACCAATATTCATGTTTAGATATAGTCAACATGTAAATTTCTCTTGACAAGCCACTATGGCAGCAGTGTATCTCAAAAACCACTGGACATCTGGACATGTCCGAGTTTTTTCCATTAATGTCCGATTTTTTACCCTTTAACATCAGACATTATGTCCAACAAAATGTTATACTTTGTACTCAAAGAAATAACATGTTCATCACAATGATTTTTTTGAATTATCCTTTATATTTATTTGATAATGAAATGTCCGGTATGGCATGGAAATGTCCAATGTAATGCCCTCAAATGTCGGACAGTTTGTCCGCCGTTTCAGAAAGCTTTTGGGATACAGTGTGGCAGGATTCCATCTTTTGATATTCACACTGAAGCTAAAGCTCAGATAATTCAGTCTTGACAACGATCGCAAAAAAAGAAATACATGTGCACCTTTTGTATATTCTGTGATTGATATTACATAAATTCGTATTTAGTTAGACATTCGTTTGTATGTACGTAGGTAGTTATTTGAATGATGTTGTCATAGAAATGTGTGCGTGACAATATTTTGCCCATAGAGTAGAGCAGAGTCTCACAATCCATGTTATTGACATTCCTTTTTTACTGTTTTTAATGGCGGTTTTGTCTGCACGCATCAGTTTGGTTCTTGACTTACACGATTCACAGTAGCAACTGCACAAGAATGATGTGGAAATTTTCCCCGATTCTGAGATAAGACGTTGGAACAGCCGTGGAACAGCTTAAACCCGGAATATATTTGTATCTTTTTGTCATCAAATGTTTTTATGTCCAAACAATTTAATGAAATGCAAATTTTTTTTGTTGAGAAAAATCAATAAAGACTAAGGGAATTTGAAAGTGATGTTTAAGTGTTCAACCTGACACTGCGAGCTTTCATTCTAAATTGACATCATGTTGACAAATGGCTGTTTGTGCAGTGTAAGTAGTACCATAGAACTGTAGCAGGATTTGATATCCGTTCAGTTCTGTGGTAATACAGCACTCGCTCTTTTAATAACACTCACCTATGTTTCAGACTGTATAGAAAAAATACTAATGGAGCGAAGCAAATGTTGTCTAATCATTTTCGAGAAGTTACTGATTTGTGTGCGATCATTTATCTTTTTAGAATCAGTAGCGAGAATCAGAGTCTAACGACAAGAATGAACGAGCAGTCAGAAAGCATGAGGAAACTCCAGGCAGAAAAGACTGGTAGGTTTACATTCAATCAGTGTTTGAGTCTTCTTGCTACTGCCAACGAGAAAACGGGTAGGTGAATGATAGAATAACTCAGTTATAATGGTTAAAGCCTTAATTAAACACGATGCTACAACAAATATATTACTTATAGGAAGACTAGGGGGAATTAAGCTAGTGCCTGATTGTGTACTGGGAGGTGGAACATTTAACCTAAAATATATAACACTTAAATCTTATTTAGGAGTTCCCTGGAAAAATACAACAGTATTATGGCTTTCCTGTCACGGAACGCACGTCCCGCTCATGTGTCTAGCCTGAATTATAAAGGAAATAGAAACGAGAAACTGAGATGCGTCATGTAACTTAACCGTTGTTCCAGCTTTGTGATATATTCAAAAAAGCAAATTCGATACAAATTATATTACCGTGTTAGTAGACGTAAGGTCTTCGTTTTAGATACGATCTCAAGGTATAGCAATAAATGATATAACGAAGACAAAAAATACGTTGGACGTATCATTATGGTTTCTGACCCCCCTCCTTATGGCCTGTTCTGCCCTCTGCCCCCAGCCCTGCTGAGGGAGCGGGACGAGCTGCTCGCCCTGCTCGACGTGCAGGAGAGGCAGCGCTACGAGTCGACCCGCTCTCAGTCCTCCGAGGACACCGAGTACAACAACTTCTCCTCCACCGAGGTACGAGCAGGAGACCGTTAAACCTTTGTTATAGTGCTCTGAAATGTGTACTTCAAGGAGAGCTCTCATAGTTCTGTGAAGATGACGTTGACTGATAGAGCACTAGAGATTAAACAAATACATTTTTAAACGTACTATTACACGCGACTGAAGGTATTGGACAATTAACGATAATAACTCAATTGTCTTTATGAATACACCCACATGATAGGTATGATTTTATAACAACATATCGGTCTTAAATGTTTATACGTATTCGCAATTTTATGCTAAATGATATCAAAGAAATATTCTTGTTATAACGATATCTCTATATACGGCCACCAGGAGCCAACCTTCTATGCTATACTTTAATTCTAAATGACAATCCCAAGAATAATTAATGCCATTTTACCCCTATGTCCAGCGACACATTGTTTCCAAAACATGGCTGCATGGTGGGGGATCGCCATAAAACACTATTTATCTTACTACTTAAGCTTATTTCATCAAATTGTTTCAGCTGGCCGTATTGGGGGCATGTCGGTGCCGCATCGCCAGCCCTCAGCCCTGTGGCTGTGCCCACGCCGCAGCTTATATGAAACGGGAAATAGCCAGACTCAAAGGAGAGGTAAGGAGGGACATAGATAATAACGAACTATTTGAGGGAATGATATAATTATTAGAAAAAGTAGGAAAAAACGCTTTTTACATCTTCAAATTATTCTCCCTTTTTTTTCATATTGAAGCAAAACTATATCACTTTACGGTGCTCTTCCCATAGTCTTATGGTGCATTGAAATCTTCCACATTGCATGAATATTATCTACGCATTGCGTTCCAATAAAAACGTATCAAATTACACTTGACAGAAATAGAAATTTGTCTGTACATACCAAACGTAGCTCTTTATTTCGTAGATGATGTTACTTTATTGATAGCTCAATCTACATGTGTAGATAGGTTAATATGTTCGTGGAGGTTGATGAAACAGTACACCCATATGGATAATGCATATGATAGATCTCTATCACAAACTGTACTACAGAGACCCTTTCCGCGCCATCTGGCTACTGTGAAACTATGATTCCGTAGTTATCAGACGCTATGGGTAGTGTGACCTCTATCATTATATGTGAATCCCTAGCACATAGAACTATTAATTGGTTACTTCTTACCATCTCATCGTGCAGCTGTCGGGGGAGCGGCAGAAGTCGTCGGACGCGCTCATCCTGGCCGACGCCTACAGGATCGCCTTCGAGGAGCAGCTCAACCGGAACAGCCGCCTGATGCGCCGCCTGGTGGACGTGACGTCATTCAGCGACTCGCAGCCCCACACGAGCAAGCCGCGAGCTGCTCTCAGGTGGTTGATCAAACAGCTCAACGAAGGTACGATCTCTGCAATTAATTTGCTGCAAATTTTTCGGAAACTTTTTAAGATATACAATAGCATTTTGCTTCACTTACTTGTCCTTAATACATGAGTGTTTTGAACTGGGTGCTCTAGATGGAATTATCTTTTTTATATGGATGATAATTATGTTATGTTTATACTTTATATGATATACATTATGGGCTTGATTGTAGACTCTCTTGATTTGCCTGTGCTGACTTGTGTGACAGAAACTTCACTGTCCTTAATTCCTGAGTGTTTTGAACTGGGTGCCTCAGACGGAATTATCTTTTTATATGGATGATATGTTATGTCTATACTTTATATGATATACTTTACGGGCTTGATTTTAGACTGTCTTGATTTACCCGTGCTGACTTGTGTGACAGAAACTTCTTGATTTCACTGGAATTCGGTTTAAAATATTCTCAGAACAAAGGTTTTGCGCGCTTTACGTAGATACTGTGAGATTCCCGAGGACCCAGTGTTGAAAACTCTATGGTGAATATGTAAACGGTATTGCGGTACTTTTAAATCCATCGAATTTGCCTCTCCATGCAGTTTACAGCTTTGTTCAAAGCGCGGTCGCTTACGATCCTAAGACAAAGGGTTTGTATGCACCAATGCATGCCCAGTTCCTCTAAAATGATCTACAGAAAATGCTCATGGAAGACGCTCTAGCATGGCTCTTTTATTAGTTTTATAAAAAGGCAGATTTTCGTCTAGGTATTTTTAAAGGTGAAGGGTTTAGGGATTTAAGAATTATTAAGTGCACCAGCAAAGGAATTTTGCTCGTCATCTTCTCTACACCTGCACAGGAAAACGGGTGAAGATAAACATAATAAATAATTTGCCTTCTGTAGGCCAGATCTCTTTCTTTTTCACGTGGCCAAATCCACTTGAAATCATAGAAAACACATAGGTCCTTTGGTATTTGGCATTTAAAAGATAGATTTTGGCAAAAGTTATGAAATCCTTGCAGCCAATATAATTCGTGAATTGCAATTTTCCTCTCTATGATATTGTATCTTTTAAACGTTTTATTTCTTCGCGTATTGTTGTAGAACTGTCAATGTTTATAACGTCATTTGTTACGTCGGGCGAAAGAAATAGCATGTGTTTTGATAATATGAACCATCGGTTTATACAAGTATCATAACTTATAAAATATTCCCTCGATAGTTCTTTGGAAGAAAATTCATCAGGAGACATCAAAAATATCAAAAAATGTATCAGGAGACTCAATAATATGATAGGGATCTATCAGGCTTGAATTACAAACCATTCCTTTACACATGACTTTTTTTCGTCTTCACTATGATTGATGTGGTATTGAATTTGAAATCAATATATTTGTTGCATCCTACTCACTACCCCAAAAACCATCACTTGTCTCAAATTCTATAGCTATCTCCAATTTCATTTGCAGAAGACTACTTGCCTGTGACTATGAACAAGAACCAAGTGAGCAAGGCCGACCACCCGCCAAAAGTCAGCCCCCCGGAGACACCACCGGGGGTCCGACCCTCCAGTACACCAACTGAGGCAGGTAACCCTGGAGGAAACGGCAAAAACCAACCACCCTCTGGAGCCGGAGAGGTCGCCACCGACGGAACCCCAGGAGAAGAAAAGACGGGGAATGATAAGGAAGTTTCCGAAAATGGTTCGTCTGAAGGACACGAGGGGGCGCCTGAGTCGGTGAGCGGAGACGGGGACGGGGCGGGCAGTGAGGGGTCCGGGGAGGGGCTCAGCCCTGGAGGAGGGGCAGGGATGGGGCCCAGGTCCTACCGACATGACGAACTCATGGAGGCGCTGCAGAATAAGAAGGACGAGGAGCTCATCAACATGCTGCTGGAAATGGTGAGTGACTCTGTAGGCTGGCTGAGGTAGGCTTCTTAAAGCAGTACACGGCAGGAGAACTAAGACCTTGACAGGCTGATAATTTTACCGTTTAATTTGGGGTTAGAATTAAAGGCTTAGATACATTTCACATTCATCTATCTATCGCGTGAGAGGTTTAGTAAATAGATAGTTCGATATGACACACATCTTTCCCTCCAATATAATATTTTATTTTTTCCACGAAATCAAATATTAATTATGTGGTTTGTGAATTGTTTTACTGGAAGAACTAACATTTGAAATAAAAGTTAATAAAAAAATCTGTTCTGAATTGTTCTAGATAAACGACCGAACTGAAGCACTGGCCCACCAACGCCTTGCCGCAAGAATGTTGGCAAAGCGACTCACAGAAATGGAAGGAAAGTTATCTGCCCTTACCGAAGATGTATTTGATAAATAGATTAAAATCTGAGTGTGCAAAATCTCAAATATCTTGACACCACGTTCCTCTCAAGTACTGCGAAAGGCACAAGAAATATTTTAAAGGATGCAGATTATGTTAACTACGTCTTGATGTGATATGTTCTGTTTATTTGCTGTTGGAGAACCTGGTCCTGAGTGTATTTAATATCGTGGCATACTAACGTAAGATACTTTTGTGTGTCTGGTATTCTACCATGTGTATAATATGTATGGGTTCTGGGATATATCTGCACAACACGATTATATTAATTTATTTGAAGAATTTGTTGTTTTGTTTATGGTCCATGTTTTCAGACCTGTTGTTAATATTTTTGTTTATGTTCTTCATTGGAATTCAGCCTAGATATATTCCTCACTGCTTTAGTTACAAATCTGGCATCAGAAAATTGGCATAAGAATTACAGCTTCAACAAAATATACACCTAAATATGTTAGAGTTTCTAAATCTCTACAGATCTGTTTTAAATCTCTGGATAAATTTTTAGGTGACCTCAACCTCATCTATTGAAGAATTCTCATTTTAATTGGTCATCTCATTTCGACAGCTACATTACGTTTTTAATAATTGGAGTTGTCGGCGTGATTATGTCGGCTTTTCGATAAGGAATGTGAATAAAAATCGCAGATGTAAATTAGTCAGTTTCAACTCAATTTTCTGTTATGACCGATATAATGAATTGACCTTTGGGTTATGAATTCTTCTCTGCTTTTTCGATGTATGATAAGATATAGTATTTAGTATCGGAATTGTAGACTTAAACTTATTAACTCCCCAAACACCCTCAACACAATTAAAGGACATCCATGACTTTTTAAAAATCTCCAAAACCGGACGATGTTATCATAAACCAACAAAAACTATAGTCTTTAGACCTATGTAGAATAAATCTATGGCGTGAGGTCCAAGGGAATTGTATTCAGTTATGTTGAAAAAGAGACATGATGTATAAGCATTGGATCTGTTGTTTTGTATATTTACTTCTTGAATGAATATACCTTCAACGAACGCTCTAGCCCTTGTTATTCTATACATACGTTTGTATACTGAAATCCTTCGATTATTCCTTGTTAAGCATACTGTTGATCATACAAAGGGTGATATGTATTTACAATAGTGAGAATAATCCAAACTGTCATGTAGAAATAGAAGTCTAGCTTGGTTGATTTCAATATCGGTGTCTTCCATTTTCGATGCTTGGTCCCAAACGACTTACATCTACTTGTTATTTACTAGAGAAACTTATGAGGACTTGAGTATCCGCATTCTACGTATTCCATGTCGTTGCACAGACATGAACTTTCTTTGTAATATATTCATAGTGCATGTGTTCAATGTATATAAAGAATCTATGATGTTAATGAAAATCTCTTTTGTATGAAAATATCAAAAGGTGAATGTATTGCTGCCATATTTATAGTTCTCTTACATCAGCTTGTAAAGTCATATATTTTTGTCGATTGATTAGAACATTCCAAACATATTTCATTGTACCTGAAGACTTTTCACCACTTATATGTGAGTATTTCACTGCGTATACGTATATATCAGCGGGACTGGTCCTAGTCAATAAACCAACATGCTACCATTACAAGATATACTTGGGTTGTTATTATCAATTTCCTGTTCCAGGCCATTAATGTCGAGTCATATATTTGTCTTTGATCACTTTTAGTTGTATATGAATTAAAGAACCTTAAGCGCCTAGTCCCAAACGCAAAAACAATATAAGCTGTCATTAGATTACAATTATATTATTATCATATTATCATTAGGTAAAAAAATAATCATACTTGGTAGCCCCATATACCAAGCTGCTGGCAGCAGTGACTGCAGAAATAAGTTTAAATATTTATATTCACCGCAACGCTAAATGTACCCAGCTAGGGACCTAATATCCTACCTTATTTTCCCCGAATTTATTTTTGTCGGCTGGCTATATGCTATCAATATTGATCCATTCTTGAAAGCTATTTTGTAAAAGGCATTTTCAGATAAAACCAGCTCAAGGGGATTACAAAACGCCAATCCCGGTTTGTATGAAAATGAAAGTGTACCATAAAACATCTCACAAACTTGGGCTTATCAAGAATCGTATACATGTTTCCTTAAACCATACTTGTCTGAGGGTAACCTTCAGATCGATCAAGGACAAGGAAGAAAAATACATTTTTAAAAAGGTTTTGATTTAAAAAAAATACATCTAACCAAAATAGATCCCCATATTCTAGACCATGTAATACCATTTACCCCACCGTCTATAGGTTTCAGTGACATCCGAATCTCGATCAGTATTAACTGCAGGGTTTGGATCCCTGTTCAGAAGGTGGCGGTGGTAACAGCTGGTCCTCCTTTGTTTCTCCGGGGCCGGCACCATGCCTTAGGTTATGTAAGCTGCCATTTGACCCCTGAACCGGCGGACATCTGCCCCTCATCAGGCCGTAAACAGACCTCAATGTGCCCGATCCCCAGGGCCGAGGCAGTCGATCAGGCGCACATACCAACATTCCGAGATTGAAGTGCTTCTTTTCTCGACGACGGATTCAAGTATTGTATGCACTGTAATTCCTGTCTGTCTATTACGTGATTAAACTGAGACAAGAAGAAAGTGTCTGGTATGTTATGTATGCAGCGTATACATGTCAGTGGTGGATTTAGGGTGCCCGGGCCTCTTATTTTCAATGAAATATTGGTTTTAATGTGAAACATGGAACCCCGCAAGGAACGCCAGGACCTTGTCCACTTAGTGCCCCCTGAGAAATAATTTAGCTAGAGAAAATCAATATTCAGGGGAGAACTCGTAAAGTATCCATAAATGGTAAACAAAAAAAAGAGAAGGAAATCCCATAATAAACAAGAAATAATTTGTCATCTATAGATGCACCAACGTTGGTAAAGGAATCTTACTCGTGGTATGCAACGTTCCAAGATATTTACATAGCGCGCAGTCATGATCCCTCCCCCATGCCCCTCACCTAAAATCTGTCCCAAAAAAAAGAATAAAAAAAGACTGAAACCGTTATCGTTCCTCAGACTTTATTTCTAACCGGAAGAACAGCATGATGCTATCACAGATTGAAATTATATCAGCGCATGCTCTTAACGAGCTCGAGGCATGCATGCTTTTAAAGAGAAAGGCATCTACCAAAGATGTAGGCCTATATATATATACATTCTTACCATGTTCCCTTTCTAACATTCCAATTTCATGGAAGTACTTATAATAAAATATAATTATCATAATATGACAACACTCCGTATATTTACACCGATCTATTTGTTGTAATAATACTGTCTTCTTTTAAACAGCATTATAATCAAAATGACTCCGTTTAAATGTAAAATGACGTAGTAGCCCAAGTTCCCGAGTTACTCATCTGAGACTGTAACAATCCCCATCAATTCGCCAGTCAACGAGCTGCTCACGACAGTCGGACCCATCACTGTCCCATCAGCACCTCCCCCGGTGTGAGCAGCTCGAGGCCTACTGTTACACAATCAGCATAACAAACGCCAGGGTGATAACTGAAAGCTTGTTTTACATGGGATGTGGGAGCAACTGGTTCTGCTCAGAGGAGGAGCAGGAATGTGTGAGCTGCTCCCCCTGCCGAGTGATTTAGTGCGAGCGGCGTGAGACCCGGCGGCCACAGGTGTCGATCAGTAAACCGACTGGGGGGTCCTTTCTATCGACCAAAAAGTGCCCACGTACAATCTCGAGAGGACGTATATCTATTGCTTGAACCTTTCAGCCCAAACAGCAGACGTTGGAAAAAAGTACAGAAATAAGAGTCTAGGAACTTTAAATGATATAGGCCTAGTATAGATCTAAAAGTAATAAACCTATTTTCTCTGATCAAATTAGCATAAAGACACAGTCATACATGTGACTGTCTAGAATCCTTTTTATGGTTGCATTCCTTCAATTTCATAGGTTCATGTACAACGTAATGAATGGGTTAAATATCTCTTCTTTTCGGGAGGTGTATTTCTGCCATGCGGTAAAGTAAACTTTTAAAAACGCTTCTTAAAAGACAATACGCTTCTTTATTACCTTTCTTTTTGAATTCTAAAATGTTGAACCAAATAAGATGGGATTTCTTATGGGCAGAAAATGGGCTAGAGAGAAAGTTATCTTTTTGCCCCACCGACTATGGTATCCGGCACCATGCCCGAGCAGCTCAATGTGCTCTACCCCTAATCCAGATCCAAGCTGAGTCCTGGCCCGTGGGCCGGCCCCACCAATAGACAAAGTATTCCAGCTATGGGTCGGGGCCAGCCTGTCGATGCTTGGTGTTGTAAGCAAACTCGTAACACACCAGCGGCAGTTTACACACCCCGTCGGCCCTGGCCTCCCCCCGGCCCGCCCGCCGACCGCCCTGACCCCGACCCCTCACCCTGATCCGACGACCCCGCCACTGACTGAGCCACTCACCCGTCGGCCTCTTGGGGATCTCCCCAGTATTGTAACTGTGTCTAGTATTGGCGTCTACGAGGAAAAGTTGAGAACATTTTGGAATTCGTTTATTCCTTTCAATATAGTAGAGTTTCCTGAAAATGACATTGTGTTCATTTCGATTTTAATATAATTTGTGAGGCAGTGATGGCCAGTGATCTCGAGACAATATATTTTCATTATAACTAATGTCCAGTAGTCTAAAGATTATGGCTAAGTTGGACCGAAAAACAGATGAGAGTATAACTGAGTCAATGGTTTATCAAAGTGGAATATGAAACTCCAGTTCCCCCAATATTCCATAATAATTAGGTCTATGCCTTGTTTCTGTCGTGTCCACCATAAAGAGGGTGCAGGCCTAACTTTGAAATGTCAACCTTTGCTCCATTCCTGTTAACGGATTAAGTTTAAAATGCAAAACGGGTGTATTGGTAGTTTGTCATCATACATGAATAATTATTGTTATCTATGGAACGATTATTCAGTAAAACCTTATTGCAATTCTAAAAAAAACTTGCCTTATTTGACCTCTGTTCTTTTATCATAAAACTCATAAAGAAATGACGGAGAGAACCAGTTGTCTAACCAAAAGAAACATATGCCAGCCCACGAAATTAATCATCATGCCAGAGATACCAGCTTTATGATTTAGAATGACATGTCACATATTTGGTTTGCCTATACGCCCCATGAGGGTTCAGATTCAGCCGCGCTGAGAAACAGGAACTACGTTGTCTATAACCGGAAGTAGTTTGCTAATATAATTATATGAAAAAGAAATTCATTTGGCATGTCTAAATTAATGTTTTCAGGTCTGGGTACTTGGGTGGAGATGAAAAACCACTCTAGGGATTATGAAAAAAGAATTTAATTTAGAATGTTATAATTTATGTTTGTCTTCAGGTCTTTGCAGAATGGTAGAGATGAGAATAACATCTCTCCCACTTTCATAAACCTTGTTTGAGTAAACTATATTAACAACTGGGTAAACGCGTTGGAAACTAAGTGAACGTGGTGGGAATTGACCATCATTTAGGGGAACTCAGCATATCAAATAAAGACACTTATTAGGAGTCGCAGTACCACCAACATTTTTTTGTTTCACTGCATATGGCACAGTGACGTAGCCAGGGGGGTTCCTGGGTGTCTGGAACCCCCTTAAATTTCCCAAAATATAAGTGAAGTATAAGAAATCTTGCCAAAAATGTGTGTCGGAACCCCCTTAGATTTACCTGGAAACCGCTTTTACTTAAGGGCTGGCTACACCCTTGTATATATGGTGTCCAGGGGCGGATCCAGATTTTCAAAAGGGGGAGAGGGGCGGGGATATTGTGAAAATGTCCTCTGGACCCTCCGGCCCCCTGCGCCACCCCCTAAATCCATCACTACATTTTTGTATGTTGTGAATTTGCATAGACAAAACGGGACGAAGTAAACTTTTATTGACTATGCATCTCTAGGTGATTAAAACGTTTTCGTTAGAGAACTAAAGAGATTGTTGGAATTTGATATCCAGTTTGATAAGGACCAGCACATTTGAAAAGCAAATTAACTTATTACATAACTTGTCAAATAGGGTATATGTGGCAAATAAGTATGTCTTAAATAGGGTATACTATGTGGCAAATGAGTATGTCTTAACATTTCCTATCCTGAACACATGTTAAGCGAGGGTTAGGAGCCATTCAAAGTCGAACAGGATTCACATGTATTAAGACATAAGATACAATAAACAAGGCATGAGATACTCCCCAAACTATGGCATATTTTTGTTCACCATCTTTGTTTTGGATGTCTTGCGTGCAGATGATATGTAAACAAAGAAGGTTTGCGGCATGATCCTTCTTCAAACACTGAGAAATGGGGGAGCCCATCTCGCGATGACTTCCACGTAAACAATTACCTCAGAAGTAGCAGATCTTTGAGCGAGATAGCATGTGGTAGCATTGCTAAAACAAACAGGATATGGTCAGGATTAAGAGATAGGATCAAGTGATACTAACATCTATAGATGTAAAGATAGCAACAAAACCTTCCACGAACGATCTAGTTATAGAATGGACCACGTCTCAAAGAATTAATCAGGTATATTCATGTTGCAAACAACTTGAAATAGACAAAATCCTTTATATTTGTTAAACAAGCCTCCACCATAATTATAGTCTAGACCCACGGCAGGTCCGAGTGCACGGGGCGGCCGTCCACTGACCACCCGCCGCTGGCCTTCTCGGTCACTTCACAAGTCGCAATGGTCCTCTTGGTACTCGTCCAGTCAGGGGAAAATAAACGTTTTAATGAATACCAGCTCTCCTATACACCATGTTCTACTACAGTACCATGCATGCTGGAAGTACTCGGACATACTCCATCCTAAACTCAATTATTTGGTACGGATCCAGAAAATTTGGGAAGGGGATGGGGAAAGTTGGGGTGTTTAATTCTTTTTTTTTTCGGTCGAACAATTACTTAAGCCGAGGGTAGAGATCATGTTCTGGTGTACACCCCCCTCAATTCATAATTATTTTTTTCTTCCCTTGCAATCACAAAACTGTTTTGTCAGATCGCTCAAACGTGTCTAAAAACTCTCCACTCAACAATATATATTGTTTAAATGATCTTTTGTGTCCTGTCTGGGATTGGAACAATCAAGAGCCTAATCTGCGAATTACCATAATAAAAAATATCTTGAGTAAGAGCATTCCAACATCAGTATGGCGTTTACACAGACCTGCAATGCGTACACGATCTGCAGAAAAGGCCCTATTAACTGGTGGTCCAGGGGCAAGCGTCCAGTGCCCCAGGTGGGCAGGCTGGTCGGTCTGTAGGTAGATGGGTATAGGACTACCCCACCCATCTCGTCCTCCACGGCCTCCTCCTGACCGCAGCAGTAGTGCTGGAGAGGTCGGCTAAGTTTACATCAGCCTCACGCAGGCCTCGCCTTTGGATAAGCAAACCCTGGTCCACATGTGAGTAACTTAGGGCTATGCTAGGTATTTTCGCTCCATAATTATTTGATTTCTGGTTTATCCTGGTTGCGGTTTATTTCCCCCCCGCGGGTATACAGGCTAAGTGATTATCAGTTATTCGTATGATTATGTCTGAAACGATCCAGGTCATTCCCGTGCAAATAAAATTAGTTCATTGTGTTATTTTTATGATAATTTTATCATGGGGGTTGCGTGAGTAGTACAAAAATAGTGGAGAGTATAATGGTCTATACTAATTGTGTTATTAGGCCTTCTTTAAACCGAATCTACTGTTTTATATTTCTCTCTCTCCACATGACATTGTCTTTTGAATACAGTCGTGATATCCATTAGATGCTTAGATGTATGCCTTGTCATAAACGCAGAGGCGACGTAATTGTGCTTTAATTTCTGGTAATTATAGTTCAGCCGTGCTGCTCTTTTAAGTGCTACATATATACGTCTCTGAAGAGAAGCCTTAACAGATCATGATCAGCACCATATGTCTGGGTTGTGCTATTAACATTACGTGTTATTGCTGAAGTTAAACGTAATATATTAAATCAGAACAAATACCAAAAACCGTTTCTTTTGCTTCCCTAGCTGTAGCGGATATTGAAAACCAACAATCGCGTTTTGGTAAGAGGGAGAGGATCACGACCCCGTGAGGAACGACCATTAGGCATTATGTGGTGATTCAAGGGTTTTTTTCACAAGGACCACACATGTTAACTACCACCAAGTCCTCCAGGATCCGACCGGCCAACATAGCCCCACAACCAGCGCCTTCTGTATAGGAGAGAACCTACTCTTACCGGACACCAGTCGAGGGATCGCAGCGTCCATACGACGCGCGAACACAGGACCGGGACTCCCGTATCACGCGAGTCGCTCCGAGTCACTCTGTGCACGCCACTGCAGGGATTGTATGCAGTCTGAGCCGGAGCGAGCAAGTTGGAGTTAGCAGCCAGCTCACTCATTGGGCGCGTGAGACTCACCGGTGATTATTCCGAACAACTCATAATTATCACTGATCAGGAGTGCTATATTAGAGATAGAGGCGTTTGTGTCAATCCGAACGTAGCAGTGGAAAAAAAGGATTATTCTGTGGCTAAATAGCACCTAACAATCAAGATCTAACTTCTTTGCTACTGCCACCCGGCGGGTAGACTCGTGGGAAGGCAGCTCCTGGCCCTTGGTGGCTATCAGGGATGTAAGGTCCGGCCCCCACGTACCTGTGGTTTTGGGTCACCCTGTTCTCAGTTTTCGGTACATTGGATAATTCACAAACTATGCCTGGAGTACTTGCCTCACCCCTCGCCTCCCCCTCCTCCAACATGCATTACCTTGCCGGACTTCTCCTCAGTCTCTGTCTCCATGTGGTCAGGGGCCAGTCGGGCGCCGACATCTCCTGCTCGGCCAAACACGTGTCGTAAGTAACCAACACTTCCAAAGATATTTCTAATTATTATCAAGGTAACAATAACAAATTAGTATCAGTTTGTTACGAAGTCTGGTCGCGTGCCAAAAGTAATTTTGATTGCTGTTGTCTTGATGCAAACCATAATTCATGATTTATCCCAAAGGCAGATCACTGTTTTTCCGTACAATGTACGCCTGCAGTTAGATTTAAGCAGTTTATTCTGGGAAAATAGGCATTTGCCGACGAATCAAATCGTTTAACATTGGAATCCTTATTATATTGTGTGATGCTATTTACTGTTTTGTATTAAGGAACGATACATACATATAACCAACCAAGAAGGGAGTACAAGGGTGGTTATCACCCCGAGCCGGGACCCTGATATCAGCCCGAGGCCAGGGCCCGAAGGGCCGGCCGAGGGCTGATATCGGGGTCCCGGCGAGGGGTGATAACCGCCCGAGTACTCCCTTCGCGGTTGGTTATGGATTTATTATACCTTTTCTGTTAGATCTGAGCTCCCCAGAAAGGATGCACAGCAATCAGTGATGGTGGGACTGTGATGCTGCACATTTTTTTATGTTTTTTTTCATATAACTCTTTTGATATCCATCAAATCTACAAACAGTAAGCAGTAAAATGTAGCTAGGAACGTTGTGCAGATAATGCAAATGTTAGATTTTTTAATTCTTAATGATTTCATTTTTTCATGGATTTTAGAAAAATAAAAAGTTTCTGTATCACACTGCAGTGTGATACAAGGCTGGTTATCACCCAGGTTTGTATCGCCCTGAGTTAAACTCTTAACTACTAACCTTGTATCACACTAAGGTATAATAACATAGAGTATTAATATTTGTATTGTACGAGCATAAACGTAATGTCTTTACATGCGCCGACATATCTTCATTTAGGCTATTCATGTAGGTATAACTATATCAAGAGACAGTAAGGCGCACCGGTGACTATTTCTTTCTGTATAATTCACACGTACCCACCGCACATTCTAACGACGTGTATTTTAGCCAATGCTCAATGCAGTCATATAGTTCTGTGATTGTGAAGGTGCATCCGTATGTACCGCTCGGCAGACGCTGAGCGCGCAGTGCATGTTGGGAGCAGCGGGGAGTACGAGTGTAGAATACTGCCGTGTCACCGAGCTATGTCTAGTATCTAGATGGTATGTAGACAGTGGTAGACCTCTGGGCAGAATTCGGGTAATGCACCGTTAAAAACGTTTTAAATTGCTACAGTTTCCAGCTAAGGAATCACATGTCAAAAGAATCCAAAGAAATGGCCATTATTTATGATGGGGATAAAACCATTATACTTTGAGATATCAATTATTATAGAGATAAATAACTGCTACTGCCCTTTAGGTTACTGTCCCTTTGCTAAAATCCAAAAAACAAAAACAAAAAGAACACCCAGGTTATCTTTATTAATCATCTCTACTTAATGTGAAAACCAGTGCATTATTTATAACTAACAACTGAGGACTCATCATGACAACTAAGATACAATGTGCCAAACCATAATGTTTTATTGGTTATTATGTCTAACTCCGGGGTAGGGTGGCTGCTCTGTACATTCTCAGCCATACTCAGACGGCCACCACCCCATGTTATAACACATCCTCCCCCTAAACAAAATGTGTGACTGTCGGGGCTTGTTTTGCCTTGAGACCCAAACTTTGACTATATATATAACTGTTGATACAGACACACTCACGTGGCCCTATATACTCTAACGACCCCCATGTCAGCCTACAGACAGACTTGCGCATACAGCTTGATTTTTCTCTTGATATTTTCTCCAAACCAGGACTTTTCAACGATTGTTTTATATTTGCAACACTTTCTGTGAATGCAGAACTATTCCTTCTTGAATTTTAGAACAAAACTAATCTAGAACACGACTCTATCTTTCATTATCGACACATGCAATAAGGACCGCAAATTGATAGTCCGGGCATAGGGCATTTCAGAAAAATTTAGAATGAGATCTATCATGCAGTAGGTAGGCCTATATTGAAAACTTGCATAATAGCAATGCAGAACACTGGTAAAACAAACTGTGAACCAAGACCAAATTTAGGGCGTCAGATGGATATTCAGAATATATATCATTATATCCAAAAGTAAGCGGTTGCAATACTCTAGATTACTACCAATATTAGAATGATTCAAAGTCCGCATGTTAAACCGGAAGTACTTCAGATCTGCACCCACCAATCCCTAAGTGTGACGTCACGGCATATAACATCAATTAGTCGGGGTTGGGAGGGCAGTGGTGGTTTGTTTGTAAAGGCCAACACCCTGACCCCGCCCCTGCCCACCCCGGACATGTTATATTCCAGGAATGGGTCTGCTAATTCGGGCCAGAATCCAGAGGCAGGCCACCACATGGTGGCTACTACTGCATCTACCCCCCGTGTCTAGCTGAGACATTGGCAGGGCCAAAATACACAAGGTTTGGCCAAAGAAACGTAGACGCCAAAGAAATGACGGCTTAAGTGCTTTTCTAGCGGGGAAAAGCTGGGAACACCGACTAAATATAGCTTTATGATTAACTTTTGATTGTTCAATTGACACAGATAATCAAGTCTGATATGAAATTGTCATATTTGTTTGTGTAAATTCCCATTGTATTCATAATTGTTTTGATGTAGAACTTACGGTAACTGTTATAATTAAATCAAGATAATCATCATTGATTCAAAGCCCAGCACTATGCATGGCCCTCATAGATATCCATAAAGATATATTTTAGTAATATAGACACTTTTAAAGGGATAACTGACTGCCTCATAAATGAAAATCCATTACAGACATCTGAAACAAGTTTTAACCCTTTCACTAAACCAGGCCGCTATAGTGGCCCAAAATCTAAAAATAGTAACAGGGAATCCCTGGGGAATCCCCTGGAACCCTGAAATTCCTTCTTTTAATTTCAAAACGTCTTCTAGATTGCTTCAAAAGTGAAATCCTAACATAGATTGAACTATTTCATTATTTCAATGTTTCTCATTCAATGAGATCATTTATTTAATTATTATAATTAAACAAATTTGATTATTAATTTTGAAGAAATTATGACATATTTTGAGATAAGGCAATGAGACAATTGAATAGAAATATAGTGGGAAATGCCTGTGAACAGTGACGTTGGGCATATTTGACAGATAGATTTCCATTAATTTCCATCTGTTTCTTTGAGTTGAATAGGATATATGATTACTGGTGCTTACATTTTAGTTAATTTTGCAAGGTATATCAGCAAAACAATGAAAAACTCTGCAATAATCAGTAAATATCTGTTCAAATTGGCATCTTGGTTATCATGGCAACCAGAATCCAAGGATTTCCCGAATCCTTAGGGAAAATGAAAAACTACCTTCTTTGCTTTCTATAACTTTAAGCAATATAGTACATCTGATATGTAGGCACCCTGAATAGACATAATTTCCCTTAATTATGTGGCAGTGAAAGGGTTAATCATTAGCCCTTGATTATCAAATCATAATTAAACCAAAGAAGCACATGCCACCACGCTCATTTTCTATATAATTTAAGAGGAAGGGAAGGGCCTTAACTATAAAATCCTATCAGTGGGGACTTCAAAACTTTACACTATAAAAATGTTCATAGGAAGCTTGAAATCCATTACAGTCTCACTATATCTCATGATTATTTTCCTAAGATCTATAAGAACAGTGTAGATCACCTAAGAAATATAATTGTTGGAGCCAATTATAACCTTCAAAACTGGAGTTTTCTGTACATTCCTTTATGAGTGTTTTCTGTCTGAGCAATTTAATTTTGTGTCCAGACCAATGAATTTTGTTGATCTGCAGTGGGATTTGAAGTAAATATATGGAGCCAAAAAGAAAGATTTCATTTTTCTCACCAGGTGGTGCCACTGTGCAACATTTAATATGTCTTGAATGCTTAGGGGAAGGGGACTGATTGTCTCTTATTTATCTTGATTTTGATTAGAAATCATGTTTAATCCATACTCAATATGAAACTTTTATTTATTTATCTATTATTTACGTAGTTTTTACCCTAGGTATGCTTCGGCCAGGATAGTGAGGCCAGTTTTCATGATTGACCCAGCAATACAAAAGTAGTGTAGCACAACATATTTTGAAATTAGGTGATAAATGATGAGATGATGAGGCGATACAAGGGATAAGTTCCAAATTACATTATAATCCCTATTAGATTGAAATTTCGGTTGATTCGGTCTGTTTAACACTTTTTTGTTTCTGAACATATGAAAAGGTGTCCATGTTCAAAATGTTTCTTTTGTCAGGAGGTAAATTGTTCCAGAGGACTGCTCCTCAGTAAATAATACTACTTTGGTACTTTGTATTTACTTTTGGAGCAACCATGAATTTTGGGGCATCATATGCTCTAGTATCGATATTTCTCATGTCTAAAATACTGTCTTTCTTAGTTCTTTTAGACATCAAATTCAATAGATGACAATCTGATCTATCTTTGAGCCGAGCAAAATGCGCATTATTGTGAACTAAAGTTTCATCTTTGTTTGTGTAATCATTAAAACACAATCTGAGGAACTTGTTTGTTTATTCTGTAATATTTGTAATTTATTCTTTTTAGCAGATTAATAGAGTATCTCCATAATCTATATGCGGCAAGGATTTATACACTGTGTTATTTTGCTCACCAACTGACACTAGTGTTATCAGTCAATGATTTGAAACAGGCTTTCAAACGACAGTTGATGTCTCACTGTGAGTCGTTCTTATAGTATTTGCACCTATACCCGGGATCTATACCTCCATGTATCACAGTTTAAAAATGTTTCCTTGATTCTCAAGGTAGAAATCTTATAATGTTTCATTGTATATACTAATCATCCTACCATTGGGCTCTGTAGACTTATCCCTTCTCTATTCCAGACAAAATTTTATTTCCTGGTTCAGTGAATCGATATTTGATCGTTATTACCAGATATTCATGACTAAAACTTAGCTAAAGTCACTTAACCATCACAGGAGTGGAAGGTCAGGTCTCAGTTCTCAGTGTTATGGAATGATACGTATGAATGATTTTCAAGGTACTTTTAACTGTAGTCATTCTTTTTAGTCAGAACCATTATGACATGTGGAAATGCATTGAGCTTTAACCTCAAGAATAAATAATCCGTTCACGTTGGGTCACGTCGGGTCACGTTTTTATATATTACACTTCGCGTTGGTCATTCAGATTCACATTTGCTATTCACGTCTGCAAATATGAGTATGAAACGGCCCCAACGCATACCTGCCGACGTTATATATTACACTTCGCGTTGGTCATTCAGATTCACGTTTGCTATTCACGTCTGCAAATATGAGTATGAAACGGCCCCAACGCGTACCTGCCGACGCATAGTGTAATATGGCCTTAAGGGTTGTATGGTACTAGGACATATACCCCCTGGACACTTACCCCCAGACACTTACCCCCCCCCCCCCCGGACACTTACTCCCTAGGACACATACCCCGTAGGACACTTACCCCCAGACACTTACCCCCCTAGGACACTTAACCCCTAGGACACTTACCCCCCAACCTTGGCCTATAATGTAGAGGAAATTATGTGGTAAGAACTTAGCCTTTCTAATGGAAAGCAAACTAAAATATCCCTCTCTTCTATTAGATGTCTAGGATTCATACCTGAAAGGCTAACTTGTTCCTACTTGACAGTTAGTGGATGGGGAAGTGTCAAAACATCATTGGACTGAGTTCTCCAAGGTGAGGGGGGGGGGGGGGTAAGTTTCCCAGGGGATAAGTTCCTAGGGTAAGTGTCCTAGGGGGTAAGTGTCTAGGGGTAAGTGTCCGGGGGTTATATGTCCTAGGTACCGTAGAGCAACTAAGAATAGTATATGGAATCTATAAGAATGTATTTTTAGTTTAAGGAAAATTATTGTGTGAGTTTTTGAAGATGTACTTAGTTTAGACACCTTTTCTATATGCAGACAGACACAGGGATTGGGTATAGGTCTCAAGGTTCTTGGACTCACTGGAGGTAGCTCAGACCTTGCCAAGTTCATAGGTCAATTCTGTATTTGCATAGAGAGTTGAAACAATCATTCTCTAACCCTCCCTCCTCTCCATTTACTAAATTTTATGCTACATTCTGCTTAATTTAGGAAACGTCCACAACAATAATGTATGGAGAGACGTTGTGTCCTGGTTATAATCAACCCCAGACCATCTTCAAGTTTTAAGGCAATATACATTATTATCCTATGTTAAATTGTACTGTCAAAACATTTTCAAGAAACAATCAATACCAGTGTGCAAACCATCGTTGTTATTCACAAAGTTGCAAATGCTCACTTGAACTGACGTGATGGCCAGTCCACATTTTAGGTTAGCTGTTCTTGTGTAGAACTAAACCTCGGGGTTAAAAGTGTTACTCTTCTTACTCAGGTGAAGAGTGTATAAGGGTAGTCTCAAGAAACATTTGTAAACACATGTAGCTATAGGTTCTGTCATGGAATTGAAGTGGATAGACTGGTAGGCAGGCAGGAGCGTTGGCTGGGTGTGGTTGAGTGGCCACTACCCTCTGGATTGTTCATTGTCAACAGGAGTTCTTATGACTGGTATTGCACATTGGACTTTAATAAACTTATTCCTCACATGAGTGGTATGTCCTTCATAATGCGGAACTACATTATGGAATGGACTTGCAGTCTGGATGGAGTCAGACTGCCAATGGAGCTAGTTAATATGTATGGGAACAAATAGTAAAGCAATGTATAAATAGTAACCTAACTTTAAATGGATATTAAACCTCTAAAGTTCACACTGTTGAACAAGGATAACCCTCTCTGTTTATAATACCTTAGTGTGATACAAGGTTAGTAGTTAAGAGTTTAACTCAGGGCAATACAAACCTGGGTGATAACCAGCCTTGTATCACACTGCAGTGTGATACAGAAACTTTTTATTTTTCTAAAATTCATGAAAAAATGAAATCATTTAGAATTAAAAAACCTAACATTTGCATTATCTGCACAACGTTCCCAGCTACATTTTACTGCTTACTGTTTCTGGATTTGATGGATATCAAAATAGTTATATGAAAAAACATTAAAAAAATGTGCAGCATCACAGTCCCACCATCACTGATTGCTGTGCATCCTTTCTTGGGAGCTCAGATCTAACAGAAAAGGTATAATAAATCCATAACAAACCTCGAAGGGAGTACTCGGGCGGTTATCACCCCTTGCTGGGACCCGATATCAGCCCTTGGCCGGCCCTTCGGGCCCTGGCCTCAGGCTGATATCGGGGTCCCGGCTCGGGGTGATAACCACCCTTGTACTCCCTTCTTGGTTGGTTATATGTATTTGACAAAGATATTGCAACAGCAAAACCCATTATGCGATGGGCCACACAGCTGATACACCACAGTTTAGTATCATACCAGTAAGGTGCTAGATAGTAGTGATCATCTTCAGACTTTCGTTAAGCCTTATTGGACATAAATTGGCTAGGATGTATTGTATAAGTGCTCATGTAGAGTAGGAGAATTGCTATTTCTATTAAAAAAAAATTGTTTACAGTCAAACCATCAAATCATACATTATGAAGCATATTCTATGAGGAAATAAATCCAATACAAGGTGGCGAATAGACTTTCTTCCTTTCACAGATGTTGGTCAGATAACAAATTACATGAATAAATCTCATGTGTGTGTAAGATTTAAATGACTTGAAGTTCATAAGTGTAATAATTATGATTTGATATCTGAATAAAATGTAACATAATAATCATGTGCCAGAGTGGTCTAACAAGCCTATGCCTAGAAAGGTGTAGCGCTTGAAATTGGAATAACTTAATAGCCATTTCTTTAAGGCACCTTTGGGTTGAAACTAATGGTATATGTAAGTGACTTGATTGTTTAAACTGGAAATAAGAGTCAGTCTTATGTTAGAATAGTCATGGCTGTGCTTTTAATGAAACCTCTGTATTACAGCCTTACAGTTACCCAATAATCCAATCTTTAAAAAAAATACATTCGAGTGCATTTGCAGTACATTAAAATCAATCACAAGTATTGAACAGCGAAAATCAATACTCAAATCAATGACTAACAATGACGAACAGAGGGATATTATTTTAACCCTTTCACTGCCAGAGGCCTCATATGGGGCCCTATAGTAAAATCCCATAGGAACACCATTGACAGAATGCAAATTATACTTTCAGAATCTGAAAGAATTTTTCAGATATTCCATTTAGAACCAGAGATACAGGTATTTGAACATCGGACTGTCAAGTCACCCAAAAATGTTAGAATTGTGATTCAAGAAACCATAAACAATGTATTTACATTTGAATTTGCCATACTAGTTAAAAAATCATGAAAAATGGGTAAATTTATGTAAATGACATGATTTTCAATTTGCTCTAACTTTTCTTTCATTTATGATAATCACAATCTGTTTTTTGCACAAAGAAGATAATGTTTTCATGTTACTTTTATAAAGAGTGTGATAGCTATTCTATGAATTATCGGTTACCATGGTAACCTGCAAAGTATGATAGTATGAACAATTTCTCCTCGTGAGAAATTTACCTCATTGGCATGGTGCCAACATTTGGAACGTTTTTATCAAATTTATTGAAAAAAGCTTTTCATCTGAAGAATCTAGACTAAATTTGAGTTTTAGGGAATTTATGCACTATTTTTTGTATTTTGGGCAATATTTCAGTAAATATCAATTATATTGTGATATATCTGGCAGTGAAAGGGTTAATATTTTCTTGTCATAAAGAGGTTTGGGGAGCTGCTGTAAAATGTAAACACAACTGCAAAGCACTATGCCGTCTTATTATTATAGTATTTACATTTTCAACCTCAAATTTATCAGAGGAACACCATGAATACAGATATGGTTGATTCTCACGAAACGGGGCCACAGACCTGATTTTCATAATTTCATTCGAAAAATTCCATCAATAAGTAATAGCCATTCTATCAGAGCCTCAATGGATGTGTCTTTATCAAACCTTTAATGGTAGCCCTACTTTTAAGTGAATTATATGAATATTTTAGAATTTGTAGCTTAAAATGTACCATTTTTGACACATTTGTCAACCAAAATCACGTTTTTCATTCAAATCAAGTCATGTAACTTTTTTAAATTTGGGCCTTGCAAATATTCTATTTTCAGGTATTATAAGCAACAAATTGATTCTTATCAATTGAATAAAATTGGTGTAAATTTTCAACAATTTCCATGTTTTTTTACCAAATTATCCATTGTGTAGAAAATGCATCATAGTACATATACATAAATACAGCAGCCTAATCATATCAAGAAAATAAAACAAATGATCCATAAAATCCATAAGAAAATGGAATAATGCATTGGCTTTGTTCATGGACGAAATTACATATATTTATGAAGAACTAATCATTGGGCAACAGAAAATGTAAATCCAGGTAGGGTTGGGGTAGCAAATGCATCATAGTACATATACAGATTAAACATCCCATGAAATTAAAACATGCAAACATTAATGGAAAATATTTGTGTCCAATATAGATTGACCTAATATTATCATATTAACATTAAAATCGGGAAAAAAAATCTATTTGATTTTCAAATAGTATCAAATTTAATATCAAAAATAACAGAACGCATCATAGTACATATACGCATCATAGTACATATACAGACAATTAATTGTGATATAATTCTTTAAAAAATATAAATGGTCAATAGCGAAAGTATGTGCACTAAACTCATGTTTATATGCTACTCAATGAAACATTTTTGATATTCATAATTTTAAAGAAATTGTTTAAATATGTTGAATTATGGAAATAATAAATGCATCATAGTACATATACAGGTGTAACCATATGCAATTGCATCATATTACATATACACAATTGAAGTTATCTTTGAAACTTGTATGTTTAGGCTGCCCTAAAAAGCAAACCCAAAATGATTAAATCATACACATGCAATGCTTGCAGGAGTAATTTTATGTTTATATCTCTTAAAAGATTAGGTAAAATTATGGAAGTTTTGTTTTATAAATGCATCATAGTACATATACTGCATCATAGTACATATACAAAACTAAAAACCTTAATAACTCAAAGAATTATGAAGATTAGTGTTCCCAACTTTGGGAATGCATTTCAACATAAGCAGTCCTTCAGTCCACAAAGTTTCATCGAGATATTTTCATTTTAAGTTTTTACTAATTTCCCCCCCCCCCTGTGGCCCCCATTCGTGAGAATCAACCATATACACAAATGTTAGGAGAAAGCCTTTGAAGAGTTAAGGTGAATAAAGTGAAAAACGGTGATGATGAGAATTTGATAACTCTTCCCATTCAAAGAAGATGTTCGGCTTGTGCTCCCTTAAGCATTAAGTGTCCAGATAGCTAGACTAGCATTTAAACAATTTAAGAAAGAATGATGTTTATCATAGTTCTTAAAATTCCTCCCAGGTGAACGGCAGCCAGTACCTTTAATAAGATTTAGAACACTGAAAACACAGCTTCGTCATAAAGTCGTCATATTGACGAGTTTAGCCTAGTCAAAGTGACGATGGCGAAATCAACGAGTTTGGAGGGGCTGCCTCGTCAAAAACTCGTCAAAAATTTGCTAATTAGTCAAAAACTCGTCAATTTGTCGTATACTTGTCAGATTAGAAACTTGGCCTTCTTCCACATTCTGCCCCTTAATTGCTTCCCAATGCTGCCCATTTCTTATAGTCACTAATTCTTTCTCATTTAAATTCTAGGCATGAGGAACATTATTACAGGAGATCCCAAGCATAATTGAATTCTCAAGTGTATTTGGTAATTGAAATATTTTGACAGACTCTTACCTACTCTAAGGCCATTACTATGTATAAAACAGATGTTTTAATGAAACGTTTTTCCTAATATCAATAATTATTATAAAAGTAACTATTTTACAACAATTTTTGTAATGTCATTGGGAAATCCTGTGGTTATCACACTGTTTCTTCACACATTTATATCAAATTACTCCTAAAAACGATGAAAGAATGATATTCTTTATCAATTTATCATCTTACATTGAGAAAAACTAACTCTAGCGCCACCTATAGTGTGACAAGTTTTGTGACGAGTTTATGACAAGTTTTTGACAAGGTGCCAATGGAAAACTCGTCAAAAGCTCTAAAAGGGGCTTGACGAGGCTAAACTCGTCAAAATGACTAGTTTTTGACGAGTTTAGGACCATTTATGTTTTCAGTGAACAAACCATGTGCTATGGTCGTGTGCCAGTATGATACAAGTATCTAGACTTGTATGTCTAGAACTTATATTTATGATAAAACAGATCATGGATGTTAGTCTGGATGGTAAGCGATGTATTAGTACCAATGTATTTCGTGATTGCATACAATAACTGACAACCTTACACGGCCATTCTTCTTTCAGAAACTGGGGAGATGAACTGGCAGAGCTCAGAATTGAGGTCAGTCATTGTGACAATGGATATCTCGAGTGGACGTTGCCCAAAGGGCATTTAAAGGTACGTTTTTTTTTAAAACTGCACTTGCAAAGTTTTGTTTTTTACCTGCAAGTTGTCTAATGTGTGTGACTCGAATGAATGACGGTGGATGTCCAGTAAAATGGAAGAGTTAACATTTCATCGCGTTAATTATACCCTTTAGTCTGGTCTAAACGATTAACGGCAACACGAATATGAGTGTGTTAACTACCATCTTTTAAATGAACCAATATAAATTTATAGTCATGTACACAAGAAAAAAATTATAATATCTGATGCAATGTCCTTACTATCCTTTCCCTAGACAACCGAAATTTCATTCAAAATTTTTGCCAAATTATTAAAGTAAATCGTTCCAGAGGACGCCTTATGTGGCATAATGACCATATCTCAAGCTATATCATATGAAATATAACAAATTGATTTCAACTTTGTTTTTGTTAGATACGCCACATAATGTCATCATGGATGATGTTAGTGTCTTGAAACAGTAATGTTGATGTTTTCTTTAAATGTTTTTTTTAGAGTTTCTTTTAGATTTACCATTATAACCTTCATTTAAAAAGATGCCTCAGGGCACCTGCCTTTCTTGTGCTAGTGATGCCTCCAACATCTAGCATCTTTTTGCTGGTGATACCTCAAGGCATGCAATATTGGTTGAAATAGGTCATTTACTGGATACCATGATTCTCATTTGTTCGTTTCGTAGCATTGTGCCACTTCAAAAGTAACATCCACTTAAAAATATGATATCAAATACTCACATTATTTGGTATTTTGTCCAATGCAACTTAATAGCAAATTTTCCTATTGAGGTTAATTCCATTTGTTTTTCCATTGTTACTTAAGCATGCTCTTTACTCACTTTGTGCAATATTCTCCAAAGTTTCATGCTTAAGATTGAAATTATGGTATTCTCGAGCTCAGATATCAATTGATGCATAACATATATCCAAGTTCATTGAATATGAAGTGGTGAGTTCCCCTCCATACCGACCGAGAGTAGCTTCCCTGATGCTATATTAAGCGTCATTTACTTGGTATAGAAGACAGAAACGTTAACATAAGTGAGATGTTAAAATGACGCCTAGAGAAAACGTTAATCAAGAGGTACTCTGACCACAATCTCTTGGCTTTTTAGGTGATGTTTGAGGACGAGTGGCGGCGGGAGTTTACGGTGTGCCTGGAGCAGATGGATGTCTCCCCGTGGACGGCCATCAGGAACATCACCCACGAGGTGGACAACCGAATGGAGCCCCTTAAACTGCCCATCGGTGAGAAGGAACACATGACCATTGCCTTATGTCTATACTTTTGTCCGTGTGTGAGAACATTGCATTTTAGAGCCCAACTGATTGAAAACTCTTCACACTCTTGCCCCAGAATGCAAAATTATTAGGCCTATGCCTTTTCTGAACTGTTGGACATTATATATATGCACATACAATATTTATGTATACATAATGCGCATTATGAGGCTAGCTCGTTTAGGCTCACATCATGCAAAGATTCTATTTTTTTGTTCTCTTTCCTTCCAGAGGCATAACATTCAAAGAAAGGGTCTTAGCTCCACTCAGAAATCTTGGAAGCCCTACAAATATCACACAGTACCCATAATTATAATTACACTTGTTAATAATTGGATGGTGGTTCATCAGACTTTAAGTCGATTTCCTGTAATTGATTTTACCCACATTTTGTCCTATTTCAGGTCGACCAACGTGCGCAACCTCCAAATTCGGCCAGCTGAATATCTGTGTGGAGAAGCCGTTATTAAGAGTGTACCGCACCAGTCTGTACTTCGACGTCACCCACCGCTGACACTAGTGTCACCAACACGTCATCACCAATGTCACTGAATGCATCAATTTAGCTGCTATCGAACCACAACAAACACACTAATACTGTGGATTTTAGAAGATCGTGGACTAACACTCATGAAAAATAACTGGACAGGGATGGATTTAGTAGGGGCGCCTGAGGGGCGGGCCTCCCCTAATTCTTTTTAATGTAAAAATCTAGCCTCCAGAGGTGGCAAATCAAATTTCTATATAAGGGCACCCCCCTTTTTCAAAAGTCGGGATCCGTCCCTTCTGGAGAACCCGATCTATTTTGAGGAAACTGAAAGGAAGGTATACTTTCTTTTATCTTATACCCAACTAGCACCTTCTGTACATGTGTTGCAAATTAGACATAACTCTGTCATATTATTAGATTAGGATGTATTTAACGCGTTGGCATATCATCTTTTTCGAAGCTAAACGTTTAAATGTCTGTGGGTCGATATTTCTGGCCTCCATTTACGATAGGGAAGTATCCTTCTAGTTCTACTCAAAGGGGTAGATGTGTGGCAGGGAGACCTCCCGCAAGCACAACTGCAGAGACTGTAGATGTTTGGTCACACGTTGCAAGCACAAACAAGATGATGCTCTAGTAGTGACACGGACTTTATGATGATTTTAACTTGGACACAATGTAAAAGCGCAATGTAAAAATATAGATTTTTATTAACATTTTCTGTAAAGTGTAACGTTTAAAGGTAAATACGGGTGTTAGGTATGATTTCTTGAAAACCGTGACAAAATTTTGAAACTCACAAGGTAGTTAGAGGGGTGCATGAGTAACATAAAAGCACTTTTAAAATTGTATGTCACCGTATCAATTTTAGAGATAAATGCATATAAAAAAATCATTCCTTACTATTAGGGACTATGGCAAAATGTACATTTTTCCACATTTAAAAATAAATAACCGTGATTTATACTTTAAATTCTGTAGATGTGTGGGTGGGACCACAATGAGTGATATGAATTAAAGAAAACCATGGGTCACCGTGGAAAATCTCATGATATTCTTGAAAATAAGGGAAAGGTGGGGAAAATCTGCATGATTATCTACAACTGCCTACTTTCTCTTTCAAAAAAAATCTTCTCTTTCATTCATAGTTCCACATTTGTCATTCTTAAATACTCCACGATGTTTGGATAAAAATTTAAGAAAATCCTGCAATGAAAATAAAATCACGCTAGATGGCGCTGCGTTGGTCACCCGTATTTACCTTTAATTATTTGTTATGGTTTGTTGAATTGACGCATGTTTAGAATTTTAAGTAAATTGGCTACAACCTTCAATCACATGAATTTGTCCTTTTGAGTAAGAATTTAATATAGTTATTATCAAATGTATACGGATATTATTGTCTCAAGGTATCCAGTTCTTCAAGCACTTGTTGTATCTTAGGGGTGATTCTCATGGTGAACCTTCGAAGACAATATGGCGCAATGAAAATTTAATATTCAGGAGTAGCATTCAACAAAATGTAAACGTTGACATTTAATCGCCCAACAGAAATAAAATATAAACGGTCTTTGATTTGTTGTACAGGGTCATCTCGTCTTGTTGAGATGGCAATTTTAGACATGCACAGCACTTGTATGTACAGATACGGTTAGGTGGCTTTTTATTCACATACATTTTGTCAATATAAACAACGATTCTACTCAGAAAATTGCTGCCTTAATTTGATTTTTCAATAAAATTTGTTTAATAGAACGATTTCATGTCTTTTGTTTCCAAGAGCGTTTTAACTTGGTTATTTCTCACATGATAAGCAGGGATGGCTTGGCAACGATTTTCGTCTGCTGAATTATCGTATTATTTAAGGCGGTTTATAATCTTATACGACGTCCAAAATATTGTAATATTTTGGGTTCCGAGACCTCAAAATTGTTATTTCCGGGAGCAGGCGGTGACGTAACCTCTTCCATCTCCGTGGTTACGCGGATCCGTTGACATGTCACTATATAAACTCGGAGCGTAACCGTTGGTTTTCAGTTGCTCCCACACCACCGACCTGCTCACATCGTCTAATTTTAAATTAATTAATTAATTAATTAATTTTAAGTGCCGGTACGAGAAGTGATGACGTCACGGGTATTGGGGCGGAAAGTACACAGGCGGATGCGGAGGACAAGAGTAAAATGTCAAATTGCAGTAGCATTTTTCGCGAAGAAGGTAAGGATTTCGCTAAAATCCACCAATTTAATAGTGATATTTGTGTAGACGAGATCACTCCGGACAAGCCGGTATGCGATTTATTTGGAAATTCGCTCAAAAAAGAGATTTACGATAATTATTCAGAAAAAACTCTGTTTACTGTCAAATCCGCTGCTGGAAGGTTAGTGCGAGTCGGTGAAGAATGCGCGCAAGGCATCTGCCGGTGTGAATTCTTTATCGATAACGCATTAGCCCAACTTAAACCATGTCGTTTCCACTATATATTATTTTTGGGATCCAATGAATGCAGAGAAAAATTTGAATCCATGGTTAACGCTGTAACCGATGGTTTTAAAATTATAGATGATAACGCTGTAAAAACCAAACTAATTTACGACTGCAAGAATTATAAATCTGTATACGAGGGTTCAAATTTTGAAAAAATGGACAAAATAATCCATAAGGAATTGTCAGAAGGATATTTGGAAATAGTAAATAATAAACCAGATTGCATACATAGCCTGGGGGCAGTCCCTAAACCTGATGGTGGTGTTAGACCAATAACGGATTGCAGTATGCCAAAGAATGTATCTGTAAACAACTTTTGCGAAGAAATAATAGAGGAGTTCAAATATAAAAGTGTTGAAAATGTAATGGCTATATTGCAGGAGGGTGACTACATGGGTGTAGTAGATATAAAATCAGCCTACAGAGCAGTACCCATTTTCCCAGACCATAGAAAATATATGGGCCTCAGATGGGAGGTAGAGGGTCAGGAAGTATATATTCAAGATCACAGGTTAGCTTTTGGTCTGCGCCTGGGTCCAATGTACTTTAACCAAATATCAGAATTTGTTTACAGCATATTAACAGATATCTATAATTTACAAGTAGTAAATTATTTGGATGACTTTATTGTGGTAGCTGAATCCTATGAAGAGGCAGAAAGGGCACAGAATTTGGTAATTCGAACACTGAGGTATTTGGGTTTTTATATTTCATGGGGTAAAGTCACCCCGCCTTCACAAGTATGTAGGTATCTAGGCTTAGATATAGACTCACTGGAAATGGAGCTTAGATTACCATCAGATAAGCTAGAAAAACTTAAATGCTTGTTAGATAAATATTCAAGCAAGGCCACAATTGCAAAGAAGGAGTTGGAAAGTCTGGGTGGTCTTTTGTCCCACTGTGCTCATGTAGTCTCTGGGGGAAATGTATATTGCAGAAGGATATTTAACTTGTACAAAGTCCTCCTGAATAATAATTTAAAGGCAATTAAAATAGGACAGGCAGCTAGAGATGACCTTAAATGGTGGAGAAATTTCTGCGAGAATTTCAATGGTCGGAGAAAAATAATTTATAAGGAATATCACCTCCCACTTGTGTCAGATTCTTCTCTCAAAGGCTATGCCATATACAAGGGCAAGGACTGGATTGCTGGATCCTGGGATGAGCCTATAATCTTTGGAAATTCAAAATGCTCTCACATAATGGGGCCTCCAAGTAGTGACATTTATGATAAAACCAATATCAATGAGCTGGAATTATGGCCTATTTTAGTGGGTTTAAGGTCCTGGCTAAGTGATTTAAAAGATCACAGTGTAAACATTTTCACTGACAACACACAGGTGTACTATATGATAAAGAAAGGGGTAAGCTCAAACCCTACATGTATGGCCTGGCTGAGGGAGATATTCTGGATTTGCAAAATATACAAAATCCGCCTAGTTCCTCATTACATTAACACTAAAAATAATCTGGTGGCTGACACTTTGTCTAGATTATTATATATAAGGTCAGAGGCAGAAGCAAGAAAATGTCTGGATGGCTCAGATTTATGTTGTATTAATAAAATTTTTGAATTTTGCAGAGGAAAAGGCCTTAAAAATGAGGGCAAAGGTGCTGAGGAAAGCCGCCGTGTCTACAAACACAATGAAATTGAGGAGGAAACAGTGGGCTTGCTACAAAAAGGTCTGTAAAAAATTTAATTGGCCTATCTATAATATTAAATCTGAGCAAGCCTGCAGGTATGTAACTTTTCTTTCATCAAAAATGAAATCCTCTTCAATTATTAACTATTATCAGGCGGTTATCTTCTTTCATAATGTCAAAGGCCTTCCTGTTCCGGATTGGTCTAATAAGCACCTTAAAATGACAATGAAGGGTGTAAAAAATACTGAAAATGTAAAATTGGACATCAAGGATCCAATTACAACCTTACATTTAGAGTCAATGTATAGGAAGGTAAAATTTAATTCAGAAAAATGGCTGTTAGTCTGGATAGTAATTATCTTCTTGTTTAACACACTTTTGAGAGTGGGCCATGCTGTAAAATCTACTCACATGTTGTTGCGAGAACATGTAAAATTTAATAAATGGGGTCTGGTTGTCAAGGTGATATCCTCAAAAACTGCTAAAGATGTAGTTCACACTATTCCAGTAAACAGGAGTAATAATAAGGCATTGTGTCCAGTGTATTGGTTGGAGTTCTTGTATAAGACCCACCCAGAGAAGGGGAGTTCACCTCTTTTCTCAACAAAAAATGTTTGTTACCTGGCTTATTCAGAGTTTAATAAGTTATTTAAAAGGCTTATAATTAAGTCAAAAATTAAGGGTAACTTTTCTACACATTCTCTAAGAAGGGGTGGTACTACACATTTATATAACTCAGGTGCTCCTATAACTTTCATTAAGGAGCGAGGCAATTGGACCTCTGATTGTATTTATAAGTATATTAAACCTTCAGTAAGTGAGAAGGCAAGACAACAAAAAATTTATTCACTACGTTAGGTGATTAGTTTGGAGGTTTTGGGATTAAATAAATATTTCCCATATTTATCTATGTCCAAACTTAATCACTTGTTACTTGTTATTCCTATTCTAGCAATTTAATAATCACGCATAGAACCGGTAAATGTAATATTTTGGGTTCCGAGACCTCAAAATTGTTATTTCCGGGAGCAGGCGGTGACGTAACCTCTTCCATCTCCGTGGTTACGCGGATCCGTTGACATGTCACTATATAAACTCGGAGCGTAACCGTTGGTTTTCAGTTGCTCCCACACCACCGACCTGCTCACATCGTCTAATTTTAAATTTTAGCTTGTTGTAATAGGAGGATTAAATAAATATTTCCCATATTTATCTATGTCCAAACTTAATCACTTGTTACTTGTTATTCCTATTCTAGCAATTTAATAATCACGCATAGAACCGGTAAATATAATACAATACTGGATCTGTGCTTGCCTGTGTAACCTAGGGGGAGGGACATTGTACTGTCACACAAGAGGTCCAGGGATCAAACCCCAGTGCAAACTAGTTTTTCCTCATTATTTCCTGGTTCATTACTTGTAATGAAATAGTTCTATCTGTGAGAATTATATTTTTATGAGATTATGTTTATAACAATTCTTTTTTTAATATCAGTAGTTATTACAATTTTGTCGAGCTTTCACTATGTCTCCAAAAGCCGCCTCAATTGGGCGGTAGATATGCTCTGGGGCAATCAGTTCCAAGTTCTGTTATCCCAAAATGGGTGCGATCCAAAATGGGTGCTAAACCTTTTCATAACTTCGAAATTGGGCCCATTCTTCTGACATTAAATTTTCTCCAATTATATCTTTCGGCAGACGTTTACATGGACAGTTATGTTAAAGCCCGTATTCCACATGCCGATTTTGCTGCCGATTTTAAAAATCGGCTGTGGAAATAACGTTCAAATCTAAAACTGTTATACATCATTAGAAAGATCTTGCAATTTTCTTTCAGATGATATATAGGATCTATGGATTCATGCCATATTCTCAGAGAAAATTAACTAGATGCAAAATCGGCAGCATCAAAATCGGTATGTGGAATACGGCCTTTAGCCTCCTTTGTCATCAGTATTGTAGTAAACAATAGATTACGCCCAGAATCCGACCAGGAGAACAAGAGAAGTGTGTGCTGGAAGTCTTTTACACCTTTTGAATACTGTGGCGTACTGCTAGAGGAATAAACCTGAACCATGCGATTGGGATATATATGGGTCCCTATAGAATCTGGCTCAAATGTTTAGGAACATGGCGTCTATGAGAGTATAAATGACTTGGGCCCATATCTTCATAACTAATTTGGCTAATCGTGAATAAATTTTACAACTAATAATTCCTCTTTGACACTATTTTGCAATGACACAATAATTTTTTTTGTAACAGTCAAAATCACTGATCATGGGACCCTGATCAAAATTTCCCTGATCACAAAAATACGAAGATATGGGCCTTGATTGATTTAGTGATGGAAATGCATTGAAAAACGGATGTCAATGTTTTCTAATGTGCTGACTGAATCACTCATACAAGTTTTTTTTCAGTTTTAGTATATATCATACTATGTTTAACATGTTGGTATCTGAACACAAGCACTCCATAGAAAAAAAACATTGAATTGTGCTGGTGTTGGTACTTGCGTTGCCCCAACGCAAGTACCAACACAATTTAATAAGGAATCATGCATTTCTTTCAATAAACCCAAGTAATATGCCCAACGCATTCAAATAGTGCATTTTGCCTTGCCGAATTACCTTAAACAATCTTTATTTTGTACATAGCTTTCAACAAAACTAGAAAATACAATGCATTTATAACCCAACCAAGTGTTTTTTAACCTCACCAATAGGACTAAGTATATCCGCCAGACAACAATCTTATTATCGAAGAACACAAACGAACAGACAATTCCAAAAGCATCCGTTATACATCACACGTATAAATGTTATGTTTAAACACACAAAGTAAATATATGACGATACTGGTTTATTGAAAAGATGTAATAATTGTGTTCAATCTTGATATCACAAGAAATAACAATCGCTTTATTTGTACATTAAAAAACTAGAAATTCTGAGAATTTGCCACAATACAAGTACAAATGATGGATGATGGTATACTTTGGGAAGTCATTATGTGAACGTACTAAAAAAAACACTTTTTTATAAATTTCTTTGAGATCCACTCTATACCCTCCCCCCTTTTAAAGCCCTAATTACACTACGCGTCGGGAAGATGGACGCGTCGGGTCGCGTTGCCCAACGCATCTGGATCAATTTTTTTTTTTGCTGTTTTAAGAGCATATCACACTACGCGTTGGGTCGCGTTGGGGATGCGTCGGGTCGCGTTGGGCAATTAGCTCACGTCGGATTTACAAACATGTCTGCAAAATAACGCGAATCCCTCGCGTTGGCCAACGCAAACGGTACCCTGACGCATAGTGTAATATGGCCTTAACACTGTGTTATGAGGGTAAACCTCATTGGTATGTTATATACATGTGTTGCTTTTACTTTTTCATTATCTGATTATGTCATTCTTTCATTTTCTGCTGGGGTGATTTAGTGAAATCTGTCAAGTATAAAGGAATGGAACTTGGAGATGTGAATGGTGTTTGAGGAATATTAAAGAAGGGAAATGATAAAGACATACAATTTTGTATGAAATGTTATCAAATAATGAGTTCCCAAAGATACCGTCATGTCACTACTCTGACTAGGATTTTTGCATCTTTGTCACGTTAGCTAGGATGTATGTAAAAAGCTTCCGGTATTCCTTAATAGTAACGTTGTACTTCAAACTATTAAGGCCTTCTTTATCCATACGAGAACGAGCTTTCCTGAGCAAGAGACCCCTGAAAAGCATAAGTCAGTGGGAGTAAATAAAACAATTCAAATAATTATTGTTAATTAAAAGGCACGAGTAATAATCTGATAAGATAAGGCTTATAGTCCCGTTTTATGTTAGAGGTATGCCAGAACAATGGTCGTGAGCAAAAGAAAAAATTTAGATTTTGGAAATATTGATAACCTTGTTACCTCTATCTACTCGGTAATTTCAATCATGATAACAAATTTTAATATAGCCCAATTGAGAGAATAGAATAGAGGCCACATCACCACAAGACAATTATCCATCTTACACACCCTTTAAATGGCAAGCTATTCAGGTTATTCACCAGCACTAGAGCCACCACTTTACACTAAATCCACTCTACACATTATTCTTTATTTTTATGTTTTGTCCCATGGTAATCCTTTATGTATTGTTATTCAATACTTCAATATAATGAGGAAAAAACTTGCTAATAGTTAACGATTTTTTCAGAATTCTAAATTAGCTTATTCATGACACTTAATGACTAATCACAGATTAAGATATAACTTTCGAATAAGTCAATAAGCGTTTTAACTTTACATTACAAAGTATGCAAAAACACAACTCGAAGAAAAGCTTTCTTGGGATAACATTCCAAAGCCAACATCATTTTGAGGATAGCTTCCAGGAACATTTTTGGAAAAGGATTTAGCGGTGATTTCAAGGTGATGGCTACCTTCCATTTAGATAAGATAGGACAGGGGGTTTGTGATACAACAATATGAATGCGACTCAAAGGAATGCTTACCTTGAAGGATTACGTGGAGCTCTAAAGTGAAACTTATCGACTGTTTGATATCTTGATATAGATTTTGTGTATCTCAGAACGGGCAAAAGACTTTTCTGTTTGCATCTGCAAATAAAGGCATTGTTAATATCATAATTCGTTCCATTGCAAATTAAAAATCTAAGAGTTGTGATGACAAATAAAACGTGTATACATAATATATTTTTCGGATATTAACATATGCACTTTGGTTGACAGCGATTTCTATAATCAATAGAGAGATAACGATAATGTGACATAGAGGTTTTGATAATCAAATACCTTTAACATTCTTGATGAAGAGTTAGATTGGCACATTAATATTCTGTATGTCCATAATATTTCTAGGTTGCGTCATTTCTATTTTAAACACCAGTCGCACTATGTACCTTGGTCTGCGCACCCTATTTGCCAAAGTGTGAATGTAAGGTAGTTTAGCCACTTTGACTTTGAAGAAAAAGATTACTAGTCTTGTAAAAATAAACGAATTGGTTAAAATTGGAATATAATACTCTATATTCAATCGGCTTCCTTATAATTATGCCGTTAAATATTCGGTTTTCTACCTTAGATATAGGTCATCATCTTCTGCACCCCATCCCCAATAGATATTCGACATGCCGTTGATTTTCTTGTAATGATGTGTCGTCATCATGCTCACCCCACCGAAATATCCTAGATAGGGCATCCTGAAAATATAGCATTGTCACATGAGATCAAGTTCATCTAAAATTCAATCAACGAATACATTATTTTTCAAGGTTAATCAATTTGAAAATATGGTATGGACAGTAGTAATCATTCCCTGCTTCAACAGGCTTCAGTTGAGCCATATAACAAAGCAATTCATCCTTAAATATGCAAGATAAAATGGGCTATAAATAGAATCATGGTAAATGATTATTATTGTCATAAAGTAAGATGCCATGACGTTGCAGTGACGTTGCCATGAACCAACATGCAATCATCCAGAATGCAACAATTTATTGTTCTAAAAGAGATAGCAGATGCAGAAGGGGAAACGTTCCTACAACTTGTATCTGGCGCTTCTCCTATCGTAATGCTCTGTGGGCTTATCAGCCTTTCACCAGCAACGACTGAATACGTTCCTAGATGTGCCCAGCAACAACATTAGCAAACCTCACCAGCGTGGAAACGTTGGGCCTATAAAAGCATTAATATTATGTATAATATAATTATTGTATTGTTAGGGTATATATTTCTGGGGAACATGTTTCTTGTATAAGAGGCAAGCTAATTAATATTCATGAGTATCATGTAAGTCACATAGTATTTCTTGGCGGTAATCATTGTATTCCAGACGCCATTAGCCTCACATGTTCCCACTGGTTCTAGATTTTTTTTTCTTATTGTTTGATTATTAATAAAAGGGACAACAATGTTTATTTCCTGATTCGGCAATTACTGGCAATATGTTGTTCTGTTTTCCTACTTCAAATATATAATACATAATACTGTGGAAGGTGGGGAGGGGGAAAGGGAGGGAGAGGGGTGGGAGAGGAGCCAGTCAAGGCCAAATGTATTCTGTTCCTTTGTTTGCCCTTATCAAAATTGGAATACAAATCCATTTGAAATGAACAAATGTTACATGATTAAGAAATAATGAATCAAATGCTTATCAGTAAAAATAGTTTGAACATTTATACCTTCGGGATTTTTCAATATGAATACATGAATACATTTAATGGAAACAAAAGATTAATGTTCTTTTGCTTCCTGGTCTCTCAAACTTGACGCACCTCTATATATAAGACCCATGTGCTGTGTTTCTTGTATGACTGGTATGCAGATATAAAACTGACACATCCATCCAATCAGAAACCACCAATTCCCAAGCCACATCCCTTTCAGAAGAATTAGGTGGGGGCATGGGGAAGGGGAGCTCTAGAGGAGAGGGGAGGAGGGGGTAATTGTTACAAATGAGGGTATTCATAGCATTTCACACCCAATTGATTTTATACAATGAAAATCATCCAGTGGTAAAGCTTCTGGGGCACCCTTATAAATAATCACTATAGCACACCCCAAAGCAAAAAATTAAATATTCCATTAATTTGAATGTCAATGGGATGTATTAATTTGCGAAAAATCAAAATTTCCTTTCTATACGGTTTCCATAGAAACGTTTTATTAAGTAATTCAAGTAAGAAATGGTCATATAAGGGAAAATATATTGAGAAAATTATATTTCTTACTTATCACTTCACAATTATCACAATTCATAATTATCAATGTAATATGTCAATGAATAATGGATAATAAAGCTTTTACTTTTTCTGCATTGCAACCATGCCATGTTGTGGGAGGCATAACTCACGTAAGTCACAATTTTGAACTTGCTCTTGGTGAATTATGTGCACGGAACTCTTTCATCCCGCGTAAAGTTATCTTGAAAGCTAATCCCCACAGTTGATAAATGACATTAAGAGTTTAGGCATTGAATGAAAAATACAAGTACTTCAGAAGCTTATTGGAGCCTTAGAGCGTTAACTTGAAGGTAAACCATAGAAAACGCATCTATATTGGTGTCTTATTAAACAATAGTCAGTAGATGTAATAACCGACCTGAACTTTTTTCTTGAAACATATACAGAGAGATGTCTTGGTGTCTTGGGGCAGCTGTACATATTTTTGTCGTTTAGAGGAATATGATCCACATCATGGAGAACTACACACTGCCAATCATGGTCTTTCATAGCCTCCTTGAAACCAATGTTGAAGAGCACGCCTCTATTGAAAAGTGCCTTACCTCCCTGTTATTGAAGAACAATTCTGACAATTACATCATTAACTCATGGGTATCTTACGTAATGGATAGTCATCAAAATGAAATTCAAGGGAAACAAAACTTAGGTAAACATAGGTAAAGGTGTGAATACTTTTCATGATTTCCTAACAGAACAATACTGAAATAAGCTGGAAATGCCTTTGAAGGTGAATCCAAAAGTAGTGAAATTATCGTTCCTACCTGCTCAATTACATAGATAGCATAATCATGCTGCTGTCTTTGTAGAAACTCATGCATGTTGGCCATGAAGATATGAAGATGTTCTACACGGTCCCGGTAAGGAATCAGTATTGCCACACGGTTTCGAGCAATACAATTCTTTGGTTTCCATCTACCTCCCAAAGATAATTCTTGGTGATATTTCTCCAGATCTTTCCATTCCAGCACGTCCAAACTTACATTAAATGTGCCAGCTAGAAATGAATCCATAGTATCTTTTCATATATTGAGAAGAACATCTTAACTATGAAATATAAAACTTAGTAATATCGCACCATCAGTATATCAGCAGATTGGTATGTAGAAGGAGCCTACGTGCCTCAAGTGTGTTTTATTTTCATGATGTATTAGGAGTTATTAAAATTAATGAAATAGCAAAATATGGAATTTTCTGAAATTTTTCTATGACACAATTAATTTGCGTTGGTACCTTCAGCCTGATACAAATCACTCGTTGGTTTAGACGTAAGCGAAATAACCTAATTGACAATGTAAACAACAAAGTAAATATCATGCTTGCAAACTTTTGTTCATGAAAATATCAATAAGTATTGAAATTAGCAACAATGCAAGATAAGAAGTCGCCTGTGATGCAATAATTAGCAACGATGCAAGATATGACACCGTTGCTAATTTCTATCTTGTCCCGAACCTGTTATATACTTACTGAGACCTGGAGGTATTAGTGGGCATAGGCCCGTCACTGTTACATTGTTATGAGTTGATGTAGTCACATTGAATACACGTAATGATGAAGCATTCGTATTCGTGCTGGGTATATGTTCTTCCACAAGGTAGACTTGTCTCGGTGTATGTAGAATGTCCATACCACTGTATACCAGTCCCGCGCCAATAATGCAAAGAAGGATACGGAACGTTTGCTGTAGGCGACCCATCTTTCTAAACCATATCGATGCATGACCTGAATGGCAGAAAAGAAAGCTATAATTAACTGATACCAACTTCAGTTATACCTTAATTGGTATACTTAGTTTAGTAAGGTTTTAGTGACATACATACTGATATATCATAGAAATGGCAGGAGTGCAATGTCCTGAAATCAGTTTTATTTGGTATCAGGTCACAATCTAGCTTTGAATGAGAAAAATTGCCATGTGCATAGAAAAAAATGATAGAAATTGAGAGGTACATCAACAATTACAACTGTATAATCTCGTATCAAACTGAAATAGTTATACAAAATAATGAGATTCTTCACCTGTTAATGGAAGAAGAACTACTAAAGTATGAATGAAATAATTGTTTGCGAATTATATATTTTTGTTAAAAAGCAGCCCTTAATGTTAAAGTGGAACTGGAAATAAAAAATTTATTTCCTATGTAGATATTGTATTGAAGTGAGAACAAAATCTCATAAACGTAGTTGCCATGCTGAGAAATACATCTGTAACCCTGTCTAAAACTCAGAATTAAGAACAAAAATTTGTAGAACTCCGAAATTTTGAATTCAGAACATGGCCACCATGCTGACAACCATGAAACTTATAAGTGAGAACAAATTTTGTACAATATATAATTTTGAACCTGTTTTCGTACACTTGGTTTACCATCTTTATATTAATGCCCCAATGCTTCCAATCTCTACCCAACCCTACCTGTTGAATATGAGCCACCACTGGACACAGAGTAAGCCAGAGCCAGATACACATTTCCAGTTGAGATAATGCTGGTAGATACACATTGCCAGTTGAGATAAACGCCTGTTCCTCAACTCATACATGCTACTATGAAACACACGGCAGATCACCAGCACCCAGAAAAATGGCCACCCATACCCACACAGGAGCCCCTTCCACAGGCTTATCAGTGATTGCCTAATAAGTAGAGGCTTAATAAGTAGAGTGCCTGACTCCAGTGCAGAAGAAGAGGGTTTGCCTTAAGCTTCTAGTCACGGAACTCACTTGTAAATGATAAAAAGATAGCCGACATGTTGACAAATATGACCTTGTCTAAAACATGAAAGTGAAAAGAAATTCATGAAAACGTTGAACTTGTTTTTGTGTACTACAAGTACAGTTAGAATTACATTTGTTAAAGAATAGATACGATAATGCTTATAAATACATTCAGTGAAAGAATTGTATCATATGTTATGTACAGAGAGAGGCACTGTATATTTTTCCAGTGAGCGACATGAACTAAGCTGTTATACACATTAAATTATAGGTTAATGCATGTGCTCATGAACTTTGAGAATCTAAATGCAGAGAGTTGCAAATTCTGAGATGTAGCAGAAATAGCATTGTGGTCATCATGTAAGGTCCACATGTATTATGGATCTTAGTGGAAGGGTAGTCTGCTGCATTCGTGAATAAAGAAAATCTGTGTGAGTGATTGTATGAGAAGAACAATGTTACTGTATCAAGTGGAGTTTTTACCATCTTGTTGAGATTCCTACTCAAGTAATATTTATGACAAATAAGCCTTGGTTCAATTAAACACAATTCCTCTTTTTATTGCTTGCAATAATTTGTTCCAGACAAACAACTGGAATGAATGAGTAAAGGATGGAGATGAAGTAGAAAGACGGAACTATACTTATACAAAATCCTATCTTCAATGATAACGAATAAGTAATAATTATTGAGCTAGTAATTAACTCCAATATAGTTCATTTGTACACTTGGCACATCATACGAATATGGCTGCTATGCTGACAAACATGCCTAATGTCCTTGTCTAAAACGTGGAAGTGAAAAAAAAATCATGAAAATATGAAGTTTTTAACTTGTTTTTGTTTACTTGGCATATCATTAAAACATAGCCGCCCTGCTGACAAAAAACTACACTCACAAGGAATTCCGTGAATCTATTTATAGACAAGGAGAAGGAGATTAAATGTGTGATAATAGGGTGAACTACCTCTGTCACATGTTGAAACAAAAGTCATTCTACACTTCCCTTATCAAAATTTATACCTATGATTAAACTTAATAGAACGCAAACACGCGACTGCAGTTGAAGAAACAAGAAATCTGAAGATTGTCGGCCAGAAACTGGCCGATGTTGTGTTGGTGGTTTTTAAATGTTATAAAAGGAACATGTCATATACATCCTTCTTGCTAAGAGTGGGGCCCCCTCCTAGCAGAAATAAGAACCCTGATAATGAACATGCTGTCCAATTCATTCTGCAGCACTGACCACTAGGCTTGGCGCAGAGTCAATTGACAATTGGTGCCCCACTCAGATGGTCAAGTACCTTTGCCTATTAGTAGTGTGTGGAATGTGTATTGGTAGGGCAGGGGGAGAAGGGGTAATTGTGGTTCTGCTGACTGAGGACCAAAACAAGGGGTGGGCGAATGGGGTGGTTGTTATGGGGGGGGGGGTAATTGTCCTAATGGGCCATTGTAAGTTGGTGGCCAGTGGCTGGGGGATGGGTGGGGGAGGGGGGGGGGGAGGGGAGGGGAGCTAGTCAAGGCCAAAAGATATTTGGATTTCTGTTTCTTTGTTTGCCTTTGCTAAAATTGGAATTAAAATCAATTTGAAATGAAGACATGTTACATCATTTTAGTAATGATAAATCAAATGATTATCAATAAAAATAGTTTGAAAATTTATACTTTAAACATTTGTCAGATATAACTGCATGAGTACATTTATTGGAAACAACAAATTAATATTGGTTGGTTGGTTATTGGTTGCTTTACGCCCTAATTAACAGCCAGGGTCATATCAAGGGCGGTGATGGTGATCGAATCTATGAGAAGGTAGAGACCATACCCCTACACTTTTACCGAGGCAGGTGTTCAAATTAATATTGTTTTTATGGTGACCTGGGGGGGGGAGGGGGAGGAGGGGATCGGTAGGCAGCTGTATCCCAGCTGTATCCCAGTAGTTCCATAACAAAACTCAAATAAATTGACCCAGAACTTGCGTTAATCAACCCAAAACTCCCTTAAATTGACCCAAAACTCCGGTAAACCTACCCAAATCCACGTAAGCAAAAACAAAACTCGCATAGCTACAGCACCCCAAAAGTGATCGTAAGTTTATGAAATGCAAAACGGAGGTTTGTTATGAAGTAGGCTACAGAAAATCCTCCTCCATGAAGCATTCAGGTAAGTTGTTACCCTTGGCAAGGAGGATGGTAGCAATTAATGCGCCATATAACAACAATTGATACTATGTTGTATTGTTTATTAATTCCCTCTCCCTTTTCATGAAATAGAAAAATTAGTCACCAAACGAGAAAAACAAAATAAGTAATTAGAATTATCCAAGTATATACACGTTTCATCAAACCTTGTATGCTGGAATCTAAAAATGCATTTAGAATCCCAATATGGTGAAATAGCATAGATAAATTATATGCACCACGTTACATCACAGTCAGGGCAGTGCCACAAATAGGGAAACCATTAATGCATTGAGATCGCATTCAATCTGGCATTGAAAGGGTCAAGGTCGGAAAAGGTACCTTTTAGTTCTCAATTTGCCAAACCGAGTTATAAGCCTGGGTATACATATTCATTTGTATCGTTTGATGAGTGGCCACAAACAAACCCCTGAACTGTGATTCAGGAGGGGCTGTTGAGAACAAGGCTACTGATTCCCAGAAAAGGACCAATTCTTTGGTTCAAGAATCACATCCAAAATTTTCATGAAATTTCAATAAAACCTATAAAGGTATTTCTACACATATACACTTACTTACTTGAATCTAAAAAAACAAGAGATGCCAGACCAGAAAATGCAAAAATAACAATGTAATCAAGACCTCAAACTATGCTGAAGATCTCTATAAGACTCTCAAGATAGTGACAAGCACCCATTCTTGGATCTTTGCCAAGAGTTAGCATATGCGTAAGAATGTTAAAGAGCTCAAATAATAGGATAATATTGCTAAATTGATCATGGCAAATGCCATTGCTATAGCAATACGAAAGCAATAGAGTATATGCAATTTGCTAAATTTTTGGCGAGAAAACAAATCAAATTTTATGATGTGTAAAACAGCTTGTTTTCAAGATCCTTGTGAAGCAAGCCAAAGATTATGAAATTGCAACCTGGTGATTGTAATTTATTGTAAGATTGTATAATCCACTGTGAAGCCCCAGGTATGTGAAAAGGTTTGAAAAAATGTAATGACCAATTTCAAAATAATTAGATGTGCAAACGTTCCCCACCTTCTGTACCTTTCCTAATAGATATGGTGATGAAGCCATCATACCTCTTAAATGTGGAGGTCACTATAATGGTGATGAAAGATTATATTAGATAATTATTAATCACAAAACATACTTTCTTGCCAAGCTTACCTCTACTGCTACGACGCTGTATGTTCAAACAACATTCAAAACCTGTACTAGCCTTTGATGTTTGCTTTCTTTCAAATCTATTTAAATCGTGAGAGTGGTTCTACATGCTTTTCATTGTTAATTATCTTTAGTATATTTTTCTCTTTTTCAATCGGACAAAATAGATATGGCAGCAATATACATGTAAATGTCATAATTTTATCAGGGTCTATTACTATTCTGTTAATTTCCTTTGGTTTCATTTTCTGGAGTTTTGTTCAGGTTTTCTTTTCTCTCCATAAGGCTGACATCAGCTAATATGTAAGTGAACAGTTTTCTGTATTCCTTTTTGGTGACATCATATTCCAAGCTATTGAGCCCATCGCTCTCCATGCGTGAAATTGATGTCTTCAACAGCGATCTCCTGAAATGAAGCATGTGTGCGTTAATGTCTTTGCAAAGCAATCATCGTAAATTGACCAACTGAATAATAGGAAATGTAAGATATGGATTTCATGCATTGACACTGCAGTTCATTCCATATTCAAAAGCTGCAATCAAAATAAGAATACCTGTTTTTATTGCGTGGAGCTCTCAAATGGAAGTTGGTTAGTGATGCATATCTTAAAATTGAAGGGGAATTTTGCAGAATCGGTTGAAGACTCTTGCTCTTACAACTGAAAGACAATCATTTCCACAACGTAACAAGGTTTTATCTTAGATACATGTGTACACGAAATATTTTCCTTTGCTTTACTAAAAGAGCTTTTTTTCAACCAAACCATAAGCACGGATTTCGTTTATGATAAAGTTGGGAGTGGGAGGACCAAGGTAAATATTGTTGCAAGAATTCAATTCAGTTGATCAATAGTATCTTCATGTGCTTTTATTCTGGATGTGCTATGTGAAAGTTAATTAGATGTAATTTAAAAAAGGTTATGTCTTACCGCTGATATAAATCATCATCTTCTGCTCCCCAGCCCCAGTAACTATTTGACATGCCATTTGTTCTTTCATAGTGATTTCTTGTCAATATCGTCACACCACCAAAATATGATTCATAGTGTAATCTGGAAAAAAAGGGCTTCTTGGTTATTACTCAAGGGATTTGTTAGATCAGTGAAAGGAAAGCGTAATAATCATATGTGTGTGATTCAATGAGTTGGTGTTATACATTTTCTTGAATATGAGTTCTATGATAAAATGTATAGATCTATAAAATATAGGTGTCAAGTAAGATGTCAAGTAAGATAAATATGAATATTTAAAAGAGCCTTTTCTTTGATGCAAGTTTAAACACTTCAATATTAGACTCCAAAAGAGGAAGTATAAGAGAGTATTGAGATGAAGTATTGAGTTGAAAGAGATGCTCTGCTAATAACAATTTAAAATCCTACTGAAATTGTCTTCTGTCAACAGATACGGCAAGATGTTTGGGTCGTTCCGGGCAGCTGTACAAGTTGTTATCATTCAGGGGAATGTGATCAACATCATGGAGAACAAAACACTGCCAATTGTTATCTTTCATCGCTTCCAGAAAACCAACATTCAATAACAATGCCCTGTTGAAAGGTCCTGTTCCGAGCTGTGAGAGAAGAACTCCCGTCATGTTAAGACAATAAGCCACTCAATGAGAATTATAGAATTATAGTATTGAATATATGAACATGCACATTATATTGTGTGATTATTCTCTATACCTCCATCAAAGAGATTTTTCAGTTTTGTTAATAGTTCTTCCCTTCGAGCTTATTAACTCTACTTTTTGACAAGTTGTCATACTACAGCGGTCAAAAGAGCTAAACTTTGCCTGTCCATAGAGATACATAAGACTTATATATGTGAATGGCCTATCTAATGACTTATCAATTTTGTTTGAAATTTTGTTGTCAACGAATTTATTGCATTATGTTGCAGTAAGGTACCATGGATCAATTTACCTGTTCTATAACGTAAATGTGATAATTATGCTGCTGCCTTTGGAGGAAGTTGTGGATGTTGTTAATGAAAATCTGAAGGTGTTTAATCCGTGAGCGGTATGGAACAAGAATGGCTACATGATTTCTAGCGATGCAGTGCTGCGGCCTCCAAGCCCCTCCTGCAGATAGTTCAGGATGGGTTTTCTCCTGCAGCTTCCAATCAATTATTTTCATGTTTGGTACCAGAGTACCAACTGCAAAGACGTTTTTAAGCAAGCTGATTAAAAATGGGGTTTATGGTTACATTTTGACTTAATATTTAGGATATATGTTTAAAATGTCCTAGAAAATATCGATTTTTTTTATTTACTGGTTACTCACTAGCTTACAGAGTCATTAATATAATATGTGAGGTATTACAGCTTAAACGACAATTATTACAGAAACATCACGGGAAAAAATGAGCCTTGTGTCTTTTTCGAAATCTGCTGCGCATCAGCACATTGTGTAGAAACAGCAAAGTGTGTACAGTTACACTGTGCTCAATTGTGCTGGATTGTGCGTCAATTTCTGTGCGTTAATTGTATTGATGCGCAGCTCTCACCACTGCAGCGTGAAGGGTCTTGTCGCGCAGGTTACATAATACACCCCCGCCGCCTACCCCTGCCCACCCCCCCCCCCCCCCCCCCCCCCCAGCCTGCGTCAGGTAGTATCTATATTTAGCCTTGGCCTGTATTAAACCTGTGGTGATTTTTCAGCCTCCCCTCGGCCTCCCCAACCCCAGCCCCAGCCTTCTGAGGCCCCCGTGCGTGATTCTGGTGTTCTGACGGGAGTAGGATGACTAGGGGCCGGGGAGTGTTAAGGGGGAAGCCCCTGAGGCCCCCGTGCGTGATTCTGGTGTTCTGACGGGAGTAGGATGAGTATAGGGCCGGTGCTCCCTCATTACATTATAGTGGTGGTTGGTTACCTGCCATCCCCCCCTCCTGTATGGTTTCATAACACCTGGAGGCCGGGAAATGGTAGTGCTAAAAATATATTATATATTATATATATAAAATATATGCTAAAAAACATGCTAAAAATAGTGTGGAAGAAAAGAGTCATTTAGAAGGGTTTTAGGCCGATTTGAGCACTTTGAAAAATTTCCAAATTTGAAACATTTATGACTCCCAGTATGAGTCAACTATGGTTCAAAACTGACTCTAAGGTTGTAGCCCCGAGTGAGAATGACCATTGTAAACTAGTCAGGAAACTGTGAGACTAATAAAACATTTTCTAGAAATTTAGACAGATTTTTAACTTAATTCTTACAGTGAAAACCCCAACCAATGGATTTTGCTAAAAACTTGCATAAATGATATCTAGGCCTATCTCATGGCAAAAATGTCCCCTATTTAATGGAAATCATTTTACATATTTCCCGGCCTCCAGCCATTCCCCTCAGCTTCCCCTATTTGATGGAGTTAAGGTTCTTGTGGCATTCTGACGGGAATGCAATTACCTGATGACTTGTGGAAGAATTGAACCTTTTAGTAGGGTTTTCATGCCAATTCGGGCACTTTAAAAAAATTTCGAATTTGCCACATTTATGACTCCCAGTATGAGTCACCTATGAGTCAAAACTGACTCTGAGCTTGTAGCCCCGAGTGAGAATGACCATTGTAAACTAGTCAGGAAATAGTGAGACTAATAAAACATTTTCTAGAAATTTAGACAGATTTTTACCTTAATTCTTACAGTGAAAACACCAACAAATGGATTTTGCTAAAATCTTGCATAAATGATATCTAGGCCTATCTCATACCAACAACATTGTCGGATATATGGGCAGCAAATTGTCTGGGGGGCACCTCATGGGTTAAGGATGGGTGCAGGTGGCCAGCCTAATACATCATAGTGGGATTGGATGTGTCCTTCTGGTAGGCCTGAGCCTCAAATCAACATAGAAACAATACAGGAGGGGGGACGGTAGGTAACCAACCACCACTATAATGTAATGGGCCAGGTACCTGACCCTATCCTTGGTCCCTGAAGTGGGCCCCTGATAATTCAATGCCCATAAATTCAACATTTTTGGCATTAGATAGGCCTAATTATTATTCCTGGAAGGTTTTAGCAAAATCTACTGGTTGAGTTTTTCTGTGTGAAAAAAACAGCAAAAATCGTTGTGATTTTCTAGATAATGTTGTAATCGTCACAGAATTTCCTGACATGTATAGAATGGACCCTCTCAGTCGGGGCTACAATCTCAAAGTCAGTTTTTACCCATAGTTCACTTTTTTTGGGAGCCATGAATATTTCAAATTTGAAATTTTTTTAAATTGCTCAAATTGGCCTAAAAACCCTATCAAATGATTCTTTTCCTCCACAAGTCATCTGCTCCTTTCATCCTAAGATTAACAAGGAGCTAGGGCCGGGAAATAAGTAAAGTGACTTCAGCCTGGCCTCTGAGGGCTTGGTCCCTGAGGTGCCCCCTGATAATATGATGCCCATGAATTCAACAACATTTTTGGTATTAGATAGGCCTAATTATCATTCCTGGAAAGTTTTAGCAAAATCTACTGGTTGAGTTTTTCTGTGTGAAAAAAACTGTAAAAATCGTTGTGATTTTCTAGATAATGTTGTAATCATCACAGAATTTCCTGACATGTATAGAATGGACCCTCTCACTTGGGGCTACCACCTCAAAATCAGTTTTCACCCATAGTTTACTTTTTATGGGAGCAATAAATATTTAGAATTTGGAAATTTTTCAAAGTGCTCAAATCGGCCTAAAACCCTTCTAAATGACTCTTTTCTTCCACACTATTTTTAGCATGTCCCGGCCCCCACACCCTTCCCATGGCACCCCCCTCTGGGCCTGTTACATTATTGAGACCTACCTGGACATATTCCCATCATATCCCGGCCTACACATCCTTACCCTACTACCCCCCAGCCTGTTACATTATTGGGACCTACCTGGACATATCCCCATCATATCCCAGCCACCACACCCTTACCCTACTACCCCACGGGCCTGTTACATTATTGGGAAATACCTGGACATATCCCCTTCATATCCCGGCCCCCACACCCTTCCCCTGGCACCCCCTGCCTGTTACATTATTGGGACCTACCTGGACATATCCCTGTCATATCCAGGCCCCAACACTGTATATGTAAAGTTATTTTACTCATTTCCCGGCCTCCACTCAATGCCCCCGGTTTCCCCTCTTTAATTAAAGTTATTTCACTCATTTCCCGGCCTCCAGGTGTTATTAAACCATACAGGAGGGGGGATGGCATACATGTATACATGTATACATACATACATACATACAGACATATACAATACAATATTATCTAGGTCATTGGGTCAACTTAAGGAGGTGAAAGATTAGTGGACAAGTCACTGGGACAGGGGTAGAGGTCTGGCCGCGACCAGGGTGTTATGTAACCTGGCGCGGCTGGGCGGGGTGGGCGGGGTGGGCTGGGGGGGGGGGGGGGGGGGGGGGTTGGGGGGGGGTGGGGGGGGGGGGGGGCACAGGTAAACTTTGCCCAAACTTTGCCTGCTGCTGGGTAGTAGTATTTATGCCATTCTGGCATCAGTCATACTTTAAACTTGTGCATCAGTAGTAATGACGCATGCTGATGCACAGTGTACACAATGTGCTGATGCGCAGCAAACCTCGAAAAAGACACAAGGCTCAGTTTTTCCCGTGCATATTATGTAAAAAGACAAAAAGAAGGTAGATCCTCTATAAGTAGGAACTTCAGGCTATGAGAAATAAACAAACGGAATTAATGGAGTTTCAAAATTGCGTAGTGATCTATTATTTTGGATAAATTTGTAATAATTGTAAAGATACATATGAGGGGATGACATCTAATTCTCGTATTTTAGTCTGAATGTCTATTTGTATTCACAATCTCTGAGACGAACAGTTTCTGTCTTTATGAATCATCTGTACTTACGTAGGCCCGGGGGCTGTAATGGACACAACCATTTTTGATAAGAAACATCGCTTAGTGTGTTTCTCTGTGTCAATATGACGGACATTAAAATGACGAATCCGATGATTTGTGAGATCACAAGAACATGACGAAATGTACATGAAGTTTTGGCCATTGTCCTTTGATCGTACAAGGTCACAAAGTAATCTGTAGTCAAAAAGAAAACTAGACATGATATAATCATTGTGTGGTCTTTTGAAACAAAGTTACTATAGCAGCAACAATTAGAGTCCCGATCAATGTTTTTGTCTCAAAATAGGCCTAATCAGTGAATAACAAAGGATATTTGGGTTTTTGATTCTGCTCGAATACCTATTACCTTGACTAGAATCAACATAAAATGAAGATATATTGCAACTTTTTAGTAATGATCAATCAAATGTGACCCCCAACAACGTAGTCAGGCAAAAGTCACAGATATTAAAATTGGGCTTTTGATTGATCATGGAAAATGACGTCTTGACCTTTTAAATGGTAACATAATATTATGAAGTCCCATGCACCAAATATCCCCCTTTTAAGGGAAACTTTACTTCAAAGATATCATTTCTCTTCATGGCAATGCAAAGTAAATAGACTTTATCAATAACATATCACTGACATAATTTAATCATTAACCAGTTTGGTTTTGAGGCTTAAATGTCAAGTAACAATATTTACTATGTTGTTTCTATAGAAAGCACAAGTTAAGCTTTTGACTATTTTTCATAGCGTTAAAATGGCACATGGTATTAACTGTATTAAATTATGTGGCAATTTCATTACAAGGTAATAAATAATATTATATGGAAGTCTATATCTAAAAAGCTAGATACATGTACGCAGTAAATAAATAAATAGAAGGTGCACTTAATGAATCTAATCAGCCACTCGAGACATGAAGCTGATCAGGCCATGTGGGCTTCTGACATGCTGACTCATCCAAGAAATTGATAAGCCTATGTCAGCATGGTACAGCACAGCATATGACATAGGCAGGCACAGCCACAGCCAGTCAGGAGATCCCACCTGGAGCCCAACCTGTATAGACACTCTAAACAATTGGGCATTTAAGAATCTTACCATCTAAAATTGTGTATGTCACTATAAGCAGATGAGCAAAGATATCTTATAAGCTGTAACATCTCTATCACACTGGACACTGTAATTTGGATAAACATAATGTAATCAGGAATAGATGTCTGTATCCAACCTTAGCTCCAAGTTCCATTATTGGTACCAGCTCCCACAGCTTAACTGACACCAACCTATCGACAATATAATAAAATGCTGAATCCCAATTTAATGATTTTGCTACCCTTATTTTACAATTTACTCATGATTATCTTGGGCGACTTATACCTCCATTACTCGTGTTAAATTATTTTGGACATTTATGAATAGGATAATTGATGAGTAGTAGTATATTGGATGGTAATAATGCACAAGCCTGAAGTGCGAGTGCATTATTTTATCCCATTCACTACTACGAGTACATTATCTGACATAAACCATGAGAAAAAGTTTAGAGACAAATAAGGACCTTAAGGGATCCAAAACCAATAAATCCAACGAAATTTCCCGAGCTAAAATAATCATGGAAATCCATTTGTAGAGCCTATTTCTGGCCCATGTTATCCAATCCATGAAATATGGAAGAAAATCATTAAAAACATGTTTTGCTTGCTCAAATCAATTAATGTGGATCCTCAAAAATAGGGTTTGTTTACAAACAAACGGAAATGTTACCATCTCTTGTAGAATTTCACTTTGGTTTGAGCTAGTTTCCACAGCTAATACTTTACCACTGACCTTAACCAGCTATAGACTCATCTGACATATTTCTATACTTATCTAAGTTTTGAGCATTTTGTCAATTATATTGGTTTTCGGTCCCTTTAAGGAGCTGGCTGTATATAATAATATACAAATAATCCTATATAATCAATTGCAAGAGGTTCCATGTTTGAACCAGATAATCCGTTTCTGTAGCCTCGTGGTTAGAGCAATGGACTTATGTGTGAAAAGTCCCCAGTTCAATCCTCGCTGGTGACCATGTTGAGTCTTTTTCTTTTTCTATTTCAGTTTCTATGTTATTCGTTTTTCAGTGATAATTGTGAATTTAGTGAACTGTATAACTAAGATGCCATGAATAAACGAAACAATTTGTTTATTTTTCCTGTTTATAACTGTTCATACAATGTGATAAATCATAGGAGGTTTTACACTTCAGCCAGACCACCAGATTCTATAGCCTAGTGGTCAGAGCATTTGATTTGTACGTGGAAGGTCCTGGGATCAATCCTTGTCTGAGACCATGTTAATTGATCTTTTGATAGCTAAAGCGTACATTGCACTGAGACTAATCTTACATGGGTGAATTCGGGGTTAGAGAAGGGAGCGGGGGAGTCCCGATCGTCTGGGAGGATATTAAACAAAAGGGGGTGGGGTGTGCTGCGCATGTGCAAGAATGCACACACCTTTGGTAATTGGCCGATAAGATATGCGAACCCTTTCCCCTTTCATAAAAGCCCTGCTCAATATTCGATGATAAACACAGAAACCACAGAAATCCCTTAACAACTTTTAAAACCGCTTTTGGCTTCAGATGGCTTATCAGAATATTATTAAAGATAAGCGAGAAATGGTGTAATATGCCCACTAGGGACGGCCTACTTCAAAAGAATTGGCCATGCTAGTCACATTGTTTCTGTGAGGAGAAAAATTAGATATTTCCCTCTAATAGAACTAAATAAGATATTCTTATGATAAGATAGTTTATTGTCCATCAAATCACATATGTATTATATAAATATGACACTTCATTGTATGAAGATGAGTATATACATTGATGATTGAGCAATATCTGGATTTGGTAAGAACATGAGAGTGATATCATTGAGAGTAGTTTACATTGGCTTCATATGCACACATATTAAAAGAACATGATCGAATTGGGCACACTGAAATACAAACACTGACTAATTATTAATTTGATTCCATAACCTTGACCGGTGCACTCTATAAACATAGGATGTACCTGGCCCTAAAATCAAGGGGGTTTCCAAACAAGAGAATACATATTTTTCAGTCATCTGGACTGATGAAAAATGCTTTGGTGGTGAAAAGTAGTCATCTACATACTGATCAATGACTTGTGGCACCACCTTTGCTGACTTCAAGAAACAAGTAGGGGTACCTGTCAAAGTACTTGTCAATCTGAGTAAAAAAGAAAACCCTCCCCACAAGTATACTGCTACTGCAATGGGCCACAGGTAAACAGGTAGGGATGCGAGGGGGTACTTGTCAATCAGGGTATATGGCCCCTCTCCATAGATATGGTGTCACTGACCCCTACATACAGACAGCCAGTGAGAAGGCAGGTGACCAATTGTCTGGCAGTAACAATGATTGACAGGTGCCAAGACCCAGGTCCATCAAGAGATAATTGTTACATATTCGATACAAGCTTAAGGCCCCACAAAAGACCAATTTTATGGCTGTCTGGTTTTATACAATGCAAAAGTTTTGATGGTAAAGCTATTGGGGCACCCTTACCAATGACTAATATAGGACGCCCCCATAGCAAACATTGTAATGGTCTCACTTTCAAGCCGATTAAAAACCTAACATTAAATTTTTGGAAAGAAATGCTGCCGTTGATCTTTAGTTTCAGGGGAGATTATACCGAGTTATTCACTTATCAGTGCCCCGTCGCATAACGGGTCTCGCTGTAGCGAACATTGGCACATTTCAAAAGACCTCTCCCTGTTCAACAGGGAGCGAATCCACCTTTCATCCTTACAGGGATGGTTTGACCACCCCTTTTCTTTCATGTCCCGGGGGGACATTTTGGGGTGTTAATTTTAATATTCTGTTCTCAGCAAATAATAGCAGTGTCCCTCATCTTATAAAATATATAGGAGGTAAGTGGCGGAAATGTATTTATCAATCAATTAAATTAACTTCAAAGTGTGTGCAAAACCATCGCAACAGGGACAATTGGCACATTCCAAAAACAAGGAGAGAAAAAAACAGCGAGAAAAAAACAAATCCATCCTTAATCGCTCCCTCTTGGGAGAGTTTGGTTATGCGACGGGCCACAGTGGCCCGTCGCATAACGGACTTTGCAACAGCGAGGATTGTCCACCCCACTCCCGCAACAAGGACGTCCCTGTTGCGATGGGTTCCCTTGTTGATTTGTGGCTGTTCTGCTCAACCGATTTTAATTCTGTAAAAAGTTCTGGAAACTAGACATTTAGATCTTAAATCCCTGAAATTTTCATCCCGGAAAATTGATTAGAAATGGGTGAAAATTGATGCCGAATTTCACGTATAACAGGGAGACTTTGCCAAACCCCCCCTGTTTTAAGGAGCAATATCGTTCCTTCTGTTATGCGACGGGGCACAGTGGCCCGTCGCATAACCAAACACTCACAAGAGGGAGCGATTAAGGATGGATTTGTTTTTTTCTCGCTGTTTTTTTCTCTCCTTGTTTTGGGGATGTGCCAATCCTCCCTGTTGCGATGGTTTTGTACACACTTTGAATTTAATTTAATTGGCTAATAAATCATTTCCGCCACTTGCCTCCTATACAAATTATAAGCTAAAGGACACATCTAACATTTACTGAAAACAAAATCTTAAAATGTTAACCCCAAAATGTCCCCCTGATAAATTGAAAAATCGGGAGTGCAAACCATCCCTGTAAGGATGAAAAGTGCATTCGCTCCCTGTTGAACAGGGAGAGGTCTTTTGAAATGTGCCAATGTTCGCTACAGCGAGACCCGTTATGCGACGGGGCACAGAGGATGTAGTCAGCCAGTATTGATAACTTCCAAACAAGAGACATTTCTAAAATATTTGGTAAAAGGGACGCTTTCATAAACTTAAAACAGAAGTCTTATTACCTAAAGCAGGAGCATCTTTAGCAATGTCACTGGTCGGATTATGTAACTCTGAAATATCTCCGACAACGGGAAGAAGTAATTTGGAATTTGGCCCAATTGTTGGAGTAGTTGGACTAATGGTTGTAGTTGTCTTGGTAGTGAATTGATCTAAATACTTCTTATCAAGGTTTTCCATCATACTAATATCAGCAACTATGTGGGTGTAAAGTAGGTTATATTCCTTTCGTATGACCCTGTACTTCACGCTATTGAGACCATCTGAATCCTGTCGAGCAGTCGATCTTCGTAACAATGACCTCCTGAAATCAGAACACAGAAAGAATATTAAAGTGATTTCCCCTACACATTTAGAAAACCAAGGCAACTTTGGGTAAAGGTGAAGACGAAAGTTTAGGTTATGAATACCATAGTTAAAAGAAAACATTATCAACCAGTTCAATGCGTTGTGCATCGTGAGATAACAAATCAATGTATTTACCATCCTTATATTAATACGGCACTGCTACCAATCTCTGCCAAAGCCATACCTGTTGAATATTAGCCAAAACTGGACATAGAGTAAGCCAGGGCCAGAATCACAATGCCAGTTGAGATAAATCTACGCTGAAAACATTCCCATTTCTCTGTGTGTTTGTATGCTTGTATACAAAGCTACTTCTATTTTAGGTTCACACATACACACACACGAACACTTCTACAATCGCAGACGATAACATACATACTTATGATTAAATATCCATGTTTATCTTTAAATCTTTTAATATTATTTGCAAGAGGGTTAGAGAAAACGTTTTACCGTTTCTCGTTGCGTTGAGCTGACTGGTGGAATGTTGTAATAGTTGCATAACGGGAAATCGGGAACGGAGATCGCTGGACTGGGAACAGACCTTTGCCTTTACAACTGAAATAAATGTGGCATAACGTACATTTGTCTCGGATAATTGGTGATACAGTTATTTCCTCGTTATGCCTCGTGGTATAATTGCAACTTCTATAACCATATAATACACAAGAAATAAGATTGCATCGTCTCAAATACAAATTTAAGAGTGATCAATAAGCTTTATTCTGAACTATTTGCCCTTTTTATATAAAGAGACTATACATGTATATATGTTATGTAATATCCTTTCTACTCCTCTCTCGTTTTTAGTTGTTTTACTTCTACTTAAATGACATGCAGTATTAACAAGGGGAAACTATAGATTCATTCCTTACCGCCTGTAAAGATCATCGTCTTCCGCGCCCCAACCCCAGTACATGTTTGACATGCCATTTATTTTCTCAAAGTGTTCTCTCTTCATTATACTAACTCCACCCATGTACGACTTGTACGGAACCCTGAAAACAGAAGGAAAGGTATAATCATATTATCATAATTTATTTTACAGGACGTTATACAAGGTTATTAAGTTTGTTTCAAGATTTATTCCTGGAATATCAAATTAGTTAACTTAATGTCCAACTTTAATTCTTACAAAGATGAAATTCTGAGACAATCTTCCAAATACCAACATGATGTAACACCCTCTTTTCCATATGGCCAAAATATTAGTAATCGCACATACATACCTCAGACATAGGCCTATACCTCATGTATGCACATTCCTAGTATCTCCATCCCCCACTTGGTAAAAAAAAAACCTAATCAACAATTGATTGCCAGGTGAACGAAGTAACAAAATCTGCCCAGCTTCCCCCACTCCAAGCCATAGTCTAGAGTTAGGTTGGACAGAAGTTTAGGATTGAGTTTTGGTGATAGATCGAGCTCAAGATCATAACTATAGAGTTCACCTTTCTCGTTAGGGTTTTTAGGAGGATACTAATGATTTGGGGGTGTTTGTCCTTCTGTGTTTGGCGGGGGGGGGGGGGGGAGGGGAAGAAGCAAAATTGTGGGCTGGAGGTACTTACTTGATTTGTGTGCTCTTTTTGAGTGATGTAGCCATCTGCCTGGGCAGGTCGGGACAGCTGTATATGTTTTTGTCGTTCAGGGGTATATTGTCAACATCGTGGAAAGCGAAACACTGCCAGTCGTAGTCTTTTACTGCCTCTTTGAAAGCAACGTTAAGTAGTGAGGCCCTGTTGAAAAGAGCAGAGCCGTTCTGAAAAAAAAACAAGAAAAGTGTGGTTCAGTAATTAAGTAGGACCACATGTGTGTATTTCTACAATAGGAATTCGATGCTCCTGAACACTTTATGTAACATGTTCTGTAAATCACTTAATGGGTCTACTGTTGAACTGGAAAAATTAAATGGTTATTTCCGTAGGCATTATCAAATCTAATAAAGTGATAACATCTATTCACAGTTCCGTAGCAGTATGACTGGTCTGTTAGGCTGTAAAATGATTAGACATTACTATTCGGGAAGATGGTTAACCCTTTAGACCCCACATATTGCGACTATGAATTGCTGTATTTCCCTAGGAATTAGGTGGATTTCCCTCAGGAATTCCTTAAATTTCTTTTGATTGAGAAATTTCAAATGCTCATCCACCAATGGCAATAAGAATTATAAACACCTGGTTTGAAGTATTGAATTGGGACAAGATAAGCTTTTTTAATGATATAATATATTTGCTATTTTTGAATGTTGAAAACTCATTATTAAAGTATTTTCATATGGGAAAAAATATTGAAAAATTAAGGAAAAATTGTCATTTTTCCGGGCGGCTATGACCGGATTGGGGAATACACCCTCGGGCGGCTATGGCTGGATTGTGGTCTAAAGGGTTAGTTCTGCCATCAAATATTGCCAAATTATTCGTTACACCCGCGGCCTCATTTTCGAAATTGAGTTCATCAATCGAGCATTTCATGATAAGTGTCCCTTATGGGCAGTTCTATTGACACCTCCATGAATCACCTCACCCACAGAAGGACACCATGCACGATAATTTTCGTCAGCGTGCGTGGCTACCCATGGAGGTGTTGAGGCTGCCAAATCATCGCGCATGGACACCAAGTCATCGCGTATATGGACACCAAGTAATCGCGCATGGTCGCACCTCCACGGCCCATGCGCGATGACTTGGACGTCTCCAACCCTTCAGCGATGATTTCTTCAAGGTGTCGCCCCACACGCAATGATTTGTGTTCCATGCGCAATGATTTGTGTCCCATGCGCAATGATTTGTGCCCCATGCGCGATGATTTGTGCCCAATGCGCGATTACTTCAATCAGTGCGCAGCATGGAGGTATGGATGTGAAGAGGTGGGAATAGACGGTCCCGTCTCTTATTTAATTCTTGGTTATTCCATCCATCACAAAAATATGGTGACATTATTGGAAATAACCCGAACGGGGATTCTCGGGTGCAAAAACTGTTTGTAATCAGTGGAATCACTGACCATAAGACATTGTATTGGTCTGTGTTTCTTCTTAATTATTAATTGGGTCCTGACGGCTCCTCCTAGCTCAATTGCCTACCTGCTCTACTACATAGATGCGATAATCGTGCTGTTGCTTCTGAAGAAAGGCGTGTATGTTGTCGAGGAAGATCCGAAGATGTTCGGGCCGGTCGCGGTAAGGGATCAGTATGGCCACACGGTTGCGGGCCACACAATGTTTGGGTCTCCAGGAGCCCCCGGTGTATAACTCCGGGTGGTCCGCCTCCAGGTCGGTCCAGTTTCTCACGTCCATCCGTGCTGGGATGAAACCGACTAAAGAAAAAATTAATAAAAACGTTCAGGTATGAAAAATGGTGCAAGTTGTTTTTAACACGACTATACTCGATACCTTGCATGTGTGCAACCACGATTCGGATATAATTCAACAATACATATTAGCTTTGATTTATAAAACTAAAGACATGTTTTACAAAACACTTGTATCGGTATTAACAGGCGCGGATTTTTGACCGAATATTACATTTTTTAATGTGAAATTCCTGCCCCCGAAGGGTGCGGGAGAAAATTTTGCTATAGCACGCCCCCCCCCCCCCCCCCCCCCCGCCCCTTTAAAAAAAAAAAATCTTGGATCCGCCCCTGGGTAAGTATCTTTTTCTGCGGCATTAACGTGTTAACTATCGCTCAATGGTAGAATAGTCTTATCTCTGTGAACTGCAATTTTTTCAATGGCTTATTAACAATTTTGATAATAATGTAATGAACAAAGAACTTTACTTACGAAGGCCTGGAGGCTCACGTGGGCATAAACAGTCTGGAGTTTTTGTGGTCGCTTGTGTTGTGGGAGGAAGATTTGTTGCAGGTGTTGGTATATTTAAAATATTTAAGATATTTTCTTTTTTGTGTTCAATTGGCGTTTCCACATATCTAATATTATTCAAAGAACCGTTTGCGGTGGAGTGTAGAGATAGAGCACTGATGCATAATGCTATTGTGATGGCTCCGATGACTAGGCGACTCCGTTTTGAGCGAATTGCTGTCTTGGGATTCAGGAGACTTCTAAGATATTTGATAGGAAACATCTGAAAACAGATTAAACTGGTATTACAGTTTTGTGTTTCATTTGTCACTCACATGGAGACGTTAATGAATTAGAATATAATTCTATAGAAGTGAATGAATAATACTAGATTTAAAAAATATATATCTGACATGCTATACGAATGGACATTCCTATGAACCATAGTTTGTCCTAAATTGTACCCTCGAATTTGAAATACGAAACCCGTATGTTGAATCCATATAAACATCTAGATCAATGAGACTGATGTCAATTAAATAAATCATATCATAATAATAGTAAGTAAAAGCTATTCAGTAAATGGTACTTACGATTCAGCCTTTTGTAGGAATTTCTTGAAACGAATTAACTGCCCGTGGATAACCTAAAATTAGAAGAGCAAGGTGGTCTATGTAGTTTTATTGCCCTCATAAACCAGGGTTCATGTCATTATTGTTGTATACATTGGTTTATGTATTCAAATTGAAATTATGCACTGCCTGATGAACACAGTCAAATGTCGAAACATGTCGATGAAGCCTGATTTTGAATGTCTATTTCATTAAAGATCAATCAACAAGTCGTCTTACAACACCCTCGTCGAGTTGGGTTTTTTCAACACCTTTATATGCACATAGGTGTCCATTATGTTATCTGTTTGTCAAGGCTGAGTGGGTTTTGAGAAGAAACGAAATACTAACCTAACACATGGTGTTGGTTCAGAACGATTAAAGAAACCTATTTAATGCACGTGTACAGATCGTTAACAGGTCCTCACACTTTCACAATTACTATATTTCTAAGGGTTTTCGTTTTACCCCCATTTGCATCTCGAGTGGAATAGTTGTCTGCCCGTTGTTAGTTTTGATTACGACAAACGATTAATGATACAATTTCTATAAACAGACTACAACAGCAATTATACTTAAACTATTGTGCATGATAGTCTTGTCTTTATTAATTTTACCGAGACTACAGTGAAGAGCTTCGACAGCGGACTTTTAAACTGAGGAAAGAAATAAGGATGTCGATAACAATAATATTCAAAAAATGTTTTGAGGCAAAATAAGTATGTCACAGAACTTTGACTACACGAGTAAATATATCGAAGAAAGTAAGAAGATAGGCAAGTATGAAAAGGCCTTTCATCAGTGGAATGATGTGATTTAGATGATGACTTGGCCCAATTGGCCCAATTGGCCATTTCATTTATAAGAATACACCCCATTAGAAGAGGTTGGGATGTTCTGAACATACAGAGGAGTTACACCGCCATAAGTTGTGAAGAATATAAAAACTGCTTTGAAGTCTCATACTTATTGAGACATTATATTCAATCCACTGGCACTTCATTAACATGAAACGTATCAATCGCTAATACTTTGACTATTATGCGCAGCGTCTTGTTTAAAGGAAGCATGGATATTGAGCTAAGAATCTAAGAAAGCGTTCTCGAGTTCTTTCGCCAACGACACAACTTCCTTCCTGAGATACGAGAAGTCCTCTGCTACGTTATCATTTGTCTTGGTGTCCGGCTCGTTTTGAATCAGTGACAGGAGATCCTCGTCGCCAATCTGGCCGTCAGGGTCGGCGCACTTCTCTAACACCGACCTGAAGCTACTCACTTGGTCCTGCAGACAGGCCAGCTGTCTGCGTACACTGCTAACCTGCCCGACCTGCGTATGCGTACTCTGTACACTGTCGGGGCAGATAGTGTGAGTTAAAGGGTCATTGTTGGAGTCCAACCCACATGGCTGAAGCTTCCCACTGTTCTCCGTTCGACACATAGGTTCCAGACTGGAAGAGGAGGGCATTTTTAAATTCCGTTTTTCTGTGTGCACTGTGTGATTAGATTCTAAACTAACGACGGTGGGATTGGACCCATTTTGTTCATTCTCATGTTGATTAACCTTTAATTCTGACTTTGAAAGGCCTCGTCTTTCTTTCATCCTCCTTGGCGATTTTGCGCGAACCTTCTTGAGCCGATCCGGAATGGCCCTTGTGGCCCACTTGGGGTCGAGTGCGGCGGGAGCAACTCCGCGGTTATCTGGGATGTGGGGAGACGCTCCTGAGGTGAGCAGCTCACCGGCCTGCTGGTAGTTGGCATGGCGAACTGCAAGGAACAGCGGCGTCTCGCCGGCCTTGTTCCTCAGGTTCACAAGTGCTCCCTGGTTAACGAGTAGGTCTATGACGGGGTCGGCGGCACCTCCCGCTGCTAATCGACGCTGGAGGCGACAGGCCAGGTGCAATGGGGCATTGCCGCTGTTGTCCTTGATGTTAACGTCCCCCATGGACATGAGCAGGTGACACACACTCTCCAGGGGCACGAGCTCGTCGCTGAGGGCCACGTGTAGCGGCGTCCGGCCCTGGTTGTCCACGACGTTCACGTCAGCCTTGTAGTCCAACAGCAACGTCACCAGCTCCGGCCGACGCGCGCGCATGTGCAGAGTGGTTCTTCCGTCGGGTCCTTGAAAGTTGATGTTAGATCCTTGCAGAAGTAGCAACTCCAGGGTGTCGGGGTCCTCCGCCACCTGGAGGGGAACGTGCCCCATGTCGTTGGTTATGTGGAGGCAGTCTGTCGCTCCCGGCTTGCCCAGGAGGAGTCTACAAAAGGCAGCCCCGTTGTGGTAACGCAGGCAGAAATGCATTGCAGTGTCGCCCAGGTTGTTCATGAGTTTCACAGAGGCCCCAGACACCACCAATAGCTCCGTTATCTTTACCCTTTCATGGGTGGGAGCTTCTTTCGAAGCAGTACTAAGTAGTCCTAAGCAAAAATGCAAAGGTGTATCCCCCTTCTTGTCCTGGATGTTAACCTTTGCGCCTTGTTTTAGTAGAAGCTCTACAATAACCAGGTTTGTCTTAGACACGGCCAAATGAAGCCCTGAGACACCGTCACTATCCTGAACATTGACACTTGCTCCATTGTCTAGGAGTAGCTTGACTACATTCACGTGATCACCATATATTGCATATTGCAGTGGCGTCCATTCAAAGCAGGCAGACTTGACATTCAAATTCAATCCCTTTGACCTCCAGATCATGTCATAGAGAAGGTCAACATCACCTATCATTGCCACATAGTGGAGGGCCGAGAGCTCATCTTTGATTTCTGAATGCCACAAGAAGTTGCTGGGAACCAATGTCTCACAGCCCTCTTTGACTTTCCCATGTTTGCGGGATAACACGTCCTGAACGGCAGCCTGGTCGCACGATAAAAGGGCATCCCAGAGCTCTTTGGTGTGAGGTTCGATGGCAGCGGTCATAGTTTTACATAGAGAGAGTATCTAAATAGGAATATAATACATCCCGAGATTTGATATTAAAGTATTAAGGATAGTTCTTCACACCTGTTTTGATTGAACATATCATTTTGTTTTTCAAGTACTGTTTTTTGCGTCTGTACCTGTCAAGTCATAGTGTTTTCGATCAGGAATACAATGAAAGGTCAAACGTCACTTTGCGTTTTAAATGTGTATCGATTGATACTAAGTAGGCAAAAGCAGTGACAAGTGTACACAATCAATAATCAGCGTGATGACGGAATTGCTGGCGACCTTGGTGCTTTATGTATAAGAAGTCTCGTATTCCAACGTCGATGCTCTTAATCAATTTAACGCACCTTCACTCAGTCTAGGCCAACCTCTTCACAAGATTGTCATTTTGCCTTTGCATTTGCAATAAAAACCACAAATGCCTTTGTAATCCTTGCAATCAAAATCCCTAATTGTGAAATGTATAACTTGTGTGTTCAACTTCCGTTAGTAATATTTAGTTAAGCTTCATTGAAATATTGGTTCCTGACATGGCATCTAATTCGGTATTTAATACGCTCGTAACACAACCAGAAACTATCCTGCAGTGGCAATAAGAGGTAGTCCGAAAGGCGCTCCTGGTTTAAATATAAGGGCCACACACTATTGCCTGTTCCCTGGCTGCTTAGTGCTGGATCCCTGTGGTGACCCTGAGTCCGACCTAACCACCTACCAGGCCCCGGTTTTTCTGCTCTACCTAGAAGTACGTAGAATAACAACAGCTCGTGCTGGGCAATTAGGCTAATCTATAGTATTAATTCTGGGACAACGTTGTTCCTCGTCCAATGCAACGAAGGCACGAGGCCTTTGAAATGAGAAAAGAAATTAATCCTAATAGTAACCGGCTATATCCAAGCGATTTTGCATTAGAAAGACGTGGTTTTAGAAAGACGTGGAATTCAAATAAACATCTTCCTTTTTGAATGTGTTAATGAAATAATCCATAGCATGGCATCTTCAGCAGTATTGGGTACAGCCAGGCCTTCTCATTCTTCTTCTTGATGGCAGGTTTTATAAGCATCAGCCTGTAGTGGTTATCTCAGGAGATAATGTCTGCATCCCACACCCTGGAGGAATCAGACCTTGAATGCAACCCTGCTACGTTTATATATAACCAGGCAGGTCATCTTCTGTAGGCAGTCCCAATGCCACACTGCCCGCCTGGAGTGTTGGGCACACCTGTGCCATGCCGTCCAGGTATGAGGAGCTAAGCGTTTACCTGCCTACACGAGTATATTATCAGATTACAGTTGCAGATATTGAAATACATCACTGACACGGGATAAAAGACATAAAACATTCCATCGTGAATATGCTATTGTGATCAATGCCCAACTAAATAGATACCCCAACTTTCTCCAATACGACTCTTAAAAAAATAGAGATACGCATAACATTGAGATGCGTTCTGGTATCAGATGTGTTCGCATTTGATTAACGTAACCCATTGTACAAAACATGATTACATGTAAGTAATTAGTTCTGTAAAGCAGGTCCTCCTTATTTAAAGATGAGAGGCTTCCGAAATAACAAAAATATCCGTTGATCTTTCACACCATAGACATACATAATAGCATATGACTGTTATGTATGTACTCTATGTTGACTCGGAGAAGGGACTCGCAGTGGCAGCGCAACTGTAAACAGTAATTCAAATGCAACCTAACCTCCCAAAACGTTTGCTGTTAAATGGTTTTGGGGCTTAAAGAAATAATATTTAAAAAATTGCTCATTTTGCATGGATTGGTAGCAATGTTCATAATTATATTCTTGGTCCGGTGAATCGTATACTGAACCAGGTATCTCTGAGCTAATTGGGTTGAATGATAACTAAGATTTAAGGACAATTGATATCATATCCTAATAAATGAATGATATGGGGAGCAGCTGTATGGTGAATAAAGTACCAAGCTGACACCTGGCTCCTTCCAGAGGGAGAGGTGGAAGTAGCATCAGCACTGGCCTGTCGCACCTGACAGGTGTATGTGCAGCACCTGAATGCGCCACTCACCCAGAATCACCCGTCCCGTTAAGCCGCACGTCTCAGTGTCCATCCCTCAAAGATAATGGCCTATTCACAACCTTATATTGTCAAGACCTCCCACTGAGGGTGTGGATAAACTTAAGTTTCCGTATTTACCCCTTCCCTACACCACCATAACCTTCATTTAGGGTTGTAAGACAACCAACTTACTGCATTAGAGCAATTTTAAAAATTTGGTTAGCTATGTTGTTGTACTATTAACACATATCTTATGCCAGTTTAATAGTCGACCTGTGCAGTAGACATAGCAATCTATTGTTCTAAGTGTGAAGCCAGTCTTACAATTTAAGTGCGAATCTAGAGGAGGCAACCCTGGACAATGCTGGTGACGTCATGTCAGGCATTGACTCACTATTCATATCAAAGGACTACATGAAAATGCTTGGTATTTAAGAAAGATAATATATATCTAAGGCCCGGGATCTAAGGTCCATGACAATTCACAGTGTGAAGTCACATATGGATATTACACTCTGTAACTTTTACCTAATTTTCTGAGAAGTAGTTTCAACAATTTACATTTTCAGACTCACAGGCATGGGTCAGGTAGGCCGTATGCCCCCCCTGATGTCACAGGCTATTGTTCACACTGACTGCCATGCAGGAAACTCCAGCGCAAACCGACCAGACAGCTCCGTTAACATTTCTTGTACTTCATTGATAATCTTCAGTAAAATGCAAGTATCTCTGTATTAATTATGCAGTAGGAACGCAACATGATCACCAAAACACATGAACTGTCTTTTCGCGCCTTCTTTATACATGTAGACCCAAAAGACGCCACATAATAGCATAATGCTCCCATTGCAACCAATGTAAACTTAAATATGAAATGAAAAAATCATTTTTTAAGATGTCCATTATTAGGTACAACAAATTAAAACAGTAAATTATTGTTAGATATTTAGTATTAAACGGTACATGCTGGTGATGCTTCCAGATATCTAGGCCCTACATATATTTATACTATATCACGATTCCAGCGCCTTTACTTTTACCAGTGTCCTGCCCTATCAGAGACTGGTGAATGAAAGATGGCTGTCTGTAAGGCCTAATACCAATTTTTATGTTTTCAGTAAAAAAAAGATTCAACATTTCCTGTGTAATGGATATGATATTATAGTACATTAAGTACAGGCTGTGGACACACTCAGCAAAATTGTTATTGCCCCGGTTATCACGTAAAGCCCTCTATGGCATGTGCAAATCAGGACAATAACAATTGCTTTGTGCCCCCTTCGGCTTTATTATGTATGTATAATATATATATATATATATATATATATGCTGGTGCTGCCTCAAGGCATCTGGCATAGTGAAAGGGTTATATGTAATACATAGGCTACTGTGAACTTATAAATTTGTATTTTTGTTGTATATATATATATATATATATATATATACATGTTCGTTAAAAAAATATTTTTTAAATATCTGTCAAAATAGGTAAACCGACAGAATATATTTCAATTGCCATTAAGAAGCCCTAACTCACTGAAACGAGAAAACAAATCTATCTGATTCAGTCTTAGGGTCTAAATCGCGAAAAAGAACGTTATAATTATATACTTTAAAACACGTATTAGTTATATAATAGTATCAGGCACATGTATAGCTCTGGGTATGATGAGGAACTATTGATATAAGACCTTACGTAAAAAAAAATGTTGATCTTTAATTCCTACTCAGACATGCATTGCCTTGTAAATATGCTGGAGGCGTTAAGGTGACCATTAGTGTACTATTTTAGGCTATAAGGCAATTCATAACCTTCTTTATAACTTTTAGACCACAGCCAAGAGAACTTTATGGAAGCCAATCCACATCGTGGTTTTATCATAGAATGTTTTATGATACAAAATTGCCCTACAATTTGATGTAAAGCTAAAACAACGCAGCAATAGTATGAAATGTACGCCAGCATTATTTTGTTTTAATCAAGGTGATAAGTACTTAATTGATATACACAGGCTTTCAATATGGAAATATGTCTCCACGTGAATAGTAAGAAGGTAGTTGTTGCTGGCACACCAAGTAACATTGATAAACATGTGAAAAAGCAATTACGTAATGCAGGTTAATTTATTCAGAGGCAGCAGTCTTGGTAGACGTATTCTCGTCAGATCTCCTTAATTCATAATCTGGTCAACGTTAACGTTGGATCTGCCCCTCCTCCCGCCGAACCATCTTTGTGTTCCTCGAGGGAGAGGTTATCAGTCATTTTGTTTCACCATAGAGATGTGTACACTTACATGGATACGTAATATGATTATTATAATTATAATTATGTAGATATGTACGCCTATGGTTCCACTCAAATGCTGGACTGTAAGCTATACTAACTGTTACGTTTACACTAGATCAATTGCTCAATGAATTCGTGATCATGATATATAATGAACTTTATCAGACGGTTAAATGCAAAAGTTGATCCAAAAGTTGGGAATGCGTACTGTTGCTGTAGACGGTTGTATTATGCCTACCGAAGCTAACGTTTCAATACCATGCAGTCAGAGAAAGGCAAATGAAACTGAACAACCAAGAAGATAAACGGACAACTCACCTTCAATGTTTCATGAGAAGTGAGTGTCCTCTGATGGTCCTGTGCAGATCCTCATCATGTAAGACTTAGAAAGACTTCTTCTGGGTAGCACGAAAAAAAACACTGCTTAGAACCTCAAACGGTGTTTGGTGGAGTCCCGTGTACAGGCTGCAAGTCGTCTTATGTTCATTGAACTTCCCAACTGACCAACGGGTCTGAACGTGTGTCGGTTGCTGACCCAGTCTGCAAGCTGTGGTCGCCATGTTGCGGCGACAAAGCCTACCTGAATGACGTAACAATGCCCACCTCCACCCCGTGACCCCGCCCCTGTAGTGCGCTAACCCAGACCGACCAAGGCTCCCTGTTCACACAAACAACACTCAGAGGCAGTTAACAGGTACCAGAACCGCGAAATTAATGAGGCAGTGAACGCATTGCTTGGGATCAAATTCGCACGCCATTCACGCCCTGAAGTTGGTGGAATTCACCTGCAACTGGTCATTTTTGGTCTCACGAAATGCATGGAGTTATATTAAGGCATTACAATAGAGATCACAATTGAGAGGTTTCGATTTTGGTTCTGCATACGCCAAAAACCTATGTGTTTGTTATTATCGGATCCTGAAAAATAGGCAATAGCATGGTGGATCCCCTTCTCCATGTTAAAAAAGAAAGCACTCAGCTAAAGTGAAAGGACCCCAACAAACGCCTGCCATCATGTCAAACTAAAACTTCCCTTTATCGCAAAGGGGGTGTTGCATATTGCCATGCTTTATGCACCGCTCCTAATATTAATACTTTTCAACATGAATAAGTCCATCCCACATTTGGACATCCCAGGGTTGGACAAGGGTTGGACAAAATAACAGTATGCCATCCTTATCTCCTAGAGTTGAGGCTACTGAAATAAGCAACAATTATACTTTTTCTATATCACCAAGTGTTTCTAAAACATTTAATAAATTATGACTTCTTAAATTTCATCAATTGACAAATTGCTGTATTTCAGTGCAACATAGGGTTGGACATTATAGACTGGGCTGACAGGCTTTAACATTGGTTCCTATTGGAAAAAGGCCAATATAATATAAAGCTGCAATTGACCAATTCCAGGAGCAATCTGTCAACCAAATTGCTTTGGTTAATTATGTATTATGCAACTCTCTTCATGGAATAAGCACAGAAGCAATTTTAAAAATATTTATAGTAAACTTTAATGTCAGTGTAAATTGGAATGGGCTCATTGAATGTTTTTGGGGGTGATAAAATATAGAAGAACTTTTAATGTCATCCTCGGGTGTCTCGTTTGACTTATTAGAATTGTACGATCCTCGGGCTTTGTCCTCGGCTCGTGACGATCCCCTCCGGGTCGTATAGACTCCCTCGAACATGATGCAGTTCTTCTTATATTATTAATATCTATAACCTAAGTTTTTAGATTGGAAAATTTCAATAGATGAGACAGATCATTAATTATAGTGTCTCACCACACAGAAAGGATGCTCCAGGCGGGAATTAAGCATAAAAGCTTAAAAATGTTTTAAGCTTTCAAAAGATATCAAGCATATCAAAATTGGATAATTTTCAAGGAAGTTACAGGCTGTTGATCACAGGACTGTCAGTTGTCCTGAAAATGGCGAAACGCCAGGATATTGAATATTTATCTAAATATTTAGTAATTTGATAAAATTTTCTCCATAAATTAACAAAAAGTCATAAAAGCTATCATGCTTATAACTTTTGTTCTACAAAAGATAATCTCTTTAAGTTTAGACTGGTAATACAATCAAGTCATGTTTTTCCAAATGGGTTACAATTTTTGACAAAATTGACAAAATGTTGTTGTTTCCATGGTAACCAAACATCTAATGTTTGGTAATATTTGGGGGGAAACATTCCATTTACCAGGTTGGGGCTACGACGGAAAAAACGGGACGTCCCGTTTTTTCAGGACGCAACCCTGTAGATCCTTTAAAAACATTCCATTATTATTTTTTCAATTTCAGAATATGACCCTTTATGACAAATAATTATTTGGTTAAATTAAAATCGAATTTCATTTTAAAAATAATGGTTTAAATGGGTTTTAAAAGTCTGCCTGAAAAAACGGGACGTCCCGTAAAAACGGATCACAAAACCGTCCCGTTTTTTCAGGACAGTCCGTTTTTTTGGTATGATTTTTGTAACTTTTGAAAAATAAAAATTCATAGAAAAAAAATGCAACGATAGACTTTGAAAATGCAATGATCATTTTGATGCAAAAGATGTGTACTTTCATGACAAATAATTTTTTAGTTTAGCAAACTCCTGATTTTCTGAGCATTTTCATTTATGTACAAATATTAATTGTGAATCATTATATATGAAATTTTCAAAATGGAAAATGTTATGTAATTCATGTTAAATGCAGAATTTCATTTTTTTTTCTATTTTGCATTTGCAGAAGAATTTTTCATGCGTATCTTGTATATAATTCATGTACAAATTCATCTACAATACTTAGATAACACACTTTTTCATAACTGCCTGTTATTACAGGCCGTCCCGTTTTTCCAGGACGTCCCGTTTTTCAGTGATATCCCCAACCTGTTTACTTTCCAAATAGAATGTTTTTCAAACAAAATGGAATGTTTAGAGTGATTTAATTGAATTCTACAGAAAAAGTTGGTTTAGGACATTTTCATCACTATTTTTTACAAATCTACCCATATCTCCTTTATTATTAGCCTTAGAGCTTAAGATTATAGCCCCCTCGGAGCATCCTTTCTGTGTGTTGGGTCATACAATCACATTGTATTACATTGGAATTAAAGTTTCAAGTTGAACTAGATTCCGGACCTTACCACCTAGTGTGGAACATAGCCCCAGAGCTGGAGGTTGGCCAAGCCTGTGGTAACTTTCTATTTCAGCACAATTATGTAAATTACTCATACTAAACGGCATGTTACTTTATATAAATAAATATTAAGTTGCAGAATATCATTGTTTATATATGTCTAGGTCGCTAGTCCAAATATTGCTGCCTTTTCTTATAATATAAATTATGTATTAATTGTATGCATGCAAGCTTTTCAATAATGAAAATTCTGATTTAGTTCTTGTCAATATGGGATGGACCCACAGCCCCTTATCAGTGTTACATAATAGCTGTTTTCCCACCCCGAAGACAAGGCAGTGGCTCTACCTCAACCATCCATGTGGAGTTGTTTATCCTCCATACATGATATAGGCTATAAGAAAGGTAACGGCGTGGGGTGGATGTCAGAGGTGATCATTTCCCAGTGTTACGGATCGGCAGACGGGCTTTGTCTAGCACATCCAATCATCCCAGGTGCCAGGTGCCCTATAGCAGTGCAGCACACGTACCCCCCCCCCCCCCCTCCCCCATAAAACCCCAATAATTAGCTTTACAGTGACCTTTTCACACAATCATATCCCTCACTTTTCGAGGAAGTTACTTGAAGGATTTAAACCTCCTTTATGTGCCTCATACCCCAAGTTCACGTTGACAGGACCAATATCTATACCTTCTGAACAAGTTAAAACACAAGCAATACACACTTACACGGTTTACCATAATATACTATGGAGATATGACGGCATATTCGCGAGTAAATTCATTCTCTCAAGAGCGTCCTGCAATACATTAGTCCAGTTAGTGTACTCAGCAGAGTGGCCTGTGTGTGCTCGCATGTGGCGGAACCGTGTAAGTGTGTATGCGATCAGCCCCGCTCTTGCCCCACCCCCTCCCTGTTGAGTGCAGAGTCGGGGTGCATATTCCATCTATATAGTTAAAACAATACTCCTCGAGGACTATGACCTCCAAATAGAAATACATGTAACTACACAAGAAGAACGTTTTATATAAAATTCAAAACTGTACCCAATAGATATAATTACGGTGAGTAACTTGAATCAAATCGTAAGCGACCTACCCGAATCTCGGTATTCCACGAGCACGGTGCCGGTAAAGAATAGGGCACTGCGGTCAAAATGATAGCGGTGCGAAAGGGCCTGAGTGGTCCCAGCGAGGTGACAATTGGCGGACCAGCGGACCAGTGACCTGATCTGAGCAGTCAGGTGTGTCACCTGTGACCACCACTGGAAACTGTAATCAACATTACAATCAGGCAGTTCGGGGTCAGACTATACCTACTCCCAACCTGTATTGGTGAATCCTCCCTTTTGTGAATGGTCACGATGTATGGAATCTTGTCTAGATTATAGAAGGGCGACAACTATCCTATGCAATACCTGAATACGTGTGGTTTAGATCCGTTCAATCTTCCCTTTGATTTACAAGATGTTATTGTATGTTTCTCATATTTTCCCTGATGCATAATATCATATGGTATTCTATATGATTATATCCAGAGTATCAATGCAAATCTGACACCTACTCTAGAATAGCATGTGTACCGCGTGTATAAATCATGGCATGCATGCGCGTTAGAAGACCAGGATGAGCGGGTTTACAATTCTGCACATAAATAAAGTCGTTACCGTGCCATGACCTGGTTTAGGTATTTAAAGTAACCTGGAGGGGTTCTTTTTTAATATTCCTCCAATGGTTAAAAAAGAAACATTAGGTCAAGCATGCCACCGCTGGAATAATCACTGTCTTTTCGAGTTGAGCTGTCTCTTTTCATTTAAAAAATAATGCTGGGAACCATATCTGCGAGACAGAAAAGAACGGCAGAAGAGAAATTGGAATGGTTTAGTTCCTAAAAGAAAACTGCCTGAAACCGCGTTATAAAAAGCAAATATGCCATGGGCAAACAGTGGACTAAAACCTCAGTTTTCTTGACGACATGAATGTTACTAAATTAGGAAAGACTTTTCATGTAATGTGCAACACATTGATCGCATTCCTCGAGTGGTTTCCTTCTAAAGAACTAAATAGAACTTTAAATATTATTATATCTATATATTAAGGCGACGAAAATGTTGGATTTTCAACAAGAGAAACACTATAGGAATGATTCTATGACATTCTAATTGATAATGAAACAAAACATGTCATTATAATCAAGATATATCAAAAGTTATTCAGCTTCGAATCCTAAAATTAATATGTTTCGACAAAAACATGTTGTGCCCCATACAAGCAGGGAAAATAATGGCAAACTTTTTTGAATATCAAATAGTTTCTTGATCCACTGCAGTTGAATGGACCGCTATGATATAGAAATAGAGATGAACAATCTAAGGTTGATTATGCTACCATCGTGCGTTGGGACTCAATTTCATGACAATTGGGCAAATTTACTAAGTAATGTTGGGAGGTTTGGACCTGTTCTAATCTACTTCATTAGGAACTATATGGCCTATAATTCTTCAAAATAGGTAATTACCCAAATCCCCTTGATGACATATAGGCCTAGTATGAATAAACTTGACTTGTAGATCACCAAACTCAATGATATTGTTGGACGACGGTTGATAATTTTATTGAATCAATTAAAAAAGTGTGCACAATCAGTTTGTTTCGACTTCGTTACTGCCTTCATCAGTGTGTTCTAAAATTAGTTTGACATGGCATAGCAAAGAAAAAACTACAGTGTTCATTCTACACTTTGGAAATCCAATGGTTGGATTTTAGGAGTATAGTTTCTACAGCGTTAAAGTGAAAGGTGACTAGATTAGATGATAAGTTCATGAATACATATGATAAGAGATTTACAGTAGACGTCTATAATTATATTCTGCATTACTGCAACAGTTCGGTTATATAAGGGTATATCACATAAATGGGGGTCTCTGTCCAATGTCGAATTTCAGAAATGATCAGGGAAAAAACGATTAGGCTCCCATGATTAGTGGTTTTGCCTTATACCAAAATTTATAGTGTTGTTGCAAAATAGTGTCAAAAAGGAATTATTAGGTGTAAAATTTATTGATGATAGACAGAATTTCTGATTGTGAGAAGCTAATCAAAATTTTCCTGATTAGCCAAATTAGTTACGAAGATATGGGCCCTGTTGATTTTAAGGGTCTACACCCATTCTACACAGTTCCGCAACGATAAAAAAATCTCCAAGCAATTGAATTGCCAGTGAAAGTTCAAAACATCCTCTATTTAGTCGAGTTTACATGATAAATAGGGGTTTGTCTTCTAATATGTACTTAAAAAGTCTGAGTTACCCACCTTTCATAAGTAAGAAACGCCCCATTAGGAGTGCTGGAAGAAGCCCCTGAATCTTCCCAGTTTGTTCCTTAAGGCGTAAGGTATAATCCTTTGACTAATGTCCATGAAGCGATCGGATCGCTTCTCCACGTCATACAATGCGTCAAAAAGGGAAGTCTATACCTCCTACCGTGGGCTCAAAGTTTCAGGGTACATGTAGGCAAACGTGTGCGTCTCTGACTTGAAAACGATGTAGAAGTAAATCCTCGTTCGTTGAACACACAGAACTGACAATATGTTTGCGGCACAAAACTACATGAGTAACGATCCACTCCTTTGGCATTTGACCACAGTAACCCTTTACTTGAAGCGCTGCTTCAAACTGTAAGTTACAATTGGTTAAGCCAACAGCATATCATCAGCATAGGTCAGTCGTGGGCTGGATATCTAAATTGGGGTCGTTGTCTGGACACTGAATTATTCTATTTTAAGACCGCCAAAGGACAGTACAGTGTTTGGGCATTTATATTTAGTTTCGGTCAGAGTGGTATTCTTAGCCCTTTTCAACCCGGGTTGGAGGGGCACGGTGGGGGAGGGGGGGGGGGAGAGAGACCAAAAGATGCGCATGTACAGTGTGTACTTCATGGAAGACCCATATAAGGAATTCACATGTTCAACACTTGATATTTGCATCTCAATTTAGCGCGACGAGATTGGCCTAATACATGTTAGAGTATAATCTATACGTACACATTTTTAGTACCGCAAAATCTTCACCCTTCTATCAATAATGATAATGTTTTTATTGACCACTGAAAATCATTGATTGACGCATAAGTCAGATACATTGTATACATGTCATTTACAATTATACAGCTGCATATTACAACAATTACATCACATAATTGTATCATGTGATCTACAGACTATAAGCATATACGTTTCCTGTCTATACACTACAACAAATTGTATCCATGACAGACCTAATGAACAATAAACATAATAAAGCAAGTACGGATGTATTTGATTACTTTCTCCGCGTTTGCTCTTATTTCGTTTTCCTTCATAGAATTCATTTGGTCCCCCACATCTATTTTTCTGCGCATTAAGCATAATTTGTAGATCTAGCATTATGAGAGGGGAGCACTATTGGAAATGTATTTCCTTTATGACTTTTTGGCAGAAGTTATCATAAAGAAAATTAAAAATAGGAATCCGCCATGCGGTGTAACTGGCAGCTCGCGGAATTCGCGGAAATATCTTCAGTGTGAAAATACATACGTTTAGCAGTACCGTCCACTCTAACAACATTGCACCACAAAAAGCGCAACGATCTTCAAAGTCAGTGTTCCATGATTATACAGCAATGAAGCACTTATTTGTAAATCTACATGCTTCACAACTGAGTGATTAACAAAATTTGTAATTTTTCCAATAGGTATTATAAGCTTTTTACTAAAAAATAAACACAAAACGCTGCCACACGTGAAAGGTATTGTGCACAATATGGAACCTAGTTTACATTGAACGACTATAGAGTATTCAGAAAATGTACACATGGACGAAATTCTGTGCATGTTGGGGACTGAACACAAATTGTCCAACACTGCCGTGCATATAGTTGCAAGCGTGGGCGGATTTAGAGAGGGGGCAGGGCGCGCGCCCTACCTTTTTCCGGAAAATTTTGCGTTTTTTCATATAAAATTCGGCCAATAGATAATTAAGGTAAAAAATCCAATAGCACGCCCCCTCCCCAGCTGCTTCCCCCGCCTTTTTTTTTTCAAAACCCTGGATCCACCAGTGGCAAGCTGGAATTGTATTGAACGATGGTCAAAGGAATACCCGATTTACTGTAAACTTTTAATATTATAATAAGAAGACATGATTATGGAGAATGAGGTCGGATATATTTACCTGTGGACACGACGGGACCGCGGCCGTCAGGCCAAGGTCCCGTCGTGTCCACAGGTAAATATATCAGACCGATATACGACATAAAAGTGTCTTCTTTATTTTATGTGATGGCTTCACACAGTGACACTTGAAAATTAGCCATTTGACATCGCCATCAGCACTCCGACATCGCCGTCGGCACTCTGACATCGCTGTCGGCACTCCGACATCTTGTTTGTTTACCTAATTCTGGATGCCAATACAATACAATACAATACAATCTTTATTCACGGCCCATTTCTGGACAAAGGAAAGAATCAGGTATAGCCGAAAGTTACAAGGCATCACTGATCACAAAATAAGAGAGATGGTTTGCTAGATTCACTAGATGAAACAATTACTAAAATAGCTTATGAACTGGACGGTATTAAAATCTTAGCACAGTAGCCACCAGGTGGCAGCACCTTACATTTATGCCATTGGTGCTACAGCTGTGAGATCTACTTATAATTGGTGTGAGCACCATTTCGGTTGGTTGACTGACTTAGTTTAAATGCAAGCTAGGATAAATCTAAATAGATGAGACTTGTAGTTGGGACTTGATGGGTTCCCGTTTGTTGCCTGCTTGACTAGTGGCCTCATATTTTTTGACTAGTGTCTAAAGGTAGCACCTTGACATTTACTAAATACTTAAGTCTAGTTATTTACATTTGACTAAACAACAGAGACAGTGGCAACAGAGAAAGCAGTGTACTGGATTTCTAGAGATTGCCTAATTACTGAGTGTTATCTTGAAGTTTCTTAGCTCTGCGTTCCATAAGCTGGGTTTTCTTTTTCACCCTATACGCTTGTGCTTCATTGATTTTGTTTGCTCTGAGATTCTTGTCTTTGGGTGCAAACTCACTCGTACTTCTATCTACACTGCTTAAACTGTTTGCACTGCGTCTGGTACATCGTGGTCTTTGGGGCGGCTTGCTTCTAGTTTTTTTATCTTTTACTCTGACGCGTCTCCTTCTTTGCCGGCTTTGGTTTTTACTTTGTTTAAATCTATCCATAATAATTCTACAGAATTTAGATAAACTGGAGAGAGTCTCTTCATCATTTGTTGTAAAGAGCATATGCATGGTTAGAGTGTTTGGTGACCTCAGATGATTGGGTTTAACATATGCTTCCCTTTCTTGAGTGAACGAGGGACAGCAAAAGATGTAATGATATTTGTCACCGATAACATTTGACTTACAAAGAGGGCAGAAGCGTCTGTGTTTCTCAACCCCATCATATCTGCCTGCAACTATAGGGAGGTAATGGTTGCCCCCCCTGTACCTACATAAATCAATTGCCTCCTTGGGGTTCAGAGTGGTAAGGTAGTTTTCAAATAGAAGGTGTTCTTTGAAGATTCGGTAATTTGTGCAGTGGCTTGAGTCCATTATTGTACTATGCCATTCTTGTTTTTCTATGGCCAGAATTCTATCTGAAACTACTGCCTTGATGTAGATAGGGTTCAGCTGTTCAGGTGGACAATTATAAATATTCCCCAAACCACATTCATTTAGGGTGTTTTCAATATGTGTGAGCCAACTTGAATTGAGCTTTCCTTCATATTTCTTTTCTTTGATGATTTTGAATAAGATTGAAGAGATTTTGCTTGATTTACCTGTCGCCACTCTAGTCCAGAAGTTCACCATCCTTTGTTTGATAATACATTCCAGTCTGGGACGGCCCAGTTCACCTAAGGCTACACAGTTTGCTGTTCTAGAGTTAAGGCGCAGAATATACTTACAGAAGTAATTTTGGACCTTTTCAATTTCACTTATATTAGAAAAGCCCCACACTTCACATGCATACAATAGTACAGGTACAACACATACATCAAAGAGGTGACACTGTAGATCAATAGGGAGCTGAAGCTTCCTAGCCTTTGTTAGCAGGGCAAACAGCGCCCTCTTAGCTTGTATTATTTGTTTCTTCATCGCCTGACTATATTTACCATCACAATTAAACATTACGCCTAGGTAGTTGTAGGAATGTTCTACTTCAATAGTTTCATTACCATAAGAGAGGTTGGGTAGATTTCTAATTTTACCTCTTGAGAAAACTACTGCTTTGGTCTTACTAATATTGACTGTAAGGTGCCACTGTTGGCAATAAGCGTGTAAGACATCTAGCATATTTTGAAGATCAGAAACTGATTCGCTGAGCAGGATAGTATCATCAGCATACAGAAGAGTGAACAGTTTAAGTAGGGTTTGTGTCTCCTCTCCATTATCAGTACAAGTAAGCCCCTGGCATTTCTCCTCAAAGTGCTTTTCTAAGTCATTAATGTATATTGCAAATAACAGGGGTGAGAGGTTCTCACCTTGTCTGACACCGATATTGCAATTGAAATAGTCTGATACACCGCTACTTAACTTGACACATGATTTGGCTGCTTTATAGATACTCTTGATAACATTTAAGACCTTACCACTGATGTTGTGCTTGAGTAATTTTTGCCATAGAGATGTTCTGTCTATCATGTCAAATGCCTTGCTGTAATCTACAAATGCACAGTAAAGGCGTTTCTTTTGGGAGGTAATTAAATCAATTATACAGTGCAGTGAAAAAATATGGTCTAGAGTAGAGTAGCCCTCTCTAAAGCCTGCCTGCTCCTCCCCGAGTAGATTGTTATGCTCCAGGTACTTCCGCAGCCTAGTATTGATAACCATAGTAAAGAGTTTCCCCATACAGCTAAGCAAAGTGATACCCCTATAGTTATCCGGGTCATTAATGTCCCCCTTATTTTTAAATATTGGGACAATGAGCCCTATGGTCCAGCTATCAGGGACGACTCCGGTCTCGAGAATGAGGTTAAAATATGAGGATATAAGTTCTAACATTTCAGGTGGGCTGTTCTTAATAAACTCATTTAGAATTTGATCTACTCCTCCAGCCTTGCCATTCTTTAGTTTCTTAATTGATTTAAGGATTTCCTGTTGGGTAAAAGGGTCGTTGAAAGGTGCCTCATTTTCTGTGGTGTTGTGAGGGGAGTTGGGGATATCTGATGCCTGACCCTGGTCCTGGTCATCAGTTAGGGCCTTTTCATGAAGGTTTTTGAAATGCTCCCTGAAGGATTCTAATGGTATGTTACCTGTTTTTGTTTTACTTCCCTGGGCATTATTTATGATATTCCAGTATTCTTTTGGGTCACTGCTCTTTAGGTTTCGGAGATTGTTATGTAGCTGCCTATGGTGTTCTCTCTGCGCTAAACGCATTGACCGCCTGTAGTTTCTACTTTTACTGGTCATTAGGTTCTTATTAAATTCATTTTCGTCTGCCTTGTACCTATTTTTTGCCAAGAAGAATTCTTTACGTTTCTGCGAGCACTCAGAATTAAACCATGGTTTGTAGGACGTCTTTCTATATTGCTTGCTAGGTCGGGATCTATTACTGGCCATGGCAGGCAGTGCTTTTATGACTCCAGCACTACCTCCTGCTTCTTTGTAGAGTTGTTCTATGCTTTTATTTATGTTGTTAATATCTGCTTGTGTGCTCCTTTCAGTAAATTCCCGCGCCCTTAGCATTTCTATTTGCCTAATCGCCAAAATGATGTTACTTACTTCGAAAGCTTCTCTAAATTGCTGTAGCTTATCCCTATCCCATTTAGCTTTTGTTTTCGGTGTGTTTGCCTTGTCATTATTGTTATTTGTGATAGGTGGGGTGCCAGGTGTTATCATCTTAGGGCCTTGTTCAACTGCATTTAGTTCTAGCCAGATGGGACAGTGTACATCCGACAGGCATTTGTCAAAGGTATCAACACAGAACTCATTAATATAATTAAACAAACTTGGGCTACTCAAGATGTAGTCAACTGTGCTAACCCCTTTACAGGTTGCCCTGCCAGACCTTTCCTTCTTTCCTACTCGACCATTTACTATGAGCATACCTGTGTTAATGCAAAGGTCAGCTAGCTTTCTGCCATTTGCATCAGTGACTATGTCTTCGTTGTATCTGTGTACTTCAATGTCTAGTTTGTGGAGGGCATTATCATCAAGAAATAAATCATTGTAACAGTCCTCTAACCCAACAGCATGCATTAGATGTTCATCTGTTTCTGCAAAGTCTGGCAGGGCTCCTGTGCGTGAGTTCATATCACCTATTATACAGATATTTGTGTTGTTATATGTGCTGTTAATATCAATGAGATCTCTTAGAATTTGTTCATATTCATGACCTGTACAGTAGGGCGAGTCTGGTGGCGGAATGTACATAGTTCCTATAATGAGATTGTACCCAAGTATACCAGAGTCTAACATTAGCCACTGAACATATTCATTTTCACTTACATTTAGGACCTTAACGTGTTCTGATATATTTTCATTTACAAATGTAGCTATGCCACCAGACTTTCTAATGAAATTTTTGCGATGGTGATAGAATGGTTGGAATCCTTCTAGGTTGATAAGTGTTTCATCAATTTCATCGAGTTTTGTCTCTGAGAAACACAAGATGTCAAAATTATCAAATACATAATCTTCTAACACATTAAGATTTATCTTCGAGACAAGGCCACAGACATTTAGCCCTAAGATTTTTATGCCTTTTGATTTTTGTAGCTCATTTGGGTCCTCTGGGGGACCCCTAGCTTCTGGATACTCAGCTAGCTGAGTGGGTGTCATATTTCTGTGACATTTGTCTTCACGTCCACAGGGCGGTGCATCCAGGATGGCACCTTCCATTACTGTCCCCATGGACCCATCTGCCAAGTCCTGTTGTGAAGAGGCTGCCAGGTGGGGTGGTGCAAGAACGTGTCATATGTTTGTCCTTGGGGTTCGATTGGCTGATTGGCTGAAACCATAGCAACGGGGTCACGTGATGACCGAACGGCCCGAGGTGCGTATAATCGGGAGAATTTTACCTCAGGCGCAGCGGTGCTTATTTCCTTCGAAACGGCACTATACGCACCGCAGCGCCGGCTAGCCATTACATAAAAGAGGCAGCTGCAGCTTGCGTTTTTAGGTAATGGCTTCACATTATTAGCAGATTAGCACACATCAGTTAATTTTGTGACAAACAAAACAGTCGTTGAGAACAAGTCCTTATACACTCAAAGTTGTTCTCGGGTAGGATATGCTATGCTTATCTTATTTGCCCGGGGGGGCACTCAGTCCGCAAATGGGTACCAACTGCGGTCGGAACCTCCGGGGGCTGTAGCTGTCAACCGCCAATTTGGCTAAAAAAGGGGGGCTATCAATGATGTATTATAAATTATACTATATTAACAGGTTATTGCATGCCATTCAGTAACTTCATAATGCTTCCTAAACAAATTATTGAGTTCCAAAATAAAAAAAATGGCCACAGAATTTGTCATCCAAATGCTTTTTTGGAGGGGCCATCCCTGACATAGCCTGAAAAAGGGGGGCTGTCAGAGTATTCCATCCCAAAAAGGGGGGCTGTCCCTGACATAGCCTGAAAAGGGGGGCTGTCAGAGTAGTCCCATCCCCCAAAAGGGGGGGCTGTAGTTTCGCAGTTGGTACCTACCTTTAAAGAGTGAGTGCCCCCCCCCCCCCCCGGGCTTATTTGTTGTTGGAAAACTAACATTTTGAATTCCCGGCCCACAATCAAAGAAGAATGCCTAGAGATAGATAGTCACTTACAAATATCACTTCAAACTGAAGCGTAGCCAGCTCACAATTTGTGTCGACGTCCATGTCCCAATGTGTAAACTGTAAATGATGATGACGTTAGTCGTCCATCGAAAATGGTCAGCTGCAGGTGGGATATGTTATCAGATCCATACTGGTATGTCAAAACTGATAGATTACGCGTACAGCTGTCATTTTGTTTGTTACACTTATAGCATACAGAATGTAATTAACAAAATCAGCTTCATCTGTTGAAATCAATAGCCTACCAACCATGCAACCAAACCGGCACCATGCATGCATGCACTTTCCGAATTTATGCAGATTTGGAGGGGAAAACTTCAATCAGACAATAGTGAATGGTAGTAGTATAGGTTTTGAGGGAGTTCACGTCATCGACCATTTTTAGTGAGGGAGTTCACGTCATCGATAATTTTTAGGGGGGTAGTTCACGTCAAACAATTGCAAATTGCAAATTTTAGAACTGGAAATAGAAATATTCTTGTGATTAATGTTGAAAATATTTTTATGTTATTATTGATAATAAGCTTAAGAAAATGTCAGCTGAAAAATTGGTTATTGCTGATGAAGTATTGCAGTCTATTGCAGATTTGCTTTATTGTGATTGGGAAAGTTTGGCAATATATTTAGAATTAGAGAGCAAAGATTTGCATAGAATTCGAGGTAAAGATAAAAGTACTGTGTTACAGTCTAATATATTACAAATGTTAAATTTATGGTGGGATCGAGTGGATAAAAATGATTATTTGAACGAGTTAATTACAGCTTTATCAAGTTTGTATCGTTATGATTTGATTGAAATTGTTTTAAGTTTTATACCCAAAAATGATAAAAATATATCTGATAATATTATTCAAGTTTTATTTTTACAGTTGGCTGAGCGTTTAGTGATGGATTGGAGAAATTTAGGAATTTATTTGTCTATTTCTTTAACTGAAATAGATAATATTTTTTATGGTTTATATGAACCAAAAGTTCATCGTGCTTATGAAGTTTTAAAGGTTTTTCAATTACAATATGGTTATTTAAATTTAGATAAATTATTTAAAGTTTTGAGGCAAATGAGGAGATTAGATGTGATTGAATTTATTACTAGACATATTAGGCATTAACTTATTTGTTACATTTGGTTTCCCTCTGGTGGGAAGTTATTGTATATTGTGTCTCTCTCTAGTGGGAACGAATTGAACCTTGATGATTTATAGTGTTTGCAGACATGGTACATGACCTCCATATTGGATTGTCGTAACTTTTGAAAGTTTGTTTACATTCTCAGTCTTGATATTTACAACTCCTATTTCTTAGATACTTTACGAGGCTATTGCTTGACGCCTAATTATGAAATAAACACAGGTTAAGAATTTTGCATTTTACAATTATTTAATTTGGTACGATAACGTGGTATGAAAACCGGTTGTGCGTATCTACATGCAGAATGCTGTCTTTTTGCAAGTTTGTTGTAAGAGTGTTGTGTTGCAGAGTGGTCGTTGAGCTAATCTTGAAATTTTTCGACTTTTGGAGAATGAACATAGTTTTTGAGATTAGCTTAGCGGTCATGACGTGGTTTTAGGTGATTCTAGTGTTAATGTACCCCGGTTAAAAGCCTCGGTATGGAGTAAACGCGCACTTCAGAGCAGACCCTTTTCGCGTTGTAACGGTGTGTGCGTATGCAACAGCACACTAATTTGGACATTTTGTCTATGTACGTAGGACGCTCTGGTAGAGAACGCCGAGCGGACACACTTTGTACCGGCTTACTTGATTTACAGCGACGCAGGGCGCTCCGGTAGATAACGCCGCGCTGTCTGCGAGGAATCTAGACCTCCGTGCCTGGTCTAACAATACTCGCTCTCCCGCGAGTGGGCTGGCTACCAGGCTAGTGTTAATGTAGTTTTGTGCGGAGTGACGCGAGGGTTGAGACGTACATTAACCTAGGTGATTCTAGTGTTAATGTAGCTTTGTGCGTTTATGAATATGAAATAATTTTTTTAAGTTACATTAAAGTATTTGTTTCAGTGTTTATTATAGCTTTAGCTTATTTTACTTTTGATTAGTGTGATATAGCTGTAAATCTAGTAATAGTGTTCTTTCACAAGTTTTATGAAATCAAGCTGTAAATCTAGTAATAAATCTAGTAATAGTGTTCTTTCACAAGTCTTATGAAATCAGTATGTTGGTCTAGGAAATTGATATTTATGGTTTGGGCACAGATCCAGGTAATCTTTTTTGTGTCAGTATGTGTATTGGTTAGAGTAATTTATATAATATTGGTGACGCAGTTGGGGCGTACGTATAGCTTGGAAGAATAAACATAATCGACTTGCTTGATTATAATGGTTTATTTGCAGAGAAGATAAGAAAGCGTTAAGATATATATATACAGTTTTGTAGCATATTAAAGCGCAAGTGTAATAATTGACAAGGTTTAATTTGGGCTATAGCACTTGTCAGTTATTATATTTGACTTTAGTGAAAACAACCACTTTATAATGCATTAATAATTGAAAGCATTTGGCTAAGAATTGTATAAACATATTAAGAATGGTTAGTACATGTACATTAAGGTTCATTTTTAAAGGTAAATAAACAGCAAACTTGAATAAATGTAAATACATTTTGCTCAAACAATAAAGTGTTGTGAACACATTAAAATTGTAGCTTTTATATAAATTGGTTAGCTGAATATTGTAAATACATTGAACTAAACAAAGTGATGCGAATATACTAAAATTGTAGCTTGGATATATAAATTTGGGTAGCTGATAAGCTGTGAACATACTAAAATTGTAGCTTGGATATATATATAAATTTGGGTAGCTGATAAGCTGTTGAGGTCTAATGGTAAGTCTAAATATGATAGTTAATTATTTCTTCTTGTGTGGTAACATACCTTCTTGGTAGAGGTACGAGGAGGGGTTTTGAGATATATATGTATGTATGTTTATTGATTTTTAAGAGTTTGCTAAGACATTTTTGAAATATTTTAAAATGAAAGTTTGTTTTATAATAAATATGCTTCAATGTTTAAAGTTTAAATGATTATATTAAATTAAGAGTGAGAGAAAGTTTATGTATTCCCTTTCAGTACCTTACATGGAAGGTTCTGGATGTTGTGTCTCGTTTCCATGTGGGTATTTTTGCTTTGTACGAGGAGGTACTGAAGGGATAAAAGTTTGAAACGACTTTATAAATTAGCAAATTATTAGATATTCAATTTTATATATTTTCGTTTTGTTTATATAAATGTAGTGAGAAAAGATAGTTTAAGTTAATGCGCGCGTTTTATAATATAAACGTATACTATTTTGGTTTATTATTAAAAATGAAAACCTATAAGCACCTTAAATACTTTCACAATCATAACATAATGTTATTGTCTTGTGATTGGCTGAGACTAATAAAGAGGGTATAAAAGCTTTGTGTTGATCTTTTGCGCGCATTTCTTTGGTGTGGTTAATTGTAGTGTGGTAAAGAGCGCCGTTGGGCCCGCGTTGGGCGCAAGTGCGTGCTTTGTTAGGCGTAAGTGCAAGTTTGTGGAGATTGATATTTTCGGAGGTGGTTGTGGAGATTGACGTTTCTAGAGGTGGTTGGAAATTGCTTTCTTGGTTTGGAGATTGACGTTTTTAGAGGTGGCTGGAAATTGCTTTCTTGGTTTGTGGAGATTGACGTTTTGATTTTAGCTAGCGTTAAGCGCTAGTTGAAATTATTTTTGGTCTGTTTTACTTAAGATAATTTTAGTTAGGTGATTGTTGGTTGTTGCTTTTGCTTTTGTTGAAATTTCAGCTTTATAGTTTTGCGACTTAAAGCTTCAAGATCAAGCTTGGCGTCATTCATCACAGGCACATTATAAACAGGTAAGTGTACTTATTTATTTATTTGTGAGAAATATTGTATTGTATTGTATTTAGTGTGGTACCGAACAGGTAAGTGTATTTTTAGAAATATGAAACAATACGTGTATTGTGATATAATATGTTCTGAAAGTTCAAATTTTAAAAATGTTTCTGAAAGTTCAAATTTTAAAAATGTTTCAGTTAATTCTCAATATTTAGCTTATTATGATTTTTTTGTCAGGTCTAAGTATTTTCAGGTGCAAAGTATAGAAAGGGATAATAATTTGAAACCTATTCGAGTTTGTATATGTATTTTTCAGAATAGTTTGAATAAGTCTGTGGTGTTAAAGGAGCATAATTAAGATGTCGCATGATAAGGTTTATGTTGTTAGGCTTTCTGAAAAGGCTAATCTTCCAAAGAGAAGTTCATTATTTTCAGCAGGATTAGATTTGTATAGTGCTTATGATTATATTTTACCAGCAGGAAAAAAACTTGAAATTAAAACAGATTTACAGTTTGAGTTTCCTGAAAAATGTTATGGAAGAATAGCATCTAGATCTAGTCTTTCTAAATATTATTCTATTGAAGTTGGAGCAGGAGTTATTGATGAAGATTATAGAGGAAATGTTAGTATTATTTTGTATAACTTTGGAAATTTAGATTTTCTTATTAAGGCTGGTGATAGGATTGCTCAAATTATTTTAGAGCGTTATTCAAATGCCAGTGTTTATGAAGTACAAGAGTTAAGCAAAACTGATCGTGGTTGTAAGGGGTTTGGTTCTAGTGGATATTGTTAAAGTGCTAAGGGTTTTATTTTACAAGTTAATAGGAGGTGAGGGAGTAGGAGAAGGTGAGGGAGGAGAAGGTGAGGGAGAAGAAAAAGTTTTAAAAGTAGTCATTTCAATTTCTTCTTGTACTACGCTAATAGATTCAAAGCTTTCAGAGTTTAGAGAATTGAAACTGCTAGTGTATTCAGAAGGTGCTTGTGCTTCATTAACATTAACATTAATATTAAATCGAGATCTCATATGAAGTGTGGTTCGCTGAATAGATCGAATTCTATATTGTTCAAATTTGTTTTGCCAAGTTTTTCTGAAAAGTTTATAAAGAATAAAAGATGTTAATATAATACCAAAAAGAACTAAGAAAGATAAGATTCCTGCTATAATATCAGCTACTGGTACGATATTTTTTGGAGTTGATTTGTCAATAGGTTTAGGTGTAGATGCGAAAGATGCGTTAGGTGTTTTTGGTTCATTTGAAAATGTTGTATTTATAGGTATAGTGACTTGTGGTTGGCTTGAACTGATAAATGTAGAGGTTTGCGCTAGACTTGTAGGATGCGGTTGGCTTGAAGTACTGATAGAGGTTTGCGACAGACTTAAAGTACTGATAGGTGTGGAGGTAGTAGAGGTTTGCGGTAGACTTGAAGTACTGATAGGTGTGGAGGTAGTAGAAGTTTGTAGCCGATTTGAAGTAATAGGTGTGGAGGCTTGCGATAGACTTGAAGTTTTGGGTGAGCTGAAAGTATAAAGTATTTTGCAAATAATAAATTACATACAGATTAATATTTTATAAAACTTTTGTTAGAAGTTAGGTTGGATATGATGCTAGATTTGTTGTTAAAGATATTAGTAGTTTTATAAATCTCTTGAAATTAGTGGACTTAGAGTTTGTTTGAGTTACTTGTGTTGTAGAAATGTTCTTCAGATGAATAAGTCTAATAGTTGACTAGTTTCAGAGCATTCATGAGACTTAGAGGACTTAGAAAATTTCTTAGTTTATAGATATTGCATTGAGATTACCAGACTTATAGATTGGTGACTGGTAAAGTTTCTGAGTTGGGTGACTTTTCACAGAATTCCTTTCTAGTATCTTTGACTTATTTTCTTGTGAGAAGGGCTCTAGAATTTTACTACAGAAAATATGAAAAGGTTTATCCATCCACGGTGGAATTAAATCTCTTAAGATTAGTGGACTTAGAGTTTGTTTTAGTTACTTGTGTTGTAGAAATGTTCTTTAGATGAATAAGTTTGATAGTTGAATAGTTTCAGAGCAATTGTGAGATTTGGACTTAGAAAATTTCTCAGTTTGTAGATATTGTATTGAGATTACCAGACTAATAGATTGGTGACTGGTATTAAATTGTGATAGGCTGAATAGGGATTATAAATATTAGTTTAGATAAAGCTATTAAAACATATGTTGCTAGATTTGTTGTTAAAGATATTAGTAGTTTTAAATTATGATAGGCTGAATAGGGATTATAAATTATATATTTACATGGACCAACTTGAAGTACGTGGCTGGCTTGAAGTAATAGGTGTAGAGGCTTGTGACAGACTTGTTGAAGTTTTGGGTGAGCTGAAAGTATAAAGTATTTTATAAATAATAAATTACATATAGATTAATATTTTTGTTAGAAGTTAGGATGGATATAATGCTAGATTTGTTGTTAAAGATATTAGTAGTTTTAAATGAAACTTAAGCAGTTAGCATGAGTGACTTTTACGTAACTATGATGTTTGTTGCTTTGTTTAATATTAAAAGGTTCAACTTAGTTTACCATATAGGAATGTTAGGAGGAAGCATGCTGTTTTATTTTTAGGTTTAGAGTGCATTTTAAGACCAATAACTTACATGGTATTTGGAAATGAAGATGCTGGTTTCATAGATGTAGTGGTTGTACTTAAATCATTAGTTTGAGTCTTTAATGCGTCAGTGAAATCGTGAGTTGTTTTTGTTTCAGTTAAATCAAATAGGGCATTAGTTGTCTTCAAGGCATCAGTTGTTTCTATTGCTGAGCTAAATAAAAAAATTACGATTAGTTTGGTTAATATAGTTAGGACGGTGCAAAGTGAATATTGTTTAAGGTAGAAGTTAGATGTCGCCACTGCTTTTGCAGTTAGCATGTGACTTTCACGAAGACTATGATGTTTAATATTAAAAGGAGGTTTAACTTACGTTTGTCATATAGGAATGTTAGGAGGAAGCATGCAGTTTATTTTTTTAGGTTTAGAGTGCATTTAAGACTAATAACTTACATGGTATTTGGAAATGAAGATGCTGGTTTCATAGATGTAGTGGTTGAACTTAAATCATTAGTTTGAGTCGTCAATGCGTCAGTTGTAGTTAAATCAAATAGGGCAATAGTTGTCTTCAAGGCATCAGTTGGTTCAATTGCTGAGCTAAATAAAATTACGATTAGTTAGGTTAATATGGTTAGGTTGGTGTAAAGTGAATATTGTTTAAGGTAGAAGTTAGACGACGTTACTGCTTTTACAGTTAGCATGAGTGACTTTTACGTAACTATGATGTTTAACTTAGTTTGTCATATAGGAATGTTAGGAGGAAGCATGCTGTTTTATTTTTAGGTTTAGAGTGCACTTAAGACTAATAACTTACATGGTATTTGGAAATGAAGATGTTGGTTTCATAGAAGTTGGTTTTTCTGTTGCTTTTAATCTGAATAAAAATTAATGTTTAGAATTTATTCTTAAATTCAAAAGATTAGAAAACTTTGGATATGAAAGGTATTTATATAATGTTCAGAATTTAAGAAACTTGTTAAGCTAAAATTTAAGAAACTTAGAAGGTATTATATTTGAATAATTTTATACTGTTAATATTAAGTGAGTTAAGCCTATACTTACATGCATTTTCCTGCTTCGCATTGAAATGTAATTCCACTTGTTTTGATAACTGCAAGGAATGGGAAGACATCTATGTCGTATTTGATGAATTGTTGCTGTGATGCGGCGGGGGAAATTAGAAAGATTTGCGTAGTTCTTAGCGTTATGTGTGTGAAAGTTGTCGGTAAACAGTAGCAGATAAGCGTGTCCAAGTTGTCGGTTAAGGAGCAGTCGTTTCTGACAGAACAACCTAGAGTTTTCGTCAAAATGGTTAGGAAGAGAAGCAGGAATACTAGTTTGGTCGACATGATGGTTCTGCGCATTTGATTTACGTTAGAGATGAAGTGAGTGTTGGTCGGCATGTTCTAGATTTAGATTTATCAATAAGTTTAAGGGCATTAATGTAAGAAATAGTTTCCATTGATTACGGGCTGTAACTTAGTCCACACTTATCAAGTATTTTTATGTAGGCTTGGCTTGGAGTAGATAAACTTGTCTGAGGTTCACTTGGTACTAAATAATTTGTGTTGAGAGGTTCCCTCTGGTGGCTAGGCATCAACTATAGACATGTGCTGGAAGGTTCCCTCTGGTGGCTAAGCATTAACTGTAGACAGAATAGAGACTTAGCTTTTACGCTGATTAGCTTTTACGCTGGGCGTTATTTGATTAATGTTTTGACTAGATTTGAGACATACTAGGGTGGGGTCTTTTTTATGCTTGAATTTATAGATTTTTCATTAAGTACCTTCTCGCCTGTGTTTGGTGTTAACCAATTTAGATTATATTGGTTTTTTGCCTAAGTTTAGACAGATGTCTAAAGACGCTGTTAACACCTGTAGTAGAGATGAACAGTGTGACGTTAGGCCTTTAGGCTTAGTTTGGGTAATGTAGTGAGGGTTCCCCAGTGAATGACAACACTGTTCATGTCTTATTACAATAGGTAGCTAATGCCCTCTGGTGGATTGATGTTTAGACGCTTAGATAACTTAGGTATTGTCGTATCGCGTTATTTGTTTTCTGACCGCTTACGTACTTCATATATGTGACCGCAGGCGTCGCCACCTACGTTTTTATAGGCAATACGTTAGGTGGCGCAGCGGCGCTGTTTATCGGTGGATTTTAATGACAGGATCGGAAAGAAGAGATTTTGCCGCTTAGTCAAGCAATGCTTCTAAAAAGGGCAAGTTGCGCAAAATTACCTTATCTCAGCATAGCTACAGTGTTGTGGTGATGGAGCATTGTGCATCAATTGCACTGTGATAATTCTGGTACTTTAGAGAAACAGCCTTGGAAAAATGTGTCATAGATATGTTCAAGTAGTATATTGTGGTTAAGTTATGATATGGGTTAAATTTATATATTTGTGTTAATGTTTATTTTTAAGATATATAAGGCGTTTAAGGTAAGTTTATTTGAATATGCATGAAGCTTTGTGCTTAAATAAGCTTATGATTGTTATATTTGGTGTTTGCTTTTGCTTAGGAGGTAGGTGTACAGAGGATTAAAGATTGTTTTTAAGGCTTAAGGTTAGTTTACAAATGATTGTTATACATTTTGAGAAAAGTGTTTATGAGCCTTATTGTTCTTGTTACTTTTGTTTAGTTATAAATAAAGTATTAAAGGAAGGTGAAAATATAGGTAAGCTTATTGCTGCATGTCCTAATGGTACATTAATAGATTTTTCTAAAATAGAACAAATCACAGAATTAGTACAGGAATTGAATAGATTTCTTTTTAAATTAAGTTTAAAAAGATTAGTTTTGACATTTATTTTGAATAAATTTCCTAAATTAACACCAGAAGATGTAGATCAGTTAGAGATTCCTGGTATTTTGAAAAAAGATATTACTAATTTTGAGGAAGAGGAATCTAAGCAATTTGATGAAGTTGCAAATACAACAACGTTTGTTTTGTTGATTCGGCATCATGTTGGTTTTCGTGTTAAAATAGAACAAGTATTAGAAATTTTTGATTTTTGAACTTATATACATTGGTAGGTATGAGACGTGTGTTTTATTTTTATAGATATAGGTACGATACAATTAATAAGAAATTTTGTAAATTAGTTTGTTCATGTATAGATTGTCAGTTAATATTGGTTAATTTTCGATACAAGAAAGCATATAAACTGTTTTTTAATTTAAATCAAATTATTACAAGACATGAAATTCATAATTTAAGTGCTAAAATTTGCGAGTATTGCAAAGCTAAACCAGATTTTTATTTAACAATGTCTTCTGATTTTTTATTGGGTTATTCAGAATTTTTAATAAATATAGCTCAGATTTATCTTATTGTAATGAAACACGCCTCCTTTAGATTGGGTTACAAGTATCGATAGTATATATTAATGCAAGTAGATTATAGTGTAAACTTGGTTATTTTTGGTTTAAATTTTACTCCAAATATTCATTTTGATATTCCGTATATTTATAAAAGTATAAAGAATAGTTTTTTATATAGAGGATCATTAACTTGTAAAAATAAATTGTATACTTTGAAGATTACACGTAATGGATTTTGTTCAATTTATTTAAGAAGAAATTTTTCAAGTTTATTACCAAATATTAAGATAATAGCTTTAGAAGTTTATGAGTATATTAGGGACTTTTGTGAACAGGAAATAGTTAGTGTAAATATAACTCCAAAGAACATTCAAATTACCTTTCAACTTGTATTTAAAACAACACCGGATTTTAAGGTTTTTTGTATAAAAATTGCAGATTGTTTTGAAAAAGAATATGAATTTGAAATTAAAGAATCTAATTCTAGTGAATCTATATGGTTGCCTTATGTAAATAATAGTTCATATTTTTCAAGTTTACGTATCAAAATTAAAGGTAAAAGTAAATGTATTTTCACGTTTTTATATTCTTATAAAGGAAGTTGTTTAACTGATAATGTTTTAGATTTTAAAAGAGTTTGTGATAGTTTGAGATTGTGTTATTTAAATAATTTACATTTATGGCCGCCGGAGTGTTAGATAGGTTACTTTTGTTAATTATAGAATTTCTTTTAAGACATAATGAAGAAAATAAATTATTTTGGAATAAAGTTCGGACAGATAATTCACATTTTTTTAGTTTTTGTTTTCAACTTTTAACAGAATGTGAGAATGAAAGGAAAAAAATAAATATTCTTAAAGAAGAATTAAAGGTTGAACTTTTGTCTGCTTTAAGAAATCAAGATATAACGAGAAATTTAGCCTTTAGAATTTTATCTAGTGAAGATGAAACTATTAAGCTGGACTTGCGTTCTTCACAAAGTTCAATTATTCAGTGTCTTGTTGATATTCTTAGAATAAATATAACTGTTTATCGAAGTGATTCTCGATCATTTAATTTTACATGTTGTACAGAATTGTTTCGTATAGGTTCACCTTTTGTTATTCAATGGAGTAAAGTAGAAAATGCTTTTATAGAAGTAGCTTTAGATTATCATATGTCAAAATATAATTCATTAATTGAGTTTCCAAAACATAAAGTGAAAAGCAAAAAGCGTAAGCATGAATATAAAAGTGCTGAGTTTTTATCTTCTACTTCAGATTCAGATTCAGATTGTAAAAAACAAATACATGGTCAAAAAAGTACTTGTACGAAATCTTTAGGTTTTCATACTAAGAAAAAAGCAAGAGTTGAAAATTTTGAGAAAGCTGTAACTAAAGAAAAGGTTAATGATAGTGATTCATCTTTGGCTCGAGATTTGTCACTATCAGAAAGTGAAAATGATGATTATGATGATAAAGCTAAGAAATTGGAATCAGAATTAGAGCTTGAAAAAAGAGATGATTTTATGGGCGAACTAAACAAATTACAGCAATCTAATAATGATATGAAATTTCATAAGAAATCTCAGAAAAAAGATGTTATGGTAAATGTTTCAGAAACAGGAAAACATTTACAGGATTTTTCACCATATTCTGATTTGTATTCTGATAATTTTAATAAGATAGAATGTAATATAGATAAGTTTGTAGAAATAACTGAAAGGTTGAAAAAACACGCCTTAGTTCTTCAAAATAACTTACTGCCAGGAAATATTGAGAATTGCTTGTGTTGTCCTGTTCATTGTGCTCAAGCTTTAGTTAAGGCTACAAAAGATAAGCGAGTACCAAAAAAAAAAAATTAGAATGTTCATATTGTAAGAAAGAGTTTATATCTTTAAGTTTATTGCGTTTACATATTTTGGTTAAGCATTCTAATTATGATCCTAAGAATCATATATTTACACCAGTTCCTTTGAGATCTTCTTTAGTAATATTAAAAAAGTATCATCCTGATTAAATTTATTATATATTTATTTAGGAATTTCAAGTTGATAAAAGTAAGTATTTGAAATGGATACTGCTTGTTCAAAAAGTTTTGCTCGCTTGATGAAAAGGAGCTTGTATTTTTGTGCTTTAGTGTCATTTTATTTTGGTAAGTTAAATTTACCTTTGTTAATTGAAATTCCTAGCCAAGAATTTTTATCTGAAGATGAGTGTTTACAATTAATAGAAATATTAAGTGAAGAACTTACAGATGATGCATGTTTTTTAAAGTTGAAATATTTTTCTTGCGCGAGTCTTTTATTTTTTTCATCGTATTTTCAATGTGATATTGTTTTAGATTTTATTTATTTATCCATGTGGGAAAATGATAAAAAAATAATTGAAGTTTTAAGAAAGTCAATTTATTTTTATGGTTTAAAAGATTGTTTCACAAAGGTAGTTTTGGATTCAGTAGCATCGTATTTGTATATGTCAGTAGATGATGTGATTGATTTAGGACATTTATGGGAAATTAATAATAATAGTAGTCCTAATTGTTCAATGAGGTTGTTAGCTAAAAAGTTAAGAGATACTAGGCGGTGTCGTAGGTTACTTTTTTCTTTTTTTACATTACCTTGTGCTCAATGCCATTCACGAATTATTTTTAATTATAAAGGTTCAGATAATACAGTTTTTTTAAAGTGTTGTAAAAGACCTATTCATATTTCAAGATGTTATGAACATTTTATTTCTTCTAGTTTTGATTTGCAGGTTTATTGTCCCTGCTGTAGAACTCCTTGGCGAAATGCATTACCCCAAATAGAAACAGCTTCGAGGAAAAGGTGTTTAGAAGATTTTCTTATGCATATGAGAGATTATCCTAAACACATAAGAACATATTCTTCTTCAAAATTAATGCGAAATGTGAAAGTTCAAAAGGAAGACTGATGAGGCAAAGTGATTAAATTGTGATGTGATTAGGATTGATATTAGATTTTATAGATTTGTTTTAATAAATATTTAAAATGTTGCAGAACGAAGAACTAGAATCATTCAATTATACAGTAGTTTCAAATGTACCACATTCAGTAAGAGAAAATAAGACAAGTCATTTTTATACTGAAATACCAGCTACACGTGAATGTAAAGGTTACTGGGAAGTAGCCTTATTGGAGATTGATTTTTTGAAATCGTGGTATAATGTACCAGAGCATCCAGAGCAATCTAGAACTTATGTAATTGTGCGAGATATTTTTGATTTAAAAGACCAAACAGTAGAACAAATTAATTCATTAGATGAAGTTGTTCCTAATTCTATAAAAAAAGTAAATAAGGTATTTGCTTTAAAGTTTGGAAATTATGAAATTAAGGATATGATAAGTGAAATGAATGAAAAATTTGCTAAATTAAAAATGGAAGTAAATGAAGCTCAACCTACTTATAAAAATTATAAAAGATATACTAAACTTTATATTGATAATCAAAATTTAATTTGTACTTTATATGTAGGTACAGGAGATGTAGTTATTTTGTCTGAATATATTGCTACGGTTTTACGCTTAAATAATTGTGAAGGAATTAAAAAGTATACTTCAAGAGTTACTGTTAATGGTGAGAAAACATTTACAAATTTTATTGAGTTTAGAGGACCACCTTTATTGAAAAAGCCACCTTCTACTGAAAATGAATTAGATTCTGAAGGAAATCCAATAAGGGATGAAGAAATTTTAATAAAAGGTTTTAATGATGTAATATCTCTTAATAGGAAGGGACCATATAATGAGCTTTTTCAACCACAATATGGAAAAGATTATGTAGGAAATGGAGTTCCAGTTTTTCCAACAGACACTTCAAATATATACATTTATTCTAATATTGTTGATTATGAGTATGTAGGTAACATTCAAACAAAATTACTTAGAACTGTTAGGGCTAGTGGAGTATTTGGTGAACATATTAAGCACACTTATTCCCATCCATTGTATAAGAAATTAGCTTATGATAGGTTGCAGGATATAGAAATACAAATTAAAACTGATGATGGACAGCTTGTTAAATTTGAATATGGAATTGTTGAGTTAATTTTGCGTTTTAGAAGATTAAATAGATAAAAAAATAAAATGAATGAAATAAAGAAAAGAAAAGCTTTTGGTAAACTGTTAAGAAGTTATGATATAGTTCCTTTTCAGCGTGCTATAGATATAGAATTATTTTTTCAACGCAAGTTTAAAGTTTTATTAGAAAAAATTAAGAAAGGTTTATTGAGGCATGGTGGCATAAAATTTCAAATTAGTCTTAATGTTGTATTAGGTAAATATAAATTGGATACATCAAGGTATTATGAAATTAAACCTTGGTTTCAAAGCAATATGACTCAAGTTTTAACATTTTTATCTGTAAAAGAAAAAATGATACAAGCTATAAGAATACTTTTAGCATTTTTTGATGGGTTTATTCAGATGGGTTCAGGTTGGTTTTTAAAACAAATTAATGTTTTACGTTTATCAGTTTATAAATGTAATCCTTTTGGAGGGTGTGCATCTGTTTCATTACCAATTCCTAATAAACATTCTATTCTTAATATACGATGTTCTGATGACAAGTGCTTTTTGTATTCTGTGTTAGCTGCTTTTAAAAAGTGTGTAAATCCTAATAGATTTACATCTTATTTAGGTTTAGTAAGTTCTTTAAATTTAAAGGGTCTTTCTTTTCCAACTAAAATAAGTGAGATTCCAAATTTTGAGAAAAATAATAATTTAACGATAAATGTTTTTGGGTTATTTAGTCAAAATGAAATGGGATTTGTAAATAATAATAAATATTTACCGTATCCAATGTATATTTCAACAAGCTTTGATGATAAACATCGCAAACATATTAATTTACTTTTGTACAAAAATCATTATATGTTAATTCGAAATATTAATTCATTCATAACACCATTTTATTGGAAAAAAACAAGGTATTTTTGTAATAAATGTTTAATTTCATTTAGAGATAAAGTTGGTTTACAACTTCATAGTAAAGCAAATTGTACAAATAAAGTTTATACTGGACAAACTTATAAGCTTCCTTTAATAGGTGAAAAAGAAATGTTTCGAAATCTTTCACGACAAATAAAAAATCATTTTATTATTTATGCTGATTTTGAAACATTAAATAAAAATGTAAATAAGTTAAAAGGTAAGTCTATTATGAAAACAAGACATGAATTAAATGCAGTAGGTATTTTATTTTTATCAAAGTATAGTAAGTATTCTAAACCACCTTTTCTTTATATTGGTCCTAATGTTCTTAAAAACTTTTTTGGATATATTTATCAAGTGCGTGCAGAGATATCTTGTATTTTTGAAAATGATAGAAAACCTTTAACTTTAAATTCACAGGATATTTTACATCTCGCTAAGCAAAAAGCTTGTTATCTTTGCGGAGTTTCTTTTGCTAATTTAGGAATTAAAAGAGTTATAGATCATGAGCATTTAGGTAGGGAAGGAAAAGGTAGAGATGTTAATTATGCTTGTAATAGATGTAATTTAGTATGTAGTGCATTGAAATTTACAAATTTTAAAATTCCTATTGTTATGCATAATGCTATGAACTATGATTTACATTTTATTGTTAAAAATATGTACAAGTATTTAAAACAACTTAATGTTCAAGTTATTCCGCGTTCATCAGAAAAGTTTTTAGCTATGTTTTTAGATAATTTTGTTTTTATTGATTCTTTTCAGTTTCTTCCAAATTCATTATCTAATCTTGCTGAATTATTAGTTAAAAAAGATACATTAGATTTAAAAGAAACTAAAAAGCATTTTAAGGAAAAGATGTTACCATATGTTATAAGAAAGGGAGTTATGTGCTATGACTATATAGATTCGTGGGAAAGGCTGGATGAGAAGGAATTACCTTGTCGTGAGGCATTTTTTAATAGTTTAACTAATCAAAGTATTTCTTCTTTAGATTATGATCATGCAATTAAAATGTTTAAAATTTTAAAGTGTAAGAATATAAAAGATTATTTAAGACAATATTTAAAAATAGATGTATTACTATTAGCTGATGTTTTTGAATCATTTAGGGAAAAGTCATTAGATTTTTATGGATTAGATCCAGCTAAATATTTAACAGCTCCATCTTTGAGTTATGATGCTATGATGAAGTTTACAAAGGTTAAGTTTGATTTAATTAATGATATTGACATGTTTAATTTTTTTGAAGATGGTATTCGAGGAGGTATGACAAATGTAGTTCAAAGATTTGCAAAAGTGAGAAAAGAAACTGAGCATATAGTTTATTATGATTGTAATAATTTATATGGATTTGCTATGGTACAACCTTTACCTTACAAAAATTTTGCTTGGGTTGATCCGAGTAAATATGATAGTTTTGATGTAACTAAAGTTCTTGATGATGCTCCTATAGGATATATTTTAGAGGTAACTTTAGAGTATCCTGATTATTTACATGATTTTCATAATATGCTTCCTTTGGCTCCTGAAAAGCTTGCAGTGAATTTTTTTCAATTGTCTCCATATGCTAAAAATATTTTGGAAGGTTTAGGTAAACGCTATACTAAAAGCTGTATGAAATTAATTTCAACTTTATGTCAAAAGGAAAAGTACATTATACATTATAGGAATTTAAAATTGTATTTAAGTTTAGGTTTAAAAATTTCTAAAATTTTTAGGATAGTATCCTTTTCTCAGTCATGTTGGATGAAACCATATATTGATTTTAATAACCAAAAGCGGAAAGAGGCTACTTCAGATTTTGATAGGGAATTTTTTAAACTTATGAATAACTCTACGTTTGGCAAATGTATGGAAAATGTAAAAAGAAGAATTAAAATGGTATTAACAACAAATCAAAAGTCATGTGCCTCTATGATTAAAAAGCCTCTTTTTCATTCTTTACATATTTTTAATTCAAATTTTGTTGGGATACAGTATAAGAAAAATATAGTAGAATTGAATAAACCTATTTATATTGGTTTTACAATATTAGATTTATCGAAAATGCATATGTTCAATTTTCATTATAATGTCATTTTAAAAACATTTGGTTTAAAATCTGTTCAGCTTCTTTATACTGATACTGATTCACTAATATATTATATAGATCATAAACATTTTTATAGATTACTTTATGATATTAGGGATTATTTTGATTTTTCAAATTTAGAAACAAATAATTTATTATATTCTTTAAAAAATAGAAAAGTGTTAGGTAAATTTAAAGATGAAACAGCTGGAGTAGAAATTAAGGATTTTGTTGGTTTAAGACCTAAAATGTATTCTTTTCTGTTAAATTCAGGAAAGAATATAAAAAGAGTTAAAGGAATTAGAAGGAGTTGTGTAGACAAGCTTTTACATTCAGAATTTAAACAAGTTTTAAAAGAAGCATCTGAATCTTTTGCTACCTTTCACTGTATACGCAGTTATAAGCACGATGTGTTTACTTTAAAAGAAACAAAGTTAGCTTTATCGCCTTTTGAAGATAAACGTTGGCTTTGTTCAGATGGAGTGCACTCTTTAGCATATGGAAATTATAAGTTAAGGTCTAAAAAAAGAGTAAAAGAAGAGGAAGATAAAACAATATGTAAAGTTCAAAGGAAAGCATAGGAAATATTCCTGTGATTAGTGATTTTATAGTAGGTAAATAGTAATTTTATAGTAGTTATTAGTTTGTTTATTAAATATAGAATTAATTATGGCTTCAAAGGAGGAAACAATATCACGTTATGTTTTGTCTTTTGGAAGAAAGAAAAGACTAGATTTAACAATATTTAAAGCAGAAGTATATGTTCATTTCAGTGATTTGTTGAAAGATAATAAAAGTTTTACAGTAACTAAGGACGAGTTAGGTGAGTTGTTTGGGTTAAAGAGGAAAATAGCTAGAAGACTAAAGAAATTAGATCATGAGGCAAGAAAGCAGAAGAAACAGAAAAAATTAAATGATTTTTCTACTGATGAGGACAGTGAAATAGAGGAAAAGAAGAAAAGTAAGAAACAAGCTAAAAAACAGAATACAGAGTTGGAAAAAATTGGAGTTTCTAGCGAAGAAGATATGCAAAGTATAAGTTTTTAAATGATTAGGTAGATATATATTAAGCTTAATAGAATAGTATTGCAGCAAAACTAGCTTGTGATTAGCTAAATTTTTGGGATTTAAGCAAGCCTAAAGGTGAGCATTAATGTAAGTTTACATTTTATAAATATTTAAACAGAAATTTTTAAGATGGAGGTGTGTTTTTATTGTGGTAGTGAGGAATCTTTGGTTCAGGGTAAGAAGTACTGTATTTCTTGTGAAGATAGTCTTTTTAAGGAGTGCATAAGATGTCATAAGCCTTATGACCATCCTAGATATTTTCAATTAGACTTAAATAGATGCAATTCGTGCCAAAAGAAATATATAAAGGAAAAGGAAAAAAATTTAATAAAACAGAGTGAAAAGAAGTCTTTAAATGAAGAAAGTGATCAAGAAAGTGATGCAACAGTGCAACTGTTTTCAAAGTTTGATGAAAGTGAAGAAGATATAACTAAGAAAGTTGATGAAGATATTCCAAAAAAGGCTAAGAGAAAGTTTAAGAAGAAGGAAATTCAAAATAATGAGGTTGATGAAGAAAGTGAAGAAGATATAACTAAGAAAGTTGAAGACATTTCAAAAAAAGCTAAGAGAAAGTATAAGAAAAAGGAAATTCAAAATCAAAATGAGGTAAATCAGGATGAGGAAACTGTAGCTAAGAATAATGAAAATGGAGAAACTGTAGCAAAGAAAAAGAAGGTTACAGGAGGTAGAGCTAAAAAAAATATTGAAAATGCTTTTAATATGAAGAATGAAGAAACTACATTTGTGAAGCAAAAAAATTTAAATGCTAAAAATCAACAAAATAAGGATGCAATGGTATATGGATTAATTCCATTAATGGTTATAAGAAATGACAAAAAAGGAAAGAATTTTTTTAATATAATTCAATAAGTAGTTATATTATATTATTATATTATATATTATAATGAATGCACATGAAATAAATGTTTCATGTTCGTTTTTTTTTTGTGGAGGTGTTTTGCTTCTTGGATAACCGAAGCAAAGTGTAAATATGTATAATACATGTCAATATTTATCTTTTTTTATGGCGTTTATTGTATTGCTTGTGCATATGTTTGGAGTCCCGACTTTGCACAGCTTAGAAGATAGACGTTGTAATTTAGGGTAAATGACAGTTGAATAGTATAAATTAGTTAAGCTTAATGAATAGTATAAATTAGTTTAGCTTGAAAATAAACAATGTAATATTATAAATAATTTTGCTTAAGATAAGATTAGAATGTAAAGGTAGATGTGTATTTAAAATGGCAATGAATCAAAGAGATAAGTTAAATGTACTTATATCTATTTATTTTAATTCTAGGCATCCTTCTTCATTTTCTTCTATTAATAAGTTATATAAAGCTGCAAAACGTGTTAATGAAAATATAACTTTAAATGATGTTAAAACTTTTTTACAAAATACAAGAACTTATACTTCTTTTAAACCAATTATAAAAAAATTTTTAAGAAGAAAAATAATAGTAAGAGGTAAAAATGATCAATGGCAATTAGATCTAATAGTTCTTCCAAAGTTGAAACAATACAATGATGGAAACATTTATATATTAGTTGCAATAGATTGTTTTTCGAGATTTGCTTATGTAGAACCAATGAAATTAAAGACTTCTAGCACAACTAAATTAGCATTTGAAAAAATATTAAAAAGAGCTAAAGTGAAACCTAGAATAGTTCAAACAGATTTAGGTTCTGAGTTTAAGGGAATTTTTAGTCGCTTTTTAAAGCAAAATAAAATACATCAATTTTCTACTTTTCAAGATCCCAAATGTGCCATAGTGGAAAGATTTATAAGAACTTATAAAAATAAATTATTTAGATTTTTAAAAGCAAATAAAACTAAAAGATATCTTAAGGCTTTACAACCTATTGTTTCAAGTTACAATTGTACAAAACATCGAACTTTAGGTATAAGTCCTATTGAAGTTAATAAAAATAATCAGCATGACTTATGGTTAAAACAATATAAAGATCATCTTTATTCTAAAAGAATAGATTTAAACTTAAAAATTGGAGATAAAGTAAGATTAAGTAAATATAGAAGGACTTTTAATAGAGGATTTTTATCAAATTGGAGAAAAGAAATATTTAAAATAGCTTTTATATTAAATACAAAACCTGTAACTTATGTTTTACAGGATAGAAATAATGAATTATTACAAGGAGGAGTATATAAAGAAGAAATGTCTAAAGTAAAAGGTTGAATATTAATTCGTGTAAGATTACAAGGAGGAGAGGAGTATATAAAGAAGAAATGTCTAAAGTAAAAGGTTGAATATTAATTCGTGTAAGATTAAGGAAATATTTACAAAATTTAATCCGTGTACAATGGCGTTTGAAGGTCAATTTACTATTTTTGATGCTAGATTAAAAACACCATTTTCATTAATAATAGCTGGACCAAGTAATTGTGGAAAAACTACTTTTGTTATTGATTTGTTAAAAAATGATTCAAGGATAGTTGATAATGAATTTGATTATATTCTATGGTTTTATGGAGAAACTTTTCCACGTGATCCATATTTACAATTAAGAAATGTTCAATTTTATAACGGATTACCGGAGTCTTTTAATAGTTTAATAGATTCTAATAAAAGAGGACTAGCAATTTTTGATGATTTAATGGCTGAATGTGGAAATAATAAGTTAGTTTCAGAATTTTTTACCAAGCGAACACATCATGAAAATGTAAGTGTTATTTTTATTTCGCAAAATTTATTTCATGATGGTAAGGAAAGAAAAAATTTAACTAAAAATGCTACCTATTTATGTATTTTCAATTCGCCATTAGACCAAACTATAGCTTATTCTCTTGCTAGAAAATTAATGCCTAAGAATCAACGCTGCTTTGTTAATATATTTACACATGCTGTTGATAGACCGCACGGCTATTTATTTATAGATGGCCATCAACAATCACCTAAAAATGCTATGTTTCGTACAAATATGTTTGGAGATGTTCAACATTGTTTTACTTTGAATAGAAGTTAAATAACAAATACCATTAAGATTATGTACTTGTTGAATAGAAGTTTAATAACAAATACCATTAAGATTATGTACTTGAAAGAAGACAAAAAAAGAAAGCAATTTTATTGTTTGTTTGACAAAGGTATAAAACAAAATTGAAATATTTATTTATTTGTATTATTATTATTAGTTTACATTGAGTCACGATTAATTTTACACACTAAAGAAATGTCTTTAAGATTATGTACATAATAAACTTAAATTATTTAAAGTAAAATGGGTAGGTTAAAAAAGACAAAGAAAGAAAGCTATGCTCATAAGCATAGACATTTTCTTGTTTTAGTATGTGAGGCACATAGCAAAAAGAAGAGAAATAGAATTCTTGATTCAGCTGATGCTGAAGATATTTATGCAATTTGTGATTGTGTCTATAATGTTTTGAAAGGAAATATACCTATAAAGAAGTCACATTATCATAAGTTAAAGAAATTTAAAAAAGTTTTAAGAGAAGTGGTAAAACAAAAAATGCCTTTTAAGAAACGTAAAGAAGTTTTAAAACAGAAAGGAGGATTTTTACCACTTTTACTTCCAATTATAGCTGCATCTGTTGCAGCAGGTATAAGTAATGCATAATATTGATTAATTTTTGTATGATTAACAAGAATTAACTTGAAATTAAAATTACCAAAATGGCTACTTTTAAAGAAAGTATAATAATTCCTTATGCAATGTTTAAAAGCTGTACCTTTAGTGAAGAAGTACCTAGTCATAATGAACTTTATACTTTAAAAAGACAAAAAGATTTAATGCAGGAGCGTATGTTTAATAAAAAGCCTTATTCTGTTCATACAACATATATACCACCTCCTGTAAAACCAGCTTTAACTAAGGATTTAAATTTAGAGGGAAGAAGAACTGAAGATGATAAAAATAATTTAAAGCCAAGTACTTTTAAAATATTAAAAGGAATTTCAGTGTCACAAAGACCAAATGCACAAAGTATTTTAGATAAAATTTTGGACAATAATGGAACATGGAATGCTGAGGGAGAAATAAATTTACAGGGCAAAGTTATTAAAGGTTCAAATATTTTAAATATAATGAAATTTTTTTCAAAAACAAAACAATTCGAAAAGGAACCTCGAGGTGTTGATCAACTTTGGGAATTTTTACAAACAGTAAAAGTACCAAAATCTTGGTTTAAAAATAAACCTGAAAGTTTTCGAAAAAATAAAGATGATGAATTTCTTACTCCTGCTAAATATCCTCTTGAAGAAACTGAAAGAGAAAAAATTATGGAAACTATTAATAAATCTTTAAGTCAAGATGAAGAGGATAAATTAGATTTTGCTGGTCTTCCAGATCAAGATGATTTTTATACGCCTATTTCAAAAAACCGTGCTAACATTGATATTGGTGAAATAGAAGAAAAGTTACCTTCGCCTACATTTGATCAACCAGAGGTTGACATTTTTGATTCTTTAAAAAAGAAAAAGAAAAAGAAATCTATGAACAAACCATATCAAGACAGGATTTTTTCAGGCAGTAAGAAAACAAAAGATAGTGCAGAGGAAAGATCAAGGTTTGGAAGAAGAATTAAACATACTTCAAAATGGGATGCATGGAAACCAGCTGAAAAGTAAATTACTTTAAGATTAATCTTAAATCTTAAATGAATCAAATGTTAGCGTTTTTAATGTTTATAAAGTTAAAAGTATATAATAATTAAAATGCAAAAATATTGTGGAGAAAATCATGCTTGTGACTATAAGCATTTTTTTGATGAAAATAATTCTCGATTTTTACAAGAGGGTTATGGATATGGAGGATATTCTTTTATTCCTCCATTTATTGGAGTTCAGAATCAAAAAGGATATGGTATAGGAAGTATTTTTTCAGCAATAGCGAAGTCAGTTTTGCGTTTAGCTAAACCTGCAGCTAAATTAATTAAACCAGCTTTAAGAATGGCAAAGCCAGCTTTAAAGAATGTTGCCAAAACAGCTAAGCGTGAAATTATTAAGAGAGGGAAAAAAGCTGGAATGACTGCTGTTAAGAAAATTATTCAGGGTCAAAGTGCTAAAGAAGTTTTGAAAAAAGAGGCAAAGAAACAGTTGGAAGAATTAACAAAAGATTCTGTGGACTATATTTCTGACAAAATAAAGGAAAAAATATCAAATAAACAAAAAAGAAAAAATCAGTCTAGTTTTAAAGAAAATAAAAGAAAAAAGAGGAGAGTAACTTATGATTCTGAAGAAGAAGATATATTTAGCTAAATCTTCTTAAGATAAGATCTAAATCTTCTTAAGATAAGATCTAAAACTAGTTTGATAATTTAATGTATAATTTAAAAAATGGCTATGCATAAAGATTCTTGTCTGTGTGTTGATTCAAGTTATGATTATTTTAATATTCCACCAACAGATGCAACATCTAGAACAAGTTTTTATTCAAAATTATATTCAATTAGTAATGTAAGTCAAGGTGGCCCTTTAGAGTTTGCATTTAAATCAAATAAAGCTGATTTTATAGACTTGTCTCAAACATTTTTACATCTTACTTTAAAAATACTAAAACCAGATGGAACTGCACCTGCAAGACCTCCAGCACAAGGAGCTCATGCAGGTGAAATTCCAAATCCATCAAAAGTATTTCCTGTTAATTATTTGTCTGGAGCCTTATTTAAAGATGTGGAAATTTATATAAGTAATAAGTTAATAACTAGTAGTGATACTCATTATGCATACAAGGCTTATATAGAATATCTTTTAGGTTATAAACGTTCTGTTCTTGAATCTTTTGGAGAACTTTCTGGGTTTTTTTTAGATGATAAAGATTTTAATGAAGTTGAAGATTTTGATGATACTCATAATACTGGTGCAAAGAAAAGATTTCTTACAACACAATATGGTAAAAGTTTTCAACTTATTTGCAAAATTCATAATGATCTTTTTAATCAACCTAAAAAATTTCCAGGTGATGTAGATATGAAAATAAGATTGATTAGAAATGAGGAAAATTTTGCATTAATGGCACAAAGCGCTACAAGGCAATATAAAATAGAAATAGAAGATGCTGTTTTATTTGTTAAAAGAGTTACTTTAGATGATGTTTTTTTAAATGAATTAGATATGGCACGAGAAAAAAATAAACTTATGAAATTTCCATTTAGAAGAGTTGAGTTAAAGTATTCAACTCAAGGTCCAAATAGATCGATATTGCAAGAAAATAGAATGATTTCAAATGGTGAACTTCCTAAAAGAATAATTGTGGGATTAGTTGATTCACGTGCATGGGATGGGAGTTTAACTCACAATCCATTTAATTTTCAAAATTTTGGGGTTACAGATATTGTTTTGCAAAGGGGGAAAGATATTTCACCTTTTTGTGAAATGTCAAAATTAGATTTCGATGAAGATAATTTCCATGAAGCATACACAGCAATGATGTATGCAACAGGGAGATTATTTTCAAATAACCCTGTGAGTATAACGCCAGATGAATTTAAGAATGGTAATACTTTGTTTTGTTTTGATTTATCTAAAACCGCACCAAATGCAAATAGTTTTGAGTTGACTGAAAGTGGTACAATTAATGTAATTGCAACATTAAAAAATCCTGTTGCTCATGGAATAGTTATGATATTTTATAATGAATATGATAGCATGCTTGCTTTAGGTCCTGCAAATCAGCCTGAAGTAATTTCAAGTTTACTTTAATGTAAAAATGTACGGATATGAAATTGAAAATATTTTGAAAAGTAATTGTGTAACTTCCAGTATTTTTAAAGGTGTGTATTCATCAAATCGATTACCATGTTTAAAAGGTATCAAATATCCTGCAGCATATATTGTTAATACTGATGAAGATTATAAAGCTGGTGAACATTGGGTAGCATTTTTCTTAAAGTCACGCAAAGCCTTACCAGAATACTTTGATTCATATGGGTTAAAACCTTTAAAAAGATATTTTAGAATGTTTATTAAGCAAATAAATAAAACGTATAGGTATAATACACAGGCTTTGCAATCTATATTATCTAAGGTCTGTGGTGAATATACTGTATATTATGTTTTTCATAAAAGTAAGGGAAAAACTTTAAAAGAAATACTTAAAAATTTTTCTGATAATAGATTAAAAAATGATTTACTTGTAAAGCGTTTTGTAAAAAGGCTGCAAAGAAAAAAAGTAGAAGGAAAAAATCAATGTAAAGCTGGTTATTTATGTTCTAAACATATGCAGAAAGTGTTGAAAAAAATAGTAGTCTCATTATGAGGCAATACATAAGGTTATAAATTTTATTAAGATTAATGATTTATTGCATTATATATATATATGTATTGAAATGGAAGCTTTATCCAAAATGGATTTAAAACCTACTCCAACAAAGCTTGGTTTTGGAGGGTTAACTTTAACACTAGTAGTTAGTTTGATTGTTATAGGTTTAGAGTTAAAGAAACCAATATTGCAACCTGAATATGTATTTTTGGATTGTATGATGCTGTCACAAAAAATGAAGGGTAAAATAATTGAAAAATTATTTTTAAGGTGTGAAAATAAAAAACTTATTCAACCTCTATTAGATAAACCGACTGCAAGGAAATATATGTCAAACAAATTAGATACAAATATTTCTACCGTTTGAACATGTATGCAAATATTTTTATGTTTGAAAACTAGCTAAGGTTACAAGAATTTATATAAATTTGCTAAAGACAAGCTTTATATATTCAAATGTAAATAAAAGAAAGTTTACAGGTTAATATTAGTATTAGTAATTTATTTTGTTATAATAAAATAATAATTTGTTATAAGTATGCTCGGCTTGAATTTAAGAAATGTTTTTAATATTATTATTTGATTTAAGTTTTAAATTTTTATATTATTTAAAAATTGTTTGTCTTCAACCTTTTAAAATTTTAACATGTATTATAATTTTAAATTTGTGTAGTCAACCTGTGATAGTTGACTAAAGTGTAACCTAAACTGTGTGACTAATGAAGTTGTATGTAAAGGTTATCACGATGGAAAGAAGTCTTCCAGCGCGGTTACCATAAGCTTACAACTGGACTGATCAGTAGATGAAAGAAGTAACCTTGACTGGTGGTACCTTGACTGGTGGTCCTGGGGTTGCTATGAGAAGTGACTGGACCTTGGCTCACCAGTAGATGAAAGAAGTAACCTTGACTGGTGGTCCTGGGGTTGCTACGAGAAGTGACTGGACCTTGGCTCGCCGTGAATGAAGTTCGCTTAAAGGTTATTACGATGGTTAGCAGAAGTGCCTTCCAGCGCGATTGCCTTGAGCTCAAGTTTTGGCGACTACAGATGTATGGTTACTTAAACTGAACTAATAAGGACTTAATTGTTTGAAGGATGAAGCCTTGAAACAAATGCCATTATAGTCTTTGGTTAAGTACATTTAAATCTACTGAGTATAAATAAGGTCACATTAAGTTTGGTTACTGATGTTGGAATATTAAATGATGAAATAAAAACTGCTAAGAGTGATTACTGATGTTAAAATATTAAAACTGTTAAGAGTGGTTCGTTACTGATGTTGATTTGTTATTGATGTTGAAATATTAAAATTGTTGAAATATTAAAACTGTTAGAATGTAAGTAGATTCAAGCCGAGTTACCTATAACATTTATAAACCTATAACATTTATAAAATAATTAAATTGAATAAATAAACCTGTAAAGTTTCTATAATTTACTTAAAGGTAGATGCGCTTTTTAATAAAAAAGGTTATTACAACAAAAAGGTTATGTTTGTAATACAAAAGAACTTACAACATGTATTGTACTTATGAAATCCATGGAGATGTGATACTTGTGATGAAATCCAAGGAGATGCAATACTTGTGAAAATCCAACGAGATGTGAATGTACAAAAATTAAATTAAGTACTTATGAAATCCAAGGAGATGCAATCAATACTTGTGAAAATCCAAGGAGATGTAAACCAAGGAGATGTGAATGTACAAAAATGAATTAAATATGAACATAACCACAATTTATGATTTATGTTTTTTGTTATTATATAGAAACACCATTTTTAATATACGTTTAATTTCGATATTGAAATAAACTTATATGATATTTAGTAAATACAAGCAAATCTTAACGATTAGATATTTAGTAAATACAAGCAAATTTTAACGATTTAGTAAATACAAGCAAATCTTAACGAGATTAAGACTACACGAAATACACGAAAAGCGATGACGTTTTCTCGTCAACATGAGAGGCTATACAAGCAGGGTTAACAAATTTATTGATTTAGAAGATTTATAAATTAATATAGTATATTTCAATTTATTTTCGATATTGAAATAAACTTATATGATATTTAGTAAATAAGGCTATGCCCTAGATTAAAATAATTTTTCCTTAGCCGTGAGTAGTAAACCCCAAGGTCGAGTTCAACTCGTTGGCGCGAAATGCGCGCATAAATGAGCCCTAGCTAGAGCCGATAAACCCTGCGCATTTCGCGCCACGAGTTGAACTCGACCTTGGGGTTTACTACTAATGGTTGTATTTCAGCTTCATCTAAACTTTTGTTAACATCCCATTGTAGTGTAGGCCTTGTGTAGAAGTCTGGGATCTATTTTATGTGTTTATAGATTAATGGTGGTCACTTGAATATAATGATCATTCACAATAATTTTAGGTTTACATAAAGTTTTTACAGACATACCTACACCTCAATAAAAACTCATCCAATAATCATACACATGTACAATGATACCAGTATATGCTGGCTAGCTTTCATAAACATCTAGGATCATATAAAAAGATCCCAGACTTCAGGGGCTACACTATAGGCTTAAATACTAACATCAGTCCTGTATGGAGATTTACTTGTTGGGTGGTTATAACATTAATCAAGCGGAATGTGTTCATGTTTAGCTGAACCTTAGTCAGGAAAGTTATGTAAAGCGTACTCGAGGTTATCGTTGGCTCTACATTCCCATTGGTTTGGCAATCCAAAAATAAATTACAAAGTAGAACATAATTATTATTAGAAATGCAGAAAATCCCTTACGTGGCTGTGAAGGGTGCATCCCGCGGCCGCGCGGCCGCGTGCCCCCCTCCCCCTCCTCCTCATTTCCTTTCCTCATTTCCATTGTGGGTTTGTGGGTCTATGGATGTGGGGGGAGGGGGGGTCCTGATTTTCCGTGGATAATTTAAGAACTGTCCCTGTCGTATTGTTGAATTTAAGGAATAGACATGCGTGTGGCCTGTGTTGGTCATCGGTCAACGGTCATCTCGCGTGTGGAATTGAAAAAGGGTCAAGACCCTCTTCTGTGTCAAAATAAAGTTCCTATCTCTTGATGCGTGTAAAAGAAATTAGCTTTAGGTCCATTATCGAATTCTTTTTATTATCTTTTATACTGCATTCAGGGGGGGGGGGGTTGGAAATCTAACAAATAAGATTAGTGATTTGGGCTGCGGATATCCAAACTACCAAAACAAGCAATAAAAAGCAATAATTATTTCCGTTTTGCACGTAGGCCTAATCATTTAGAATGGTTATTGATAATGATAAACAAATAAATCAGTTAAATCGCGGGAAAATCGGAAAAAGCAGTAAAAGTCATTAACCGAATATTTCTTCAATACAGAGGTATGGGAGAAGATTTCAGCCAAAACGAACTGGCCAGACGGCGCCACTGAAAAAGTGCGTTTTTTGCAGTTTACGGCGCACTAGTGACCCCTGGTGTTTGGGGTTTTCTTGCTTTACACGCTAGGTGGAGGTACTGAACGCGCACCTAGCGCCATCTGTTGTTGGTTAATCGTAAATGGTTGGTCAATAGACACTGATAGATGGCGGTACTGAAGCTACATGTGGCGCGACCTTACGATAACAATGTTATCCAGGGGGTATACCCCTCCCAGTGGCAATTTTTGAACTAATTAATTTCCATTAGTTTTAGCTTTTACCACCAGATAACGCCACTGCTCTCCCTTCTTCCGGTGATGAGGAGGGGGTGGTTTCTCGTGGAGTTCAGGGCAGTTTAGAGTTCATTTCTCCTCAAACTTAAGGTTCATCACTTCCATTATTTATTCTGTGTCCTGGCATTTGTGAGAGCAGAATGTCGTCATTGCTGCGAACAGTCTTCCGGAGCCTGCCACGTTGGAATGTCGCCGTGGCGGGAGGCCGGGGGTGGCCGGGGGCGGTGGGCCGGCAGCAGGGCCCGGGGGTCCGGCCACTCTCCTCCGCCTCGTCCCTGGACATCAGGGGCGTGTACCCACCTATAGTTACACCTTTTGACAGCCAGGAAAATATCGACTGGGGTCAGCTGCGGCACAACATGGACTTGTGGCAACAGGCTGGGTTCAGAGGTATGTGTAAGCAGGTTCCATTATAAATTTCATAAGCAGCTAGATCTAGACTACCATTAGATTAGACGCTCATGAATTTATCAGTAGGTTCTATTCTATAGATCTAGGCCCTAGCCGTGATAGCGATAGTCTACACGATAACTGCTTTATGGCAGATATTATCAGACGCACTTAGTATTGCTATCTAGATGTCTATCATGGTATGGTTAACCTAAGATGTATATAAATTTGCTAGGCGCGTTTCAATAAATTCCTATAATTTTGTAGGATTAAAAATAGAGTCAACATGCTAGATCTAATTAACCCTTTCACTGCCAGATAGATCTATATCACAATGTAACTGATATTTACTGAAATATTGCCCAAAATACAAATATTAGTGCATAAATTCCCTAAAACTAAAATTTAGTTTAGATTCTTCAGATGAAAAGCTTTTTTCAATAATTTTGACATAAACGTTCCAAGTGTTGGCACTGTGCCAATAAGGCAAATTTTCTTGTGTGGAGTAATTGTTCGTACTATCGTAATTTGCAGGTTACCATGGTAACCGATATTTCATAAAATAACTATGACACTCTTTTTAATAATAACATGAAAACATTGTCTTTTTTGTGCCAAAGACAGTTTGTGATTATCATTAATGAAAGAAAAGTTAGAGCAAATTCAATATCATGTCATTTACGTAAATTCACCCATTTTCCTGATTTTTTAATTAGTATGGCAAATGCAAAGGTAAATACATTGTTTATGGTTTCTCAAATCGCAATTCTAACATTTTTGGGTGACTTGATAGTCCGATGTTCAAATACCTGTATCTCTGGTTCTAATTGGAATATCTGAAATATTCTTTCAGATTCTGAAAGCATAATTGGCATTCTTTCAATAGTGTTCCTATGGGATTTTACTATAGGGCCCCATATGAGGCCTCTGGCAGTGTAAGGGTTAAACCCTTCCCCTCAGGCCCCAAAAAAGAGTGTTAATTGTGTTCAGGTAACATGGGCCGAAAAGGTCGATTTTATTTATTTAATTTTTTTTACCGACAAATACTATACCGGTAGACTTGCATTCTTAAAAATTTAGATACTACTCCAGAAACCACCCAATTCAAGTTTATTATCTAAAATACATATTTTATTATCTAAAATATGTATTTTAGATAATAAACTTGAATTGGGTGGTTTCTGGAGTAGTATCTAAATTTTTAAGAATGCAAGTCTACCGGTATAGTATTTGTCGGTAAATTCAAGTTTATTATCTAAAATACATATTTTAGATAATAAACTTGAATTGGGTGGTTTCTGGAGTAGTACCTAAATTTTTAAAATACATATTTTAGATAATAAACTTGAATTGGGTGGTTTCTGGAGTAGTATCTAAAGTTTTAAGAATGCAAGTCTACTGGTATATTTGTCACTAAAAAAAATGAAATAAATAAAATTATTATTAAGGGATATCCCTTCATCATATATACATGTATGTACAGTGCTATTTCCTGTCATTTGAGTCTTTTTTTTTAATGTTTTATTGAGGAAAAATTAAAATTGTCAAAAAGAGTAAGGGTAGGGCCAAAATATTTAGGGTTGTTGAACACAACATTTTTTTAGGCCCCATCAATATGTATTCAACCTAGTCAGAAAAGTAAGCTGTGAACTTTTGCTAAAACCTTTTAATCAAAAAAGTTGTGTGCAAGGCTGTTATGTCATCATTATCAGGGCCCGACAATTCTGGCTTTCAGTTAATTGCCTAGGACAACCATAAATGCCACTTTCACAAATATTGTAAAAGTCTTGGTTGTCCTTTATTGGGAGGCGGGCCTTAGGCTGCCGACCTTCTCTACACTCTTTCTTGACCAGGTTGACTCAATGCATTTCAATGGGGGTCAGAAAAGTTGTTACAATTTTGTGACCAATTTTTCGATCCACTTTTCTCAGTAATGCCACCATTATAATCTTCAAACTATATGTATTTCTGTAGTTCTGTTTCTAGTGTATGGTGGTTTGGTTCAAAAATTCTGAAATATTTGGTTGTTTTGTTGTAATTTTGGAGAAAATCCATAAGTTTTTTGTCATAAAATTGTAATAGGAATTTCCTATAGTAAAGGAAGTAGATCATCACTCTCCACGCACAGCAAATCTTTTTCCCATAGGGATGCATGGAGATTGACAAAGAAGGTTTCAGCGTCAAATTCCTCACAATCTCCAGGCACAGGTTTAGTGTTGAAGTGAACTGGTGACTTGTTATAATTATTGCGCAATCATTGAAATTTCCTGTCACCGCCCGCCTCCTTCGGTACAGCAGTACCCGAAAATCTAGTTAAAGTTTGAAATAAACAAATAAACTACATTAGATAGGAGGATATTGAGAATACTTCCCTAGCTGGAATTACAATAATTTGTCAAGCCCTGACTAATTGAAAACGTAGATCTAGTTAGTTTTACAGTCTTGTTTAACTCATCATTATCATCTATAGGAAACTGTATAGAGACCTGCATTTTTCCATATATATGTATGCAAACAAGTTTTCAATTCTTAATAGGTTACGTGGTGCAAGGCTCGAATGGAGAATACACATTCCTGACGAGGGAGGAGAGAGTTGAGATGGTCAAACGGGTTCGTGACATGGTCCCTTCTAACAAGCTTATCATCGCAGGATCGGGTTGTGAAGGTAACTTGTGACTTCTTACAACTGCGTCATGGAGTACATAAATATGCCCTACTTTTTAGCATTAGTGTAGAATGGAACTTTATCGTAAAGTGTATGAGCAAACTTCATCCAGTAGTTGGACGCTGGCATCAGACCAATTATCCTATAGCAAGTTGTATGGTTTACTAAAGTAATTACTTTTCTTTCTTTTTTTTAAATAGAATGTAGCAATTTTATTTTCCTATGTGTACTGTAATTTCCCACCTCGTCATTACTACCCGAACATCCTCCATATGTTTTAATCAGCCATAATTTCTTGGCATTGTAAGCTCCAGGTGCGGACAACAAAATTAAAAGATAAATTCAGTTGCACTCGTACACGGCCATCATTTCCCGGTCATGCGGGTAATGGCTATTACAATTGAAACCAGTATACACCCTCTTCCCTGGTTAGTAATTTCTATTTACACAAAATAATTTTATCATATTCTCGGTAATGAGTTATATATGAAAGCCATGTCAGGAAATACATTAGCAGTGCCCAAACTTTGAATTTTGCTCCGTTCAGCTACTCGGGACACGATTGAGATGACTCAGAAGATGGCTGACGCGGGGGCAGACGCTGTGCTGGTGATCACTCCCTACTACTTCAAAGGGAGGATGACCAACGCCGCCCTGCACGACCACTTTCTCAAGGTAAATCAGCAAAAGAAAAATCATGATTCTTTATTCGTCTTGTCTTTTTCGAAAACATGTAAATATTTGTAGTAAAATGTTTCAATGTATTATGTATATACAACTATGTTACATAATTAAATATCTTATGATTCAGTTGTATAATTTACGAGTACGTATTCTACTGTTTCGTTTATAATAACTATTTACAAGGAATTCCATTTATGTTTCCATAATAGCAAGGGTGTTCCATATTTACGAAAAATTAATACATTGTAATCTACATAATAGGGAGGACCTTCCATATCATTTTTTTAGATATGAGATTGATTTTTATGCTTACAAGTATACCTTTTATATACAATTTATGCTAGCAATCAAAGTCTATTGAATGAATGTATTATTGGTCCATCCTCAAGGTGGCCGATGCCAGTCCTGTGCCCGTGATCCTCTACAGTGTGCCGGCCAACACGGGTATAGACCTGGACCCCCAGGTCGTCGTGTCCCTAGCCTCACACCCCAACATCATCGGTCTCAAGGAGAGTGGGGGAGATGTGAGTTGTCTTATAGTTCTTGGTTTCAAACGGAAATAACAGACAATTTGGCACGCTTTTATCAGATATAATTACTGGAGTAAGTTGTGTGAAGCTGGAGGAAATATTTCCAGAAAATTCCTTTGTTTATGGTGTATCTTTACTGACATACGTTTAAAACTATTATTAGATCGTCATCAACCCATAGAGAGATTCTCGATTTACAAATCTCAATGAAAAGAGATCATATAATAAACTCGAAAAGCTGCGCACGGATTGATTGAATTTACATTAAAAGTGCGTGTTGTAAAAATTCTGCGCACTGCATGAGAAAAGTACCTCATAGTTCCAAGATGTCTATAAACAGGAGGGTAAAAAATGTTCATTTTTAATCTATTTTGAATTTAAATTTGATTCCAGATATCAAAAATCGCCAACATGGTCTACAGGACGTCTGGGGAACAGTTCCAGATCTTGGCGGGTTCGGCCAGCTTCCTGTACCCGGCCCTGAGTGTGGGTGAGTTACTCGGCCGAGGAGCCGCTCACAAAGCTTTGACCCTCAGTTAAGGTCTTTAATAAACTAAAGTGGGGTCAGTGCCTCACTCTTCTCCAATCACATTATCTCTCTAAAAAAAAAGAAGTTAGTTTGAACTAGGTCGAGTATCGTTCGGATTCTCCAAGGTTACCAATGAAGTGAGTATTGATAAGCTTTAGTTGGTAAACACGCATTTTTGTCGATCTGTTTAAAAGACGAGTTAGATTCAACACATTATTTTCCAGTGAGACCTTACTCTTATCAACTTCACAGATCGTCTTTTCATATATAAAATCGTGATATAACTATCTAGCTATCTTTTTTTGGTTGATATAAAAGATGACCATGCTGATTGTTGAAGAACCACTAGAAAATTTGAAAACGTGTCCATAACTTAACTCACTCTGATTCCTGCGGCAGGCTGTGTGGGTGGGGTGTGTGCCCTGGCCAACGTGCTGGGTAAGGAGACGGTGGAGCTGCAGACCCTGGTGGAGGAGGGCCGGACGGACGAGGCCCGCGCACTCCAGCACCGCCTCGTGGCACCCAACACCGCTGTAAGTTATTGTCTCTTTGGGTTGAATTTACTTTTTTGTAGAAGTATGTTAGAACATGATTGTGTCTTTGTAAATCCATCTGCTTCTTCCCTTTTTCGGAATATTAAAATACATTTGCCTGAGTCCAGCCTTTTGGATTTGTACGGTGTTTTAGCCCTTTTTAGTTTTTATATTGCTCTACATCTTTTTAAGTTTTCAGTAACTAGCTAGATGTTTTGATAGAGTAAGACCAAATGCTAACAAATTTTAGTGACACCATATTTATCGAACCCGAAAAACTAATTTAAAGAATCATCATAAATAGATATATAGTCATCACAAACCTGATTTGATGTGTTTGTTTTCAGGTGACCAAACAGTTTGGTGTAGCTGGGTTGAAGATGTCCATGGAGTGGTTTGGTTTCTATGGAGGCCGCACGAGGTCGCCACTGCAGCCTCTGACCCCCCAGGAAACAGAAGGACTCAAACTCGCCTTCACGTCCACAGGCTTCATGCCGGAGTGACCACCGGTCTGAGTGACCACAGCCCTGAGTGACGATAGACCGGAGTGACAACAGGAAGCAGTGAAGCTTTCACTTACCTAACATCGAACATAAGAGTGTTCACATATTGATGCCATCATGTTACTGAAACATGTATATCTATATAAATTAATTTGTAACAAAAGATGGTGAGAAGAGACATTGGTATAGTTTCTAAATTATGTCAAGCTGTCTTTACTTATCCAGTGGAGTGGCGAGAAAACAACCAATTACATAAATTATAGACTTGATTGTGCAGCGTAAAAACCATCAATGTGTCTGCAGAAAATTATGGAATATTTTCAGTATTATTAACACGGTTTCTATGTGATGACAAAACGACATGTTATAACGACTTGAACTGTTTCCACCGATCATATCTGTAGGGATGAAAGGTAATGTGATTCTGTGACGCACCTTTTATTGATCTGTTATTGGAGGAGGGTTTGTGTGGTGTGAATATCATATAAAACTGGAATTTTCTGTGATACATAAGGTTACTCTAGTAGAATATTGATAATTTGTGTACGGAACATAAATCTTTGTATTTGTTTTCAAGATCCCCCTGTTCTAATGAGCCATTCCATGAAATTCGAATACAGCTGTTTTGGCTTACTGGCGATAGACTTTAGTCAGGATTTTACAGTACTTTACTACTAGTTCTTCACATTTGTTACTGATGCATAGTCCAAATTCAGCTTTTCTCTCTTAACAACAGAATTGTAACAAACTTTTCCAGAATAAGATAATTGCAATTTTGTCTTAACCTTTGAATCATTAAAGGTCCTCACAAAAGGTAATGAACACTAATTTTGTCTTCAAGAATTATTCAGAAATTCATATATATATGTGTGTGCGGTCGAAAACATCTTTCTTATAAGCGAATTTGCCCATAATCTTATCATGGATCATGATTCAGCTATAACAGTACTGAGTTTAATTGGACCCCACAGTATTACTCACGTCCCATGTTTATTAACTTGATGTGACATTTATTTTTCGTGTTAGTGAAATCCCTGAATATGACGAATATGGTGCTATGGTATTGCCTATAATTCTCTGTATCCGAGACGCATTCCGTTATATGAATAAACATATCACAAAAATCGCATTTTATTCTTGTATAACTACAAAACATTAGTTTGGTGATAAGCTGATATTTTGGGGGAGTTGCAGCTATGTGGTCACCTTTTCTCTGTCACAGCAAGCTTGGTCTGGTCAGGCAGTGGTAGTACACCTGTCCTTCCCTCTCCCTGGCCATACCTGTCATGGGTGGTCTTGTGGATAAAGCAGGAGGGTGGTGAGAGAGGTCTGTGACATTTTCCCCACCTCTCCAAGATGAATGCCACACCCAGCCACATCCATTTTGGAAGTGAGAATCTATGATCCGATGACCAGACTGGGTGTGGCTCTTACTTAGGGTGTGACAGCCCCACTCCTTTTGGATATGGCTGCAGTGCCCTAGGATGTAGTGTGGTGGTTCCACCCAGGTACAGCCCTTTCTGGGGCATCTGGGGGTAGCCCTTTTCTAGTTCTAAATCCATCACCAATTTGATAGACATTTATCAACACAGTTACACTGTATCTTTTTATTGGCTGCCAAAAGTCCAAAAATAATCTAAATAATTTTTTTCTCCTTTTTTTCGCAGTGCCCAATTTGTTTCTCACCATGGCAGCCATCTTGTTATACTTATGTGACCCAAAATGTCCAAAAATTATCTCAATATTTTTCCCCTTTGTTTCAATCTTTTGCCTTCTCCACATTCATCACCAGGTTGGTAGACACGTTTTTCGGCATGGTCCCCATATTTATAAAATGCCCAAACAAAAACTGTTTTTCCAATTTTTCCCACTTCCCAATTTATCATGTTGACTGACCTCGTGGTCGTGGTCAGGTTGGAAGACATGTTTTCAAAGTTGTAACCATGTTTTAATTCGGCACTAAGTGGTCAAAATTAATTCAGTTGTTTTTCAATTTTCCCCCGTATCTATCACAAGGTTGGCCACCAAAATGGCAGCTATCGTTTTTATGGGGCCATTCATGTCCAAATATAATCTTGATATTTCCTTTTTTTTCTCAATTTTTTTCCCAGTGCCAAATTCATGACCAGGTCGGTAGACGTTTCTCAACATGGCAGCTATCCTGTTATGGGATACAAAGTGTCCAAAAATAAATCTGATTGTTTTCATGTCACAACTTTTTAGTTAATAATGTTTTTTACGTGGTTGGCAGAAATGCTTCTCAACATGGCAGCCATATTTTTTATGGCGTGCTAAGTGTAAAAAAACGCAGTTAAATCCGAACTTATCCTCCAACCTAGGACGGCACGTGTGGCTGATGTGCCTTAGGGTGGTGCTACCCCTAGAGGTGCTCCAGAACCCTTTCTTGGGATTACCCCCAAAGGGAGGAAGTTCTTGAAGGGGACATGGCGGGGGAAGATATGCAAGTTTCAGAGATTCAGAAAGATTTCTTAGTCTGAGCTATCACCGTATTGACAGCTTCGACTGGTTGATACCGAGAAAAAGACATTAATACTGAAAGCTTTAAACAAAGTTAATGTTTATACAACAAAACACAAAAAGTTGTTGACTTTAATTTTATTCCCCAAAATATACAACAGTAATTGTGTCATAAATTCACACAAAATGAATGATTTGAGTTCCCTGCATCCATTTATTTTTACAATCTCCTGGTACTTTCACTTTCAAAACTAGTAAAGACAGAATGATTTGCCAATTCCACGCACCATAACCATACCAAGACTGTGAAGAGTAGTCGTTGAATAATTTCCATACCTTCCTATCAGAAAGAGCATGCTACCAGGGGCTTGATTTAGTAATTCAGTTTCATATCTTATAGTGGCATTCAAGAACCTGTTATTTACTAAATGGCGTTTTCCCAACTATCAATGTAGAGATTTATTTACCATGTCAGGTTACAAGATTAGTACCGATCTGCCTGCAATCAAGAATATGAGTCTAAATAAAGTTGACTAAAATATTTACCCCGGAATAGCTAGAATTTTTAGATATGAAATATGATGATCAGTTGAAATCAATTTAGTCAGATGAGGACTGAGATCAGACCTTCTTCTGGCGTGCGCCAATGTAACACAGGTTTGGTTTATTACGCATTAATTGTAGAAGTATTTTGCATGTTTAATTCTGTTTGCTGAGGAGTGACTTAAGCATCATTAAAAATGTATCCACTACATTATCACAAGTATGAATTTGGACAACTTTCCAAGGAGAAGGATTAAGAAGTACAAATATTACTCAAGTATAAAAGAAAAATGTCCATAAGGGACATGATCAATATGGCAAGATAATAGAGACTTGTACGAGCAGTTGCTATGAGGATTATACAGTAAGAAATGTTTTTAACATAGGCAGAGGCGACAGAAATCGGTTGTAAAAAAAAGTGCCGATCGTGTCTTCACAAGGCATATCCGCCCTCAAGGCACCGACAAAAGGCTGGTAGTAGGCTCGGATTGCGTGACCACGACTGACTGGTATAGGGCACAAAGCGGGGGTTTCTACGTACAGGACCCGAGGAATGTTGGCGCGATACCAATAAAACACTACAGGAGTTGTCTTAATTTTTATAAAATTTAGTTTAGGTAGGTGATTGACAACTGCTATGACTGACGGAATATATTTTGGCCTCCTTTAATACTTGGGAATGTGGGGAGTAGGGAGATAGGGGGTTGGGTTGTAATACCCCTAAATAAGTACCGGTAGTATGTTTGTTTGTAGAGCGGTTATAAGGGTTCATACACTAAGCAGTAGTTGACGAAATCCTATGCCAAGTTTGGTAGATCATGATACCAGCATAAGGTTATGGTCATGTTGTTCAGCGTAATATGCAACCTTTTATATTCTCGGTCATATCTAGCGTGCTCTTTTTCACTGTTCCCATGAATAATTATTATCGATGTCGAAGAGGTATCTATCAATCTCACTCTACTAGTCGTTCGCTGGAAACTTTCATTCATTAAACCCTATCAACTATCTATTTTCTTATGGCGTTAATCCATTAAATGCCTGGCAATATATTAATAATACGTTTTAAGTTAAACACAATGAGATATTTGATTCTAGATACTGACTCTAGGTAGTACACATTGCGTATCATCGCCAAGGGGCCGCTAGACTGGCCCCTCTAAGCTCTATGGCCTCTTGGGTGCATGCTGCAGCGTGCAATGTTATATCCCCAAAGGACTAGTGGGTTTCAGAAAATCAGAAGGCTATAATTGTACAGCAGCTCGCTTTTCCTTAAAAAACAGCCTTGTGAACCCCAGAGAATCACGATTAGAAGGCACAAGTCTACAGCTACTTTTTCTACGATCAGGCCTTACACAGAGTGACTTCATTTCTTCATAACCGTTGTTTTTGTATGAATGTCTTCATTTTCATGAATCAATGGCAGTAATTCTGAACTTAGGTACCAATGGTCTTAAGCTAAAACAAAACTATTAGAAGACTGACAATAAATGACAATAATTAAATGACCGCTTGGCTTAGCTGAGCCAGCCTACTGGTTGTACTCTATTGAATACAAAATGGTCAGCCCAAGACTCGTTATATGGTGTCCTACTCAATGAAATAGTCAGACCACTCTAAAGGGTTTTACATTGGAGGATTTACGAAAAACCAGCCCATCAGCATCTACATGATTAACACACTCATGATACCCTATTTCTCACATTCTATCACAAGGATGAATTATACAAAAACTGACATGTAATTCAATTCTCAGTGTATATCTCAATTCTCAATCATTCGAGATAAATCATATTTATATTCGACTATGTTATATATATGTTCTATGTTGCTTGAACGAAAACTAATCAGTGGCTTGAATTTAAACACTAAATGGAAATAAGTAACATATTTTCTGACTTGATTTGAGGAATGTGTTAAGTTCAAAATATACTACCGGTAATGTCACATGGAGAGAACATAAAACAGAATTTAAAAAAGTTGTCGTGAACATGCAGGTAGGATGGTCTTGTTTTGGCTGTAGTAGTCAAGTCTATAGATGGAATCTCATGGTCGCATCAACTTTGTACTGCTCTAAAGGACATTCAAGTATCCAGCAGTTCCGAACAGTATTTTTGGTAACCGTTTGATTTCATGACTCAAAACAATACCAACGTTTTTGTATAACTGCCATGGGTACAGCCTGCATTGTCTTTATTCTGTAATAACGATAATTGTTTGACTAATTACGTCGATACCAATAATACAACCTTCATTACTATGCAGGCTTCCTGTTCAAAAACTAATGGTTTTTCATTTAACGAGAACATAATTTCTATGCTCATTCAAATTTGCTACATCATATTGTCTGTTCACTATTTACTTCAGTACTAAGTTTACTTTACTTGGGCGGGATTTACTGAACACCACGAGAAAGCCACATTGGTCACTTGAAACAAAAGTTCAAAGTCAGCACCCATCATTTGATCGTGGCAATTCTAGACACACAACATTGGCTACGACGAAACGTGAATAGAAATAGGAAGAACAAAATGACAATATTCCCGTTGCAGCGCTACTTACGATACGTACGTACATCTCTCGCACTGCATCCACTGAAATGGATTGTTACTTGTACGTTCGACACCACTGACGTCGTTACAGAGTTTAAGCTATCATACGGCATGCATACCAAGCACTAACAGTATCTGCTTCAAGGGGGTTGTATCGGGGGTTTGCCACGAGTACCTTAAGCTACAGTTTTCAACAGCGCATGGGCCTTTCAAGTGTTGGTTGTACTTGACAAACACTCCTTTCAAGGTTAAACGGAATGAACAGTTGAACATCCATATCATAATAAGTCTATCAAAAATGCTTATAAACAATCAGATAAAGACTAGCCCATACAAAATCAGTTGGGAGTATGAAGCCTTATTATATAATGCTTTGTTAGGGGAGAAATCATAACAGTTCGAACCATAAGCTCAATTAACTTAATAACAGTAATTCTATCTACATTTCTTTTTTCGAAACACCTTTAACAAATAAAAGAAAGTATATACACAGGTATGTTATCCCAACTGACATTCTCATCCTTTTACTCAAATCATACATGATTGGCTTGTCATAATTTGATCGGACAAAGCCAAAGAATTATTTAAAAGATTCAAGGGGTGGCTGTTACGCGGGGTAAGTATGATACATGGCGCTTTGCTGAATTAATAGCCACCATCCACTTAGGGGGCACACCATGAGTCGTTATTAAGCATTACAATATCATAGGTGGGTTTATTAGAAAACGCAGCTTATATTATACACATGATACAGTTATAAACGTTTACATGATAAAGCATGTAAAGCATGATACGTCTCCTTGCATGGTACATGAGCAAAAGTAAAGAACGCTGACCAGAATAAAAGTCAGCATGTACACGATGGCAGCCACTGCATTTCTGTTCTTTTCTTCTCAATAATGAATATATCAATGATATCAAACCAAAGCGATGATTTCTGATATTTAGTCCCGGTCCCTAAACATCACTTGTAGAGTGTGTACCGGCGGACGAGGTTATGGCGTGTTGTGTCCGACGTGGCTGCGTCTTGAGGTCATATAAAAAAGGCCCTGCCCTCACATGGCGGTGGAGTGGCGGTTGGCGTTGTTGGTCGAGGCCTTGTTGGGTCGGAGCAGTGAGTTGCTCGGGTAGCTAGGCCCCGAGCTGCTCTTTCCGTCGGTCTGGTAGGCGCCGCTGTAGAACCGCTCCTGCTCTGCTCGCTGTCGCGCGAACTCCTCCTCCAGGGCCTGAAGGACAAGAGGCGTGGGTTTTACAAAGTGTGACGGGAGCTTTTCAATTGAGTCTTTTTTGCATGTGCCCAAGTTAAAGATCTCACTGAAAGCGTTCTAATTTGGAGGGAAGTTTTGTGTTATCATTTGAAGGTTTAACTTGAAAGCTTATGGGTACATTTACTTGGACTTATCATTTTGCTTTTCTTGAGAAAAGATATTTTTTCAAATATTGGTACAAGAAACTTTCCAACATGAAGCAAAACAAGTCAAACTGCTCCAGACTTTAAATCAATTAACAAGAACCTCAAAAAGCAAAAGCAAATAACACATGTAACACAATACATGTATAGCACTTTTTTACATACATATACCTTCTCTTTGGCCAAGTGCGATGCGGCCTTTCTTTACGCTTAATGAATTCAAAAGATGTCCTCTGACAGTCACATTTTTTTGAACATACAGATTCGATACATTTTCTTTCCAAACGCAGAAGCATCACAAAGAAGCTCTAAGACCTCGTAATTTATCTAAGTCAATACGATTTTAGTTTACAATTTTTCAGCCCAGTGGCGTCCTGACAGCATTGTGTGCCTTTTACTTCTTCAGTACATGAAATCCTTCACACAAAAGAGTGACTCGCATATGTTACTGCCAGGAAAAATGGCATTATATAGTAATATTATACCAAGTGCCCATGCTTTTTGGAAATTTGATTTAAGACCTTTTAAGACCAAATCTTACTTGCCTAATCTTTGGAACCAGACATTGGGTAAACAGAACACCCTATTTTCCCTGTATTTTGGTGAATTTTCCAAATTCCCTGACAGGGGTTTTTGTTGGTCATTTTCCCTGTTCAGTGGGGACCCTGGGTTATAGACAGGGCATTCACTCACCTGCTTCCTGGGCCGGAGGTGGGCCTTCCACTCACGCAGCTCCCCCTGGTACTGCTCGTCCATCTCCTTGATCTTCTGCGTCTCATGCTCCATCAGCATCTTCCTCTTCTCACCCTGTAAGGTCAAAGGTACACGCTTAGTGGTACTCAGGGCAGGTAAAGGGTACCGGGATCAGCTAAGGTCTATACATGTCCTTCTCTTGTAATAAAAATCTTTTTGTTTTATCAAATAGAGATCTACTTGAAGCTTTGATAGACAAATCGTATTTTAAAATACCTTCAATTAACTATCTTCTTGAATCAAAATAGTCTTGAGTCTACATACAAATGCTTTGCTATCTTTATAGCAATGTTTACACCTCAGTCTCTGGTCCTCACTTAATTGTGACAAAAAATCGCTAACTGTATAAAGTGTGTAGCAGCATGACCTGATCTCTGCTATCGGCAAGGTAAGGTTGGCTTTACCTGGAGCTGCTCGAGTTCCTTGAGGCCGGCCTCGTTCTTGGCCCGCAGCTCGTCCCACTGCTTCTTGTGCTTCAGTTCCTGCCGCAGCTGCTCGGCCTTCACCCGCTTCTTCTCCGACTCCTCGAACTGACGCACAAAGTGAGATGCTTAGATTTACTGTGTTGCCTTAAGGTTATAGTCTTTTGTTTGTGTGTGGGGTTAGTTTAACGTTCGGCAAACCCTTTAGGGTTCTTTTACCAGACTGCACAAGGTAAAGCTTCGCAGCTAGTTTTACGCCACATGGGCAGTGACCGAATCTATGAGATGAGGTAGGTTATAGTCTATTTGGCGCATCAAACAAGGACAGGTAGTATGGAGTATAGTCAATACTCATCCCTTTAAGATTAATTTTGATTTCAAATTAAATTCTTACATTCATTAAAGAACGAATTGTGACATAGTAAAATGCCTGATGCAACGCAGGATACTGTCGCTTAAAAAATGAGCAATGTTAGAAGTCGCTTTCTGGGTGCCGCTAGATTTAGTTAATGATTAAAATATTAGCAACCATTGACACTTGGTTCAATAAAGGTCGTTCCTAAGGACGGAGGATTGGGGAATCTATGTAAAACTGAACAGCAATTGAAGCTTTTAAGTCAGTCCCCCCACAGCCCAGCCTCCCGGTTGCCCCACCTGTCTGATCTTGTCGCGCTCCGTCTCGGGCGACCCGACCTGGCTGATGCGCAGGCTCTGTTTAAACAGCTGGTGACGGGTCTTCATCTCCGATTTCTGGATCTTGGGCAGGCGCTTCTTCTCCAGGGCGTGGCGCCGCAGCATCTCCTCCTCCTTACGCATGTTCACCCGCCGCATCTGCTCCAGCTCCTGCCAGGCAGAAGAGCAGCTCATTGTTAGAATGTGGCTAGTTTTTTCACACACTGATTAAATGTCGACCTGTGTGTCATAGTTCGCCAATTTTTAAATTTGAATAACTCAGTAAAAATGCATGGATCAGCAACCTCGTTTCTCATGATTTATTATGTCTTCACAGTGACACAAAGCTATATTTTTAATCTCGATATAATTATATATCCTTGGTCCTAAGACACACTAAGATCTCTGGTTTGAAATAAGATATTCTTTATTTTGACTTAGACGAAAAATGAAACTCCTAGATAAACTTGGAATATCCCTTGCCGGACGTTTCATCATTCTCTCAGTCCTTACCTTGTCGTGTCGACACAACATCTGGTGGCGCTTCAGGAAGAAGAGGTCCTTGAGTTGTTTCTTGGCCAGTTGGTGCTTCTCGTGTAGCTGCCGCTCCTCCAGCTCCCAGATGGCCGCTTCCCGGGCTGAAAACAAGAATGGCTCAATTTAGGTGCCATACGAGACTAATGAATTTGTAATTCAAGAACAAAGAACCAGATAAAATCAACTTCACCCAATGAAAGAATGAATATGCTCTTTGACATTCGTAAGATATTCCTTGCACGACTAATGACATGTATTGTCATTTGTTAAAAACACTGAAAACAGAAACTTAAGTTAAAGCATATTCCCTAGAACGATTGAATTTCAACTGACCTCTAAGCATTTGTTGTTTTTGTTGTAAGAACTGTTTCTCGAGGAGGGCCACCTTCTCTCGGTGCTGGTCGGCCAGTCGCTTCATCGACATCTCAAAGTTCTCCGACTGTTTCTCCAGGAAACGTCGCTCCTAAAATGGATAGATAAATAGTTATTTACTAGTTTCATGTTTTGAACCCTTGAACAAAGAAATATGCTACCTTTGTTCAACACATGGCTCAGGGAATGGTACTTCAACAAGTCCCTGGAATATGTTCGAGGCAGTACCTGGGTTATGTACCGGTATTCAGTTTCTCAGTAACAGCTGCAAACAAGTATAACTCTGCAAAAACTTTCTGACTTATGACTGAGAATTTGTTCTATGGATTTACGAAGCGTGCTTTGTAGCTCAGCAATGCCGCTTTGTAAGATTTTTAATTTTGACCGAGATTCTCTTAAAGCCATCTACGGCTGGCTTTACTGAGGATTCAAAGAAGCAACCCACCTTTTCTGCCTGATCGATTTCCTTCTCCTCCTTTCTCCGCCGAAGGGCGTCCTTACGCTGTTCTTTGGGTAACATGTCCACCTCCTGCTTCATCAGCTTCATCTCCTGTTTGAGGCCCTCCTTGAAGTCCTTCACTTCTTTTTCCTGTTGAAGGAAAATTGGTTTTGGATACATCGATATTTCGCTAATGATCTGATAATTAATCAATTTATTAAGCAGGGTAAGTTTTTATATCTGATAAGTCGTCCTCTGCCTGTTGCCAATAGTTATTAAATAACTGGGTTTTTTTTTATAGTATTATATCGATGAATACTAAACTTGTAAAGATAAAAGTGAACCTCAAAATTCGCACTTACCTGATCCTGTTTAAGTTTCTTGGCCGCTTGCTTCATATCAATATTTTGCGCCATCTCTGCTTTTTCCACCTTTTGTTTCTGTTGTTTGTTGAGTCCCTCAATGTCGGTTTCATAGCTTCTTAATAATGTCTGAATTAAGGAAGAAATCTAAATAAATATCATGTGACAATGAATAGAGACAAGAGTTTAATAGATGTAGCATAGATTTTGTATCACTAGTATGGTTAAACATATAACGTGTTTTTCAACTTCTGTTTATCACGTAGCATTACTTATTTTCCATCATGGTATTGCTCTTAAGTGATATTTACGAAAGGATTAGATATTCAGGCATAGGACCTCTATAAAATGGATGAGCAATATATAAGAAGAAAAAACATGTGATACTGAACTTGACAATTCTATTAAAGTAAATAATTATTTGGAACTTCAAAGTTTTTTTTTCTTTTTTTAACTTTAATGTCTAATTGTCTTGAGGGTAGTTTATTTTCAAGCCGTCCATTGATGTGATGTGACACCACTAGCCGCACTGACCTGGGTCTCCTGCTCGAACTTCTTGTCCTGCTGTTCCCGCAGGTACTGCGCCTTGAAGACCAGCTCCTGGTACTGGCGGTTCTCCTGCTTCTGCAGCAACTTGAGCTCCCGCAGGTCGGCCTTCCTGCAACCAGCCAAAACAGGATCATGGTCAATTCACTATTTGATTTTTTTCCTTGTTTTATTGGACACTATCAGGTTTTCCCGACGATAAGTCGCCACACACAAAAACAGCAAGGGCGATTGTTACTCTCATAAGGGATTATACAGCCACTATGATAACCGGTAGTAGCTGATAACGAAGGACTTCGGTTATTGGTTAATACCGGTTATCACTGCATCGATATTAACAACATATCATAGTGCTACTTTGCTTAAAAATTAAACTCTGCATACGGGAGCTTATAGCTTAAGTTGCTGACACTGAAATAAAGTTACCAGAAGTTATTAATATTCGTATTAATCTATCGGCGAAATTTTAGAGGGTAAAAGAGGGTTTGGTATTGGCGGAATCTGAGTACTGGTGATAGGTCAGTGGAGGTTCACAATACAATGGGCCTGGTAACCCCAACCCCACAGACCTTACAGCTGCCCGCCCACGGGTTATTTGATACCCTTTACAGTGAACTGACCAATTAACTTGGCATCACCCTAGTAGCGATTGTTTCCACGGTTACAATGTAGAATATATGTTACTGATATCAGCTCTATCCCAGATTCTTATGGCAACAGAGCAAGAATATGAATTAATGGAGACATTGAAAATTGTGGTATATGTACATGTATATGTATCCATCTTCGGATCATGTCTTTTCAGTCAAACATGGTCCGAAATCAAGGTTTTATTTTGTGCCCATATCGGATGCACAGGGTCTAAAATTGCCCAACCAGTGATATTTCTGTGCGTACATTGTTATGATAATCTATTTAAAAGATTGTGCACCCTGCTTCAAAATCATGCACGTCGGGTGTAGGGTGCACCTGCGTAAAGATGTCCGTAAAGGTACAACCAATACATAACCATTCATAATTCACACATCTTTTTAATACGTCTGCGCTATAACAAACTTAACGATCAATCCTCATTAAACCTAAGAAAGATATTTTCCAAAACACCAAACAGTCACCTAACTGTGCGTACTGACTCACTTGTCCCGGCATAAAATGGAATCAATCCTGTCTATACTATACTCGCCTATGAAAAGGAGAACTTACAAATTAAAAAAACGAATCTTAACTTCCTAGATTATCTAGTTAATATTTTAACAGAAAATAGATCTGCTCATATGTTTCCTAGGTTTTCCAAGTCTAGAATAGTCCGTTCCAACTTCCTACACGGGATACTCCCAGATCCCACCGCCCCGTACCAAGAGGCCCAGACCTACCCCGTGATGTACATATTGTGGAAGGCGTCGATCATGATCGACAGCCGCTGTTTGAGCTCGGCCTCGTCCATGAGCAGCTCGCCGCCAGCCGTCTGGGGGTAAGGGGAGTCGGGCACAGGGTCGAGGTTCTCCTCCGGGCAGAGCTTCCTCTCCAGGTACTCAATGACAATGTCCAGCTCCTTGGAGGAGAGGCGGCGGTAGGTGCCGTACACCACCCTCTTACCAGTCATGGACAGCGGCTGGCTGGGCGGGGCAGACAAGGGGTACTTTCTGAGGCCGTAGTGGTGGTGGCGGAGGGGCTGGGTGTGTTGGGACGGCCGCCAGCAGGCTGCGGGACTGTGCACCACCGAGGCCACGGTGGAGGCTGAGCCTAGAGTGGTGAGCTCCTCGTCTGTGGTCAGGTCTACATCAGTGGGGGCGGCCGTGTACCCGGAGTGGCCGTCATCAAGGGCCATGAACGACGTGGTCCGAGTCCACTCGTCAAAGTCCTCACTCAGGGTAAATGAGCTGCTCACCGAGGTGCTCAAACTGGTCCTCCCACCTCCCCGTCCATGCCGGTCACACCTCTCCTCCACACCGTCCTCCTCGTAGTCTTCCTCCAGGGCGGGGTGGTGGTAGTGGTGGTCGCCATGGAGACGTTGGGAGGCGGGCATCCCCCGGCGGTGTCGGTCCGGGTACATGGCCATGAGGACGGCCGCTATGGGCTCGTGGCTCTCATACCTCAGTCCAGGTAGGCCGGCCGACGGCATTGCTTTACACATGTGGGTTGACCAGACCCGTCTACTTAAAATACAAACACACAGAGCCCACCACTGGACTTCATATTGTCAGAAAGCCAGTTAACTCACTAGCAACAACTCAGTTGTTACTCAAAATCAGTCAACTCACTAGCACAAATCCAGCTGCTTCAGTTAATTCTCTGGCACAAATCCAGTTATCCAATTTCACGTTCGCTTCGCTATTCAAGTAATTCCCCGTTGATTATCGAAGTATCTCTTCTCGTGTCTTCTAATGTTGCAGCATGTACACTAAACGAAATAGTCAGGTTTCCATCATCAAGACAACATCCATGTCTTAAAATAGTCGGGTCCCACTTTCTACATTCCTTTTTGTGTGGAGGAAACTAAATCCGTAGAAATTGGAAACCAGTATTTGAAGTCAACTACAATTTTCTTGTGTCCGTAGCTGTGTGCCTGCTACTACTGTTACGGCCCTTTGTCTCCTGTCCCTCGTAGACACTGAGATGCGCACACCTTAAATCACACTTTGTTCTCTGGCCTATATATGTATCCCATGACGTCCCGCGCGTCACCCATTTTTGGGCCGCCAGACCCAAGCTGTTACCTCCAAATGGTGATTGGTTAGACAAGCTCTCCACAAATATACCTTATACACTGCCAACATCTACTTTCAGACAACTACGACGATGTAACATTCAACAATGCTATGAATTATGAGTGATCGATTGCTAATTACTTAATTTGGACACATTTTCTTGAGTTATTAGACTAGTCAAGTGAATTTTGGAACTGATTTATGGCTAGTGATTTCATATGTCTCAAAATGTTTAAGCACCTAACAATCCTTCTTTAATATTATTTGGCAATGATGTCACACTATTTTGTGACAGATGGAATTGCTAATCATGAGACACAAATCAAAATTAGCCTTCTTGGCAAAATCAGTTACGAAAATATGGCCCCCGTTCAGTATCATAAGATTAGCAGGGATATTCACGCATCAGGCATTTAACATGACCATCTGATTATCGCCGGCATCATGACTATGCCAGTTTCGCATGAAATATTCAGGAAAGATACTCCCCAAAAAATACCAGCATATTTAGAGGAAAAAGACCATTGAAATCGGTTTCATGGGCCTCTTGATACTCGGGATCTTTTTCTAGGAATGGATGGGTTAGGCTACTCGCGTTTATGTTCCTTTATGTCACACAGTATGCACTTCTATAAAATATCCTATCTAAATTACTGCCAGCTTCAGGCATTGTTCTTTGCCTTCAGACAAAATGTCATGTCGCGGATGGTGTAATATTTCATATATTTTGTCTGGTGTTAACATATACCTGAGCGGCCCAGTCACTTATGTCGTCCGTCATTTCCTGATATCCCCGCCGCCCACTGGGTGCAAAACACACAACAATCATACAACCTAAGCCAGCTGCCGCATCTCACATCTACGTCGGAACCACTACCTGCTCCCCACACCCCACCGCCACTCCCTCACTTATATCCGCTCCTATAATCTCTGCAAGTTTTCTTCTAGTAGTCTATCCTGAACGTTAACCAATCTTTCCTGAGGGGACGAATAGCAACAGCTCGGGCGGCAGATTTTCTTTTTAATATCTTATTTTCTGTATTTAATTGGTAGATTAATGCCCACTCCGCAGTAATCCCTGCTGTGCCCACATCGTGACGCACCTCCTCCAGGGTGGACGTAATGAGTGGCGACACCTGGAGGAGGCACTGGGCACTAGCCGGAGACAGTTTCAAAACAACATTCCGAATCCTTTATAAACTGTGTTTATGGGGGAGCCTGCTGGAGCTTCCAGAACCGGCCAACTCGGGCCATGTGGTCCGCTGGGCTCGGTTACGCACCTTATTACGCAATTGATGCTGTTCCAAAAATTTTATTCACAATGCACAAATCAAATTAATGGACACTTTTCAGTTTTGTTAGTTTCTTTTTTTCTCTCTCTCTTACTACGCTACTTCGATAGGGGGATCGAGCCCTATTGGGTCAATCGATACCTCCTGTCTAACTATAATCAGCCTACTGTCCAGATACAGGTAGTAGATAAAGTAACAAGTCTGAATTCAGAAAGTATGTACTCAATGACCTAAGAGTAAGACACGCTGACACAACTTTTTTGTGTGTGCCCCCATCGTTACAAAACAAGTTTAGTCAATTAAAGTTTGGACCCTTACATACGGTGGGCCTCAGGGATGTAGTTTTTGTCAGCATCGGATGCCCATGTCTTTTTTTTTTTTATCTTGTAGCATACACGTATCATTGCATCAGAGATTAGATATTTCCATGTGAGGAACAAGACACGACTGACCTACAATAGCCCCAGACCACAACGTGTGTGGCTCTAAGAATACCAATGGAGAGGGTCGCCTCTGTGCCTGCACTCAGTTTGGTGGAGGAAAAAGCGGTCAGGTAACCTTTTAACGAGACATGGAACATAAGAAATGGGGGCAAAAAATAGGAGTACTAAAAGATTGTTGAGTAAATATTGCTCTAAAGCATAAATCGTCAGTTCCGTGTTCTGATGAACTATTAGGCCTATGAAGTCATTCGTAGGGCAGGTGACACTCACCTGCTCAGGTGGGCAAGTTTATGACTGTTGTTTTTATTGGACAGTTCTAAAATGGAACGCACTTGCCAGGAGGTAACCTAGAGGAAACCCTGCCAAGAACCCTTAAATGTTGACCTTTGATAGTTTCAGTCTGTAATCAAGCATCAATGTACAGTATAGTGTTATGTAATGCCTGCCTGACTTTAAATGACGGTTTCTAGTTCACCATTTAAGGACTTCATTCTAGTCTACCAACAAGAACGTGTACTTAAAGGTCATTTAGTCTGGCACTGGAACAAGGCGCAGTTTGGGAGTTCATTCTGACGAAACCAACACAAGTTTAAGGACATTCTCAAAACGCGTCCATCACTACTCTGTAAGTATTACGGAGGTTGATTCAGAACCAACACACCATAAACATTCGTTCTGTCAATAAGTAGAACGTTTTGGGAATGCAGACCAATCAAATTAAATCGGAATATGATAAGGCCTAAAATTTTCCCTAGCATGGTGTTTATCATATCATAAAAGATGATATATATTATGTATTATTGAAATACGACATAAGAGGAACTTCATTTTTTTCTTGGACACTTTTGTAATTAATCGATATAAATACAAGCCTAATATAGATGACCGAGTAACTTCATTTTCATCAAACCATAGGTATATTTAATCCTATGGAATCCATTCCAAGAATAAGTAAGTCATCTAGGCCCTTCACTAATAACACTTATATTCCCCTACTAATCTAACGTTCTTGACATGTGGGCTGCAAGTGGAATGTCAAAACATACACGTAAATCACTATTATGAAGTGAATCAGAGTGGAGGCGTGACGGCCGTTGGACGCGTGCCCAGTGTCACTCGGTGGGCCAGGCGAGCGCCTTACTATCTGTCAGTGTGATGGGTGCCTCTCTGAACCTTTGACCACCGGGGCGAGCGGTTAATACTTAATACGGTATACAACGAGGGTTGGCAGCCTCTCGGCTCGCAGGGGAAAGGTCAATTATCCTGTCCCTAAACGGAATGAGGCCTTTATTTCAGTCGTGCTGTACAAGTAGTACTTCCTCTCCCAGTACAGCAATTATACTTTATTGTAAGGCGTAGTGTACTTAAAGCAGTACGTACATGGATTTGAGGTCAAGCCTTTTTTTGTTGTGAATGAATATAACAACGTAATAAACAAAGAAGTATACGTCTGACGTTCAGCTTTTCTGTATGAAAAACGTTCACGGCGTGTCTAGATGTCCGACGTATTGGGGGAAGAGCGCAAACTGTTGGTGTTAATAAAAGCTACAAGTAATTTTATTCCATTGTAACATGTATAGGCTAACTGCCTAAATCCATCATCTACTTGTAACTCAGCCTGAGTTAGTAACTGTGTACGTTCATAGGCCCACCACTACGCCTCTCTTGTACCACGTCCACCTGGATACCCCATACCGGTACTACTGCCGGCCGCACTCCGGTACGATGCTACTGACTAAACCTTTGGAAAAGGTTGCCTCTGCCTTTCAAACGGGTAGATCGATTTTGGCAGACCGATTAGAGTCGAGCAAAAACGCATACAATTGATAAATACACGTTCCTTGGTGGGTGGTACGAGGGACACAGTGAGCTAAGAGCCAAAAGACCAGTTCATCTAGAACGGGCTGTGTCGTCAACGCTTACGACAAAATCTCAATTTGAAAGACTTTATGCCTTCAGCTGCAAGTGCCAACCCAAGTCATGGACGATCATGTATGGATTACAAACAGATACGACACTATTCCTTATTCTTACGACACATAAACATTTAAACAAATATCCAAATTTAAGGGTGCATCCTGTATCTAGCATGCATATCATGACTTCCGACTGAGTCCTGGAGGCCTGTGTATGATTCTTCTGACGGCATAAATGAAAATAGCTTCATAAACTGGTGGGACAAGGAACATTTTCCGGCCGCATATTAGAGCCTTATGCACTCAAGCGAATGATCGATATTAAGGGTGCAGAGTGCACCCGGTGCGCATGATTTGGCCGCCAAGTGCACCATTTTAAAAGCTGTGAATCTGGCTAGTGCAGCCTTTTTCAAATGTGGTTTCAATTCAATTGATTCAATTAATTAGAGCGAATGTTTTGAATCGCACCTTGTTCATTATCTTCTGACCTTTACACCTGGCAAGTGTATAGACGAAAACATTGCAGGGCATGTATAGAACAGATCCTTGACCACTGGTATTAACGATCTTTTCACTGTCTGCAGTGGCCATTCATTGAGCCCCATGGCTTTCTTACACTTTACAATAAAACACCAACAGAAGGAGAGAAAACAAAATCAAAAGTGCAACTTACCGATTTTCGTGGTCCTCTTTACTTTTGTTCTCTTCTCCAGTGACCACAATCCGAGACGTGCTCGTCGTCACCACCTGGCCGTCTATCACGTACTTCCTCGTCTTTGTTAACGTCCTATAGTGAGCTTTGTTGTCCTGAAACAAGGCACGGTAGGCTCTCGTAAAGTTTACTACGTAGACATCCGTGGAATTAGGGGAACTAGAGATCTAAGGGTCCGTCGGGTGCGTTGCTGTTACAGATGTCTTCAACGTTTAATTAAAGAACCTTTTTTGATTTAAATATTACCAAATATATATTTAAATTTTGTATTTATATCTCACGTATTAATATAGGTGCAAGGATGATATTTCATTGACCTTAAAAAGAATTAACCAGAAACATAATACTTAAACGTGCGCTGTAGCAAATTTCCAAAGACTTCCATATTATTATTAGAAAAAAAGAGAACTCAACTGTACTATATTCATTCTAAATATATAAATCGGGCATCAAGTAAACAACACCGTTGGTTCGATACAAAACCACAGGGCTCGACAAATCGGGTGCTTGTAATTTTTGCCGTTTTAAAGCATCTTAAACTTGACACGTAAAGAAAAGAAATTTTTGGGCTACCATCTTTTAATTCCGGGCAACAAAGTAGAGATATGTGGTTGCCCGATAGACATCTACGTTTTGAAACGATTTGTCGAGCCCTGAACCAAATACCGGCAAAATCCAAACCTGATTATTCCTTTCGATGTATAGAAATCTTAACGGTGGCTATTTCATTGCCTGTCACGATAAAAGCGTAAAGCAATGGACCTTAAATATGTACGGTAAGAATTGAGAATCTTTAGTCTGTACCTGTTTGTTGGTGGTGCCTTGTCTGTCGGCCTCGTTGCGGCTATCCTTGCTCTCTTTACTCCGGTACACCAGACCCCGCCGGTCGTCGGCCGGCGACACCGGGGTAGTGGGTGTCTGGGGCATCCGCCGCTCCTCAGAGGGCCTTTTAGAGAAGGACCTGGGCCCTTCTCCAGGCGATGACGGTGAGGTAGGGGTGGTGGGCTGCGACAGGTCCAGCTTGTGCGGCACTTCCCTTTGGTTATTAGACCCTGGAGTTCTGGAGGAAGGCGTGGCCCTGTCTGCTGGGGATGGCTGCGTCTGACCACTCACTGGAGAGATGGTCTTGGACGGTGCCCCGCCAGCATGGCCATTGATTATCACCGAGGTAGTAGTGGTGGTGTCGGTCACCGCGCGCCCGTTGGGGGCCGGCAGGGCCTTATGTTCGTCCTCTGGGGTCAACACCTTAGGCGAGTCCTCGCCTTCGTCGGCCACATACATGAGCACCTCCTGGTCCTCCACGTCGGGCTTGCTCGGGGTGGTCTTACCCTGCAGCTGCTCGTCCTCCAACTCGTCTGTTGGGTCACTCATAATGATGTCATTAATGGCGTCCAGGACGATGGCCGGCACCGAGGGCTGCGTCGTCTCCGACTTAATGACTTCATCGATGATCTCACCCAAGACGCCCTCTGAGGCGGCCTCTCCGGCCTGCTGCTGCTTCTCCGGGCTCTCGCGGTTCTCATTCTCGTCAACTGAAGTCGGCAAGGAAGTGTCCGACTTGGAGGTCTGGGAAAAGAACAGCAAATTAAAAATAAGAACGGGTAGACGATTTCAGCGATAAACTTTTAGGTTACTTTAATTCAATGACCATCGGAGATATATCTATTTGGTCATTCATAGATATTTATTTGACTGAATTCCTTTAAATTTCATTATCTGAAATTATTTATTCGTTTAGAATAGTCTCAAGGCACGAGCGTTTTTAGACTAACTTTCAAAAAGATATATACGTATCTGAATAACAACCTTCCAGATTCTTATGTACATTAAATTTACCGTCATGCACGTCCAAGAAACACCTATTGCCCATGCACTTTGAACGTAGAAAAATACCAAAATATATATATATATGTATAAAGATACATGCGGACGAAATCATCTCCTATTTCAGTATGAATTTTATCTTGTCTATCTTTTACTTCGACATTAATTGTGAAAGTGATTTATTTTAGTTTTCAAACGATTGTGGAATTATGACATTATTTTTTTTGTTTTTATGATTACGAACGCATTAATGAAGCTTGGGGGTCAACATGGGATTACAATTTGATTTCAGGCCCAGTGAATGTTATCGCATTTGGTTTGTGCGAACAAAAAGCTTTAGACTATTTCTTAATAAGGTTCATATAAAACGACTATTAGAAATTATATTAGCTCTGTAAGCAAAATGAAATACTGTCATCAGTAGGGGCTGTGATAATTCGAGATTACACGTATGTTATTATGCCTTAATATCTGATCACATGGTCCATTAAGTGTTTGTTTAACGTCTTTAACATTACTAACTTGCATTTAATGTTGATATAGATGATGATATAGGATTTATATCATCGTATTTTTCTAAAGAATATCCACTTCAGTTGACCTTTCAAAGTTAGTGACCATTCATTTATCATGGTTATATTTACATACACTTTATTATCCTCTTCTGTTAATCTTATCAATTTTTAGTACTTATTTCTATACCGCAATAGCCTTGTACTTCTAACCGAAAACTGGTACCTATCCAACGTTCCTCACCGACAAATGCACATGCCCAGGTATCTCTTCAATACGCACTTGTAAGCACCTGCGCTGACCAACAATGTAAATCTACCACATACAACTACGAGACTCTAGAGGCTGTAAATTTTCTTCGAAAATAGTAAAAAAATTATCAATTCAGAAAGTAAGGTTAAGCACATGTATAAGAAATCATTCTTTGATATTCACATCTCTGTTTTTTTCACTCATTTTCTTCACTTCATCAATAGTTTGTTCAATGAAGTGAGCATTGAGGGAACTGGGAAATAAAGAATTTGTTCATTACCCTTAAAGAAAAAAAGAATCGAACCACAACGTGTGAACAACCAAACTTAACCGTTAAACTCAAGCCGCCACCAGGGGGATGCATACAGGTGGTCAGGTAACTAAGCGGGCAAGTTCTTAGCACCTGATTCACCTTGGTAGTAGTACTAATCTTGATGGTCTACAGAATGAAATATACGTGCTTTATCATGTAATTACTATCAAATATGAAAAAAGGAAATTCCACATTTGGTATTGATTCCGGGGGCGCTGTTGAGCCGTAGAGAATGATTATGTATATGGAAGCTGGTCTTTCTGATTGATGTCAGTGATATATATTTTAAAACCATCAAGATTAGTGGCCGATGATTTAGTAAGAAGGTCAGTCAGATGCAGAGGGGGAGCAAGCAGGGGAGACAGCAATATACCACAGACCTCTGAGGAGCGTCTACCGCTGTCCATCACAGCCTTAGCCACACCCTCCACCTCCTTATATGGAGGCACTACCGCCTCCTCCTCCTCATACCCCGCCTTAAAACACTCCTCATGCTCAGGGGCGGGCCCCTCTCTGACTAGCCCCGCCTCCTCCACCTCCTTATATGGTAGTAACTCAGCTGCCTCCTCTGCCACCACCACAGGACTAGAAAGGTTAACGGGAAGGGAGGGAGGGAGAATCGGGGAATCATGTGGCAGCACCTTGGATCGTTCTTCCATACGGGCTATCACATCCTTGACACTAGCGCGGGGGGCCGTGCTACTACTGGCGGCCGGGGTGGGGGCCTCTTGTCGGGGTACCTGATCCTTAGTGGGAGCCGGCTCGTCGTCGTCGTCCCCGTAGTCTGGGGGAGGCTCCAGTACCTCCACCGGCAGGCTGGTCGGGCCCTCCTGGGCCGAGGGCGGGGCAATGTCACTCAGTTTCATCCGCAGCGGCTCTTTCTTCGGCGTCGGTGCCAGTTCCACTGTTCTATTGTTATCCGGCGTTGTCTCGCGCGGTTTTTTCTCCTCCAGTTTGTTCGTGACGCCCACAGGGGGGTGACTGTTTTTCACTGGCTCTGGTGTCTTAGGCAACGTTTCTTTGGGCACCGGTTCCTTGGGCGCCGGTTCCTTGGGCGCCGGTTCCTTTGGCACCGGTTCCTTGGGCGCTGGGGCCTTGGATGCCGGGGCCTTGGACACGGGCAGAGGGACCGTTTTGCTGTCGGCCAGAGGGGAGACTGGCGTGCTGGGTACGCTGCTGCCAACACTGCTCTCTGTCTGATTGCTCGTGTTTGATTTAGAGCGATTGAAAACGGGCGCCCGACTGTCACTCTACAAGGGCAGGAGGCACAAGCTTGAGCAGTGCCTTAAAACGGCTTCAAAGCGAACAAAGCAACGAGTGACTGGGCCGTTCTAGGGAACGGCCAGCCGGAATAGTATACCAACAGTATATGGTGGGGTTCTTTGTATATTTACAAATGCAGGTGTGTTTTCGGAAGGAAACGAGATATCAAAGCCAACCAATAAATTAGCACTTTCATTTTAATTACTTGATACGACGCATCTGGTTTATTTCTTTGAAAACCTTCACGCCATAGGATTGTATTGCCTATTCGTTCTTAAAATACAACTGGAATATGTGCAAGGTTTACGTTAGAAATACTGCTAATTTAGATTGTTGGCTTTACATAAATGTACATAAATGTACTTCGTCAGTGTTCTTTTTCATACAGAACTACAAGCAAAAGTTGAAAAAGAACTACTGAATTCTAAGTTTAACACATCTATTGGTTCATTTCATTTTATCAAAAGAAACAAGGAAAAGCTTTCTACAAGCAAAATGTCCACTCAATTAATGCACACACTGACACTTTAAAATCCAACTGTAACCCTCCATAGAAATTAAGAAGTACATGTGTTTATCCAATTTTTCCTGCTAAACAAAATCGGAATACAAATTTCATTTTCAATTTCTTCCTTCTAAATGAAGTCTTCATGCAAATTTTGATCGGCTTTGCAGAAAGTCTTAAAACGAATATCTATACGATAAGCAGGCTTAGGTGAAAGACAGGTATAGAAAATAGACTGTATGGTATGACTATGAAAGAGGCTGTAGTCTTGACTAAGATGTCAGAGTGACAGTCAATTAACTCAATAATCAGAGAAGCTGGATTTTAAAGTGTTAGCTGAAACTTTGTAGAACAGAAAAGCCATCCCCCAAAGTTAACACAATTTAAGCTTTATGAAAAATAAGGTTAGACAGGCAATGTACATGTGCTTAATAGATCCGCTGGACCCTCACTAATTAATTAAATGAACAAAATACCATCAAATATCACCACTGTCCGTCGAATATCCCAATTTTACCCGCTTATTAACAAGCATACACACCTATACACCGTTGTCAGGTGTAGTATAGATAATAATATTCATAAAATTAGGGGCATGAGTAGCAAAAAATGGGTCAGAATCGTCTAAGCGCTGTATTTAAAAGACGGAATGTAGCTACCTGGAAAAAATTGGTTAGTGTCTCGGTGATACTACTAGAGAAAATACCTACCCTGGGGGTGTCCGGGTCGCCAGTGCTGCCTGATTTACTAGACAAGGAGATGCTGTCCCCGGTAACGTCCAGTTCACCTGACTGACTGTCAGAGTCCTTGTAGTCAATTAAAGGCTGAAAAGAAAAATAAAAAGTTTAATCTTTAAAACAAGTTTTCGGCACGACGAACAATATATTTTCTTTTCCTAATTGATTTCGAAAAATAAAGATATGACGCAAAGACAGTTGTGACTTAAAATATTTTGTTACCATCAATAATATGCAGAGAAATTTATTAATTGTTTATTGAAGAAATATTCTCCCTGTATCGTGGGCCTCTATATTACCCCGTTTCCTAGAGACATGCATATATAAGATATGGACCAGAAATGACTTTCATCATTAGCACCAATTTCACATTATGTCAATCACCTTTATTTATGGTGGGGTTTTTTTTTGTGTGTGTGTTTTTTGTTTGCGATTTGCGAAAGCTCTGCTGTTGGCTCCAGTACCTATGTGTTTTATACATTAAATATCATTCAATAAACCAGTTTCTCACCTTAAGGGCCTTATCGTCGACATCAGTTTCTGTAACTTCAACATCTGCCTTGGCTTCACTAATCAACGCGACGACCTCCTTCGGATCAGTGGAGTCTTTTACAAATGGATGCTGAATGAAGAAAATTATTACAAAATCAATACGACTTCATAAGATGCAATTTAACATTTTACAAGACTTTTGACAAATATAGCTGTTACATTTTGAAATCATTGTAATAGTTTTCGCGGATTCATTTTATACAAACTAATCATTTTTCATTAAATTTTCTCAAAGTAAATCTGGTGTACATTGACAATATATTTCAAAAGATGCTTCTTCAGCGCTTTCTTACCAGTAGAAGCTCTGTTGCTGTTGGTCGTTCTTCGGGAAATTTGGTCAAACATTTCTTTAAAAAGTCATTGAAATCAGGGCTCCTGAAAACAAAGGCACCGGTAATTTAAATATAATAATTGTGTGGGTCATCAATGTATTTGTATATATCTTTGTTTTATTTAGTTCCAAATAACATATAACAGCCATCACTAAGCCTCCTGTTAAATTGATGTGTCATTCAGAGAGACTGTTCGATAGATAACATGATGTCGGAGCCCAAAATGGATCAAAGACTGTGGGCTAGGCGTGTAGTGGTTAGGGAGGGTTGGCTCGGAGGGTGGACGCTGACTAGCCACACGTTCTGAACACATTACGTGCAGTGTCAAGCGTGACTGCGGAAGACCGCGTCTGAAAAAAGGGTTCCGGATGGCTGAACCCAACGGTATGTCCCCAGGCTCCGCACCGTAAAACCACTATTTGACATGTGAACTGAATGTACACTTTTGTGAGATTTAAGGTTTTTCGTACAACGTGGGTCTCATAAGGTTAGAAATAAACTAAAAGTATAAACATTACTTTTGAGTTATAAGGAGGAAATTCTTGGGGAGTGCCGGAAAAAACAGCAAGTCTGGATGAAGAATTACGGTAGTAGTACAACTTGGCAGTCCTATCAGATGGGGAGAAGCTATACACCCTTCACGTTCATCTGATGTCCATTAGTAAGAACAGGAACCAAATTTAAGTCCCTGTCATGACCAATATAAGATACTCTTTGGGGTTTTCAGGCATACTGGCCACGTGTAGAAGAACGTTTTTGAGATAAGATTTGACGGAGAAACAGTCTGCTGAGAGCGACATCTCTCACTGCATTGAAAATAAATTTACATTTTCAAATCACATTCAATCGAAAACCTTGTTAACTCCTTAGATCTGACAAAATCAAACCCAAGACTTGCATGGGAACCTAAATCAAAAGATTATGCCTTCCTAAACCAATTGAATTGTTACACCATCAGTTAAGTTCAATGATTTATTTTGTACAGGTACTCTACTTTTCTCGTCTTCTATGTTACTATTGCCCAGTAGGGAGCTTGAGTTATGTTACTCTAATGTGTTAAATGGGGCAGACTGGGAGATGGTCTTAGCGCGGCTGAGTGACTGGCTGGATGGTAATCAGATCCAGGGTTAGGGACCAAACCTTCAAGAGAGCAAACCTTCCAGATAGGTCTTAGGGTGAACCAAATAAGATAAATTCATTGCAGCTATGATCATTCCATAGGAAAAATCTGTTGGTAGTATTGTTTATACGGTGAGTTATACTCAATGCATTCAGAAATTATCCCTACACGCATCAACCATAATAGTTTATCTTAATTTTATTCAACAGGACTCAGGACTTACAAATTAGGAATTACAAATTGAACAAATGCTGACGGGTTAAAACATAGGTTTACATTCAAACGAGCATTGAAGAGTATCAGGTGTTTGTAGGCTTTTGTTGAAGTATTACGTTTAATGCTGTGAGAATTGTATAACCAGGAAGTATCACATCTATTTAAAAGAAGAATTGAGTAAGTGAACGTTGTTAAAAAATGTTATTAACCGACATGTTTCATCTTTTGTCAGACTACTTCAATCTATTTAGATGTGAAACGATGCGTGCAATCACACGTAATTACTGCTTTTAAAAGGATTCGAACCGATCCACAGTAGTACACCCTGTGATTAGCCTTGAATAATTGAATATTTACTAAAGTAGTTATACATTTGCTATAAAAACTACATTTTATTATGAAAAGGGGTTACTGATTTAGGAAGGGGAACATAAAGGTATATACAGTGACGGCCCATATCTTTTTTTATTTACCTTGAACATTTACTTTCATATTTTCACGGTGGATGACCATTACATATGTTCACGTCCATATTGGCCATTCCAGGGGTAGGGAGCATTTATTTATAATCGATCAGAAACATATTTACCATCGACTTGGCCGGTCAAGTGACGGTGGATCGGACTTCTGGATTTTGATGAGAACACGCATAGGGTGCATGTCGTGGTTGGGTGGTTCCATCTGAGCAAATTCTATTAATGTTACGCCTGCAAAGGTCAAAGGTGCTGCGTTAAATCATTTGAGCATAAAAAAAAGAAGAGGAAAATAAAAAAAAGTGCAGGTAGAGCGACGTGAATGAACTATAGACGACAGGCTGAGTGCCCTATACAAACTTGTCTTGCGTGACTACACCAGATTTCAATGGACATTCTTTGTGGAATCTTTTCATTCTTTTTTCGTTTAGTCAATAATCGTGGACCTTCACTGAATTGAATGTAAAGATGTTCATTGGCTCATGTACTTCAAAAAGAATTTTAAGAATACTCTACAAATTCCTTAAAAAGAGTAAACTTCAACTATGTTTATGTGCCTTGTATTTAAAGCCATACATTATATACAGTTCAATTTCCTCAGCCGCAAAACGTGTACGTTCACAAAATAAATATCGGTATACTCCAGGGTGTTTTTATCTGTTTTTTTGCTTCTCAACTGATTAGAAAAGACTAGTCTCCTTGAATTAGTTGAAATGTGTTAAACTCTGGCAACTGTTAGATACCTCAGGGCATATTCTTTTTCTTTCAACAAACCGGAATGGTCGGCTATTCATAGAACACAAGGACTGCGTTTCTTTTGGCGGTGCTATATCTTTCTGGTCTATGCAAATTAGGTTTTACTTACCAAGAGACCATATGTCGGCGCTGTAATCATACGGCGAGTCCTTAACTGTCTCGCACATCACAACTTCAGGAGCCATCCTGCAAAACGCAATGAAATTTGTATTTTTAACAAAATGTTTTTTTTTTATTCCTTTTCCGTTTCAAATTAACAGCCACGGTTCACTTACTTCATTTGGTTGTATTTGAATAGTGTTTTTCATTTCAAAATCATAAGGTATCGATTTCTAGGACGGAAATAAAATGTACCTTTATTTATACAAAGGAGTACCCTTTTTTCTATTCGATTACCAAAATACTTTTTTTTTTTAAATCTTCACAAAGCTTACCAGTAGGGCGTTCCGATGAAGGAATCCCGTCTTTGTTTAGTCCTAGTATTTTTGGCGGACACACCAAAATCAGCTGCAACAAAAATCATTGATGCCAGTTAATTCAGTGTATATAAAAAGTAAGATTAAACCTTCAAACCACATGCTACATCATTCAAACATCTTACAATTTTATATCAAAGATCCTTGGCTGTGAAGTTGCTTTGGTGTAGCTGACATCTAAGTGAATACCATTCAATATTCAGTCAATCAGTGTTACCCCTTGAAATTAAATACTATAAACATTTAATAAGTTTTGTGTTCGATCCTCCTGTGCCACTTGCCTAGCTTGACCTGGCCGTCGAGCTGGCACAGCACGTTGCCCGCCTTCAGGTCCCGGTGGATGACCTTCATGGAGTGGAGGAACTCCAGGGCCTGCAGCATCTGACGACACACGTAGCGGATCTGCACCTCGTTGAGCGGCTTCTCCAGCTCCAGCATGATGTCGTCCATGGCGCCGCCCTCACAGTACTCAATGTACATCTGACAAACGACAAAGGTACTCATTCAGTGATCAGAATAAGGTTTCCATAGTCAGGGTCTAGTCAGGCCGTCTTTACTGAGAGTCTGAGGACCTTTCAGATGGCCCTAATTTACATTTTGAGTCAAAATATTGGACTTTCTACGTACCAGTAGGGCCCTTTAACAAGACTTTCTGGAGGCCTGACGCAGGTTTTTTTTTTAATTTACGTCGTTTTAAATTTTGCCAGACATGTCCGACACATAGCCCTTAAACGTCGAACAGAATAATTGTCCAACAAAATATTGAAAATATTGGTAAATTATGTTCAAAATGCCCGACAATGTATACAAGGATGTCCCAGGGTCAGCTCATGAACGTCGGGCACAATATCCGGCTTTTTGACAAACATTGCTTACGGTTTTTTTTGGAGCGTGGGGCCGTCGGGGCCGTTCTATTTTGATCACTGCGCTCACTGTAATATGTACTTCTAATAAGGATATTATTAAATAAATATTCCATGATCAAGAATTAGTAGGCTAGCACAGGACCATGTGATTAGCGAGTTTACATGGTTATAACCCCTATCGATAGAAAATCCAGCGTTTATGGGGAAAATGGTATATCGAGAACGGGAATAGTTGACTAGTTTCTTTAACAATACCATGGGAAATGCTATCTTCTTTGACTCATTAACCTAATCGGTCATACATTCCTTGTGGTTTCTTTTTTATGTATGTTTGTGTGTATGTGATCGCATTGTTGTAGTTTTGTTTGTGAGGCTTTAATTCGCGTTAGTTTTTCTGTGAGGGCGGGGCGGGGCTGGATTCATTTTTTGACTAGAGGGTCAATTCGACCCTCAAATCCCAACATCCCAGGAACAATCCATCCAAGATATCCTAACTAGTTCAATATATCAACATTAACTTTTATTCATCTGGGTATTCATTGATTTTTTAAGTTTTTGTTTTTATCAGCAAATTGCCAATGTAACTTAAAGGGCATTGCCGTTAACATTGATCTTCTGCTTGTGCTTCTTCTGCCAATCTTCGTCATGTTCATGGCTTCTGATAACCTCTCATTTAATTCCCTTCGTATACACTGAACAGTTTCACGCATTACCCACCATTTTCTAAACCATCTAGTGATTCAATCACGCAAATTTAACATATTCAAGAATACACGGCGACTTTCTAGCTAAACTGGGTACAGTTTGTTAGGGCGTGAATTATCACACAAGACGGAAAAGTTGCCCTCGTGTGACCTAGACTTACGAGATTAAGATTAGCACAATGACCACTAGCGTAGTCGCACACATAATACTTCCTAATTGATCTTTAGACGATCATAACCGACGTTCAAAATAGGTGCACTAATCTAAAGAGTAAACAATGATAGGTGCGTGTCAAGCTGTATGTTTTTTCTTGATCAAAAACTGAACACCTTACAATGCCACACTGTACGTCACCCGTCAGTCCCTAACTCAAGACCCATTTGTGCCCCACATCGATAGTATAATAGCACCGAAAGTTTTTTGGTCTTGTGCCAAAAGAAAGCAGGTGAAAGAATGTGATGAAGTAACTGATCCTTTTTTTAGGACAACGTGTTTTATACAGAGATTCCCTGATCAGGTAATTTAATCCCCCTAGCTTATCACTCTGACATGCACTTAGAAGCGGCCTCAAGCCCCTGAACGTTCTGTCTACAGGGGTCGAAGAAACTAGGCGCCTAAGGACCAGAGGCACACGATTAAAGGTCTTTTTCAAAATATTATTCTTTTTACATTATTTTTTTACTATTTTCAAAACAAACTTTTGATCTGAATTTTTTGTATTTTTATATTTTGCACGAAGTTTACATGGAGTCCCAACTTAGACCCGAGTGAGAGCCCCTTGGTTTCGAAACTTAGGGTCTGATTGATAGACGCATTTCAATTTTTAGGACATTCGAACCGCTTGATATCCTTGTTCTTTTGGTCAATGGATTGAGAAAATCGGTACTCTATCGTGTCCATCTATCTTTTAATGTCTTTATGATTAAACTGCAGCTAAAAAAGAACAACGTTCCATAGCATATGCATACGCTTTTCCAAAAGTTTTAGGGAAGAAACATAATGTAACTGTAGTAATGATGTTACACATGTACATTCTGATTAATATTTGAACAGATTGGGGACAAGAGACGAGCCTGTTAACAGATTAGGATGATGATTCTAAAGATCAAAGTCTAAATACTGCTCTAATGATCCTATCACATATACTATCACCGGTAACAAGGGACTGATAATGATGTCAAACCACTTGATGTTACAAATGAAACCTTGTTTCATAAAGTTAACGCTAGTAAAGCCAATCTAAACCTTCGGTATTAGTGACAATAGTCTACTGGTATTCATGCCCTTATGAACCTGTACAAGGAATGTCGGTGTATGTTGGCTTATCAAAGTTAACAAGTGCAGATCAACAACAAAATGCACATACTTCCCACCTGAGATTTATCGAGTATGGTGTGTACTCATGTCCATGTCTCATACGATACCGATAGTCTCAAGAAAAAGAAAACAAAATTAATCTATCGAATTACATGATAATTGACAGCAAAATAACTTTACACTTACCCATAATTTGTCACTGAATAAGAATGCCTCGTGGAGACCAACAACGTTTTGGTGTTTGCATTCTGAAAGAATTTCAATTTCCACCGTGAAATCTTCAAGTTCTTCTTCATTTTGGATATCGACTTGCTTCAAGGCAGCGTATATTCCAGTTTCCTTGTTTCTTGCCTGTGAATACAAAGAAAAGCACAGTCAATTTGCGAATGCCTCAGACATAAGCACTACGTTTGTGGTTCTGATTTAAGAAGCTGTATGAACTAAAATATGTAACTTAAAGCACGGTGTAACAACATTTACCTTACTTAAGCTACAAAGTACTAGTAGAAGAATTGTGGCTATGAGTGCTTCGAACCAATATCAAGTTTTTGGAGTACCGGCATTATCAGTACCAACCCTCAGAATACCAGTACGGTATGCCAAGTGTAACTTGAAATACTTTCGAGATATGACCTATAGTTAACGTTAGTAAAATATGTTCACTTGTGTAATCCCCTAACTGATCAAAAATAGATATAAGAATTAGATAGTAGCTCAGAGACTTATTAAACTGTGACCTGTCGGTATCCAATTCGTTTAGGGATACCTGAACCTGGTAAACGTTTCTTGTTGCTTGGTTTAGTATGTACTATACCTAATACTTACATGGAAAAACAATTTCAATTGTAGTGAATTTAGGGTTCGAAAGTAACGTCAGCCCGTCAGCCTCAGGCTCATTGTTTTGAATCAGGGGTGACAATTTTGGAGAAAACTAGTACATTAAAATTAGTCACACTTGAATAAGCTTTACTATTTACGGGCTGACAGCCTGAAAGTTAATTTCGAACCCTGAGTGAATAGGGTTCATAAAAAAATTAAAGAAGACTTTTAAAGGGAGCTCATAATATCAGGGCGAGTTCATAAATACTTAGCCCTCCAGAAATACCAGATAATTAAACACCTATAGTGTTTTCCTGTAAATATTATACCTGGTCGGTACTTGTACATCTCATACACATTTTAGGAGCGGTACCTGGGCAGGGCTCAAACAGGTGGCAGGGGAGGCTGATACACGACTTGTGGGCGTGGTCCCTATCAGAGATCTGTAGGTAAGCCCCCTGTCGACCTGTGGCACTAATCCTTTGATCCAGGCAATATGACGGGCGGTAATCAACCCCTGTACGAACAGGGGAATGCACTCCTTCCGATACTGCCGCTGTCCAATCCGTTTAGGGATAAACCATGCCTACTGATATTCATTTCCAAGCTGTGAGCTACACATTTTTCTCTCTGGCCACGTGGGTCAGTGCCATTTGAAAGCTCATCGGCATAGCCACTTTCTCACTTACCCAGTCAAAATAACATTGATCATGAGATATTTTTGTTGCATTGATCATTTTCACAATATTGCTCATTTGCGTTGTAGCTGACTTCAGAGCAAGCTACGTGATTCTATTAACTTTCATTATTTGAGGAAAAACCATTGGTCAACTAGTGAGCGGCCTAATAAGATTTACTGGTCCGAGCTCAAAACAACTGGCAGCTGACCGCAGTCCACAGCGCAACCTGGTGTTCTTACAGTCTTACTTCAGCTTACGTTTCGTTTGAACTGAAATGGTCATTACAGTGAGTACATCGGGATGAAACTCAATAACGACCCACCCCTAACAAGCACGATACTTTATATTTAACTCACTGCATGTACAGTATTACACATAACATCTAATGATATCAGCCAATAGCGTTAATAACGAAACCATTAAAGGGACAACCGTCACTTTTACTGGGTACTTCGCCAACGATAAAGTTCTAGATCATGTCAATATTTCTAGGAAATAGCACTTTGACCCTTTCAATATTAATTTTACTCTCGTTCGATTTTTATGGTACCTCCCGTGAATTATTTCTAAGCGAGGTCGGAACTAAGAATACCAGTGCACTTTTATCTGTTTTCTTTTTATCAGGGGAATCCCAACAGGATTTGCGTTTCCGTCTCGAGGACGTTTCGGTTTTTAAGGCATGGTATACCAAACTGGGACAGTCGTTCTACTTGACTCGGCTGTCTCTTCCCTTACCAGCTTACAGTCTGTCGCTACATGGTGGTCACAAGTGTCAATCAAAGCGGCTATTATAACGCTTCTTGATTCGGAGTTTTCTTTTTTTTCTAAGTTTGGCTCACCTCAATGTCTACAACTAATATGCATAATATCACATACTTTAAGAGTAAACCTCCTCCACTATATTTTTTATTTGTAAACATGAATAGTATCAAGATACAGTTACTATAGACTTCACATAAGCAACTTAACAAGGTTATTTCGCTGTTAATGAAAATGAGAATAATTAACGCTTTGCTTATGATTTTCTATTAAATTACATATAACCCCCCTCCCCCCCCCAAAAAAAAAAAACGAAAAAAAAAAACAAAAAAAAAAACAGCAACAACAACAACTCTAACGGATATTACTTCTTTCAGATATTAAGCATCTCAATTTTTCTGTGTGTCTTAAGAAATATATTGCTTTTCTAAGTTCATAGTGTACGTTACTCGACCCATAGTTCTACCTTTTTTGCTGAGGGTTAACCTTGCCCGTAAAAAAGGGGGATAGTTCAACAACAAAAATAGAATGACCCATTCTTTATAGAAACGACCCATGCTTCTTAAAAATCCAAATACAGCTCTTTACTGATACATCTTTTTTTTCTCTAAGCTTCGTTTGAATACACCCTACGGGTTGCGCTGCATTCATATGGAGAGGGGTACCAGTGGTAGGACTAGTAAGGACGTCCTGTCTGCAGGGTAAGAAAGCAAAGTAAACCAAGTGTGGATCTGGGTGAACCTGTTCTACATATATCAACTGACTGGGTAGGTGGGGAGATTGTAGGTGGGGGGCCGGGGGTGAATACCTTTAGAAACACATGACAACACTGATTATTAAACTTTCAGAATTTGTTGCTCAATGAATCGTTACTTTACTATTATAACGTCTTACAACTTAACTTAACTTACAACTTTACAAATCTTAACTCACTATGCTAACCATGATCAAGCGATCAAATCCTATGTAACAATTAATAAGCCAATGTCATCGTTTGTAATCGCCATTTACGTGAACATCGACATCTGAATTATGATCTTTTTATTATACAATATAGTAATTGTAATAACCAGAGTAGATCTGCATAAGCATTGAGAAAATAATTCAAAATATTCTTAAGTAATTTCATAACAATAAAAGACGGACATAGTTAAGGGTTTGATGTTTTTGACGTAAAGTCCCGAATGCATTGTTTTATTCAATTTGGTTATGGGATTTTCAATTAGGGTAAAGTTAGTACAGACAAAGGGAGCACAAAGCAATTGTTATTGCCCTTGTTTGCACATACTGTTGAGGGCTTTAGCCCGAGACATAGGTGTGTGCAAATTGGGGCAATAACAATTGCTGAGTGCACGCAAGGACTGTACTTGATTTATTCTATATCAAATAGACTACACAGAAAAAGCTGAAAATTTCTACTGGCATTACGAAAATTGGCATTAGATTCACAGACAGGTATTATTGCCCTGCAGGTCAATGACAGATCTTTTATTCACCAGTTTCTTAGAGGGCAATTAAGTCAATGGTGAAGGGTTAATAAGGGCTAGAATCCTGATATAGAATAAAATCGCCCCTTTCGTTTATGTTCTAACTTCTAGAATGAAATACAGGTTGAGAGATGGCCTGGCAGGGCTTGACAAATCGGGTGTCCAGTGGCCCAGGACCACCAAAATGTCTTACTGGGCCACTGAAATGAGTGCCTGAGTTCCCCAGTGGGCAACCAATGACCAAAATATAGGTTTGAACATTATGAACATCAAAATACATGGAAAGTGTAGGATCATAACCTGGATGTATTTTCTTCTTGATTGATAACTCTTGAGTTAACTGTCTTCTATTTTACCTTATTCTCTTCAAACATTACTGGGCAACTACATTTTGTAGCTGGGCAACCACTTTCAGGATTCTAGTTGCCCAGTGGGCAACCAGGTTTCAAATTGATTTGTCAAGCCCTGCCTGGTATTAGAATGGACCGTCCCAAGTAGTAGATCTAGTATGTAATACTAATAGATAATACTAATAGATTAGACCATACAAGGATATAACTTATCTAAATATAGACTTGACGTTACATCAGGTCAACTACCGTAGATATATGACTAGAATCTCTATGTCAAATTTACCCAAATCCACAAATCATTTAAGACAAAGTAGATGTCTAGATACTTACTAATAATACTATTAATAGCATGCCTTTGCACCATGTGATATGTCAGTGACCTGTGTAGAGTTCGTAAGTAACTTAAACTAGTGCTTACTCCATTCAAGCCAATATCTAGCCTAATAGCAGTACACATCACTATCAAGTTTCTAGATCATCCTCTAACTAAACTAGACTAGAGCAGAGGACCATGAAAATCGTCCTTTTAATACGTATTAGGTTCGTTCTGTCCCGTTTATCAGCATACAGGGGTAAAACCAAGGATTGATTTTTCAGATCTGTAATAAACATCTTAATGTTCGATCACCTACAGGCTATACAACAGATAAATCATCTCCACTTTGAACACCATCTGAGCAGGAAGCGGATAGCGGTGAACTACTTTGGCCCCCAAACTCACTGAACCGTTCTTACCTTGTAAACTTTTCCGAACGCACCATCGCCAAGTTCCCCAACGTTATCCCAGAGTTCCGTGGGATCAGTATTTGTCCTTATGTACTTTCCTATGTCCTTTTTGGATTTCTTGTCGCCTCCGCCGCCAGAGAAGAGGGCCTTCAGGCCCTTTAGAAAGGCCATGTCGGCGGCCCGAGACGGCCTCCCACTTCACCCAGTTCGGGTGGGGATTGACAACAACTTGACAATTTTTCACACACCTCCCCGATAAACACTGCAGAATTCCACAAGTTACAGTGTGGCAATGTCTCCATAAGCTACATAAGTAACTTTAAACACATTTCCATGTATGACTAACTCCTGTTCCTATTGCAAACGTGTCAGGCAGAGACAAATCTGTCCGTATTTTGTCAACAACCACTTCTGGATGCGACCTTCATCCGCCATGTTGAAATCACCACGCCTGCCCCACGGGATATGACGTCACCATTGTGGACACTTTCCGCGTAATCCGCTAGATGGCGGCAAAGTTTTGGCTTCCCGCCAGAAAGAACAGCTGATCATTGAACACTGCACACAATTAATTTGATAAAATATGCATATAATAAGCCCATCCAACATAGAGGATTTCCAGGGTTGGACAAGGGTCAGACAAAATTCACATAATTACAAAGCATCTTTGTCTCCTAGAGTTGGGGTTAATGAAATAAACAAGAATTATGTTTTCCTATATCCCCAATTAATTATATAAGTATTGATAAAACAGTTGACAGATCTGCAGGTTTGTCAGGCAATCAACATAATGCATTTCAGGGTTGGACATAATTATAATAGGCTGGGCTGACAGGTTTTAACATTGGTTCCTATATGGGGGAAAAGTCCAAAATTTCACATTTTAGAAATTTTGGGAGCAATCTATCAACCATATTGCTTTGGTTAATTTTGTTTTGTGCAACTCTCTTCAGGGAATGAGCACAGACACACTTTTGATAATATTTCATGGTAACCATTGTTGTTGGTATAAATTGGGATGTGCTTATTATAATATACATCAGCGGCAATTTAGAGAGGAGCCAGATGGTACATACCCCTTTTTTCCTGAAAAATTTGCGTTAGATCTAAAATTTAATGATAATCTGGGGAATATTCTTTTTCAAGAACATCCTTTTTTGAAACTATGATGGATCATAACTAGTCTTAATGTCAGCTCTGGAGCAGAGCTTCCATGAGAGGCGAAATAGTCTGTGTGTTCTTGTCATTGTATATATTCTATATGACAAATAACAACAAATGTCATTTTTGTGTTATTTGTGGCTTTAAGCCAATAATGATTTGTCAAGATATATTATTGATAAAATTTAGAAAAACTGTAAGGCCTAAAGCAAAAATTTTTGTTTTCAGGTAACCCGACCTACCGTAAAACCCCTAATTTAGGCCGCACCCTAATTTAAGCCGCACCCTGACTTTTGAGATTTGGTTGAGACTTATTTTCATCATTTTTTTCCAGAGGTACCATTAAATTCTATGTTGTGTAAAACCCTAATTAAGCCGCACCCTTAAAGTACAGGCCCACTTTGAACAAATTTATGGAACTAACCCTAATTTAAGCCGCGGCTTAAATTAGGGGTTTTACGGTACATACACTAAAATGTTGGCCCTGCCCTAACTCCTTTTTGATGATTTTTTTATCCTAATAGTAGTAAAAATTATAGTCCAGCTCGCCTCTTCGACGCAAAAGTCAGGTCTTGCCCGGCTCACCAGCAAAACATTTACTACTAACTGCTATAAAAGAGACTTGATTATATTTGGTTGATTTGGAGCTGGTGAGCCGGGCAAGACCTGACTTTTGCGTCGAAGATGCGAGCTGGACTTTAATTTTCACTTCTCGTGAGCGGAACATTCTAAACTCCACTCACTTCCTATGCCACAAACTGTTTTAAAAGAGATTCTATATAAATGAAAGTTTAATAGTTTTCAAGGTATGTCTATCTCGCTACATACTCGTACAAATGAGTTAAAAGGTTATGCAATTGATAAATAAAGAACACTAGAATTAAAGTCATATGATAATTTTTATTTATCTTTACATCTTTACATCTTTAGGTCATTTACAAATGAATCAAAGGTTATCTTTACTTTCCAGTTGAACCAAAGCCTGCTATTCCTCTCTCAGTTTGATCTAATGATACTTCTTCAATCAAATCAGCAATAAAAATTCTCTCTAAAATCAACTGAGCTATTCTATCACCTTTTGCAATTTTAAACTCAACTTCACCAAAATTAAACAAGATGACGCATACATTTCCACGGTAATCCGGATCAATTACTCCGGCACCGACATCAATAAAATGGTTGTATGTAAGGCTTGATCGTGGAGCAATACGGCCATAGCATCCTTCAGGAAGTGCAATTTGAATATCAGTTTTAACTAATACTTTTGCTTTTGGAGCTACAACGTAATCATAAGCGCTGTATAAATCAAATCCAGCTGCTTTTTTTGAACCTCTTGTTGGAGTTATCGCCTCCGTACTTAATTTAGCAAATTTAAGTTCACGATTAGATTTCATTTTGGAATTGCAGATAACAAGACCTATATCAATCGTACTATAATCAGTAATCACAATATAATTTAAGGGAAGATAAGAGTCGAATGACTTAATTACTTTTGATTATTTATCGGCTCATGGGTTGTGTAGATGGCAACCAAGTGCAAACCAGTAACACTTCCAGCATGGTGAGCCTACAAAAATTAACCTCTAAACTGTGCCCTCGTTTGAGGTGTGAGGTTTAAGATTGGATTCGATCGATTGATCAGATAAAAATGTGATGATTAGATAATTGTTGAATAGCTAGATTTCAGTGAAACGACATATTTATAAAAGGTGTTCATGTAAGTTTAGCTTTCATTATATAAATATTCAATATACTCTGCTTGAATTTCCAAGTTTATCCAAATTATTTATAATAAACAACTTGGTTATCACAATATTTTAGATTAAAAGTAATATAATTATTTTAATTCGAATATATTTGAAGGAATATAAGAACGTAATGATTATATAAAAATAGCGTTATCTCGCAGTACTTTAAGGCACTTATTGTTCAGTGTCATCTAACGTATACTATAAATGATAATTAGATAGCTGCATCCAGCGACATCTAGCGTAATCACATATATCGATCTCTATTCAAGTTTTCAAAATCTATATTTGAGTGATCGATTTAATCTAAGTATTCGCTATGTTTATCATATATTATAAAAATAAAACACAACAACATAAATGATGTTAAATTCCAATTTTATCATATGCCAATGAAACATTATATTAAAATGTTCGAACTGCTCTTAGCTTTATCATACAAACATTTAGTTTCATAATTATACAAACAATTAGTTTCACAATCATCTCAAGTCTTGATTACAACAATCTTCAAACATCGTAGACGCACATCTTCTCTACGATCTTCAACCATATTTATAGCGCACCTGACACGATCTTCACCGGTCATGATTGAACCGCGCACGATCTTCACACCAGTCATGATTGAACCGCGCACGATCTTCATACCAGTCTTGAGTGAACCGCACATCCTTCAAGTTTGCGCAAAACATAATATAAATTCTGCAAAGATTATGATAATATTTAAGTTTGAGGAAAGCTTAGCTCTATTGCTACAGACAATCAAACTCCTGAGAATAATAATGTCAGATCAAACTTTCCTCTTATTTCAATATATAACCTTCACACATTAAGGAAAAGTTTGAAACATTATTACTTACAAACTTCCTTCTGAAGCGTAGCTCTATTGCTACACAGACAAACTCTCTCTGAGAATAATGTTGTCTGCATATAAGTAATAATGCATGTAACACTTATTACACAATTGTAAATCAAACTTTTCCTCTTACATGAATTTGTGGTCTTGGTCATTACCTATCAAGCTACAATGCAGATAGGTTTAGTTAAAATACATTTTCAGAAACTGAAATCACATGTATATAGCTTAAGGAAAAAGTTTGAAACATTATTACTTACAAACTTCCTTCTGAAGCATAGCTCTATTGCTACACAGACAATCAAACTCCTTCTGAGAATAATGTTGTCTGCATATAAGTAATAATGTCAACAAAATATATAATAATGCATATTACACTATTACACAATTGTAAATCAAACTTCCTCCTACATGAATTTACCAAACGGGTTGCAATATATTTGCAGAGGTTGACCTATTCTTGTTAATATTTTGCTACAATGTATTTGCAAAGGTCGATCAATTCCCGTTAATAAGTTTCAACCGTGATTCAGAAACTGAAATATTCCTGTCAATAACAGGTCTCATTTTAGTTAAATACCATTACCTATCAGGTTACAATGCAGATAGGTTTAGTTAAAATACATTTTCAGACACTGAAATCACATGTATATAGTTTAAGGAAAAAAGTTTGAAACATTATTACTTACAAACTTCCTTATGAAGCGTAGCTCTATTGCTACACAGACAATCAAACTCCTTCTGAGAATAATGTTGTCTGCATATAAGTAATAATGTCAACAAAATATATAATAATGCATATTACACTATTACACAATTGTAAATCAAACTTCCTCCTACATGAATTTACCAAACGGGTTGCAATATATTTGCAGAGGTTGACCTATTCTTGTTAATATTTTGCTGCAATGTATTTGCAAAGGTCGACCAATTCCCGTTAATAAGTTTCAACCGTGATTCAGAAACTGAAATATTCCTGTCAATAACAGGTTTCATAAGGTGCGAAGCATTTACAAAAACCTTAGCAATATCAGGTTGCAATTCAGTAACTGAAAAATTCCTAACAATTACAGGCTGCATAAGCTGCGAAGCATTCGCAGAAACCTTTCCAATAACAGGTTGCATTAATTGATTAATAGGCTGTAATTGTTGAGTTTCACATCTCAGAAATAACCTTGACATTTGTTTATATTCTCCAGTAATCACACAATTTAACAAGTATTTCTGCTGAGTTAAGTTTGGTCTTTTTATCTCAAGTACAATTACAATTAAGCTAAGAGCAGCCGATACACATAAACCACCAATACTTAATTTTGTTGATGGTTTAATTCCATTCAAATTGTTCTTATTAATTATATCCATATTGTTAATCTTATTACTCAAATAATACTTAAACATAGTTAATAATATTAATCTTAATCATATTTCTTAATCATGTTTTTAAAGATTCAATAACATCTTGCATATATTTAGAACATTGATAATGACATTCTAAATTACCAACATTACGTACAACTTTATCTATAGATTGTTTATTCAATCGTTCAACATAACGAGTAACAAAATCATCATTCTTCAAAGTATTTTTAGTAAATCTTTGCAAAATCTTTATAAGACTTTTACCTTTACATTTTTGAAACACATAATAAATAGTGTATTGTCCACACGCAGTTGAAAACAAACTTTGTAAAGTTTTAGAAGAATACTTAAATTTAAATTTATCCTTATGTTTACCCTTTTGTAGAAAAACTAAAAAACTTTTTTTAAACGGAGGTAAACCATAAGAATCAAAATACTCTGGAACAGCTTTAGAAGATTTGAAAAAGAAAGCAACCCAATGTTCACCAGGTTTAAAACTTTCATCTGTATTAACTATAAATGCAGCAGGATACCTCACATTTCTTATATTTGTTAAATTATCCGAAGAATAAACACCTTTAAAAATCTTAGACGTAACTATATTAGATTTTAAAACTCTATAAATATCTGATCCAACCATACTTATTATTCCAGCACACTTAGTCAAATATTTATTTACTATTTATTTATTTACAAACAAGTAAGCAATCAAGAATGCATAACAACCTCAGGTTGATTTACAGGCCCGATTGCAAGCATGCTGTCATATTCATTAAAGAATACCATTACTATACCATGATTCTTAGGTTCTTTTAAAGTTGCTATTACATTAATAGTACCATTTTCTGATAATTCAAATGAATTTGAATTTGGTAAACTTTTGCATAAATCAAAACAATATAATGTGTTACCATTTTTAAATTCTTCAGGAGTTATACTTATAGGATCGTTCTCAAAAAGTCTACCTGTAGCATAAAGCATTGCCATATAAGCTTCATAAAATTTATCAGCGTCAAAGTCACACTTCATTTCATAAAAAGGAGAAACATCTTCACCCTTTTGTATAACAATGTCTGTCAGTCCAAAATTTTGAAAATAGAATGGATTATGTTTCAAATTTCCATCAAACCCGCGTGCATCTATAAAACCAACTATAATTCTTTTTGGTAATTCATCGTTTGAAATCATTCGATTTTCTTGAAGAATACTTTTGTTAGGAGCTTGAGTTGAATATTTTACCTCAACTCGCCGAAAAGGAAATTTCATAAAATTATCTGGCTTTCTACTATTCTCTATTTCATCTAAAAATGTGTCTTCTAATGTCCACCTTTTTACTTGAAGAATTGCTTCTTCAATTTCAATTTTATATTTTGCATCTTCAATTTTGGCCATCAATGCAAAATCTGGTTCATTTCGTATTAACCTTACTTTCATATCAATATCTCCAGGAAATTTCTTTTGCTGATTAAACAAATCATTGTGAATTTTACAAATTAACTGAAAACTTTTCCCATATTGAGTTTTTTCAAATCTCTTTTTAGCTCCCTGGTTATGCGCAGCATCAAAATTTGAAACTTCATTAAAATCTTTTGTATCTTTATGCTAACATGACAAGTCACCCCAAGATTTTAAGACAGATTCTCTAAAAGATAAAAGATTTTCAATATATGCCTTATAGGGATAAAGGTTATTACTTGATGAAACCAATTTATTTCCAATATACAATTGAACTTCTTTGAACAAAGCTCCACTGAAATAATTTGCAGGAAACACCTTTGACAAATTTGGAATAGCACCTACTGCACCAGTTTGTGGATCCACAGCTGGTGCATCAGGAGCAGTACCGTCAGAATTTAAAATTTTTATTTTTAATTGTAAAAAACTTCGAAATAAATCAATAAAATCAGCTTTATTTGACTTCAAGGCAAACTCAATTGGACCGCCTTGACTTAAAGAGCTTATAGGAAAAACTTTAGAACAAAAACTTTTACGTGCAGTTGTATCTGTTGGTGGAACATTATAATAATCAAAACTATCATCTACACAAACACAAGACTCATTAAACATAGACATTTTAATTAAACTCAAAATTTCAGCAAATTATAGGATCAAAAATAATTGATATAAACATAACATAACATAAGATAAAGTGTATCTCAGGCAGATTTCCTTGAATTATATTTAACTAAAAATATCTTTATTTCTATTTGATCTCTTATTTGTAGTATTTTTTCTTGTTTTCCTTCTTTTCTTAGGAACTTCATCATATTCCTTTCTCCTTTTTCTTCTATTTTCATACTCACCATCATCTGAATCATTAAATCTATTCTTAGCTTTAGATGCTAAATAATTAATAGAATCTGAACCTAATTGTTTAAACTGTTTAGTAGCCTCATCTTTAAATGCATCTTTAATACCTTTTCGATTCACAATAACATCTTTAACTATATTTTAACCACCCTTTATTGCACTTTTAAAAAAATGCTTTTTAGCAGATTCAAAAGCTGGTAACGCCATACCAGAAAGTCCCTTTAAAAGAGAGCCGAATATATTTCCAATGCCATAACCTCGTTGATGCTGAACTCCAATATATGGAGGAATAAATGTTGCATACCCTCCTTTCTGAGTCTTTGCATTATTTTTAAAGAAATTTCTATAATGCCCAACATAATCTTTTCCACAATACTTTTGCATTCTTATTTCATAAACCTAACATAAATTTACTGAGATTTATTACTTAATGAAATTATTCATAATGATCTGAAAGTGATAATCTTAAAGTAATTTCAAGTAGGTCAAGATTCACTTTCTAAGGCTTCCAAGATTCCCATTTTAAAGTTCGTTTAATTGGTCTACCAAATGATGATGTTCGTTCTGGACTTGGAACTGAAACTTCCTCATCTACATTACTTGTAACACTAGTTACCTTTCTCTTTTTTTTCTTTTTTTCCTTTTTTTCCTTAGTTTCTTTGGATTTACGTTTAACTAAATCTAATTTTGGAGTAACAAATTCTTCATCTGATGTAGGACTTGCTACTTTCTTATGAAATAATTCTTCCTTATCTGATTCAAAATCACTAACATCAAACTTAGGTGGTTTCTTCTCAACTATTTCTCCAACATGAACACCAGCTTTACCCTGATTTAAATTTTCATTTTTATCTTTCATTAAGTAAGGAGTATTAAGTGCATCAGAAATCCAAGCTCTATTACTTTCTTCGAAAGGATATTTACCTACTGAAACTGGAGAAGACTTTTTAGGAATACGTGGAAAATATTCTTCAATTGTTTTAGTAGGTCTAGGTTTAGGTATTTCATCTTTTTTTTCTGGAAAACGCGAAAAGTATTCCATTATAGATGAAGCTTTCTTCGGTCTTAACTTTATCCAAGATTTTGGAATATTTATATCCATTAAGAAATCCCACACTTTATCAGCTCCTACTGGTTGCGCTTTAAATTCTTTTGATTTAGAAAAATATTGCATTAATTTAATAATATTTGAACCGTTAATTACTTCATCTCCTAATGTTAATTGTCCTTTTTCATCCCATGATGCAGATTTATTTTTCATTGCTTTTAAAATGCTACCAACATTTGGCTTCTGTGATAAAGTTATTCTTTCTAAAATTTCCTCAATTGTTAATTCATTTTCATCAAAAATATTTGTATGCTTACTCCTCATAGTTTCATAATCTTGAGGAATATATGATGAAAAAGTAGGATAACTTTGTCTTTGAAACATACGTTCCTGCATTAATTCATTTTGTCTAGATAAAACATAATTATCTTTCTTCGTTTTTTCATCAAAATTACAACTTTTAAACATTACATATGGTATAATAACACTTTCTTTAAAAGAAGCCATCTGAGCTATTTATAATAATCTTGTAATACCAATATTTTCCAGTTTAACCTTAAGTCAATTAATCATTATGATAAAATTTTACCCACTTTACTAAGTAATCCACCTGCAATTGGCATAATAGATTTAGATAAAAGAACTAACACTGTAGGTAAGATAAATGGAAGAAAACCGCCGTCTTGTTTTAAAGTATCTTTTCGTTTCTTCAAAGAAAGATTTTTTCTTACTAAATATCTCATAACCTCTTTAAACTTCTTTACTTTTTCAAACTGTAACTTAGTCAATTTAACGTTTCCTCTCAAAACATTATGAATACAATCACAAATTGAAAATATATCGTTAGCATCTGCTAAATCTAAAATTTGATTTCTTTTCTTTACACTATGACCCGCACAACAAAGTAAAGTAAGGTAATGTCTATGTACATAAGCACTGTTCTTACATTTACTTTGTCTCTGCTTTTTCTTTTGAGGTGATTTTTTCTTTTGCGGAGCCATCAACTTCTTTTGTGGTGCCATAATATCCAAACAAATTACTTTTCAAAGATTAACCTTATCAATCTCAACACTATTTAACTTGAGGAATAAAAACATGCTGCACTAAACCAAAAATATTTGCACGAAGCATTGCATTTTTAGGTGTCTTTTGATGACCATCAATGAAAAGGTAACCATGAGGTTTATTCACAGCATGTTCAAATATATTAACAAAACTACGTTGATTCTTTGGCATAAGCTTTCTAGCAAGAGAATAAGGAATTGTTTGATCAAGAGGCGAATTAAAAATACACAAATAAGTGGCATTTTTTGAAAAATTCTTTCTTTCTTTTCCATCTTGAAATAAATTCTGTGTTATAAATACAATACTAACATTTTCATGATGCGATCGTTTTGTAAAAAATTCTGAAATCAATTTGTTATTACCACATTCGGACATTAAATCATCAAACACAACAAGACCCTCTTTGCTAGAATCTACAAAATTATCAAAAGAATCAGGTAAACCCTGATGAAATTGTACATTTTTCTCTAACAGATATTTATCATGCGGAAATGTTTCACCATAAAACCAATGAATATATTCAAAATCTTTATCTATTAACCTATCACTATTCTTAAGCAAATCAATTACAAAAGTAGTCTTTCCACAATTACTAGGACCAGCAATAATCATTGAAAACGGAGTTTTCAATCTTGCATCAAAAATATTAAAATGCTCTTCCGACGTCATAGCTATGCCCCTACAACTTTAGCTATTTCCTGAATATAAGCTACACCTGTTAATATCTGATTATCTTTATCTTGCAAAACAAATGTAACTGGTCTTGTATTAAGAATATAAGCTATTTGAAAAATTTCTTTTTTCCAATTTGATAAAAATCCTCTCTGAAATGCTTTTCGATATTTAGTTAGTCTCACTTTATCACCGACTTTTAAGCCTTGATATCTTTGTTTACTATATAAATAATCTTTATATTGTTTTTCCCATAACTCCTGCTCATTTCCTTGATTTACTTCAATTGGACTTACACCTAACGTACTATGACAAGATCGATTATAACCATTAACAATATTTTGTAGAATATCAACGTATTTTCTCGTCTTCTCGTCTATTTTTAAATGTCCTAATAAACCTCTCTACATTAGCACATTTTGGATCTTGAAAAGTTGAAAACTGTTGAATATTGTTCTTTTTTAAAAAATTGCTAAAAACCCCTTTAAACTCTGAACCAGAATCAGTTTGAATTAAACGAGGTTTAACCCCTGCTCTTTGCAATATTCTTTTAAAAGCAAATAATGTTTCTGAAGACATTTTAGTTCTCATAGGTTCAACATAAGCAAACCTAGAAAAACAATCAATAGCAGCTAAAATATTAGTATAACCATCATTATCATTTCTCAATTTAGGAATTACCATTAAATCTAATTGCCATTGATCATTTCTTCCACGTACAATTATTTTTCGTCTTTGAAAATTTTTCTGAACAGGTTTAAATGAAGTATATGTCTCGGTATTTTGTAAAAATGTTTTAACATCTTTCAAAGTAATAGTTGGATTAATAGCTTTTGCAGATAAATATAATTTTCAAATAGAAGAAAATGAAGATGAATGTAAGGGATTGAAATATATAGATGCTAATAAATCCCTTTTATTCAAATAATCTTCCATTTTACTCAATTAAAGCAATTATATTTCATACTAAGTATTAGACAATCACAAGCAAAACTTAATTACTATTGCTCAAGCTAAGCTTAATATAAACAACAATCACATGCTAAGCTTAAATACAATATATACAAAACTCACATTCTTTCACTGATTTTTTCAAATAGCTGGTAGGATGAAGCTGGCTATCCAAACATTTACATCCCATTAAACACTATTTGAAACTCAGATCTAGAACATGATAGTAAATTAATATATAGTGCTCCGGGAGTCCGTAAGCACCTCAGCGCTTTCACGCTGAATATAATATAATATTATAATATAATATGATTTATCCTGACTTTACTAAGTTAGGATTCATTGTTAAAGTCTCCCCCCCTTTAGTTTTAACAAAAAAAAGTGGAATACAACCATAAATTTGTGCCTGTCTTGTCAACCTCTGTTTTGGTGGAACTCTAGGCTTTCTCGGTGCACTCTTTGCTTTGTTTGGGCCCCTTCTCTTTGGAACTGGCTCGTCATTTACATTATCTTTCTTCTTCTTCTTATAAACTCTCTTCTTAATCTTTTTTGGAGCAACTTCATCCTCACTAACTATTTTCCTCTTTGTTTTCTTTGGAAGATTAATAACAAGATCCTCATCATCTTCACTCATATCTTTAGTCTTCTTAATCTTTTTTGGAGCAACTTCATCCTCACTAACTATTTTCCTCTTTGTTTTCTTTGGAAGATTAATAACAAGATCCTCATCATCATAATCATCTTCACTCATATCTTTAGTCTCCATCTCCTTTTCTCTATCCTCATCTATAAGCTCATCTTCACTCTCACTCTCTTCTAAATTTGTCATCCTCGCTGATGCAACTTTATCCTTCTCCTTCACAAACTTATTTTGACATGAATTACATCTTTTATCATCCAAAGTAAAATATTTTGGATGATCATATGGTAAATGACACCTAATACATTCCTTAAACATTCCTTCCTCACAGACCTCACAATATTTTTTACCGTCAACAAATGGACGATCATCGCCACAATAATTACAATTTTGTAAAACCATAATGATATATAGCAAATAATATAATATCATATAATAATACTTTACCTTTGTAAGTTGAATATGCTTGATACTTCACCTAATGTTGAATATGCTTGATACTTCAGCCTTACTAACCTAATCACAGAAACATTTATTCATCATTTGTCATATCTTCCAGCCTTCTACGCTTACGATCTAATAATCTTATATGTTCTTGCTCCTCAGGTGTAAACTCATCATCATCATCACTATCTCTCTCCATTAAAGCTAGCTTACATACTCGTTCTTTTTCTAATCGTTTCCATTTTTCTATGAACATATTAGAGATTATTTGTTGTTCAGGTGTCATCTCCCAATCACTATCACTATCACTAGTATTATCTTGCACATCCTTTTCAATCAAATCATTGCTCTTTAAAATACTAGAATTATCTGGCAAATCCTTTTCAGTCTTGACTGGATCATTCCTTAAAATACTAACATCTTCAGATATTTCCTCATTATAATCCATAAAACCCTCATCAACATTTGCAATCACTTCTTCCATTTCCTCATCATCACCATCATCATTCAAAATAACAGTAGTAGTCACTTTAGCCTTGTCTTGCTGATAACATGAATCACATCTTTCATCATCCATATTAAAATTATACGCATAATCATATACTAAACCACACTTAAAACATCTCACAGTCCTATATATTGACGATAAACTCTTATCTCTACAGGTCTCCATTATGTTAATATCATTCACGCCTATACCTATCTTATCCTAACCTTGCTACAAATCTACCCTATCACAAAGTTATTTCTCTAAGAACTCTCCTCCTCTTCCTCCTCTTCCTCATCAGCAGAAGACATATCCACTCTCGCAACCTTAGTTGGTCTACTCTTACGTTGCTTCTTCTTCCTCCTCTTTTTCTTCTCAGATATATCCTCATCATCACTACTTAATACAACACTAGAAGATTCTTCATCCTTTCTCTCCCTTAACTCTTCTTTTAACACAGTACGAACTTTCTTTATTTTCTTTTCTACCTGCTTTTTTAATCCAAACAATTCTTTAATTTCTTGCCTCGTAAATGATAAATTTTTAGTTTTATACAAATCATTAATATGTATATAAACCTCATCTTTAAAATCTGTTATATCTAGTCGCTTCCTTCTCCCAAATGAAAAAACAAAATGCCTATTAGACTTTTCCCTTTCTTTATCCATTTTATCCACCAACAATTATAATAACAATAAGTTACTATATTAACAATAAGTATACTAATTAGTCCAAACACAAAGTAATCAGTCCAAACACAAGTAATCACAATCTAATTTTTCACTAATATCATTATCATCTTCAATGTCCTTATATCTCCTTTTCCGAATTTTTATTTTATAATTACCATAAGCTAAAGTATCTATCCCATCAGAACACAACCACCTCTTATCTTCAAATGGAGACAAAGCTGATTTATGTTCCTTTACTGTATATACCTTTTGTTTAAAACTTTTTATTGTATGAAAAGTAACTGAAGTTCGTTTACATTTAAATAAAACTTTTTTAAATTCAGAATGTAGAAAATCTTCAACGCAACTTCTTTTTATTCCTTTAACTCTTTTTATAACCTTACCACTATCCAACAATATAGAATACATTTTAGGTCTTAAACCAACAAACTCAAGTATCTTTTTCCCCGCAGTTTCATCTTTAAATTTCCCTAAAACTTTAAAATTTTCCTTACTAAACAAAGCATTATTTCTATCCAAATTTGAAAAATCAAAATTATTCCTTATTTCATAAAGAAGTGCATCGAAACGTTTATGAATAATCTTATATATAAATGAATCTGTATCTGTATAAAGAAGTTGTAATGAACCTAAACCAAATGTTTTTAACATAACATTGTAATGAAAATTAAACATATGCATTTTTGACAAATCCAATATAGTAAAACCTACATAAATTGGCTTATCTAACTTAAGTTCTGGTTTCCTATACTGAACACCTACAAATTTCGAATTAAATATATGTAATGAATGAAAAGTTGGTTTCTTTATTATATTTAAACATCTCTTTTGATTTGACGTTAAAACCATCTTAACCCTTCGTTTAACATTCTCCATACATTTGCCGAAAGTAGAATTATTCATTAATTTGAAAAATTCTTTATCAAAATCAGATGTTGACTCCTTTCTTTTCTGATTATTAAATTCAATGTATGGCTTCATCCAACAAGATTGTTTGAAAGATAAAATTCTATGAATTTTTTCAATTTCCAGTCCCAGCTCCAAGTATAACTTTAAATTTCTATAATGTAAAATATACCTCTTCTTTTGTGATAACGTTGAAATTAACTTAACGGTACTTTTAGTATAATTAATATCAAACTCTTTTAAAACAGATATTGCATAAGGCGAAAGCTGACTATAATCAATACTTATCTTCTCTGGCGCCAAAGGAAACATGTCATGTAAATCATGCAACTCAATTGGATAATTTAAAGTAACTTCTAATACATATCCTATTGGTGCTGAATCTTCTATTTTCAAAACATCAAAACTACAATATTTCTTAGGATCTATCCAAGCAAAATCTTTAAAAGGTAAAGGTTGAACCATAGCATAACCATACAAATTATTAGCATCAACATAAAGTATATGTTCCCCCTTGTTCTTAACTTTAGCAAACCTTTTCATAACATTTGTTATTCCACCTCGAATACCCTTTTCAAAAAATTCATACATGTCATATTCCGTTAATAAATCAAACTTAACTCCAGTAAACTTTAACATCGCGTCATAACTCAAAGATGGTGCTGTTAAATACTTCGCAGGGTCTAAAGAATAAAAATCCAAAGACTGTTCCCTAAATGATTCAAATACATCAGCTAATAGTAAAACATCTATCTTCAAATATTGTTTCAAATAATCCTTTATTGTCTTACATTTTAAAATTTTAAACATTTCTAAAGCATGACAATAATCTTTTGTTGTAATATGTTTATTTGTTAATGAATTAAAGAAAGCTTTACGTGAAGGTAACTTACACTCGTCTAACTTTTTCCATGAGTCTATATAATCATAGCACATAACCCCTTTACGCATTACATAAGGTAAATATTTCTCATTTGGAAAATATTTCTTTGTTTCCTTTAAATCATTTACATCTTTTTTTACTAATAAATCTGCTAGATTAGAAAGAGAATTTGGTAAAAATTGAAATGAATCAATAAAGTAAAAACTATCAAAAAACATTGACAGAAACTTTTCTGAAGATTTTGGAATAACAGTAATATCATCTGCAATAAACTTATAAATATTCTGAAGAACAAAATGTAAATCATAATTCATACAATTATGCATAACGATTGGGATTCTAAACAAAGAGAATTTAAGTGCACTATATGTTAAATTACATGCATTACATGCGTAATTGACATCTCTTCCTTTCCCCTCTCTCCCTAAATGAGCATGATCTATTACTTTTTTCACCCCCTTCCTAAATTTAATGCCACATAGGTAACAGCATGTTTGCTGTGAAAGATGCAAAATATCCGGAGGTGTTAAATTTAATGGTTTCCTATTTTTCTCAAATATGTATGAAATTTCTGCCCTCATTTGATAAATATATTCTATGAACTTTTTAATAACATTTGGTCCAACATAAATAAAAGGTGGTTTTGAATATTCAGAATATTTTGATAAAAGTATAGCTCCAACTGCATTAAGGCTATGTTCTGTTTTCAAAGTTGATTTACCTTTCTGTTTATTCAAAGCAACATTATATGTTTCAAAATCTGCATAAATAATAAAATGGTTTTTAATTTGTTTAGCATAATTCACAAAACGAGCTCTTTCTCCCTGTAACGGCATATGATAAAGTTGACCAGTAAATACTTTACTTGTACAATCAGCATTTTCATGAAGATTAAATGATGTTTTGTTTGAAAATGAAACAAGACATTTTTTACAGAAATATCTTGATTTCTTCCAAAAAAATGGAGTAAGAAATGAACTAATATTCCTAATCAACATATAATGATTATTATATAAAAGTAAATTAACATGCTTCTTATGATTACTTTGATCAAAATTCACTGAAATATACATAGGAAAAGGAACATACGTAAGAGATACAAAATGTATACCAAAAACGTTTATAGTTATACCATTATTCTTTTCAAATCTTGGTATTTCACTTAATTTTGTTGGAAATGAAAGACCAGATAAATCTAAAGTAGAAACCATATCAAGATAATTTGAAAATCTGCTAGGATTCCTACATTTCTTAAAGGCAGCTAATACACAATAAACAAAACATCTATTATCTTCACATAATATATTAACAAGAGAATGCTTCTTAGGAAGTGGAAGAGATATATATGCACACCCGCCAAAAGGATTAAACCTATAAACTGATAAACGTAAAAGTTGAATTTCTTTCAAAAACCAACCTGAACCCATCTGAATAAACCCATCAAAAAATGCTAAAATTAATCTTTTAGCTTCATTAAGTTTATCTTTAATAGAATGGAAAGTCAACAACTGAGTAACACGACTCTGAAACCATGGTTGACATTCAAAATACTCTTCAGTATCTACCTTATATTTACCTAATAAAACCTTTAAAGAAAGTTGAAATTTGATACCTCCATGCCGAGAAAGCTCTTTCACTAGTTTCTTATACAAAACTTTAGATTTTAAATACAGATATAACTCAATATCTATACGCTTTTTCTGTGGAACAAAATCATAATCAACTAAGAGGTTATTTAAAGCCCTACGTCTCCTCACTAAATCTTTATTTAAAACTCTTTTAGGTCTCATATCAATTTTCCTTATACGTTAAGTAAAAATACATTCTCTTGCTTGATCTGAATAGACTTCAACCTGAACATACTTCTCTGATCAGAATTATCAATAATTCCAATCTCTTTATATCTATCATAAGGTAATTTTTTATATCTCAAGTCTCCTAAAATGCAATGTAAGTGATACATTACCATACTCAAATTCAACAGGTTTTCCTTGATCAGTTCTAATAACAATTTCTATCTCTTTCAATCTATCATAAGCTAATTTCTTATATAAAGGAAAATCATAACGATGCTTCACATTATCTCCAAACTTGCCAAACGCTTGAACAGTTCTTAATAATTTGGTTTCAACATTGCCTACAAATTCATAATCAACAATATCTGAATAAATATAAATATTTGTTGAATCTGTAGGAAAAACAGGAATACCTAATCCAACATATTCTGTTCCATATTGAGCCTGTATAACTTGATTATATGCTCCTCCCTTATCCAAAGCTAATACATCATTAAAACCTCCAACAGTACTACCTAACCTATTACCTTTAAATTCGCATAAATGTCCCCAATTTATAACTCCTTTACATTGATCTAAACGCAAAACTTGAGCTAAATATGTTGACAAAAATACGGTATCACCAGTTCCAACATACAATGAACAAATCAAATTTTGATCATCAACATAAAGTTTTGTCCACCTCCGATAATTAAGATAACCTTCACTCCCCTCCGATGCAGTTTTATCTGCTTTTATAAATCTATCATTCATTTCATTTATTAATGACTTTATTGTATAATTTCCAAACTTATGAGCAAAAGATTTGGTAACCCTCTTAATTGAAGTCATATCTACTTGATCTATAGATTTAATTACACGAAAACGAGGATCTTTTAATTTAAAAATATCTCTACTTAATACCCAATTTCGACCTTGTTCTGGATGTCTTGGCACATTATACCAGGATATTGGAAAGTCTATCTCGACTAATGCCACTTCCCAATAACCCTTACATGTTTTTTCAACAGGTAACTCAGTAAAAAAATGGCTTGTTAGATTATGTCGTGTAGGATGAGTAACATTTGATACTGTAACGCCCGCCGCCGCCGCCGCGACGTGCGCCGCCGCCGCCGCCGCCAAACCCCCCAAAAGTCTATAAATAGGAGCGCGGTACGCGCATCTTGGTTCGTCCCTCCACCCTAGTGGTGGAGGACCAAGCCGTCTATCATCCCCACTTACCAGGTGCCACTCTGGCCCTGGTGGAGTGTACTAGACCAACCTACGGAGTCCAGGGTGTCGGCACTGCCGTGAACCCTGCTCTAGTCGCCCAAAGTCAGGTACCTATGGCTAGCCACAGCCAACCAGCTGCCACTACTGGTGATAACGATCCTGCCATTGGCTCAGGTTCTAAACGTGGCCACGACAAAGTCGACGAAGACGGTTACGCCCAGGCTCGCAACCGTAAAGTTAAAGTGGTTCCAGCCCAAGGGAAACCACCCACCGAACCATGCCCCAACCCTCTGGCCAAAGAGGCAGAGGATGGGGAAGAGGAGGAGGACGATATGGAAGTCCCAGAGACCAACTTGGCTCCTTTTATTGTGAACTTCCCCAAAGAAGAGAATCCATGGAAGTCGGAGCACCAGGTGCTTGTAGCCATGCAAGTGCACCACCCAACTGTGCCCATGGTAGTCAAGAGGTCAGCCAGGGGACAGAACATGTTCATCCCCACCAACCAGGAGGCAGTGGACACACTGCAGTACTTAAAGAAACTAGATGGGAAGCCCATTGCCTTCGTACAGCTGAGCCAGCAGCCACCCAGGAAAACTGGGGTCATGGACAGGGTCCCATTGTCGGTTCCTGTCGAACTGATTCAGGAAACAGTGACACCCATAGTAAAGGCAGTGAGACTCACCAAATGGGACTCACAGGCCAAAGCCCACACCCCAACCATGGCTGTGAAGGTAATATGGGAGGGAGAGGCACTCCCCAACAAAATAGTAGTGGGATTCATTGGGCAGTACCGAGTTCGGCCCTTCATCCCGGAACCACTTCGCTGCTACAACTGCCAGCGCTTCGGACACATAGCCCGCACCTGCACAGCGGATCACCCAACTTGCGGGATCTGCAGCAGTCCCCACCCAACCGCATCTTGTGTGGCCAAAAGACAAGCCAATCAGGATGTCACTTATCAATGCTCCAACTGCGGGGGCAAACACACAGCGGCCAGCAGGCGCTGCCCCAGAAGAACAGCTGTAGCCACCCAGCTACGATCCAAACTCAAAACTCAAAACCCACTGCCGGCTCAGAAAGTCCCCACCCAGGAGGACTTTCCTCCCCTCCCAGCCAAGGGAACCGCCCAACCCGACCCCAACACTGGGAAGGAGGCTCCGCAAACTCCCAACGGAGCCACCAAAACCCAGGCCCCCCAAAAGACCAAGCCCAAATCAAAGGGCAAGGGCAAGGGACCAGCCCATCCCAAAGGTCACCCACCCCAGACAACCCACCCAAAACTCATACCAGCGCCCATCCCCAAGGTGAACGCCTGGGCCAAAGAACAAACCCAGGGGGGGAAAGGTGTCTTGAAACACCAGAAGGAAGTGGAACCAGATCCAACACCCAAAGTGGCCACTGCAGCCAAACGACAGCCACCCAACCCCAAACAACTGCCCCCGGCCCAGATTCGGGAGACCATGTCCTCCATCAGAGAACTAATCGCATCCCTCCAGGACATCATCCCCAAAATACCTGGGGACCCAGACCTCCTTCCCGTGACCATGAACATCCAGAAGACCGCACTCCACATGCTGGATCTACTGGCAGAGGTTCTTTAAAACTGGTCTCCTGGAATGCCGAGGGGGCCAATAGTAAGGTTGCTTATATTATACAAGGTATTCTACATGATCAGGTCGATATCATTCTACTCCAAGATACTAGAATGGTGGGGAGGGCCGGCAACCAACCCCCCTTCAAGGTCCCAGGCTATTCAACCTTCTTTTCCCCCAAAACCGACCGCAATCCTGGCCTCATCACCCTGGTCAGGAGATCCATCCCAGCTGACATCATTGACCTCAACCTAGATCTTGACCCGAGGGTTAGTATCCTCTCTGTCCTAGTACACCTTGAGTCCGGTCCAGTCCGAATACACAACATTTACCGTCAACGTCACAGGGACCCTCTGGATGTTACCCCCATACTCGATCATAACATACCCTCTATCCTAGCAGGAGACCTAAATGCCCACCACAGTGACTGGGGCCCCAGTGAGGCCACCATTCACCACGCTGGCCGACAGTTGGTGGCCCAACTTGACAATCTCCCCTACATAGTTCTTAACAACAAAGTGGCTACCCACATCCAGGGTTCAGCCCTGGACCTTATCATCGCCCATGCCAGTCTGGCCGCCAAGGCATATTTCAGTGTCAGCACACAATTCGTCAGTAATCATTTTGGGGTTCAAGCTGTCTTCCAAGACAGGCCAACTCCTCTCCCCTCATCCTTTGTCCCTAAGTGGAACCTTGAGAGGGCTGACTGGGGCCTTTACTCCGCCACCCTCCGGGACCTTGCAGCCACAGCCCCATATCCCGACTCAATTGATGAGGAGGAAACCCTACTCACTAACCTCATACTAAGAGCGGCGGACAAAGCCATACCTAAAACCAAACCCATAGACTTCAAAAAGTCTCACTGGTTCACCAACCCTGAGGTAAGACAGGCTAACAGGGAGGTGAACAAAGCACACCGCAACTACAAACGACAGCGCACACTCTCCAATAGAAACACCCTTAGGGAGGCTGCCAAACGTGCTGCAGCTGTCTCCAAAGAGGCCAAAATCAGATCCTGGGATGATTGGATCTCGGGGGTCAACAATAAGACCAGCCTCCGCTCCATGTGGGGTAGAATTAGGAGGGTTAAGGGGCTACCCCACCGTCCACCGGTGGTACCAGACCCCGTTGCCAAGGCCAATGATCTCATACAGGATTTCGCGGCCAGGACGGATATCACCAACCTGTCTGCCGAAGCCCAAGCACACATGGCCCGCAGATATGCCAGTAGAACTGCCCTTGTTGAGGAGCAAATTGACACACCATCAGACACAGATGTTCCTTTTACCCTTCAGGAACTTAGCCAGGTTCTTGATGCAAGCAGAGACTCTGCCCCGGGGCAGGACTCAGTCTCCTACACTATGCTCCGTAAAGCCCCTGAGGTTTTCCGACTTCTCCTTCTTAGGCTTCTCAACAACTCCTTCCGCTTGGGCCGCCTCCCCCGAGCTTGGAAGATGGCAGCCTTAGTCCCCATTCCCAAACCAGGACAACCTGGTAGATACCGACCTATCTCCCTCCTGGCCTGTGCAGGTAAAATCATGGAGAGAATGGTTCTTAAACGTCTCACTTACGCGGCCGCCCCACTACACAAACACACCCTTGGCTTCAAACGTGGAGTTGGCTGTGATGACGCAGTGGCTACCCTAGTCAATGACCTCTACAACCATAAATCCAATAAATCAGTGGCCATATTCTTAGACCTCGAAAGGGCCTATGAACTGGCCCCCCCACTGGCCATCCTCGAGGCACTGGCCAGGGCAGGCGTCAGAGGTTCGCTCTTAGCTTGGATAAGAGATTACCTTGTGGGTAGGAGAGCTACCTTGTCATTCCAAGGTGGTACTTCAGAGGTTACTAACTTTGACAATGGTACACCCCAGGGCAGCACCCTTAGCCCCACACTATTCAACTACCTTTTGGACCAAGTCCACAGTGAGGTCGTTCTCCCCCCCGGAGCCAAGATGCTCCTGTACGCAGACGATATTGTACTATACCAACCCTACCCTACTGGGGCCAGTATACACACTTCACTGTCCAAAGCTCTCCGGAGCCTCGAATCAGCCATAAGCAACCTCGGCCTCAAGGTCTCCAATGAGAAGACCAAAGCAGTGTACTTCTACCGCAGGACCCCTGACTTCGACTTCAGCATTGCGGGCCAGCCCATTGAATGGGTCACCCACTTCAAATATCTTGGGGTCTATCTTGACAAAGGCCTGTCCTTCATCAGGCATGCAGAGCACGTCACTTCCAAGGCACGCAAACGCCTGAATGTGATGAAGGTTCTCTCTGCCCTCAGCGGAGTTAGCGCAGCCATCCTCCACGCCATGTACATGGCAACGGTCAGACCCATTCTAGAATATGGGGCTCACGTCCTCCCCTTGGCCTGCAAGACGGCTAGACTCACAATAGAGCGATCACAAAACATGGCCATGCGAATAATTGCTGGGGTCCACAGGGCCACCGGGGTCGATGCCCTCCGCCAAGAACTGCACATGGTCCCCCTAGTGGACACTCGTTTCCAGACCAGACAGGCCAAGTTTGCGGCCAAGGTTGCCACCACAGCCAGTCACCCCCTTCACCAGCAAATGCAACAAGCACTGGTTAAGGACCCTAGGGTATTTCCCCCCACTACATGGCGACTCAAGTCAGCCGCCATCCTCCGCAAACTAGCCCCTCAAGGTGCCACTTTTGGAGCTATACCTGAGAGCCCAATCAGACCCCCATGGGACCTGCATCCCATCAAAACCATTGTCCACCGGCCCTACCAGAGTAAGGCTGAGGTTTCTGACGCCCTCCTACTCGAAGAGGCTATGGTCAATATCACCAACCTAGAAACCCCTTCCCACCACGTCTACTACACTGACGGCTCGGTGGCAGACAGAAAAACTGGTGCAGCCTTTGTGACCGAAGGCTTTGTGAAAGCCATCAGACTCAACGATGGAGCTTCCATTCTCCAAGCGGAGTTAGTGGCCATAGATGCTGCCCTCTGCCACGCAGCCTTACAGGGCCCTGGCCCTACTATCATCCACACAGACTCCCTAGCCTCCATACAGTCCCTCAAACGCAATCACATCAAAGACAACCATGCCCTAGTCCAAGGCATAATTGAAACAGCATCCCGCATGCCAGAACCCCCCACTGTCAACTGGGTCCCTAGCCATGTGGGGATACCTGGAAATGAGGCAGCTGACAGTGCAGCCAATAGAGCCAGGACACGACCCCAGCCTGAGGTCACTGTCCCTACTAGCTTGGAAAGCTTGCGAGCAGTTATCCACAGAACAGCAGCTGATATACATCACGCTGCCCAAGAGGACCCCCCTAACCCCACATCCCACTTCAAGTGGAATCGTGACATGGACCATTCGGTAGAATCACGATTGGCTATCCTTAGCCTCCCCAGATCACAGCAGAAGGAGATCTTTAGACTCCGCTTGGCCAGCATCCACTATACCGCTCTTTATGGTGGATACGCCTGCCCCCACTGCTTTGACACCCCACGTAGGGCAGCCATACACTATTTGGCCGAATGTCCTGGCACTGAGATCCCCAGATATGACCTCCTCACCCAGCACCTCACCCCCCAGATCCGAAACGCCCCCCCTTACGACCTGGCAGTGGCCATCATGCGACACCAGGCAACTGTCCAATACCAGGGAGTATTACAACTCCTTGACATTGCCCCCAGAAGCTAGCCCTCTCCCACGACGCCCCCTCCACTGCCCCTCCAACCTCTGTCCCCACCCCCACCCCCGGAGCCTCACACAGCTCCTTAAATAAGGTGGGTGTCCGTCAGGGTCTATCCTACGGGCACGGTATAAAGAACCTCCCCAAGTCTTGGGGAGCTCTACTCTCAAACCTCTTTCAGGAGCCAGGGCCACACAGCCCAGGGCTCCAGTGTCCACGTGACACAAACCAAAAAAAAAAAAAAAAAAAAAAAAAAAAAAAAAACGCATCTTGGTCATTTGACCAATAAACTTTGGACTGCACACATCTCCTGCCTTTTTGAATCCATTGCGCGCGGCCTCGCGCGAATTACGCGCGGAAACAGGTATTTTAGGGACGATAACATCTTAGGAATGTTACACTGGTGGCAGCGGTGGGATTGGATGAAATAACTTCCAATAAAAGACCCAATTTCCCTAAAAACTAACCAAGTTTCCGCCGGGCAACGGACGGACGCCCACTGTGGTTCGGACTTCCGTTTCGTCACGGACGCATCACGGCGGAGTTGGAGGACGACCGAGTTAACTCCCCCCCCTGGAAAACGATGGAAATGGTATCTCCTCCACAAAATAAAGTTGTAATCCTAGGCCAGGAACCATCCTCTGTCGGGTAATGACAATGTCCTTCGATTAAATTCACATTTGTCCCGATTTCTGATAGAAAAATCCGAGTTGAAATCCGCCGTGTGGGAATGGCTACCCGGTGAGTTGGTGCTCTGTGAAAGTCCATGTTCCACACCGAAGAAACACTACCAAAATTCACATTTCTGAATAAATATTCGGATGGATCAATGCCCCAGGCCTTCATAAGTCGTATCCACACATTCATGTTAACTGGCATGCGAAATTTCCTAGGCTTTAGACAGATTTCTTTCACAGAAAACACACATTGCACTCGTCGCCGAACCTCCGTCGGCCGCTCTGCAGCTTGGATGTGCTCATGCTAAAAGCATAGAGAAATACGGATTTGGACTCGATGCAGAATGCGCGACCCGCGGACAGTGTTTCAGTGGATTCAATGGCTCTAAATTCATTCCACTGACGACATTTAACTAAATAATAGCAAGGATTTGATTCTCATATGCTCTCTACACTCTTATGCATTGGTTTCATGAGATTTTATTCAGAATCTCATCTTGTGTCCCGAGTTGAGGAAACTGGTCGTCAAGCCAACACTTTCATGACATTTCGTCACTCAGACATTCTGCACAGTGCTCACTTCTGTGGAGACGCTCTGGTAGGGAATGCAGACGTCGGATTTCATTCTGGCACTACCTCAATATCCCTATATTTGGGATCATACCAGATTTTAGAGAAGGATTGGATTCCCCTTTGCAGACAAATATGAGTCTGGATTACTTTGGATGAAAAAGGAAAAGGCTGTCGCCAAGGAGACACTTTCACAACATTTTACCATGGACATTCTGCGCCCAGCTCTCCTTTAAGACTGACTCTCTGGTGGAGAATGCGCACACAGGCAGGATACTTTACAAATCATAGTGTACACTTTGTCTGTAATGTGTCAATAGAATTCACCCAATACCAGGAAATTTGGAATAAAAATCAGTGAATTATATATCAAATAAAAAAAAAAGGAAGAAAACAAATTACCCGGACAAACAATATGGCACATGCATCAAAGAAGCTGGAAAGCACTCTCATGGAGCATGAGGCTGTGCCACAATATGGAGAGGGGGACAGTGGTATGCTACTCCCCCCTACAGGGCATTTGGGGAGTACCCCGAGAGATTCTGATGCCGGATCAGGTCAATTTGGGAGAAATTGTCATCGGCCAAACATGAAGCCCCAACAATATGATGGTGGTAAACCACTCCAGGAATATCTACACCATTTCAAAGTGGTTGCCTGTCTTAATTGTTGGACTGACATGGAAAAAGGGCTTTACCTGGCAGCCAGTTTGACTGGATCTGCTCAACGAATACTTACCAGAGTGGATGTGTACTCTGCAAATGGATACGACCAACTACTGATGGCACTGCAGGAACGATATGCACCACGCCATCAAGAGGAGTTGTACCGGGCCACCCTCAAGAATCGTCGCCAGGGAAAGGAGGAGTCTCTGAGGACATTGGCTGAGGATGTGGAAATTGCAGTAGAGAAGGCATATCCTTTTGCAGATAGAGCTACAGTTGAGCAGCTGGCTACTGAGCATTTTCTGAGTGCAATCTGGGACCGGCGAGTTAGACAGTGGGTGCACTTACGAGGTCCCAGGAACCTTCGAGATGCCGTGGCCCTCGCCTTACAAGCTGAGGCGTATTTCAAAGGAGAAGATTTAAGGGCAGTTCACAAGACTAGAATGGTCAGAGCAGACCATGAAGATGATCAGCTGGCTCAGTGTCAGTGGCCTGAGTATCGGAATGAGGGATTCTCAGATGATGTTCAACGTGTAGCAATGGTCAGGGGTCATAGGAGAGTTGCAGAGAAGAAAGTAGTTCCTGAAGACAGAGGCAACAGTGGTGGACTCACCGAAGAAAGAGTTATAGAGTTGACAAGGAAGGCTCTAGCAGAGTTGGACAGTCCTTCCAGGACTCTCTTTGACAAGTCAAGGATGAGGTGTTATTCCTGTAATGAGTTAGGACATTTTGCTCATGAATGTCCTGGAATTAGGGTGTCAGAAAATAAGTCACAGGAAAACTAACAGGGGCTTCTTCAGCCCAGCAGGAGGGAGCCCAGAAAAAGAAATATGATGAAGTTAGAGTGATTTGTAGGATTCCAGTGGTCAGGGATGCAAACACACTGGGCATGACTGTGTTAGGAAGTTGTTGTGGCCAGGATGTTCATTGGATGGTCGACACTGGGGCTTCAAATTCACTCTTATCCTTGGATGTTTGGAGATCCTTGGATGAGGATAAAATCTTGGATCCTACTGAATCTGGAATAAAGACTGCAGCTGGAAAGGAGATGGTTACCCATGGAACAGTGAAGGTAATGGTTGATTTCGATGGATGTTGCCTACCGTTGAGAGTGACAGTAGTGGAAATGCAACCAGAGGCCATACTAGGAATGGATGCCATGTCCAGCCAGGGAATAAATGTGAACTTTAAGAAGATGGAGTTAGAAGTGGAGAATGAGATTCTGGGTAAAGAGACTGAGAACAGTGTCAGTGGAATGACTAGGTAGAGTCAATCAGTCAGGGTTGAGACTGTGTACACTGCTGTCAATCAGGTGAACCTGGAGAAAGAATTTAATGAAGGGAAGGTTGAGAGAGTGTTAGGCTGTCATCCTGAGGGAGTCAGGAACACTGCAGGGAGAGCAGTGGGCACCAAGGACACAGTACATAAATTGAAAAGCCATAGCTTGGCTGTGATGAGTGCTGAGGATCAGTATTTGCAAGGTAGTAGGGATATAGGTCATCCAGAAAAAGGGGAGAGGTTGATGGCGCCAGAAATGTCAGGCTGTGAAGGGAGAGGCATCCTGGAAGTCGCTGGGAGGGCGATGGATGTCAGCGATCAAGTGCATGACATGGAGGGCCATAACCTCACCTTGGATGAGTCTCTCAAAGAGCAAAGACAGGTGGTTCTGGAGATGCCAGACAGGGACTTAGAGGACTTGCAAGAAGTCATAGGTAAAGCAAGAGATGAGGGAAGTCCAGCAGGCAATGTGGAAGGCCCTGGTTTCACTCTAGAAGAAGCTCAGAGGGGAAGGGAGATGGTGCGTGAGATGTCAGAGTGTGGTTGGAGGGACATCCCGGAAGTCACCAGGAGGGTGATGGATGAGAACAGCTCGTTGTGTGATGTCAAAGGCCATATTCCCAGGTCACAGGAGTTTCAGAAGAGGAACCAATGGGTCAGGCTAAAGGATAGTGACCCAGAAAAAAAGAAAAATCAAAGTGAAGGAGTTTTGCAAGGTGTTGACGAAGGGTGTCAACCCATTGGTCCATAAGCCAGCTTGAGTAATGGGTTGCATCTTCGAAAAGGGATTGGTTGACTTTTAGGTTATAATCTAACCACCACGCTACCAAATGTTTATTATAGAACAGGAAATCTTCTTCCTGTTTCAACCTAAAAGTTTAAGACGTTCCTTGTAAATAAGCTGTTTTATTCATGTTCTACTAATTGATCCAGCATTGGGCTTAAGCCCATATTTTCAAACTAGGATATTTAATCTGGATCAACTACTCTAAGGATGGGGCACCTCCTCTAAATTTTGGACCCTCAGATTGCGGTTGCATCTGAGAAGTCATGCAACGATTGCATGACCACCCAAGCACCTCCCATTATGGTGAGCTTGCTGTGGGTGGCAGCAACGCCAGCGGTCTCCAGTATGGAGATGGGGCTGGTCGTGTTGATGGACCCTCAGTTTGCGGTTGCATCTGAGAAGTCATGCAACGACTGCATGACCACCCAAGCACCTCCCACTATGGTGAGCTTGCTGTGGGTGGCAGCAGCGCCGGTCTCCAATATGGAGATGGGGTCGATCCTGTTGATGAACCCTCAGATTGCGGTTGCCTCTGAGAAGTCATGTAGCTGTTGCATGACCACCCGAGCACCTCCCACTATGGTGCGCGTGCTGTGGGTGGCAGCAACGCCGGCAGTCTCCAGTATGGAGATGGGGCCAGTCCTGTTGATGAACCCTCAGTTTGCGGTTGCATCTGAGAAGTCATGCAACGACTGCATGACCACCCAAGCACCTCCCACTATGGTGAGCTGCTGTGGGTGGAAGCAACGCCAGCGGTCTCCAGTATGGAGATGGGGCTGGTCGTGTTGGTACCCTCAGATTGCGGTTGCCTCTGAGAAGTCATGCAACAATTGCATGTCCACCCAAGCACCTCCCACTATGGTGAGCTTGCTGTGGGTGGCAGCAACGCTGGTGGTCTCCAGTATGGAGATGGGGTCGGTCGCGTTACAACCCTCAGACCACTACCAAACCAGGGCAACAGATGACTGTCACCATGTCAACAGACGAGAGCAGCGAAGTCCGGACCATACCAACCTACCTGGATCTTCGAGCTGCATATAATTATTATCAAATTTAAGCAATTTGCTGTATACTTGTAAATAATTTCCTATTAATGTTACTACAATCTAAAGGGTGTGAAACATTTAAAGTCTTACTAGGCTCACTACACCCAAAATATTGTAAACCCTACTGGGTAATTCTAATACCATCTTATGCCACTTTGGCTGTAAGTCATCTTGTTCACTAAAATGTTAATAAGCCTGTACTGGCATAGTTATCCAGTTAATCATTACTGTTTACAATTATCCGACAACAAAATTATACTGATACTTACTATTTGACACTAGCTTGAGGACAAGCTAAGAACTAAGGAGGGGGCAATGTAACGCCCGCCGCCGCCGCCAAACCCCCCAAAAGTCTATAAATAGGAGCGCGGTACGCGCATCTTGGTCATTTGACCAATAAACTTTGGACTGCACACATCTCCTGCCTTTTTGAATCCATTGCGCGCGGCCTCGCGCGAATTACGCGCGGAAACAGGTATTTTAGGGACGATAACATCTTAGGAATGTTACAATACTAAAGATAAATAAAACCCATCAACTATCTTCCCAGTCATTATTCTATTATAAATATTAACTACTTTCTTACATTAACCTATATTAACTAATTCACATACTTAATTAATCTCTATATCAGTTGATTAATCTCAAAGCAATTTATAAATAGTTAAATATGCCTTAAAACTAAATCCGTCATATTGATCTTCCTTTAATAAAATCAAAAACAATTTACCTGTCAAATAAAAACTCTGAAGAATATTTCTGAATGTGTCTTAAATGATCTGGAACATAACCTAACCTTTCTTCAATACAATACAATCTAGATCTATTATCTAAAATAGGTCTTCCTTCACGCCATTTAGTTCTACATTTAAAACAATAAACTTCCATATCATAACTTTGAGAAAGAAATCCTTCAAAACAACCTGAAATATGAACTGGTCTAAAACAACATTGAAGGAAAACCATCTCACAATTTGGGCCTTTATAAGAAAAAATAATTGGAAACAAACAAAATATACAATGCACATCAAATTTTGAAAAAATCAATCTTCTATACCGCGATACATCCCTCAATTTCCTATATAATGCTCTCATTGCATGTCTCTCTCCTTTAATATGGATAAGTCTAACAAGATAAATTATATAATCTTCTGGCGTACCTAAATAATTTGATATTGAATTCAAAATACTCTGAGTAAATTTGTCTTTTATGCCAAATAAATAACAACTCATTTTTAAAGTAGTTACAATTCTCTTCTTACTTGTCCACATAGTACTTTGAATATAACTCAAAATAGCATCACAATGGAAATAAGATGAAAAAAATAAAAGTGCTTGAACAGAAAACTCATTAAACATTCGAAACCAATCTTCTTCGTCATGTTCAGAAATAACCTTAATTATTCCAATACACTCCTGTTCTGATAAACTATCTTGTTCTGGAATTTCAATTACTAAAGGAAGATCAATATTACCTGCATAGAAAGAAACCAAAGCTGAAAAGTACAAACAACTTTGCATAAGTTGGAAAAAAGCTAAAGAACACATTCTCATCTTGTACTCACAATATTACGTCGCTTGAAATTTCCTAGAAATGATAGAATAATTTCTTATAGGCGGTGGAATAAACAAATGACTTTTTGGATTATAATTTGAATGAAAACGTAATTTATGTAAACGTAATAACGAAAATGAAAATAACTCTTTATTACACTCGCTACATAAAATTAAATTTTTTTTTTTGGACCTCTCTTATCTTTTGTAGCTTTAATCAAAGGCTGAGCACAATGTACAGGACAACATAAGCAAGTTTCAATATTTCCTGGCAAAAGATTATTTTGAATAACTAATGCATGTTTACGTAATCGGTCAGTAATTTCAACAAATTTTGAAATATTAGCATCAATCTTTTCCTTAGATTCTTGATACAACACTGAACATGTTGAAAAATCTTGAAGATGTTTTCCACTTTCACTTACATTAACTGATATATTTTTCCTCTTACTTGTTTTTATTTTCCTCAAACTCTTTACCAGAACAATTCTTATCTATTTTCCTTTCTCCTATTTCTTTACCTTCATCTACAAAATCATTTTGACTTTTACCAAAACTTTGTTGAGTCTCTTTTAATCTGTTAAGCTCAAATAGGAAATCATTAACCTTTTTGTCACTTATCTGTTTATTAACCTCTTCAACCTCCTCATATTCATCTGTATCTGATACACACAAATCATCATTTACACTAGAACAATCACTATTAACATTCTTACATTTTCGCTTCAATTCAATATCTTCCTTTTTTCTATCTTCATCTGATTCAGATGAATCAGTTGTAGATAACCTCTCTACACTCTTATACTGTTTACCATTTATCTTTCTTTTCTTATATGATTTTTGTAAAGATTTCTTAGTAAACAAATCTTCATTAGTTGAAAATTTTGATGACTTATGACACCCTAAATTTGTTTGAACAAATTTATTTTGATCTTTATTCCACTGAATAACCAAAGGTAAACCCTGTCTAAATAAGTGGTCACACGGTGAAAAATGATTAGATCGACCAGAAACAGTATATACTACAATACTTAATTTTAAAATATCTACAAGCTTCTGCAAAATAACACTCTGAAAAGACCGCAACTCTAATCTTAAATTCTCTTCATCACTAAAAATAATCAAATAAGCAACATTCCTTGTTGCTTGACTACTCTTTAAATGTTCAAGAAGAGTAGCCTTTAATTCATCCTTAAATATATTTAATTTATTTTCACTTATAAATTGCTCTTTCAACTGCAAAAAAATAAAATGAAAAGGATGAGTAACATCAACTTTTACTTTATGCCAAAACTGCTTATTATCTGAATTAACTTTCAATAAAAACCCCACCACTAACAATAGCAATTCATCTAAAATGCCGGCCATAAGTTAAATATCTAGATACCTAAATAGCAGGTCCTAATATCATTACAAACTTCAGAAAAATATAAAACATTACTTGTTAAACAACTACCTTTAAAAGTATGTGAAAATGTTAAAATACAATTACTTTCAAGCTTATTCAAAATTAAACGAAAACTTGAAAAATATGATGAGCCAGTTCCTGTATATGACAACCAAACAGAATCACTCGAATTTGACTCTTTAATCTCAAAACTATATTTATCTGAAAACCTTTCCACTATCTTAAAACAAAATTCCATAAAACTTTTACTCCTTTCTGAAACAAAAATTATTTGAAAAGTTATCTGAATATTCTTTGGCGTTATAAAAATAGAAATATCATCTGCTACCTCTTCACATGTACAATATAATTCAATAAAATCATAAACTTCTAAAGCTAATTTAGAAATATCAGATAATAAACTTGAAAAATTCCTCCTTAAATAAATAGTACAAAATCCACGCTTTGTTACTTTTAATGTATAAGATTTTCTTTTAAATGTTAAAGATCCTCTATAAAGAACAGTTGAAACATTAATATTTCTATGAATTGCAAACAAATCAAAATTAATTTTCGGATAAAAATTGACTTTGAAAATAACTAAATTTATACTATAACTTATCTGCATCTATAAACGTAACACCTAACCTTAAGCAAATTTTTACCTATAATAGTTATATATTGCTATATATTTCATGCATATATTTCATACTGAACTACAATTAATCACTATCTGAATAACAATCTCAACTATAATACTTATAAACTAATCTATATTTACCTACGACGCTTATAAGCTAATCTATATTTTTCATGCTGCACTACAATTAAATAAATCTGAGCAATTTTGATAAAAAATTCTGAATATCCTAACATGTACTCTGATGATCGAATCAGAAACTCTGCTGGATTCATTCGACAAAACTCAAATATTCTATCATTAATATTCAAAATTTCACGTTTAGTTAGAATCTGATGAAACCTAAAAAAACCTTTATAAGATTTCTTACAACAAAAAAGATCCAGCAAATGATAACACTGCGCACAATGACAAATTCTTTTTCTAAAACGTTTTGAAGTATTTGAATAAATATATTTATAAAAATAAAATCTTCTTCTCATGTCGTAACCTAGCCTGAAGTTATTGAATATCCAACATGCTTTATAATGACTGAACAAAAGAAAGCACAATGGATATACAATAAACTTCGTTGCAATTCAACAAAATTAACCAATTTATCTTTTTCTGACTTCCTATAAAATGATAATATTTTGAAATTCTCTTTTAAAGCAATTCTTTTTGAAATTATTTTACCCCTAAAACTCAATAAAATAAGATGGCAAGATTTCTTACAACAAAAAAGATCCAGCAAATGATAACACTGCGCACAATGACAAATTCTTTTTCTAAAACGTTTTGAAGTATTTGAATAAATATATTTATAAAAATAAAATCTTCTTCTCATGTCATAACCTAGCCTGAAGTTATTGAATATCCAACGTGCTTTATAATGACTGAACAAAAGAAAGCACAATGGATATACAATAAACTTCGTTGCAATTCAACAAAATTAACCAATTTATCTTTTTCTGACTTCCTATAAAATGATAATATTTTGAAATTCTCTTTTAAAGCAATTCTTTTTGAAATTATTTTACCCCTAAAACTCAATAAAATAAGATGGCAATGAGGAATTAATTTTAAATGAAAAGAAAAAAGATATAAACTTATACAAGTTGGACAATTGCACTTATATTCTATAACCAATTTCTTCAACCGCTTAGATTTATAAAAACAAAGATAAGACTTGAACTGAAAGCGCTCAAAAGATTTCATTCAAAACATCGCATACTAAAATGGCATAACAACAATACATTCAATTAATGTTGAAACTAAAGAATAGCCGACATGCTTTGTAATAGCAGAAGAAAGAAAAGCATAATGAGCAAACAATAAACTATTATAATATTCAGCTACATTATCATAATTCTCTTTTAATACCTTTTTATAAAATGAACATATCTTTAAATTTTCATTCAAAGCAATTCTTTTTGAAATAAACCTACCTTTAGAATAAAGTAAAATAAGATGACAATGAGGAATAGGATCAAAAAGTGTAAAATAAAGATACAAACTAATACAAGTATGACAACAACACCTTATTTCAGTAACTGAACCATTCAACCTCGTAATTTTATCAAAATCAAGACAAGTCTGATATCGAAACGAACTAGATGGTACTAAAACATATGTCGCTTCACTTGTCATCTAAACAAAGTATAAATGACACATGACTTATAATTTGAAAACAAAAGTAAGCAAAATGCAAATAAACCAAAAGCTGAATATCAGCTATAAGTCTCATATATTGTGGAGTTTTCTTATAAAATGTTAATAATCTAAAATTCAAATTCAAAAGATATCTTTTAGAAACAACTTTATCCTTTAAAGAAGTTAAAATAGGAATACAAGGTGGAACCAATTTAATATCTAAAGAATTAAAATGACTAGCACAAATTTTACAAAAACAACGATTTTCTTTACATGAATTCCCTGACCTCTTCAATTTATAAAAATAACAAAATTTACACTTTGACTCAGAAAAATTTAATGCTAAAGCAGTACTCATTAATACAGCTAAAACTAAAAGCAGAACCCATTAATAAAGCTGATTAAATTTCAGTATATAGCACATGAAAACCTATATGATGTCTAAACAATACTACAACCGTTGACAAATATGCAAATTCATCAAACTCCTCGGATTGTGACTCAGCAAAATTCAGAATTTCTTCTTTTAAAGTCCAGGGTAATCCTAAAGTGTCTAATTCATCTTTAGTAATTTTAGGAGCAATATTCACAATTGCTTCTAAACACAAATCTTTTAATGTTATCTTGTTATATAATTTTGAATTAATCTCTTGAGCTAATGTCGCGACTTTAACAACAACTGAAAAAGTAACTAAACTATCACAAGGGCAAATTTTAAGCAACTCCGAATAAAAAGAACACCGCTTAATAATTTTGACAATAACCCTACAAAAAAAACAAGAACACTTAATACCAAGTTCGCTTAGAAAATCTATAACAATACTCATTTGTAAATATATACTATTATACTTACTGCTTAATTCCTTTAGCTTAAACTAACCGATCAGCACTGCACGATCTTCCTCACACAATCTAAACAAACACCAAAGATCTCTGTTAGAAATTCATTATCTTAATCCACAGAGGGCGACACATTTCCAAACCTAAACAATTCCACAGAGGGCGATACATTTCCAAACCTAAACAATTATTCGATAGATGGCAGCACATTTACAAAACCTTTACCGACATTAACATTCACCAGAGGGCAGCAATTCAACAGACGCACATAATGACTAAACCTGATACTTCTGCCCCTAGATAAATCTTGCCCTAAGATTAAGATAAAGCAAACAAAATAAAACGCTAATACTTGATAGAATGCCCCAAAAAGATTATACTCAGAATCAAACCGTCAAGCACTCAAACCAGCAGCAGCCTAGAGCCTAACCTGGAGCCCAGAACACTACAAAATGACGAAAATTCTTCTTGTAAGCCTAGTTTTCTTAATGATTTGTACGAAAATGTGCACCACGTGCACTGTACAAAACAACTGCGAGACCATTACAGAACCAGGAATTTTAGAATGCAGTTGCATTCCAGCACATCTATCGATTGAAACAATCCAAGCAGAACTACTGAAATTGGAAACGGCCGAACCAACAAATTCTCAACTGAACTACGATCTTGCGGCGTTTCCCTTTCTCACGACAATGACCGTCAACGAAAAAAAGTACAAATGTGAATCCGGAATATGCACGTAAGTTATTACTTAAATCAATCTAATTTCCAAACTCATAAACTTATGCTAAATGTAAGAACGAATCAATACTTAAATTGTAACTAAACGCTTAGTCAAATTACGAACGCTAATGAAGCTACTTGAGGCTCCCAACCCTATACAAGCCTGAATTTCATAATTACAAACTTTCATAATTATAAACTACCACTAAACTCATCAAACCTATAACTGTCCCGCATACCCCACTTGTCCTAATACTCAAAAAATGATCAAGAAATCCCTCCTAAGATTCAAGTCACTTCACCCTCACCATCTTACCAGACCACATTGCTCATCAACCCACCTATCACAACGTAATTTCAGCTATAGGCCTATAACCAAAACTACCACCCAGTGATCAGGTTAAGGACGTGTCATGCATCCTAAGCGCATTTTTTTTTTTTTTGAATTCTTTTATTTTACCTGAAGACAAGTTAGCTATACAATAAGCTAGTATTCTCTAGCCTCCAGGAAACATTTAAACAGTATATACAATATCAATTTACATTTCAAAAAGGGGTTGTCGGTATTTACATAGTATGTTGGTATGATAAAATATAAACAACCAAAAGGTCGTACATATCTGTAATTTTACAGATATATTGGAGTTGGTAGAAATTATACAATTTTCGAAAAATAGGCATAACGGGTTTTAAATTCATTGATGGTTTTTTCAGCAAAACTGCATAAAAGACAATAGTTCAACATTATTAGCATTTTCAAAGTATTGATAAACCAGGTTTGGAAATAGGTACCGAGATAAGATTTTAAAAAACAAATGTATTTACCACTGATTTAAATTTTTTGTAGGTATCAGTGTTTCTATGTACAGTATTTATAGAATTCCATAAACAGGCACCACGATAGTAGACATTTTTTTTGGTTTTTTCAAATTTTGGTTTAACCGTAATAAAAACAACAGCATCATGCGCTCTTGTTCTGATTTCTCGATTGTTTACTATGTCCACGTCGTGTTGTTGTTTGTACATATAATGTAAAAGATGTTTGTTACGTCTCACATTTAAATAATCCACTTTACAAATGTCATGTAGTTCATCAATTGATCTACGCACATTATCTCCCAGACATGCACGCAGTGCATTGTTCTGATACCGTTGTAATTTATTTAATAAATCTTGATTGGATCCTTCATATATAATACAGCCATAATCAATTACTGATAAAATCATTGATTTATATAGGGTTATTGATGTGTGAAGATTTATAAATCTTCGTAATTTCCATAGTAGGGCTATTTTGTGTGATAAAGTTACAAAAAGGCTATCAATATGTTTTTTAAAGGTCATATGACTCTTCCAGCACCAACTCTTCCGGCACCAACAGTTCTGCCAAAACCACTGCCACCACCTACCTTTCTAACAACAACAACGACCTCGCCTAAACTACTGACATCGCCTACGACCCCACCTAAACCATCACCCACACTTCAAGCACCAGCGTCATCACCTACGACCCAGTCAAAACCACTGTCATCGTCAAGCCTCCAAACACCAGCGTCTCTACCATCTCCAACCCTTCAAACAGTCCTGCCTAAACCACTACCATCGCCTAGCCTTCAAACACCTACCGCTCTGCCTAAACCAGTCCTTCAAACAGTCCTGCCTAAACCACTGTCGCCGCCTAGCCTTCAAACACCTGCAACCATACCTAGACCACTACCGTCTCCCCCTAAACCACTATCATCTCCAAAACCCTCAACACCAGCAACCTCTTCTAAGCCTACCCCTACCCTTCAAACACCAATGATCCTGCCTCCGACTCTTCCAAACAAAACACCAATCATCTCTCCAACACCAAATCCAACAAATCCCACACCTATCACAATCAAAAAAACAATCCCCAAGCCTTCAACACCCACCTCAGCAGTACTATCTACCAGTAAGCCTCTCTCTCTAAACTCAACACCGTCAAGTACCCCTCAGGCTATCACCCAATCTCCAACTAAATCACTGATCTTTAAAATTGCTGGCGGAACTCTATGCTCAATTCTCATCATCCTAATAACGCTTCTATCATGCACCATCCACAGACTTAGAAAAATAAAGAACCGACAATACTATAGACCTCACACTCCCCGCTTACTACCCCCCGAAACCATTGAACTCTATGATGATCCCCTTGAACTCCCTACAATCCAAACAACTCTTTAAATCTTGAACTACTAAACAAACAAACAAAGCTTCATCGAATATACAACTGTCCTTTTAATTAAACTTCATCTATTATATAACAAACAAACAAATAATCTGAACCTATAATATCCAAGAATACTTATCCTAACATTATATCTGAAAATGCATAACCAATATATCTATTAAAATCAAATATAAAACTTTCAACTTACCTTGTCCTCGTATTATCGGTGTTGTATCGAAGAAGAGTCTCGAAGAAATATCCAAGTACTGATTATCCAATAAAGTTCAATTGTTCTCTGTATAATTGTCTTTGCACTGTTTAAATTATCCTGTGAATCCGATGAAGTTCAATTATCCTCTACGTTCATATCCGATATATCCATATAAGCCTATATGAAACCGCACTAGAGATCCTAAGGAATCCTTACTGCGCACTATAATAAAACAAATCTTCGACTTAACCCATCAGAAGATTCAGATTACGACAGCGAACAACCCCTGTGACGCAACCATTTATACCTACGTAACTATTTATACCAAGTCCCAAAATATCAGCCAATCAAATTCCAGCAAGTACGTTCATAATACGTTCAAACATTCCAAAGGAACAGAGGAACTGAAAGGATTATGAAAGATTATGAAATACCAAATTTTCAAGCAAAATCAAACAATAATAATTTTAAAATTCCAAACTTTATATTCCATTTACATTTCACAAAATAATCTAACAAAATTCAGTCAAAAATATTATGACAAACAATATTATGCATTTTTCTTAAATAAGATTACATCAAACCTATTTCAAAAAGAAACTAAACTCTACTAATAATTTAATAAAAATTCAATAATACCTTTCAAAACATCACAATACTTTCAAAGTAAAAAGCTTATTGAATAAAATACCTTTCAGTACCTCAATCAGATCTACGCTGAAACAGGACCAAAGACAAATAAGAAGAAGAATTATTACCTGCTATAACAAAACATTACATTTTTAAGAGAGGCGTTGGTTCGACGTCCGTCCAACGTACTAAGAATCAAGCTCAGAAACAATTACGCAAATACCAATACAAATTTGGAAATCTTTAAGTTTCAACATCGAAAATCTAGATTACGAAATTAATAGTTTTGAAATACCACCTTACCAAAGTCAAAAGAAGAAGTATCACCCCTCAACGACCAGTCTTCAATAAACCTACAAAAGAAACTATAATTAAAAACACATAAAAGAAATCATATTCAAATTGATAAAAATTCAAAATTCAAAATAAAATACATTTTACTTACCAATCTAATCCTGAAACTCCAGAAATAATCTTCCAAAACGCTATTCTTAACCTATATTTAATGAAAATCACAATTTGCAAATTAGACCAAACCCTCAATAGCCAACATAAACTCTCTTAAGATTAACCATTGAAACTAAATCTCTAAATGATAATATAATCATTAAACAGAAGGTCATTAAGAGCAACTCATTACTCCAGTGGAACAGAATTCTGATAAGTAGCACTATCATGTCAATTTATAGAATCTAGACCCTCAATAATAAAAACACAGCAACAAATGTTATACGTCGCCACAACGATTTCCTTATATTATCTAGGTCAAAACCATTTTCATATTAAAACAAAAGATTCAATATCAATACTTTTAAATCTAAAAATAACATATTAATCAACTCATATTATGTTCAAATAACAGTTTTATTTTCAAAAACAATACAAATAAAACATTAATACGATACATAGATTATACCAATCTATAAAAACAAACAACACCAAAACTCTATATAAACCATTTTAAATATATCTACTACTAATGAATTATATATGATTCTTAACCTCTAAATATAATCACCAAAACCAATCACCAAACTATTTAATATTATATGCATCATTAACAATCACGTTATTTAAATTCATTTACAAGCAACTCTATAACAATCCAATAGATGGCAGTTAAAACTAATAATTCGCTAACATTTCACTAGATGGCAACCACATATTAGAAACTACATTTGAGTTAAACAAGACCTGAGTCGAACAACACATTATTCCATTCAAACTTATGAGTCAGACAAGACCTTAAATTTCGCTCGATGTGTCGAACAAGACCTTAAATTTCGCTCGATGAGTCGAACAAGACCTAAAATTTCACTCGTGAGTTGAACAAGACCTAAATTTTCGCTCGATGAGCCGAACAAGACCTAAAATTTACTCGATGAGTCGGGCAACACCAACACATTATTCCATTCATTCAAGCTTATAATGAGTTGAACAAGACCTTAAATTTCGCTCGATGAGTTGAACAAGACCTAAAATTTCGCTCGATGTGCTGAACTCGACCTAAAATCTAGTCGATGAGTTGAACAAGACCAACACATTCTACCATTGACTCAAGCATTAAATGTATCGAACAAGACCTAAATTTCGCTCGATGAGGTGAACTCAACCCTATTTTCTGCTCAATGTGCTGAACTCGACCCTATTTCTGCTCGATGTGCTGAACTCGACCAAAAAGGATACTACTCCTAATAGGTTAAATTGGGGGTATATCGCGCAATTTAATTTGATAACCACATAATATTGCCACCTGCATATCAGGTTTTGCAAGGCTACTACCTGTTTTTATTTTGTCGTATATAAGTTTGTGTGTTTTGTGTAGACTCAAGGTCCATATATATGTCCACAATCATTGAGAACCCAGTGACGTCTTTTTCTACCTCCGATCTGGATTCTCCCCTCGCTTGACCTACTTTTGCACAGGCGGTATTTTTGTCCACCATTTTGCATTCTTTCGCTGTGTAGATGCCAGAAATGACGGTGAAATATTGCAAAAATATGGAATGAAACAGCAAAAAACCGAATGAACTATTCTTCCCTGATATATTTACCAGCATATGACTGAGGTTATATGTTCCTATCTCTGCTGAATTCTGAGAAAAATGGGCGGACAGCTTAAAAAAACACAAATTTTTAGAATTTCGCTGGATCCTGGCATCAAGTGCTTTGTACTTATGTTTTTCCTTCATGTAAGCTGCTAACCAGCGTAAAGAGTCTATACTCCAGAATTTCGGCGAAATGTCATTTCGCCTCAAAATCATACACCACTCACTGATCACATAAATCTATTAAAGTTTAGACCTCTAGCTACACATCCTCAGACCTGACAGAGCTAACTGCATTTGAATTAATGATAAACTGATAAACTCGTTAAACCTACAGTTATAGAACATCTGATTAAATATAGTTAACTTTGACCAATCAGTATTCATACATATCTTCGTAACTAATTTGGCTGATCAGGGAAATCTTGATCAGGGCCTCAAGATCAGCATTTGTAATTTACCAACATTAATGGTACTATTGCAAAATAGTATCAGAGGGATACTCAGATGTGAAATTTATTCATGATAGACAGAATCTCTAATCATGAGACACTGATCAAGATTTCTGTGATCAGCCAAATTGTAACGCGATTCCATATTTTACGCGTCGTTCCGTTTCGGCTGCACCGCTATGAATCCAACTTTTCCCTGTAACGCCGAGTTTCTCGGACGCGCTTCCCGCGCAGACACAGTGTTAATAAAACTCCAGTTTCCAAGTCACTTTATGACTCCTTCTTGGATTTCCCTAAACCTCTACATATTGAAACATGGTGGCTAGCAGTGGAGTGATCATCTTTGGACAACTTTTGGGAATGGAGACTGTGAGTAAACTGCATTTCTGAGGACATTTCTCTGGGTTGAGTCTGCTGTCAACCACCTCCCTCAGCATGTGGTCCTGTCAACAAGCCTGTGTAACTCTGAGTCTGAATCTACTCAAGTAATCTGAAGAAATGAACTGCTCCTGTAACTCTGAACTGGACCATAGTTCAACCTGCCTGTGTCATTTAGTCTGAGAACTCATGAATTTTACATTACTACCTGAGAAATAGTAATTGTACCTGCTGTCAGTTAGTGTCAACCTGACATTGACTCCTGTCAACCTCCTGTGACTACTCTCCTAGACCTGTGGTGTCAACTCCTGTGGTGCTGTGTGCGCCGTACACCTCCTCTACTGTCACAACCTTTGTCACTACGTACCAACCTACTCTACGCGGTGTTAATTCGCCGTCCTGCTGTCCTGGTATTTTATTGTGACACCCTGCTGACCTGGTATTTTATTAGTGTCATCCTGTTGCCTGACCTGATTAATTCACCTGAACTGTCTCACCCCTGTCTGCAGTCCAGTGCTGTCGACCCCTCTGATCTACTGCTATGGCCGACTCTGACGACGACCGTGCTGGCGGTGGTGCTGGCGCTGGCGGTGCTGGTGCCGGTGGCGGTGCTGGTGGTGGTGCTCCTGTGCCACCTGTGCCAATTACTCTACCCAACCTACAACCTCCTGGCGAGCTGGACGTCGACTCACCTGGTAAACGTGAACGTTGGCTCGACTGGAAAGAAGCCTACGAGCGGTATCTCCTACTATCGGGCGCCCATGGTCAGCCCGAAAACTTCCAAGCGGCGATCCTCCTACAGTCGATTGGTGTTGAAGCTCGTAAAATATACAAAGGGTTCGTATTTGGTGACGGTGAGACGAAAGACAATCCTAGAACACTGATTAAAAAGTATGACGAGTATTTCCTTAGTGAAACGCGTGACTTCATCGAAAGACTCAAATTCTCGCGACGAGTACAACAACCACATGAAACATTCGAACAATACCTTTCTGACCTTAGATTTCTAGCGAGTACTTGTAACTTTTGTACCCCTGCCTGTCGTGATGCTGGTATTATGGACCGTATTCTGGACGGTCACAAGAGTGATACAGTTAAAGAGAAATTAACTCGTTCAGCTAAGCTAGATTTTAAAACCACTCTAAACATCTGTAGATCTATGGAGCTTAACGACGAAAACAAGAAAGTTGTAATGAACAAATCTGAAGGGGAAGTTAGCAAAGTTTCTCACTATCCTAGCAAAAAGTCTGAAGATAAGCGTTGCAAATTTTGTTCTAAGACTCATCGTATGGTCAAATCTGCTTGCCCAGCCTGGGGTAAAACATGTTATTCTTGTCAACAGCCTAACCACTTTCCTGGTTCTGACACATGTCAAAATGGTAAATCTGATGCCAAACCTGATCATAAGCCTAAAACTTCTTCAAGTTCTAAAGGTTATTCTAAATCGTCCAAGCGTAGTTTTTATCCTAAAAGAAAAGTACACGTTGTAAATGATGACGAGTCCAGTGACGATTCTACCGAAGGTTCTGTAAGTGTTGTAAATGACGTGTCTGCTATTTCTGATCCTAAGGCCCGACCTTTGTATTGCAAAATGAAAATCGACGACTCTGAAATTGTCCACCAAATTGATCCTGGTGCTACTGTATGTATTTTACCTGTAAAGCATGTTGGTAATAGGACGATTCGCGATGAACCTGTAACTCTAAAAATGTGGAATGGTTCCAGTGAGACTGCTCTCGGTAAAGTTAAAATCAAAGTTACTAATGTCAAAACTGAGAAAAAATGGAATGTAGATTATGTCGTCGTAGAAAATAACAACTGCGTACCTTTACTCTCTCGTAAAGCAGCTGAAAGCATGGGTCTTATCACTGTTAATTATAATGCCTTCGATGTTTGTTCTGTCAAATCTGATGACATGAAATGTGAATTTCCTCATGTTTTTGACGAAAAACTAGGTACCCTACCTGGCGGTCCTGCGCACCTCACCCTGGAGGAGGGTGCCGAACCTGTTGTACGACCTCCTCGTACTCTCCCTGAGTCCCTGAAAGATTCTGTCCTTAGTGAACTTAATCGACATATCGCAGAAAAAACTTTGTGTAAAGTAGATCGCCCTACTGATTGGGTAAATCAAATGTCAGTCGTAAAGAAAAAGTCTGGCGCTATTCGTATCTGCGTTGATCCTAGGCCCCTTAACCTGGTCCTTAAACGTGAACATTTCATGTTACCTGTCCTAGATGACGTTCTTCCAAAACTCTCTGGTGCTAAGGTATTTTCCACTTGCGACCTAAAGCAGGGATATCATCATGTGGAACTTGACGAGGAATCAAGTTTTCTCACTACCTTCGCTACTCCTTTTGGCCGTTATCGATGGCTCCGACTCCCTTTTGGCCTAAAAGTTAGTTCGGAAATCTTCCAAAAGCGTCTCTGTATGGCCCTTGAAGGCCTCGACGGTGTTCAATGCGTAGCCGATGACGTAATCGTGTACGGTAAAGATGTCGCGGAACACGACGCAAACCTGCGGAATCTTCTCGTTCGTTGTGACGAGCACGGTATTAAACTTAATCCCGATAAATGTAAGTTCAACGTGCCAGAAATAACTTTTCTTGGCCATATCGTATCTGCCTCTGGTCTGAAAGCAGATCCTGCGAAAATTGAAGCGATTGTGAAAATGGAAGCGCCGACCGACGTCGCTGCGGTAGAGCGTCTTCGAGGCACTGTGACATACCTCGCTAGGTACGTGCCGAAATTATCTGAAGTCATGAGGCCGATCTCGGTCCTCACACACAAAGACGTTGAGTGGTCATGGGGTGAACCACAAGACAAAGCGTTCAAAAAGCTTAAAAAGCTATTGACCGAATCCCCCATTCTTGCGTATTACAACCCAACGAGCGAACTGATTATTCAGTGCGACGCTAGTCAGTTTGGAATAGGCGCTGCTCTTATGCAGAATGGCAAGCCGATTGCCTATGCCAGTCGTGCTCTGACCGACACAGAGTCGCGCTACGCGATTATTGAAAAAGAAATGCTGGCGATCGTTTTCGCGCTCGAAAAGTGGCATCAATTCACATACGGCCGACCCGTGACGGTACATTCCGATCACAAGCCACTTCACGCTATAACCAAAAAGCCTTTAGACAGAGCCCCGAAAAGGCTTCAAAGTATGCTTATTCGCGCACTTGCCTACGACATCACGGTCGAATACCTTGAAGGTAAGAAAATGCTACTCGCGGACACGCTGAGCCGTGCGTTTATCAGCAATAACCAGCATCGAGAGAGCGAGTTCGAGTCCGTAAATGCAGTGAGTTACCTGCCGATGCGCGAAGAAAGGATCATGGACATCCGTGCGAAAACTCACGAAGACCCGATTTTGTCTTTGCTTAAAACGACGATCCAACAGGGATGGCCCGAGAAAGACCAAGTCCCGCTTCAGATCCGTGAATTTTATGCCCAACGCGACGAACTAGCTGTCACCGATGGTTTAGTATTCAGAGGTGAGCGTCTGGTCATACCGAAAGGAAACCGAAAAAGTATCCTTAGTGAGTTACATACGGGTCATACGGGCATTGAAGGCTCGCTCCGTAGAGCCCGTGAAATGGTTTATTGGCCCGGCATGACAAATGACGTACGTGAATATACGCAGAAGTGCGAGACCTGTCGAGAGTTTGAACAGTCACAAGCGAAAGAACCTCTCATGAGTCACGAACTGCCTTCTCGTCCATGGCAGAAAGTAGGCGCAGACCTATTTACTTTAAATGATAAAGACTATCTCGTGACAGTCAATTATTATTCCAACTTCTGGGAAATCGATAGACTGTACGACGTCACGTCGAAGACAGTTATCCAGAAGCTGAAGGCTCATTTCTCTCGATACGGAATACCAGAGCAACTAGTCACAGATAATGGTCCGCAATTCTCGTCTTCGTATTTTCGTCATTTCACGATTAAGTATGATATTCAACATACGACTAGTTCGCCTCACCATCCTAGGTCTAATGGAAAGGCAGAAGCCGCGGTAAAAGCCGCAAAGAGAATCCTGAAAAAGACTGCCAAAACTGGTGAAGACCCTTATTTAGCGATTTTGAATGTGCGTAACACGCCACAGCAAGGTATCGATTTGAGCCCGGCTCAACGATTAATGGGTCGACGTACCAAAACTCTTCTCCCAACTACAGCGAGTTTACTGAACTCCGACCGATCAAAGTCTGAAATCGCCGACAAGCTGAAATTTCAGCAGACAAAACAGAAATTCTATTATGATAAAACAGCGAAGCCACTAAAGCCGCTGCAAGAAGGCGATATTGTGAGAGCGAAACCGTATCAGCTCAATGAAAAGTCCTGGGAGAAGGCAACCGTCAAAAAGAAACTTGACGAAAGATCTTACGAGATCGAAACCGATAGCGGCACTACTCTACGTCGTAACCGAGTACACCTGCGTGCGACACAGGAAGACCCTACACCTACTCCGGTAGTGATCGAACCTTACCCTTTGACCGTTCCAACTGGAGATATTCCGGTACAAGAGCCTGTGGAGACTCCCAAAACACCACTAAAAGTTCCCACAACACCAGCTAAGGTTCGAGTTAAGGTCCCTAAGGTTCCTGCTAAAGCTCAAAAGGCTCCAGTTGTAGAGCCAACTCCCTATGTGTCTAGATCTGGGCGAAGCTCCAAACGCCCTAGTCATCTTGCTTCTTATGTGACTTAAGAATTGCATATTTGTATTTGTACTACATACCGACTAGTTATGTGTATTATGTATCCGACACATATTTTCTAGTAATTGTCAAACTAAAGTTTAGTGTCAACTACATCATGTAATTATCTTGTAATAATTACTCTGACTTGTAATAAGCTATGTATGATTGTAAGCTTTTTCTAAGTCCATTGGGGATGTAACGCGATTCCATATTTTACGCGTCGTTCCGTTTCGGCTGCACCGCTATGAATCCAACTTTTCCCTGTAACGCCGAGTTTCTCGGACGCGCTTCCCGCGCAGACACAGTGTTAATAAAACTCCAGTTTCCAAGTCACTTTATGACTCCTTCTTGGATTTCCCTAAACCTCTACATATTGAAACACAAATTAGCCTGCAAATTAGTTACGAAGATATGGGACCAGATATCTACCATTTTCAGTCCAGTGTTATTTACCAGTGTATTGTAAGCCAGATCTTCTCTGCAGTAGTAAAGTTGACTTCATCCAAGTTTTAAGCAAGCCTCAGGCGCACCCCCCCCCCCCTCTAAATTCGTCCCTGTTAAGTACTAGTACTTTACATAGGTGATAACTAAATTCTGCTCGCAAAGGATAAGCCAATCAACTATAAGGGAATTCACTGTCACCAAAAACATGTACTGTTATGTTAAATGGCCTCAATATATCCAGGATAATCTTCCAATGACAAAGTATTGATGCAAACTGTTTGGAGGTTTATTTGTTGCAGACTTGATGAACTGCTCCTGACAGCTCCCTTTCAAACTTGGTTAATTGACTTTAGATCTACATAAGAACGTTTGTGAGTTTTTTTTGGCTCCAGCAGCTCCGGTATTAATATTTTCAGTGCCTCCGAAGGCTCAGGCATGTTATGTTTCTAAGAAATCACAAGACTTTTCATTTTGCCGCATATTTATTTCATCTCACCAAAAACATATCGTAAGGTATAAATTGAGCAGTAGTAGGAATGGCAGTATCTCAATGTGTATGGTTAAAAATATAGTACCTGTTAACCCAATAATTCTGGATGTTCAGTCCAGAACTTCTGTCCAATTATATCACAATGTAATGTAACAAGCTTTGATCGCATTTTTTTGCACGTTATCTCCTTGGTCCCTTCTCCATCATGTATAGTTTTGGTCGTCTCCTCCTCTTCTACCTGTAAGAAACGAAAGGACGCATTAAAAAGTAAGAACCTTAAACCAGAACTTACACACAACAATCTGGTTTGTTGTACTTCGGACGAACTAGCAATCTAAAAACAGTTTTTTTTTCAGTTGCACTTTGGAAACTAATATGTTAAGACAGATCATCGTTAGTTGTGAGTTAAAAAAGCTAATTTATAATTAACATTTTCAGCTATTGAATAGGAGAATATAAAGGAAGGGACTGCTGTCACTGCCGTATTCACAGATGGGAATAGAGGGTGGAAGAAGGATACGCCCGCCCCCCCCCCTTTTTCCCCGGAAAATTTAAGTTTTTTTAACGTAACATTCGGCCAAAAGGCTGTTACCGAAACAATTTCTCAATAGCGCTTCCCCTTCCCTTTCAACATTCTAGATCCTCCATTAGTCATGAATTTCGGTAACAGAAATACGGAAGTCCAGAAAAAGACGGAAATAACTCGGTAGCAACTAATGTAACTTAAAATCTAATTAACCTGCTACTAGATACATACCTTTTCCTTTACTATTGTTGTTCCTTTCCTGTATATCTCTGGTAAATCGTTGTAGTTTGTGTTAAATTCAGAGAACAACATTTCGTTCTTGTCTTTCGATAGGGTCCCCTGAAATATGTATCACACCAAACTAATTTATTATGACCAATTCAGAAAATATCAAAATCGATAATTAGCTGCATAATCAATCCAATTGATGGAATTATATACCAAAGCTACATATAAGTACAGTGAAACATACAAGGTGTCTTGACTCAAAGGTCCACGTAAAATATCAAGCCAATAGAAATCTTGCTCCACAATAAATCACACAAGAAAATCGGAAACTGGAAATTTGGTAATATCTCAAAGCTATTGAGAAAAATGGTTGGACATACCTTTAAACGTTCCTGCGCATCTCTGTTTGATAAACCAGCATTTTGAACTAAACACCAGAAACACGTATTGTACATGTTGTTGATGTGACCTAAAAGAAAGAATATTTAATTCAGTACTTAGTAGCTTGTATAATATTAGATATAGCCAATAAATCCATAAACTAACATCTCCATATATGGAAATGTAATAATTTGCTTTACTATCATTTATATCTGGGGCCGTCCATCGATTACGTCCGTATCAATAGGGGGGCAAGGCCCTATTACATTTTCAATGCATATTTCATGCAAAAGAGAGAGGAGGAGGTCCAGAGAGCACTAAAGAAACGTACAAGTATTGGAATTTAGTTTTGTAGTTTAGCATTGTGTGAATACATGTCCTCGGTAAAAGGAATAAGCGTATGTCTTTACAGACATTGAACTAAAAGATAAACTTACAATCAGCCTGTCTCCAACTTAGGTAGTCCCTGAGATTCTGGTCGGTGGGGTAGAGTACCACCCGGGAGTCAAAGGCTGGGGGATATTTCAAGGCAGTCTCTGCGAAATAATCCTTCCAGTGATATACGTAGGACGCCGCAAATAATGAGGCGATATTGCTCATCAGCTTACTGAAAAATTGTTTGAAAGGGAAGCAGAAGTATTAATCTACCAATACTTTGATGTCCATTCAGACCACATTTAAACTGTCAGACAAATATTTCATCTTGTGAAGTGGGCTTGTATTGTTCACAGCTGTGCCCCCGGTGAGAAAATTCTAAAATCCTCAAATCTTAAAATTTCCCATCATACATTGATGACAGTAGACCAATGATAAAAAATTAAGAAAATCATAAACTTGGAATAGTAATCAAGAGGGCACTTAAGTTTAAATGGATTGGGCACATATGTGCCCCTTAGTGACACATGTGCCCCTTAGTGACAAAAATGAAAAGAAAGGATTATACAGAAATAATCACCAACTAAAGCTTTATTGAACTCCAGCCCTTTAATTCATCGGTGACCCCTATAATTTTTTGGCATTAAAATCTTTCTACAGACCTAAGGTACGTATTTCTAGGACTTGGTGAAGCTGTAAAATAGATTTTGAAGATTCTAGGGCCAGTTGAATACCAGTAATTAATTTTCTCCATAAACTTCTATAGTTATGGACATTATCTTTCATAACTTCTCACTCAGAAATAAGCACAGTGACATATATATTTTTTATTTGCTTTGATGTGTTATTCTTATATAGGTCTGATGTTTATTTCTGGTTTTGGGAGCCTGTAATGGGTTTATTATTGTGGTCAAACAGTCCTTTATCCCTTTAAACTAATATCACTTCAGGACAAGAGAATAACCTGACAACCTAAACAAATGTGAATACTGACGACGCTATTTCTATTATCTGACAACCGTCCTTACCATATCACCGATGGTGGTGGCTTATTCCCAGTTGGTCATTTATTTAGACAAATATCAGAAACCTCGATTTACTTTATTACTTGTCATATTTGAATACCGGTAATCATTTTGTTATTCAACAGTATTCACCTTGCCCTCCTGTTGTAAGTATCAGAATTTTTCCTGAACACAAAGCTGTATTCATCACTTTGGCCATATGCTATGACGATGTCCCTAAACTCCGTCATAACACGCTCTGCAGACTTAGACATGAGTTTTATTGACCGGTCATCGTTGGGCTTCACAAACCCATGAGCATCCGAAAACCTAGAATAAAAAAGACAAGCTTATAATTTAGTTATGATCGATCATATCAGAACCTTAATTAATCAATGGAGCCTTATTTATCAGATTAAGGTAAAAGGCATCCAGGTAAAGAACGTTATTAACCAGAATATCGTGAAAACACAGGTCGTATTGAATATTTTGTCCTATGCGTCAAACAGTTATTCTTAATGGTTTATAAAAGCATTATTATTATTATTATATATGTCCGACCATAATTATAGGCTAAAAAGACGTGTGGCAAACAACTGGAAACGGGCCAAAAACTTAGGTTGATTAACAAAGAATTCTTTTTATTCCTTTGAATATAAAGTTACTTGCTTTAGATGTACACCAAATCGAAGGTTTTCTTAGAATTCAACCGAATATTATATAAAGGTTTTTCCTTTATCAATTCTATACAATGGGAATTTTCGACATTGCGCTTTTGATGCCATATTTAGGACTGTAAAAAGTGCCCTTGAGAAAAACCTCAAATGAAATCTAACATTAAATCTAGTAGATACGCATATAGCTTTATGTGTATTAAACATTCTAATCCTTTTCCTAGCACAATAAACTGTTTAAATGTCACTATTGAGAAGTGAATTACCTTGGGTGAAATTGAATACACCCATCCTTTTTTTTCAGAACTTTTTGCCTATGTCGAATCGTTTCCCATGTTTTGCAGGGGAAAAGTAATAAACCAGCGGCAGCCATCTTTCAGAACAGATTCTATTGGCATGTCCGGATCAGGGGGACTGGGGAAGGAACAGTTGGATCTATTGCTTTCTGCGATACTTACTTGTGGAACCCTTTCCCGTCGACTCGTACAACGATCCAACAATTCGGAAGGCAACTGTCAGGTAGTTCGAACTGTCTTACGTATTCAAATTTGCTTTTCGCCATCGTGGTACAAGACCAGTGGAATTTTCTGGATGCGCAATACGAAGATCTACAAAGCCGGCCAATCCTTCCTCCTAGAAGCATCTGAAAAAGCATGTTTTGGTTTACAGTAACATCTTTCTTTAAATAAATGCAATTTAATAAGTACATGAACAAAAACCACAAAACTAGATGACTTTGACGTTTTATGTAGTCGGCTAAAAGATAACAGAATTTAAATACCGGTATTTTAGTTAAATTTGACGTCCTTGAATGGAAAGTCCCAAGTTTTAACATGCTAATACAAGAATTGTGAGTACTGCTGTAGATCTACTAGCCAAATGATCGACACTCTACTCCTAACGTCGGATTTTTCAGTGCAATACTCCTTCAACTGACCATCCCTCTGGCATTATCATTTAAAATGAAAAGTGGGGATGAAGTTCAACATTTATGCGTCAAATGAGCAGGTTTCATCCTCAAAATTTAAATTTCGACAGATATACAGAAGAAAGTATAGTTTATTTAGTTTACTCAAAAACCCAGGGATAGCTTCAGATCCTTAGTACACAACTTGCCGTCAGAGAAGGTTCCACAGACCAAAAGATCTACCAATTGTACTGACGCAGATGGTCAGTCCATAGCTAGCTTAGCCATTCTTATGTAGGAACTAACACCTGGGCTAAGAGTGTAACTCTTCCTAGACCGAGGTGAAGAGTGTAGGGGTTTCATCAGGGACGTATGTAAACTATTGTTAGCTGCAGCACCAGGCAGAGCGCTTCTTGTTACTGTTGGTTACACACCCTGGAAAGGTTGGTTCTAGAAGCCAGGTTCTGTTATGGAATGATGTAGATATACTGGTAGGCTGGCTAGGAACATTGGCTGGTGGGTTGAGTAGACAAGCCCCTTCAGACTGTTCATTGTCAACAGGAGTTCTTGCGACTGATATTACATACTGGACTTAATAAACTAAATCCTTTCACGCCAGTGTGTTGTGTCATCCGTAATGGGGAACTATATTATGGAATGGACTTGCAGTCTTAAAAGAGAAAGACTGCCATTTGAGCTAGCTAATATCTACCGGAATTAACTCTTAAGTAATTGCAAATAGCACCCTAATCAGTGTCTGAAATTAAATGTTTACTATTATGCGTGCCCGTCAGGTGCACAGCTTTGGAAATTTTGCGCCCGGGGCCTGGTGTTTGCACCCCTCTAGTATATGGCAATCATATTAGGTCTAAAAACTGTGCACCTGACGGGCGCACACCTCTGAAAACCGTGCACCCGGCGGCGGATATGTGCGCACCAGGTGCAGGGTACAGCTTAATTTCGGACACCGCTGATAATTAATGGATAATAAACCTCATAGTTAAAAAAGAAACCAGTTTCACCAGTCTCAGACGTTGCAGCTCAGAATGGCTAAGCTAAAGTCTGGACTTACAAAAGAAAGAGATATATTCAGGTAGGAAACTTTTCAATATTCCTTGTATAAAACTCACAATATATCCATTAATTCTACAATTTCCCATACAACTAATCTTCCTGTGATATTTACACATATTGCCGGGTTAATTATTAGCCTAGGGTAGTAGTGACTTATCGGCAGGCTTGTTTTATCGGTACCCCCAACACATTTTCTTTTATTACAAAATAAATCGGAGTATTTCAGCAGATTTATTTAGAATGTATTAAAACTATTTCATTCTCTATCTCTGAGCAATATATTTGTTCAGCTCTAGCCATTTTAAAATCCGCATAGCATTAAAATAATTTTTTTTAGCTCATTATTAGCATCAAGAAATGGCAATTGTATTTCAACCATAAAGTACATATAGAGCCTCGGTGTACTCTGTTACATTTATCAGTTTATAGTCCTCGAAAATAAGAAATATTGCATTGGATTGATTTACTTTTTTTTTTTTTCTCAAATCAACATCTAATATTTCCTCTTTTCATTGATCTAGATGAGCAGGAAAAATTCATTTTCATACTACAATGTACACATGTGAAGGTCATACAGGCCCTATCTAGATTCATCTATTCTGCATTGCGAAAATACAGCCGGAATTGAAGCCAGCAACCTACTCGCTTAATTTTTAAACATATCCAATCCATGTAATGAATTGTCACCTTCGTTCCTGATGTACCCAAGGTTAATTAAATACTAACAATAAAAACTGGTGCTATACAGTTAGAAACTAACGCGGCCCATCTGATGGTCGGTTCACATTGGTGCATCTCAGCCTAGTCATACCTTAATTGTGCAAAAAACAGCTAACGCTAACAACCATGTACATAACCAAGGCTTACGTTTTCCTGTACTTCTTGATTATAGATATAGAGATATGCTGTGTAAATACTGAGATAGAACCTGTGTAGCAAATAGAATACAGGTATAGTTGTAGTCCGTAGTGATTTCAGTTTTCTCAAACTTGACTGAGTAATGTACTGTCAATGACACATAAGTCAACCATGACTTCCAGTTTGTCAATAAAAGATCTACTACTAATAAATTTACCAAAAACGTGGGTTCTAGATCTATTCGAATGGGTCCCAGGGTGCCGATAATCACTCTTTTTTAAGGGCATATCTTGTAGATCTATTATCGGCAGGGCTAACTTTTCTCTTTTAAATCAAAGGCTATTAGATGAAAAAGCAACAGATAAAAACATAAGACAATTGAGAAAAATAGTGTCAGGTGAATTAGTGTCCTATGATATTAGGCATTGAAGTGCCCTTCTCATAATTTGTCTGATACAAACATCAGCTTTGACTAAATTTCCATCTGAAAATAATATAAAATACAGGTTTGTTTGAATCATTTTAAATTTAGGAGGTTGAAATAATATCAACACCCGCGATGACTACTAAGAGTAAGACTTAACTTACTGGGACTACGCTAGCAGAGCCAGAGTCTATGTGGATTGGCAGACAGTGACTCACCGTCACAGTGAATTAGTTCAATGTATAAATTAGTCGATTCTAATGTAGCTATTGCCTTTTCTTACCTGTTACCATTTGCGTACAATTACTGCTGCAGCCGCCAAGAATAATGATGACACATGGAACTCACGTTGCGCTGTTGTTGACATGTGTCTTCGCCATCTTGCATTGCACTGGTACCCGACAGTTTAGGAGAGAAAATAGCACATCTCGTCGGAAACCAGTTACAGAGCGTTGCAACGGAGTGGCAGAGAACGTCTTTTACTTTTTTCAGCCGTTCAACTTCCGGTAGGCAGCTCAACACGTGAAACCAGATTTGTTGGAAGTAAAATTTCGAGAAAATGGGAAAACCAAAGAAGCAGACGCATCGCTTTCAGTATGACAAGAACAGAAAGAAAGCATGGAAGAAATCGAGAAGACAGGCAGCAATAGAATGGTACGTAAACTTCGGAAAGTCTGGTCGATCCATCCGAGCGAGCGGCCACACGCTAGCCTTAGCCTTTAGCCTGAGTTTAGGCTAACAGTTAGTTTTAGCCGCTGGGAAGGGCCAGTGCCTGCAGTGGCTGTAAATTTAAATAGTAACTTAGATGATTGTAGCCCCTACCTGCCGTGTGGTTACCATGACAGATGACATATCTCTAAGGCAAAAAAAAGTAGTTGTGTTCAGGTAACATAGCCTGGGCCTAGGTCGAAAAAATTAGGGTAGGTAGGTCGAATTTGTTGGCTTCCCCCCCCCCCTTTTTTTTTTTTTTTTACTCACCAAAGTCAAAGAGACCCAGGCGATGTTGACAAAAAATACTCCAAATATCCTCTAAAACACCTTTTAGCATTTAAAAACAATACATGCTCTGAGGCTGAGCATCTACAGACTTTTTTTTTTTTTTTGCCTAAGGCGACATTAAAGAAAAATTCTGTGTCTGGTGGACCGGCCGAGTGACCGTATTTTGGCCGGGTGGGAGTTTTTTTTTCTCCAAATTTAATTATGCCGAAAACATATAAAAGATCTTCAGGCAGTACATGTTTAAATACGAATTTTCTGTTTAAAATATACTCAATTTTAGGGTAGGGTCAACAAAATTAGGGAAGGTAGGGTTACCTGAACGCAACTATTTTTTTCCTTGGCCTTATCAATTTACATTTGTTATAAGAACAATTATTAAGTATGTAGATTATCTATTTATGTCAAATTTATTTTGAACACGTTTATCATTATGTATGATGATGTGTAATTCACAAATCATACAGTTCAGACTTACCACGCAGTTATATGACTGGGCCAAAAAGAACAAAAAATTGTGTTCAGGTATCCCGACCGACCATGAAGTTTTGGCACTACCCTTCCCCTCTCCCTTTCTTTTTTTAAAAATAATATTTTATCAAAGTTTTTGCTAAAATTCGAAAATATATCTGATGGACAGCTGTTTTCTAGGCCTGATAAATAAATGAGATGAAAACGCTATATCTAACCTGTATCCATGCTTGTTTTTCTCACAGTGAACAGATCAAGCACGCTTGGGATCCTAAGAAGTCGGTCATGCTAAACATGAGAAACATGGGCCTATCCAGCGATGCAAACGTTACTCTAGGTCTCCCGAAAACCAAGGATATGCTGGGCAAGCCCAAAATGGAATCCATGACTTTGTCCGAAGTCAGAGAAAAGGCTCCTAAGTCCTTCGTTGTGGAGGGTAAGGATAATTAAGTCCTTCTGGCTTTAAAACATTTCATGTATTTTAGTATCTCAGACCCTTTGCAAGGAATAGTTTATTCAACACCTTGTTACGGAAATGACGTAATGTAAGCACACAATCTGAGTGTATGGTAATTACATAGAGTATAATTATAGTCTTTCAAGATCCGTTTTATTTTGTTCAAAACTCTCACTTATTACCATTTAGCCACTTGTCTCTAAATAGCAGTCAATTTTACTTTAAAATATGAATTCGATTAGTGCTACGATAGCTTTTTAAAGCTGGATATCACATCCTACTGTAGGCTTGGAAGACGAAGCAACTCTACCCCAGGAGAAAAGGATGCGGCTCTCTCAGCCCGAGATCGAATACTGTATCTACATGATCGACAAATATGGGGATGACTTCAAGGTGAGAACATTGTAATTTGAGGGAGATCCAGTGGTCAGTGCCGGCTCCCAGCCGATGGTGGTCGCTCTGCTATAGGTGGGAGGGTAACAAGATTGATTGACAGGAAGGCCCGTGCTTTGAGATAGATCCAGGGAAAGGGTAATGTAATGGCAAGTTTATTTGAAAAAAAAAACCCAAAAAAAACAACGCTTTCTCATTCATGATGTTCATTTCAGAGTTTTCTTGTCCCAGTCCTAGGCTATTTTAGTCCAAATTCAATGTCAGAAGTATATTCCTAAAGGTAAATACCCTCCTAGTTGATTCTTATCTAAATTACAAGTTTTCTGATCCCCATTGAAATGCATTGAGACAACCTGATCAAGAAGGAGTGTAGAGAAGGTCGGCGGCCTAAGGCCCGCCTCCCAATAATTCAATAGCAGGTCGGGAATCGTTTACTGTATAATTACTGTAAGATTCTTATCTAAATTAAAAGAAAATAGAGTAAAAATTTTTTCTTCCCTACTTTTTCATCAGTCGGAAGTCTCTTATGGAAAAATACGATCTGCATCGCAATTCCTCATTAATACTATGTCATGAATGATATGTGTTAACTAAATGAGCTACGATACAAACGGTGGACATCACCTTTTCTCATGTTAATAGGAGTCTCCCATGAAAATAATCATTATTATTGTGGTTGTAATGGATTGAATACATATATCGCTGATCTATTTCTGCTTTGTAATTATAAAATTTAACAAAATATAAAAATGAACTGAAAACTTGCTTGAAGTTTCATTCCAACGCCATTTATTAACTTATATGATGCCATGTTAACTAAAATGTGTTTCCCTACAGAAAATGGCACGGGATAAGAAGAACTACTATCAAGACACACCGAAGCAAATCCGACAAAAGATAAAGTTATTCAAAAGTATACCTGAACAATACAAGGAATATCTGAAAAGTAAGGGATTATCAGCAAAGTAATTGCTCTATCGTTGAGCGTGTCTGTCTACGTTCACTGTCTATTCATGTACATAGGGAAAATGTAATCAGAGAGTAAAACTCATCTTTCACTAATCCTTTCATTGTTGTCAAACGCTCACCTCATTATGGTAAATTTTATTTTAGAAAGTTTAAATAGAAGTACGGTCGTAATAAAGATATTTTCTAGAAAAAAAGGTATGTGTTCTTTCTTAAATACGCTCGCTCTATATATCTGGTATCTTGAATGTAACTAAAGTATAATCTTAAGTGGGTTAATTTAATATAAATGGTCATTGACTTCGTTTGTCATTCATTCTGACGAAATAGAAACAGACGTTTCTATAATGGCACATGTCTACCATCTGATCGCCTGCGCAGTAACCTGCAACCACTGATCTGTGACTTAGATCTCAGGTCGTAGGCTGCTTGTGGCATCGCACACTGCATGGCGCGCGGCCTCTGCTGTAGCCTCAGCCGATTCCCACTCACTAGGAGCGAGTTAAGGGACTCTGCTGCTCTGCGACGCCCCCGTGTGGTCTGTCCCCGAACTGGCCCGGTGCTCCTTCGTTCACGGGCCCGCTGCATCAGATCGACCCATTCCTCCGTCTTCCTCAGCTTATACTGCTCATGGACTGAGGTTTCCACTTTTGACGTCTTCGAGCGCTTGCCTTTCCCTTTCTTAGACATCTTCTTGGCCTTTTCCCCCATTAGGGGAGCGCTGTTGGAGAGACCTCGCACGTCGGATTCAGGGGGGTCATGTTTGGGATGACTGTGGCGCCGTCTTGATTGAATTGGTCTGGAGCTCGTTCTTCTGCTGACGTAGCATTGCAAAGTGGGTCTATATGGAGATGGCTTTATCTCAGAATCTAGATGAATATTGACGTGCCCGACTTGCAGATTGGGCCGACCTGAAACCTGGGACAAGAACAGTTTTGTGTAAATGCAAGTTGGACATGATTATAATATCGTTTGTCTAAAAAGAAAAGCAAAAAATTCAAAAGAAAGACAGAAAAAAGGGGTTAGATACATAAGTGGTCGATGAATAAGTTGTATCCCCCTCCCCCCTTTTCTTTTTTTTTCCATTGAGTATATTTTGGGGGATTGTACGTTACTTGTTCAAATTCCTGCGATAATATGGGAGGGGGGGGATCGTTTTTCGGAAATGTTTTTCAAATAATGTGATCATGAAAATGCGGGTCTCAAAAAAGTTCATCGCGCACCTAAATTCCGGGGAAATCGTGATCGGAAACGTTGGGGTAATTTACTATGGCAATGTATGAGGGAAAATAGGTTATTTCGCCATAACTTTTTACATAGTGGTCCAATCTTGATACAGCAAGTGAGAAAAAGTTCCGCATTGATCCCGTACAGGCCACAGGAGACCTTAAATTTGTGTGGATTCCCTGGATTTCACAGAATTCCCGGGGATTCCCTTTTCTCCCATAGGATCCAATGCTAAAGGACCCCAATATTTCCCGTCGCTACTTTCATCGCGCAATGCGTGAAAGGCCGGGAATTCCCCCCAAACCCTCAGACCCACATCTTCCGTATAGGTTCAGGGTCGCCACTGCTGTCTGTGCAGAATCTAATCGAATACCTTTGAAGTCTTCAAAATCTCATAGAATAGACCTTTTCATTAAGAGTGTTGCACCCCTGGTGAAGTAAATGGAACCGATGGTTTAGGTAATTTCCCATAGTTAACCTATATGCTTCACTTCATTTGGTTAACTATAGGAAATGACCTAAACCATTGGTTCCATTTACTTCACCAGGGGGCGCCACAACCTAATGAAAAAGGTCTATACTTGGCGGGTGGTTAAAAAAGGGGTTGCAATGCCAATGGAAACAGTTGAGGCACCCCTGGAACGGACTAGAATTTTACTTTAGTCTAAATATGGGGGGGGGGGGGGGGGGTAAAGAAAAAGAAAAAAAAGGGGGGGGGGGCGCCTCGGGTACCCCTCCCCCCCCCCCCTTTGGATCAGTCTATAAATAAATAGGACTGGAAAATATATGTTCTTTGTGGCGACCCTAAAGTACAAGCCGTACTTTTCCTTTGTATAACTATATATTGTAAATTATGACCTTTTAGAAATAAAGAAGTTTGAGAACAAAAATGTTTAGTCGAAAATAAAAGTATAAGATAATTGATCATCAAAAGAACTATTTAGGGGCCGAAATTAGGATACAGCAAATCCTGTACGTATTTGGGATTAATTTTTGGCTTAAAAGTAGAAGTAAAATCAAAATCGTATAAGGTGGGGAGGGGGATCTGGAGTTTTTCAAAACAAAATGTGCGCACGTAGAGGGCCCCTAAAGTAGGTACTACCACACCAGGGGCATTCAATTCTGCCAATTTCTTCATAGATTATGCTTTTTTTTTTGTGACCAAAAATGCTCTAGAAAAAAAGATTTTAGGTAGAAAGATGTGACAGACAGTGAGATTATAATTTCGACATGTTCCCTGAAAACTTTGGAATATAAAAAAAAATACTAAAAATTTATCAAATAATGCGCAAATTGTCATCTAAAATGCGTAAAAATGTGTGTATTTTCATGAAAACTGACAGAATTTATACCTTATTTTCACTATTGTTTTGTTCTAGAAAACATAGAAACATTTGGCAAAACGCATGAGATTACAAATGCAATGCTCTTTCCATTGGAATTTAGTAAAATGCAAAGAGAACAAAACAAAATTTTACGTGGTAGTACCTACCTAAAGGGCCTAACCTAGTCCTACTAACCAAGATTATTAGGGTAATTTCAGACTCAGCTAGATCTAGGCCTACCCTAATTATTCCCCTTAGATCTATTTCGGTTGACAGTTCTACTTGATACAAAATAATCCGTAAATTGTTTTATGGAATTGCATATACTCGAGCCGATTGTAATGACTTATGCCAGTGAAGGCGATGACGAGGACAGTGAACATACCGCAACAGGACATCAAACAATTGCATGAATGAAACTTAGACGTTACGTCGTTAGATTGTTGAAAAAGAAGAACAACGATTCTCTAGGGAATAGATCTACGGTCTCTCACCTTTTTTTGTTTTCCGGTCTGCTTAATTGATTTACGTGAGACACCTTTCATATTGATGTGCTACTGTTTCCATTCTGCAGCCGCCACATGCATAGTTGCCACACTTCGCCGATCATAAACAACTTCACTTATCTAGGTTACAGTTACCATGGAGTCGTCAATGTGGTAACCAAGAAACACAAACAAAGTATCAGAATTCGGAATGACGCATCTCAATTTACGACGTAGCAACGCGTACATGTGAACTTTCTCCTTGGTGTTTTACTCTATAATTGATCGAATAGAAACAAAATAAACATAAATTAAGGTAAAGATTGAATAAATACTTCGTATCAACCATTATTAGACTTTGATATTCCAGTTAAAGCATATGTTAGCACAAAAGGCATAGAGAACGGTGTGCAATTTTGCGACGCAAACATCGCTGGTACAGTAAGTATGTAAGTTGAATATACGGCCAGCTTGCGGGAACCAGCTACATGACCACGTGACCAGTCTGAGCGGTAACCAAGGTTGGTTGCTAACAACGCGAGCGGAGCGGTGACGAGAAGTTGGCGCGCCGCGATCGGTGCTGGGCTGAAGAGTAATATAAGCCAGTAGGGCCAAAACTAATGTAGACAGAGAACAACACAGTGATAACACCTGACCGGACACAGTGGTGCGATGGCAGAGGGTAAGATATTCATTTCATTAGCTATTGATAAGGAATGCCTCTACTCCTGAGTCTGATGTAACGTTATACTTATAATAATTATGGACATGGTTGGTCTCGCCGTTACTGATTCAGTGAATTTACCGATGACTCGGATGAGTTTGACTGAGTGAGGTCGAGGGATAACATTAACAATGAATATACTGTCAATATGAATGATAACGTAAGAGCCCCATTTGAATGCTCACTACCTTACATACATTTTACGTTGTCACTTCAATATCAATGGGAAACACAAGCATATAATTTTGATTGGACTTTTCATTAACCGTAGAGTAGACCTATGCCTATGGCCAGATGAGGCAGCCGCAAGGCAAACAGAAGTAGATGTGAACAGAGGATGTTCTTTAATCTGAATAGGAGGACTGGATCTACAATTATTTCAGAAAGTGTTAGTGAATGGTTCCCCAAGTATGACTTTTGAGGCAAAACCTTTGTTTTCTTTCCCTCTGGAAAAGGTTGTGCAGGTTTGTAACGGGGTTTGTAATGGCTCAGACGTGCTTTAATTTCTCTGATAATCTTTGTGGGATATATATCGAGGCCACGTTCGTGACTGAAAGAGGTCTCACGGGAGACATTCTTGGCTCACTATGTATTCAAGCGCTTCATTAGCAGGCGCTGTGCTTTTCTTAAAACTTGAGTGACATTCAGGGAGTGAGATATCTCAACAAGCCCAATTATTGACATATGACATGGTAGGCGAGGTGCACTTGAAATTTAGATACTTAGCGTGTGCAGACGATGATAACATTGATAATTAAACCCACCATCTAGTTCTTCAAATTTTGAAAGAAGAGATTCTAACGATTCTTTGTCCTTGGGTAAACATTACAAAATCCTCAATTAGATCTAGGCCTAGTGTGTTTATTTCCTTTCTGTATTTCTAAATATCATACAATTAAACTAGTAATTATCGTTTTGATCCTTGCCCGAAGATATAACTTAGTTTGGGGGAAGTATTTGCTATCATTATTTATGAGTATATGAATATTATCACAGCCAGTATACCTTTATCTTCATTTTTTTCCTTCGTCCAATCTTACATACATAAGTTCTTCCTTGGATATATCTGATATGATACTGTACAATGAAATATGCAAATGGATTCATCTTAAGAGGATATGCAAGTTTACAATAAGTCACGTAGATGTCACAATATTAATGCCCAGGACTGTGCAGCTGCTTAACTGCACACATATGAAACAACGATATTGCATACATAATGCATATATGTAACTGGTATTTTTTTGACTACATCCAAAAATATAAGGCGTTTGAAATGCCTAGGTTAATTAATATTGATCTTAGATTTGGCCTGATGGAGTAGCGTTAGGCTTTTATCTTCACAATTGATAAATCAACAAAGAAAAAGTGATTACAACAAACGTGTGAAATTTCTATAATGGATCGAACCCCCGGTATCGAAACATCTTTAGACATCTCTTTCATCGAATATAAGGGAGAATAGATTTTAGTGAAAAATCCAATTTATCCGTATATGTTTCTTGGTTGTATACAATATAATTATGATTATAATTATATATATATAACATAATCATATTGTATACAATCAAGAAACATATATACGGATAAAATTTGATTGTACCAAATGTGTTTGCTATAGATTCTTGGGATGTGTCCAAATATTTTTTTACTAAATTCTATTCTTCATTATGGCTGATGCAGTTTGATGGGATTATTAACTAAAGAGCTCAACTTAGCGATCCGTATTACGCATACCTTTGATACCTTGGTCAAGAAATCACCGGTGATTACATTTAAACCGCGGTACTTCTCTGCAGGTGACCACGGTCACTTCATTGCAGTTGGTGCTTGTATAAGCACAATTTTTGTTTATTCACATGCGGCTTATAGGATGTTTGTATATTTTTTGTATGAACACAGGAATGGTAAACTATTTCATATTTATTAAGTTATTACATTTTTAGCATTAATGATTTAGCAGCAGCAAACGTAACCTCACAAGTAGACAAGGGACTCTAGATCCTTTATCAAAGTTGTATTTAATACCCTAATTTCCAATAACCTAAACGAAAAGAACCAAAATGTAATTTTGTAAACTAAAGATTTATTTTGTTATCCTCGCACCATCAATGCATACTGAAGAAATCCTACTTGAATTAATGTTTGAAGTGGGTTTAAGGTCACCTTTCGCCTAAGACTTTCCATGCCAAGACACATACACGAATACACAGAGAATAATCCTCTTAGTAAAACCTCCGGCCATACATCGCTTTATATGGTATATACCTTGAAGCAGTAGACAGACTCAAATTAAGTTGGAGTGTTGTAGATCTTAGTCAGGAAGAGCGGTGGTCAATGTAGTAGAGGGAACCTACATACTTATTAAACCATTAAGGCAAGCATGCTGTCGCCAGGTCCATGTTATGTGACCCCCAGCAATGCCATATGCAATACACTGCCACTGGTAGTTATATCATTCTTTCTGTTGTTATTCTATTTGTTTGATTTGTGAGCTCTCAGAAGTCGTTTTCTCTACCACAATATTATGTATTCTTTGTCCACGTAAAACTTCTAGGCCTATACAAATCCATTTGCCTGTCCAGACCCCTTCCCAGTTATCTTAAGTCTGATTGACATGTTAATGTCATCGTGTTCATCTTTGTACATTTTATCCTTCACAACAGATTATCGATAATGCAACCGCGGGATTGATAATGTACAGATATATGACCCTGCACATGTGGCATTTCTGGGGGTCACACCTAGATAGAATTGAACAGTATTTTATCTGACCGGCCATTCGTTCAAATCGTTTCAGAGTTCGGTCTTATTGTGCATAAGGAATAGAATCTCATGTACCTACATCTTTCGATGAGATCGATGTACTTTACTCCAAGAAAAAGAAGCATAACAAGTAGATGCCCGAGTAGATATTCAACCTGTATCCTGGTCCAAACTAGAGATATTTGCATTAGCGCCCCATAACTCTACCCTGTAAACTTAAAGTGATTTCAAAATTAATAAGGTGAAGGGATGTCGAGCAGTAGAATAACATCTTCGAGAATTTCTGACATTTCTGAAAATGTCCGACATGTTTGTCACGCAATATCAACACAAAGAAACAGAGAATAATTGAACGTCGGAAAGATTCGACGCTGTGATACACTCTAATGGAGATACAAGTAGCGTTCATGCTGTTCTCATTGACCTATAGACATGTTGACTTCCTGATTGGTCAGTGCATCATTCAACTGAGCGGTCCCGCCTGTTAACCATTGATTAGTTGCAGGTTTCACAGACATACACGTAGTCCCAGCTTTGTAGTATTTGACTGATACCAACGTGTCGTATTTTTGCAACAACAAAAAATGAACTAACGAGAAAATAATGTTTTCCCCCTTTATTTAACATTGATATAACGCCGATAGACTAATAAACGTATAGCCAGCTGATAGGCCTACGCATTTCTTGTCGTGCACGTCAATGTATGTTCTTAATTATTCAAACAATTGCTATTGATTAGCTGGTCAAGTATAGATTTGAATATTATGAATACTCGGGGTTTGCATTTGCCATTTATTCCAGCCCTTTATTAGCTGATTATGGTTGAATGCTGAAACTTTAATAACTATTCCAGCCCAAGTAGCCAGAGGTCTCGTTAGTAAAGTGAAAGAGGCTTATTGGTTTAGCCAACTGGAAGTTTAGAGCTATTGGATAGTTATTTCCGGCTGGGCTATCTTCAACAGCTTTTCATAAACAATGTATTCAAAAGGTTAGTAGCGACGCCAATAAATGCACTGAATAATTTTAATCAGCTCATTTCCATCCTGGCATATGAACTCTCTATCGTGCGATGCATTGGTTTTGTATTGTAGGCAATTTCCCAAGTACATATAACAGAACACACTCACTTATATCTACGTATCTATATGTATACACAAGCAGGATTAAAGGAACTTTAATTAAATGAGAAGTTGTTGTTGTGTGACTGGAATCAAAATAATGATTTTATACAAAATTATATTCTTTAAAGTCTTTTTGTATGGTGATGAAAAAGTCTGTCTGGATCTAAAATATGAATATGAATAAAGATTTTGTTTAGAGACCCTATTGATGGATGGACCTATATGAGAGTAACATTTTTCGAACATTGAACGGAGGCAATAGGCATGTTTCTTTGAACCTTGACGATCACTCTAATACAAGATAATAGGGATGTTTGTTTTTGGTTTTACAAATGAATTATTGAAACCTCATAATTTGGAACAACAAAAGAAAACATCTTCTGGGCTCATATCTTCTTAACTGATTTTTGTGATTAGGTTAATCATCTGAATTTTGAGAAGTGTCTCATTTATATTTGTTCTGTCTGTCAGTCAATGCAACTACACCTGGCAATTCCTTTTCAATGTTATTTTGAAATAATATCACTATTTTACACAGCGGACAGCATCAGGCATTATGATGCCTGTCATTATAGTATCCAGGGGCGGATCCAGAGTCTGTCTAGGGGGGTAATATATGTTCCCCCACCCCCCCATGATTTAGCTTGCAATTGCCCCTTTTGCCCCCCCCCCCCCCCTGGATCCGCCACTGGTATCGTTACAGGAGTTTAGTATGGGTTTAATAATTCTATGTATTGCTCAATATGATAGAGAGAAACTCTAATCACAACAGCCTTGTTACAATGCTTTTAGCTAGTTACCCAAGTGAGATGAAAAAAACAGAAGAATAGTGCTAAAAATGACAACGTCATATAAAGTTAAATAACTATAAACGTGGACTACTAAGGGGCTATCCATAAATGATGTCACACTCAAGGGGGTGGGTGGGTGGATTGAACAGTGTGACACTGCCTGAAAACAGGCCTTATTTTCATATCTAAATCAGAAATTTTGTATGACAGGGGGGTGGATGGGTCCTAAAAATACCCTGAAAAAGTGTGACATCATTTATGGATGGCCCCTAAGTAGCTAAGGCCTATACTCAAATATAAGCAATGAAAATTAGTTAAAACAAATCCTTTATTACTGTCTACTTGTCTATGATTAATCCACCCAAACTTGCATAAGGTTTCTTAGAATCGATTTTCTTTTGGTTTTGCTTCTATTAGGTCAATGTCATCTCGACAAATAACACTTGAAAATACACACATAGAATAAGGTGAACCCAGTATTCAGCATCCTATGTGGCAAGGTGCATTTTTTCTTAATTGCCAAATTAGTTATGGATTTAATTAGTGACACCTGGATACCTTTTATGTGCAACGCTAGGTGATAACAGGAGAACGTAAAAAAGTGTATAGCTTCTGTAGCCACGTTTGTGTATAGAAAAACAGCATACATTTACTAATAGTGCCATCATTCTAATAACAGTCAGATATCAAATCATGGTGTCATTAGACCTCCGATTAGATGTACTAGAATATGATAATTTACTTTTAACTCGTTGATTACATGTTATCAAGTGTAGAATTGCGTATTTGAGTCAGTCGCCCCTTGCTGATTGGGGATGCTGGTTTTTCATTTGGCTGCACGCAAACACCCTACAGAGAGTGCAGCGAGTCCATGCAGACGATTAGCTCATGAATATTTTGAAGCTTGAAGTTGAAGGTTAGGTCGAACGAAAGGTAGCGGCTCCCTCAGGAAAGTGAGACTTGGTTTGTGCAAACAGACCTATAGTGCATGAGAAGCTAAAGAGCTATTGCTGTACATATTGATATATGAAAGGTCAATGATTTGCAACATATATCATAGTATAATCAGTATACATGTATGGAATATTACAGTTATACATTAGAAATCGATCATATACCGCCTGCATGGACACCTTTGACTAAAGAAACAAATATGGTTAGATTGTAGGATAATGTCTGACATCAAGATAAAATGTTATTTGACGTTCAAGCTTGAGGATATTCCTTTGGCAAATACAATTTGCTTTACACAGATTACAGTTATAGGTTGTGCACCAAGGATATATAAATTTAGATTGGCTAATTTGTCATGCATGTTTCACATTCACAGAAGATTTTTTTTTTTTTCATCTCACAGTTACTTTCTACCAAAGATGTTTTTCATTTCATATATGTGAACAAATAGCAATCCATATTCAAAGATTTTCAAATAGTGTCTGAAGCACTATTCAGCAGGGTTTTTTGGCAGTTCTCTGCGGCTTCCTGCTTTAGCCAAGTCATGGACTCTCCCTACACAAGCTGCCGATCAGATTTGTTTATAATGAAAGCCCCAGCACCACTTGGGCCACTTATACACTATACACTTCGCCCACTCCCTCACGTAAATATCCTTCACTTACAATGCACTCTGCCCGTGGTCGCACGGCAAACAGGCCACGTTATGGGTAAAATAATGTTTCCACTGGTCAATGTAATATTGACTCAGTATGGAGGGTTTTGCCGCTGACAAGTTGGCGGCGACTGGCCCCTACTTACCACCTGTAGGCCCAAGCTGCTGGGGATCATCCGGCCAATATACACCGTGGGCCTATTCCCGGGCCGCCAGCTCGACTTATTCCACTATAATCCCATCTCATATGGCCCCAGCTATAAGCCCCGAGTCCTTAGGCCTCCTGCAGGTGTGTGCGATCTTTGGCACTGCAGCCACCAATGTGCGGGGGAATACTATAAAAATACGTTAAAATATCTGCATGGATATTATTCATAGGGCTGTTATTTTTGGCCAAGGGTAGACCCTAGCTTATCAAGGTACTTTGGGTTGAGTGAATGTAGGGAAGGAAAATATGTTATGTATAAGTGATGAATACCAACCTTACCTTTTCTATGCAAATTTAATCAAATTCCTCTTGTTAACGGGGTACAGAAAGGTTAAGCACAGTTCATTCATTTCTTCCGCCGCAGTGAGGATGATGTAATTGGTTTCATTATCTCCACTTTCAAAACGTATGTGCTTTAAAGGTGTACAAAAACACTGTGAGCGAATCTATTGTGCTTCCTTGGAAGGTTACCAGTGAGATATGAATACGCATGAAGCTTGACCGTACAGGTTCATAGGAAATGGCTACGATTAAGAAAAACGTGTGTTTCAGGTTAATAGTGTCGCCGTATTGGAATATTCTTTCGTTTATGTCATATTTCTCACTATTGTGATGTTTTTACATTATGTCTGAATACATATAGAAATCTTGGTATATGATTCCTTGGTTTTCAGGTTAAGAAACCTTTAGAACTCAGATCTTCTTCTCAGTGGAGTTTTGCACTAGGCCAACAGACATGGGCAAATCGGAAGAGAGTGAGTTACTTAGTGGTGTAGAGGGAATGGCTTTAACCATTACTGTTTGTCGACGAGAATGTTGTCAACTTGTATAAACTGTATAGATGTTTAGGTGTAGCATATGACTGACTTCGCATTCATAATATCTTGCATGTTTCACTCTCATTTGTTGGTTCTCTTTATCAACCTATCTTTTATCAGATATTGGGACTTTTTAAGAACGGCTTTTTTCCCTTCTTTTTTTTTCATTTCTTTTTTTTACATATGTGATTGTTGGTTGCCTGTCTAAGCTCTATCTTTATAAATTTGATAAATGATCTAGACAATTTTGTATAGGGTCATGATAAAACGGTCGGTAAAACTAACAATCGTAGCTGTAATCAAATCAAACTTAACAATTCTAGCTTTTAACCAGATTTTTAATCAAAATGGGATATAGGGAAGGAGAATTTAATTTGCCACTGCATGTCTTTACTTCTTTCCACTATAATTATTTTGATTTTGCAAGTGATTGACAAACATAATTATGATGAGCAGTCATTATTTCTTTAATCAGGTATCGTTTTCCTCGTGCCACTGTCAAGAATATTCAATCTAATACTCAAGTGTGCATTTAACTATTTGGTGTCTTAACACTGTCACCTGATAGCAAAATGTGTTTCATGAACAATATTTGTGAAATTTACCACATATATACACCTAGAAGAGGCAATTTAACCCCTTGAGTTCCACGTTTGCAAACAGTCCCAGATTCTAATGCATTTTATCCTATATGCCTTCTCTCACCAACTTCCACCTGCACATGTCACACTGATGTGTGTCACTGAAAGGGAGTATGCCTACTGTGCGGTGATTTCTTCCCAATAATCTGATCCCGATTTCCTTGGTAATTGAGAATGATACCAATAAACATTCCTTTTATGAATGAGTGATAGGGCACAAACTCAAGATAATTAAAGTACTATTAAATAGTCTTGGATCTTCTTGACTCAATACGGTATGGGAATTTGGTGTCTGAATGGCATATCTTCATGAGATTAAAAGTTTATTGGGATACATTGATAATTTAAGATATCTAAAGATGCCTCAAAGAATAACATCAAAAGTATATGATCTGATGGATTCATCGCTCAGTGGGAATCCCCATTCTAACCCTTCTCTGTCATTCTCGAGGTTCATATACTCCTTTAAGTTATTCTTTTTATCAGTACCAATTCTCCTCCTCTTAGCATCCGTGAATCAGTACTATTATAGACATATTTAAATAAAGAAATGCTTTTTTGGGGGTATACCAATACATACGTCGTCACGGTTATCCCGTTTTATCGTGAAATAACGTTTACAATTATTTTGTATATTTCAGTGGCAACTCAAAAGCCCCAGATCCCTACTGGGACGGGAAGGTGAGTATTCCAGCTTTTATAATAGGGAGCTTAAGAAACCCCGACGTCTCACCTAACGTAACCGTAACGTATAACCCGGACGTATAACCTCACATATCCCAAAGTATCTGGTATCTCAACTGTTATGACATTATGGCAAAATGTCTTAATATATCATTTAATATCACACCCCTGAGAGGATAAGATATGGGTACCTGCAGCTTCACGACTATCAGGGAGGTTCTATATAATTATTTTGGTGAATGTAATGGAATTGCATGGTCTCCTCTTTCATGGTATAAGCATAGTCCTGTTTGGTGTCAAAATTGGTTTTGTGTTTCATGCCCCCAGGGACCGGTTGATGCAATTGGCCCAACCAAAAGAACACAAGATGCTTTGGATCACAAGTTGTGGGTAAGTTTCTATTCGGTTCAGTTTCGAATAATCGGTTAAGAAGAGATAGGGAAAAAACAATACATACATTACCCATTATACAACAAATATAACATTTGAATGTTAGGTCATAGCAGGATATTCAAATTAAAATGTAATACCATATTACAAAGACACCAACTGATCAGCGGTCCTTTAAAAAAGGTCGAGCACTAGAATAAAATAATCTATTGTCATCAAACTATTACGTTCATTGATATCATCGTTCACCTATAATTAGTATAAAGTGTTTTGTACATACATTTTTTCTTGTTGACTATTTGTGTATTAATTACCTACACTATTGGCCGTGAGTAAATGGACAACCCATTCATAAATATATACATACACTCCGTTTACTATTTGTTAGATAAGGCTATGGTGGCTAACTGTTTAAGGGTTTGGTTGTAATGAATATATATGCATGTTCGTGTAAAGGGCTCAGGGTTTACGACATTAACTAAACGGGATGTTTTCTTCCTAGCCTCTTGATATTAAGTTAGAAAGATGGTTTTCCATTAGAAGGAACCGTACAATGTTTGGGCTTCTGTCTGATACATAATAATCAATCTTCAACAAAGATATAAGAAACAGTTTATACATTAACAAATTCATAGTTTGTAAAGGGAAAAAAGGGTATAGACTAACAATAACATAATTTTCATGATCAATCAATATCGATGTTAAAGTTAAACCAAAGGATAACTCCAATAAAATGTGCATTGATTGTATGGTAGAGGGACAGGTGAGCCACTTGGCTCATATGAAGACCAGCGCTGGACTTACTATACAGGCTTTGACAAAAGGTAGCGGTGCAAAGAAACATTTACACAGTTCTTTAGGTTATAGTGCGCCTGTTTGAAAAGCCCCGACAATTAATATGCTACCGGTTTTATTAAAACAATTAAACAAACCGCATGCTAACAAACATAGGTATAGTCGCTAACAGCTTTTGACGTTTTCTAGCCTAGTGGAACACAAAATAAAACATTTTGTTTACACAAAACATAGCAAAAAGACGAACCATACTTCCATGCACAAGAACATGCAATATTTCCACAACAATGTACAAAATTATGTGTAATTTTTAGACAAATGAAGGTATACTTTGAATGAGAACATTTAACTAGGAGCGTACCTATCATTTTTAAAACAAAATACTTAGTAGTTTATATTACATGTTTTTCACAAATACCTCATAATCATGTCATTGCAATGTGATAGAGAATATGCTGAATTTGACCGTCTATGTGAATTGATAAAATTGATCTTCTCATTTTATTTTAAAATCTTGCACCTTTGACGAATTATTAAACTTAGCATTGGATTTTGAATTTGATTTAACTTAACTAGAAATAGAACTAAAAACCTAACTTTTCCAAGAGTGGCATAGTTAAGAATTGAGATAATACGTTTGTTTTTGCTTGATCTGACTAAAAAGGCTTCATGATAACCAAGAGAAAATATACCCATGGTACAAAATACACAAATGCAGGGGTGGGTCAACCTAGTAAAAGAGGGAAGGGATGATGCAAGCTTCTGTTTTTGAAATCTAGTAGCTGCCCCGGAGAAGGCATCTTTAAAACTCATGCAGACTGCTCTATCTCTAACCTGTAGCAGCCAAGTTATGTCATTCATCACTTAGTTAAATTAAATTTTAAGGCATACAGAACGTTATTTCTACCTATATAGTTCTTGGGATGCATGTGACTGTGGAAAGTTAATGAAATTATAGAAATAAAGATTGCTAAGTTTGGGGTTTCCAACTAATGCAGCAGAAACAAAATGATATTACATTTGATCTGATAATCCATATACGTCGCAATGCCTCAAGACACACCAAACATATTGCCATGCATATTCTAGGGCAAAGGCATACATTTTGGAGAATCTATAGTACAAGGAAGATGAGCAAGTTAAGATAGATGCAATAATTTTATAGGGCCCCCACCCTACCATGACGTAGCCCATACCTTAAACAAATGCAGGGGTGGGTCAACCTAGTAAAAGAGGGAAGGGACGATGCAAGCTTCTGTTTTTAAAAAATCTAGGAGCTGCCCTGAAGACAAATTCATCTTTAAAACTCAGATTGCTTTATTTCTAACCTGTAGCAGCCAAGTTATGTCATTCATCACGTATTTAAATTAAATTAAAAGGCATACCGAATGTTATTTCTACCGAAAGAGTTCTTAGGATGCATATGACTATGGAAAGTTAATGAAATTATAGAAATAAAGATTGCTAAGATTGGGGTTTCCAACTAATGCAGCAGAAACGAAAAGATATTACATTTGATCTGATAATCCTATGTCTCAATGCCTTAGGACACACCAAATATATTGCCATGCATATTCTAGGACAAAGGCATACATTTTGGAGAATCTATAGTACAAGGAAGATGAGCAAGTTAAGATAGATGCAGTAATTCTATAGGGCCCCCACCCTACCATGACGTAGCCCATACCCGAAACGGAACGTTAAGATAAAAAATCTACATTTTGCAGCAAACTTATTGAGAGGTGTATTTCTCGATCATTAACCTATAAGTGTTTGGTTTGCTGTGAGTGGATATATGGATTCGGAAAAATCTCTTCGTGTGATTCTTCACCGTTATTTGTACAGTCCTATCGATTAACATCTGCGGCGTTCTGGGGTGCAGTGAACTAGGGTGGTTGGCGTGTCATAATGTGTGACCACTGTCCCTATTTATTATGATCAGGTTGAGTATAAAGAGTCATTCAGAAGACAATGTTTTATCAGTAGTGACTTTTCTCCCCTTCATAAAGGGATCGCAGGAATCGGCAGATGGTAGAAATGGGCCATTTACATCTCCCCGAGTGAGTATCAGAAATTTTGGGATGGATGGCATTGAAATCAGCCAAAACAATATAATGAAATAAACCCCGACGATGAGAGGAGCATAACCTGCAGCGACATAAAAAAAAAAGATAACCACTAAGTTTTGATTATGATGAGACGAAATACAGCTTATTTAGAAAATACATAATTGATTTCATAAAGGTGAAATTTGATTTTTTGAGAAGCCATTGACCTTGATCAGACATCTAGACTTCACAAGTGTGACCTCGGAAAGAAATAATTGGGCCAATGAAATTATTCATGTCGAACACTGCAATGATAAAGGCCTATTCATATCTATAAGAAGTCATCATACAATTTACAAACAAATAACTTCAATACGAGGTTTTCATTACCATAATAATTATGTTCAGTGAAACTCTTATTTATTGTAAGAAAATTGTCTCTGTGTATATACAAAAATATTCATAAAACTCTTTGTTTAAGAAAATTAAGGGTGCATGCGGTAACTCGGGTAAATAACCGTTATCAAATTTACAACTCTCTCACCAGTCTAAACATATATGCATGACTGAAATGTTGGTCGGATTTGAATTTGTCAACTGTTTATAATGTATCTTTTTTGTTTTGATGTCTCATTGAGTTTCCTTTTCCTAATTGCCTGTTAGTCCCCGTGTAACGTGGGGTACCCAGGAGACCTTGTGGCCTGTGCCCAAGACGGCCCTTAATGCCAAGTCCACCGACAGGCTCGTGAGCCTCTCCCAGCCCAAGAGAAACTTCCAGATTGGTGACCACGACAACAGGTAGGTTTTTACTGAGCACATCCAAAATCCCTAGATAAATTCAATTATAGAATTAGAATAATGATAGATGTACTGTCACAGTCTTTTATTCTACCCATTTGTCCTTTCATTTTTCCTTAGATTGATTTCGGGATATTGCAAGAATTTTGAGGGTTTAATTTTTATTGTAATCTTTTAAACCCACACACACAACGCGATGGTACCAATCCTATTTAGTTTCTAGGTCTATATTTCATGACTGATTAGGCTAATCAGTCACTCATTAGTTTGACAGTGACTGTTATGATTAGTGCTTCATGACTAAAAAAATTCAACTGTCACAAAATGTATTCAAACCCGGCAATCTCAATTAGAGGTTATTTTGCAAAAATGCTTCTTCCTTTCATGACAAACAGAAAAATGCTGTTCGCAAGACATTAATTGTTACCTACTGATTAGTGACAATTTAACTTAGTCAAATATATAATTATTGGAAATTTTGTCTATAAGAATAGATAACTGCAATAGGTTCACTATTTCTCCATATTGTTACATAACATTGTTATTTTGATAAAGGACTATAGGTTTGTTGGTTTGCGGTCAAAATGGTTTTGATCTCATTAATATTGTAAACAGGGAGTGGGGGGGGGGGGGGTCATTTTTCACTAAAGAATTTGAATACTTTAAACTGCAAGCAAACATGATTAAATTGTGTCCTAGTTAAGCCATAACTATCCCGTTTTGAAGTTCTAGGAGGACTTAAAATCTAGCATCTGATAAATCCTTTATTTCCTCCTAATTTTCCTTTATTTTGAGGCATATGGGTTTGGACTTTTGAAAGGGAGGACTCATTTCAAAAGGGTTTTGTGAGAACCACCCAAACCCTTCCTGACTTTGGACCTGTGATGCTTTTGTATTAGAGACAATATCATAGACATTGGAATTTAGTGTAGATACTTATAGTTATGTACTAGTGTTGGGCCCATATTTTTGTAACCGATTAGGCTCATTCCTCATCAACAATTAGAACTTTATGATAAATGTTTTTGAGGTCAGCGATTCCATCTGTCACAGATGTATTGGTGCATAGCAATCATCATGAATTCATAGATATTTGTGATAGACAGAATTGAAATCCTGAAACCTAATCAAAACACATTGATTAGCCCACGATTAACCTCATCAGTTACGAAAATACTGGCCTCAACTTAGTAGCCTACACACCGTAGTTATGACTTTATATCTGAATAGGCATCGTCTTAGATAAACCACACTGTAGTGCATGTATGATCATGTATAGCTAACACATAATTGACCTTCATATTTTTAGATTAGCATATAGTAGGAATTTCTATGAAAACGGGTAAGACAACTTAGACTTAATTCAACCGTACATGACCTGTAAGTACTCACTCCAAACTGACTCGGGAATTCTGCTGTCTTAAAAGGCGAGGTTATGTCATTAACAATTAGACACTTTAGAGGACCAAGCTAGTTACTACCTGGCCGCCCAATGGTCGGGCGGAGATTAACACCAATAATCCTATAATACCGGTTCCTGAGCTCCGTCGGCGATTGTTTTACATGTGTACACCCAGTGAGTGATCGTGAATGGATAATCTCAGATGACCTGAGGTCTAAACGGACCAAACCTCCTCCAGGGCCTTCCCCCGGGCCACAGTTGCCAAGGCCCCAGAGACCTTGGCAAGACGGTCTTTGGATCACGCCGGCTGGATTTCCACTAATCCCTCCTCCAGTGGGTAGCAGCTAGTGCTGGACCCACCCGCCTGCTACAACACAGCATGCACGCCCACACAAGAGCTCTATTCTTTCAATATTGCCCCCAATATTTATATTAGAGATATTTTTTGTTTTTGCAGTTCAACATTATTCGATGTCCCTGTTGATGTTTTGTTCTGTCCTTGTTTGTTCCCTCTGTGCTCCCATTTCTAATGGGTTATTCTTATTAAGCTACGAGTCCTTTTTGATTCTGACAAAGCAGATTTTTTTAAGATGTAATTTCAATTTTGCGTTTCAGGAATTTCTTTGACAACCAATTTCCATAGTAGTTTTAGAGATATAGGGACTAGATGTGTAGCATAGTGGTATGGGTGAATTGCATTTACATTGTTATTGTGAAGGTGTTTGTATTAATATATTGGATATGGTTTTATGTTTGTTAGTCGAAACAAGAAGAGGTAATATTACTTGTGTGTTTCTGGAGCATGTGGTATTTACAAAGTTCAAATCTGCGTGAATTTTAATAGTAAAACTGGAATACTTACAACTGACGGGATCACAATAAAGTATTATATAGGCATACAAGAAAAGTGGCACATAAAATTGCTGACACTGTGCAGACACTACTTTGTGCCAGTCCGTATAGTAGATGAGAAGCACAGAGAGCCAATCCACTATTGCTACGTGTTGTCACGTGCCACTTTCTTATACATTACATTGATCAATATAAAAACACTGATTGGGCTGAAATGAGACACAGCAGGCCTGCATGTAATTATGGCAGAGCGATGGCAGTTATGTTTAAGCACACATTCTGTAGCGTGTTGAGGTCTGTATGTCGGTAAGACTACATTACACACACCGATGGTTTATGTACACCTCACCAAAGGCCACGCTGCTTTCAGAACATCCCCACATATTGATTACTTGCGCCCATCGGAATAAAGTATATTTGGCGTTGCTTTATTAAACCTTTCATGTATAACCTGTTCAGGTCAATAACTATTGAACCATCCAGGAGATTCATTATATATATCCTACAGTGCCCTATGCTATTGAATCGTATATTATGATCTCAAAAATGACAAATTACTATAAGAATAAATAATTAAAATAAAGTAAATATGAAAATTGGTATATATGTATAAACAATAGGATATAAAACTATGTAAGGATAAAACGAAACTCATTATAGAGATCTATTTGCAATTGTCCGCTATCATTATCAAACTTTATCTTACTGTTTAACTGCACCTGAAATTGGATGTGAGCCCAATAATAAGGTACGCTTACTTCTTCTGAAGTAAAATCATATTCACGGAATCCATATTGTACCGTTAGCCACGGAGGTTTTTTAACGGCAAACATGGAAGAATGGGATTAAATTGAAGTAGAGACAAATGATTGATCAGGGTTTGACAAAGCTGTAATTAAAAACCACAAAGAACGCTGTAAACATTCCTATACTTAATAGTAATACACATATATGTACGTAACGCATTTAAACGTATTAGGAAAGGTTTTATATCAAACTGTAACTGTAGGGTCTAATGCGCATGGCGCATGAACTCTCAAACCCATAACTTTAACAATTATTTCGTGATATTGGACTGACACTAGATTCTATACACATGCTTTACTTTTACTTTTCTGATTCAGTTTCCTACTAGCTATTTCGTCATACATATTGTATTCTAATCCCTCATCAGGTCCAATAATAGCTGTTCTGCCCTTTCTCCTGCCCAGGCCGGAGTTTATGTACAGTTGCGGCCGGTCTTCTGTCATCTGGACCGTCAGCCCCGGCGCCATGAAGGGGGCGGCCACTGGACGCGTGGAGCAGCTCGCCGAGCACAAGCTGCCCCCAACAGCCTTCCAGGCCGACAGGTGAGTAGTGGGATCCGCTGGTACCTAGCCTGTTGCTGCATGACAACACATACACCCCTAGAAATTAGAGGTAGCAGGAGATCTGTCCAGGGGGTCACCAATGGGGAATTTTTTGGACACTATATGTGGTAACCAGTTAAAAAGGTCATTGTTATAATTTTATAACTTTATGACCGATTATCATCACATCAATGAGACTTTGTGAGACAATTATTTTCTAATAATAAGAAATATTTTTTGCATACGCAGAATATAGAAGTAGAGTAAATTCTATTTCATGGTCGATATACTTATATTCACAGTACCTGAGACTATATGTGCAGAACAGCAGCAAAATGTAATATTTCTTCTGATGGAACATGGACATCCCTACACTGCCACCTGGTGGATTCCAACTTCGTGATCAACTGAAATGTAGAGCTCCTAGCCTACAATGTCCTACGACGTTTTATCAACGGATTGTTTCTGTAATATATTTTAATGACTTATTACGAACAAAAGCTTTTTTTCGCAATAATAATAATTATTATGATTTTCACCCTTTTTTATCGATGCTTTTCTTGTTTTTCAGACCGCATTATGTCTTCAGCTGTGGCAGATCTTCTCCCATCTGGAAAGTATCCAAATGGGCAAAGGCCTGCAACAACCGCGACAGAACAGAGTCCCTGGCCCAGCCCAAGTCCCTGCCGGCCGCCTACTCCGACAACCGGGGGGTCCAGACCCTGATCCCCAAGTCGGCCCTCACCGTCACCGCGTCCGGCCGGGTAGAGTCTCTGGCTGTAGCCAAGTCCCGACCCGAGGGGCCCTTCAGGGAGCCCCAGTGGCCGGTGAGTTATCTCTTTTTTGATAGTGTCCCACGTTGTATTGCTTGAACTGATCATGATACAATATTATACCCACCCCCTTGATAATTTTATATTGATCCTATTTATGTTCATCTTTATGTAACATCATGGCAATTCATTATGTCATTATGCAATGACTATTTCTAAATATTACTTTACATATAGAAATGAATTATTGGCTATACTACCATCAGGTGTTCTGCATAATATTGGTTAGACATTGTGTCTAACCAGTGCCTCATAGATTTTGTCAGAAGGTCAGAAAACTAGATACAACCTTATTAGGCCTATGTACATCCATCGGAGGGGAAAATAGCGAAGACCTTTATATTCTAATTTTCGCTGAAGAGAGGTAGGTGGAGGCATAGAAAGGGAGTAATAGGAATCTTCTTATAATGAAAGGAGAAAAAGGGGTATTTTGGGCGGCCCGTCGCAGCTCACTTTAATTATTTTATTGGAGAATGCCAGTATTGGTCGTATTGCTGTTGCCCTGATTAAAATAACAAACAAGTCAGTTCGTGCTGTTAACTCAGTATTACAACATTTTCTAACTATCTTTCCCTTTGGTTGTGTTTATACCATGCTCTGGTAGAATAGATGACACTGAACGCTGTCATTCATTTATTCTTAAAGTCTAATCTTGTTATCTGTGTAGGTGTCCCTTGAGGCCAAGAAGGCCTCCCCATCCGGTCGGAGTGTCGAGCTGTCCAAGCACAAGTCGGTGCCAGACGGCTACATCCCGGCTCGTGATGTCATCTGGCCCGTGGGACGAGCAGCTCGTAAGGCCCAGGCCACCACACGCCTGGGAGAACTCGCCAGCCCTATCGTCAGGGCTTCCATGGACCACGTGCAATTTGACCCCGACGCATTTGTTGTCAAGGAAAACGCTTTGAAAGCGCGATGCTCACGGAGAGTAGAGGAGCTGGCCCAACCACTCCAGCGATAAGATCTTAGAATTTAGTCAAAATTGTTCTTTCCTAGAAATCATCAGTGGAAAGATCTTGATTTATGTTAACAAACAAGTAAACAATGTTATCATCTATATGTATGAGCGATATGAATTCCCAGCTGAAATGCAGTATTTACCTATCAATTCCTTGGGTTTTCGATGGAAGTCTATAGTTTCGACCAAGGTTTTTTTTAAAAAAAGTTCTACTGTACATATACTCATTGGAGAAAGAGAAATACATGCATTTGCTTAAATTGGTTGTTTGAAGGGGATTACAAATATGGCCTTTTCTTAATCCAAAAGAATATGATGTATCTGATATTTAAAAAGTTAGTCATGTGTGATATTACAAGCTAAGACCTAAAACAGACGGCTCAATGTCGCTAGTCTGAAACGTGAATGATAAATTTACCGTGATATTAGAACGCCCACGAAGTATTGGGCATATTGCACATCTTTTCTCAGTATTATATTTGTTTATAAGGGTGTTTAGAATGTTGTGCTAATTTATTTTGTACAGTGGCGTTCCACCTTAGACTTGTCATTGTTGAAGGGATGTATATAAATATATGTGTTTTTGCAGTGATAGTTTGTTGTCACATGCAAAACGTCCGTACTTCTATTACCTATTGTATTTTTCGCCATTCTCATCTCTTACATGCTCGTCACTGCCTGCTGTAGAGCAGTATCACTTCTGTTGTTATTGTCATTCTCTCAAACGTCTTGTAAATAGTCTACACTTAATTGTCATTTTCAAATAAATGCTGTTTCAATGTTAACAGGGAGTTTTATGTTTTATTTTAAATTGTCCAATTCGGGTTCCTTAGTTAGTTTTACTTGATCATTCACTGCAACTGTTGCATATTTTAGGCATAGGCCAGCTAGAAGGCAGGGCATCTTAAAGAAGAGACATGTGAACACAGTGAGTAATGATAAGGAACTGTTTATTTTGGGCCAATATGCCCCCTTTTAAAGGCTACAAGTTGATTCTGATTGGTCCATCTTGACAGTGTGACCATTGTGACGTAAAATCCAGTGACCATAGTTTTTTGGTCTCTTGTACCTAATTACAAGTTTCAGTCCATTTCATACCGTTTTTTTCCATTATACCATTTTATTACCAGCCAGCATCTGCTATATTATTTGATTATTTCACAATACAAATTGATTATACCCGATTTCTAGCTCTATATTTTGTACCTCAAAAAGATGAATGGACAATTCATCACAATGCACTGACATCCTCAAGTACTAGTACATTATATCTGAGGTTTACATAAGTGCGTACGGTGCTTATCTTTGTTGACAATATTTAAAGAAAACACACAATTTGACCAATACATAGTTCCTTTTTCCAAGTCTCAGGCGTATTTTATTCTTTTGATTCAATAATCTGACTCTCCAAAACATTGAGGCAATTAACCAACATATTGGTCATACAAGTTGTTAAAATAATGGTGACCTGCTCAGTGATTTTGGGGCTACTTGACATAAAAAGGGAATGTAGAACAAGGATCAGGCTTTCTAAAAAGGAAACAGCTCTTACATATTCTGAGTAGAAGCTGAGCTGTGAGCTTCTGAACATGACATGGTCAGACACCTTAAATCCATTAAAATTGCGATATAATATTATATAGTATTGACAGAATTACCAACAGTCAAATATAGAGTGAAATATGAACTGCATTAATTATGATGCAAATAAAATAACGATCACATGGCCTGGTTTCCATCGAAACCAAATGTTTCATCATAGCAGTAATTCTACAATTTGACATTTAATAAACATTCTGGAAACCATGGCAACAACATGTAAAATTTTAGAAAATTCATAACAAACTACACAAAACTACACAAAATTTGATCATTTTTGGTCATTTTCTGTCTAAATATTGAATATAGACCTATCAAAGTAGATTTTATTAGGCCCCAAATTCGCGGAGCTGGTCACAATTATCATGGTGCATTCAAATCATGCCAATCTGCTTATACAGGATTGGCACATAGTCATCATACTCAGAATTCATGAAGTTGCCAGCTACAGCAACACCTAGGTCATGTTTCTGTACAAAATCCTTGATCTTGAACTGCAGCCTGCCCTCTGTCGATGTCTTTGATACACGAGGCATATCAGTGACCTCAATCTTTCCCTTTTGTTTGAACACGAGGAAGGCATATCGATGGAGACCTTGAAGAATGATGTGATTAGATAGTGTCATATTCAATTGAAAAACTTAAATAATCAACCAAGGCATCCAAATGAAATAAATTATTCTATTCAAGCTGCATTAAATCACTTTCATATGTCTTGATAATATCCTTCTGGGGAAATTTATGGTCACAGCCTTTATCACCAGAAACCTGATGATATAAATAATGAAGCATGTTTCTTAAAGCATGAATATTAAACATGTGGTCAGAATTCCTTTTACCTAGATAGGCAGAAAACATGAGCGATTCACCTTAAACATGATAGCATGGTGTACAGCTACAAGAAGAAAGATGAAAGTAGCATCAGTCCATGAAGTTACCAATGGGGGGTCCAGGCCTCTTCATTCATTTAAAAATCAAAAGACGATTTCTATATGATATCTTACCTGTTCCCTCTGGTGGTCCAGGTGCTATGTACTCAACATGTTCGTCTCCCTTACTAACGTCGCCACCTGGGATGTTGACTACAAGCCAGTGTAGAACTTCGGTCATGTGAGCAGGAGCATCGGGATCTGTTTGGAGAAAACACGAAGGAAGTACAATAATCATGTACAGTGTTAAACTAACTATGAAGGACTGCTTTAGATTCAGTCTGTTTGATTTTACATTTACTCAGAAATTCTACGAATTTTTATCCTGATATGAATTTATAAGCTAACGGGTGCTAGCCTACTGGATTTTGAAAATTAAGTATAGATAATTCATCAGTTCTCCAACTACAGATCATCCTCCTTCATTTGATTTTAATGTAAAAGTCTAGCCCCCAGTTGGGGCTCCTCAAATTGTTTTTATTAGGGCGCCCCCCCCACCCTTTTTTTTTTGTTTTAAATCTCTGGAACCTTCATTGAAATTATTATCTTATGCTTTCTTAACAGGTATGGAGACAGAGAGTTTATGGAAGAGTTATGAGAGATGCCACTCCCAAACGCTCCCTCAGGCAAAAATGAACACCTCGCAGCTACTTCCCACACACTCTGGGCGCTGGGATGAGAAGGAGTTGCAGTAATGGTTTTGGGGGGACCAGCTAAGTTCTTGCCCCTTATGTCAACTAGTCTCTTCAGTCAGATAGCATCGCAAAGACTCACGTCTCTTTATAATTCAATACACTGAGTCTACTTGAACCTAAACATTGTTTTTGGTTGTAGTAATAAACTGAGTAAAACTGGATGGGCAATGTAAGTTTCATCCAGATTTTCATCATCAGATAACTGCCTAACCATAAGCTGTCCTTCCACATTTCTACAATGGTGCAATGTTTTTACACACTTATGATGTCTCATTCGCTGAAACCCTTTTTAAACAATGTCATAATAAACCTTTGTCATAGCTGTTTACAGTATAATAGATTTAATGACCTACCCGTCTCAACAAGCGTATAAAAGCTTCCTCCATCTGCATCCCATGATACAGCAGGTTTCTTTATCAACTAGACACCAAAGCAAATAAAGTAGAAAAATTAAACACTATACATCATAAAAGAATGAATAATGGTAGTTTCTTTCCTTCTTAGTCTGCCATGAGGCCAAGACAATAATTATCATTAACCAGTTGGAATATATGAATAAACCGATTTTATTATCTATTAATTTTGTTATTTCATGTAACTAAACATGATGCCCTTATTAATAATTATTTAAAAATGTCTTCACCTGTGTGGGCTTCCTTACATCACCTGGGGCTAAGCTACCACTATCATAAACCACCTGCAACAAAACAATGCATAACCGTTTAAAGTATTTGCCATATTTCCACTTTTTATCATGATACAATGGTAAACAGAATTTTTCTTTATTGAAAAAGTACTATCTGGTTTTATAAACGCTTTTCAGATAGCGGTTAGTATACATTTTATATGTATTAGTATACAATTGTCATGGCCGGATGTAGCATGATGACGATGATGATGATGATGAAAGTTTTGCAAGTTCAAGTCCACATATATACTTGTATAGACCAACCTGAAAATTGATATGTCCCTATCCTATCCTAGAAGGAAAGATCCTTCAAGGATATTCTAATTCAGGTCTTCCCGTCATAGTTATCCAGTTTCAGTCTTTCATATGACATCGTTAACATGTTTTTGATAATTCAATTTATAATCGATATTCACATTGAGATAATTGTAATTATCTACTCTGCATATTTTCTTGTCACCAACAGTGAGTTCAAAATCAGTTGATAATGGCTTTCCTCTTGGGATTATTTCCATAAACTTCGTTTTCTTGTAATTTATCAATAGTCTATTTATCTCAGACCAATCTACTACAAGAGACATGACATTCTTTAGTCCTAGTTTTGCCTCATTAACTGTCAACCCCTTTGTCAAAATTGCAGTGTCATCAGCATACATATTCAACTTTGCCCCAATTAGTTAGCAAAAGTTGAATATACTTGTATTCCAGTAGCTATTATAATATTATATCAAAAAAAGGGGATCTACATTCGACGGCAGATCTATTCATCCTTTCAATGATTTTCACATGAGGTTTTGTTTGTCTCTCACGAGTTGGCACAGGGCTTCGGTGTACACAGACGGTAAAAGTGGCGGGTGGATGTCGTGGAGTTATTTTTTACTGAAGGTTTATGCTACATCCGGCCATATGGGTCAATCATTAAACATATAACCTATTGACATATATAACCTATCCAGCGTCAACAGTTGCCAATGTAGATCGGTATAGACATTGTGCAGATGACGTCACAATACCCAAAATGGGAATGGCTGCCATATTGGTGATCAACTTACAACAATCATTATTTAATATTCAGAGGAATTTAAAATGTTGTATGGTTTAATTACTAGAAATAGATCACTGAATAATATTTGGAATTATTAACACTTGGAACCTATATATTTTGAATTATTCTAGAGCCACATGGTCTTGATCACTACATGGTGATCACCAAAATGTGATAACGTGACCACGTCTGCACAAGGTCTATAGGTAATGATGTACTGAACATTATACAGTCACCTATTTTGAAGAACCTACAAGGGAGACCATTGTATTAATGATTGTGGTTTGGAAAAGAAAAAAAGGAGGTCAGTAATAGTACACCCAGTAATTTATCTCAAGAGGGATATTAGGCTGGTACCCACCCCTGTGCGGCTATGTACATTAACATGGGGAACCAGTGTAGAGTGATGTGGGCTAAACTGTCTACAACTAGATGTTTACAGTTTGTTTTAGAGGGGGCACCTCTTTATACATGTCATTGGTTAGGATCTGTGCTAAGGATTATAAGCAATTATAATATCCTTGAATATTCGAATACTTATTTTATCCTTTCGGTCAGGAAACTGCTTTTCTCTTCATGTTTTCCCAAAATAAAAGAAATTTGGTGGGATTCGTGAAGCCCCGGAAATTTATTCTTCTAATTAATCCTCTCGTACAGTTTTGAAATACTGGTTCACTTATGAGTGTGTTGTTTTTTCTGTATGTGTTATAGTTATAGAAATAGCACGTACGGTTATATAACAACACACTAGTACAGTAAATGTCCCGCATCTATCTATGTTAAGTAAATAGGGATATTTTGTTAAGGGATTTACATTAAAGAGTTTACGGGAGACACTCCCAGCTATTCTGAAGTCAAACCTCCCCCTCCCTCAGATACACATAGAGAAACCATCTTAAACATTAGATCGATAGTAAACTTTACATTGGATCTAATGTTTAAGATGGTTTCTCTATGTGTGATCTTTAGTATATTTCGCTTCTCTAATATTGTATGTCAAAATATAAGAGCTTAAAGAGGTAAGGGAAAATGCGACACAAGCAGATAGGTTTAAGACACAGTTAGCTGTGATCACCACGAATGCTTTTTACTCTTAGTGAAAATGTAATTTTGAATATGATTTTAGGGTGATAATTTTGACTGCCTGTACTGGCAGAGGACCAGACCAACTCCGTCTGTTCCTTTTTAAAGTTCATTTTCACGATAGGGCCTCACCGTCTCTCGGCCAGTGGCGGGAGGGTGGCCTGTATGGCCACCCAACCGTAGCTGAGCAGGGGCGGATCCAGGAATTAAAGGGGGGATGTGCTATAGCAATATTTTCCCCTGGCCCTCCAAGCCCTGGAATTTTACATTTAAAAATTTAATATTTGGGCAAAAATAGGCGGGGGCATGCCTGAGGGAGGGGGAGGTTTGACTTCAGAATAGCTGGGAGTGTCTCTCGTAAACTCTTTAATGTAAATCCCTTAATGAATTATCCCTATTTACTTACCATCTATCCATAGAGTTAGACGCCTTATCACAAAAGAGGGTTACCCATCACAGAATAATGGCTACACATCTGAACAGGAAACAAATTACATTTACAAAAGTAAAACTTGATGTTCTGATAATATCTCCCTGTTTTACAAGGATACAAATGCTAGCAATGTTAACACTTGGCAACTGATGCATAATATTAATACTATAATACGAAAATTACACGAATTGTGAAATACATTAATCACAATCCCAACCTTGACCACATGTTGCCATTCAATTCTGAATTACTGCTACAAATACGACAGTTAGAGAAAAGCTTCACAACAATAGCACAGTTAAATTAGTAATACACAAGTCTCTTGGACGAATATAGTACACTTATTCGTGGTGACCGTTTCATCAGTTTATAAGTGACAGTTACAAACTATTTCTTTATGAAAGCCAAACTAAATCATATCAATGAAACTATGGTTCATTTAAGTACCACAAAGTAGCTTAATCATCTAGCTTACCTTTGCAAGTGTCTGGGGTACTTCCTTAATAAGATCTGGAACCAGTCCTGGCTGCTTGAAAACGTCCATGATGCTGCCCTTCACTGTAGTGAGACAACAAGATGTGGAGTAGTAGGTCGACTTACTAGTTCTACTTGCATTATCCTCAACGTATGGGGTTCTCTACCTCACGTCTATGTGAACTAATGAATACACAACTAATACCACTGCGTCAATATAATTGAAATTACAGTTCATTCAATAGTTAGTCGTGAAATATTGAGAGTATGACAGTTAAAGACACATTATTGTTTATCTATCAGTGAAGGGATGCAATGACAACAAATAAATGTATTTTGTATGCAGGCATTTCTAAAACATTGTGTTATCCACGTGTAGACCCACATGCAGTCCCTTGGCAAACTGGTTTACTGTCCGAAGGTCATCCCAGCGTGAAGGTTATACAGGTGGAATTTTCCAGGTAACAAATTTTGATAGCATAGTAACACATATATAAGGCATCTTTAATCAGAATTTTAAAGGAAATGCAGAATCGTATTAAATTCTAATATGATGGTTGATTTTCAAATAACTTATTCCTAATGGAAAGACTGAAATATTTTGCCATTAAAAACAGAATATGTTGCATTGATTGCTATTGCAATAGACCTCCTGCCAGACGCGCCGCCACCCTGATTAGTCGCGCGGATTTGGTAGCGACTTGTTGACTTCCGGCCCATAGGTTCAATGCAAAAGACTCGGATTTCTGATTCCTATGTCTTTTAAACTTATCCCCCAACAAAAATATGTATCCTAACAGACAGCCAGAACCAAAAGCTACAATATACTACCAAATAAGCTCATAATTATGGGTGACAGATAAGAAAATCCGATTTGTTTAACACCTCCAATGCTGAAGCATCTGGCGGAAGTTCATAATTTCCCGGCCATGCGCGACAACTGGCAATCGGTCTATAGGTTTCCCTATACACGCACATGTCCTTGGAATGTATTCACGATATTTGGATGTGATTATCAATGACACTCGAACATTTGAGCGTTTAATACTTGGCAAAAATAAGTGCATGGCAAGAATAATATTAAGTCTCAGGCATGAGATTTTACCACGAATTCTCCCTACCACGGATGGCTGATTTACAGGTTTTTTTAGGACATGCATGCTAATTTGGGGTGATTTTGTCGACAAAAATCCTCCAATCACTATAGAAAATAAACAAATAATTTAAGCTATATTTCCATTTGTAATGAATTGTTTTTCAAACAACTCAGGAAATATAATAAACCATGGGGGTGACAGGACACTTACCCCCCAGACACTTGCCCCCTGGACACTTACCCCCCGGACACTTACCCCCCGGACACTTGCCCCCTAGGGGGTAAATGTCCTAGAGGGGTCCCTGGACACTTACCCCCTAGGACATTTACCCCCTATGGGGTAAGTGTCCGGGGGGTAAGTGTCCGGGAGGTAAGTGTCCGAGGGGGTATATGTCCTAGAACCGTATATGGGTACTTGTTCAAAAAATAATAATGGCCAGTTTGACTCAATATTAATCTGCAAATAATTGCACATTTCATGAAAATGTCTATGCTAAAACCTTGAGTTTTGTCGAAATATTACCCAGCATGCATCCTGTTTTAGACTAACCTGCAGGTAGAAGTCAAGAAACTGGCTATCAGTGGTTGGGAGAATTGGGGCATGACCGAAACTGTTTTTTGCTGTTGTCGGCAAGCATTTCCACAGGTTATTTGATTGACCTAGCTGGCGCTTCTCAGTTTAATGCCCATCATTCGGGAAATCGTCTAACACATATTATTAGAAATATTATCAGCCGTTGCAATCCGGCATGGTCCATCTGCAACAATACCTCCATATAACGTTGTAATTAATACGTGTTACTGATAAGAAGGACGGTTGCCCCATATCTAAACCGTTGGTGATAAAACCTTGATCATCAGTTCTTGATCATCAAAATTGGATATATATATTTCCAGTTCATAAATAAGAAAGTCATGTTGATAATGCTGTGCTTCAGTAACTGATATATGTACTGTAGGCAAGGAGTCTTAATAATAGAGAGCTTTTGCAGCAAACACCAATCTCAGTGCTCCTATCCCGAAACGGATCTCGGGGCTCTAGATGAATGGTCCACATGGACATTGTTAATAAACGGGAAATCATATAAAATCAGATTCTTCCATAACCAAATCTGTCTGAATTGTAATATCTAAGAATTATAAATTTCTCATACGTAAATTCGAAAATAAAAAGCTTGTTTACACTGTGATTAGATGAATACATATTTTGAAAAGCACCATTGTGTATGTGAAGGCCTACCTCACTGGCCCTTGGTCACGGTTCACTGCTCCCACTTGTAGGACACCTGATCTGGGACACACAGGCACACGGATCTCCTCTTCATTGTTTTTCAAGTATTTTGTGTCCCAAATAAGAAGAAAACTATTCTTTGACTCATACAAATATTCATGATGTTAGAGAGAAAATTGGTTAAGAAACAACCTATAGGTTTAATTAGGAAAATACATTTGTATGATAGGGGAGGCATGGGGACTGGCTTTGCTGACCATAGTGCCCCGACCGATCTGCCTCTCTCTATGCCCAAAATAACTAAGAATTGCTTATGTAACATACTTGAGAAAGGGTGTTCTTCTAAATGCCAAAGCCAATGCCAAAGCAACAATAACACTAACTAGAATAATAGGACTGAATGTTATGGGTAGCTGCCTTGTGTGCCAAATTATCCAATCGAATTCATTGGGATACGGAACGGGGCACTGAGATCCGTGTGGGTTGCAAAAACTCTCTATTACCTCACCATTGTCCAGCAGCTGGATAATGAAACTGGTAAAACGAAAAGACAATCCTCGATTATACTTTTGAGTCAATGAATTACACCTTATGTCAATAGGCCAAATTATCTCACTGTACTGTAGGTCTGCCGGCCAGGAACTGTTTATATAAGCAGATATTAGTTTTTACAGTATTATATATATAGACGTGAGTATTTTCTATAACTACAGCAAGGAGATTAGTATATAATAATGATATCTTGCTTTCACAAACAAGAAATGAAACAACAAAAGCGGCCCAAGCACCTGGAATTGATGTATTTATGCCAAGAAATACAAGGTTGATGAAATCCCCTGTGTACATGCTAGGTAAATTGTGGAACGAGCTAGATCCGCAGTTACGTAATATTGCTGACAAGGAATGTTTCAAAGGAGAGTTAAAAAGCCAGTTATGTGATAGACATATTGATATGATTAATATTACTAATATAAGGTAATATGATATGGATTGAGTGACAAATAATACAGGTGACAACATCTCATCATTTCATGAACTTAGAAAGAAAGGTATACATAGAAATATGTGTAATTGTGGCTCAAATCAGCAGAGTCACTTTCCCAGAGATGGAAATAGATTATACACTTCGTTGAAAGTCACAAGGGATATCTTCTAGTATAATTATATAAGGATAAACAATGTATCACTTTGGATTATGATTACCTAGGTGTTTAGTTATTCTTGTGTCAAGAACGAGAGATCAGAAAAAAATTGTCATTAAATTTTACTTACCGAACTATATGAAATAAATTGTGATCATCATCAAGCTTCGTAGCACACCATATCAAAGGTACAAGAATATATTGGACCCATCATCCTACTGAAAATATACAAGGTGGCGCCACCAACAGAAAAATACATGTACTATGTACTGATTACCCAACCTGTTGCACTCTGGTGGCCTATTTGAGCAATATAGTCACGCATGATCTTGCTCAGTTCTCAACAGATATCACTTATTATAAGCGTTATTTCATGTAGAAATGTTTAGAATTATTTTAGAATGAGCCCATCCCAGATTGGGCTTGGAGTTTTAATCAGCCTAAACAAGACATTCCAAGGAAATAGACATAAATTATGTTTCTTATTTATTAAGATACATCAACAATATTGTTTAGCAGACACCAATAGAGAGGCATGTGTTTAGAAGTGGATGATTATAGTCTATATATTCAATACAATATAATTATAGCCAATGTATAAGTGCAGATAGAGTACCCCTAGCTTCTCTGAACTTCCATGTGGGTAAATGATTTGCACACTTTTCTCATAGGGTGGCGTGGTCTTAAAAGTACCTTTTACAATCGTAATTGAACAAACACCAAATAATTTCCACCAACCATCATAGAAATTCCCCAAGGCGTTCCCCAAGGGTATGTTCTCGACCCAATATTATTTTTGATATATATAAATGACTTGGTATTTGTGTGAAGAAATAGTGATGTCAAAATTGATTTATATGCTGATGATGCTATGTTGTATTACAGCTGTTCTCATGTTGAATCAATTGAGATGTCATTACAAAAATATAATTGACAAAGTACATGTGTGGTGTACTGTTAATTGTATTAATCTCAATATCAATAAAACAAAATTCTGTTTGTATGGAACCAGGTCGATAGTCAAAAATTTGCTGGTAGTATCACTGATAGTTCATGACAAAAGGATACAAGTCTCTAAGACGAATATAGTAGGCTTATTCGTGATGACTGTTTCATCAGTTTATAAGTGACAGTTACATACTATTTTCTTTATGAAAGCCAACTTAAATCATATCAATGAAACTATGGTTCATTTAAGTACCACAAAGTAGCTTAATCATCTAGCTTACCTTTGCAATTGTCTGAGGTACTTGCTTAATAAGATCCGGAACCAGTCCTGGCTACTTAAAAAATCTTTCACTGTAGTAAGACAGCACGATGTGGAGTAGCAGGTCGACTTACTAGATCTACTTGCATTATCCTCAACTTATGGGGTTCTCTACCTCATGTCTATGTGAACTAATGAATACACAACTAATACCACTACGTCAATATAATTGAAATTACAGATCATTCAATATTTAGTTGTGAAATATTGAGAGTATATCAGTTATTGTTTCATGACACATATTCCTCTAATTCACTGATAGTGCATGACAAAACGATTACTGACTGTTACAGGTATTGTTACCTAGGAATCACGTTAGATGCATGTCTGACCCTGGAAACCCATTTGAATGATATTGTTTAAAAAAGAATCCTACAAAATTTTCCAATTGTCAAAACTTAAAAACATGGTTATCTCAAAGACTTGCTTACTAATTTATAAACAGACAAGTGCCTTCGGCAAATGTGACAAAATTCAGTTGTAATGAATAGAAATTGGCTCTTCCTTTCAAATCTGTTAACTTTGATGACTACATTTAGATCAATTAATTAGTTCCCTGATGGAACCATCCTCATGAGGATTCCTAGTCCACAGAAATACATATGTCTATTTAGTGGTTAGTGGACAGACATGTCTGCATGATGGCTACTGTGCAGACATATTTTGCTGGTTCCTAGCAGTTCCTCTAATTCATTACACTGGCATGAAGATAGCTGGAGGGAAGTGGCATATCAGCCAATGGGAAGGCTAGTGTTGGTGCCACCTAGCTGATTTTGGTGGAGTAATATGGGATGGAGTGCACCTCAGCCAATCACATTGCTGGATTCTGTGGATGCCTAACATTTAGTGTAACATAGACCAACCTGCATATATATAGTTGATACTGACCTCTTGAAATTAAGTCAAATGTTTTGACCTTTATCTATCTGAATAAGAAATTATAAATCTAAAAAAAATTAGGGGAATGATAATGATGCAATGGACTATTCATTGACCCTTCATAGTGTGCTTGTAGTGCACTGATGGGAGAGTCAGTTAGGCCCATTCAAGCATCTGTTCAAGCTAGGCAATTTTGATCAGTTTTTGGGAGACTTTTCCACATGACCCACCTCTTGATTCCCACAGTTCTTAATATAAAGTCTAACAATTGTGCCAATTGTTGAATAATTATGTTAGATATATGTGTTGTAGGCTGCCATAGACGTAAAGTGCAGTTACTAATGATCTTTTATCAATATAGGGATGATACTAAATTCTTACTTGAAGCTCAGGAAATTGTTTTCAGGACAGATGCTGTTAAACGTCAAACTTATGAAAACCCACCTTATTTTATCAGTGCATCTATTTGAAACAATCTGCCATGTAACACTCAATTACTAAACTCAAAGGATGCCCTAAGGACATTAATTAAAAATATATAGATTGGCTTACAATTTTTCTTATCAAGGTCTTATAGACCTTGTGCAGACATGGTCACATTACCAGATTTTGGTGATCACCATGTGGTCACCTCACCCACGGTGCTATTCAATATATCCATAATATTTGAATATCAATTTGTTATTATGATTTAATATGATTTCCCTTGAAGAAATAGACAAAAATCTACAGTACAAATGCTGTAGGATTTTGAATAATGTTAAATATAAGCTGATCACCAACTTGGCGGCCATCCAAATTCAGGGTGTATGACGTCATGTGCACAACATCTATAAGAACAGTTGTTAAACGTCCCACTAAAAATTTGATATTTATTGACAGCTTTCTATTGAACTGCCGTACCAGCAACTATTTCCATTAGTTAAAACCTTCACTCGAAAATGTATGCTAGATTGTAATCATCTGTCAGAACCCTAGATGCTGATATAAGCTACAGGGAATTTGGCAGCTATTTGGGAGCATATTTGGGAAAAGGTACCTAATGACATATTTGGCCACCCTGTGGCTGTTAGTTCTGGAAGTTTGTTCATATTATGAAACAATCACTTAACATGCAGGTAAAAGTTATGTTTTATAATGTTTCTGAAGCCCCAGGGATTCTTCTACTTTTTGTTTTATCATTCTACGATATTTAGTTCCTTCGCAATCTTACGTACAATATAGGCCATTATGCTCAATTTGGACCAAATCTGGCAGTATCTGGCAGAAATTGACTCTTTGTTACATTAATCATGAAATAATGAGGAAAAAACTATTTTTTAAGTTATTTTGTGAACAATTCTGACTTACATGAAATTTTCTAAAGATTCTCATGACATTTACTAAAAAATCAAAATTTTCATAAGCAATGCATCATGGGAAAATCAAAATGGAACGTTTTAAGAAGAATTTCTGCACATAATGTAGGTTAGCGAGTTACCATGGTTACGGTAAAAAGAATATAAAAAATGAAAAGAACATTTTTTTACAGGTAATGTAGAAAATGTTTTTACCTTCTCAAAACTGAAAACAGTGAGTGGAACAAGCACTCCTGTCAAAAGTTATGGCACTTTTAATATTCTCAGAAATAAGAAACTTAATTTCTTGATAAACATAAGAAACTTTAAGTCGCCATAACATGGAAGTAACAACAGCAATTGGGAATAAGGGGTTCTCAATGTACAAGAGGTGGGTAGGTTCATACATGTTTATCTCAGGTTCTATCAGGAATATTTCAAAATGGTTTGCAGAATTTGAAAGAGTAGGTTCTCTACAATAAGAATAATGCATTTCCCCATGTTTCATGTGATTTTGTGACCTCATTAATTGGCATTAGGTACCTTTTCCCAGATACGCTCCCACATTTGCTCATATGATTTGTATATTGATGTTAGGCCTATGTTAAAATTTCACCTATACTGAAGATCAATTCATGTAATTGAGTATGGTTTCATAAACAAAACAAAACAAAAAAAATTATTCAGATTAATAGGGAATATGAAAGATACACCTATTACTTTTTTTTAAAGTAATTGTATGTATAACATTTTTCAAACTTATCAGCTTCAAGATTCCCTAACTTTCACAATAATGTGAGGAGTCTTTCTGCTTCCCTCCTGCATTTCTAGGTTTCAGTGGCGATGTCTGAAATAAAGGACTACATAGACAAAGACAACAAGAACACAGGGCTTGTGGTACTAAATTGATTTTTATGATAACATCAAAAACGCTCGGAAAGGTTTGTCATTGTTGCACAGTGACGGGATATAGGGCCACAGTCCTGCTGTAGATGGTCACGTGACGTGCCCAAGACTTGATGACGTCACCAGTCTTAGGCTGACACAGCTTTCCAGTCAAGTGACCCGGATGAAAAATGACCTGTTATCCTCTGACAGCTCTCAGTCACAAATAAATAGAAACGCTCTCTACTTCAATACGTAAAGGCCCGTCCATGCGTCTTTTGCCTAGCGAGCATTACGTCTACTCTCTATGTGTGAAGATATTATGAAAAGGTAACGGGCAAGGGGAAGGGGAACATATGGAGGTGCAGATCAGTCAGCGTTCTCTTTCTACAATGGTGAATCTCTGTGCATCATTATAATTAGTCTTTGATCATTGCGTCTCTACTACTTAACATTTGAAATTGCTTTGAACCACTATAGAATTTCTTTATTGTCTCTATTGTGTTAATTGTCATTAGTATTGATACAAATCTATGATGACACGTCAAAGTGCACATTCCATAAATCAAGAAATAAATCCATCAATATATCTGTTACACATGAACACGGTAAGGAATATTCTACCGTTGTTTCAGTGACCATTCCCAAATGAGACCAGGACAGGCAGTTTCAGAAAATCTGCATGGCAAGGAGAAACTACTTGCCTGGTCCTCCGCTGATCATCTTGATCATTTTCACTTTTTAGCCCTAACTTTGTCATCAACCCAAAGTGTTTTTTTTGTAGGGGAGATACACATCACATCCCATTGAGTCCAATTGGAGTGACTCCCCCATGGAAATAGTACCCAAAATAGGGAGATAATAATAAATATATGTAACATCATGTACATGTATGTATCTCATCGGCCAGCTGCCTGGCGCCGGTCATGCTACACATGTACAGCAACAAAAGCATGTCCGCGCGCCGCTTCTGTGAATGAATGCTAACAAAAACCCGCCGGTGACGGTGCGTAGTTGAACATTCTACCGACAGGTGGCCCGAGATTCGTCCAAAACGAAGAGAAAAACCCAGAGAAGACGCCGAGGGCGTCTCCGTGCCGACAGGCGCCTAGCCGTCGTCTCTCGTGAGGGGTGACCTGGTATCGTAGAGGGTGGGCGCCTGGACGATGATGCCGAAGGTTCCCACGATGCAGGCCGCCGTAAAGATCCAAAGAAATAGTCGGTCAAGGACCATGGCCACAAACTGCCAGTCTTGCTTTACCTGCAAACAGGCAAAAGTTAAAAGCTGAACTAGCCGCACTTTGTTTGTCGATACAAATTAAACAATGAGGCAAAATGTTTTTAGGAAATTTAAAGTTATGAGAAGAGGGAAAATGTTCGAAAGATAAAACACCTTTCTGCAAAGTTTATATCAAGGCTGTATGCAAAAAGCAATAAATTGGCATTAAAAAGACGTTTGATACTTGATAAATATTTATAGATATTGGATTTATAAATTCATATTGACTTAGGCAATGTGATGCAATATTCAAAAGATATAACATTTATTGTAAGCAAAAGAGAAATAGCTATGGTTGCAAAATAGCAAAAAGTCAACATTAGGTATGAAGGTGACGGAAAACAGTCTTAGGATAAGCTTAGACAAAGTTTTTTGTTGTGTCTTCCTTATACGAGTTATGTTGTTGTTAAACAGTGACTACATCTATTGCTAAAGAACGTGCTGAAATCAAACAACATGTTTCAACCACAACAACTACAGCCTTATTCGGCATACGATCACACAACAACAGAAACGCTTTGAGATGTCACAGCATTCCTCGTCACTTACTGACGTCATAATTTGGTGCTCACGACATTACTCTATGAATGACGTCGTCAGTGTGACATGGTCCACACCAATTGAAAATAAAGTGAGATTTAAGACAATAGAGGGTTTGCTTACAGAGAAATAAGACTTTAGGCTACCACAACGTTTTGAGAGGGAATGGAACAGAGAACTCTTGCAACAACACGCTCATATCTGTGAATGCTGTCAACAGAAAACGTCAGACGTAGTAGGCTAATAACCTGTTTGATAACATTGTTGTGATGTCAGGAAAACTAGAAATACAGATCCAAGATCTCTAAACTATTCGAAATGCACCTGTTGTGATCGGTATCCCAACTACCCCTTCTACTGGTTATGAGAACCCTTAAATTTCTAGAGGAAAGAATTTTAAGATTTTGTGTTTCATTCACAAAAGGGACACGGCCCGTACTGGCCTATTTGTCATTGTTCTTTTCCGTTGAAATATTCTATTGATATGTAAACGCCACTGATCATTTTAGTAAAACCAAGGTATTCCCTCATGCTGTTTACTACCTAGATCACTTGGTAACTAAAATTATCAGTCCTAAGGGTCATTCAATCGAAAGGAGAGTCCCAGAAATCTCGCCAATCATTATGGGGAAGCGTCAAATGAAATACATTTTATGTGGCATACTTTGACATAAAACGTCAAACTAGAGCTACTGAAACCGCAAGCACCTAAAGGTAGACAAAATGCTGCTAAGAAAAGAATCTAAGTGTAGATAACAGAAGTCACATAGAAGTGAGGTATCTGAACAGTTTCTGTGTCGATATAAATAGTTTCCTACCTCCTGCAAGCCACAGATTGACACCCCGGGAGAAATGAAAAAGAGAATCAGAAGGGGCATGCATTAGTAAAATATGGATTAGTGTTTTCTTTCTGTTCATGTCTACATTTCTGCCTACTTTCCGGTGAAAAGGGATGTGGCCTTAAAAGGGCATTACCAATACACAGCAAGAGGCTAACGTTCTTGTGATGTATTCTTAACAAATGAGTAATATCCAATTGCTCATTCAATTGAATTCTCCCTGCACGGTGAGGCAAGGAAGTTGGGCCAATGCTAGTGTTAATACTGTGTACTAGGCATAGATAAACAGAGCTGTTAATGTCATAATCATAGTGTTTGCACCGTAAAAAGCACTAGAAACCCTCCGTGTATAGCCACAAAAAAAACAAGGAGAGCCTGCTACTGCGTGCCTCCGGCAACAAGCTTTGGTTACGGTACTGAGGAAACCGGGCATTACACAGGTCGAAGCAGTGGACGTCGGTTCACTACCGATCACCTCCGAGGCGGTGGACGCGAAGAGGGGCTAGAAACACGATTGGTTGGTATTGGTCATGTGGTGTTATAACAAGGTATTGGATTGGTTGGATTTAGTCATATGGTTGTTAAACTTGGAAGGTCCTCTTTGGTCAGCATAATCTTTTCAATCAGAGAATCAGTATTGATTATCAAGTGGTGCAGTTTTGTTAACAAAGTAAGAAGTGATATTCATAATGAAATTATGGCAAGAAAAGAAGATAAAATGAAAGGGCTGGATGTTTGTGGTAAAATTTGAAATCCTTGCAAAACTGCTATGGCTGCATCAAAATGAAAGAGAGTCATGCATTTACTTTTTCGTCTCTTTGTTTTAGAGCCGAGCGACATAAGCAGTATAAAGATCTACGCTTAATTTTGTGTATCAAGAAGTCTAATGCACAAGCATTTATATAGGTATGTGTAGCTGTAACTGTATTAGTTGCCTTTATAATATGCAGACTAGAAGTCAAGCAATTTGTGTTTTCCCTAGTTGAGGATCCTATACCAATATAGATTACCTCAACTCATAACGGAATGCCTATATCGGTAACCAGCTATTATACAAACTCCACCTGCATATTAATATCAACAATGTACATGTGTTTACATATGATACAGGGCTAGGCCTATCCACGACGATGCAAAAGTCTATCGCATATGTCTTACATAAATTGGTATAACTGGTCAAGATAGCATTTCAACACAAGGTTTCAAATGCAAGGGATTACTTGTTCAATGCGGAATTTACAAGTCGATGTGTCATTTATTGTGACACGTTAAAATTGACTACAAAAATGAATAGGCCTAATTTAGGAGTCTTGCTTCTCTTAAAAACTTGCCACAGACTCCCACACACCGTCAGAGACCCATTTCATTTACTAATTATCATCCCAAGAGAAGATCAAATATCTGTAGGCATAAGACATGGGATATATGCTACGTACCCGATTATACTCGTCTTGCTGTCGGAGGTGGTCCGCTATGAAGGTCACGCCCACCATGGCCTGCATGACGTTGTGAGGCAGGCTGGAGTTGCTCCTCCTGTGGCTGTCGGCCTCGGCCCCGCCCAGGATGTCGTCGGCTGACCGCAGGCCTCCAGCGCACATGTAGTTGCCGTGAATGTTTTCCATGTTCAGATCGCGCCGATCACGGGTGTGGTGGTGGTCGCCAAAAGACTCGCGAATCTCCACACCGTCACAAGTCCGCACCGCCACCTTAGGTATGCGGTCACGTGACGTCTGCGGTCTGCGCATGAGCAGAAGCCGTGGAAGCACGTTGAGGAAGAGTTCCCGGATCCACGGACTCATGACGTGCGTGCTCGGCGATCGGAAGTGAATATTTAAAACAAAGACGGTCACAATGATAGAACAAGTGACGAGCACCATTGTGAAAAGTAAATATTTGCCTATAAGAGGCGTGGCCAGGGACGTTGGCGGGTTGATCTCTGCCACCAGCAGTAGGAAGATGTTGAGGGAGTTGAGAATGGTGATGCCCATAGTAATCTTCTCCCCCGAGTTCGCTGGGATGTAGAACACGAGAAGTGTGACGCTACAAATGGCCACACATGGAAGTATAAGATTCACCGTATAAAACAGTGTTTTCCTCCGTATCGTGATATTAAACTTGATATCGGGATAGGGTTCAGAACAACACGGGTAATACTTTTCATACTTTTTTGCTGGCACAGCCAGTAAATCCCACTCTGTTGAAGAGTAATAATCCCCAAGATCTATGCCATTCTCTACCACATCCAAGTCGCTGCTACCCGTCGTGGTTTCGAGGTCTTTGTGTTTGATGTCCACGGCGTAGCCGTCGTATGTCCAACTGCCGATTTTTAGGGTGCACAACTGCTCGTCGAAGGGGAAGAACTCGACGTTGATCGGACAGAGGGACTTGTAGATGGCGGGTGGTTTCCAGATTACTAGCCCGTCATGGTGAATAGTAGCCTTCGTCATCAGCTTCACCGTGAAGTTACCGTCGGCACTGAAACACACAATGGATCAGAAACAATATCCCTGTGAAGTCAGTTTCAGACATAAAATGATAGGCCTAACAGTCGGCATATGTATAGGATACTGTATAGGTACTTTTCAATAAGTTTGGGTGAATCAATTACACTCATTACCAAACCCTTTATATTTCATTGCTTTTTTTTCTTCCTTTGTGACCCGACATGCGCTACCATTATTTGATTCAATAGAAGGTATATTTGTCAATAGGTATACGTCCTATGCATGTATTACTTGCAAAAGGTATAATTATAAGCTCCATCCATTAATAGCAAAGAGGCACTGGTTGATGAGAGACAATTACGATGTATACTTTAAATTGCACCATTTGCGGTATATGGTTGTATAGACTTCAAAATACACGCGACTGTGGATAATGATACAATCAACTGTATACAAATATAAATATATAATGTTCCTAAAGCTATTGCTTTCCGTTTTTGTCATGGATACTTGTATTACGGATTGGCACAAGAAACCTTCCATTCATTAGACATTCGAACCATTTACATATAATTATAGTGCACTACCACACATAACAGAATATAGACAGGACATTGAGGGTGGTCGAACACCTGCTTTACACCCTCAACCCCTTCCTGTGCCAGGCCTCACCTGTTATAGAGTACAATGTCCGGCAGCCAGATCTCATTAGACGGGACATAGAGCCTCTGGACCCCGCCATATTCCTCAGGGTCCCACATCAGCTTGTAATCGTACCATTGCTGCAAGAAACAAAAACGTTTATTATAAACAAGTCTAGTAGTAGTATAGACCTTGTGCACATAGGGTCACGTGACCGGATTTTGGTGATCACCACGTGGTTAACACATCCACTTGGCCATTACATATATCCAAAATATATAGATAACAATTGTTCATTATGATTCATTTAGATTTATTTTGAATAAATAGTAAAAAATCTAAACCATAGGTGTTTTAGAATTGTACATATTAGTAGATTTAACTTGATCACCAAGATGGCGCCAGTCCTGATTTGGGAAGTGTGACGTCATGTGCACAACGTCTATAAATTGGTTATTAAGACATGGGCTTCGTCAGTGTTCAAACGGCTTATTGCTATTTCATGTTTAGAGATTCAATCAGACTAATAGATCATGACGAAATCTATTTCTCGTCAAGCTAGCTTTACCTCAAATAGAATTCTATATATACTGCCACTTTATTTCAAAATATCTTCTTTCATTGAAATCATCGATGGATATATCATTCTTCTATAAAAGCTCAATATTGTTCCCACATTTCTGTTGACATGTGGACATAATGCAAATATTATATATACATCATGTCCACGTGTCAACAAAAATAAAAGAGCTATAGAGGTGCGGGAATGATAATGATTAGTTACTATAGCAATGCTATATAAATGCGAGAGGATGGTCTATGCTACACACATGGTTATTAATTTTGTAGCTCATCTAGAACATTACCGTCGGCAATTGAGCCCCGTCGATGACCATGTAAGACGAGACCGTTATCATTTGGGAGCTGCTTATGTACCCATGTAAGCTGTCATGTATATTTCATAGCTAGTTTACATAGTATGCATTGTACTTGCTTGTAATAAGCAAGCATCCTTCCTTTACAGACGGAATTGTAGTTTATTTGTTATCATCAGTTCAAATTGCACTATATTTGAAAAATTTATTTCACCTTCATCTATTTACAAAAGTTGAGGTTACAATCGCATCATACAAGCTTCAGAAAATGATTCTCTGAAGATGCAATCTTCCCACAAAACACAGCTTGAGTACACAACCTATGGGCAACCATGGCGAAAATGAACAGTCTAATGTCGCAGTGGACGAAATGGGTGGTGTTCAACGGTCGTTGTTCTGGGAGAGGGCCAAGGGAGTGTGGGAGGACAGGACGCCCGGGAGTGAGTTGGGAGGGCTGTGTTAGAGTGTCAACAGTAGATAGCCTTGGTGCCGGGCCTACATGGCTCGCTGCCTATTGATACAGTCTCGGCAGGGCGCAGCACGGCATCACGGGAACGAAGAAGGCGCTCACTGCTCCTACTATCGCCCACACGCAGACCACTGCGCATGCTCATTGCGTTTGAGGGACATAGTACCAAGATGGCGTCGTCGTCGGGGATAGGTCCGTGAGATATATAGCCCCAGTCAGGGGTGATGTATTGTTCTAGCCTCGAGCTGGTACCACACTTGGCTTTGCTGGTGATGGCACTATCGACCAAACATGCATACTTTAGGACCAGGGGATCAGAGGATGAGGGACACATCCATTAATTAGACTACAAGAACAGACACCATAGCCTTATCACAATAATGGGAGCAGAATTATCGTTACTTTACCGATAACGCTAAATTTCAGAGCTTGAACATGTTGGTTTCATAATAGCTATATATTATGTATTTGCAACCGGTGTGGGTAATATGCCTAGGACTAAAGCCCTCACTCGTAGAGGGTAGGAATTATAGTCAGATTTCTATAGCACCATTTATTGACCTTATCTTTCAGCTCTTTTGGTTTACCGTGGAAAGCTGTGTGCATCCCCGTCTGCGAGCAGATTGTGGGAATATCGAGGCCCCTTTCATCAGCTTTTGATCCCCGTCTCTCGGCATTCAATTCAGCTGCTGTTCATTTATCTCCATCACGGAAAGATCATCGGCCTAGGAAGGACACAAAGCGATTTATCTCGCCCACCGGCCCATGCATCTCCTTTGGATCTACTGAGATTCATGGCATATTAGATCCATACTGTCTATCGGAAAGGGGCCACGGCGACTGAGTGGAGAAGCCAGTGACAAAAATATAAAGAGAGTGTGGATGGGGGCGTGGATTGGGGCGCTTCCACAGAAAATGCCATTATTCTAAGACACGGAAGACCCATGGACCTAAAGCTTTCGATCGTTGACCCTGTAACCCACAGGACGGAATCCCTCCTACATCCACCTCAGAGGCGGCGCTATCAGACCCGATTAACCGAGCACAAACGGCCGCTTGGGCCGGATCCGTTTAGTCCCTATCTCAGAAGGGGGAACGCACCAAATAACATCAGTGTCCTTAAAAGAGTCTGGAACTATGTTGTATGGCCGAGTGATATTGATTGTTGCTTGCCCCAGCTAAGTGCCAGTGGGCCACGCAGCCTCGCTTTGGACATTAATTCCATGGCGCTGAAGGTGGCGCTCTTAGCTCGCCACCTGGCGGCGAGATGTGAAATAACTGGTTGGGCGTGTTAACGGGGTTTCGACGACACGTTTTAAAGCCGGTAAATAACTTACTGACAGTGATGTCACAGTCGTCCCTATCGATCCCCGGATCCATGGAATCCTTTCAACTTGGGATGATTGTCTTGGCAAGGCTGTATATGAACACTCTAAAGCTAATATCAAACAACGAATAAGCTCATAGACAGGTTCTCTTCAAACTGTAAGGAACACACTTGTGGGGTATAGATAGGGAGCCTATACCGCATTAGGGAGTAGCCCCAGTGGGCGCCGCCATCTTGAACAATTGAGAGTCCTGATTGGCTGAAAGTCACGCTTGTCCACCCACAGGAATTGGCGCCAAAGATGTGCGCATGCGCAGATCAGGACTCCCGAATGGGGTATAGAGGACCAGATGTTACAAAGGGGTATTTTGTAAAGTGGCAGGTAAAAGCATTTTGTTTTTCGGTGGAGGAAATTGAATAAAAGTCAAAGCGAGAACGTCATTTTAGGCATATGTGTTAGAATAGTATCTAAATGGCGTTGAATTCCATTTTCCGACGGGTGGCCCTCACTATCAGCATCCCCGTTGCCGACCCCAGCTGCTAAACACCCCAAACTGGCACACCACTGGCCGCTGATTTGACCAATCACGTGGTCGCCGTCGACCTGTGCTCAGGGACATGCGCACTCCCACTTCCGGCATTACAGGTCGTCTGCGCATGACCATTCATCAGGGGGCCGTTTTTGCCGGGCGCGGCCTTCTCAGTCACCCTTGTAATTAGCGCCTGGCTACTTGGGGTGTGAAACGCGTGTCACGCCATATCGCAGTTCCTCTTAAAACCGCGACAATTTGTAATGACAGTAGCGGCCCGGCATCTGCTACCGAGTGGGGCTCGCTATGACAATGACAAAGTTTCGGGAGAATGAGTGCAACAAACCGAATTGGTACGGACTCGTGGTTCAACAAGGGACATGTAGGGAACACTCAGTGGATCTGGGAGTCCACAGTTTTAGTTATATAGGAATGTGATGAATCATGAATTGAAAACATTTAAGTCTTTGCTAAATAGCTGTTATTATGCCTCCCTATGGGGACTTAATTAAAGGGCAATGTTGTGCTAAAATGTGACAAAATTATGCAAACTTAAATGACTATAAAAATGCATTCTAAGTGTCTATCCATAGCTAGTTGTACTGTTTAAACAGTGACATCAGCTTGTATTTTACTTGAATTTAATAAAACTCCCAAACGTTCTGCCCATAGACCACAATGTTTGTAAACAAACCAATTTTGCTAGGTCACCAAAATTGACCAGGGACATGTTTGATTGTATTGTGATGAAGTTTAAGCCAGCTTTCAGGGTCTATACTCTATCATTGGCTTCAATTATGGTAATAGAATGTATTTCAATAGTTTATACATTTTGCCAAATTTTGATCCAATATTGCTCTTGGCTCCCTTTAACACCATGCAATGTGATCGATGAAAACTTTTGAATCACATCAATTTTAAGCGTGGCGAACCCCATTTCATTTTTCGTTGATATCTTGCTTGATACATTTAGACTTGCGAACTGGCCAAGGACAAAACCCAACAGGAATTCATTTAACTTCTCAAATCTTTGATTTTCATCTTAATAACAGTGGATTACTAATTGGAATTCAATGAAAGGAGCAAAAGCAATTTCGTTTGACATAAAATTAGGTTCTCTCAGGAGCGTGATAAATTATAAAAAGTGCATCAGGTGCACATCAACACGTCGTCCATCATTGGTGGTTGTCGGCCCCATTGCTGATTAAAGAGCCAGATGAACTAAAATAATTGCTTCAAGGTTAATTCTAAGCCTGGAAGAATTCATACAGATTGATACAGTCTAAAGTCTACAGGATAAAGTCTATTTGTAAACGTTCACATTTGATAGATAATTGGAAAAAGAATGCAGTTAAACTATAATCACGTTGGATTGCGTTAATGACATTTCAGTATGCAAATAAGAATAATTTCGACTTAATTCAAAATAAATCACAACAGATTATTCAAAGAGAGGAGCAATGTAGAAAATTCTTTGCATTTGGACTAAGAATAAACCTCAGAGATAATGTATTTACTATAAGAATGAACATCCTATACCTTTGGGACCCGATTGTTCTGGGATCAAAGGCTTACGTTACTGCTATTGATTTCAGGCTGTCTGGGAGCCTGCTGAGATTTTACTAAAGTTCTAGCGGCCTCTTTGTTCTTTGCCAATAATGCCGGATTTGAAATTACAGCTGCTCTCTTCAATTGCTCAGTGATAACAAAGACGGCAGGAGAGTCCATCCGCTGAGCAGCTCTCCAAATGACAGGACATACAATGTAGACTACTCGCCTGATTTGGTGCTAAGTGCTTCATCAATAGGACATCATGGTAAAATATTCAGCAAGGAGGTAGCACGCCAACAGAGGTAGGGCTGCCAATGTCAGCTGTATTACTGCATCAATAGACAACGGAAATGATACCTCTGGCAATATTGTCTGCTCTCTTCGCAAACTGTTAATTACGGTCTTTAGATCTTTAAGGTATCCATATTCTGTTACGTTTCATCTTTAATCAGAAAGGGTTTGATAATGGATAAATAGATTAAGCAACTTCAGTTATTCAACTTCGTCTTTTTGCTCGGATGATTTAAGAATGGTGTACGATTGCATGGATTGTAACAGGGTAAAGATGGATATAGGCGGATGGAATAAGTATTGTGACAGATTCGATGTCCGATTACAGAACGTACCTTAACCCATATATATATATATATAGAATTGCCATTTAGGTAATCGTTTAACATAGGACGTCAAAGCCTTGTTAGCAATCTGCATACCTATCAAATCGAATTGCTGATGTGTCAAGGTTTGACTTCAAGACATTACTCAATTAGTCACACTCAATTACGAGATTAAGTTTGAAGTGTCAATAAACCAGCAAACCTAAACTATTGCTTCTATGAGGATGCCTGATTTGGCTCTCTATATATCCAAATGAGTATCTAGAGCCTCTAGTGCATGCATGTACAATGCAGGCATGAACTGCCATGGGCGTACAGAAAGTGACCAATTTTGAACTGACCTCATTATGAAACCATTTCAGAGGTCAACTTCATATTTGGCTGTCTATAGCAATACGTTCAATGAAGTTACACTGCATAGCTATACATGAGTTCTGATATACACCATCTCATTACGTAGTCGGGTAGTGTAGTGCCCCGAGGCCTGCTGGGATACATCCGTACCCACTTCCTTATATGGTGGTGCGGTGACGCGCGCCGTCTGGTGGCGGTCACGGCAGGCCCTTCTCCACCGTCGGTCGCTGGGCCCTAATGAGGTTATGGGCGCTGATCGTGTCGGCACAGACGAGAGGAATTCGATTTGGTTCAGAAGCCACATGGCCTATACGGGCTGTCCCACTTGGAGCCCTGTCCGAAGTGGGTACCAGTTCCGACCTTGCCTACGTATGGCTTCAGTCGTCTATGACATGCACACACATTATAATCTATGGTTGTGATAAACTTTCATGGCGCAAAATATCCTAGAATAACCCGTGATTGCATAATATATAATTACTCATGTCGTATAGTTTCCATTGGCATCTAATGACGACACGTCAAAAAGGGCCTCAGTAATAGTGGGGTCTGTTAACAACATTTTCATTACGGAGCGGGAAAAAAGCACCAAATTTTGCATGAGGCACCTCATAGGCATAACTTTTATCATTTTGATTTTTGGCCCCCATCAGGGTTGTGTAGATATTTCAGGGTGGCTCCCCTTTTAAATTCCATTAAGGGGTCCTAGGGGATCATCATACCAAAAGAAAATGAAATTAAGAAATCTTGTGGCGAAAGAATAAAGTCAATATCCCTTTCTTTGAATAATTTCGGAATCCAGTGGTCATTGTCAAAGGTATCATGCTAATAAATTCAGCCATTTTGAAATTTATGGTATTGTATTGGATGAATACTATATTAATTGAGCCCTCTAGGCTATAAACAACTGATATTGGAAACATTTCCCCTGGCCTTATATCTTCGAAGCTAAAAATCATAATATTTCTCGAAATTAGTCAGCCATCTTGGATTTTGGATTTCCGCACTGACTTCAAACACAAATAATTGAATTTTGGACCCCTACATCCATGCTATTGATATTTGAAGGTCCCCCTCCAGATTTCATATTTATGCTTCAGAGGTGCCTCATACCAAATTTGGTGCTTTTATCCGCTGCGTAATGATTTCTTAAAAAAATGACCTTAACAGACCCCACTATAATGCAATGGTGACATTTTGAAGAGAATAATCACATAATTATATATAAAAGAGATTCCCACGGGTCAGACTGAACTTCAAAATGGCAGTTTAAGAAAGCAGAGGAAACTGAACAAAGTGGCATCTACATTAAGTTCTAATACGGGTATTCACGAGTTTCACATGGAGTTTTCCTCCATACACTATATAGCAGCCATCGATATAGATGGTCAGTCTGCTGTACGTAGTAAAAGCCGATCGGACCCGACTAAAAATATTGCTCAAGTATCGACGACCGTGAGAAGGCAAAGCAGCTGTGCGGGGTCCTTCTGAGAGACTTAAATCGGCTTCAGGGGGATTGGATTCGGGGCCCGGATTCCCCAAAGAAGCCCCCAGGAAGACCTGTGTCGAGCACCAAAGAAGACACTGCACTCAACTGCTATTTTTGCAAAGCAAAAGAGTTTCGTTTTCGCCAGTTTTCTCCATCAAAGCCCAAGTGATTCTTTTCATTGAGTGTCCTGGTGGATGTGAGGCAAAGGATGCGCCGCAAGGAACACTGCACTAGATCAATGTTCACATTGGAGACACAGAGGGATTTCAGCAAGGCCTTCAATTAAAGCAGGCAGCCGAGCCCCCTTCCCTGTCTACACAGAGTTCTAATTATGATAGATTACACGTGGCACCTTCCTCTACAGAGGATAAACGCCAGAGATTGAATAGGTGCAGCATTGTAAGCGTGCACTCATTAGAACTAAAACAACACCCGCTGTAAATCAAGTTTTTTATAAAGAGGTTAGTGTTTAAATTCCATTATGCGTGACAGTTGTAGTAATAAGGCGGACAACTTTAATTTCGGATAATTTGCTTTTTCCTTGAAAGAGGTTTGATTAATTTACTTTGGATAAGGCGGATGAGCATTCCTTATTGTGTCAGTACAAGGAGCAGGCCCGTTGCCAGCCGGGTGGCACCTCTCATTGAGAACATGTCAAGCATCTCTAGAACATGGCGATAAAAACGACACGGTAAAAAGCGTCTCCATGGGAACGCCTTTCATCTTAAAAGACAAACATCACCCCTGCTTGCTTGACAAGGGGACAGTGGGGGATCAGACCAAAAAGTGTCGTCTCTACTTTATGGGGTATTATTTCTACTGTGTTGGTCATAATTGATGTCTATAAGACCTATTTCTATAGCTTACAGTACATGAAGATTAATTGGACCATTTCAATCTTCATAGATAAAGTTCTGAGTTAACAACCATAGCAGAAAGTAGCGCTCATTGGTATTCAGTAATGAACAAGTAATGCTAAAGTCCGTAGAGCAATTCGAATATATATACTAATGTGCCGAAATATTTTAATGTCCTTTATAACGCAGTTATCTACGGAACGCAATTATTAACGAATTAAACAACTCCTAGATGATACAGTCATCTATCAAAAACTATGATTCAGTTAGCATCAAAGAAGGCTACGCCTGATCGAGCGGTACGGTACGTGTGAAGCATGACTCGGCATTTCTTCCCGTCCAAGACGTCGCGATTAGTAGCTTCTCGTTTAGTAGAAGATGAAATCGCAATTTATTGCATTTTTTATGTCCTTTATTGCGTTCAACACTTTCCTGGCTTCAACATTTAATCGGGAAGATGGATGGTTTCCCTCTGAGAAGTTGACTTCAACATTAATCAGTTACTCCCAGGGGGTAAAGCAACGTGTTGGTATTTAAGGGGTGGATGGGTAAACGATTACCTCTAATAAAATCGAAAGCCAAACTTACTTGTTCCAACCAGACGTTGGTCGTCATAATCTGATTTTTCTCATCCTGAAAATAGAAAAAAAAGAGAACACACATAAAGATCTTGACAAAAAGGATATAGAACAATGATATTATCTGAATGGACTGGACAGATTTGTACAACGTAGACGCATTACACAGGCGGGTGATTTAACCTAATTGATGTCAAATTAATTATTACCTGAAAAACAATTAAATGGTTTTGTAAAAATGATCATTGATCAAGATGAAACCCCATCACTTTAGATTCCACGTCCGTATGGATCATGTATTCGGTTAGGAGCCTCGTCTCTAGTGGCAATAACCTATTAGACCGTGTCCGTCGGATAGTGTAACATAATGTTAATACCTTTATCATTGAACACGAGAATGGAAAAGTATCAAACGCAGAAATGGTAAATCTACCAGTCACAAAGAAAGGAATAAGAGTTGCAATTTACTAATCGCCTAAGATACCCTTTGAACGGGGTATATCTTTGGAAAATCAGTTCAGTCGGAAACCCTAACCCTGTTGATGGAAAAGGATGATTTACAAAGGAGGAAAGAAATGTAAGACGGAGATGGGAAGACATATTATGTGTACATCTTAAGTGATACAGCTTCTATAAGGTGTGCAATATAGACATAGACAGAGGCACGTCTGTGTTTCGGGCTGTATTTCGGTCTTTGCGATACACAGATCTAGTCACTCCGGTTCATAGGAAAGGATGTAACAGTTTGCGCCAACGCTGGTGATTTATCTACAGTGTCGACGACGAAGCCAGAGCCCCTTGACTCAGGTCACTAATGTCTACGTCCTGACGCATCGGCCCAGCTGCCAGGACTGAACAACTCAAAGGTCAGGCCTCTATACCGCCATTTTACATACACCTGTCGGTATAAAACCCGCAAGGGAAAATAATGTTAACTTCAATCGACTTGAAAACTCCTCCATTTATGTTCCATTTTCCGTGTCTTGGCAGATCAACGCATTCTAGGTTATGTTAGAAAACAGCACGACGCATGAAAAGAGAACATAATTGGTATTCTTACTATTATGTATCATGCTCTCTAATTGTGTTCGTGATATGTATGTTTGTCTTATAATTATATCATTAATGATAATGTGGATAAAGTAGGAAATTCCATCTTAATATCTTCATGCTATATCATTATGTATATAAATGTATATAATTGAATCATACGCCATCATATCAGTTATGTTAGCACAGAGGTCAGAGGTAACTCGTATATTGTATATATACAGTAGGTCTACTGTTTATCTACCTGCTCTCTACTCTCGCGGCCACCCCGATATGTGAGGCCAGACGTAATCTACTACTTCCTGTCTGGACGGAAGTGTCGGTGCCCCTGGGAGACTAAACGCCCAACTCAAAAAGTAAAGACTATTCCTCCCCATCACTCACACTCATTCAGATTTATCTGTACCATGATTTACCTAGCACCAGAAACCAGATATAATTATGTGTATAGGTTCTTTTTCTGGTATTCATTTAAACAACAATTATGCAAAGGATAGAATGAGTGGACCCATTTGAGTGTCTGGTCACAGGAAATGTTCGTTACACTATAAATTAGATATCTTAAACGTTGTAAATCTTGAATTTAGAATATGAACTGTCAAAATAAATCTTCAAACAATTACCATCCTATGATTATCTAAATCCTTGCGTATTTGACAAATAATCCCAAATCTATATCAATCTGCGGCTCACCAACAAGCCATGCAGCCTGCTCTAACACCAGCTCGCCCCTGGCATGCCTGAGTCCGTGGTCAGTGATAACACACTAGCGTGAGCTGCTCGATGAAAAGAACTGCTCTGAGCATATCTACCCTGGAGCTCCCTCTACTCGGCTTTTTCCTCTTCCCCTGCTCCCTCTCCGTGAGTACAAACGGCGATCAAATCAACACGTCTCGCGGCCCAATCAGCAAACTGAGGGTAAAAACGCCGCCCGAGCAGCTCGGCCGAGTCACTCAGTGTTGGGGCCGGCGGCAGAACCCGTCGAGTTCAGCGCGTACGACGGGGATAACGCCATTGCCCGTATCATAACCTGGGGGGAGGTATCTCACGGCCCACGGTCGGGGAATGATGGGGGAGTTCGGCGTCTTTTGGTGGGCGTTGAGGGTGGTAGTGGTATGGGAATAGTGAGAGATGGTGGGAGTTAGGGGATGTTGTGTTGGGTTAAAGGGGTTGAGCGATAGGCGGTGGGTTAGAGTCAGAGAAGGATGTTCTCGAGGTGGTGAGGGAATGAGAAAGGTGAGAGCGGGCAGCTAGACCTAGTATATAGGGCACTATATCTAAAGGAAATAAGGTAAACTAGAAAGAGGCAATAATGTTTGGTAAAGAATATATTAAGACCGTCTAGCTGAGAAAAACTCTGATGTGGAAGGGTAAGTATAAAAAAAGTTCTAGTTTTCTTTATTCAAGAACCTAATCTATGTCATGCGTACGTAATGTCTAATTTCATGTACAATCATGTTGGCTTTAGACATAGTAGAAGTAAAATGTACGTGCTACGAATACTTTTAATATATTATACATATAATGTTTAATAGTTTGGTAGTATCAATAGTTGTATCCTTCTCTATCAAGGCTTATGAAATGCGCTGATCCTCCTGCAATATGTCTTCAGGAAAAATACCAAAGTAAATTCCATCATCAATCCGAGGGAAAAGTGTGTATGGTTTTCAGGAAGCAAATGTATTTCGCCTGTTGAACGTCTGTCCACACCTTAGAGCAAATATCAGGAGAGCAGGCCACCAACAGAGGCCGATAGAATAGAGTCTGCCTTCGGAGGAAAGCCAAAGGAGATTCCCATTTAGTCCCAGTCCCAGTAGGACACACAAGAAGCAGCGGGCGCTTATCGCCGGCCTCAACCCGGCCTTATCTTTATGCCTAGGTAGCCCTCGGCCTCTCAGACCCCCACATTAGGCCGCTATGCCAGTCCCACCACAAACCCACTGCCCCTCTATCTTTTTGTAGCCCGACCTTTTCAGCTATTCTCCATCGGAGGTCGATGTGAATGAGGCCTGTGGCCTCTCTAACAGATGGTGGTGTGCTTTTTGGTTTGTTCATCAAGTAACTCATGTTTCAATGTTAGTGCACTCAAGTAGCTAAGTCATTGGGCAGATAACCACATAGCAACCAGTTGGATGTAGAGCTGGGAGACAAACCAGGTTACATACCCTCTCTGCGTTTTGTATATACCTGTGTTTATATTCCCAAAGTAAAATGTCTCGACACTATAGTAAAGCCCAATCTAAACCTCGAATCGCGCCTCATGGACGTAATTAAGGAGTTCTCCAAGTCCTTTCTCAATAAAGTCAGCCTGAACTATGATTGTATGGACATTGTCGTTCTTTCACAACTTTCCTATGGTGGCACAGTCCCAGTTACAATAACTGAAAGCAATCATACAGGACTTGGCTCCCAAAATATTTCAAATTGTAATAGATAAAAAAACATATCCGTACCCAAGTGGTTACAACTGGATAGCTTCTAAAGGACTTGCCTTCATTCAGATTTTTTGAGGGATGGATGAAAATTGCAAGTCAACCTTGACCAGAACACGCTCCGTGTCAAAATGGACTCTGGTTTTTGAATAGGGGACCCCCAATTATAGGCGTGCTGGTCGGTCACCTCTCAGCACTGCCCGGTCCTGGGACACGGTTTGACCACTAATAAAGCCCGCACAGCGCGGACCTCTCACCCACACTTCTATAGTGAGCTGCTCACTCACTCAATTCGCCCCAAACCACTCAGCCACACCTCTATACTGAGCTGCTCACTCACTTCATTCAGGGTATAACACTGGGCGGGCAGGGGGTGGGGGAGCGGTAAAGGGTGGGGGGCTGTAGTTGGGAGAATAGCAGGACGAGTAGCGAGCCCTATGGCCATTTATCACACGTTTCCTCGCGTCCTCCAGACCGTCACAGGAGGAGTAGGAGGCCGGGCCTGGAGGCTGCATTCATCAAGCCCGCCGTGTCACACCCCGCCGCTGCCCGCAGCGCCCTCCAGTGGAGCTCTCCGGAAACAGGCGGGAAAGGCCAAGCCCAGCGAGGAGTGTGATTAGCATGCGGCCGCCCGCGCTCTTAACCCGGCCCGCCCGCCCGCCCCTCGGCCTGCTGTGATTAATATAGGCCCAGATATGAGCTTCATAATAAACAGCGTCAAGGGGCCCGGGGACAGTGCTAGCAATAAAAGACTAGGGCAGACGGAGGTGCAATAGTCTCCCACTAGACTCGGGGTTTGGAGACTATTGTATCAGTTAGAGGCAGTTCGAACTAGAGACGTGGGCACCTATTGTTTCTTGAAACACTGTGTTTTGGCAGCTGGCCTATCAACACTATGGGTGTATATTTATTTATTTATATATAATTTTGCACACGTATTAATAACCATTGATTTGGGATGTCCAGGTTTCTGGGTATCAATTTCATACCATAACAATTAGGAAACACATAATTATCCACGTTTATAGTAACGTTAAAAAGGAATACGATAAAAGTAGACAGTATAAATAAACAAGCATTTCATAAAATACATAAGATGCCAAAATATTGAAGAAGCGTTCAACGGTAGATTTATCATCCGTAATACCTCTAAGTTCTGCTCCCATTTGCAACATTCTAACGTATTCAATCCCACTACTTATTCGCAGCGTGACCCCTCGAAGAGAATCGATGAGGAGCAAGTTGTTACTATTGGCCTAGGTGACACCATCTCCTTACCGGGCCGCCACCCCCGGAGCAGGCAGGGCCCAATATTTCATCTCAAAATGGTCTTACGGTCGGTCTAAATTTGATCAATACTCAATGGGTGGCAAGAACAGGGTGGCAACAATCGGACCCTATAATGTGATAAATGGAGGTTTCCTTGGTTTGGCGACGTTACCGGGATGCAAAGAGTGTTGTTTTCGAGTTAGATTGACTCTGTGACGCCCACAGCTTTACTCTTCACGGTAGATTACGACCTTATAGATAATCAGTTTCTCTGTTCCTCCATTCTCCTTTGCCATATCCATTCATCCAAATAGAAAGAGGAAATATTTATTCACATTACAAGTTCCTTCTTCAATTTAACAATCAAAATGGCCTTTTCTAGAAAATGAATTTCTATGTGGAAAGATCTGTTTATAACATAGCAACGTTAAAGAATCCATTGCTTTAATTTTAGTATCCCGGATCTCTCCTTCATTTCCGTATACTACTCAAGGAACCAAGGACAGAATTCCAGTCGCCGTTCCACAGAGTAACCCGAATCCGATGACCATTTCTATATACTACTTAGTCGGACTTCGTGACATTGACACGAGAAATAATTCACGAGAAGGTTCAATCTCTGGTAATATGTGATTTAACAAGGTAATAAAAGTTGAATGCATTGCTTTTAAGATAGAAATACCTGCCTTAACTTGTCATTTCTTATTCCGGAAGATGCCATGTTTATCTTTTAATTCTGAGGGTGAGGTTTTAGTGAAACACTGCACTAATTGAACCATAATCTGCTTATAATTTAATGCTTAAAATGTTGAGCTTCATTTCAAACTGGGCAAATGTTCTGGGGATTATGTCACTTCCGCTGGATTGAATTCTGGACAGGTTGTCTAGGAGGTCCTGAGGGAGTCAGTGGGAATCAAGAAGAAGGGTGATCGGAGAAGAAGAAACCTTCTGAGTAATAGGCAGCTCTTCGAGAAGAATTTCGAGAGATTTAAGTTAAGGGAGGTGCGCCACAAAATGGTATTGCGAAAGAAGGACGGATATTAGTGTAGGCAGTGCGTAGGAAAACACCATGGAGGCACAACTGGCCGATTGGGGAAGGAGGAATGGAAGCGGGAAGGAAAGGAGTGGTGGAAATTAATAGGTCAATAACCATTAAAAGAATCGGGGTGTAGGTATGTGGGTTGGGCCGTATAGGGAAAGGATGAATTGGGGTATGTTAAGAAAGGAAGACTAGAGAAGGGAGAAGAAGGCCAAAGGCGATGGCAGGGAAGGATAAGGCCAAGAGGACCACAGACTTGGGGAATGGGATCCCCCATGACCCCAGGGATCGTTTGGGGAGAGCGCCCTATACCGTTCGCACGGTGGTGATGTAGTACCATGGCGCCCGTTTCATGGGCCCGGTGATATCCCTGCCCTGCCCGGGCCGACTACTGATTACTCCCGGCCCCTTTGTAGGCTCAGCCCCCGGGGACCGCCCCTGTCTTTGTCGGCGTCCCCTCCCTAACCCCCGGCCTACTCAATGCCCAAACAACGACCACCCTAATTCGGGGAACGAAGAAAAACACATGGCCCTTCTTCTTGGCGTCGGGTTATGAAGGCTGGGACGCTTTGTTGGTGGAGGTATGGATACAAGACGGGGACCCTGGAGAGTGGTCATCAAGCAGGACGTGAAATAGGAGAGGGGCATGACAGGCAGCCAAATGATCGCTAGTGTGCTCAGGAGGAGAAACACGGAAAGACACTTCAGGTTCTGGGAGGCCCACAGTATGTTCAGTTGGATTCGATATACCTGAGCTACCGTTTTTGTATTTTTTTAGTTTGAATATGCCTACACTGACTTGTGTCGTTGCAAAGGATAGATCTAAACTTCTGTCTAGGTATGACTTGTTTGATTTATGAATTTTTAAGTCATAGAATGCATAGAAATGTATCCTTTCAAAGAATTAGAAGGAAAGATTAATTCTAGATTCTGTAACTTTTATTTAGCAATGGCAGAGATTTGTGAACTACCCGTGAACAATCCCATTCCCTGACTCGGAATACTTGTAAGCTGATTACATCATCCCCGGAGGGTCGCTGGCCGATGTCACTGGCAAAGGCGGCTCATAGAAGTGGAATCCACGTCCTTCATTAAAGGGAGCAGCCAGGGGAGAGAGGCAGTAGAGAAGGAGACAGTGTCTCAGAGCAAACCCCGCGAGAGTGGTCTCATCTGCCACCATATTCAATGAGATCTCGCGAGAAATCCATATTACGTCACATGACTTGTTATCCATGCAATGAGGGACATGGCCATATTTAGAATTAGTCTGCGACTTGGCGGTGCTGAAGGGATTAAATCACGGGCCAGGGTTACGCGGGAAAATTAACCCATTGTCGTCTGCTTGGGTGTTCCGTAACGTAGCTGGTTAATATGCCTCTTGTAGCCGTGCAGGACCACGTTAACGGGATCGGCAGACAGCCAATCAAATGCCCAGATTACAGTTTCTGCTTGGGGAAAATGGCAACTATTCAGAAGTGAATGTTTCCCTGCAGTGCGATTAGGTAACGCTCGGCGCCCATCATTTGGCGCACTGCATTGGCACAAGTATAGTATTACTAGCTATAGGCCTATCGTTGGCTAACCAATTAGAATGTTACTAAATCCTTGCTTTCCACAGCCTTTGCTTTGTCTTGTAGGTTGTCTATACGGTTTAAGGCAATGTAAGGAAGCACCAGTAAGGAATAGGTTGTAGGCGCACAGGCGCTATATCCTTTTACATGAAAAAGGTCTTCCGATAGCATCATAGGAATCTAATTATTATGGGAACAACACAAAACATCATAACACAAATAACCAAGATAATGAGTGATATGAAAATGGCACATTCAAAATCGTATTACATTATTTTCATAAAGCCTTTCTTTTTAATCATTACACATTCTAGCACAAATCAATGTCATCTAAGTCTGGCTGCACTATCGGGAGCTAAAACCTGGACATATCAAAATGATATAGGGCCTATGGCTATATCTCAACATTACTTTTCTCCGATAAGAAGTAAAATCTTGGGACCATAATCCTATCTCTTTTCCAACATTAACCGTATTGCTGAATCAATTTATGCCCATATAGACCTTCCTAATGAACTCATAGATAACGATAATGTGTTTCTCTTGATGAGAAGTTTATGTTGAAATGATTCATGTCTGGAAAGATTAATTTATGTCATCAAACTGACCAGCATTTGTGTTGTTGGTTTCAATTTTACATATTCTCCACTGTGCATCGCTTATCTCTACCGCACGGTTTTTCCTCCAGAAGTCCCGAAGTGTTGGCCTTGTCGTAAAATGGACATAATGTCGTAAAACAGAAGCCATCAATCGTACAGTCGAATGGAACGTTGGTTCCTGCTAGACGTAAACGTAAAAGTTCAGGCCTTTTCGCTGGTGTTACATCATTTGCATTTATACTAGGGGGTGACACCTTGCGCGACATAAAGGGCTACATCCCGGAATGAAACCCCGCCTCCCGGGAAACGAGATGCAAAATGAAACAGGGAATAAAAAGGGATAGTGTAATGGTATGCTTAATGACATTGCATGCCTTAGGGAATACCGCTGTTGTTTTCAAAGGCGTTTTTTTGTCAGTTAAGGAGGGATAAAAAGGTTATTTCAAAAGGTGTATGTCATGCTTTTCTAAATTGAATAAAAGAAGACCAACCATACAATGCCACCCACTAACTTGATGGCTTAGCTTACTAATGTGTATGTTCTTTTTATGATGGTTGGACTTGTTATAGGAAAAAAATAGGTATATGAGAGAGAGAGTGGGAATTTCGAAGCTCTACACTTAAGTATCAGGGGAAAATACTTATTTGTGAAGGGCGATATAATAATGGTCATTAGGCCTATGCTTGGTAAGATCGAACTGATAAAAAAGTAAAAGTACACAGAACGCAGAACGCAGACAATCAGAGAAGACCATAAGTGTATAGCAGAAAATAACTCCCAGAATCTCAAGATAAACAAATCTATAGACGTAGAGTGAAGTTCTATTGCATCTATGAAATACAAATGGAATAGGACATTTATCAAATACAAAGCATACAACTATTCGAAAACAACTTGTACTGATTTGAGCACAACTAGAGCAACAATGCAGCTTTGGGTCTTTTCTTCTTCTTGGTATATCTAACCTATTTGATTCATGGACCATTGGGGAAGGAATGCAATTCTTAAAGGATTATGATATGAAACTTTTCAATGATTGTAACCTTAAACATGAAACCCTTCTTTCAAGAATTGAGATGTGAATGATATCATTTTTCCTTGCCTTATAGGGAGCCAATAGGAAGCTAATGTATTTATAAATGTGATATTGGCAATATAACTGTTTTAAAAAAGTATATCGTGGGTGTAATATTTAGCCATGGTCCATATTTCACTTTTAACCATTTTCCTATTAATATAGCACTAAAGATATACAGACTTCTCTCTTGATGCACACAAAACCTGCATAAAATATACATCATACCCCCACATCTTTGCATGTATGCACATGAAGGACGACTAGTAGTATCTTAACGAGCCATCCAGAAGGCCTTCACAGAAAGATTGTATTGATCATTGATGACCTTTGCCTCCCGACCATCAGGTTTATGGCTACTGCCAAATGGAGGGCTGATTGCTGCTGTCCTTATTATTGTAATCTAGGCGTCTCCATCTCCGGGGGCTGGGGGCTGGGCCTGCTTAGTCCCAACGCCGAAGGGGGAGGGGGCTGGGGGAAGCGTGGTGTAGGGGGAACAGCGTGTAGAACATATTTAGAGTCAAGTGTAAACCCATTAAGGAGGAGCTTTGGTACCGTAGAACGTGTCTGAATGTAAAGTAATAGTTAAATACTCTACGAAGAAAGCCACAATATCTTTATGACCTATAATTTCTGTTGGCTTGTTGGTTTGAAGCATATTAAGTAGCCTCGTAAAACGAAAATGTTTCTCAGAAATTTAAGGTAAAGTGATATAATGGATCTGTTATGGGGTTCATATCTGGCAGAGCGTTGTGAGTTACCATATCACATGTTTAGTATAACAGGTGACATATCACCATCCCATTGTCACCGTTGTTCCAGTCAACAGATGAAATTCAGACTTTGCAATTGGCACTGTATAGGTTTGCACTGGTGGGTTTTGGCAAGGCTTGGAGACTGGGGGTATAGAACCTATAGTGAGGCTGTGGGAGGAGGAAGGGGCGTGGACGACCGATGGTTGTACACGATAAGGGTAGGCTTCGTCAGTAAATGATAAGGGTATAGGCTCAACGAGTGGTGTTAGGGACAGGCAAAGACGGCGGCCTGCAGCAGCATAGAGATCAGTACGATAACCTACAGCAACCCGACCCACAAGGACGACGGAACACCACTAAAACCCTCCAGGGTGGCTGTAGGCAGACATGTATGTATACACATATTCTGAACCAACTGAGACGGGAAATTAAACCAGGGATAACTAAAACAACGTTAAAACTTGCACTAAAATTCAGTGTTTGTTATAAAATGAAATGAAGTCACAATGTAAACCATTTACTAAAAGCCCTATCATAATCTCTTTCTGCCAATCACACTCTACTCTCTATCCCTTGCCATGGAGGCTCTTTATTTGCAATATGCAAAGAGAGACTGGCTTTGTAAAAAGGAAATGCATTGATGTATATCCCCGGGCTCATTGTCTTTATACATTGCGTGTCATATCATGGTCATGTGCATGTATGGTGCATCCATGTGCATGCCAGCTACACAGTGATACACTTTCTGAGCCGGAGAACTATTGAAACGTGTTCTATGAAATGGTTGCGTGCAGTATGTACATCATTGGAAGAACCTCCAAATATTGAAAACATAGTACATGTTCACTTAGTGTTAAAAATATGTGTACATGTATGTATATAAACAAATCAGTCTATTTACATACACGTATATATATGCGTACACACAGACAACAACGCATGCATACATACATACATGCATACGTACATGCATACATACATACATACATACATACATACATACATACATACATACATACATAAATACATACATACATACATACATACATACATACATACATACATACATACATACATACAGTATATCATCATAAGTATAAATAAAGTATCAATAAAGTAGATCTGAGTGTACCCAGTGTCAGCCGTAATTGTATAAATCAATTTTGCTTTAAGTAATATTATTGAACTGGTAATAATCATCTTTATCAGTACTAAAACATATAAAACACGTTGTCTGCAAAAGGTTGTAGAGGGCTTGAAGCGGGGCTGGGAGGTCTTCAAGTTGAAGAACACTGTAACTTTTGGCTTGTATCCTCACCCTACATTACCACCACCTCCTCATATATCCACACATCTTGTAGCCAGTGGGTAGCGCCTCCCGTCTAGAGTGAGCTGCTCACGGCCTTTGCTACAGCTCGTCTCCTGCTCGGCCGGCCTCCCGTTCGGACACCACCCTGGAGAAGTAGGTCAGGGCGCTTCTGGGTTTTTTGGCACTGGGCCAACACAAAGCCCTCTGACGATAATGACGACTTCAAACTGGCCGCCAAGCAATATCCGGGACCTTCCCGAGCCTCATTCTCGACATGGTGTCAAGCAGCAGACAACTTTTTTTTTCTTAAGTAATTCACCCAGATAAACAGAGGAGGTTTTCCATTGAGTTAATAATAGGTCTTATGTCACAAGTATTGCTCAATTATTCTTGATACACTTGAATATATGGTTAAAGAATCTTCGTAGGATGGAATTGGGCCTTGCAGGGATCTTTCCCCCTTTGTCTTAATATATTACTGAATAAGATGGCAACTAGGAGAAATCTATCCCCTCTGTTCCAACAGACGAATATTTGAAATGGATATCTAATAACAGAAGGACATTGTGACTGCATGGATTAATGACTAACATAACCCTAGAAGGATCTTTCCTTCATGGCAATTTATCATTTCATTATAACAGATAGTTTGACACAATGCAAATACAATATCTTTATATATTAGTTGAATATGTTTATAATATAACTAGTTGGAAACTATTCACCTTGAACTGTTGAAAACTGCCCCTAATTTTATTGTGATAGTTTGGATCAACGAAGAGAAAAAGAAAAGAATGAAAATTTGGGATCAATATTAGCTTATCCAGTATGTTGTACGCGATACGTATAGGCTGCATACATAAACATTGGGTACTTATAATATGAAATTATAAAATGTAATATGATGAAGGTAATCGCTATTCAAAACATGTTGATACTGCCACTTGACGTATACAATCAATACTCAACGCCTAAACATTGACTGTGTTTGGGTTTTGTGTGAATTCAACCCATTTACCTATCATAAATATAATAATATTCAACGTGATTCGAACATTATCTGTCTTTGTAATTGATAAGAAAAAGACATTTTGTGATCAAAATAGAGATCCTCTAAATGTGTCCCAGGGGTCAGTGTAGGACAAAACCATTTCTCAACTTTAAATGTACCACATCATGCAAACAAACATCCTATACAGCTGTCACATCCCAATTCAACCACCTCGGCAGGTGCCACGCTTTCTGCAGCCTTTTGTTTGCCAGCTCCGCACTAATGCGCGGGTCTCGGCAGTGAAGGTGTAACCGACTGCTGATTGGCTGTCAAACCGCATACAGCGTCGGCACGTGACGAGGGAGATGGCCGTTACTCGAACCGTCGCTAAGGGTTAGCTCTTTTTGGCTGAGTCGACGAAAAACCTCTGTCTCGGCAAGATCTTGAAGTAGGTCATATATTCCCCAATGGCCTCTCTCTGCCAAAGAAATTTGGTTTCGTCAACTTGAGGCCGGGCCGCGGAGGACACACGGATACCAATAGGAATTCACCTGGTATTTTACAATAAAACAGTTTATTTATAATGCTGAACTGCAACTGTTTTCACAAAAAGAGAATAAAATATAAATTGCAAACAAACCACACTATTACCCTATACTACACTTATGACATCTCGTTTGCATGCGTGTCATGCAAAATACAGTAATCAAATGTATTTCCAGATATCATACACTTTCTAGTTGCATTATCAATATTATTGATATGAAAGCAAAAGCCTACTATCTTGCTATTAGGTTTTCTTTCACGACTAGTTTTCTTCCAGTAAATTTCCTCAGTTCTATTGATTGGCAAACAAATAGATCAAAGGTCTTACCCAATTATTAGAAGGTACTTATCCTCCAACAGTATATCCGGCATAAGAATCACCCTATGGTGGTGAGTATTCAAAGTAGGGGCTGTGGGAAGGGGTATATACTGTACCCGATCCTGGTTATGATCTACCTAACAACTGACAGTCAGTGACAACCGTCATCCCTTCCCCTCTGCACAACCCGGCCACTTTCCTCACACCCTATCTTCCTACTTACCCTCCCATCGCACTCCAACCTAGACTTGAAGGTTTGGCTTGAGCCATCTATTTGTATCACTTACTTTACGTAGCCGACTTAAGTCAACCTGTATCTTATTCTACCATCTATATATTCATAAATTTAAATCGCTGTTCCCTCAGCGTGTTCTTGCCAACTTTCTCGTTTACATTTCTCTTTTCTAAACACACATCTTATTTGATGTCCTTCCTCCTCGTCAACCTTACAATTGACGTTTTGAAAAGAAAGTATTGTGTTCAACCTGTAATTCAACTGCATATGTATCCCTGCCCCTCGGCATTTTCAATTGTTTCGATATACAATAGCTAAAGTATTTCTATAACTATAATTAGGCCCTATGGTGCAAAGGTCTATAGTCAGTTACACCTACACCAAAACATATCACCTCTACCCTCCCTCTGTATTTCCTCCCTCCCCTGCCTTCCTCCTGGGCGTCCCATCAAGTTAACCACCACCGCCTCCCCTCTCATCGCCTTCACCCTCCAAGGCCCTGCGCACCACTTCCCTCAATGCGCACCACGGGGGCGCCATCTGGTGGCAAACCACCTGGGCTGACCCCGCCTGCACCCCCTATATACCCGGCTAGAGCAGCGCTAACACTAAACACCGCAGGGGCGGGTCAGGAGAGCCCTCACGAGTGACTCGCCCCGACACCTGGCCTAGATGTGAGAGCAGCTCAGGCAAAAGACTACTGCCCCCCGTACCCACCCTTATTTCTTTCCAATTTTCCCCTTAATTGCTCGTCCCCTTTTCTCACTGTTTTACCAGTGCACTCCCTAGTTCCTTCATTTGCTTTGTCGTACAGGGTTTATATTTTGTGCATACAGTATTTGTCCTGTTCTGGGTAGGTATTTGATGTCTGTGTCTAAATCACTTACCCACTGTAGATGGGTGTTTAATAGCTATCAACGCTAGACATGAATGGGCTCGTTTAAAAGCGACTTTGGTTTAAACACAATGCCCAAGACCGGAAAAGGAAATTTGCCAATGGAAATTGAACACAAAGTTGATTATATAGCAGCGGGTCGAAACATGCTTTTTCCACGAAGCCCATTAGTGAGCCCGCATGTTTGACTGTCGTTACAGGTTGAGCCCAGTGCACTGTGGCCCTCATGTGAGTCGTTCAATGGTAAAAGAGGCCCGCTCCCCATCCCCACACACACGGCCCCTCCTTGATGGCCGTGCATCACGCGCACCGAGCAGCTCAAACAGCGAGCAACTCCACTTGCTCAGATGTGCTCGTTTACAATGTCCGTCCACTTACCGGCCTGACATACACTATTCATGGAGTAGCTCTGAGCTATGTTGTCCTTATGTAAATATATAATGATCACATCAAAGCTGGTTACACTTGGTATCTAGTAACATCCAAACAACAGTTGGCGTATTTCAAGTAACGTAGGAATTCGAATCCATGTCTCTCCTGATTTTATAATGTTCGTAAAATGTACTACAGTTGAAGCCATGCATGTACCATGTATATAACCCCTAGAGTTAAAACATGATTTTATAATAACATTTCGGCTGGTAGGATGAAGACCATACTATTTAGCGTGTTCATTTAACACAAAGCTTTTGATGTAAGTCAACTTCTCCCGTGGTAACTTGAATAGGAAGCCCAAGCAGTCCATGGCACACAGCCAGGGATGCCCTTGCCATAATATTATGGATTGCTTGTATATATTTTCATATCTCATCTCTATGATGTTGGCTGGCCGCGCCTGTGATACTTGGCAGGACAATTTATCGCCTTTATTCTTAGTGTCAACACGTGGCCTGTTTCCTGGATCATCCATCATAAATGAGCGCGATTGCTAAATGTAGAGTGCAAAATAATACATCTCCTTCAAGAAAGGTTTGGGCTTCCATTACGACCCATAGATCAAAGCCTATATAACAGCGAAGAAACTGTGTTTCTGCATTATACTGATTATAGGTTTGTGAAAAACTGAAAGGACGTGCCTTCTTATGTAAGTATAATAATGTAAGGATGTTATAATGATGCCTTGAGGTTAATTTACCGTAATAATGGGTTTAACTAATTTATCCACAGGAAAATGTCCACAAGAGATATGCGTTTGCCAATGTTGATGTTTTATCTCTTTCCCTCTAACCAGCAGTCTCTTTGCGCTGCCAAATTATCACCGGTATGCAGGCAGCTCAGATAACACTACTATATTTCACTTTGCTGTTTTTTTGTGACAATTCTCCTAACGCTGGGCTGTACAACTGCCTGGCCGCTAGCACAGGGTTTTCTGCCTGGTTATCGTGGGTTGGCAGCAGTGACAGGCCAGAGGTTGGGGGATTGGGATGGCCTGAGCAAGGTATTTGCTTACATAACAGCCCTTGGGGCCTTGCACTGTTGGGCCATCCTGCCGACTCTACAGGGACACCCGGAGGTGGCCTGTCCGCTCCGGTGGGCTCCAGCTTCCACTGACTGCCCCCTTATACCCCGCCCCACCCGGCCACCCCCAGCAGTTAGCTCCCCTTTGGGGCTGGTCAGTGGACTGGACAGGAGGATCTGACCGACTCGTTGGTGATCTAGTAGTACATACACCTGCCTCGGAGAAATATTTTTTAAATCATCCACACCACGAGTCTGTTTATCACCCATATCCAGCTCAGACATGCAGCATGCATGGAAACGTTGTATTAAATTGGTTTAAGTGGAGAACAGTGAATAAATGTTCGGGAGTGACTATACCTGATCCAAGACACTATTTGTCCATGACATAAGACTATTATAGGTTCACTGCATCCTCAATTAGTTCAATTTCGCCTGATTTAACTAATTACCGGCGCAGAAGCAGGACCACTTAGTTATGTAACACCGAGGATGACAAACCGTTAAATATGTATGAAGTTGCCTGAATGGAAATCCATAAAATTAATGCAGTGGCTCTCCCGAGTCCCCCCAACAATAAGTCTCATGAATCTTTCATACTAGTCAATCACAACACTCTCTCACTGTCACACATATTTGGTGTATCTAAGAAAACTATGGAAAATGTAAATGATGTTAGAGCACTGATGATTATGTCAACTTACAATTTTAAGGCGAGTATTGTTACTTGAAGCCAGTCTAAAATTATAGTATTCATATCGATAACAAGGCCCCGTTATGTCGTCAACCTTAAGGACTGTCATTACCAGGGCACTTAAACTGAAATAAAACACTTGTCACAGTCGATGACACACTCAGCATTTTTCCCTATCGAAAATCACTTGATCTATTTATAGCCTGAAGTTGGAACTGCGATTTGACATGTTGCCCTATTATGATTATAACAAGAGAAGTATTCAAACTTTTACCATCACACACTGTTCAGATTGACTGTCATATACATGTATTAAATGCTGTGGCTGGGACTGGGATTGTAACTGCTGAAGGTTACTGCCCATAATTATTCAAATTCATTATTAACATCCTTTCCACATTTTAGAAATTGATTAAATATTGCAGAAAACTCTTTTTAATGAATTATAAAGCACTGAATGACCCCTTCCACCATTAGATATAACCTAAGTATATATTTATTATTCAAGATGGTCAATATCCTAAATTAAAACATCACAGGGTTTAGACACACATATATTATTATGTTAGCACAACTCTTCCATATGCACTCGTATACTTAAGTATTGATGTGCAACAATCGAGAAATAAATGCAATATAGCCATAGGAATATACCGATTAAAATCCCTTGACGTGCTGAGATGATGACCTTAGTAAGATGGGGATTAAGTTGACCATTAACCAACCAAAAGTGAGAGTGCATTAAGGGTGGCGCCCCCTCTCTGTACGTTACATGACGGCCGATAAATACATAATCAATGCGGTAGCACATCAGCCCATCCCGGTATCATCTGGTTTTAGCCTCTGTAATCCTCTTGGCGAATCTCATCCATTCTTTCCTAGCTCTGCTGTCGAGACCCATTACTGACAGGATGAAGGCTTTGTATCCAGCGCCACCTATCGATTTTCTTTCCTGCACGGGTTAGGACGGATAAAACCAAATCCAAAGGCGAATAGCTTTAATGGGGTCGTAGCGGCCATAGTGAATGTTGGCCTTTTTTACTCGACGCCCACCTCGCTTCTTCGTCTTTATTAGCAATGAAGCCTGGAGCTTAGCCATTTGGTGAGAATTAATTCGGGAATATTTGACATAAGCTCAACACAGACACTGTCACTTGATCTGCCAGCAGATCAATTAAAATAGACTTCATGCATAAATTATTGCAATCTGTCATCTTATAGTTCTCTTTGATCATGAGTTATGTACTTATGGTAAGACATCGAAATAACTTCACACATTGTAGAAAATATGTTAGGGCGTATACATAGGAACAGCAAACATATCTAAAAGTGCTGCACAGAGAGCAGTGGACACGGCACCTGGGGACAGATAGAAACCACCATTATCCGCACTCAATTAGTGAGAGGCCGTTTCCCTGTCCTATTCAATGGAATTATCACGTTAATTAGTTCTGGTAGAAATCCCATTGATAGGCCTACCCCATTCATTATGATTTTCCATTTTATTTAAAATAATTCTGCAGTTGTTGCGCCTGTTATCAAATTAACTGCTGAATAATTAAAAAGTTAAATTCAAGTTAGATGTTTCAATAACGGTTATCAAGAATTCATCCATCCTGGTTTATATTGATCAACGTTGGTAATTATCATCCATCAACCTGAGAATGAGGGGACTTTGGGAAAACGACGGTACGACCCACCCCTTTTTCTCTCTCTCTCTAATTTTGATAGTCGACGAGTATACATTATAATACAACAGACCATATTCTAGTATCTAAAGTTTTAGACTGTACAAGCTGAGCAGTAGGTATATTCGTACATTTCTTAACAGGGTTATAAAGCAATTTCCCTAGGCCTGTTAGTTAAAGCCTGCATGTCGAATTAAATGCTGATGTCCACTGAACCAAATTACAAATTGGGGCTGCCATTTGGGGGTATGGTCTTTGTGGTAGTACTCTGCTCAATGAACATTTGTAGTTTCGTAAAACGAATTGCAAAATTTATTTGATTATTGTTAACCTGTATACGGACAGGAAGGCATTGGGATACACATATCACTCTGGATCCGCCCTGTGTCTGTCTGCATTTCTGCAATGTCGCTACATGGAACTTTAATAAAATTAATTACACCACAAAAGATTTCAACGCACATGATACACGAGCCTTTTACAAACATACGTTAAATGAGGGATCATGCAAGACCTATTTCTGATTTCATATCTGTCCCATTCGATTATACAAAAGCAGGCTATATGGAGATGGGTGCCTATATAGGCCTATATCATGTGCATTTTAGTCTCTTGCATATATGCTAGGTGGGGCAATGCTCCCTCACAAAATGACCTTGTGCTAATCTGAAGTTTCCCCAGCCGCCGCCCCGCTATCTGGGAGGCGGAAGAAGGCCCCAGTCTTGCGCGTGGATCGTGAGCGTCGCGTGCTTCCGGTCTGCGCGTCGGGACGCTGGGTGCCTGAGGGCGTACCAGTACGCAGTCAGGCGTGGTACGGGGCACGGTACGAAGTCCGTACGCAGGGTATGGTGTGCAGCACGGCACATCGTGAGTACCCAGAGTGTCGGCTCTAGCCAGCAGCCATGCACCGAACCATTGCGGCCGCTACAAGTGCCGCGGGCGACAGTCCGACAGAAGAGAGGAGAACTAGAGGGAAAGGGAAGGCTGTTCGCCGACTGTATTGAGGGGGGAGGGGGACTGTAGGCAGCGGAGGCCGGAAGCTGCTCTGGTTTACTCGCTGAGCTGCTCGGCCCTCTCCCGAGCCGTTCACCCCAGCCTCTGTGGCGTAATGGTATTAGCGAACATCGATTGGTCGGCTACCGGAGGCCGCCTGCACTATTGGGCACCTTGGTATGAATATTGCATGCTGTGAATGTCGACCAGGAGGTCCACATGCCCGTCCAGCCAGCTCACCAGTCCTCCTCCCACGCTAACCTGCATACCTTACTGCTTTGATTTACTAGTTTTAGTGCCATAAAACCTTATTTTCTGCATAGGGAAATTTTCAGTCAGATCCAGTGATTTTGTATTTATAATAGGTCCCCAAATTCAAGTGAGCATCTTTCATCTTTACAATGAAATTCTCAGTAACGTTTAAATTTGTTTTTTGATTCTGGTGCCGAATTTGTCAATTGACTTGAAAGCCGTTTAAGTGTGGTCCAACCATTTTTGTGGTATTATTTCAGTTTAAGATACATTTGTTATACAACTTTGTTTCTATGGAATGTCTGATCAATAACAGTCTATATAATGACCTTCCTGTGAGTTCAGTTTCTGTTTCACAGCTTTATAAATCTGCATGTCGCCTTTGATCTTTTTATTGTGTAAATATTTCCCTCTATAAATAATGTATTTCTGTCTTTTTTGTATGTGCACCGCAGGCTACAGACCAGTGGACAAACATGTTTTAAGTCGTTTGATCAGCAATGTGGAGAGCTCTAGTCAATACACACACGCACTAAATGCAAATCACAGGCAACAACAAACTTCCTTTGAATAAAGGGTACATTAAGAGAAATACCAATTGAGGCAGCCCTATAAGCGAGTCTTTATACCTCCTTCTCTAATCATGGCTAACTAAATGGCTTTCAAAACAAGGCAGGGGCTGGGCTGATCTGCCTCCTGCTTATTTGCGCAAGGCAAACAGGCAATGTCCAGGCAGCCATTTGGGCTGTTGATGTTAGGCCTTTTGCTCGTCTGGCGCTGGCCATGATCCCGTCAGCAAACACCACACTGTTCTGACTGCACTGGGCCGCCTCCCACCATCGTGGGCTTGGTTCCGGCTCAAGGACTGAGGACCTGGCTTATGAAAACACGGGGTGGTGGATCCATACTCAACAGGGATTGGTTTTACTACAGGCGTTGAAAATGGGAAAAGGGACGCAACCGTAGAGAGGCCCATAAGACTAATAGACGGTCGAGATGTATTATTTTCTGGAGATTGTTAGTAGTATATAGTAGAAGAAGTAGTGATAGTATAATGGTCTTTGTTTTATGACTTTAGATTTTCGTACCCGAACGACTAATAACGATTCTAAACAATTAGAATGAAGATAGAAAGTCCAGCATTTTGTCACTCTCAAATGGACGACTAGTTTTCCACTTAACGACTTCAGAACAAATTATTTTATGTTAATAATACCTATCTGAGTCTAAAGGTAACCTTATATATTGCTGCAGTTCCACAACTAGCAATAATCAAAGTAGGAAAATCCCATGCCGTTCACGTCAAATATATACCACGTATACAAGACCAGCTTCCTGACGGTGAATAATGAAAAGAGGCCGATCCGGCGAGCTGCTCGGCGAGCTGCTCGGTGCATTGCGAGCTGCTCCTCCTGCGGCAGGTGCGTCGGGCAACGGTTGGGTAAACACCTCCGGGAGGCCGGGCTCAGTCCCCGGGGAGGGCGCCACGCCGGGCCGGACTCATCAGGTAAAGGTGCCAGGATCAGCCTGAGCAACTCAAGGGTTAAAGAAACAAGGACCGAGCAGATGATTGGAATCGAAGAAACCCAAGAGTCCGCAGCTGCCCGACACCTTATTGAATTTCAATTGCCCTGGCTTCCGACCAGTCTGCAAAGCTGCTCATGTGGAATAATAAGCCTGTCGACCTGGGTATTTATGGACACTATTGATATAACAAAGTATATTCATAGTCACACCAAATTCATGATATGAGACTTATCTATTCTGTTTACTGTTAATAGCGAGCAATGGAAAAAATTGTTCACATTTATAAGTTTTAAGTAATACTGCAATTGCTAATAGATCTGAAGATGGTAGATGAATTAGACTATTAATAATCGGTTTACTTGGTGTGCTGAGAAGGTCAATGAGGGGATTCTGCATAACAAATGCTAGGTAAGCACAACCCCATAGCCTGTGTCAATCTCATTAAGTATGAGCTACCTCTTACATAATAGTGGTACAGGGTGCAGACATAGCTCAGCCAGGCTGATGATATGCCAACAGAGGATGGTCCGTTAATAATTACAATGGATAACTGGAAAATGTCATCAATATAGCTCGAATGTAATCTGCCCAATACTTGCATGTTCAAAAATAGAATCATGGCAAGGCAGATTTCCCAGCTCAATGCTTTTGTCTTTTTGTTGTATTGTTTTATCAATTTGACCAATGGTCTGGGCGTATCCACACACACACACACACACACACACACACACACACACACACACACACACACACACACACACGCATACTCACACACCATAATTATTATAGAGGTGTGATTGTATGATCGTATTACATTGCACTTTATATCAGACTTAATATCAACCTATATCAATGCATCGTGTTTATCATTCATAAATAATTCAGATTCACCACCTATTTATTAGGTGTCAATCCACATTTATTGTAAGGATCTAATCAAATCCAGGAAGGAGAAGTCATGAATGAAACACGAATACAAATAGCACCATCCGGAGGGAAATCCTTACACCGACACGATCGCGTAACACCTCACTATAACACCCAGCAGTAAATGATTAATATTCCAATTAGCCTCAGCGGAGTGTATGACAAAAGACGCCAATTGATACTGGTCCGTGTGCGCGGCCATGCCGACGGCAGGCTCGTCACACATAGCCGGGTGTGCACGCCCATCGATAGTGGGAGTAAACAGGCCAGGCCTGATGGACTGGGACGGCCTCCAGTGAGAACAAATACCGGCCCGCAAAGCCATGTTGGTAATATCCATACGACACAGGTGTCAAACGATCGATGACACGTCAATGTGTGCCAAAGGAAGGAATTAGATACCCTTAATTATGGCTCAATTATGTAATGGTATTTCCCTATATTTTTTTCCCAAAGCCCGGAGGCCTAATTTCTGACCTAAAGCCTTTCCCTCACAATTTCGATCTCATGATGTCAGATCTAGAAGCAAATGAGGGCAAGTTTTATGATAATTAAGATAATGCATTAGTCTGTCGAAATAAACTAACCGCGAAATTCTTTCACATTAGATTACTTTTGTAAAGAGAATCACTTATCACTGTACCCTAAAAATGTAAAACGTAATAGTTATTATACATTAATTGACATAAAAATCACATTCGGATACTTAAGTATCACTCCTGATCTGATAGAAACCAAACACAGCGAGTCTATATTTTCTTTTATAAAGCCAATCGCGTCGTACTAAATGGCACCACTGAGTGAGAAGTGTGGTCTCTTATTCTCTCTTATTTCAACATAGTAGGAGTCTTCTTAATCTGAGACAATCTAGATATTGGGGCGGGTTGGAATCGACTGCATTGCACTTATACCTCCCTGTGTTATATAGCTTTCCTTTAAGGGAAAGCACTGCATACCATCTGGCTATCACATCCAATGCTTGTATGAAGTAAATAAACAAAATATGTATAACAACTGCACCAGATAAATCGCGCCGATTTATAGAGATACCCCTCTTATCTAGAGATTGGCCGATCTGCTTGCCGACAGGAGCCGACACTGCCACAGATCTGGGCTACATTCCGCTCCTGGATGTAAGAGACGAACAGTTTTTAACATGGCGCTTTCATCCCCTGCCTGTACATAATTCCTCACTTAAGTTCCTTCAGTTCCATCTTAAGTACCTGGCCAGCCACAGAGTGCACTTATTGATGTCCTCGTGGAGGCAGCCTAATGCAATTAGCTGCTATTTGGAATTTCCATTTGCTCGATTATTGACGCGCTGAGGCCCACAGACTTTGCGAGCTGCTCATCATACGATGTTCATATGAGCAGTTTGGAGCAATTGGTAGGCCTCACAACGTGTGACCCGGCCCCATCATATCGTCGTTTGTTCTGTCTATTCCTGCCCCTTGTAACCTGCATATTGTGGTTAATGCACCAACCTCAGCCCAAATCTCCATTTCCGCCCAATTATGCAGCAGCGAATGGAACCTCAACCACAGCAAACGGGTCATTCATCTTCCATACCTCCACCTGTTCGGCTTTAATCATTTCGTGTTTTGCTTTTCACCTGTTCCAGCGAAAGTGATGCAACTAGGCCAAAATCAGGTTTTTCTGACCTGGAAGTTTCCCAAATGCTTTTGCATTATTTTTTTTTATCCTATTGGGTCCGGCTCGATGAGAGCTTTCAAGGTAACAATGGTTTTACATATCTGTGACCGATATTTAAGGAACTGTGGGCCAAAAACATGCCAAAAATGGCCTTTTTTGACATTTAGAACACCTTTCTTTCATTTCATTCACTCAGTACATAAAGAACATGCCGGGTACATGCATTTTTTAATGTTTATATGCTTGGAAATTACATCAGGTTTCATTAATACCCGGATTTATTAAAATAAACCCGATATTTTAGGCACAGGACCAAAATGAGTGATTGTAAAGTGGAAAATTTCCATTCTCAGCATTAATGCTTTGAACACCACAGTATTTTAGAAATTATATATACCCTTACCTAATGTAGCACATAAGAAGCGGACTAGTACGCCCTACCTCCACAATTTTTATTGTGACTTTGAATATGATACCTGGCTTACAGTACGCTCAAGAATGCATCCCGAGATCCCCGTTTAATGCGCGTCTCAGCAATAACAGATTTCTTATTTTCTGTGCCATTTCCACAATTAATATATTTAACTATATACTCTATATCCAACAAGGGCCAAACTATATAGCCGTAATATGAATCGAAGTACTTACATGTACATACATTACAGTGGCTACGAGAGGCATTTTTCATGTTTCCTGGCAATGCGCGTCTCAGCAATAAGCATGATGCGCGTCTCAGCAGTAAAATCGCCGGCGGGAAAAAAAAGCGATCTGCGCGCCGCCTGCACACCACTGTTGGAACTAAAAGCACCGGCGTTCCTGGCTTGCTGCTGAGGCGCCCTCTAGCGATATACCGGCGCCATCTTGGATTTGCGAGTAATGCTGAGAGGTAAGAATATCGAACAATTTCTCCAAATTTTCGTGTTTCTCAGGTATACCGTTGCATGTCATCCATGAAATATGAAAGAATAACATGCAGGGAACTCCCATATTACATATTTAGCTTCCCTATTTGTGAAATGTCCTTGTATTATCGGTAAACATCGACGCGTAAGTGCCGATCTGTAGAGACGCTCGGCGGACCCATCCACTCGTAGCTCTCAGCAACAACTCGCAATTTATTGCTGAGGTTCTGTAAAGTTCTCTGCTACAGTCCTTTCTCTTTGTATATTTGTAGACTACACTACTACTACACTACAATCGACTACGCCACTATGGCAGACGATGGCGAAGGGAGTGAAACGCCATCCAAGGAGATACATAGACGGGCTCTTAAGCATATGACGCCGGAACAAAGAGTGGAACATAGGAAGGAACAGAACCGCAAAGCTTCGAAAAAGAGGTACGATCGTCTGAAGGATGACGAAACCTTCAAAGAAGAAAAGGCGAAGAAGGATGCTGTAAGTACATTGATGCAAAACATAGAAATCTACTTCTCTCTTAACCCATTCACCATCCTTCAAATAATTTTTTCATGTGAAATTTTAGCAATGCGTACCTGTCCTCTTTTATATCAGGTTTTTTTTTATAATGTTAGTAAGGCTGCCCTATCTTTCTTCCAGAAACATCGTCCCAAAGTCGCTACGATGACTGATGCGCAGCATATTAGTCAACTGAAGCGCAATAAACGTGCATATGGTACTAAGCAAGGTATGTACTGTTCATTGTACTCGTGATATATTTATTTCATCTCTTGGGAAGCGGCAAAATACGAATTTCATAATATCAGCATTAATTGGTAAGGCACTTTGAAACCACAGCAATTTATCTCTCAGCAATATCACTCTCAGCAATATCAGTCTCAGCAATAATAATCAGCAATAACATTCCCTGTAAAACTTTAGAAATACATTTCTAGATATTACCAACATCAAATTTTGACACAACATGTCACTATCAATATGTTTTTCATATAGCATACTTAAATTAAATTTACAGAGAAGCAAGGCAAAGCGGTGTCGACAAAGGCCACTAAACAAACCTCTGTGCCTGAGCCAGCCAGGAAGAGCAAGCGGCAGAGAAATCAGAAGGCAGACAACCCCCTCCCCCTGCCTGCCAAAAGAAAAAATACATCGAGTGATGGTGGAGAGCCAACTTCAAAAAAGAAGAAATCATTTGATTTACGTGTTGTTCTCAGTAAGTAAATCTCTGTTAATTTTTATTTTCGTTTATATGAAAGTATTTCCTATGATAGAATTGATAGTACAATATTTTATATCATCGTTCTCTCTCAGCATTAATCCATAATAATTTTTCAGCATGTAAATAATTTAGCACAGTACCTACCTAATATTTTACTTGTAACTGAATCACATGTGTAAATATATTTTATTACCCCAACATCCAAATTAATATGATAATCATCTTCAACGTCCCTTCCACACTCATTATTGGAAAGTAAATGCTGAGAATTTATTTTTGTTAATTTTTTTCAGAAAAACCCAATCCCGATGATGGTAAGGAGGCTGACGACGTACCACCTCCATCCCCCTCCACTAGTGGTACTTCAACGCCTCCCACTAGGAGGACCAGCCCCCGTAAGGCAAAGGCAGTGGCTGCTGAGGCTGAGGAGGTGCCAACTCCATCACCCTCCACTAGTGACCCTTCAACGCCTCCCACTAGGAGGACCAGTCCCCGTAAGGCAAAGGCAGTGGCTGCTGAGGCTGAGGAGGTGCCAACTCCATCACCCTCCACTAGTGACCCTTCAACGCCTCCCACTAGGAGGACCAGTCCCCGTAAGGCAAAGGCAGTGGCTGCTGAGGCTGAGGAGGTGCCAACTCCATCACCCTCCACTAGTGACCCTTCAACGCCTCCCACAAGGAGGACCAGTCCCCGTAAGGCAAAGGCAGTGGCTGCTGAGGCTGAGGAGGTGCCAACTCCATCACCCTCCACTAGTGGTACTAACCCTTCAACGCCTCCCACTAGGAGGACCAGTCCCCGTAAGGCAAAGGCAGTGGCTGCTGAGGCTGAGGAGGTGCCTCTCACCATTAAGGCAGACGGCGAGCCTGAGACTACAGACCCTACTCCTCTTCCTGCTGAGGGAGTACCTGCTGCTCTTACTGCTGAGGCAGACGACCAGCCTGAGACTACAGACCCTACTCCTCTTCCTGCTGAGGGAGTACCTGCTGCTCTTACTGCTGAGGCAGACGGCCAGCCTGAGACTACAGACCCTACTCCTCTTCCTGCTGAGGGAGTACCTGCTGCTCTTACTGCTGAGGCAGACGGCCAGCCTGAGACTACAGACCCTACTCCTCTTCCTGCTGAGGGAGTACCTGCTACTCTTACTGCTGAGGCAGACGGCCAGCCTGAGACTACAGACCCTACTCCTCTTCCTGCTGAGGGAGTACCTGCTGCTCTTACTGCTGAGGCAGACGACCAGCCTGAGACTACAGACCCTACTCCTCTTCCTGCTGAGGGAGTACCTGCTGCTCTTACTGCTGAGGCAGACGGCCAGCCTGAGACTACAGACCCTACTCCTCTTCCTGCTGAGGGAGTACCTGCTGCTCTTACTGCTGAGGCAGACGACCAGCCTGAGACTACAGACCCTACTCCTCTTCCTGCTGAGGGAGTACCTGCTGCTCTTACTGCTGAGGCAGACGGCCAGCCTGAGACTACAGACCCTACTCCTCTTCCTGCTGAGGGAGTACCTGCTGCTCTTACTGCTGAGGCAGACGACCAGCCTGAGACTACAGACCCTACTCCTCTTCCTGCTGAGGGAGTACCTGCTGCTCTTACTGCTGAGGCAGACGACCAGCCTGAGACTACAGACCCTACTCCTCTTCCTGCTGAGGGAGTACCTGCTGCTCTTACTGCTGAGGCAGACGGCCAGCCTGAGACTACAGACCCTACTCCTCTTCCTGCTGAGGGAGTACCTGCTGCTCTTACTGCTGAGGCAGACGGCGAGCCTGACACAACAGACCCTACTCCTGTTGATGCTGAGGGAGGACCTACTGCTAGTACTGCTGAGGCAGACGGCGAGCCTGACACAACCGACCCTACTCCTGTTGATGCTGAGGGAGGACCTACTGCTAGTACTGCTGAGGCAGACGGCGAGCCTGACACAACCGACCCTACTCCTCTTGCTGCAGAGGGAAACGACGCCCACTCTTCCCTTACTCCTCTTACTGCTGAGGCAGACGGCGAGCCTGACACAACCGACCCTACTCCTCTTGCTGCAGAGGGAAACGACGCACACTCTTCCCCTACTGCTCTTACTGCTGAGGAAGAGGGTGTGCCTGAGACAACCGACCCTACTCCTCTTGCTGCAGAGGGAAACGATGCAAAGTCAAAGTCCCCTGACACTCACACTCCCAAGAAAGGGAGGAAAAAACGTAAGGGTGTTAGTGCTGAGGCGGAGCACCTCCCCACCGAGTCAAAGTCCCCTGACACTCATACTCCCAAGAAAGGGAGGAAAAAACGTAAGGGTGTTAGTGCTGAGGCGGAGCACCTCCCCACCGAGTCAAAGTCCCCTGACACTCATACTCCCAAGAAAGGGAGGAAAAAACGTAAGGGTGTTAGTGCTGAGGCGGAGCACCTCCCCACCGAGTCTACCTCGACCCCCAATAAGAAGTCAGGGAAGAAACGGCCCCCCAAAAAAACACTTGCTTCCGAGTCTGACGTGACAACCCCACAGTCCCCATCCACCCCTGACACTGGTGCTTCCAAGGGTGGAGAGCTGTCCAACCATGTTGAGCATATCGTTACTGTTAATGCTGAGGTCCATCACATCCCTGAACAAACTGTGGACACGCCCCCCAACCCTGGACATGAGCAAGATAAAATTGTGAGTGGCGTGTTAGTCTACACACCTGATGAGCCTGCATCCACTCCAGTCAGGGAACGGGAAAAGAAAACGTCTACCCCTATGCCATCCGCAGTTAATGCTGAGGACAATAACATGGACCCGCAGTCTCCTGCTATTACTGAGGTGGTGGGCACTGCAGTAATTCAGTACGTCGATCACGGCGAGAAGCCCAACAATGAGGACGTGGCAGAAGACACCGTGATCTCCTGGGAGGATTTCCGCAAGCAGCTTGATGGTAATTAATCTCTAATAATGTTTTATATTCTTATTAGTCTCAGCAGTAATGTTGTAATGCACATGTACAGGTGTCTCAGCAATAATCCATCACAGATGTGAACGTATGCATACTCTCAGCTTTAAATTCATTCCTGCCATATATATGCTGCCGTATGTAAGAAATATTTTAATTCAACATACATGTATATATATTTTAGTTCTTTATTTATTTGGTTACCTTTTGTTCTTGTACACAGGTAATGCCGTCACACTCGAAATATTCAGCGGTGAGCGCATGGTGGGGGAAGCTCAGTGCAGCAAGAATGACGTGCCTAATCTCTTAGCAAGCCTTCCTAGGGAAGAGGCGTTAGTACCAACAGGTAAATATCAGCATTAATGGCAGAACATATATATTCTGTAGAGTGTTGAGAAACATCCAACTGTTATATATGTTTGTGGATGTTTTTAAAAACTCAGATGAAGTAACTTTTTAAATATATTACAACAGTGTTCGTAGTGAATGCCTTCCTTCCTCACATTCTCATATAAAAATTCTTTTTAATACTTTAAAAATGATGATATATTTCTAAAATTTCAGCATCCTCCCAGTCAGCCGTTGCAACAGGTAGAGGAGGCCCAGCCGAAACACAACGCTCTATTCGAGGTAAGTGATATTTACTATGAATTTCCACACACCCAAATACATATATACAACATGCAGTAGTTAATGCTGAGATAATTTTTGTGAATTACAGTGTTATGTACATTTGTTTCATATATATATATACTTGCATGTACATATATATACATATGAAACAAATGTATATTGCAGGCAGGAGAAGGAAGGGAACCCCACGTAGGCTATTTGTTCCAGAGTATGAGGATGAGAATCACCCCGACGAATCATGTACTCCAGAGAAAGTTCAACTGGACACCAAAGGAAAAAAACCTTCCAGGTATATATATAGTTAGAAAAACATTCTTGACGTTTGTGCGAATTTTACCATACACAATATTTATAAATCTATAAATTTGAAGTAACATATAATTTACAATATTCTGATAGCACATATCTAGCTTAACTTACATGAATCATAACATTTTTAATCTCTGTTATTACAACACTTAGAAAACTGCACAAGATAAATATCTATTTCAGTACTTTTGACAAGACATTTTAATCAATGTTTTCAACAGACTCAAAACTCAGAATCGTTATTTCTGATTTCCAGGAAGACTCGTTCAACTAGGTCGAAACAGACAAAGAATTAATGCTGAGGACGATGCTGGTATCCAGATGTTACTGTATTTAAACATAAGATTTTTCTAACCTCCGGTATACATTTTTGATAGAACTTTAGTTGACATGTTGACAACATGTAATACCTGGAGATAAGGACCACACATGTGAGAAGACTTTCTGAGTAGATGATGGAGAACACAAAGATCTGGAACTTAGTTACTTAAGACGTTATGTCGTTTCCTGTTATTTATAATTAAATAAATTTAACAATTTGTGATTGGACATTTACTATCCAATAGATGGATAAGGACTACCGGACACAAGAATATCCTTGGACAATGTTTACCCGCCCAGTAATTTTAATGATCATCTTCACATTGCTTCAGATTACCACTGTTCATGAGGACCAGTTCTGTTTGATATTAAAAAATTTCTTGATAAGAATCTGGTGTTATTGTATTATATCTAGATTACTGAATGCTATGTCATTTCCTTATTCACGGCAACAGTACTGAGTATTGGCACAGTCAGCATCCGGCTACGAGAAAACTTAAATCATCCATGCGATCCCTGGAAAAAGAACTTAGTGCCGAAAGGAACCTTAGGATTCAGGCAGAAAAGACAGTGTCTAATCTAGAAGAGGAGCTTCTTGCACTAAAGGAACAGCTTAGACAGGTGCCTGCTGCAGTCGACTCTCCTAGTTCACAGCAGGAAAAGGTCAACACGACTCATTCTCAGCAACAACCAGAACCTCAGCAAGAACTCGATTCTCAGCAACAACAACAGCTTTCTCAGCAACAACGGGAGTCTCAGCAGCAACGGTTCGACTTGTCAAACCTGTCTACGAATTCCCCTAGGACAAATGCCATCGACATTATGCATGACATGGGGGTAACACCAACAAAAGAACGACTCTTTAATGTGCAGGTGCTGTGCGAGGCCGTGGGACAGGTAGCACACCAGCCTACCTCCATCAAAAAGAAGCTGTACCATCAAAAAGTCACCAAAACCTACTATGGTTCTGCAAGTGCGATATCCAAAGCAATAGGCCTATGCAGAAACAACGTATATAAAGCACAAAAACCAAAGTCAACGGCAAGAAAAGAACTGTCCCTCTCAAAGAAAGCTGCCATCAAAGAGTTCTTGCGGAGAGAAGACAACTCCTACAGCATGCCTGACAAGCGCATGAACAAAGAAGGGCAAGAACAAGTTGTTGCCCTGACAGACACGCTCAGAAACCTACATCAGAAATTTTGCACCGAGACTTCCCTACAAGTCTCTCTGGCCTTGTTCTGTTCTGCCAGGGAGGAGAACAAAAGATCGATCAAGCTGTGCAAGTTCCTGAAGAGGCATGTCTGCCTATGCATCTATCATGCAAACATGGGATTGATGATAGAGAGTGTCCCCACACTTCCATCCTCTACAACGGCACTGCTGAAGATGGATAATGCTGAGGTCAGAAGCAACATCCAGATGTCAGAGAAGGACAATATCTGCTACAAAACGTGGGTGACTGAAAAGAAAGAGTACATGGACAAAAAAACCAACAAGATGATGACGACGAGACACACCGAACTGGTAAAGAAGGAGGGTACGAAAGAACAAATGGAAGAGCTCATCATGAGTGCCTTGCCTGCATTCCGTGAACATGCTTATCGGGTGCAGGCACAGTATGATGCAGTCAACCTGTTGAAGGACAAGCTGCCCGAAAACCACTGCACGGTCCAGGTAGACTACGCCGAGAACTGGAATGCAGCATATATGAAGGAAATCGCGCGTGTGTTCTACGGTAAAGCACAGGTGACGATTCATCCCATGGTGGTGAACTACATCAGCAAGTCTGAAGATGGAGATCGAGTTCTCAGCAGTAAGGCCTTTGCTGGAATCTCACCTGTGCTGTGCCACAATTTCGCCACCACGTTGTCCTTCCTCGAGATGCTAATACCGAAAATTGAAGAAGACCTAATTCCTGATCTGCAGCACCTCCACGTCATATCGGATTCGCCATCCAGCCAGTACAGGAACCGCCATGTGTGTAACTTCCTGCGCGAGGCTCCCGACATGTTCAACCTGAGAGTGACATGGAACTGGCTGGAGGCTGGACATGGGAAGGGCCCTTGCGATGGGGTGGGAGGTGGCCTGAAAACGTTGGCCGACCGCATTGTGAAAACAAGCGGTGCAGTGCAAGATGCTCAGGATTTTATGGAGCAGGTTAGCATCGAAACAAAGAAGGTGCACCTGCTCTATGCAGACGAGAACAACGTGAAAGATGCAGAGCATACGATCAAAACCTGGAGCACAAAACCAGTGCACGGCCTCATGAAGGCCCATCAGGCCACCTACCACCGCGGGGCTGTGTTCCTACGGCCAACCTCCTGCTACGAGCCATGTTGCTTTAAGGAAACTGGGCAGCTGCTCCCAGTGGACGCGCAGTGGACGAGAGAGACGGGAAACCAAAGGAAACCGGTGGTGGAGGCCTTCTCATACAATGCAGCCCGTCAAGATGAGTCATCATCTGAAGAAGAAGACTCAGAAGAGGAATATGACGAGGATGATGACAGCTATTATAGTGAAATGGTGAACTTCTCCTCTGAGGATGAGGACGAGGATGAGGATGAGGATGAGGATGAGGATGAGGATGACAACGAGGAACCGATCAGTAAAAAAAAGAAAACAACTCCTGAAGCAACTGTAGAAGCGAGAGCTGTGGAACAGCCAAGAAAAACCAGCCAAAGGTTGAAGGAAAAGAGGAAAGAAAAAGAAAGGGAAGATAAGAACCAAGTATCATATGCAGACCTCTGTAAGACATATCTCACGAGGAGAAAGTAAGACAGAGGTGGACAGAATAATGGACAGAATTATCAGCACTAATTTTTCTCAGCACTAATTTTTTCTCAGCATTAACGGATGCCTGGTCATTATGTACCTGACTCCAGTTAAGTATTATAGTCTGGAGTAAGTTTTTCTAAAGAAATATGAAGATTAATGCTTTAAATACTTAATCGCATAATTGAATACATATTTCTTAGCATTAATGTAGAGGTGCTTAGGAGGAAAACCAGAATTTATCACAAAATTAGCACCTACATCAAATTTTATAACCATTGCCAGGAAAGATAAGGAAGACAGAACTTGTATATATATGTGCTTTTATTCCTTATACATGTATACAGAGAAATACCATCAATTTATCATATGCGGACTTGCACAGAACTGTCACCGAACTCAAATGAATTCTCAGCATTAACTAAAAAATCATGCGCGTCTCAGCAGTAACAGATTCCATACATTTTGGAGTGCTGGTAGTGACAATTTTCATTGATTGATAATTTTATGGGACGGCCATACCACAATTAATATGTAAAGAATGATATAAGACTGTGAAAAAAGCATTTCCATAATGATTTGAATGATAGATTTTATGATACCGTGAAATGAACACCTACCTGTGAAGAATGATGGAGAGAAAAAAAATTGAATGCATAATTAAGGAAAAGTTTAACGGTATTCAACCACACAAACATGTTGTCTGATGATTTAAATAGGAATTACGAACATATAAAGGCATTTCCCATTGATAGATGACAAGAAACCAGGTGGGGTCTATTTGGTACTGTAGTCCGGGGTGATGCGCGTCTCAGCAATAACGGGCGTGCCTCAGCAATAACGTTGTAGTCAGCTACTAACAATGCATAGGATACTTATTTATGGGGAAATAGTTCAAATACATCATAAGGTATTATTTAGATGCTAAGAAACCAGTTAAATATGCCACATAATTAAAAACTGCAGGAGATATTGGTAGAATTGAGCTAATTACTAAGACAAAACACCCATAAAAGTAAATTGTTAGGACATATACATACATAAATCGACTGTCATATATAGCCGAAATATGTATGTTATTCATAACATGCAAGGTATAGCAGATTCAGATACAATAATACAGTCAAAAACAGTAATTACTGGACATAGTTAGTATTTGTCTGTTGCATTGGCGTCTCAGCACTAACGAAAACATTCTCAGCACTAACGGCGAGATTCTCAGCATTAACGGTGGCATACATAGAGTCCCATCTATAGAAATATGTATGAACCTAGAACCAAAAATGTTTTTCCAAGTTAGAGGCAACACTTATAAGAAACAAAATATGAATGCATACCTGGTAAATGCTTATAGTTATTAAATGGGAGTATCTGATATGTAGTGTAATGTAAAAGAACCTAAAAAAACTGCAAAATACAGTAAAAGTGACCTATTTGTACCTGCTGCTTCTCAAGGACTCGCACAGATATTATTAATCCTTCTTATTTACATCGTAGCCTTACATAAGTAGATTACATATATGAAATAATATTCTGAAAAAGTCGATAACATATATATATTTAGACCATATATCCATATCTGGGAGTTAATGCTGAGACGCGCATCACACCCCATCAGGTGACCGACTTTCCTCGGTTACCATGGCAACGGATATCATATTTAACGGATTTCACCCATATCATAGGTTGCCCCAACACCTAGCCTATATGCATACAACAGTATTTGATGCTATTCCTATTTGGGTTTTTTGGCCTCGGGAGGCCTAGTTGCATCACTTTCGCTGGAACAGGTGTTTTATTTCCGTTCCCTATTTCCAGCTACTATCAATTTGAATCCATTAGTCCACACGCAATGTTTTTTGAATGAGATGCTATTTTTAGGATAGCATACCCTACATTGGAACTAGTGCTGGGCTACTGTTCACTCCATTAGAAGAGCACCATCATTTCATTACTGGAACCTATATCACCTTTATAGGGTATTACATAGCCACGGGGGAAGTCAAAAGACTTGTTTTTCACAAAGAAAGCAAAACTGCCACATTAATGAACAAAAATGGAATACCGAAGAGCATCTTCTACTTAATAATACATTATTCTCCCGTTATTAAGTCTCTGAATAGGCCAACAGGTCTATGTTAAATGCATGTGAAGGGACATAAAGTCGTTACTATATAAGCCTAAAACTACCTCCATTTCGACAGCGTGTAATGTATCGAAGTTTATTAGTAATCAATTTTTTGATACATCCCCTAATTGAATACAATAGGCCTATATTTCTTTACTCAACAAATCGCAATGTCGATATGAAGCAGCTGCCTGACGAAACCAGCAATTTAAATCTCATGCCATTGGCTCATTTATTTTCAAAGAACTATCAAATTACTTTTTCAATGAACCAATTTTCTATTCAGATTGAAAGGGCTAAAATGTTATCAGATTGGTTTTATTCCCGGCCGACCCAGTTTCTTTTTGAGCAACGGGAGCTGCCGTTAACCAAGTATCATTGAAAGAGACCCTTTGAGCCATCAAACTCGATGTAAAATCTCATTCCAGGCCCAAATGTAATTCTCCACGTTGACATCCAGGCACTTGCCACTTATAATCTAAATACTCCTCTCACGTCCTCACCGCCTCCCGCCCACTTACCTAATAACTAGCCCAGGTAATGACCGCGGTCACTCAAGTGGATTATGACGTCATATGACGTCGTCGTCGCGTGACGGAGATGACGTGGCGTCCTCCAAGAATCAATAACTCCGGAAGTGGACGACTGGAGCACCGACCGACCTTGCCCCCCGTTAAAACGCCCCAAAGCTACCCGTTGCAACGGACCTCAGGCCCCACTGCCGAGTGTCAGACATCTTTGATTTGCGCGTGTCTCCATCTGGTGGGTTATTTATTTTCTCTGTATTTCGCCCCTGGCAGTTTCTTGTCAGCCCCACTCGGTACCCGATCAATGGCCCGCTTCCCTCCCACATCAGCTGGCTGGCTTTGGCCGGCCAATCGCTTCCCGGGCATTTATTGCATTTTTCTGGCGGCGGACTCTCTGCCTTCCTCTCTAGTGAGGCCGGCACGACCTGCAGGGAGGGCGCGCTGGGGCTGGTGGCGAGAGGGGATTGGAAGGAAAGAACTGAGGGCTTTTCGGGTAGAGACTCGGTCGGGGTCGTCGGGGGTACTTATAGGGCTGATAGGAAAGGAAAGGGGTTAAAGCTTGCGGTAGATAGCATTCACTTAAAGTGAGGTTTGTCGGGAAGTAAGGCATAATAGTGCCTTATTTATGGGTCACTATGGTGAACGCTGATACACTGGCGACCTTGGATTTTATTACAGATATGATAAAGCTGAATATATGGGAGGAATACTAAAACATCATAAAAATATCCATCTTGTATGCCTACTGGCCGCTACATTTAATCCTTTGGTAAATGTGAAGACTTTATCAGTCCTGTAGTTTTCAGCTCATTTGATGACAACTGTGCTTAGGACTAATATAGGACAATACTGTAGTCGTTATGGCTGGGCTCCCAAAATAAGGAAAATCACAAACGGGTTTACGTTTGGTGAAAACCCCACACATAGCATTAATTTTTCGGTAGTCCCATCTTTTCACATTAATGCCAACAACTAGTCCCCAATTCTTGCACAAGTGCCTCCATTACGGACTGGCGTTGGATGAGTCAAAGGGATTTGCTGGACGAGCGGCTTAAGGGCCGATTCGAGAGAGCCGATTATAAACGTCAATCTTATCAACACCCACTTGGCAATGTTGACCGTTGGAATTGTATGTATCGCACTTTACGGAATATACACGCTCTTCTTCTGAAGGGAATTTCATTCGGGAAAAAACTGATGACCTAAAAGAAATGCATTGTCTTTTCTCTAAATCGGGGTTACACGCATAGTTAATAAAACTATATAAATGTAGATGTTTGAGAGAAAATCTAGGCCTAATGACTTTTTTTCTCAACGAAAGGCAAAAGCCAATGTACATTTTGACCATTCAGAATAACTATATCAAACATAGTGTCCGCCACTTATACATAGAGGCCTATAGGCCTATCATTGCTAATAATTATTGGTAATATTGTGTGGATAATTGTAATTTGCCTACATGTGCTCTATCGTTAAGCGGTTAAGTAAAAGTTCTTTTAGAAATCAGAGAAATGGATTCAGCAAAAACGCTCGGTTCTTTGGAATGTGAAACAAAAAACTAATTAATCCTTTATCAAAACCCGAAAAATAATCTCCAAATGGACTTGCAGAACTTTCTTTTCTTTTAAGATTGGCCTAATTTTGCGCGTCCGCTCACGTTCCTTTTGATCTAGTGGATGTTTTCACAAGACAATGTTTGTCACAGATCAATAAATAATTAGGTTGTCTGTGCGGCCGCCTTTATAAAAGAAGTGTTCGAGCCACTTCTATTGGTCGATAGCTGATCAAGAAAACGGTTTTTTTCATTACTTGTCAATCTTTCGTGTCTTGTTCTCTTCATGACGGTCGATTAGGAATGTGATCAATTGATCGTGTAAGTTGTCTGAACCTTATCTGCTTCCGGACTACGCGCGCGTGCGCCACTCATTTCCGGAAGGTGTTTTGGCACTTTGAACAAGTCGAGAGTCACTTCTTCTTTTCTATTTCTATATATAGAACCCACTTCATAACCATCATAATTCCTAATAGACTCTATAGTTCCCTAAATAGAGAAAACTACCTTCTTCCGTCTTACCAAGACTAGAATGGATCAACATCTGCACTTGCATTTCCAAATGGTTCTCAATGTTTGTATGGAATAAAATATTATGTATTTGCACATATTTTATTACGCTTACCCAGAAAAGGGGGGAGGAAGGAAGGGAGGTGTCAGGACCCCATGGATGCCCCTGGAACCGCCCCTGTAAAAGAGCCATCTTGTATGTAGTCAATTCAATTACCAGATTGCCGCACTTCCGTTTAACCATAACCAGAAGGGACATGTAAATGCCAGAAGCAACACACAAGGCTCTCTCTGCTCTTATCCCAAACATAATGTGTAATCATATAAGACATTATTTAATTAGGCGTATTCACCATCAACGTTACCATGTTCTTTGCCAAATCTATCAGAATTCCCTGTGGTTATCCTTGTCGGGCCTGTGGTGAATCATTGCTTGGCGAAACAATGCTTGGCCAGGTCTATCATATCCCAAATGGACGAGTTGACGGAGGGCCATATTTTGTTCAATGTTGCCCTACTTCTTGCCAACAATCATAGTCGCTCTACTTGGGAAGAAACTGCAAGCCTTATCTAAGCAATTGTCTGAAGTCAATAAAGAGAGGATTTCGTGATCCAATCGAGAGACAGCCACGGCAACATTGTTATCAATATCAATGCACAATGTATAAGTAGGCAAAGGTCCAAACAATATGAAGAACGGTATTCTTCATGGATAATTCTGATAGGCTGTATAACATGAATAATCAAGAACATTGGTCAATATAATAATTCTGCCTTCACAGAAGGTACGAATCGGTCATAAATACATCCCTTATAATTATATGTATACCATTTTAAAAATAACAATTCAACTGTAAATCTTCATAAACTGACAATAATTTGCTTAGTAAAGCCTTTTACTACATTTAAAGATAATGCAGGGTTGATACGACGTGATTCCCACTCAGTTATCAAGATCTTCTATGCCACAACGTCTGCGCACTTTAGGGAGTAGATCAAATTGGATACTGCCGTTTAAGGGGCCGGCACCGAGTGAGAGAGAGTGGGATCTACCAGGTTTGCCTAGCATCTCATCACAGCTGCAAAGATCAGATAAAGAGAAGAGGCCCTAAGTCTGATCGATGGGGCCTCCCCGGCCACCCGCACCTCACAGCGCCACCAAGTGGCAGACGTCAAAAGTTTGACGGTCTGGTTAGGGAGCTTCCTTTGGCAGTGACTTCTCCACCCTCCAAAAACAGATATAATGTTGACAGAGGACAAAAGGCAATTGCATGGGTTCTATCATTGCAGCAGGAAGTGTCACACAGAGATATGGATTGCCCTTGCCTTTTTTCTATTGACGTACAGTATTTGTTTCATCAATAGTTATCGTTGTTCTAAGGGAATGGCGTCTTAATGAAGAACTTGTCGCTTTGAAAGGAGGATATTTGTTTATTGGTCTAGTTCATTGGTCTAGTAAAAATTCCTATACGCAGATGAAAGTATAGTGTGATTTAGTGTATGTCCATTTTGGCTTGTAGATGGATGGGAATGCAAGAGACATTTAGAAGATTGGACGTTGCATGGTGGGATAGCTAAAGGGAGATGGCAGGGGAAGGGTTGTATTTTTAGACTATAGGTAAGGGAGGTAGAGAGAGGACAAATGATAGGCATATGTTACGCATATTCAATTCAGCGAGGAGAGTCAATAGAGAAGATGGGCTGGCAGACAATCTGTACATTGAAAACAAATGGGTATTCTGAACAGCATTGCAGTAGTTTCAACACTATTTTTAAAGCTGGGTTAGTTACATCAACTTTGTAGAATAAAATTGAACAAATGTAGTTATTTGTCTTACTCTTGCCTACACGTTTGACAGTTTATCAGTTTCCTGTGACAAATAGTCAAACTAATTGCTGGAGAATTCTACACCAACAAACCCAGGCGTACCCGACACAACACCCGTCCATTTTTAGGTGTGTAAGTGCGTAGAAGCAGCGTGGATAGAATCAATTACTCCTACTGAAAGACCCCACACCCCCAGCCAGCTGTCGTACCTACATGAAAGACATTAACAAGTAGTGAGCAGCTCTCAATCCTGCACGAGGCGGACAATGAGCAACTCTGCATTACCGAGGACAACAACTGAAAGCAAGCTGACTAGAGCCAGAACGCCTCTGCCTTCTCCCCTAACAGCCAGGCCCAGCCTCCCCAGTATAGGGCCCGTCAGGTGCTTTGAGTTAAGGCCCCAAATGTAACCAAGACCTCCGCAGCCAAAATGTTAGTGGCCGGGTAGGGCAGCGCCGGGCGTGTTAACAGCCGAGAGTGGTGGAGCACAGGGAGTGGGGCCCAGTCTGGTCTGTCTACCACTCCTGGTCCCAGTATACCCTGTGGCTCGGTTTGACTGGGTATACTTGCATTAGATGGACCAAGGGCGTTAACGATACGCCCAATATGTGCTAGAAGGACATAGGTTCTTTATAATGTCAAAGACAATTGAGTGGAAGTAAATGCAAAGATTGGTTTGCACAATGCAATTGATAGTCTTTCTTCCTCTAAGTGAAAGGCGAGAGACTAGTAAATAAATCAGCAAAGGTTTGTTCACGTAGCTGTCTGGATGAGTGTCCTCATGGTGACAGCTAAATCCATGAGAGGTATCTCATGAATGCTCTATTACTATTAGTCAATGACAGCTGTTCCCTTTGACAGCTTGGAGGCTTACTCGTATGGTTAATGCATGAGCATCCTTCTTACTGCAAAGTATACATACATCCATCGGGCATGAATAAATAATGCTTAAAGTTATACACAGACAAGAAACGCTACCAAGGAAACCCGGCAAGGAAAGCAATCAGCACACCCTGTAACCCTATACAAGTAAATGCATTTTGGCAGTGAAAACTCCGGTTGTTGTTGGGTTTTTTTTGTGTTTTTTTTTCAAAAAGATATTTCATGGAGTCAGAAAACACTACAAAAGCATTGGTCTTGGAAACAGTAGGCCTACAGCCAGATTGATATAATTGTTAAGCATCACCTTTATATCGTAGGTTCATTTACTATGGATTGCGTCCTAAACGTGTTTCGGCATAGCTGACATATACTATTATACACGAAGGGACTGTGGGGGCTGCTGATTTCCTCCTGCAGTATATTTCAATGCCGACTAAAAGGGAAACCGCCTACGCAGCCACACATCTGGTGCCCAGTTATGTAAGTCTAGTCAAAATTCTGCCAATAGCTTTAAGTCCTCTAGAATCTGCCTATATATCGATTCCGGTTTGATCCCCTCCAACAACATGACCTCCTTACATAAATAATACACCATCCAATGAATCCCCGACTGCAGCGTTTGGCAATGCGGCGGGCCCAGGCCGGGTTTTTGACATACCCAGATGGGTGCTCGCATGCGAATGAAGATTCAGACGATGGGAATTGTGTGAGACTGGGGCCTGGACGATAAGCGATAGAAGCGTGGGAGTTTAAGTAAGGAAATTGGAAGTCTTTCTCCTATTGACCTCATCAGTCTCTGAGGCGCAAAAGAGAATAGAGAGAATAGACTGCTTTAAAATCTGTATCTGGTTTATCAGACCCGTCTAAGACGCAAAACCATGAAACAATGAGATATGTAGCACCAGAGACAACCCTGTGAATATGAAAGAATACGTGTAGAATGGTTTAATACAATTTGTAGAAAAGTTGATACGAGAGGAGTGTACATATCGGAGGCAGCTTTGTAATTTGTGCATGAAGTGCTCATCTTCCAATCTCTGCCTACAAATTGTCATATGCCGTGAGCAAGAACCTAAAACATTTATGTATTCAGTGATTGAAATACTACAGTAATCATTCGTCTACGTTTTGATCTGCATATGGAAAATGTATCAAGAGGGATCAGTGAGAAATCCATCTATAATAGCAAGGCCACGTTTCTTTTGATCATATAAATATACATGTTTTTCAATTTGGGCCAGTAATATTGGCATACGGTCTTCCAATTATAGTCCCACATGGTATATAGTATATTATAACGCAGTTCTAAGCAACTAGAATCCCTTCTTTTTGCTTATATAAAGGTCTGCTCTTCTCACCAACATAAAGACGTGTACTTGGCCAACAGGGCTTGATTGGCAACATGTTGGTTAACAAACATCGATTTCCTCTCTGACGCTTCGTGCGTCTCCTTTATTTACCGTGTTCGGTTTTACCACCTAGTTCTCCATTTACACTATAGTTTACATCACCCCTATTCCGCCTATTCCTTAAATCTCAGTGTACAGCCCTAGATACCGTACTGGTATACTACTTTACTTCCTCTCTGTTATTTACTTTTGCTCCCTCCTCTTCATCTTAATTTAATTCCTCATTTAGCCCTGGGCAATGTTTTTAACGTCACCTCTCTGTCTGTTCAGCCGCCGAGATCTATTTTAGCTCCATCTATCCATTCTCTGTACTTCTCTCCTTTCCCTCAGGCCCTATTGCCCACCTCTGTCCCACTGCCCCTCGCCCACTCCCAAATCCCATACAGAGCAGAGTCGGTATTAACAGAGTTACCACTGATGATCGATGCGCATTCTGAGGCCGCTCTCTCCCCCGGGGAGCTGCTCAGAATACGAGGGAATACCCCGCGAGCAACTCGGGCGCCGGATCTGAGTAGCTCCGGCCAAACTGGGCCATACGTATTGATCACCAGGCTGGGATTGGGTGTGTATATACCTCGCCGACGCCGGCGGGCGTCCACTCCCCAGGGACATACCGCTATATTGTCGGTAATGTGTATCAGTTCTGTGATTAACAGCCGACTTAAAGACTGCCATCAATTTTTCAGTTGGCAGAAACACAGGGATATTGGCGGTGGTTGCTGCTCCCCTGTTACAACCAATGGATACCAATTTTTAAAACAGTAATATGTACACATTACTTGATAGTTATCTTTCATTGCAATTAGTACAATGAATTAAATAGAATAGACCCAATGAGTTCAATTATTAACAGCATTTGACCATATTTATATAAACGAAAAAGGGAAACGTACAATTTAATATGTACATGTCTGATAGATATTACGTGACAGCACTCAATATGGAAGGCATGCCGAGTTATCATGAGGTACATTTCTTTGCAATATGTCCAACATATGGCATGTATTTGCAGCAAAATGCCTAGCTGAGCAAAGTTCGAAACCGTTAATCGGAAATAATTAATTACAGCACATAACTATTACATTTCGATCAACGCTTGCAACATTCAGAGTTGCTAATGTAACTGTGAATCAACACTGAAAACACAGAGTTGTCAAAAGTGGTGCCAAAAGCGACAACCCAATGTTGTCTGTGTCTTTTATACAAAAAATCTTATTTATGAATAGTTTCATGTTGTAGATACCATGGTCCATAATAATGGCTTCCTATTATCTCATTACTAGATATTAAGTATGGCCATAACACAAAGGAAGCCTATGAGTTGTATGGTTTTTGACACCATTCACTTACAACACAGAGGCTATGACAACCTTGGGCTGTCATTTTAGGCACCATTCACTAACAACCCTAGGGTTGTCAGGCAGGACTTTCGACTTCTCATTTTCTTCTTTGACAACCCTATGACAACCCAATTTACATTGTTGCTTCTCTGACGACCTTTTTGGCCCAAAGTAGTTGGGAGAAAATTACTACCTTTTGGTTGTCATCCAGCCTCAAAATTCACAATGACAACCCTCTGACCACCCCCAAATTGTCATAGGATTGTCACAAGGTCATCACACAGCATCAATGGCCTGAAATGAGCCCTGCTCTGCCCCCAAAAGTCACCTATGACAACCCAAAAGTGACCTATGACAACCCTCTGACAACTTTAATGTGGCTCTCTGACGACTTTGTGTTTTCAGTGAGGAAACTGACTGGAACAAGTTTAAAAGGCTAAATGAAAAGACCTGTCAATTGATCATGCAATTTTTGTTGGTGGTAGAATTTACTAAGATAGAGTCTGAATCAAATCTGAATCTCAATGAACCGGGTGACACTGTTCATTGAATGTTCCAAGATCGTCTATAGGTATGAGCTAATATAACCCTACTGGAAGACATGAGTGGCACCACATGATTACATGTCACTGGTGTTCCCATCAGTTTATCTCCAGAATTTCACGGAGATACTTGGTCACAGACTTCTTCATTAGATGGATGCTTCTGGCCGAGCAATGTTTACACCCAACCTATAAAAGAGATGCTATACCGCGACAGTTATGTGGGAACACCTTCACTTGTTATTGTAACAGATATGCCTAGGCAAAAAGCAAACCGAGCTTTTTCCCTCTATCATCCCCTCCCCACAGATAAGAGGCTGCGCCTGGTCTCCCCGGGTCATGGTCGGAGGATGTTAAAGCACTCAAGGGTTGCCCCCAATAGCAGTGCGCTCCGCCAGTGAATAACAGCAGTGAGTAAAAAAGGAAATGGGAGAAAAGACATAATGTATCTGTTCTTTCATCGTGCTGGTCTTTTTATCCTATTTTAGTGAATAGACCGGGATTCACACTCTGGCTTTTGAGGTGGGGTGAAAGAGCAGGCTTCGGAGATTGTCTAAATAGCCAGCGTCTGAAGGAGGCGATTGGCTGCTGCTGGTCACGTGACAGCTGTGACTGATGCGTCTGGCCACCGCCAGGCGGCAGGGTGAGGGATGAGGGGGGACGATAGGCTCACAACTGTCACTCTGTTACCAAGTGCGTCAACTTTTCAATTATTCAGTACACGCTGGAGAAGGAGAATTATCTCCGTGGGTATACGTCTTCATTACTTTCAACCGGAGACCTAAACTCGGAAGTCTCGCTGTTTTACTCTGAAGATTGTACGTAACCTATTGAAAGGGATTATGGATATATCTTAGCTTCTATAAAGTACGTTTATCGGACTATAGGCCTAGATTGATTTTTGTTTGAATAATAGCCTAGGGACTACAAACACGTAGTTCAAAGAACAGTGGGTAGCCTTTCTTTTTATTGTTTGTCATTTATCTAAAACGTAGGCAGACGTGTAATTATGAATATTTACTGTGTGTCCGCAAAACTATATTTCTGCTGTTGATACATAGCTAGGCCTATGTTTTTAAAGAAAATCAACGAATCTCATCAATTCACAAAACCGAACACTTCGTGTTTAGTCATCGACACAGGAGTATATATCAATTCTTACCAAGTAGTGTCAAACCTTGTTATTGTCCAGTGCAAAACGACAGAAATTATTCCTGGAAAGCGTTCATGACTGATATACTCTGTTTGATGTTTATGAGGTTGTGTGGGCGGAAGGACTGCGGGGCACCTGTCTGCGCTGTAAAGTATAGGGGGCCAGTTTGCCCGCACTTTCCTCAGTCAGCCGGACCTTAGCCAGGTCAGCAGGCAGGTGACCCCCTCCATCTCTCCTCCTCTACTTCCCCATTCCTCCAGGGTCTATCAGGGGCCGCCCTGACCTCTCTGACTCTAACCCTCTACAGGTGGGGCAGGGGCGGCGCTGGTTTATTTTCGAGTCAAGAGATATCTTAACTCGCATTTCAACGTGGGTTATTGGATGCTTTCCCAGTCTATTGGACTCCCCTGTAGATCAAACCTTTCCCCTGACATGGACTGATATAGGTGATAGCATAAATGGGGGCAAATAAGCTGACCAGCAAAGGTCTGCTAATTTGTCTATTGCGGGTTTACGTGAGATTGGATGTGTATATATATGTGGTCTGTGAGAGCGGTTATCCTTGGGGCAGAGTAACGAGTATAGTTACAATAGGGGCCCAGATACAAATTCTAAAGATATAAGGCATTTCGATTATTATAACATCACTACTAACGTTTATCGATGACGTTAAGCATATTCTTAAAGGATGTACTGTTCAAGATAACCAACAATGCAATTTATAAATAAAGAGAATGTCCTTTAATTTTTAAGTCAATGTTCTATCGAAATATGCATCAATATCTTGTATTTACAGATAACTCACATAATAATAGACTAAAACAAAAGGCAAACATCCCACTACGCAACGATATCACGTGATTGGCTACACATATTCATTTTCTTATCTAATTTCCTAACTTAAGCCTGATCATTCGTTTTCTCATAGGGAATATCTGTAACCATGGATGGTAGTGTTTCCAAACACCAAAACGTCTCCTTTTTATCCTACAGACTGTCAGTTGTGTGGTAATACATGATATATTCTACAAATTTGAAGTGCCTGACATTTAAACTGACCAGAATGATAGAACTCTGTTGCTTTGATTCTCATTTCCTTGCACTCTTGGTAATTGCTCTGCAGGTGATCGTCTTTTTTTTTGGCAGATTTGGGTGTTCAGATCAGTAAACTGACTAGTTGACAATTCAAAACATTTGGTCGATTCAATATCTCTAAGCCAGACTGCCAATATTATGTAATATTGTTGGTAGAAAGCAATTGCACATCATTATGCTGCAGTGAGATATCTTCCACAAAAAAGTATTGTTGAACCCTCAAACTCTGATGCAACCTCTGGCATACTATCGTTTGTAGGCCTACATTCGCTTGCTGAAGGGCTAACCTACAAGTTTCTGGGTTTAAGAGGTCAGGTCATTTGAGTAGGCTGCACATAGGCCAGGTGTGGACTGACCTTCTCACTTACATCAAAGAAGACGACGTAGTTTTAAGGGCCGGCCACACTTACCAACTGAACTCAATTCGACGGTCGTACTTATACCTGGCGCCTGAGCCTACGACTGTCTGGTTTTAGTGAAAATTCTTTGCCATGTCATAAGCTACGACTCGACTGTCGTAGTCCCTACTCAGTTATACATATAGCTTAATCATAGGCTCACCCCCCTAAGACCCGACCATCCAGTCGTACATCTTCAACATCTCAAGATGTACGACCCGACGATCCAGTCGTAGATAAAGCTACGACTAGAGTCGTAGCCCCCGGCCACACTAAAGAACTGAGCCCAACTCAACTCAACTCGATGGTCGAGTTGAGTTGAGTCGTGCAGTGTGGCCGGGGCTTTAGCGATCCAACATTGATTTCGGGGGACGGAGATATAGGTAATATATACAAGAGATAGTTGTGAAACAGAGAAATCAAAGTGAGGCCATTCTAAGAAAACCAAATTTATGATACTATAATACGTTTACCATAAGCATTCATCTTAACCCAATATTACAGCATCGTTTATTTCTACTTATTTTCAAAACTGTTATTCTTGGCGAAGACAGCAGGGGCTGATACCTTAAAATAAATGCGTATGCACTAGTATGGAAGAGCATGATATAATTATATTGATGTATACAATATTATTTATGCTGTGTATGAAAATAAAACATGCACATTTATAGTTTCTTCTCTCTAAGACATGAAGTGCACTACGGGCTTGAATATAGTTATACGGGTACCCCACATGTCATCACAGGCTTAGTGTGGTAGCTTCTAGATGCTATACTCTATTCAGGACTTGGTTTCCCGAGTTTACATTTACATTTGACAGGCTCAACAACAGTGGAACGGATGCATACAAAGAGCAACGAAAGGGTTAATATCATTGAGCTTGTGAAAGGTGTTGCTATGGTAACCATTGAGACCGTTAGCGTTATTCAGACCCACCAGAATAAGGTGGGATCAACCCGCCAATACTCCCCCTCCACCCACTCCCTCCATGCCATTCCTCCAAGACGGCCGCACTCGGTCGGATTTCAACACTAATTGCCAATCATGTCTGACAATTTCCTTCAATAATCAAGGTAGTTTTTCCTACCCGTATCATCCCCAACATTTTAATCAGGAGTGGCAAATCTAGACGGCCTCCCTCCTTGTCGAGGCGTAGACTTCGAATGCGATCGGCTTTTCCATATTATCATTATAATCATCATTATTATCTGAGATTCGCTCGGTGAGCTGTGGAATAGGCATGTGGATTTGTCGGTGCTCATTTGCATATTCTGGTAGCAAAGCCGATGAGAGATCCTCAGCCGTTTCACTAGGTGAATGGGGCCTCCCTATTCATGCGGCTTGGGAGGCCGTTCATTCAAAGGGTCCGCCTCCTTTTAAAGTCCTCCACATGTGTCCTCAGCTCGTGTAGGATTCGCTGCATGTTCTGCAGATTTAAATTGACACTTTTCTAAGCGCCGGAAAACACCCACCTTTTCATTGCGGGGAGGTTTGCTTGGCGGGTATCTTTTACTAGTAAAGTCGATATGTTTTTTCATGTTATTTTTTTCGTGCCACTGAACTAAGCAAAGACTCTCAGCGGAGCTCGGGGCTGTAACCAGAAGATTTGGCCGGAACTCTCGCCGAGTCACGTGATGGACGAGAGTCTCGGCACACTCTGTCTACTAAGGTCAAGGTCACCTTTCTTTTAGCGGAAGCGGAAATGATGATGAGTTGCATGCTGGGTAGACCGTTGGAATCGTTGGAATTCTTGCTTCAAGCTAAATGTTTATCTCATGCTTCAGTTATGCATTTAAGTTACCTTAACTCCAAAAACATGTCAACTTTTTCAGTTTTTGCTGATGCCATCTCCTATTCACCTAAACAAAACCTTAGGCCAATTTATGTGTAGGCATGAGTAACCCTAACGGAATTGGTAACAATGGTCGGCTCTAACAGTGTTTTAGAATTTGCAGCTGGGTAAGTAAATCGTGATATCATTCTTATATAGTCAGTCTTAGTTAACTATCTTAATTGGACATAACCATCAATAGGGAAGGGGAGGGCATTGCCATAATAATATCTTAATATCACCCAAATTGGCCTGAATTACGTATAACAGCAAGATTAACGACATGTAAAACCCTTTCCAATATCTGCAAACAAATATCTAATCCCGACCAGACTTACAATGTATGAAGAATGAGAGTCGTATTTTACCTCGGCATATCCATCGGTATAATCCACTCACCCACACCATACAACTTCTACAAGACATTTACCTTGTGGGGCCCTTCAATTCAATCCCAGCCCATGTTATTCTACACCGACACAATTAATACGGCCACAGTCACCACGCTATGGTGTATGTCGAGGTGTCAATTAATGATGAGATTGGAGGCAGAAATGAAACTAATAGCCTGGTGTACTAAGGATGAGCCTCCTTACAATAAGCGCTGCTTGCACGAGCCCAAGCACTAACGACTTGTCAAGTGCGCATAACTGCCCCGACGCCACTCGATCGTCGACGTGGGAATAATTACATGTACAGTACTTAATGAGTGAGTCCCGCCTTGTGGCCGGGCGAGGCGGTATTTAATCATAACACCGTGCCGCCGCCCAGCCCGACACGTGGCACAATGTGTCCTCCAGGGCTGCGGGCAGGGTGGAGGGATGGCGCCCTGCCCTGCCGGTAATTAGGACCTTCTTTGATGTCCCTCTGGTAGGGGGTGATCAGGACAGGAGGAGAGGAGTTGGGGGATCTGTGCTTGGGGGTGATAGTATGAGGGATAGGAGAATGGGTACGAAGGAGGTATATGTATTGGTCTTTTGGTTTGGATGGGATGTCAACACAGAGAATGGGGAGGTAATGTGGACATTTCATAATTTGGATAATGATTATTTCACATACAGTGACAGATCACGTTGAGGGGATATAATCGAACTACCAATATCAAATGGTACCACACAAAGCCCTTGCTAGGGAATATTGGAAAATAATGGAGTGCGCATTGGAGAGTGGCAGCTGTTAATTGATGGTTTTTATTGTGATGGTACATGATGTTAAAATCTTGAGCTTCAGTTACACAACCTGTGGAATCAGTTATTCTGAACGAATTTCTTCTCAATAACTGTGGTGTTCACAGAGGTAGTCATAGTTTATTTTGTTGATTTCTGTAATTTTAAAATATAATAATGTATGCTGACGATATAGTATTATTCTCCAAAGGTGTTTCTGCAGATGTAGCAATGGAGCTCAGTGTAAAAGCATACCAACTGCTCTTCTCATGGTGCCAAATGAATCCTCTAACAATTAATGTAAAAAAGACCAAACACACATTGCTAAGTCATAACTGGTCATTTATGTTACCAGAACGAGGAAAATATTGTAATGTACTAGAAATGTACCTGTATATACATATTATTTAGGGGTAGACATTGACTGTTGTTTACGTTTTGAAAAATGTATATGGTATGGGAAAAGGTTAACTGTCGGCTGCATGTATAATTTCAAGCAAATTAGCAAATACTTAAATGAATCAATTTCAATAGTATTGTATAAACAGACAATAACAATACGACCTCTGTTTGAGTATGCAGTCTTCATAGTTGATAATGCTCAGATTACAGGAGAGGGCACTGTGCACCATGTAGTATAATAACCAAATTGGGTATATATGAGGATGTTTGTGAATTGTACTAAAGAAACAATTCTCAACCACTATACCAAAGAGAATGTATACAGCTGCTTCTTATCTTGTTCCAATTAAAATATTGGGATGAATATCTAGAACCTTTTACAGATGAAGATCGTATTAGAAAAAGAAGTAGTGAGAAAATCAAATCTAATTAATACACAATACACTAGTTTGACTTGGGTTCAGAATAATTGCTCCTATAGAGGGTACGTCTCGTATGGAACCTATTGCTAGCAGATATTCAACGCTTGGAAACTTAAAAGGTCTTAAGACAGCAGACAGAAAAGTACAATTTTATGTAATCAATATCCCATATGCATGTAATCACCTCATCTCATGCATCACATCATAATTTATACCAAGGAAGAACTTATGTAAAATACGATTGGTGAAATAGACAACAAATAAAAGGAGTTGTATATAACTCATGTCTATTTCTCTTGGCTTCCACTGGAGCTAGATTTTTCTTAGTTATTGTTAAACAGAGATGTTGATAATTATCATCAAGTGTTCCCCCGGCAAGTATTGGGTGTCCTCTTCGCCTGTGTGTACATATAAACGTTAAGGTAAACAATTCAGCATCAGACAAATATGGGAATGATTGGACTTACCACGTCGATGATCTGAGTGAGTCGGAGACCCAGTTTGACGGTGAGTGTGTCGGAGGTGTTGCCCACGGGCCGGATGAGCTTGTTGTAACCGCTCTTCCTGAGCAGGTCGTCGTAGAGGCGCTTGGCGTCCGGACTGGCCAGAGACATCATATTGGTCAAGGCAATGACCAGCACGGACAACTCCAGAAGCAGGGCGGACATGCTGCCACCACTGTCTCGGCCCACCACTGGACGACCGCCCAACAGGAACATTCTCATTGCTCCAGATCTGCGCCGTTTCACTGTACACCGTTTTGGGGATCTCAAGGTATTTACTCTCCTGTTGCCTGAGTTCCCAAATACTTTCAGTTAATATTCCTTGTTCTTTTGGGTAAGTACTTTCCCTAATTGGGATGACGTACTGGTTGTGTCAGATTATCTGTTCCTCAATTTCCTAAATACCATAGTATTCCCATCGTGTTGTGAATAAGTTATATGTTGTGACAGTATTAGGAATTTGTGAATGGAGTCGGGTGAAGTACAAATGCCGAGTTGTTTGAAAACAATAATGTTTTTGCCACTTCTAGGGATGCAGTAAAAGAAGATACTTAAGGCTTTGGAACTGAGATGAATTATGGGATGATTCCTTGTCTTAGAAATGTATCGGAATGTTGGAGTTACCAAAAAAACTCACCAAGGGCGTGGAAACTTAGAAGTTGCTCCACATTTCGACCCACATACTGCCGTTGTTACCGCCCCGGTACTGTAGGGTAGCTGGGTGAGCTACTCGCGCTCAGCGGCCAAGTAGACAGCCCACCTCGGGGCCGGGGCTTTCTCCTGGTGAATTTCCAGTCTGGCCTGCTCAACTGTGGGTTGGTAGTCAGCTGCAGTGAAATAAGCATCCCCGGGGCCGCTTATACAACATCCCCAGAAACCATAGAGATGGTGAGTGGATGGTGATGTTAATGTTAGGAGTAGTTGGGGAGCTGGACGTGTTCCGTTCGCAGTTTCCCACCAGTAGCAGCAGTAGCAGGAGCAACTCGTAGCGGGGTTGCTTGCGCAGGGTATTATCCCGCTCGTCCATGGAGGAGGCCGCTGGGAGGTGGCCACGGCCAGGGGGGTAGGAGGAGCAGGAGCAGGAGGAGGTGGAGGTTGGGAGAGCAGCTCGCGGTCGTCGTACTCCCGACACGAGCAGCTCAGAGGCCGCTGTGATGATGAACTCAGGCTAGAGGATGAGCTGCTCAACACTCACTGGCAGCGCCTACCGCCACCCTCCGCCGCCGCCACCACCGCCGCCGCCGCCCGCCACCGCCACCACCACCGCCGCCACCCGCCGCTATGTAGGTCATCCCGTGGTCGAGAGTTTTTCCTGGTATTTCCTGGAAGAGTAGACAGTGCAGTAGAGTACGCCGAGATCCACCCCTCTCACAATATGCACCTAGAGATAAACCGGGGGGACTTGCAATGGGGAGGCTGACCCACCCCTTGAGTTACGTGGTCATTCTATGTAAACCTATATCTATCAAACCCTGAGCTGCTCTCTGCCATCAGTCGTTTATCCCATACCCCCTACAGTCTGTATACCCTGGTCTAGCCCCCCGTCTACCCTACCCCATCTGGTGGGCCTGTACCAACCATCGAGCTGCTCAGTACGACCTTGATCCCTGAACATGACCTCAGAGGGAAAGGTCATGGAGTAGAGCTGCTCCCACCCTGTACCTGGTCGGATTGATACACTCTCAGCTGAAACGGTGGGACCTGCTACTGTTAGTATATAGAAAGGTCAAGAGTTTGGAACAAGTTTACATTTTTATTGCCGAAATAAAAAAAAAAGCCTTCCTAAATAAAATGTAAAACATCGCTGCTATACATTAGGTTGTACTGTTGCCCTAGACTGTTTCCGAACAGAGTGGGAGGATATATGCATTGGCTGATGACCTGCTTGCCCTTTCCCTCTTAGCTATCTAGATAATAAACTACTGCCGTACCCAGCTCGAGGACGGCCTCTATAGGCGAGCACACCCGGCTTGCCGCCAACATGTTGGTCTAGACCTACTGTTGGTTTAGGGCAGTTGCCAGCTGAACCTCTCCCCAAGAAGATACCCAGGTTACTGTCTACACGCCCCCTTTTTCCTGACTTACTGCTCATCTGTTTTATTCCTATCCAATTCTGAGATACATAGCTAATCTTCCATTAATAATCTATGTCACATTGTTTTATAATTGTGGGTAATTCACATAACACGTCCAGATATATACACGGCGTGCCATCATTTCAAATGCTGTCAGAAACCCCCTATCATGTGAATGACCGAGTAACCTAGCAGTAGTGTGCTATCGTCCCTGACAGTGCAATATTGACAGCGCCGTCCGAGCATGTTGCCAACTGCAATACTGCTCTGAGAACATGTACCCTGCTGCCCGCCCTAACATGTGACAGGGTCCGGCCCGAACATACAGCGTTCTATACTCACCTCGGCCACTACTGGGGCCACTCCTGGGTCCTCCAGTTGTGTGTTTGTCCCATCGGGTCACTCCTCCTGTCAGGGTACCTGTGCTGAAGGTGTCTAGTCCCCGCAGCCACTAGGTGTGTACATATTCAGGGATGTAGTGTAAAGTCCTTCCTCCCTGGTGTGTGTAGTGCCCCGGAGAAGGGGAAGCAGGAGGTTTTGCTACCTACAGGAGGAGCTACATGTCACTGGTGCAGTGTTCCACTGTTACCTGCCCCTCCTCCTGTTGTGTACCGACTGTCAGTTCGCCGACGACTGACCGTGATCCGCGCTCTGGTCCTCCTGCCCACGTCCGCCGTCCGCAGCCTCCTGGGCCGTGTAGCCTGCAGGAGGAGTAGTACTAGTAGTACTGGAGCCGTGGCGCCTCGGCAGCAGCAGCGGCGGCCGTTGTGACTGTGACCGTAGCGCGGCTGCAGGCGGCTGCAGCTGCTCCAGCAGGCCGACTTGGTCGAGTGGCAGCCACCATTGCTGCAGTGTTACAGGAGGGTGAGGACGTGCTGGTAGACGGCAGACACACTCCTTTGGCCTGTCACATTGTCCACTAACCCGGTAACACCGTCAGGCCTCCTCCTGTGTCCGGGGAGCCGCCCCACGATGGCCGGCCAGCTGGTGATTCCCATGCTGATCAGGCCGGTCATCGGCAGCTTGACCCTGCAGCCCGCTGGAGGAGACAGGGCGGGCTGCCTGGAGAACGGACAGGCAGGGGCTGTTGTGGTGGGCAGTCAAGGCATGGCAGTCAACCTAGAGACCCAGGAGGAGCGTGTTGTCGTAGAACCGCTGCAGGTACAGGAGGAGGATGAAGGAGGGGCTGCGTCGGTGTATTTGTGTCAACAGAGCAGAACGAGCTGCTCTGACACACGCCCACGCCACTGGAGCAGCTCGGTGAGGCAGGGCGGTGAGGGCCCGGCCAGCAGGAGACTTGTAGAGAGGGTCAGGGTGGTTGAGGCCTTCTACCGCTGGTGCTGCTGACTGCTGTTAGTATTATCACCACTGGGACTTAATGTGCATCTGCTACATTGAATTTCCCAGCGAGCGCCAAGGCTACTACACCTTCTACCGCTCCAGGCGCCAGCAGCTGCTCGCCATCTGCTCATGACCTGCTGAGCTGTTGTTTGCTAAGGCCAATTGCTCAGAGGACCCCCGCTATCTCGACCCAGGACGACGGCCGGACAGATAGACAGACAGACAGACCCCCTCCGACTCCCCACGACCCAGCCCCGGCCCCACAGCTCGCACCAAGAGTTTATTTCCACCCGACACTACCTCCCCCTAGTGTCCTGCATTCAAACCACCGCCATAGGGCAGTCATGCTACTAGTCTACCCTCGGCTGCCGCCTCATTCTACCCCCCTGGAGCAGACGCCTTCGTGCCCAGCTAAGACCCCCCTCCTCCTCCCGCCCTGTCCAGCCCTAAGATCCACCCGCTGTCTCCACCCCCACCCCCCTCTTTCCATCTGAACCTGCCGCCAGCTGGCGCTGTGTACATTTACCGGCCAGGTGCTCCTCCTGCTCCCATCTGCTACAATGCAAACCTAACCTCAGCCTCAATTTCCGAACACCCCACCCCCCAGCCTGCCCACCTCATCCCTCAACAGCCGCAGCTGTCCGTTCTCACCCATACTGCATCACTGAGACTGTGTTGGGTCTGTATAGCTGTAGGGGGGACTCGGTCTGAGCCTGCAAAAGATGATTAAAAGGACTGTCCCAATCTCGAATTCACTTCAGAAAAGCAATAAACAAATAACATAGGACCAACATAAATACAGTGACGCAGTTTAACTAGGAACTGCATTTACTTTGTAATATTAATTGCAATAAAAAGGACTCCCCTCCCCATCCAAGGGGGAAGGCACACAATCCAGGGGGGCTCCTTGTTGACGATATACCATCCACTCACCACCCCACCCCCTCCCATCCCACCCCTGCTGCCGGGGGCTGATGGCAGAGAGAACAAAAACGCTACCGCAGCCTCGTCGTTGTCTTCCACGGGAAATGGCGAGGAAACGAGCCTTAATTGATAATGGACTTGGAAGACCAGAGAAAAAAGCAAACATAAAAACCTATCTGAGCATTGACAGGCTATATAGCGTGCGCCGATAAGGTGACCATTAATGATTTTAGCCAAACAGTTTTTTTTTCGGCTCATACAAAAAGCTAAATTATAGAAAATCGATTGCAACAAACTATTATTATCTTACGTTGTGGTCATCATTATCCGAACGTCGCCTAAAAATAAATATTTGTAAAACTTTGCGAATTAAACTTTATATTTTTCGTGTCAATAACTGTAGATGACTGAAGCAATGTTTCTGAATCTCCAACCCAATACAGATAAAGCCGTTTTACTCCACGATCAATCATAAGAAAGGAGATGTTCCCAATTGGCAAAACTGTTTCAGCTGAATGGCGAGGTTTATTTACCATGCACTTTAATGTATAATGAAAATGAAAAACGCTCCACACATAAGACCAGAATTATTCATTCATTCATTGCATGCGCCCCACACAAAACATGGCCAAACACCCTAAGGTCCAGAACGTGAATGCTATCTGAATGAAGAAGGGTGGGTTGAGATTTAGTCGGTATAACCGAGGCCTTATCGTTATTCCAGTCAGGCGACTGTCTGCCTGGAGGGGGCGGTTAACGCTGGAGGTTTTACGGCCCTCCTGTGGCCTGTGTCTGTTGCTCCAGACGGCCCGCTGGAGTTGGGATCCACTCCAGGCTCCTCCGTGGCCCTGCTCCTGTGCGTTTGTCGATTGCCACCGTCGATCGATGCCACCCCAGACCGGCGGTGTCGCGTAAACGTGGGTCCTGTTGGCATTTAGTGCACTGGGGACATGTTTTGTGCTCAAGATTAATGTAAACAAGGCGCACAGAATGCAGAACGTTTAGAGTCATTTGTCAAATACGAGCATTAATTTTAAGTCTCAAATCCTTGAAATGAATATCTTTCCTAGAGGATTTGATGTAAAGTAGGTACCACAATACAGTAATGCTAGAGGGTAGCCCCAGCTACATGTATGACCAAACAATGCCTCCACGTATACGCGTATACAATTTTTGTCCTGATTCTTTTGCATCTGTTTTTTTAATCTTCATCATGGATCAATTTATGAAAATAACAGATTCTTATTTAATTGAATACAAATGATTAGAATTCCTTATTTTAGTCTCCGGGCCTTTTGTCTCACATATTACATAGGCTTTTTGTCCCATATTGGCCTTTTGCGCCTATTAGCACATAGAGTATTTCTATGTGGGCCTTTTAATAACCGTTACATATTTACCCTTTGTCATCTAATAGCCCACAAATTTATACGTTAAATCTCTATAGCATTGACATCAATTTTATTCTAGAATTTCATTTTGTGCACTTAATGACTATAGACTCTTATAAATATACGTCACAGATCCTGTTCAAGCACACATTTATTCCAGTCCTTATTTCAGTGGAGATCAGTCGATCAGCACAATGATTGCAATTCTTTTGAAATATTATTCTTTTAGAATTCTAGAGTTTCTTAGTAGAGAGGGCTATAGGACCATAACCTTTTCAACCGGACAGACTGTTTCGATGGTTCATGTGTATTGGCGATTTTGTAATCATTGTCGACATTCTAACGGAAAGGTTCTTAATTCAGTGGACGAGTTTCAGCAGTTAGTGTAACGTATATCAGGTATATCGGTATGATAAACGGATTCTTTACACTAGTGATGCGCTATCAGGGATTATGTATACATGCAGTGTCTGTAGTGCTTAGAGATATTTCTATATTTTTATTTTTTTTCAGAGTAGCGCTATCCTCCCCCGCGTTGCCTATTATTATCTATCTTAAAAAGTGCCATCGGAATGTGCCTGAACTCCACCACTTACATGTCCTCGGCTGCCACAAGTAACTACTTGGCATGATCTCAGTCAACAAATACACCACACCCCGATTTTTATCCTTGGTTTTCATAGCGACCGACACGTCTGGTCTTTTCCTGTAGATCAAATCTAAACAAATATATATTTCTGCAGTTTTCTAGTCCATGCAGAGATACACAAAGAATGTAATCAAAGAATGCTTTTTTTACTATTTCTGACGGCGCATACCTTTCTTTCTCAGTACTCAGTTTTTTTTACATAGTCTTCCTAAACATAGCATGGGGAGGTTTTAGATGGTATACAGGAATTATTCAGTTTTTGATAAGTATCTTCCTGAAAATTAAAAAAAAAAGAGAGAGAAAATTACATTCATCTGTTGCATTTGCAAATCGAAAAGAGGTCGCATGTATCCCTACCTTTGTCTTTGATATTGAAGCACCCTTGTCTTCCCCCTGCAGAAATCAATAGAAGTAGCTCCTGAGGACAAAGTTGGGTGAGGATTGTAACCCTCTCTATTAGCTGTGTGTTTATCCTGTTCAGAGCTAATGTGGTATCAGGTAACCCGCCACTGTGTGGCGCCGTCTAAATCGTTGTGCACCTTTAAAGGTTTCTTCCTTGATCAAGTCCCCCAACACACCTTAACCTGTTAGTGTCTTTCAGTGGGATCGATGGCCGTGCTGCCAAATTGTGTTCAGACTCGATTGGAAAGACCATTATCATTCTTTGAAACCTTAATAATATTACCCCTGTGTTGATTGTTCAGTTGACATTTGACTCTGACCTTTGGATGTGGTCACCTCGACAAAGTAAGACACCTTACCCCCAGGTCAACTGCCCACTATCCACCTGACCCCCGGCTTGAAGCCCGTCTTGACCACCGAGACCTGGATCCCACAACCACTTAACTAGGCCTCCTGTGTACCCAGCACTCATTGTCCCTGCTCCTCCAGTGTCACTACCTCCCAGGGCTGTCACTCTCAGGGGACCTCTGTTTGGGCTACACAAAATATTTGTATCAAAGCAATGATGATATTCTATTATTAACATAGCAAGAATAACAGAAAAAGAGCTTGAATAAGATGAAATTCCGAAGCAATATGACTCTTAGTACAAGCTTAAGGTCTTTGCAATGCAACGTTTTATTTCACGTTTACAGATTAGAGGATCTTCAGACCATGTCAGGGTGTATATATAATGCCATTTGGTTTATTCCCTAATGTACAAGAGTCAAACGATGCAACAGCAAAATGAGATATTAGTGCATGTACACTGTATATATACATTATGGAATGTAAACAGAGATCACAAATGGAATATTGGTATTCGTGGCCTTCAGGGTTAGAAACCTTTAATCCGAATAGATGGCTTTTATACAGAGTCTCATTTGACATCGTTTTGTGCATACTAAAATTTCTGTTACGTGTCATATTGTCATTGAACAAATAAAAGTTATTCAATGCTGATTTCATTATCCATCAGTTCATAGAGTACTATGTTATTTTCATTGCATTACATACTTTGGGTAGAGTGATTCAGTCTGCTTGCTAAGTTGAAATATAAACAGCACTCACCTTTGTCGATTCCTAGCTTCAGGGGGAATTAGTGTACCTGTATACTTAAAACACCGATCAGCAGAGATTGTTACATTCTAAGCTAGAACCTTTGTAACCAAATACACGTTTACCTTCCTGACCTTAGGCTGTTAGTCAGGAAAGGAGTAGGAGGGGCAGTACTATTATGACCACTCTACTACAGAATGTAAGAAAGAATTACAGAGTGCCAAGACACTTGACTGTTATTACCAAGTATAAGTGCTGTGTATATGAGTGCTAAAAGGTCCAACATACACATAACTCCTAGCTTTACCATCAAGCAAATCTCTAGTAGTCCCCTTGGATAATGAGTCTATAAAGGACCTGGCACCTGGGTTATATCCTGTACAGCGGGAAATATTGACGTTGTAGATTTTTGGGACTTTCAATGATAACATGGACCAGTTTGTTTGTTGGACTTTGGCCAAAGTTCAAATGAGTTCGTGTCCTGAGGTAAAGTTTTGCGCAACAAAGTCTTTTGTTTATCTCAAAACAAACATGAACATATCTTTTGGGTAATTACAATAGTGCAAAGGAAATGGTTTAACCAGTCATATTTCTGTTATTACGGGACATTGCCAAACGGCCTTATTTAAGCTATTCCGGTATGTTCATCCGTAGGCCTATGTCGATTGCTCAGGACTCCTAGTTTAGGAAACCCGTGAGAAACATGTTTTCCATCACTGGTCTATTCTGACACGGAAGGTATTCATTACATATACGTGCATTGAAAACACAGTCTTCAGAGAGCCACTTTAAAGTCGTCAGAGGGTTGTCTTAGGTGACTTTTGGGTTGTCAAAGGTGACTTTTGGGTTGTCACAGGGCTCATTTCAGGCCATTGATACTGTGTGACGGCATTGCAACAACCCTTCTTCTCCCCTTCTTCTCCCCATTGGTGCATAGTGACAAATTTGAGGGTAGTCAGAGAATTTTGAGGCTGGATGACAACCCAAAGGTTGTCATTTTCTCCTGACAAATTTAGGCCAAAAAGGTCATCAGAGAAGCAACAATGAAAATCAGGTTGTCAGCAGGTTGTCAGGAAAGAAAATGAGAAATCAAAAGTTCTGCCTGACAACTCTAGGGTTGTAAATGAGTGGTGCCTAAAAGGACAGCCCAAGGTTATTATAGCTGCTGCCTATGACAACCCTAGGGTTGTAAGCAAAATTAATGGTGCCAAAAACCATACAACTCATAGGCCTCCTATGTGTAATGGTCATACACAGTAACTACTAGTAATAAAACATTAGGGAGCCACTATTATGGACTACAATGTCTACAACATGAAAATATTCACAAGTAAGGTTTTTTTTAATAACTTGTGATCCTGAAATGGGTCTCCTCTTCATTTCTTAATGTGTATGTCCTAAAAGATATTTGGTCAATGCCTAAGAAGATGTAAGTTTCCAAGGCAACCAAATTATAGTAACCATAGTCTTAGGGGAAAGCATTCCATTGATGTTCAAAATAAGGGTAAATGACATTTTAATAGAATTCCTTTACAAAAAAATTGAATTGAAAATTTTTCTTTCTGTTTGACAACTCTATGACAAACATTTTGGTTGTAAACATATACCTGATAGAGGGCCCTTATCCAAAAGCATTCACCTAGAATTGTAGAGCCTTGGGCTGTCGTTTTAGGCACCACCTTTGACAACTCTGTGTTTTTAGTGTTATAATGTTAAGCATATCAGTTTAGCTGATGCCATGTGATTGGCAGAATCTTCACCCGGAAAAAGACAATTCGTTCAATCTGAAATCATTAATTGGAAAACTTGTTTTAAAGGGGGGTTTCTTTCTACAATGTTTTATTGTTCCATAAAGTATTGATTGAATTCAACTATTTATGCTGGGATGTCAATAGTCAAAACAGCTCCTGCGTTCAGGTTGAATCCCCCAAGGCCTCAGCAAAGGCTTTCCAGTGAATATTCCGGGTAGCTTTTTTTCTGAATTCCAGATCCACACCATCTGATTCTATTCTACGCTTTCTGATTCAGCCACGAACTCTTCTCCCCATTGGTGCATAGTTTATACTTAATGGAGGGCCAGGTACCTTTTGATAAGGATGAAGCAACAATCCTGGGTGGAGAACGGTCGGAAAGTTTTCAAAATGTGTGTACATTCTAGTGTTTTAGCCCAAGGAGGGGGTCTGAAATTTTCTAAAATGTGCATACAATGTCATACTAGGAGGCTCCCAATGATGTGGGCTTAACATCTAGTACCCAAAATGTCAGTTCCAAGACTAATCAATATCACCCCATCGTTCATTGACGCCCATGATTAAATGTATTACATGTCGTGGGGAATCCTTGCCAAGACAGCTTTTGTAACAAGATGGTCTCTCTTGCACATGCCAACCCATGTTTTGATAAGAAAATTTCTTATCAAAACATGGGTTGGCATGTGCAGGAGAGAACATTTAATGTTAACAACTCAAAAACAACCTGGGCCGATTTCGCTTTTCCTTCCAGGGGTACCCCCTTTTTCAGTGAAGGATGAATGCCATCACAACGTTGGCAGGCCTGCAGGTTTCCCCTCGTGAAGAGTGAGTGGCCAGCTGTTTCTCTGTCATGTTCTCTCGAATGCACACGTGATCATATAATTCTCAACTCAGTGAGGCGTCATAGGGGAACCACTTCCCTCCTTATTTCCTCTAATCTAAAATGTCTATCTGGTTTATCAAAACGATAGGTTTACATGAACATAAGTAATGCTAAATATAAGTTGCACTCTGACCGTTATCGTAACTGAGCTCTCTACACTAGACTAACAAAGTAGAGAAGTGCATGCATTACCTTACGCTTATTACGAACAGCTTAGATCACGTCACTTGCTAGAAATTGACAGCCTCTTCATTTACACTACACACAATACATTTATCTTTCTGTAGGCAGAAACACGTAAATCGCTATCAAATTTTTAACAAATGTGATGTAATTTTAACTGGATTTAGATAATAAAAGAAAAAAATATTTGGCAAAAAAGAAAAGTCCCCGCCTGAATCCGCCACTACTTTTTCTGACGGGATATAATGCCCTATAAAGCAAGAAGGGCAATTGGTCAAGTAACAGTAGCTTCTTATTTAGATTTGAGGGTAAAATTTTGTCATGTAAGGATTTCAAGTGTATGAGAGGTGACGTGTTCTGCTCTTAAAGAGGTGGATAGCTCTGCTGCCAACATTATGAACCACAAAGCGTTATATTTGTTAGACACATAAAAATTGACCTTCTGAATGATGGTCCAGTGCACCATTTGAATTTCAGGCAAATTTTTTTTGACTCAATCTAAAATTTAAAAATATTCGTCGTTCTAGGTTGTTTCAACTGGGCAGCATTCTTGTGAAGACTTCAATCTTTGATACCACGTCGCGTGAAGCGTGGGTTGTGATTTCAAAAACCTGAAATACCAATTTTTAGTGTGGCTGCATGGTATAGGATGACGTGGATCCCTGTCTCTAACTCTCCCCCACCACACTCACTTACAACCGACCCCATTTGGGAAGGCAGGAGGGTCTCCAAGGACCCAACGGCCAGTCCATCCGAACGGGATCGATCAGGGGACAGACTGAGGGCGACTGGCCGGGGCCGAATTACATCCCAAGCCTGGCCCGCCTAACGCATCGATCGCCACGGAAAATAATCGCCAGGTCACGACTCGTACGTCATATCCGGCCGGACGAACCCCGCGCCTGCGCATCGCTTGGTCAGAGAACGTGCAAAATTAGAGGGGAACAAGGCAGGGGTCACATTTTTTGTTCATTCAGGATTTGTTTTTGGTGGCGTTTTATACTGAATAATAATTGATTTGTCATCATTTCCACCGTCAATAAGTGCGAATTCTACTCACCACGGACTGCCAAGTTTCTAAAGCATAATTATAGATTTTCCTTAATCATAGTATAATTTGCCGTACAACATGAAAGAAAAATTAGAATTCAGTATTTGATTAATTTGTGTCTACATAATTATATATTAAATTCAAATTTTTGCTATTTTGGGATACAAATGTATTCATTACAATAATCCTGGAAATCACAGAAGGGAGAATTGCTTGATGCTACACTTCTGTACTGTAATGTATTTCCAACTAAAATATATCTTCAGCAAAAGGCAGTCTTGAACTATAGAGGTTAAATATCCCAATACCCATTAATATTAGGGGTGCTTTTAGATGTTGTCTTGTTTATGCCCATGGATATTAGCTAGCTCCATATGCAGTCTGTCGCCAACCAGACTCTGTGTCCAATCCATAACATAGTTCCACATAATGAAGGACATAACACTTGTGTGAAAGGATGATGTTTATTAATCTCCAATACATGTGTGTCTGCTAGTGACAAGATCTCCCATTGACAATGAACAATCCAAAGGGGTAACTTCCACACAACCACACCCAGCCAATGCTCCAGCTCAACTATCAGTTTATCTACTTCAATCCAAATTCCAGAACCTAGCTTAACTGTACCGATCTTTCCAGGATGTTATTCCAACAACAGTGAGTAGCACTCTGCTGGCTAGTGCATGGACTGTGCCTTATATATATATATATATATATGAATGGCTCTGCCTACCTAATGTCCTGTTATACACTCTCCATTAGCAGGTTAGGGCTACGACGGGAAAAACGGGACGTCCCAATTTTCAGGACGCAACCCTTTATTTCCTTTAAAAATATTCCATTATTACTTTTTCAATTTTGAAATATGACCCTTAAGGACAAAGGATTGTTTGGTTAAATTTAAATGGAAATTCCATCTTTAAAATAATGGTTTTCATGGTTTTTAAAAGTCTGCCTGAAAAAATGGGACGTCCTGTAAAAACGGATCGCAAAACCGTCCCGTTTTTTCAGGACGGTCCTTTTTCTTGGTATGATTTTTGTAACTTAAAAAAATGAAAATTCATATAAAAAAAATGCAACGATAGAATTTGAAAATGCAACGATCATTTTGATGCAAAAGATGTGGTCTTTCATTACAAATAGTTTTTGAATTATTATCCTGATTTTCAGAGCATTTTTATTCATGTACAAATAATAATTGTGAAATTTTATTTATGAAATTGTCAAAATGGAAAACATCATGTAATTCATGTTATTTAAATGCAGAATTTCAGAATTTTTTATTTTTGATATGCAGAAGTATTATATCATGTGTATCTTGTAAGTTATTCATGTATAAATTCATTTAAAATAGCTAGATAATACACTTTTTCATAATTGCCTGTTATTACAGGACGTCCCGTTTTTTCAGGACGTCCCGTTTTTCAGTAGTATCCCCAACCTGATTAGCCCTGATTCTTAGTTTAACACTAGAATATAGCTAAGTTAAAGTCTGGACTGACCATCCGCTTCAGTATGGTCTTATGATCTGAAGTTTTAAATAGAGAAGATATCTTGGGGTTTCTTAAACTAATTATAAAGGAATTATGTCAATATTGAAATAAGAATATAAACCACATGTACAATCATTTGGAGAGGTTAAAGTCATAAAGGCTAAATATCGTAAAAACAGCTAAATATTGAAATACTGAGTATTATTTTGTGAGTTATAGCCAGTAGTTGTCATTTCCTTCTATTTAAGATATTCAAAATCTGTTTCTTGCATTACTTAGCTGAGAAAATCTTTGATTATGAATACCTATTTTAGTAAACTTACTTTGAATTTATAGTCCAGGAGCCAAATCCTGAAATCAGTCAAAATAAGGATTTACCCTCCGCGGTGAGCCCCCTGGATTTTCTTGATTTTTTTCATCTTATAGCATCCTAGGGACCATGAATCAAGACGGTTCCGAAGAATTTAGGTATGCGAACACTGTCTAATTACGCGATTTGTGCTTAATTAGCAAAAAATGAAAAACGCGTTATTTCTCAATTTCTCTGGAACTATGTAAGATATGATAACATGCTATATGTCATCTGAAAGGTAATTTTTTCCCTCATTTTCTGATATATTGTTTGCTATTGTCATTAATCATGGCAATGAGTTATTAAAGAAAAACTGTTGTTTCAGTCAAAATCATTAGAACTGAAGGATCCAAAGTCAAACTCTGGAATTGATAAACCAAGTCCTAGGTATACTTAAAGGGGATCTTTAGGCAGTTTTTAAAGAAGGTTGCATCTGATTTCATTGGAAATATAATGTAGAAGTCATTTTTTGCTGATTAAATACTAACCGACTACGGGCTCATTTTGCACTTATATTTCAAAAGGAGACATGATATTTGAAAATAACATAATATATCCTAAAGAGATGGGAAAATGATTATCACTGTCTCCCTAAGCTGGTATTTCAATGCTTTCTGAGCCATTTAGTCCATTGTATACAACATTGGAGCTGTAAAATAAGTAAACATTAGCAAGAAATATGTGTCCATGTAATTTGCAGACAAGCTCATCTTTGTTACCTGATCAAACTAGTATAGTCATTGATTTATTTACTCAAAATGGTATGGATGGCTCCTTATATTGCCAAAGATTCACACATTGACAATATGCAGGAAACAATATGCAGCAAACTTCTATTTACATACCCCTGTACCCACTGATCTTTAAAAAGCATGTTCCTATAGGGAGAGTGGGAGTTGTAGGCTTTAATACTCTTTTAAATCCCCCCATTGCTGGCCCCAATATCTAATGTTTACCTCACCCTGGCAACAGGCCTGAGGCCTGGAGAGACAGAGGAATGATAAAGATGGCAGACCAGGGTTCTTATCTCCCTGTTGTGTGAGTTAACCCATTGGTAAGACACTGTCTTTACAACCTAATAAAGGTTCCCTCAGAGAGAGGGGCAGGCTTAAATTTTGGCTACTTATGACTGTCTTATTATTCAATTTTATCACATAATTCCACAAGGAGCATGGGGTTCATCACTGCAGCTGGTTAGATAAAATGATAAAGTTAACTGTTTAGACAATGTTGCCTTCCAGCAGTAAAATGAAGGTAGTGGATCTTCAGAACCTTATCAGTGGTGGAGAGGTCTAGCCTTTCCCCTGAGCGACCTGAACAGGGGGATAAGGGCAGCATCCCATGGTGCAACACACTGCAGGCCTATATATAGTGTGCCACAAACTGTGGGATTGCTGACCACCTTCTGTACTTTTGTTAACATCCTACCACCAATCTGCCAAATTAAACTTTGTTACCCTTTTGCTACTAGAGGGTTTACAGTTCCAGGCTGTATGGGTTCATTGCTCACTTAGCTTTATACCCTTTTGTATTATAGACTAAGTATTCAGTGTTGTATTATAAGAACTGATCATAGACTAGAGGATTATTCATATATTTGAATAATGACTCCCTTAGTTTTGGGTCTCTGAGTATTTACCATATTGACCTTTCCCTTAGTATCTAACTATAAGCTGTCTCTTGCTGTTGGTTAGGGAAATTGGATCCTTGTTCATAGCAGTTGAGAAATGAAAATGGTCAGTTATATTTTGATAAGGGAATAATGTTGTTTCTGAGGTTTATATAAACGAAAGTTTGAGGTTACAACCAGAATCACAGCAATTTGTTGCTCTTGTACATTCTCCTAATACTGTACTGCCTTAGTTATGGTCCCACAGCAAGGGTGCTGTGCACATGCTACTCAATGTGGTAATGCTACTAGATAGTATTGGGAAACCAGTAATGGCTATACCAAAAATTTGTAATTTTGAAATAGAAAGATATATCAGGAATTTCTGTATTGTTTCAGGTTTTGATATTTGTTTGAGGTCTTGCAAATGATATTGATATGTATGTACACACACAGAGGTCTCAGTTCCTCTGGTACACTGCCTAATAAAATTGGATATATGGCAAAATCCTGTCAGTTGATAGGATGAATCTCAGTGAAGCATGACCAAAGGCTGGTCATAACTTGTATTGGTAATTTGGGAGGATTGGAAGTTTGGCTCTTAGAAATGAACTGTGACCATGATCATAATTTAATATCAAATTACTAATACTAATAACCCATATATAGAATAAAATATAACATATCCATGTTGTGTATGGTCAAGCTAAGTTACTCATTTATATAAGCACATGGGTCTAGAATCCAAGAGTGCAATCTAGTAATTCATTAAAACCAACAATTTGGCAGAGGTAGCACACCTATCAAGTTTACAAGTTTAAGAAATAGCATACTTGGTCTTTTTGCAGTTGGCATATTGATACAAGGACTCTTTTCTAAATTCAGAACCTTTTTATATACGACAGCATACTTTTGGGGATTCATCTCTTCTCTAAAGTAGTATACCCTCAGAAATCTGGATTGGGGTCAGGTAATGGGTGAGGGTCTGCTACAAGCTATTCTTTTCTTTATGTAAACAAGAAGTAGAGGGAACTATAAGGGGCCTTCCATTTAATAAGTACACACATTTTCAAAAATCTCAGATCCCCACCCCCTTTGGTCATAAATATGCATCGGATTTGTACTAGAAAGTACACACATTTTCAAGGATTTCATACCTCCCCCCCTTGATGCATACAAACTTAATGTAAGGGCCCTAATAAGATGGTTTGTAATCAAACTGAAACATTACCATGGTATTATGCTGAGGAGAGAAATCTTACTCAAACCATAGTTTTATTGTGACACATCTTTCACTGTAATCCAAAATGCTCTCCAAACAGCTACCATATTATATACATATGCTCAAATGGCTGTGAAAGTACTGAAATACAAGCCTAGGGAGATAGTGATTACCATTTCCCCATCTCTTTAGGATATATTATGTTATTTTCATGATATCATCTCTCCTTTTGAAATATAAGTGCAAAATGAGCCCGTAGTCGGTTAGAATTTAATCAGCAAAAAATGACTTCTACATTATATTTCCAATGAAATCAGATGCAACCTTCTTTAAAAACTGTCTAAAGATCCCCTTTAAGTATACCTAGGACTTGGTTTATCAATTCCAGAGTTTGACTTTGGATCCTTCAGTTCTAATGATTTTGACTGAAACAACAGTTTTTCTTTAATAACTCATTGCCATGATTAATGACAATAGCAAACAATATATCAAAAAATCAGGAAAAAAATTACCTTTCAGATGACATATAGCATGTTATCATATCTTACATAGTTCCAGAGAAATTTAGAAATAACGTGTTTTTCATTTTTTGCTAATTAAAGGAAAACTTGCACATAAATTCATGAGGTGCTATTTTTTGCGTAATTAACTTGACTTAGGTATTCTAAAAATATTTCAAAGGTAAAAGGGTGAATATGTCCAGGTCTTAGGGAATTATTCAAGAAAGGAATTAAATTTGGGGAATTCCCTGAGTTATGGGCTGCTCAGTACTCCCCTTGCTACGTCACAGCTATGGGAATTCCTTCTAAAATTCCTTTGGGATTCCCTGATAACTGAATGGTTGTAGATGGATATTTATTTCAATTTATTATAAGTCGCATTGGGCCAATTATTTATAATTTGGTTTAGAGAGCATGACCCTTATTATAGATTCTACAGGCACAGGGATTCCCTTTTAAGGGCAGATGGGATTCCCCATTAACTCCCCCTGCTACGTCATGAATTAGGGGATTTCCCCTAAAAAGTCAAATAAAAAGCAATTTTTTTTAAGCCCCATAACTGTGTGCAAAACAGGAATTTACCTTCGATTTTGCTTATATTGAAAGTGCAAGTTCTAAATAACATATTGGATTGAATTCATTGAAAAATAACTAGTGTGCAGTTATGTGCAAGTTTTCCTTTAAGCACAAATCGCGTAATTAGACAGTGTTCGCATACCTAAATTCTTTGGAACCATCTTGATTCATGGTCCCTAGGATGCTATAAGATGAAAAAAATCAAGAAAATCCAGGGGGCTCACCGCGGAGGGTAAATCAGGATTTTCAGATTTGGCTCCTGGACTATTATGGTTACCATGGAAAGCTTCATGAGTGTATTAACAGTATTTGCAGGTTTGAACATTCTATCAACATTCCAGTTATCATGGCAACAACATAGATAAAATGTTATCACTATGAATGTAAACTATACAAAACTTTATAAATAGAATAATTTAGCTTAGTTTTGTTCTTCATTTGTATGCTAAAATAAAGGTTCTGGAGGTATAAATGCCTTTGTTCATAATGCTGCACATCCCATACACTGTCATCTGTGTTAATGATAGTGAAAGGCCAGCATGAGAAATATAATCAATTTTATTTCTCATGTGGGCTTACGTTTGTATGTCATGCTAAGCAAATTTTTCAAATGTCAGCTGGTGCCATCGACTATAGTTATTAGTTCTTTCACCCTCAGATGAGGTTCTTGATATATAAATACTAGAATATGCATAAAAATATAGAACCATCCCTCGTGGCTAAAATGATTAATTAGTATTTGTTACTTCAGATAGTTCAATAGCTTTAAAAGTCTGCAGCTGCCCAAACTAAATACAACCAGAAAATTATAATTTGGAAAACATAATGTAGATAAGAACATTTAGATTTCTGTCAGTCGACCTGAAAGTGATGATTAAGGCTATTTTTCCTGTCTTTCACTTATCTCTCTTCTAAAGGCATAATATATACGTTCGAGAACAGCACTGGAATCCTCCTAGTGGTTAACCCAAAATCTCCCAATTAGCTGCCATCTAGTGACTATTCCCTGCACTAAATCTTGCCTTTGACCTGGATGCGAGATACCGGTTCAGCAGCAATGCATTCTGAGAGACCTAGTCCCCTGTTTTACCAGTTCTTAACATTTATCAACATTGCCATGTATCACAAAATGAATACTTTTGCGTAATAAAAATTTGACAAATATATGAAAATAAATATGTTCAATCAAATGTTCATTACAAAGATGCTATGTCACCTGGTCACGTTGATTTGACAGATGTTTTCAGATATAAGCTAGGAACAGAAATAAAAATGGTAGTGAGATGTTACCTTGATACTTCCAAAATTGTGTGAATTGAAATGAAGACCACAAAAGTTGACTTGAGGAATGTTTGTCAAAAGAGAGAATAAAGGCCACGAATGCATTTAATTTCTTTTAAATCTTGAGTCACATAATGTTTTCAAAAATTATCAGGATGGAGCAGAAGAGAAGAGAGCAAACAAACAAAACATGGGTCACATTCACAGGTAATCTTTATTTTTCATTAAAATTGACCTTCGACAACAAATATTTTCCATTATGTACACCGAGCTGAAAGTCTGATAAACCTTTTTCCACGTAGTAAATTCTTTTATTGATAATTAATGTATAGGACTTTTGGGATTCGTGTATTCTATTAACAGATCGTTTCAGTTATCTCAGCTTCCCATCATTTAAGGGAGCTGAGCACTACCGTTAGGTGGATGCGGGAATCTGATTATCTGATTACAGATATGACATTTTGCACACAATCTATTAAGGGTCCCTCAGAAAGGTGGGGCAAGCTTACATTTTACCAACCTTCAACTTTTTCATGATCAATCTTATCACAAAATTCCAAAAGGAGTATAGGATGCATTGTCCCCACTGATGTGATAAGATGATTAGCTGTATAGATATTGTTGCTTTACAACAGTGAAATGGCAGTAGTGGATCTTCGGTAGTTTTTCCGTGGTGTAGAGGTCTAGCTTGTTCTCAAGCAACCTGAACTGGGGGACAATGGCTGCCCCCATGCATGGTACAACTCACTGCAGGCCTATATAACATGGTTTTCGAGACTAATGTTAATCTTTAGTTAGAACAATAACTACTAACCTGACATATTGCATATATATCACCTAGACTACGACCTAATTATAATGACATATAACATGTTATTGTTATCGGGATATAGTGGGTGTTGACCCTTAAAATCGACAGGGTGACATGGCCATTTCTTGAATTCTGGGAAATAGGATTTTTTTTTTTAAATCGACATGAAAAATGAAAATACAGTGACATACGACATTTCCATTTCTCAAAATCGACATGCGACATAGGGACCCCCAGCTACACCCCTATTTTACAATCTGTTACCTATCAATTGACACAATGGTCCATAAATAGATTGATAGAATTATCTTGAAATTCGTCTTCATCTTGTAAATTGCTGAACTGCCCACTTTTACCATAGAGAATGTCCTCAGCATCATCGTTATTACCCCACACATGGATTTTATAAACTATGAATACCTTCAATTGTTAAGAGACATAGACAAAAGAGTACACAAGATATAATGTGTACAGCTATGTCTTCATGTTGGTTGTTTATGCTTGGCGTTTTTATATAGGCGCAGCAGCGAATTGGTTTCAATCGTTTGTAGGCCTACTTCAACCGAGAAATAGTGTTTCCTGTGTGCACACACAATGAAGTATGACACTTCAAACTGCATGGAAATGAATTGATAAGACAAAGATAAAGCTCCTTGTTCGCCAGTATACCCACACCTCAAAATGCGGGACCATTCATGCAAGGATCGGTATATTATACATTGCAATTAGCAACTTAAACTGGCAGAACGGAAGGGTGGCCAATTTTCTGCGAGTGTTACTTGTATAAAAAATACTAGGATACCATCTGTTGGTGACTTTTACAAACCATTATAATTGGTCTCAATTTTACTATAGAATCAAAAATTATGTTTATTTATAGACACGCGACACTTGACCAAGTATACATCAGCATAGGAATAATCAATTGATCCCATGTCTCTCCCAACGTACAAACAATAAGCCCCCATCACTCCTGTATTACTTGTGTTATTTTCAAAGGACTATTTAGCTTAGACATAGCGTACAATAGAATTGTTGCATGACATTAAATGTTATAACCTTTTACAATATAACACATGGTGGGACATGTGTTACTTGTGACTCGTATAGTACTTTAAACCACAGGCATAAGGGCCATTGCTGACTGTTCCATGCAGGAAAATGGCCACCGGAAGTGGTAGTTTGGATTGTGTGTCACAGAGCATGCGCGCCGGGCCTTTGAAGCCCCACGGCCCCGACCGTGGGACAATGATTGTCACTAATGGGAGGCTATTTCATGCTGCTATACAGGCTGCACTCGGACTGAAACTGTCACACGTACATTTACCACGACATAGTTTGGCCTATAACCTACCAGCAAGGCTGGAAGTCAGATGGGGCTCACATACGGTTGAGAAATGCTATAGTTTTATGAATTACCAATAATATACTACATAATAAGACGAAGCAAGAGTAAAGTAACAATATCCAGGATGTATAATCAGATCATAATATGCAAGTTTGATATTTCATTACTGAGCAAAACTTACCTACATTAATTATGAATGCAAAAGCTTGAATTGCCCAATAGCAGACCTTAGAATAAACATGAATATTAATCATATCTCTCCAATCTAAGCAAAAGGTTCTAAGAGATATATACTTCTAAATATGTAGACATCACGTGTTACAAAATATTATATTATACAAGGCTTCTAACAATTATTTTACTTATCGCAGATCATGGCCTGTTTACAGTTAGCCCTTCGATAAACATTTTGCCCGTACACTGCATTCACAAAACGTTGTCTTTCGCATCCATCTAAGTCACATATTTAGTTCATGCATATTACTCTGAAACTCGGTAGTTAAAGTTATCATGGCTAGTGTAGACATAGTAAGGAAAATAATTTACGACCAAATAGTTTGTAACATGTCAACATCATATGCACACATTGTACGAAACACTGATGAGCAATATAAAGGGAACAAGTCTGCTGTCTGCTGGCAATGGTGTGCATGCTATATTCATAGGAATATTATCCACGAACGATTCCATGAAGCTCGCCTAATAGCGCTGGAAATCATGTAAGGCCATTCTGGTTCTTTTTTGTGGTGATCCTATAAAACAAGAGGGCGGTATCACCCTAAAAGTAAACGCGGCTACGCCGTATTATTACATATTTTTCAGCTGTTTGCTCTCGATAGTGTATAAGACCAAATTGGACGTGCTCATACAACATTTCGATTGCATAGACTTGTGTTTAATACTATGAGGTTACAATTAAAATAGATATCTTCGCAATTATGGACTCGTCCTATGTATCAAGGAAGAGTGGCATTATTACTTTGAATCTGGTGCATTTTGATCAAATTAAGCAAAACAAAAATATCTTTACGGCGGTCAATCAGATAGTACTTGAACTATCTCTTTCTAGTTCGATTTGTTGATTTCTACTTGATAATGCAACATGCCATTGCTTTATGATCTTTCGCTGGCTTGCCCTGGTCCTGGACTGATGCCCCTGACTATCTCCTACACATATATGTGATAAGACAAAGTGTCTAAGGTCGATGGATCTGTCACTGAAATGCGGCTCTCCTGAACTGATGCTGGACACTCCGACCCCATGTTAAGTACTGGAACAGCAGGAGGACCAAATGCCCAACTCCTGCGGCACTAGTACTTAGTACCGAGCTAGAGCAATATGAAGAGTCAGTCAGTGGTGAGCATTTCTGTACTCCTGTCGAATCCTTCTCGTAAAATCGCCATGCCTTACTTGTGCTGAATAGGAGGTGTTAATATTGTTCCTTCTGGCGGAGCATTAACTGCTTGAATGACTACTGATGACAAAAAGTTGTGTGATTTAATCTAATAGAGCCCTAGATCGAGGAGTTGATCATGAATTGACAATGGGAACCAATGAAACCTCAAACATATTGCGTATTTCACTACCCTGGTATTTCATGTTTTATTACAACTTTCATTAGTTTCATTGTCATAGAAGTGAGACTTACGACACTCTTTTCACTTGCATATATACTGATATGAATGAAAATTGACAATAACTTGATGGTGATGCGTTTGTGAAATATTACATTGTCATAAGGTACACCGGACATTGTTCTTTACACACCAAGAGTTCGATTGAAACAAATCTAGTAAGGATATGATACACGGAATTGTTTGACTAAAAGTTTTGATCCTATAAAGGGGATAACATGGGCGCACAGGCTTCATTATTGAGTATCTGAATACAGGCCGACACGCGTTGGGTAATTGCAGAATCTTCCGCGTGTACTATCTTAAAACAAAAATGTCACAAACTGTTCAGATATTAAACTCTCTTCCAAAAAGTGCCTTTCTGAGAGGTGACCACTTACCTTGTCAAGTCCTAAAGAAACAGTAAACATGTAGAGCTTATGACCAAAGTTTTTTTCGCTGCAATTGTCTGGGGTAGCTCATCAGGCTGGGGCACAGGCTGGGGGCTGACTGCTGCGGATGGCGGTGACTGCTGCAATGGGGCACAAACTGGGTATGAAGTCACACTGCTCTGATACGCCACTGCCCTCAGAGAATTAGGCCTAGGCCGACCGGGGCCGGGGCCACCACCATTATCCTGAATATTGGTCGTGATGAAGTGGGGCTTGTTGGATGGATGGGTGGGTGTGGGTGGGTGAGGGTGGGTGTGGGTGGGTGTGGGTGTGGGTGGGTAGGGGTGGTGCAGGCATGGTGTTGGAGGATGTAAATGGATGGGAAGGGAGGCTGATGAGGGTATGGTGTGGAATTTGGGTATGGTTATACTATATCAGGGTGCGGGATCGGAAGGGGGGGGGGGGTTGAGAGATTAGAAAGAGGGGTGGGGAGGGGGGGAGTCGAGGGTATTAATATCAATAAAAGACATGGAGGCATGGTGGTCACAGCTATGGGGGACATGGGGACATGGGGACATAGGTAGATTGTAAATGTTTTGGGGAAGAGAGTAACAAAGTGGGGCTTCAGGACAAAGTCTATATTGCAGGTATAGGGTGTAATAAATATTTAAGGTGGGTCTTGGGGCTTGATGGGCCCTCAGGGTACAATAAGTGTGTGAGAAGGCGGGATGGCAGCTATATTGAAAGGGTTATAAGTATGGTGGTAGGGGTAGTCACGGGGGGGTATGAGGGTAGGGGGGGGGTGTCGGGAGGGGTGATGAGAGGGTTACCACGATGATGACGACCAGGGGGATGGTGGTACTGGTGCGGTTATTACTTGTCTGGTCTCCATGGAGTGTGGCACGCGACCAGGCCTCCCCACATCCCCTTACATCTACCCACACCCCGACATCCACATCCCCATGTCCCGTGTGCAGAGATGTCAGGGTCCATACAACGTACAGGGTCATCCAAAGTTTACAGAGGCAGAATGAACAAAAAGTACAATATGTGCCTGTTGACCTCAATGGATGTTAGTTAAGTGACTATAGTGCAAATTATATTGTTCCAGAAATTAAGTCTGTTAGTTATTTGAATGTGTATATATAGCGTGAGAGGATGTTCTGGTTTTAGATTTCCACAATTGTACATATATGTACAATATTGAATGTACTATTATAATCAATCTATTTTATTAACCAAATTCCCTCTCTGGCTTGTCAGACTGTGTACATTCAGATTGTTGGCTTTGAAACTGAAATTCCAGATTGATAAGTTCCATTTAGATACCCTTATACTACAAAGGGTTTTAGGGCCAGGAGAATTATGTTAATGTCGGGTAATATTTCACCCAGTCCTAGTTTCTAATGGGGTCATGACCTTTTGGACGCCTCGCTGACAAAATAATTGAATCCTATTATTCATAGTTGTGTCTTTAATATGCCTGCATATAACTCACTAACAGTGTCCAGTGAGCAAGAAGCAGTACACACAACCTCCATGTTAACAAAATTCGCACCATCCGCATGTGCTGTACTGTATTTACACACATGTATGTATACCCGGTCCCCGTCTGAAATATTTGTTAAATCGTACATAGCCTACTTTGGATTATGTGGATTATAACAATTAATGGTGCACCTATTTCACCATAGATCAATTTGAACCGGCTTATGTTTAAAGGGGAACACCAGTGACAAACTACAACAAAAATATAAATAGATCTTGCCTTTCTGATGTCATCAGTCAATACAGCATTAAAATCAGATAAGAGGTTCAAAGTTATTGAAGAAATAAGATTCTCCTAAGCTTCCCACTGGGGGCAGCCATTTTGAATATATTTCCCAGTATGCACTTCACCATTACACCAAATTGGGGTTCCTGTTTAGATTTCTGAAGGCTGAGCTATAGTATTTCATTCATTTGTAGAATGCGTTTGTGAAAACGTTTTTTGACGAAACATCAGGAAACTTCATATCCTTAGTAGAGAAACATTGAGTCACATTGCATAACAGGGATTTGGTAGGAATTTACATCTAATTTAGTGAAATTGCCATGGCAACATTAGTTTGTATAGCAGCCCCACCAGAAGTATAACATGTTAAAAAGAATTCTCTTTTTCAAGTATGAGTCCGCAACAAAAGGAGTGGGCGAGGACCCTCTGGAGCTTCCCCATCGATTTGCCCCTGAAAATGGCACCCTTTCTGAAATGAATTAAGAAGAAAGTGGGGTGAAAATAGAATATCATATTTTGTTTGACTGGAAGGCTGGACGATTCGCTGTTAGCAGGTCAGAGGGGCCCGTTGTTATTTATATGTACAAACCTTTCGAGGGCGATACAATTGAATACATCCTATTTGAGGCAGAGCTGATTGTATCATGGCATGTGCAAGTTAATTTGAGATAAATACAAGTATTCTAAACTTGATAGACAATAGAATATATATACATATATATATATATATATATATATACAGTTTATTTAGAATTTTTTCCCTGTTGCAGATTGTACATGTATGCGACTACTGTTCTATCTAAAGTATTATACGTCTGACAGTCCCGGACGATCTAACCAACGCCATCGTTGCCTTGTGTAAACATATACCATTATACCATTATGTGTAATGTATATTATATATGGTGATGACCATGTGCGTATAGCATTTAGGTCGGGAAAACATAGACTCATAGAAATTCCCACATACACTGTATTTGTAATAAACATGTATATAATGGCAATCAATATGCAAAGTAACGATAAGTTTATCAAACATTTTCATTTCAATATCTCGAGCTCATATGCATCAATTGGACTATATCGTCCTTATTAAATAGATCTACTCACATTAGATTTCTATTGGTTTTCTATTCTATCTAATCAAAGTGAACACCCAAAAGTCATCAACTATAAGTTATCCAATCTATTTTTCTTACTTTTTCCTCTTTTCTCTTTCCATGAAAATGCCTTAAGATCTAATTAATTGAAACACACCTATAGTATAGGCCTACGGTCTGAAAAGCAATAGAAGCCCTTACCTTGTCGCGTAACGTTCATTTCGTCGTGGTCCACCAATGTCTGAACAGTAGCTCCATAAAGAGTGGCCGTCATTCAGTATGGGCCCGCCCCAGTTTGTGATGTCCCTGATCGCAGTGCTGGATGCTGGTGTAAGGGATGGTTGGTTCGTCATCCGGCTGACCTTTCATCAACAGTGGGGGTGGCGGGCAGGGTGACCTGGTGGTGAGCAGCTCTGTGAGGGGTCCAATAGCCGAGAGCTGCTCCCCTGCCCCCGTTACCACTTCCTGCCGCTTCACAAGCACTGTTCTCTATGCTGGAATTTGTCCCAATTCATATTGCTTGCAGCTAATATACCAGTTTGTGTTGGTATGATCTTTCGAAATGTCTTCATCTATAAGCTTTTGGTAGCTTTCAACACTACTTTCGGTTGTTCTCCTTCATCCATTCCGCATATGGCCACTCCTGCATGCCTATACCAGCTCAGATAGCTCAGGTCCTGATAGGTATAGATAGGTTCGGTTAGACGTTGTAACCCTTAAATTGTAGCAAATGCAGAAACATGAGGTACATCCAGAACCACCGAACTACACATTGACATCCATAATACGACATTATATTATATTCGAATGGTACCAATTACAGCAATGCGCCCTATAATGAACCGTTGCATCACATGATAACTGACATGACATCAGCCATCCAAGTATATAGGCAAACCCCACACATGCTTCCATGGCGCCATACATTCAGTTACGGGCACCATAATACATAGAGTAACTGCCTTTTCGTGTACTGGTCCCATTTTTATTTTATTTTGTTTTGTGACTGAGTGTATTGGGGCACCAGTTCATCAAAGTCAATAGTCTGGGAGTTGGGGTAGGGTGTGGGCATAAGAAGAGTTTTCCACCTGCTGAATACTTTGTCGGTTTATGATGTGTGACTCTGATGGGTGTGTGTGTGCGTGTGTGCAGGGAAAACGGTAAAGGGGGCAGCTTGTATATGAGTGCAGGTGTTGGGACACTGATATGAGACTCAGAATACATAATTGAAATGTCATAGTACTACTGACAGGCCGGTCTATGGTCACAGATAGGTCTGTATGCAGCCTTAATCTAATAGTATCTGAAAGATCCAGTGCCCGACTAAATTAGCCTTGACAATTAAATTGAAAATTCTGATTTGGATTTGGCAACACTGGGGTACTACATCTCTCCCTAAAAACCAAGCTGCATTCTGATATCAACCCGAGCCTGCTCACAAAATTCTGTGCGTACAATTCTGCATTACAAATAGGCTTCATTGATCTGGAAACGGATTTGTCAAGTTTGGTGCACACTATTTAATGTTGAATTGTATGTCTACATGTTGGTGGGAGAAGGGTTGCATACACATCTCATCCCCGGATATTCATAAGCATGGCTATTCTACACACATTATCGGTATGACGGTGGTGGGTGCAGTTGAATTCAATGTCAGTCACACATGCGTTAAACACAAACAGTACTCAGTTTTTAAAGAAAAGTCATCATACACACGCTTACCCTAAGGGTCATACCAGGAAAATACATTTACTTTGAAATAAGATGGCATTTTTAATTTGTTAGTGGTTTTTTTTAATTAAAACTTTTCTTTTTCTAATTTCCTACTTTACCCATTATACACCTCACCCATCCTCCATTGCATTGACTCAAACACCTTTGCGCCATCCAACCATTCGCAAAGACTAAACAGCAGGTGTGGGGAGACATTTACATGTTTTAAATTTGGGCATATCATATTTCACCTGCGCTCGTTCTGCTACTGCAATTACCACCGCATTGCACCTATTATGTGTACTGATGCATTGACTGACAGGAAAATACTGTATAACTTCTCTATATACCTGTTTTTCCAAACAAAAACAAAATGATATTGAGCAGCATTAAGAATGTAGCAAAGGAACGGCAATGTAAAACATTGTTTACGTTTATTAGAATTTCTATACAAAGAAATATGAGAATTATTTGTTTGATGCACCCATATACATAATGGTAGCGGACTAAGGGAAGTGTACGTATAATTATGTGCCTATAGATGTACGCCAGTGCTTAATAATGATATATAACCTCCACAGAAAGGAATATAGAAAAGGAAGCATCTTATGATTTTGTTATATGAAGTCTTGACGTCTGACGTAGACAGTGCGCCGTTCAGGGACATCGCCATGGTAAGTACTAGAGTGCAGGTAAGTCCTTTATAGAGATCGTTACCTGCGGCACTACTACTTAGCCTGGAAATACCCACAATGTGCAGTAACTCCGTTGGTGCATTATTCTAGTGTTATGATCTATCTATATATACATAATATACATCCTCTGTCGTGATGCCAAACTTAATCTAGATACATCGATTTCTAGCGTTTTCTAATGTATACGGACCCCTTGTTAAAAATATCCCTTGCAAGTGTTGGCATATTGTGTTTGAAAAGGGAGACTTAGCAATGGGATCAATTGTGCCAAGATACAGATCTTACCAGGATTATTTATCTATCGCTTGAATTGCCTTTAACTACATACTATTTTGACTAGTTGGGTAATTTCTAGCAAACCTTATAAAGTTTTGCTCTTATTCCATTTTGCACATCTGACATCCCCCCATGTCTATAGAATTTTGATTTGCCAGTCTTCAGAGAAAGGTCGCGAAAGGTATTGAATTTTGATATGTGTACATTATCTAGTCTATTGTTATCAGTAAAACAACAAATGTTCATACATGTATAGCCTACCGGCAGAGTGTTTCAATTCCTAAACGAAAATGCTACCAAATACCTAAACGTTTTTATAAAAAGATAATGTATAGTCTCATCTTTAAGGGTATGAATAGAACTCTAGTTCATGCAAGTAGCAGGTGATCCGACAATCTATGGAAATATTGGCTACATTCAAAAGACCATTGAACCTTTTGCAAAGATACGGATTTTCAGGAAAATGAAGTTAGGCAGTTTGTATTGATTTATTTTGGCAACACAAAAGAATTTTATTACAGTGCATGCCATACATATATGGGGATGCGGGCTCTTAAAGAGTGGGATCTGTATCAGGCGAGCTTTCAGCCATAGCCAATCAGATGCCTTTACTGAATACAGGCACGTGCCATACTTTAAAACGAGGCTCTGACTCATCCAGTACAGTTCCTCCAAAATGGCGGCTGTTGAGGCCATTTGATAGTTTCATTCACGTGACCAAGACAAAATTGGGCAAAAGAATGTCTGCGTATATCTTACATTGGTATACTAAGGCGGTAATAAACTATTCAAAAATGAAAAGTTATAAATTTCCATTGGATAATCTAAATTGGCCTCAACTGTAGATGAGTGCTGATAAATTAAAGCACATACATAAGCCAAGTGACTAGGCATTATTGAAGCCTGAATATATGAGATGAACAATGCATATGAATTATATATAGCGAAACTTAAAACTATGGATAAAGGTAAATTTAATGTGTTAATATTCTAACTCATGTAACCTTAATTGTCAAGGTCGCTCCCCCTATATCTGCAAAATAAAAATGTGAGACTTATCTACAATAGAACTGGGATGCTGCAAAATGGACGATGCGTAGGAAGAGTCAACGGATGCAAACGAACACGTGCTGACCATGCACTCACACAACCTTGAGATCGTTAAAAAGAGCATTGTCATTGGTCACCATGCCCATTATAACGGTCACAAGAACGAGAGAGGCGTGCACACGATGCGATTTGTAGTGAACAGGAAGGCGACTGGCGACGTCAAAAGCAAAGTCAAGCAGCAGCAGCAGCAACAACAGGTCTTAGCAGCAACGACAGCAAGCAGCAACAGGCGATAAGCAGTTCATGCATGGCAAAACAACACTAAACATGCAGAAAATAAAATAAAAGTCCTATATTAAGAAGGCTGTAGCCCTTAGTAAAAGAATGCTGATCTCCGCGTTGGAGAACGCTCCTTCTTGGCTGTTGGGTTTGGCATCGTCCTCCCCCGTCCCGTGGCCGTCCCCACCCAGTGGTCAGAGACCAGAGGATGTCCCGTGTAGGTTTTGCTGTGAGGTACGCTGACCTAAAGGCTGGTGTCTTGGTACACAGAAGTCTTTGAGTAGGCTGGTGATGTTGTCGGTTCAGCTGCCGGTTGGAGTGTGACTGCCTCTGGTCGGATCCCGCCCCCTATATAGCTCGGGGCACTGGAGGCAGGTAGAGGCTGGCATTGTCCGCCCCATCAGCTGCCGCACCACGCGGGATCATACAGGTCCGGATTAACTATACCGGCTACCTGAGAGCTACCAGCAGAACTCGGCCAGCCTCTGGCAGCGGCAGGCCGTACAGGGAGAGGCTATAGGTAGGTATACTGGTGGTACCGCCGGCTGTGAACGGTCAAAGGACTACTGGCTGGAGGCAGGTGGTCCAGGAGTAACAATGGACCTGCTCCTGCTGGCACGTGCCGCAACTGCCACACAGGAGGACAGGCAGGAGGTGCTGGTCACTTCACCACCTAACACCCTCATCACGGCCAGCCCTTCCTCCAGGTGCTGGTCAGTCTCCTTTCTTTGGTCACACATGTCTGACGACGGTAACACTAACCGTTGAAAGAGATCGAACCAAAGACTCCTGCACGGCTGGATCCCCCATCTCTGACGTCATAACATGTGGATGTGACATCACATGTGTCCATACTAGCACATACTGGCAGTGTTATAGATTCTTCGGTTAGCACTGTGAACATTCTAAAAATGAAAGAGTCACCATGTTCATAGATTTGTTGCGGGATGCAGACCAATATGGTTTAGGAGAGACATTGAGAAGTTCCCTTTGTAGGGACGATGAGGCGTGCATCTATTGGTAGGTAGTGGTGTTGAACTGGGTAAAGTTCATTCTTTCTAATGCTGATAAGGTCGTTAGCAATGCTGTAAGCTGTCGGTTGAATATTCTTAAGTATCCAAATAGCCCTGGGAACATTTAATCCATTCCCATTAATCATAGTTCATTATGATTGCATGGTACAAAAGAGAGGTGAAGATAAACGCAGACTCGCAGGTCACAATGGCCATATAAAGACACTTGTTCTTTACCCTATTCATATATTTCAAATCAGACTACAGGTCAGATCGATATTAAGGTCTTCAAGCACCAAGAGCTGTACAATCCGTTTACAAAATGGAGGACCAAGAATGACAATTGTGCGGTGGTACTAATTGCTCCACTTCGGAACCGGTAAAAGAATCTTGGTGTTCAGCTAAGAATATGGGACGTGCACAATTCCTGTCGGATATGGACACAATAGGTAAGAGGTGTATGTGCCAGGAGAGGGGTCGGAGGGGGCACGTGCGTTTGCACCTGTTCGATAAGAATGCCTCCGTGGTCAGTGCAGACTACAGGTGTCTGTAGCACCGAGTGGGAACTAAAGAAGGGCGATAGCAGCGCATTCCGTCATGAGGTCGCTGACGCATTCCTTCACACTTGAGGGATATTTAATCTTAAACCTAATTATTTGTACACTGTTGCAATTGCCTCCGTCACAATTGAGGCAATGCAAGAGTTTTGGTTAGACAAATGACCGTGATACACTCTATTGTCATACGGATTTTTCTTCATGATACTGATTTATCAAACATCACTAACAAGGTATATGTAGTAAAGGCATGGGAACAGAGCTAGACATTTCAAGACGTAGCCTTCCAAGCAGCTGTCTTCTTTGCCAAATAAATCTGTTAAAATTGGTAAACAATATGTCCATACTCTTAACGGATTTAAAATGTAAACTTCCCAAATTGGTTTGAGCCAGGTTAAGACGTTAGGCAGATATAGTCTAACCGATAGTGACGTTTCCTTTCAAATAGTCTCAGTTTACCCTGTGCACCTGCTGCTGTGACTTGGGCACGCGTGCCATACACAAAGGTCACCACCTCTGTGACCTCAGGCCATCCATGTCCACTCGACCTCAGCCCCCAGCGCCTCCAACCACAAATCCAGAGCCCTATAAGCTATTCAACATTCAAATAAATCCCAATTGAAACATGCCTAAATGTCATATTTGGCCAAGTATGTGAGCTGCAAGTCACAGACGTATGTGGGTTAGTATATTCACCCCCAAAAAATGTGTTCTTACACTCTGTCCCCCTCTAGGACAATTAGCTTAAAAACCTCAATTATTCCTCACAGAACATTTTGCTGTGTCGACCAGAGGATTTCTCTTCTTTTTGCCCAATTAATTCCTTTCCATAATTACTGTGGTGTTTTTATCGCTAGACAGCACCAGTAACGAATACTTAACGGCTTTCTGCGAGGGCTTACATGCGAGACCTCCAGAGGTCAGCAATTACGTCTAATTAAGAGGAATTAAGTATGGAAGCATGTCCTGCATGGGTCATTCCTCATTAGGCTGGGGGACAGGACAATCAAAGCACCAATGATGTATGTTACTTGGATATCAATTAATGCATACAGAAATTAACTCTAATTGCTGCTCCAGTTGGACGCGGATATCCGTGATTGGAAACTGCTGGTACAAGATGAGAATTTTACTGCACACTGTCTAACCGTATTGTAAGCTTGCCAAATCCAAATGATGTTTATCTACATATTCCATTATCAACAATGTTGTTAGTGGGAATATGTAAGATGCCTTCAAGCTTCTCAATATGCTCTGATTTTGTCTAAATGTTTATATTTTCGTTATGCCCGTTATATCACTATCAGATCTCCTACTGATCTACGTTTCTCAATCCGTTAGAGACACATTTTCCTATCTACATCGGCTATGGTTTGTGAGGAGTGGACAATGGCAGGACATACTGGGACTTTCCCTGACCACCACAGGCCAGTTATCGTGCTGAAGTCATTGTGTGGTCTACCTTGGCCTGGTGGGTATCGGTTGCCCCCTGTCCAACCTTTTTCCTTTGTCAGAAGGTTCCCCTCACATCATCCCTATAGATAGAGCAGGTGAATCCTCTTAGCCATCCTTTTTCTAAAGGAATGAAAAAAACATCTGAAAGGTTCCTAATCCTAGACAGGAAATTCGAAAACTAATCAAACAGATATATATAGTTTCCAGTGGAATAGGTCTTTGATATTAAACAATGTTTCAATATCCATCATTTCTACTGAAGCAATTCCCAATGTATTTTACCCGACGACAGATCCCAAGATTATGCTATGACATCTGACCGCATCTAATTGCTTGGCATTTACATGGAGATGATAACAACCAGGGATATAATTACTGCCACTGCATTGTTTAAGAATTAGTGGTAAATTGCACGTAGAATTCATTACCAAGTTTGGACTGTATTTTCTGATGAATCAAATCTTGGTCTCGGCCTTGAGGCCAATTCTTTGTGTACTGGCCCACACATCTGCTGGGGGACAGGTGGGCCTCACCTCAGGTAAGGGGTTGGGGGAAGGGGAGGGGAGGGGTGTATGGCCGGGTGGGCAGGTAAATGGGTGTTGTGTATCCACACGGGCAGGTTGGTCATATGGGATGAAGGTTTGGGCTGTAAGAAAGGGACCGGGGAAAAGGAGAAAGTTTCAAGTCATCAAAAGCTTTCCATGTATTGAACTTTGATAAAGTTGTGATTATTTGAATCCTTTATTCTCCTCTATTGAGCTCAAAATGTATCCATTTAGTAGAATATGGCTTCTAATGCGAGATCAGGCCTCATGAGTCTATAGGTACATCTCTCCTGGCTCATGTCCCATTTCCAGTATGCATACTTGCATACGAAATTGGTCTTATATGTATTGCTTAACATTTAATTTACGTATAGTAGATTAAAAGCAAAAAAAAAGAAAGTTGTGTGAAGATGAAATTAAAGTTTTGTGCATCATAATCCTTTGATTTCTTAGTGTAAGAAACATGTCTCACCTTGTGCTGTCGGTGTTGAATATGGAGAACGAAAACCAAATGGCCAACGTATTAAACCAGCAATCGACCATTATACTACACTCCACCAGTTTACACTGACACTACGATGAGCTGTGGGAGGTGGCAGAACAATACGATGTGTCTGTTTACACATGGTCAAACATGACAAGGTTTTGCAACAGGTGGTTGGATTGATGATATAGCTACTGGGTGACGGCCTCAATTCAAATGGGACAATATGTGTCGATGCACGATTCTCTAAAAGATCAATTATTTGCACAAAGGCCAGGTAGGTGGGTATGTATGTACATGCCATCTTTTTTATAATACCAGCAGAAATAATCATTGTATTTCTGCATTAGCGGTCATCTTACTAATTATAGTCCATCTTCATGGTCTAGATCTATTGGTTTGAAGGTGAAAAGTTTATCTCAAACCAAGGGTTTGGTTATAAAGGTGTCCAGTTGAAAGTTAATCGAATTGGGTCAGGTAAAATATCAATTTTGCTTATTTCATATTATATATAATCATTATAATATGAGCCCGAATATCAGCAAACGATAGTTTAGAATAATCAACTTACATTTAAGAGCATGTCATTGAATACTCGCTCGTGATGTATGCTGAAACTAGTCGCCCCAATGGGGGTTTTCTCCGTTCATGAGACTATCAACGGTCCATTTCTTGCGACGCAAAAAAGGTCGCAGGGCCCTTGATCCAATAACTTGATTTGTCCTATGCAATCCTATGGGGGATATCAAGGTGCCAAAGCGAAGGTTGTAGATGGTCCGAACTGGCAGCAATGTTATATTGGGACACTCTACCCCGTGGCATCCCAGGAAAAAGTCACCTCGTGGAACTGAGGTGGAAAAGGTTGGCAGCGCGCACGGCGGCTGCTGGATGGCTGGGGTAGGGGGCTGGTGGGGCGTTCTCGTGACGTGCTCTTGTCCCCAAATGTCACCAGGCCGGGCCCGTGCACGGGGAGAACAGGGACAAGGGGGTTGGGGGAGAAGAAGGGGGCAGTGGTATGGGGAGGGTCTACCGTTAGAAGGTGCACGCACGGCGCGTGACTGGGGGAAGGACAATTTCCAACCGTGTGCACTCTGACCAGTTGACCCTTAAAGGTGGTGTGGGAGGGGTTGTTGAATGACTGCTGTAGCTGAATCATGGGTGGTGGTAGAGGTAGCGGCCAGGCAGGGCATGGAGGAAACGGTTTAGGGCATGGCAGGTAGAGATATAGAGCCTCCTGGAGACAGGTATACGTCCCCCATAAACCTGTATGTGTCACCTTAAGGTCTTCGAGGCAACTCACAAAGAAAGGGCATCTGCCACCCTGGGCTTAAAGTCTGCCACGTGCCCCCACCCCTTACCAATCCATCCATCCCTTCCCCCTGCCCCCCCCCCTCCCCCCCCCCCATCCTTCAACCTGCCCACCCCTCTCCCCAACCCCAGTCCCTCACTCCTACTCCTTCTAGACCTGTGTAAGCTGTAACTAGGTGGGCATGGGGCCCCTCAGGGGGCACCTCCACCCACAAAGGACGGGGGGCAACACCTGAGGGCATACCTGCTCCGGAGCACACATAACTCACCTTCCTACAGCGAGCATCCTCCCTCTATTTCCTTTTGCTGCAGGAGCTTTGCTGTGACCCAGAGCACTGTGTTGTGTTTATCATCATGCACAAAAAGTCACCAAACCTTTGTGAACTGCCAGAGGTTGGCATGCATGCTCGCCTGCTTTTAATATGTATTTCCTATTAGTTTTTAGAATTATACATAATTTGAAAAACGCAACATTGTTGACTGCTGATCTAGTCCATCTGTGAGGCCGGAAGTGGGTTGCCCCACCATCTGGGAAGGTATGAATCGAGGGAGGTTGAATTCAACGGGTAACGTATTCTAATGATATGGGCGCCAAAGGTGAGCTTTTTTAAGGGGAAGAAAACGCACCGATAGCTCCCGAATGTTTTTAGCTTATCAAACATGTATGTTTTCTTTGAAGTGGTCCCGACATCACCACCTGCTTGAGGTGGTGGTGGTGGTGGTGGCGTGAGGGGGGAGGGCTTGGGTGTTGAGACGGCCCTATTAGTCTAGGGAATTCGGCAAGGGGGAAATGGGGAGGACGGGGGTAAAGGGGGAGGGGGAAGGAGGGATACGGGCGGATAAGGGGGCGTTAAAGGGGGTCAGTGAGGGTAACAGAAGGCACGGGCGAGCCGCCATCCCCTTTTTCCCTACCAACTATGAAGGTGACGTACGGTCGCCGTTGCTAGTGGTTACACGCTTGGCCAGTCACGTGTGACGTAGCCACGCGACCTGCACGCGACCTTAGCCGTGACGTCACGGCCACCACGAGCCCCAACGACCTTCTAACCAGTCTAGCCCCCAACATGGCAAAAGGGCCCGGGGGAAGCTCCGGTACTTATGGCTTAATTTAAGTATGGTTGCAAAAAACAGCCTCTACCTGAGACTCCCACATAGATAAAAAGCGTGGTGCATTGCTACATGCAAACACAGCGGCACATGCAACCTACGCCATGAAAGGGATTTTCCCGGCATGAGGAATTCCCCTTGGTTCTTTTTGTTTTTTTTACTACCTTTTCAAAATGTCTGTCCAAATAATATCATGGCAGATGATGTTAAGATAAGGGCTGTTAAGATAGAAGACAAAGGTACACTTACCTGAGAGGGCCGGCATACGCGGACAACCGCAAAACGTCGGCAGCTGATTGGTCGGTGGCTCCAGGTGGATCAATACTATGACAACATAAATCAGCCGTCTTACCTAGACAAAGTCTCTGAATACACACAGTAAGCTGGGACAGATCCGCACTAGGTTTTTTACTGCCATCGCCAGTAACAGTGAAATAAAGCACTGTAGAAGCGGTCCCTGGATGTACAGGTGGGTATTTGTACCTCCCTGGAAACGTGTACAACGGGTGTACAAACTGATGAAGTTCCAAGACGTCGATGAAAGCTGTATGCGACTTTCTTGAAAGAACGGTGTCTGTAACATAGCGAACATAGTCGTCTCTCTTGTTGTCCATAATTCAAAGAACACCATGGGTCTGTGCATGAGAACTGAAGGAAGTGACCAATAAGACGTGTTCAGAGGTTGTCTCCAGAGAGGTGGTTCCCCCAAACTAATGCTATGTGTCGAGCAGCCTCCAGTTTGAGTATCAGAGCGTGTTCCAAGGCAGGTGCTGGTGAGACCCAACTGTCTGTCTGCCAAAGTTCCTTCTGTCCCCCTCCTTATATGAAGGCCCATTTGCGGTCACCCCCCGCCCCACCCCCGTGCCCCCATCCTACCCCCAGCCTCATGCCACACCAGTCACCACACAGACCTTAAACCTGGACACCTCGTGACACGAAGGTCTCAATACTCCCACCCCCACCCCCATCCCACCACCTTGGGTATACCTTGGACCTCCTGTCTCCACCTCCACCCCCCTAAAGCCCCACCCTACCCCCATCCCACTACTATGTCACCTCTATAACCAGTAACCCCCTCAGCGCCCCCCGACACCCCTATCACCACCATCCCGCCATCATTCCTTACCTGAAACCCTCCTTCCTTCCATCCTCCCATTGGCTTCCAGTATGGCCCTGGAGTCACTCGAGTGTGACGCTGCCAGCAGCAGCAGCAGTGACATAGCCCCCCCCCCCCCCCCCCCCTCTCCAAGCAGAGTTCCCACTCTTCTTCTCCATACAGAGGAGCCGTGCCACCAGCATCTCCACGTCTTCACATAGGGGCGGTGCCGTATGTGTAGTTCCGTTACGACAGGCCGATTTAGACCTAATTACCGCCTCCCTGTGGTCGTGTTTAAACCGCAGTGCAGTGATTACTTTACATGGAGCTGCCACTGATCTTAAAATTGCTTCAACCAGCATCTGAATCTGGCGTGTAAGTCATTGACGTACAACCAAGGCGGGTACCAGCCGGAAGTGCCACCGCCATGCATGTAGCAGATTGCAGCATGTAAAGCCCATTTAAAATGGACCCATCGGATTTCTGGGGTTTAGTTGATAAGCACACACGCAAAATTAATGCTAATTATGTGGACCAGCATATTGGAATAGGTGGTTATTGTGGCAATGAATTAACATGTAGAATGGATGATAATTGAAAATCAGAGATCATGCATGTTGAATATTGATAACAGGAACTTAAACTCTTTGCTTCAAGCTTTGTTTTATTCATCCTGCAGAATGATCAAGCTATCAGAGTTGGTCTGCATAGTGGCATATTCTCTGCCATTGATTTAGCCAATGCATTTATTTTGCACGAATAAATTGGTTGTATCGTTTCGAATAACAAAATGGTCGGCACAGTCTTTTTCTTTTAATGAACTACATGTGATGCTTCTTTGAATTACCTCTATGTAAAAGTATCCAAAGGCAAAATAACCATTATGATAGAAAAAACTGTGTTTCTGTTAGATATGAAGGTATGATTATCATTTCACGCCATGCGAGGATATACGAGTGTGCATGTATGTGAGAGAGAGATCCGCCATGGGGAACGATCCTCAAAGGTTACAATATTTTACTCTTAAGATCACTTAAAACAATCAAAATTACATGTATATTGATTTTCCATGATTATGCTATGGTAGAAACATAGTTATAGGTAAGTCCAGTGGTACTGTTAAAACTCTCATGTAAATTAATGGGCTACTATTGTGAAAATAGTAACTATTATTACCCCAAACTAATTCTTCAACCACTATTCTCTCTGTAGAGCACGGAAAAAGCAATAATGACAACAGGGCATATAGGCTATATACGAAAATATGATTAAGGGTCTTTAAAATTCAAAAGGTATTTTTCCCATATCATCAAAAATGTTTATCAAGAGGCTCATATTATTGTCTTATGATTAAGGCTTATTGTCCTTCGTCATGCTCGGTTTGATTTTTAATCTAAAATCATGCATATGACATTTTATGTAATTCCGTGCAGAATACTCTTGCCCCTTTTCTGACCAGATTTATGGACCCGTAAAACTTTGATAACATGGTTGGTTTCTTTTTCTTTAATCAGCTTTATTATCCTTACACGATACAAATAGGCAAACAGCCTGTTTTCATTGCCACATCAGCATCAAATCAGTTTGATACAGACAAATAGTATGAGAAGATGACTTTGTTTTAAGATATACCCAAAACAATAACCCACCCACATATGATAAAACATTTTTTAAAAGGAACCATTTCAATCAGAGATCAATAAAATGAAGTTTACATTGGTTTGCTATTTAGATTTTACAAAATGGGCAACAACATTATATTCTTTTTGGATAATCTTTTAAATTTGGATTCTGACAGTTCAGATCAATCACCTACTGACAAGCTATTCCAACACTTGGCACCTTGGTATAAAATACTTCTTTCAAATGAGGTGTTTTTGGATAATGTTCCTTTAAAACAACATCATAACAAAGTTTTTGACAATATTTACGTACAATATGCTTGAATTCATTTTACACAGCATACCAAACATTAAATCAATATTTAATCTCGTAGTCTCCATCCTGTCTCAATTCCAAATTGACATGTGGATAGAGGGTAATTGTAACCAGATTGTGACAGCTTTATTTTCTCATCTTCTCAGACGTCGAAGATGAAGCTTAATACCGAGTTCACTAAACCAAAGATTGCTGAAGTGCACCAGTCCAAGAGGCACGGCAACAATTGAACAGGAAAGCAGGAGAGAAAAGCGCCGCCAAAACTAGGGCCGGTATTCAGTGGTCAGGGGTAATTAGTCGGACCAGGGTCCACACATTCAGTGGCCAGGGGTAATTTGGGGCCACACATTCAGTGGCAGGTGACACGTGCAGGGCGCGTGCAGCAGGGCGCCCCCACTGACCGGGGTCTGCATTCTGGTGGTCACAGACCTGCATGGGCTATTCAATATGTGAGCGGAAAATAAGACGGTGCATGTCTCTGGATTAATAGAAATACACATAAATCTTTATTTTTGTCACCTCATCGTTCCATTACAACTTGTTACATTCCTTTATCTAATATGATGTTATATTGATGTTTCAGCTGTGATGTTCCATGAATTTCTGCAGTGGATAAACATGTATACATACGTACTTTTATTGTCTACCTTGTGTAACTAGAATTTCGTATTGACTTATGTACGTGCATAGATAAAAGCCTTATATGGGCCGCTTTAATTATAAACTTTTAATTATTTCGTGGTAGTCAACATTATAGTTTGGTGTTGGCCTAGATTTGCTTTTTGCCCTAAATCAAATCATAGTAGATTCATTAGAAACCCCATGTTAAAATGTATGAAAGTTTAGAACAATTTACATTTGGAAGTTGTTCAATGTATAAACAAGTCATCTTTCAAATCAACTCTTAACCCTTTCCACCCGCCGGATGCATTACGGCATCGCCGCTGAAACAGCGCTGGATGCCTACAAGCATCGCCGCTGAAAACACGCCCGATGCTTTCAAGCATCTTTTCCCCGGATTTTGCTTGATTTTCCATAAAATCGCTCAAAAGTCAACAGAAAAAGCCAAAATGACCTAAAATTTCCACAGATTAAAGCAAAATATCAAAATTTCATATTTTCTTGAGATTTTTTTTGCTGTAACCATGGCAACAGGGAGCATCACGGGGATGTCAAGCGGCCGGGGCCTGAGGGAGCATACACTCCCCGGCGTAGTCATTATCATTTGTGCAAATAACACCGGATTTCAGCTTAAAATCCATCAATTTACACTGGATTTTCGAAATACACACAATAAGTAGTATCCTACCTTCCTAATGTGATCTCCATTATGGTAATAAATCCAATATTTTTTGCATTTTCGACCATTCCCCCCCCCCCCCCCTCCTCCTTGTTCGCCGATTGACACCATCCCGGCGAGAGCGGTGCAACTTTCTAAATTCTGTGATGGTTTTCTGCTCGAAATGCGATAAATACCGCACGTCCACTGAAAAACTGGATATCCACGTGATCCTTGACACATATTCTCCCTTCCTAACGCAAAAATAATGGTGAAAATTGCGGATTTTCGTGAAAAATGACGCAAATTCGTGCGGACATCCTGCTCCCTGACTCGCCGACCGCCCAGCGATCGGCGGAATGAGGTCAAAGGTGGCGTTATCTGACGGGTACTGCGAGAACTAATTGGCGCTGCAGGTCGCGGTTTTCCCGCTAGGGGCGGCGGGTGGAAAGGGTTAAACAATATACAATGTATTGAGAATCCCTAACGTCCTACTGGTAGGACACCTATACCATGGGTTTTGTGCTACTTGTTAAAGTTAGTCAAAATATTAATACAATCTAAAATCTTAGTGTAAATATGACCTCAAGATCATAGATCATGAAAACATTCCAAATAAGAACATATACCACACAATGCCCTGTTGCCATGGCAACAAACAATGAGGTAAATTGACAAATACAGATGATAGAAAATTTGAAAAATCAATGTATATTATTCCTATGATATAATACATATTTTGGGACAAAATTTGAGTTTTAGATAGACCTTATGGAGCTCCATATGCATGCTAAATTTTATTCAAATCAAATAATAATGTCCAGAGATGTTAAGAATTTTCAATTGGCGTCCTACATGTAGGACGTTAGCATAATCCACTACCTAAATTTTGTGCCTTGCATTAATGTGGATACTACATAATATAGCATTATTTTAAGTTTTTGTCATCAAGTATTCACACATTTCGCATACAAAGTATGTAATAGATGCCCTTCAAAGTCCTGTATTTAGTACTTTAAAGCTCTTTCTGAATTTTAGAACAAATTTTTATTTTGTCTTAACCCTTTAATGATGGATAAAGGCATATTATCATAGGTAACCAATAAATTGGGATTTTGGTTACCATGGTAACCCCAAAAATAAATAATAAATAATTTTTTCGCACCCTCCAAAAGTGAATTTCATAACAATGAGTGGCTTTCCATTAAATGGATTGCTAGAATACTTATTTTTAAAATTAATAGTATGATTTATTTGTTATCATATATTTGCTAATAAGGCTCTTTTAAGCATTAGCAAAGGGTTAAATACTATGGAAATTGCGGTAGTGGATTATGCTAGCGTCCTACATGTAGGACGCCCCATATCTCAGCTTCTACTATAGCTAGAGACCTAAAATTTTGTATGTGACTTATTATCTCATATATAGTGCCAGATATAAGATATTTAGAGTTTTGGATCATAATTGGCACTTTAGTATAATTTGGGCCAATCAGAAATTGGTACAGATTAGTATAAATATCTTTTTACATCACATTCTTATTTACATTTCATCTTTTATGTTATCATCAGATGTATCGAATGTTATTATCCGCTCATATTACCCCTACATATAATGTATATTCGAATGTAAGTGGAGGTAATAGGAAGACCGGCTATGCCGAAATTATTGACCCCAATAAAAAACAATTAAAAAAAAAAAATCTTTTCCACCTGTTCAACAATTCATTTCATGACATTCTTTTCTGAACTATTTGATGGGGACTTTTCGGAAGTCGTGTCAGCGTCGATTATCACGGTCAATTAACTACGAAATTCCTTTAAGGGCGGCAGCCCAATAAAAAGAGATTTAGAGCTAGGTTTGGGTTAGAATGGAAGTCACACCGGCTTGAAACAGAATCAGCATTGGACAATTGTGTTTGAAAGCTGTGAACAACAAATTTGAGAAAGAGATAGTCTCTAAAAAAAGACTAGCAAAACTATATTTTTATCAATATCAAAATGCAGGAATTTACTTTTTCTATAGAGCATAGCGAGTATTTGTACAGATAATTATGTCTTTTGGGAGAAGCTGCGGAATCAGAGGAACTCTGAGTTGTGAGTTCACTTCCCTGTCAGTAGCTGAAAAGTAAGTCTAAAGCTCAAAAGATAACACCACTGCCAGGACAGGCAAACAGGTATACACTATCCTCTCATTGGCAGAATGGAAAGTAAAGTACACGTGTATACCCATATAGTTGAGTATCTCTTTTTTGTGTACGGAGCCATATCAGTATTAATTTACTATTGTATAAGGAAAACCTTGGTTACATTGTACATTGGGGCAATGCATCGATATATGTATCAGTCATCACACACTGCAGGCAAAGTGCCCAATCCGATGTTGTATATCATGTACATCCATATTAATCTTATGATGAAAACGTTGCTGCATATCGATGGCTAAATAACTTTTGATGATATCCACACGTACAATTCGTTTTGCTAGTTTTGATGTATAAATCGAATAAGGAAGGCCCTTTCAATTGACGGAATACCTGTGCGCCATATCATACACATAGATTTTTTGCATGATGATTTTGATGTCGATTATTACGGCTTGACAATATATTCTAATGTGTTTCACGTCAGGGCTTACAAACGTAGATCATGAAAGCAATAACAAAAAGCATAAATTAATGACTCTAGATTTTACATCCAGTTAAAACTCTAAGAAGCGTTATACATTTGGCGGTTATTTCTATTGTTCTGAGGGAAATAAAATCTATAGAATTTGTGTTATCTGTATTCCAAAGCTTTTTACAATGTGTTTTGTATATGACGCGAGAAGTCATAAAGGAAGAACTTTAATAAATTGCTTCAGACCATAGCGTACAAAAGTTAAACCATATCTTCAAGTTTATCTTTGACAGTGTCAGCCCTTCACCTGTCCTGTTTTCAACTTGCTATTATACATAACCACGTCGCCCCCAACCCTCACCCAGGCATACCCTCACCCCCTCACCCCTTACATACATACACACGCACGTTCTGTATGTTCCATATTTAAGCCAAATACGTACAACAAAGAAGTCATACCCGTGTGGCAGTCGGACCCCCTCCCCTCAACCGTCTTCCCCTTCACCCCTTAGCCTTCTGCTCCGGGATCACTTTTCCCCTGGTGTGCCGCCCTCCGCAGCTGGCGCCATCTGCCCTCCCCACCCTGACCCCTATGACCTCTGGGGGGCCCAGATGCCCTTTTCCTCCCCCTGCACGCGCCGCCCTGCCAGGTGAGAACTCGAATTTACCTGTGCAATTAGACGCGCAACTCAGTCAATGCTATCGGTACTCTTTACTATGCTTGGCCAACAGGGCAATCAGGTATGATGTATAGGCATATAATTATGATGTATAATTATGTTCATCCGTATATCCTATCTCATATATTTTTTAGGCTTATTCCCCATCAGAGAAGAGACAATATAGAGCATTGCAAATAGTACATTAATGTACAACATAATATGAGTATGTATCCGAATATATGAGTCGAATGGATCTTCTATACGAGTAAGTCTAATGAATCAAAAACATCATGGCGATGTCATCTATCAAGCCTTATGTTTTGTTGGCAAGACAAAGGAGTATGGTTTCATAATCAAAAATAGTTTCTCGAGAAATCAAATAAGTAAGCACTTGAAGATAGAGGAGCCAATCTGTAATTATTGCTAAATATCCGTAGTACTGTTGTAATACGTATGGCAGCTTAAAAATTGTAAAGCATTTATGATCCGACGAGGGGACAGGGTGCTCTTTGTGGTATTTTCTCTAGTTTAAGTATTAATGTTCCAACCTTTCAACTGATACTAAGCATATATAGGAAAATGGATAAAAGCCTTATTATTCGTTATGTATTGACCTTGTATATTGATGATTATGAATCATGATAACTGTAAAACAAATAGAAAGAGAATTGTATAAATAAACTTTGATCTAGAAATAGTGTTTTCATTCTGCTTTCAACGTGAATATTTTCTCTTTGTTGTATAGAATCCTTAAAATCTAGTTTCCATGGCAACCGAATGAATCTATATATAACAGTAACCATCATTATTGCATGGCATCAGCTTCTTTCAGTTAATTAGGATAATAATATGACAGATTACTCATTGCTTTTTTGACAAAATCAAACACCCTATGTATCAAGGTACTTAGTGTAGCAAATCAACATATTTGGAATATTTTCCTTTAACAATTTGCTTAAAGTCTGCTTTCTGAAGATTTTGAGTATCCATGCTAAGCTTATTCCATAATATTGTATGTTATACCTGTGTCCTATCCAGAAATTTGGTATACTTCCATCTAGATTATTTATCTATTAAGATTATTGTCAGCATACATATAGACCAGATATTAAATCATAGTATGTATGCCATTTACATAATTATTAAAAACTATGATTTGATTCAGGATCGTAAGTGCTAAGACTCCATACAACTGTAACGTCTGGAAGATCAGACAATCCCGAAGACGACAAAAACAAATTATTTAAAAAACAAAACAAAAACAAACAAGGGAACTCACCTTGTTGTCGGTCTAAAAGAATAATCAAATTTTATTAAATAGATTATATATGTCTACATTATTTCCCCCTCCCCTCCATCCTCCTAGCCTGCACAACAGGGCGCATGGCCGCTCATGCACTGAATATTCGGCTAAATAAAACATTTAATTTTGAAAAGACATTAATATAACCAACAAAATCTCCATGCATCGAGACTCTCACAATGTCATGACACTGTTAAATACCATTCCCAGCATTTAAAATCCGCTCATCCCATCCAGTACGAGTTGGTGGTTTGGGTTTACGGGGTCATCCCACAAGGAGTATAAATCAGTCCCCCGGCTCTTCAATGCGGGACGATGCGGGTAGGGGGAGGGGGCTGCTCTTAATTAGTCAGTTCACTCGGACGAAAGGACCCAACATAATTAACAGCGTTTATCTGAGGCAGATTCCGAGAAATAAGAGCCTGAATTATCGAAGTGTTTCATTGTGTTAGTTTCAAGTGGTCTTAAAAGGTCTGCAGTTTGATATAGAAAACCCATGGGAACACATTGGCAACACTCTCTTACCGTGTTGACGATGTCCATAATCGGGTCTAGGCTTCAATGTTGGTGCAATTTTAAACAAAACTCTCAAATATTTAAGAGAAAGGGAGGACGCCCCAACACTCTTAATCCAGGAAGATCATAACCAGAAAACATGATTGTAATCACTGTTCAGAAAAAAAAGAGAAAAGGTTGAATGTAGTATTGAATAATGTGATGAGGATTAATGAATGATGATGATGAGTGCTACTCCATTCTTCAATTACAAAGGTTCCTTTGTATTTTGTATAGCTCTTACTTCACAAAGTATAGCTAGCTAGATTACTACCCTGCCATATGACATACACAAAACCTTATGCGTAATCAAAGGTAACTGCACGCACACCATACTCATTTACATTTATAAAAGTAGTCAAGAATTTCAATTTCTATTTTAATTTTACCTATATCTCCAGTCCTTTCTATGAATATACCACAGTTATCATTTTACACCCAATGCAATATTAAATACTAAACAACTAGTCAATACACAAATAAGATACATCATAGAGCATTATACGTTCTTTCCTTTTATATAATCCAATCCCCTATATACATGGTAACAACAAAGTTTCACACATGATGCCACTTCTTAGTATGAAATTCCTTTAAAGTTACATATGCCAAAGATCCCAAATTTATGTACAACATAATGCCCTTAATGCTCCAGAAGAAACTTCCCTCAGTAAGAAGCAAGCACTTGGTCAACATACAAGACATACTAAGCTACGTCACTGTACTTGAACCCAGTGTTCGCGTCGCAATACAAGTCTGATCAGTTAATCCATATCACAATACGGGATTTCCGACCTAGTGAAAGTGGGCGGGGCTTAGGGGTCTGGAGCTGGTTCCCAGCCTGTTTCAGGGCAGGAAGGTGGGGCAGATCTGGTATGTTTAGTATGGCTGGAAGAGCCTTTTGGTCAAAAAGTCACACTTAAAATGCTGTATTTAGATCCAAATTTTTATAGCATAAAGACTATATCTTATCATACAATGTCTTGAATTTGGATGGTATAAATCTTTAAAAACATGTTGAAAAAATGCAAAATATTTAAAGAAATTGCCCTCCAGAACAGCTGTTACTTTGATCTGACCCCCCTCTGGGCCCCTGCTGTGCCGAAAGGGGATGGCCCTATTTACATTAATTACCTTCATGCATGCTTTACTAATTAAGTCCAATCACAGGCCATCTATGGGGTCAAGAGCACCATTTGATTTAGATTAGCACCAGTGGGGGACATATAACATAACACTTTTATGACTTAAGACAAATAAACCCTGTCTCCCTCCGTGTCCCCTAATTGGACACAGGAACCCCCAAATCTGCCCCCCAGAACCCAGGCTTAAATCTGCCCTCCCTTCCTGTGCTCAGACCCCCTGAGGTAGGCCGTTTTGGGGGGTGATTGGGGAACTCAGAAGTCGCGTATTGGGTCATCATACATTCTCATGTACAGCATGAGACTTCTATACTGATGTCTAACATGTCCACAGGCTTGCCATTAAATCCACAAGTAGCAATTACATATCGCAGATACACAGTGTACCTAGACAAGTACCAACTATGTATGTACTGAATAGTTTCCAGAAAATCTCTTACAGCAAGCATCAGTCTCTAATCAATTAATTGTATGTAAACACTATGGTCACCATACAAACCATACAGATCATTTCTTTTTACAGTACAACCCTGGCAGAGATATACATAGCACCTTTTGGTCATCTTACATGTATTTGACGAATCAGCATACTCATGGTGAGTCTCTGGCGAATCACTGTACTTGCCATTTCAACATATAGGCCTATAAGGAACACAAAGGGGAGAACGATATTTTCTAATACCATGCTATATTGATGCATGTATATACATACGGGTAGGATGTATTGGCATAGCACATAGCACAGTAACATCATAACCCTAATAGTGATTTAACTCCTAATTAAAATTTAACTTTGGTGGTCGATCTTTGAACCTCCTCTGGTAACCTGTCCCAAATTGATATCCCTCGTGCAAGAGGACTCTTCAGATACTTCTCATATCTTCTTAACGGGTTTTTAAATTTAATTTTGTTTCTACTACGTAAATGTATGCTTGGTCGATGTTCATCTTGTCATGGAAATACAATAACACAGGAATAAATAAAGAACATCCTTTCATGTGAGTGTTATGTCTTACATAATACTGGAATTATTATTATGTATTGGACGACAGCAGTTGATTGAGGAGGAGACTGCGATAGGAGCTAGCTATTATCCAAAGGCAAAACAACCTCTCAAAAGTAACCTTAACATTAATGGATAATTAACCGCATAAAGTTCAGAAAATGCTATTAGAAAAAACATTAAACTTTGAAAGGCAAAAGTATACAATCATAAAAGAGCAATAAGGGTGGAGTTGCAACTTTCTGTACATTCGACATTCGACCTAACTTTGTGTGGCAAAATGGTCAATAAATTTTAAAGAGTATAGAAACAATTTAATATCGATTTGAAGAGGGAAAATAAATAATTATGGGTACCCTCTAAATTTTTGCTTCGCCATAGTTCATAGTGATATAATTATGAAGTAATGCTTGCCAACCCACATTCAACAGAATAAAATCAATGGAGATGTTGAAAATAGCAAACTCGACAACAGTGTTGGTGGAAAACTTCTGTTGATTTACTTTTTCTCTTTTTAGCCCTTCGAACATAGCCTATAAACCTTAAAAATCATTATGGTTAGGCAATATTTAAACTGATATATTATATGGTCTGCATATTCCTGTCACAGTGTGGTTTTGCTTCATGAATTATTTTGTTCAACCCCAATGGTGTGCCTAATGAGAAGGGCCTTGGCAGACATGGGAAGAGCTACTAGGTTGGTTTTTGGATGACAATCCAAGAGATGGTATCTAATCTATTGTATAGTCTTTATACTTGGATAACATATAACAATAGATCTTTATATGAGGGACATTATTTTATTGACAGTGGAATGGGGCTCTCAAGTGTTCCTTGCAACCCTAATAAAACTTTGAAGTCACCAATTTTTAAGAACATACACGAATATCAGAAAATAAGAGTTTGTATTGTTTCTTGATCAGTATTTGTGTGTGTAATTATTTGGTTACTGTGTACATATTTACCTAAATCAGATTTATTGACAAAAATTAATGACGATATTTAATGTGTATGCACACGGCCATTAAGTATATTACTTCTATATGATTAAATCACCTTTTCATGGTTAAGTATCCGGTTTCCCAATACTCTTAAATGATAACTCGTAACTGCTTCCATAATTGATAATGTCTGAATTCATGGATCTAAAAGCAGGTCGCTTTGACATAGACCTGTAGGGGGCAGCATTCGCAACCCAACCTCTCCTACAGAATCTGTCTCAGGGAGGAGCCACATGTCCTATACCACATGTCCTATAATTCTGACCAGGTGGGGATGCATCAGATACTATAATGTACTGCATGTTTTAATAAATAAAACGTAGTGGAAAAAGCCCCCTATTATATCTTATATTTTTCAGTTCTTTAATTGGTAAGTAGCCGTAACAAACTCGGAATTGACATAGTTAACAGAATAATAAAGAGCATGTTGATCTAGAGCTACTGTGACTAGAGTGCTTTTTAAGAACTGTAGTGTACATGCAGTTCTTTTAGATCTGGATACACAGTTACCTTCTGAGACGATTGGTCTCGTAATGCTATCCATATCGTTAATGAGAGCATATACTGCTTATTTTACTGTATAGGCGGGTTTCCACAGAATGACAAACATGAAAAACCAGCGTTAACCCTTTCTAACCACAGCGACTATTGGCGCCAAAAATGAGGCCTACTGAAAAGGCATACATTATTCTATTGTAATTGATGCCCTGTAAATCGCCTAACCATTGATGTTAATAAGAAAACTAAATATACAGTATTTGGTTATAAACGTTCTGACATTGTATATCATAGAAAGATTTGTAATGAGTTGGAAGATATGAGAACTTATACATAATTATCTAAGTGTTGAAATTGAAAGTAGATTACGATTTGATAAATTTGCCGGAACGTATGGGAATACGTTCACTAAAATTAATGCATCGCACCTGACATGGTAATTTCCATGGTCAGCCGCACACGTTTGAATATGACTGTTACATCCTAATGTTTTGTATTTATTCAACACTAAACATAGGAACCATTACAACTTCAGAGGTGTCCGTTTAGACCCTACATAATTTGGATGAAAAATGCATAGTTCTTCCCAAAGTTTCCAAATAAACCCATTAATATTAGAACATTTCATAATATTATAGTCAAAATATCTGCCAAGGGTAATGATTCAGTAGACAATATACCCTCACAACAAAATCATGTGGGAAATTAGATCAGGTCTTCTCTGGTATAGAATGCATAATATCATGTCCTCGTTTCCCCCTTCTCCTTAAGAACATGTTTGAATGACATACTGTTGAATTGAACATAAACTATATCATTAGGTGGCTTTTCAAATGTTTTCTAGAGGAAAAGAACAGTAGATTAGCTGATTCAGTGGAACATCTCTAATTTTCAACTATAAACAATTGTGAATAAGGAGAATATTTCTATCTGGAAGGAACTAATAATCATCATGCGTGATGTCTGTTGGGGGGGTGACATACCCCCCCCCCCCCCTGGGTGCGGGCCTGAATTATGATATACCGGTCTAAATCGAAGACCCAATTAAGAGATCGCATGACCTAAGATCTAAACACTGATAATCTCTTTCAAGATAACTGTTTCAGTCTCAAAAGATATGCGGTTTCTATCGTGTAACCGGTGAATACAACTTTTAAGCCTAGGACACGGGCCGGTTACTATGCCGAAACCTTGGCAACAGTCCATTAATTTTTGTTGACTGTCACTACATAATATCAGCCTGCCAATGCTTTAGAATTTACTTGATATTATCTAAACTAGTAAGCACATGAGAAATGACAAGCGGTCACACAGATTGGTTTTTATCTTCCTCCTTTTGAAATCAGAATCATGTACATAATCTCTACAGAAAACCATTCCCATTCTTTCAGATGACTAGTCATATGACACGGTGTCTGGAAAGCTACAAAATAACACTTACCTGTTCGCAAAATGTCATCTCTACTCGTCTCACTGATATCTGGTTTTGAAATCCTAATTTTATTAATTGTAGGAGTTATTGTGATAAGCTGGACTTCATAGAACATTTGTGTACCTTAAATGCCCAATATTACTCAGAATCTCAGTTTGTATTGAATGAGAATAGCGAATGCATGGATTGGATATATCTGCAGCTTGTCCGAAAGGTATTCGCCACGCTCTCACGAAAGAGGTATTATTGTAGTCTTTTTGAATTGCAACACACTGTATGTATCATACCTGTGAGGACTCTGATTTTGGCTTTGTGCACATGTACATGTATACATCATAGTTCTTGTATCATTGTTTACACCCACCACATAATCTAGTCACCCACCAATACTCACCAAGCAATTAGGCCTACATTAGGCATATACAATCAGTGAACTGATTGTATTCATTATGATGTTTAGATTCCCCTCATGGTACATAGTGCTTTCTGCTAAATAGAGATTTTTATATTGCTTGTAAGACGTACACATGAAGGTACAACTTAGAAAATCAGGTGGGCGCCATAATGGTGATTGAAATTATTATTCCCATTTCTAAGCGGGTAAAACACCTACAATATAATTATAGCTACTCAAAATCTACATGAAGCAAACTTCATAATCAACCATGTGATCATCAAAATCTGGTCACATGACCCTATCTGTTCAAGGCATATAGGGCTTCACTACGACTGGCTCGGATTGGTCCTAAGGTTGCCTTGTCCTGTTTTTTGAACAACGTTTATTTATAATACAACAAGTGCCTTTGGCGAATTCAGCAAAATCCAGTTGTAATAAATAGAAATTGGCTCTTCCTTTCAAATCTGTTAACTTACAATGATGACTACATTTAGATTGATTAATGAATTCTCTGATGGATCCATCCTCATGAGGATTCCTAGTCCACAGGCATACATAAATGTCTACATAGTGGTTACTGAATAGATGTATGTCTGCATGGTGGCTACTCTGCAGACATGTATTGCTGGTTCCTAGCAGTTCCTCTAATTCATTGCATTGGCATGAAAATAGCTGGAGGGAAGTGGCATATCAGCCAATCAGAAGGCTAGTGCTGGTGTTGCCACCTAGCTGATTTGGGCAGAGTAACATAGAGTAAAGTACACCTCAGCCAATCAGATTGCTGCATTCTGTGGATTCCTAACATCTAGTGTAACATAGACCGACCTGCATATGTATTTTGATACTGACCTCATGAAATTAAGCAAAATGTATTTACCTTTATCTATCTGAATAAGAAATTATAAATCTCAACAAAAATTAGGGGAATGCTAATGATACAATGGACTATTTATTGACCCTTCAAAGTGTGCTTGCAGTGCACAGATGGGAGAGTCAGTTAGGCCCATTCAAGCATCTGTTCAAGCTAGACAATTTTGGTCTGTTTTTGGGAGACTTTTGCACATGACCCACCTCTAGATTCCCACAGTTCTTTATATAAAGTCTAAATACTACCAGAAATGTAACATAAACCTTACAATATAGGAGGTCTAAATGGGAGGGGGGAGGTCCCATTGTCGGACGTCGAATAAAATGACTCTGTTTCTGTGCTGAATTTAGGAAAAGCCCATGTCGAATGTCATTAAGTCTCTGTTGCCTGTCGATCTTTAGAATAAGCCATGTGACCATGTTGAACTTAAGAATAGTCCCTGTCGCATGTCACTAGGCAGAAAATTGGCCATGTCGCTGTGTATAAACCCATAATATACATCTGTGTGGGACGCTTCAAAATCATCCACTTATTTATGTGCTCATGACTGCTTGATGGAGGAGTGAATTCAGGATTTGCCATTCCGCCCCTGGATCCGCCCCTTTGTCACATACATGTAGTATCACTTCTATGTCAAATGTAAATAGTGTTTTCACTGACACCAAGGGACTAGTATTTAAACTTCATGGTGTGCATGTTATACCTCTTTGGCCTGACCTACACTTATCTTCATCCAACCAGTATGAGGACATTACAACGCAAATTGTTGTTAATGGAATATAAATATATGAACACTTAAAGGAATGTGGGAACACTTCAAACGGGTGGAGAAATAACCTTCTGGTCCAAAGTTATTACATTTCTATCATTTACTATAATTAGATATGCCTCCTTTTCCTTACTAAATATGGTAAAGTTCAAGTTGCCGTAACATGGAAAGTAATATGATAATCTTACTTTTTCTTATCTACAGATATTTTCTACCTAATATTCTCAGGAATTGAGGGTTGAAGGGCTTAAAGTTTGCAAATTCGAATACCTTCAGAGGTTCATTCCATAAAGTTTAATTTAGGTCAATGGTAAAATATAAACAATGAAAGATTGGAATAATTCTATTGTTGCCCACTTCAAGAAATGCGGGTGCACTCGTATTGGTTTCTGATAGTTTTAAGCTAGTCCTAATTAAAATCATTTAACATTATAGTTCTATATACACACTTGGAATAAACTGTGTTGACGAGGTCGGGTATGTGTTCCCCATCCTATAGCGCTACCACTGTTGACTGTTGTGTTCAAAACACAGGAAGTAACCAACTTCCACAACCATAGCAATGCATGGGTTGCTAAGCAATCTCCATGCCTGCGATGGCATAGCTGTTGGGAGGGCCATTGGGTGCTTGGCAACTGATAGTTACATAGCAACTGGTCATAATTTTGAATCGCATTTCAACAGTATCTATAAAAAATTCTCATTTAAATTATTTCAATTTGCAAAACTAAGTAAAATCATAACCAAATCAACCCGTATCCTTGTGTATAAACAAACAGTGTTACCACTGGTTGAATATACAAGCTTCATGTTGAATTTATGTAGAACCAAAGAGCTTGACAAGTTACAGAAACTCCAAAATAGAGGTCTGAGAAACTGTCTAGACATACGAAGGCCTATTGATATGAATACCTGTGTATTACATGATTTATGTCATATACACACACTTGATAAGCGAAGGAAAGTACAACTGCTTTGTATGATGTTTACTTTAAAATTTAACATTTCAAATTTATACTCTTGTCCAAGACAAACCCGGTTGCAAAATGGTATTCAATTCCATGTAGATATTGTGCGTATGGGTATCTATGAAAGAAGCCCATATTACATGGGTGCCAAGTTGTGGAATAACCTTCCACTGTATATTAGAGGCCTACATCTAAAAACTGACTTCAAGAAGGCCATTATTAACATTTTGTAAAGTCTAAACGATCATTGAGACTGACTTTGGTATATATGTCAATGTGTGGTTATAACTGAAAAACAAAAAATAAATAAAATGAATTATCATTAACAATATGGTTTGCTCCTAGATGCTGATAACAGCTATAGTAGCAAACTGTTTACTGTATCTATTGACACTATTACCTGTTATAATTATACTACTGTATTGTACCTATACGGAAGATCATTTACTGTCAAATGAGTATGGTTAAATAAATTAAAAAAAAAAAAAAATTGGTATTGATAGTGAGTTAAGAGGCCTATCCCCCTTTACCATCACTCATAATAGTGACACCACAGAAACTGTCTAAACTTGAAGGCTTTACTATAACAGTCTTAACATTTATCTGCTCACCACCCGACAGTAAATACCTCCCACAAAACTTCTGTGCTCTAGTAGAACCAAGACCAAATGTGATACATGTGAAATATTCATAAATAAAGTGGTCAAAGCGGGAAGTAGAATTTTGACACTTTTCTTGTCTGTTCACCTTTAAACGACTATTCAAAGACTGCTCCTGAATATGTTTATGAAGTGCTGTTTATTCCGAAAGCATGTGTTTCGAGATTAGAAGCATGTAAGATTAAAATAACTAACCGAGGACAAATATTTGCTTGATTATAACCAAGATTAATCTGTTGGCTTGTTGAAAGACTGTGTGAGCAGCTTAACTGGTCTCGGTGACCCCGAATACCACCTTTGTCATTTCCTCGTCACTCAGCCTTTGTTGTGTTAAGACTTTTTACACATCCCAGAAGAAGTTACCACATTGTCGTCACCATTCCATATGGTGACCTTTCAGTGTCGGTTCGGGGTTGACCAAAAACTTGAGAAGGCCTGTCTTCATTGATTAAGTTAATGAGCATTATGACACCAGGGTGGCATGCCCTCAGCTGCACATCCCTCTTTTAGTTAGTGTCGGCATGGGAAAAATTGTCATTAAATAGTTAAAAAATTATACGGAATTCAAAAGGGGAATTTTCTGACTCGGCGTTGGTTCTGCGTAGTGGGCCATCGATGTCATAAACTGCAGTTGCAGATCAAATTTTGGTAAACACTGAATGTGTAATGTTTAACATAATTTGTACCCATAGGGATGTCAAACGTAAGTGTGGGGCTTAGATTTGGGGATAAATACATATTATAACCTTTCACTAAATCTAACATAAGTATAATATAATGTAGAGGCCTATATTACACAGGGTATTGAAATATTTCAGAAAATATTACATTTAGTAATATCTTTAAGTATCTTAAGCCATAGCAACTATTATGCAAGAAATAAGCCCTTCAGTAATAAGTTAAAGCTAAATTATCAATGTCTCGTTCAAGATTTTGAGGATTATATATTCACTGTTTGTAATACTTGCCAAAGGTATTTAACTGGTGTTTATCCTTCAGGTGTGGAGAGCTACCATAAACACTGATAAAAGGTCATCATCCATTACCATTGACGTCATAGATCCCATGTGATACTTCTGTGTCTGTTGGATACAAATATTATACGTATGTACGTCTTGAATTTCTTCAAAAAGTTCATCCGATAGTTTTATACCTCGATATAACGGGCCTTTTTGTACCTTTGTTAAATCAGTATAGTCATGCTTTAATTTTACCGGAGCTACGAAGATTCATTATGGCTCTATATATGCTTCTATTTTCCAAACAGGCACTGTATTGAAACATAACCATTAATAAATGTTCATTTCTTCTATCTTGTAAAATATTTAAGTTATACCTTTTTAATAATACAAATTCTGCCTTCGAGTATAATCCTAACAGTTTCCAATTTTCCGCATAAAACGGCAATAGAGTCTATTTAATTTTTCTACCTTAATTTTTACACCCGATTCAGTTACATAATCAACATAATCAAAATGAGGTGGAATCATGGTTTTAAATAATAATTCTGCTTTTTTTCAATATAGTGCACAGACATGCTATTTAAACCTGATTTTCTACTATTCATAATCTAAAACACGTCTTTAGAAGTTTATCCATTGCATTAGCTCCTCTCCTTCCATCTACATGAAATGATCATACGCAAAATGTTTCTTGTGAAGGGGTCAACATGTTGTTATTACTATCAGATGTGGACCGTGATTCATCCTGCACCGAGGGTAAAGTGTGACATCAATCCTACTCTGTAAAGACACGATATATAGCCCTACATCTTAATATGTACTTCGAAATACCAACCAATCATTTCACAATATCTAAGATTTGACCTTTGCAGGAGGGGTCTCCAATATCAGTTGATTCAAACTCATTAGTAGGTCAGAGCATGATGGTTATGAGATGGGAATTCGAAATGGAGCATAGGAGCCATTTTCTTATCGCATTCTTCCATCCAAATCATAATACAAGTCATCAATTTCATTCAGTTTGGAAAATTTGGCATAGGGGCTGGTAATGCGTTTTACTAAAAAGCCAGTATTTCACACAGTTCTTCGATAATCCCTTTTCTTTATGTCTTTCAACTAATTTGTGAAGGAAGAAGCTGTAATGTAGCAATAAATTTAAAATACAAAGGGGCATTGAAAAACGGTTATAGAGCATCATTTTAATGCTTTCATTGTACATTTACACAACATTTCATAAATATAATGGTATCAAGAAATATTCAGAAGACGGTTAGATTTGAAGAGAAACATCCGGCATGAAAACCTCATTATTATCATTCCTGGTCTTATCTTACTTTATGTTTAGCTTTGCCTATTGTATAGTAAGTAAGGATAGTGGGCAGTCAGAAAGGAAATAAAGTAGATAGAATTTTAGAAAACAGAAAGAAGGGTGATCACCAAGCCATGTCACCAACAGAGTAATCATATAGGTAACCACGGTGAAAGCCATCAATAATTGAAAGTAGATAAATGAGCAGCAATGGGGAGGGAGTGAGATTGTAAAGTCTGTTTTCTGAGCACACATGTGGCATAGCACCAGCTCTCGATATGTTTAACTAAGGGAAAGAATGATATGCTGGTAAAGTGGAGATGGCATATTACAAAGAACCCAAGGGAAAAGATGAATGAAGAGACAGAACAACTTTAAACATATATGGAGCTTAGTGCAGAAGACCTTAATGTTGGTGGCATTCTGGTGACCAAATTCTAGTCAGATTATACCTCGACTAGTTAGGCTACTTATTGGAACATCTACCGGACATTAGGAGTATTACTAGTAACATCTGGCTGGATATACATATAACCAACCTCAAAGAGAGTACTCAGGCGGTTTTCACCCCTTGCCAGTACCCCGATATCAGCCTGAGACCAGGGTCCAAAGGGGGGGCCGAGGGCTGATAGTGGGGTCCCGGCGAGGGGTGATAACCGCCCGAGTGCTCCCTTCGAGGTTGGTTATGGATTTATTATACCTTTTTTGTTAGATCTGAGCTTCCAAGGAAGGATGCACAGCAATCAGTGATGGTGGGGCTGTGATGCTACACATTTTTTTAATGTTTTTTCATATAACTCTTTTGATATCCATCAAATCCAAAACATTATCAAATCCACACTATCAGCCCTTGGCTGGCCCTTTGGGCCTTGGCCTCAGGCTGATATTGGGGTCCCGGCAAGGGGTGATAACCGCCCAAGTACTCCCTTCGAGGTTGGTTATGGAATTATACCTTTTAAGTTAGATCTGAGCTTCAAAGGAAGGATGCACAGCAATCAGTGATGGTGGGGCTGTGATGCTACGCATTTTTTTATGGTTTTTTCATATAACTCTTTTGATGTCCATCAAATCCACAAACAGTAAGCAAGTAAAATGTAGCTAGGAATGTTGTGCAGATAATGCATATGTTAGATTTTTTTTATTTCTTAATGATTTCATTTTTTTATGAATTTAGGAAAAAAAGTTTCTGTATCGCCATGCAGGGTGATACGAGGCTGGTTATCACCCAGGTTTCTTTCGCCCTGTGTTAAACTCTTAACTACTAAACTTGTATCACCTTAAGGTATAATAAAGGGAAATACTACTCAGTCTACTAGAGAGGGGTGATAGACCTTGAGTGGGATGAACTTTGGATATGACTGATACATACAATCTGTGAGTGATTTGGCCAATACTTTACTTTGTGCGGTGAAGGAATGTATACTGCAGTTACCATAATATGTTCACATCCAAGGTAACTGCAGTTATATTATAATGAACTTTATTGTGCCTCTGCAAGTGAGTGTCTTCATTTAGACTTGAACTAACTAGATGAGGACTACAGTGGCGGATTTAGAGAGGGGGCACGGGGGCATGCACCCGCTCCGTTTTGGGCCAAAACTAGCTTTTTTTAATGTAAAATTCTGAAAAATTGGGGTGCGCCCCCCTTTCTATTAGCACGCACCCACCTTTTTGAAAAGCTGGATCCGCCACTGGACTATACGCTAATAGTAATCAATTAACTTAAATAATGTAACATTTGAACTTTATCTAGCATTTATTAAGACCACCAGTAATATTGATAACAAGAAATGGTGAAGTAACATAAGTTAGCATCTCCATTTATTTAAATCAGGGGTAACAGCATAACAATAAAATAAACCCCCACTGTTTACAATTATTTATACAGCATGAATTGATAGCCAACAATAGTCTATGAGTGCATTGTAAGTGCTTCGGAATAAACTGAATGCACCATTAACCACGATTGCATTGAATGTGCTTGAGGATACATATCGATAAGACCCTTTTTAACAAACATGTTGTTGGATCAGTTCAAATTATTCTTGTGTGTGAACACATTATTTTCTGCCATAGGCATAGGTATCCACAAGCTAGTAACACTACACGTGCAGATAAATGCTGAAGGCAGCGGAAATTTCCGTGACCTGTATACCTGACGTTTCCACTTCGACATGTGGAAATTTACCGAGAACTGTTTATGATGTTGGTCGAAGGCCAAGAAGATTAATTAGGGGTTTCCTGGCATATAAAACATAACTATCCACACATCATCAGCTTCAGACCAACCAAACCTACTGGTTATTTATAATGTTCGCATTCTGGCGAATCAACCATACCATGACATGTACTATGAACTTCCGGAATATATATCTACTGAAATAATGGTAGAATTGTCCTCAACAAGCGTACATGATCGTCAAGTACTGTACATGCATGCCATACTTGGTTAAGGTCCAGACTGTACGTTATGTCAGAAGAAAACACGTTTGCAAACACGGGTGCTAAGGTGCCACAGTTTGTACAGGGACGTATGAGCCGTGTCCATGGGCCTGTTATTTATCCACAAAGGGGGTAGATTCATGTAGGTCGTAGGTTGGGTGGGCTGACATGTGTGGCGTGAATGAGAACATGTATTGATCCAATCCACGAGCCCTGCCATGAAGGTTACATCTCTTTCACCGCTGCCAGCTAGGGCAGGTTCAAACCTGATAACTGGTGTTCCATACAGTGTAAACCCTGACCTTCTTGTTCATTTCACTGATCCATTAACTGTTTGCCTTTTTTCTGAATAAATGTCATTCTTTGTTTAGGACAAAATAAAATTATATTGCGATTGCACAACATTCCCATATTAAAATATAGGCTTCCCCGGTCAACCTATGAAATAAAAATTTAGTGACAAACCTAAAGGCCCAAGATTTGCCGGGGAAGCATGGCCATGCACGGATGTAGAAAGACACGGTTCTTTAGATGACGTCTAATGTGTCTGCAATGCTATTAATACAGTACAACTCTATTGATTTTTTTTCGCATACTGATCAATGGCCATCGACAACATCAAAATCCAAAAGCAAAATATTAGATTACTTTAAGTCATTCTGTGTAGCAAAGTCTCTGGTCATTGTTTTTAAAATTGTGCGTATTTTACTTATCAACGGTTTGGGCATAGCAGTTGACAATACATTGTATAAACATACCAATGAGACACTCTTACCGACAAAAATAATGTGTAGCCTGTGGAGTAAGCTACAGACTTCTTTTTAAGATACATGTAATAAAACTTCCGCATCTAGATGTAGATAATATGATGCAAATTGCAAACAGAGCAAAGTTTTAGATAAGAACATCGCTTACAGACACGAGCAAAATAATCTATCAGAAAATATCACATTATAGACATGATATAAGGCAATTGCGGTTTCCTTATTATAGAAAAAAGGGCGGACATGTGATCATGTAAACTTCTGCATTATAATATTCTTTTGTAGGAAACCTTTAAAATATGCAGTTAGATATGCACCATAGTATTAACTCAGTTTAGGAATCCCGTGAATGGGAAATAGATGGCACAACGTACTACAATCCTACATTTCATACAAAATACATAATTGCACCGGAGTAATTTGCGTCCCCTACATCGGCACTACTATACAGATATCTCAATAAACGGTTCACAATCTGATATTTTCATTCTACAATAGCCATGGAATTCAATCAATGTAACCGGTCATTCCTAGTTGTATTCTCAACCACGGTTTCTTAAAATCCATCATTTTGAAATGGCTCTGTGGCACACATACATATTATAGACACTGGTGGCAATACTACTACAAAGGTATCAGATGTCAATCCTTGAGATTTCCTACATGGAATTTATGATCATTTGGCAAAAATATTGTCTCTGCAGCGCGCTATTTGAGCGCATAATTGTTATAGGTCTATTATGAAGTTACAATGGAGGTTCAATTCACAAATTGTATGGAATTAACATCAAAATGTGCTACTAGATGTAGTTCATTTCTCCTAAGCAGTTGCACACAATAACACCATCAGTGAAATATGGCACAGCAACTACTTTGACAATGCCCTTAGGTGAACCCTGCGGTTGCCTTGAGTTTCATATTACACCTAGTTATGAGATACCAATAGCCAGGATTCGTACATAGTTCTTTATTTTGGGGTAGTTGCTGTGACATGCATTGGATCAGTTCACGTGAAATATCTACCTCTATTTACTGTATAATAAGGACTCATCAAGGTTGTATTTCTGATATGTTTCTCTTTTCTTGAGGTTGTTATTCAGTATTTGAGGCCAGGTATGCATGGCCTACTTTAAGTCGCATACGTACATGGACATGAACAATGTAATTGGGCGCTTATGTCAATATGTATTAACCGCATAATCATGAAAGTAGGTCTTCCCAACGGTCTGACGTTGCAGCTATACCTATGTTTATGTAATGCCCTGTTCTCACGAGGCGACTTTCAAGGAGCGGACACAGCACAAGTTAGTTAACACTGAATACTGAACATGTGTTGAACAACAATTAATGGTTGTTGCATACTCATATTACCAAATTGATGGCAAGAAATTGCTCATGCTAAATTTAAACAAGGTGCTAAAACCTAATGCTCAGGGAAATCTCCTTACATACTCTGACCAGGAAAAACAACCCCGACATGTATGTCATGTAAAAAGCGTGTTCTTAATCTGATGTATTTTTACTTTTACTATCATTACATGTTCTATGTATGTATGGAGGACGTGAATAAAAGTTTATTGTCCTTGTCATTGCCGACCAATCGAAGGATTTGTCTGCCGACTATGTGTGGGTTCGCCCTAGTGGGTATGGGGCTTTAGTCTCTATTTGAACAGCGGACGTCGACCTAACTCATAGGCTAATAGGATGTTTTTCCACAACCCATATACGGAAACTATGTCAATATGGCGGAGACGTCAAATTGGATCTGCCCCACAGAGGAAATGCCCGGGTAATATGATAAATTGTGTTTTTGAAGTAAATAGATTTAGTAGACCTACCAATATGGACGTCAACAATTTATTACATGTTATAATAAAAGAATTTTAATCCACCGGTTATTTAGTGTATTACATTCTACATGTACTAAGAATGGTATAAAATCACCCCCTTTTCTAGTCTAAAATAACTTAAAACTCTAAAGCCCCTCAGTAATGAATAGGAATGCTGCAATTGCTTTTTCTGGAGCATAATTATGTATCAATGTTTCCTCGTTAACAGCTTGGATATTATGAATGAACACAATGATATCAATGGCAATCGCATCACTGTACATCTACCATTCAGATTTCTTTGACACTTTCCAGAATTTTAATCTAATTAAATCCTGAGAGACAATATATTTCAACTTGTCAATATCATCAACAATGGTATTTATATGTTAGCAAGTCCGAGGAAAGTATAATTATTTTGTCGAATTGTATATACTGCAAGTCCGAGGAAAATATAATTATTTTGTCGAATTGTATATACTTATATCTATTCTCAAATATGCGGAATAACCTTGCGAATTTAAACAACAATGAGGCATATCAAAAAAAGAAGTGAAGTTCAAGAGGACTGAAAGTCCTTTGGTGGCTATGAATATAACATTGATTTATGTTTGACTTTTTGTTTGATTAAGTTCAATTTATACTTTCTTATCAATTACCCCACCTTTATTTATTCTCCTGTCTCGTAGTTTATGTGGCCCCTGCCCATATAATTATGTATAATAGTGATTCCAGTGATGGTAGGTCATTGAGAAGGGGAGGGATGGTGGACGGTGGGGAGGGAAGAGAGACGTGCACCTGGGCAATCAAATCAATAGGTTAATTTAGAAAGAAGTCCCATGCATTGTTAGTGGTGGATGTTTAGGTCTATTTATAAATGGAAGCCACAAGGGAAGGTTTGTAGCAGTGCCCAAACCTGCGCACTGCCTACTGTTCTGCAGCATTACCCAGAAGTCAGGTGACCATTGCTCTAATTTGAGAACTGGAGAGAGAAAGAGAGAGAGTTTGTGAGAGGGTTTACCAAAACAAAGTCCATTATCAATTACACACTACAGTGCAATTGAATAGGCTGGACATCTGGTGGCAACGTTTTAGGTACATCTGCCAATGACTACTAAAGATGCAAATTTATTTGTATTTGTATGCTGTTTTTTTTATAACAATGAATCTGGCCATGTTTGACAATTATATCCCTGACATTATCTGATTTATAAATTGCTTATGTACTATCAGCAGAACAGAATGACTTTATAATTTGTGAGTATGTGGAAATGTCGCGATTGCCTTTCAGTGATGCAAATGCAAATGAAATAACCTATATGGACAGGCACATCCAATTATAGTTAAGTAACAAAGTTAATGAGTTAAGTATTAATTATTGATGCAAGGTCATTCAAACCTTGGTCTCCATGGATCTCTTATCAGTTAGGACAATGAAACTCCATACACCAAAATGATACTGCAGTCTATAGCAAACCTTTCCCCAAGAACTGTTTGAGAAATGCTGAGACGCGGAAACCACCAATCTCTCCACTACTGTCAATGAAAAGGTGATGTGATGTAAATCTGCGTGAATTCTATATATACATATGATCAATTTATATGATGCTGCGCCTCGTACTATTGTCTCTCGGCGCGTGCAGTGGCTAAGAATTTTAAGCTCCTTGTTGCTCTGCCTTCCAGGCGAGGTAAGTGTTCCATAGTAGACCTACAAAGTTGATGACCAGCACCCGGTGCTGTCCGGGAATGAGGCCGAAGTTGACCACCTGGACGGCGGGCCAAAGGGCGTAGCTGGTGGCCAACATGGGCGCGTAGTCCCGCTCCATCTTGTGCTGGATCTCCTTCTTACTCTCCCTCCTCAGCACGGCCATCAGGGCGATGAAGCCGGCCAGGTAGAAGGGCAGGAAGATGGCCTGGTCCATGAACAGTTTCTTGGCCACCATGCCTTTGCCCGTCCCCTTGACGAAGCGGTCCAGGTTGGAGTACCACAGGTGCATGCCCGGCCCGAAGACGAACAGGCCGACGCCGAGGAACCGCGCCGTGCGGTCCGCCTCGTAGGTGAACTTGGTCCGCCGCTCCACAATGATCTGCGCCAGGCAGTCTCCAGCACCCATCAGGGTACAGGTGGTGATGGCCTGCGTCCTCCAGGGGTACTTGTCCAGCAGGCGAAGGTAACTCCTCCACATGGTCGACACACAGGAGGCTACAGCCGCCATGGGGGACAGCAGCTCACTGGAATCTAAAAATTAAAGGGAGATAGAAAAGTCGGTTTAGTCTAGTTGTGACGGGACGGAGTGATGGTTGTGAATGAAATGTGCCGACCTAGTGGTCTGGTCTGGTTCATGTTCACGGTAGTACTGAGCAGGCTCCCCCCTCCCCCGGGAACCCACGTGCGGCGCCTGCTGATGCCCTGATGCTGCTGCTGCCGTGTCACCACTATGAGGCGCCAAATGACGCCCAGGGAATGGGAACAGGAACAGACAGTCCTAAATCAAAGACCTTTTCACTTTTTTTATTACTAAGAAGGGGGGGGGGCACTGCTTCTGAAAAGTGAACTGACTGCACTGGCTGAAGCAGGTTTTTGAAAGGGCGGGGGGGGGGGGCGCTATTGGAAATTCTTTTCCATAATTGCTTTTTGGCCGAGTTTTACATTCGAAAACCGCAAAATTTTCCGGAAAGATGGAGGGGCCCCTGCGCTCCCCCCTCTGGATCCGCCTATGCTGAGGGTCCGGTAAAATTAGAAAAGAAAATGTAATGTAAGTCATTTGCAGTAACATTCATCAACAAAGTAGGTATGGGGACAGGTTGGACCTAACCCTTGTTTCAAGCTCTCAATATAAATCATGAAAGTAACGTAATATTTATGATACCAATATAGGCCTAAATTTATCTATCCCTTTGCGAGTACAAGTGATTGAACATCAATAGTGATTACTTTTCCCTTACGGGGACAGTTTCCATAGTCGAAATTAACCGAAATAAAAACATTGACAAGAGCTCTTTAGGCGCCACATACAGGTAATTAATTCACGCATTTCCATTTTGTCAAGAACGGTGGACGGGTTATCCGCATATGAAAGGCTGGGGCGACCCTATGGAGATGCAAAGCTTACGTAAACATGTTTATATGACATGCTTCAAAGAAAATAAGGCGACGCGCCCTGATTGCATTAATGAATAGAAGTAACGCCCCGTGATGACCCCCCACCCCATTCGATCATATATATGGCAATAGACCTGCAACGAGTATTTAGCAGGCGAATGGATCTCAATTCCCGTAAATTAAGTTGAAACCTAAAATTTGATGATATGTAAAAGTGCATAGTAAAAATACATTTCACCAGTTTGAAGGGAAAGGTTAGTCCATGGAAAAAAGGGCGAATTCTGAAATGAGCTAACTGAGTTTCAGTGGCAGTTGCAATCCATTGCCCAAACCACATTTGATGAGCAGATGAAAATCCTTTGCCAGTTGCCTAAAGTAGACTTTTGGTTATCAATGTGGCTGAAAGTATGATATGTAGCAATGCACCATATGGAAAAGTAAGGCCAAATATTGTGCAGACGGACCCGGTAGAATGAAGTCTAATATACTGAGGTCAACGGTGCTATGACGGATTAAAACGTGATTGCCAGAAAAGTGGAACGGGCTATTATTATTCCTATGGGGAAACTATTGGCATACAGGTCTTCTAAATATGTAGGCGTGTTATAGGTATTTTAGTGGTACACAGCAGGGGCAGATCTAGGACTATTAAGAAGAGGGAGGGGATGGGAGCGCAGACTTGGAAGCAAAGGGAAGGGTGGGGGAAACCCGTATACAGCCCCTCCCCCATCATACGCAATACGCTTTACTGCACGAATGCTGTACACAAAAATACATAGATTAAATAAGAAATTGGAAATCACTATTATTTTTAACAGCTGTTCAATACTTGTTCGCTTCACATCCATCTCATCCCTTTGGGTACCATATAATACAATTGGTGTCATCAAATAGCTGAGACAGATAGCTGACACTATGTCAAATTGACTGAATATATGTTACAAGCTATTACAGAGACTTAGAGAAATAGCCTGTGGTGAAAGAGTGTTCATTTTGAAACACTGCCAACTCCATGGGCGTAGATCTGAGATCGTATATCCTAAACTCATTTTCAATCATACTGTGAAAACATACAGCGCACATACGGTCCTGCCCAGTCATGCACGTGTACACACTCCGACACACCGCGCACACCCAGAGAGAGGTACAAAATCAATGGAAAATTCACAATAGGCCTCCAACCCCAGTTTTCCGCACACCTACCAGTTCTGTGGGCGTCACCCTGCTTAATGCCAACCCAGATTGACCTGTGGCAGCTCCTACTGCAGACCTGTGCTGCATACAGTGGATGTAGTCGTTATGTTTGGGGATGAAGATGGGTAAATAGTAGAAAACACCCCTAGACACAACCGCGGCTTTTTTCCCCTCCTCCCGCCGCCAACACGTGACCTAGATTGGCCGAACGCTGCTTCTGCCATGTGCTACTGCTTGCCGTCGGCTGGGGCAGTCTGCAGAGCTAACAGCGTGCTGCAGACCGCTGCATGGTAACTAATCTGGGTCAGTCTGACCCAGTTTGGGGGCTGCCTTCGTTTTTACAGTGGATCGGTCGCCTACCCCAGTCTGCTGTATTATTTATTAGACGTGTGAAGGGCCCAGCAGTGCCAAGCTGTTTAATATGTAATTACTAAGAATTCAATTGGAAGATATCCAGTTGTCAGATTGAATCCTACTTATGACTAAATACATGTGTAGCGTTGCAAGGCCAATAGACTATTAAACTTTTATCATAGACATACATATTATGGATGTCTATACTTATATATGCATGTAGAATAGAATTATTTTGACCAGCCACTTCCGTCTTATAAGTCTATTTCTAACCGATTACTAATAATTAAATTAATAAGGAACTCTATATGGCCGTATGACGTGCAGTTCCTTCAGTTGTTTCTATAGGCTTAAATCTTAAAGCAATGGTGGGAAATGTCCTTTCCCATTAAACTTCCTCCATCACAGCATTTACTTTTATTTAGTATTATCTATGGTCATGTGATAATAATTCTTAATACTTTAGTATGCAATATCAATTACATCGGTAAGAGAAGGAAATAACGCCGGATACCATTCATGCAACAGATTGCTAGCTATACTTCTTACTTTGAATTGTTTCCTAGAGCGGATGGTCTGATTTTTGAGGGCTGGCACGATGCTTTGGATGCCGGAGCGTCAGTTGAAACTCTACCTGAAGTTGAGGCAACATACTCATTAACTCAAATCACAACTCCCGATCATTAAGCATTTGCCCTGATGGGTTGTCAAAAAACCTTCGTATTCGTTTGTTTTTCAGATATAAAAACAGTTGTGGTAACAGCAACATCTTAACCATTCTACTTTTAACTTTTATAATTATTGCAATTGACTCAACTGCATTGATAGAAGATGAATGGTGCTATTTCACCAGCTGTTCACATAAACAACTTTTTATTGATTCATTATGAATCACTCCTTCTGATAACAGTAATGATTAAAGACATCCCTAAAACGCGTCAAGACCAATACGGGCAATGAAGGTATCCAATGGAAAGAAACAAAAACTCCCAGCCTTGATAATCAAACTTTTCGTCAGATACCCACTTACTGTGCATGTATGTACAGTACAAGAGTATACAATGTAATGGGTTGTGTACCTCTACAATATAGGTCACCTGAATTAGCCCGAAAGTATTCAAGGATTGTTAATTGCAGTACTGAATTACAAAATATTACTTCCGGGAGCCTCTGTGACATCCCTCAAAGCGGCGCCCATGATGCCATTTTCAGTCAATTAAGAAACCCATTTCGGGAATTTGCTTTCTATCAGAAATGCAAAAGTGCTACCAGAGATGCAACATGCATGGATGAACTTCGTGTCTTATGGATAGACCTTAACAACGTATAATATATTTTTTTCATGCCATATTTCACTTAGATAATGTGCATATTGGTTCATAGGCTAATGACATATGAGGTATTCATACTCTCATGTATTAAACTGCGTGATATGCTCCTCTTGCTGGCACGCACACGTGGACTTTTGCAACTCATAATTACACTGTTGATGGGATATAGCTTCGTATCATATATAAGTAAGACTATAGCTCAGTAACCAACTGTTCAATATTATTATGTGGTATAAGGCTTGGCGTTTAGTTGTGTTGCAAAGCAAAATCATAGTTTAACGACAACTCAACGGAACAATAAAATTCACTGATGTTTCTCTCGATTCAAATATATTTATGTGCACTTGTAAAGTGCTATTCCACGCCCGGCATAATAGACTAGCTATCGAGAGTATCACTCAAATGCACAATGTATTGGGTTTGGGTATTAGGGTTAAGGTGTGGGTTACCCATAATTTCCTATGCATGGCTGTCTCTGTGTCTACTATAAAAAGTGAAATACGGAACAAAATAGGACTGTATCTTGCCCAAAGTAGAAAGGAATCTTCCTTGAGTTGTCTGTTCATGGACAAACAAGGAAATGTGCATATCTTTTCTGCCCATTGAGAGTCGATTTTAATCAGTGTAATCATCTTATCCGCTCAATCGTATGAGAATTATCAGCAGGATTTATGATAACAGCTCGTGTGACAGTGCGTTCATTCAGTTTACAATAAGGTGCGTTTACCATATACGACGTAACTGGTAGATTCCAGGGAAAGGAAGCAGGATCCTCGCTATCAGAATAATCAATTTGTGAGTCAACAAGTACACTCGAGACAGATGATAAGAAAACTTATTATTTTCTTTCAATATTATTTTCTTTCTCTCCGTATAAGAGACATTCTTGGAGTTTCTAAATGAGTATATTTGTGTACTGACTCTGTATGATATAAGGGGTATCCAATGACCATCTCCCTAAAACGGAGACTTCCCAGCCAAGGAATAACGTAACTGCAACGTTATCATAACGTAACTGCAACGTTATCATAACTGCGACGTCACATACTCGGCGGAGTTGACTTGGGAAGATGGGTGCACCCAAAGAGTAGGAATCCAGAGTAAATGTCCGATTTTGTCCTACAGCCCCCCCCCCCCCCCCCCCCCCTTTATCCTCCATTTTCTGAAACGGATCCGCTCCTGTCGAAACTTATTATAGCTGAAGAGGTTGACGAGGAGCCCGGGGATGAACGCACTTGGCTCGATCTTTTTCATACTTTTCTTTCTTTTTTTCACAAAAATCTGACGGCTTACTTTATCCTCTTTCAAAATAATGATATATTACAATACACCTTTTTCACGAGTTTGCGCAGCGGACTCCTCCAAAGACGCCTCGTGCCCAAGACATCAGGCCTGGCTCCAAAGGAAACCATGGCCCAATTCTTTGGTTCAAACAAATCCGCGAGCGGGGCGCCACACTAATGAAAAAGGTCTATAACATCAGAATGATCTAGAATTCGACCCACCTAAATCTTCTTTTTCTTCAATTGTTTGCTACTGGCTGAAACAATGTAAAGTTGACAGCGACTTCTGCATAAAAAAAACTTGGACGCTCGTGGATGGGCCAATGCCATGTATTGCCCTTGGTAGAGCCACAGCGCATGTTTATAGAATTCCATTATCTTATCTTATCAAAATGACATGGGAGCAGACAGATTTGTTATGTAGGTCAAAGCTGTATTTTGACTGTATGGAAAACACAAGGGCTCAATTACATAACCGAGAAGCGTACATCTGTTATATGAGGATTAGATTGTATATTGAGCGGCACATAATTCATGAACATTTGCTTTCTACCAAATGTTGTTTTGGTCATTACCAAAATTTATTGATTTTTTTCCCATGTTCATTATTTGACCATTAACTAAGCTGATTTCACACCATCCAGTCACGTGCATAGACCCGTTTTCTTTGGGTTTTTTTCCGATTCACGCTACAGCGTATTTTTTTATTCACCAGGACACTTGATGGAAATTTCCGTTCGAGAAGAAAGGTTAGCAACAAACTAACTTAAAAGGGAAACGAGACATACCAGTATAGCGTGCTCACTGTGTTTATCAAAATTAATAAAAGAACAGATCCACGCATCGCTTCCCTAATTATGATATATAATTTATATGTATAAATGCATGAATGCATATATGTATGTATGTGCGTGCATAATTATGTCTGTATAAAGCCGCCCCCTCCCGCATTTATCTGTTGTCACCTTCACTGCTGAATATATCATTCTATATCAGTACAGGGTTCATAAGTACTGAGATATTGCCCAAAATATGAAAATTAGTCTAAAAATTGCCTAAAACTAAAATCTTCTCTAGATTCTTCTGGTATAAACATTTCAAATGTTGACATGCTGCCAATGATGAAAATGTGTCTATGTAGATCAATAGCGGCACTATGTTTAATTCTTGGGTTTCCATAGCAACCGACAATTGATTACATTTTCTTTTTAATTGCTTTGAAGAAAACTTTAAGAATACATCTTAATTGCACAAAGACAGTAAAATTAAATAAATGAATTGACCAAACGTGGGAAAAGGTGGTATAAGGGGAAAAGTATGATTTGGGATTCACTTTCCCCTATTTCCAATGGTACAAACCATAAAGAAATATTTCTATTAGGGGCTGAGATATATGCATTCGAACTCCCCTGCGCTGGATGCACAGAAAGTCCTCTGATTTAGCTCCTGTGTTTTGGATGCATATTATTGCTAGTTGAACTAGACACCATCAAGTCAAAAATATTCAGTTTTATTATTTCTACAATTTTTCAAAATGCAATAATTTCTTATACAGATTTTCAATTAACTAGCTGTTTTCAATGTTGGAAAGAAAAATACTTTTGTTAAAATAATTGGAAAATTCATCAATGAAATGTAAACATTCCTTTTTTGGTTACCATGGTAACATGGTAGTATGACTTATTCTGGCAACCTTTAGAATATGAATGTTCCATTTAAAATCACCCATTATGCAATGTCATGATCAGATGGAAGGTTTTTGTGCTTATAACCATAATCTCTGTAAAATTCTACCCAGTTGCAAATTTTCAAGGAAATATACCTCATAAACTTGTTTTTATCAATAACTCATGTAATAATGGATCTAGAGCAAATTGCTCAATATCCCTCTAGGTTACCATATCCCTAGACTGGTCACTGTTTGTGATTATCATAAATGGAACCAAAGTTATGACTTTTTGAAAATCATATCATTTTCCACTAATGTGCATAATTATTTGCATGATTTTGAATAGTATTGAAAATGACTGTGGCTTGACTGTGACTAGGAGCATTTGGGTGTGAGGGCTTAGCAGACTAGCCTAAGGACTTGAGAAATGTCAATGGGAAATCAGTGACTTAAATAATGTGTCTTGGACATTAATAAACAACATCCTTTCACGCGAGTGCTTGTGTCAACTCTAGATGAAGAACTACATCCAAAGATGAATTGCGGTTTAAGAATAAGAAGACTGCGACTTGGACTAGCTCACTTAATGGCATAATGAGTTGAAGAATAATGCTTAATTACTCCCTATTATTAACTACAAAGTTAACCTTCATAGTTCAGTATTATGCACTGAAAGGGTTATAGATAATACTTGGAAGTTTGTTCACTGAATGAGGGGTCATTGGGTTTTATCGGTTCGCCCCATATAGTGTTCACCATGGCTCTTGATAGTAGCGCCCCAAAGCATTCACCATTGTTTAATTAATCTGACTATATACCCCCCATTATTTAAATATTCTGTCTATATTACCCCCCCCCCCCCCCATTGTACGCAATGGTCAGACAGGGTCAACAGCGGGTCATGCAGTGCACTCACCACCATGTCATAAACATACCTCATCAGACATGACATCATCGTGGCTGCCGGGACAGGACACTCATGAGTGTTTGTGCTCGTCCTCAAGGACCACTGGTTTATCATCTTGTCTCAAAAAGATTGTGGCCAAAAATGCCCTCATTGGGACTCAAATAGAGGAACAGAGTGGGGGGGGGTGGGGGGGTGGTCCCCAGCCAGGGTGCGACGTAAAGGTTACGTTATGCAACCAAACTTTTTTCGTTAGTCTGTTGCTTACTAAAATAGCACATAACCATTACATTATTTTTCTCAGAGGTTGTGACCTACCCAAAAAAGAATGTTATTATAACATTCTAATAAAGTAATGTCAAGACCAAATCCAAACAGAACGTTATAGTGATGTTCTGATTAGGTGAGGTCGAGACCTCACTTAAAAAGAACATTATTGTAACTTCCTCACTAGGGGAGGTCTCAACCTAACCTAAACAGAATGTTATTGTGATGTTCTGATTAGGTCATGTCTTAACTTTGCCTAAACAGAACGTAACTGAGTTAGTCAACTAACTTATTAAGTCAGGTGTCAACATAACCTGAACAGAATGTTATTGTGACATTCCATTTTATTGGGTAAGGTCCTAATATTAACCCCATAATAACATGGCAAGAACATTAGCAGAATGTCACAATATAATGTTGCAACAGTTGGTTGCAGTGACGTTATTGGGAGTCATCAAAATAACATTGCTGCAACGTTACAATGTAACATAATGAAGACCAATCCAGAACGTTGCTGTAACCTTATTATAACGTCACACCGCTGGCTGGGTCCTGATCATTGATGTAGTTTTTAGTATCAAGGAATGCCTAGGTCGCATATCCTTGTCCATGGCTTCTTTATCCCACATCGAGTAATCATATATTGTCGAATTTAAGGAACAGGAGTGCAGAAAAACATTTTTCGTGGGGTGTGTTTTAGGGTCCACGATACAAAAATTGCTGTCCAGCAAACATCCACGATACATTTTGGAAATCTTAAAACCATTCACAATGTATGCAAATTTATATAAGATACTTTTAAGGCATGTTTTAAGGACATGGAAACAATTTGGGATTAGAAAAAAAGATGAAAATAAAAATTCATGAAATATTGTGGTCCACTTAAATCCCACGATCACAAATTTCGTGATTGTGGTTATTTAAATGTATTGTGGGGCTAAATTATCGTGGATGTTTTTTGGTTGGCACCCCTGCTCTGTCGCATCTCAATAGTGGAGAAAATAGTCTTGGCAGATACCACTTAGGTACCCTAATTTCACATGGAATGCCTGCATGGACCTCTGTCAAATATCTACTAAAGTGTAGTTTTTGTATTTAAGTGTACTTGAATATTAATGATTATTCTGTAATTTGATGTATATATTCTCAGTATATCTATTGCATTTACTTAAATTGTTCCTCTTAGGGATTTTTGAGGTAATTGATATGCCATGCATAGGATTGACGAAAAAGTGGAAAAGAATCTATGGCTATACAATTCCTGTCCAAATATTCTTTTTGATATATTAGACCTTCTATCTTAGATTTTAATTATCTTCCTCGCGTAATAGCAGGCATTATCATAGATATTAAGTCAGTTTTAGAAAATGTACAAATAAAGGTGAATGGGAGAAAATAGGGAAAATAGCAAATAATTGGTTCTTCGGTTACCATTGTAACCAAGTTTTTAATATTTAATTCCTCCTCATAGGTAAAGAAAATGGCCACCTTCAATGTGTGGGAATAACATTGAAAGATAAAATTAATCTCTTTTCTGTTGACATGGCTCAGCATCCTTACTGTAGATACAATCACGTATCCGAACCTCTTAAGAAACAGACCCCCCCACCCCCACCCCCAACCGCCCACACCGCAGTTTCATTCTACATTCATTACAGCCCATTTCAAGCTATCATCTATAGGCATATTCGTGTTGTTTTTGATGTAGACATTGTTTTTGTCGATAGAAAAAGATTAAATGAAATTGGCTCCGACCATGCTCTTCAAGAAGAACATTAGTTGGTATGAATTAAAGGCTCTTATAGTTTTACTTATACAAATGTATCAAAAAAAGGTCTCCCCTAGTTTTCAGAGTACAATATTATAAGGTATGCACGTTATGTAAATAATACACAATATTATAGAATAATGAACATCATCGATGGTCATACAGTAACGGTAGTTGCAGTTGAGATGTAACTGAGTGCCTGTAATCACTATACATACCATCTTTAAGGTTACAACATGCTATGCGATAGACACAATATAGTTATTAGCCCCCCCCATGTATATAATATTATATATTATATGGGGGCCTATATATCCGCGCCACTCATTCAAAACATAATGACTATGGCGTTCTCATAGGATGATTACATGATTCGACCCCTTCATTACATTTTCCAATTAGTATTATCCACATTAAAAGTGTTTATAGTTATCATTTTCTTTAATTAGGTTGGAAGACAATTCATGGTCATCTAAGGCCAACTATTATTAACAATAGGACTTAACTTTAATGCTAAAGAATAACGATAAAACCATTAATGGCCGATAGCATGCGCCATCTAGTGTATCACAGAATAAGGAATACCGTGCACAGGCACCTCACCATCCATTGTGCAATGGTGAAAACCTTACCGTCCATTGTGCAATGGCAAAAACAGTAGGCTTATCTTTAGAATTGTTAATATTCCCTTGTATAAGTATTTTGGGAGATAGTAATTAGCATGCATCAATGTGAATAAAATGTGATCGGAAATGTAGGCCTATAACTTTAGGCGTGCATGAAAAAACACAACCCCATACTGGGGCCCATACTATATCAGATCACATATGAACATGCATGGAAACAAATAACTGTGCATGTATATGTGTTATATCGTTGCAGCAGAAATAAACATATAATGATATAATTATATAGGTGCTCTGTAATTGGTTGTTGTGTTGATATGATGGTGATAGGAATAGAAGGGGAGTGGCTATACAACTTGTGGTACCCTACTAGCAGATAGACCTGAACCACATGATTGGGATAAACGTTCCAATGGGAATCATTGGGGGAAAGACTTCAATGTGTAATGGGAAGGTTTGCCTAAATGACTCTTACTCAACTTAGAACCAGAGATGTGGTTGTTTGAATAGTCTAGCATCAATTTATCAGAAAATAATAAAACTGCAATTTAATCTTGTAGCTATATACATAACTCGAGATCCTTTTGCCATCGTCAATCAAAATTTGTTAATTGGTGAAAAATTATGATTTTCAAACTGTCATATCTTTAATTTCATTTATGTTAATCACAAACTGTTTTTTGTTGTTGCAAACATAATGAATAATTTTGGTTGTCGATCTGACAGTGCTAAACCATTCTATTTATGATGGTCAAATTGATAAGGCAAAATGTATGATTATGAAGAGACAAGTTAATGAAAAGTTTAAAGGACTTGATTTTTTAGAAATGCGATATTCCCATTTTTAAGATTGACGTGTGACATAGGGACTCCCCACCAAGGGCCCCACTTGCAATAGTGGATCCAGGATTTTGCCAAAAAATGGGGGAGGGGGGAGCCGCTATTGGAAAATTTCCTTAATAACAATACTTCTTGGCCAATTTTTATATTAAAAAACGCAAAATTTTCCAAAGAAAAGGGAGGGGCCCCCCCCCACCTCCCCTCTGGATCCGCCCATTATCAGTGCCCGATGATACACCGCTCGTCCCTCCTCCAATGTTGGTTTACTTATGTAACCTTTCATACCAACCAACGCTTATCGTACTGTCAGCGCATACATACAAAATAATAGCTGTGTTCGAGCCTGACACTCGTTTTAGATAGCTCAAAATATGCATTGTTTCTGAGGCGCGTGCCCCCCCCCCCCTAATTTTGGCCAAATTTAATATTTTTTTAATGTAAAATTCTGGGACCTGGATGTCCAGCGGAAATTTTCACAATGCCCCCCCCCCCCCTTTTGAAAATGTCTGGATCCGTCCCTAAATAGTCATTCTAAATTCGTCGGGTGAATAACATAAGGTCGTATCTGACCATAGAACTGTACGGAGCTGCGTACAGTTCTATGATCTGACATATGCTCATTTTGTGTAATTGGTAATTAAAGAAATTTTTTGATAGTCTGTATTATTCTAAATATCTGCTCAATCATCATTATATCCAATACCTAAGAAGATAAACATCATTTTGTCAGAATTATGAACATATTTAGATTATTATGGTGTTACTATGGTAACAGATACATATTCTATTTCAGATACGACCTTATGTTATTCATTTTTAAGAAGAAAACTTGAAATTCGGTGAATAACAAAAGGTCGTATCTGAATTATATGAATTAAGATAAATAGAATTAAAATCATCTTAACTAATAAAAATTCCACAAAGAAACATTTCTGAAAAATAAATCAAAATCCTAGGGTTGTCTACATCTGGTTATTCTAAAAAAAAGTAAATAATTATATGAAAATTACTCTATCACATTTAAATGCAATTCAGATACGACCTTATGTTATTCAACATTCAGACCATTCCTTCAATAAGCAAAGGTCGTATCCAACATTTTGAAATTACATTCCTATTTCTGTTTCTGATTTTTGAAAAATTTATCAGAATATTGTGCAATACAGTTCACATGATTATAAACATAAAAAATAAGTCATAAGATATCTTTATTTTACATGAATTATCATATTTTATTAAGAATATAACATCGGCTTATTTCAGATACGACCTTATGTTATTCACTGAAAAGTGAAAATGTGCAGATATGACCTTTGCTTACTGGTCAATATCATTACAAATATTTGGAAAATTCGAAAAATTCCAAATTTTCCATATGCCTTAGAAGTAAAGGAAACATCTTAAAAAATAAAAATAAAATGGATTTTTTTTAGATACGACCTTATGTTATTCAGCCGACAATTGGATGTTTGGTCGTTTAAGCCTCAATGTAGACTTAACCCTTTAGACCCCAATCCGGCCATAGCCGCCCGGAAAAATGACAATTTTCCCGTAATTTTTCCTTATTTTTCCGAACATAACGCACATTGATTGGAATCTGTTAGCCTTTGAACTACTTCAATTAAAAGGAATTTAGGGAAATCTGGAAGGAAATCCATAGGAATCACGGGGAAATCAAGCAATCCATGAATGCAAACTGTGGGGTCTAAAGGGTTAATGCTAAGCTCTCAGCACGTCTATTTAGAGTGGGCTTGGGCAGTGTGTGTGTCCGGACAGGACCCACTGGTCTACAGTTTACCGTATTGACGGTAAATAACTAGCCTCCCTCCTGATAGTCCACTTTGATCAGACATAATTCTACAAATGGATGTTATCCAATAGAATCGCATAGAAAAGAATATCAGTAAATAATATTTCTATAGGTATCTGATCGTTGTACATGCTTTTTTTTATATTGATTTGTAGACGAGAAATGAGAGGAAAGTGTAAGATTACCTTTGGCAAAAAGAAGCATAGGTATGGGGTATATATATCTGAAACCCCCCTTGGAGGAATCCTTCTCTAAATTTTAATGTAAAATATGACACTAAATCCAAAGAATGTGTATTTATTCAAAAGGCGAACCCCCTCAAAAAAAAATTACTACTTAAAAAAAAACCTCTGAGAAAAGCTGGCTAGGGGCCTGAAACGCCATTGAAGAGAATGTTACACGACACCTTTTGCTTAAATAAGGTTTCCAAATGTGACAGATATCATACCAGGCCCGTAGCCAGCTTTTTCAGAGGGGGGTTCGTTTTGGGGGGATATTCTTGGGGATGGGTAGTAAAGAAAAGTTTTGAATAGAATAGAAGTCACAGAAATATTAAAAATTTTACAAATAATTTATTTCATCCTATAGGATGGAGGGGGGGGGGGGGGGGGGGTTCGTCCAAAGGGGGGTTAATACGAACCCCCTCTGGCTACAGGCATACTGTATGATACAGTATGCCTGTTCTCGCTATTATAGTAGCGCCATGTGGTTTCATTAGAGTGAATATGGTACCGTCGCTATGCGGATTGTGTATTGCACCACCACTGCGAAATATTGACTCACTGCACCACGGCGGCCTATATAAGACCACCGCCGGCCAGACGTCGGCAGTGCTCACTCCAACCTGGTGCTGTTCAGCACCAGGGGGTACTCACACCTCGCTTACTTCGTCAATGATCAGTCTGACGGCGAAGACTTAACACATCTGGGGGTCTGGCGGCTTCCTAGTCGTTCAGGCCCCGGTGGTTGCAGCGCGCCTTGCCGTCTGTGGATCGATCCCTGGGACCGATACCATGGACCTGGACGTGCTGGCCACCCTGGGCTGCCCCCGGCTTCTCGTAGGCCACTGGGGCACCTCACGGGCGTGGTGCTCCCGAGAAAGGCACCAAAACACCAACCTTCAAAACCCATCGGCCTGAAGGGGGAACGGCTGCCTTAAGCGGACGTGCGATCGTGGTCGGAGGACCACGCCTAGCGTCGGCGGCCCGCCCCCCGGACGGCCCCTGCCCTGACCGTGGCACGGCCTGGTGTTGTCTGAATGACGGCCAGGTCTGTCGGGTCGGGGCTGGGGCTGCAGGCAAGGACATCTCAAGGACACCAAGGATACACCGTCACATTTTCACATTAGTGTTTTTCTTAATGCGTACGCGTAAGCTTAGGAGTATAACCCTTTCAATCAATCCATTAATTAGTAATGTACGGATCTTTAGATAAATTTTTTTTTCAACCAATAACCTGTAGTGGAAAGCTGCCTCATTGAATGGGGACGGTGCCCCCCCCCCCCCCCCCGCTATATAGTTTTACATTTATATACCAAGGTTTAAAATACTACCATGAGAGAGATTACGTGCTGTCACATGCACCCTACGTGGTAACGCCCACTTCCGTGGCTAGAATTCAGCAGGACATGACGAGAGTAAGAGTTTGATAAGGGAATACAAATTGAATCTACAAATAGTGGAAAAAAAGTTACGCCTATTTTTAGTAATCCTAATGAATCCAAATTATATGCCATTGATCCATTCGTAAGACCGATGTACTAAGGGCATACAGTAACAGTAGATCTAAGTCCCGTCTTTACAAGGAATGGTGCAATTCTAAGTCGTAGCGACAACTGAGGTTATCATGTGTGGTCATTTTTTCGGTATTTAAGTACCACATATGAGTAAGACGAATAAGGAAGTAATGGTTACAAACTGCGGACTTTGGGTCTTCCTTATTGGTTTAGATATTTAGTTACCTTTACGGCGACGATAACGATAATATCGGAGGGGAATCGAGACGGACCTTTAAGGTCCGGGCATATATATATATATATATATATATATATATATATATATATATCAACTTGGTCGTAGAGAATCCTTTAAACTCGATCGTCGGGGAGTGATGAGTCACAGGGAATTTCAAAGGGGGGGGGGGATTTACATACAACGACCAACTGGTCTGAGTACTCTAATATTAAACTTTCCATTCAACATTAATGACTATATCAGATATTAGAGTATACATGTCATACACGCTTTTTCCGAGAATAATTTTTTTTTTTCACTATCTCTCTACTGTATGATTTTTCATCATGTATTGATAGAAATAGCGCATCGAATGATAACATACAATATACCACATAAAAGCTTATTCTATTTCATGATTCCCGACCCGACATATCCGTCGGGAGAATTGCCAACAAGCCAGTCGTACGGGCACGACACATACACCAACTCATCAGAGATTACTCCCGACTGATGAAAATGTCGGAAAGAAAGGAAACATTCCTACTTTTCTTCAGACGCAGATAAGAGAAACTATTTCATTCAGGAGTAGATTCCTGACATAGAATTCGCATTTACCAATGACATTGGTTGTGCAATTCAAAATCATCAAAAAATAGGAAACCCTCTCAAATAAGGAAAAATATTATCTCTGCTCATCCTGCCCCCTCAACCATTGAGTCGGTTCGGTAGATGCGTCATGGCCTTAAAGTCCGTATTCCACATACCGATTTTGATGCTTCCGATTTCGTATTTGTTTGATTTTCTCTTATAATATGGCATTAATCCTAACATCTTACATGCAATGTGAAAGAAAATCGAAAGACCTTTTTAGTGAGGTATAACAAGTCTATATTTGGCCTTGTTTTTCCCACTGCCGATTTTTAAAATCGGCAGGAAATTTGTCATGTGGAATACAGACTTAAGACTTGCATACCTTGAATGTGAACATTCAGTATCAACATTGTGTTGGGCTGTCAGAAACGTAAGGTTTAACGGCCCTTTAACCCAAAATCAATACCGGAAATCCTGTTTTCATACAGAAGATGCATACCAAAGAATCGGGCATAATTCCATTACAGGACGTAATATGTAGTTAATGCGAAGCCCCCCAAACACGCATACCTTAGTCGGGTCAGTTACATTTATATGGTATCTCATTACGGTTAAAGGGAGACTTCACGTTCGGATTGGCGATCGTGTACTACAACTGACACTTAGTTAATCTGCTTTCGCGTCATATTACAAGCACTCGAAAAAATCTCTTTATCATTTGCTATGAACAGAACTGATAATACAAGAGACAATGAACAAGACCCAGAGGTTGCCATAAGTTTTCTTTGTTTTATTACAATTACATGAAAATGGCTAGGGAATGCCCATTATGGGCCGAGGCATGACGATGCAGGTGAGTGATGACAACAAAGAAGGTGAATTTGGATCACGATGAATTATTACCAAGCGGGCTATTTAGCACACTGAAACACTGACAAGCAACAAAGAACTATTTTTTCACGTGAAAATAAATGCCAGTTATTATTGTGTTGATCCTAAGAAACACAGATCTTGGTTTGTAGAACTATCGTCGATTCATCCAGTACATTGAAAGTAAAAGCTGTTCAATAATCATTTTTGCAACACTTGGTAACATCAGACACAAACATAACATTAGGACGATGCTATTTTCTAGTATCCAATCTATGAACAAGTGGACTTTAAATCATTGTGTGGGTCGTTTATCTGTGCTGTACCTTGGTCATAGGACTGAGAAGCTTATCTCGTTTACTATCTGTCATAAGATAGAGACATAATTATGTCATATCATTATCACACAGGAAGACCCTGTAGGAGTCTCAGTGACACACAACTTAACTGTGCGTGGCTACTTTCCACTGGCAGTTCCTTCCTCTGATACAAAGAAATACTTGACGCTACTTCTCCGATTCGAGTCTGTTCGTTCCCCATCCCACCCTATGCACAGTTATAAAACCTTCTAAATGCATTCTCTATATAATCCCTTCTTAAGCTCCGGTTGGCTATTATTATGCAGCTGCAAACTAAAATACCTTTTACGTGTGCATCTTCTTGGATGTAAAATAAAGTCTTATTCTTGCTTTTGGATTTGCCAAACGTCTTAAAATGATTTCTGTAGCCAACTGTACGTTAATCTTCATTAGGCTTCCAGCCAAACCGCCCCAATCTATAAAGCCTGTGGGTGCGATCAAACGTGGATAGCAAGAAACATGAAAATGGTGTGTATAATTTCTGGACTAGTACAAGTGCATCTAGTTGTATCCCTCTGTTTGCTGTTTTGCTTCCAACTTGGCGATGATTCGCTCTAGAACCCGCTTGGCTTCACACTGTGGGAAGTTGGACATTTCGTAGTATTGTCGTGCGATTTTGACGAGCCTTTTGGAAAAGAAAAAGAATTCAATGTTTTAATTATCGCGGGAAATGATATACTCTTCTATCATATTGAATCATACAACAGTCTAGTACCATATTTCAAAATATAATTTTCTTTGTTAATTTCAAAACCAACTTCATTTATAAAGAAGATCTCTCAATCGGATTACCTAATATTTTGTTAACAAATATCCTTTACATTTAATTCTGACACTGAATGTAGGAAATACAAGGCTACTTATAATGGATAACCTTAAGATATTGCCAGGGTGTAAACAAATATGTGCAAATTCTACTTAATCTTAGGATATTTTTCGTACAATTAACTTTTTAAGTAAAGTTCCTACCATTAATTTCTACAAATATGGGCCGATAGGGATTACAAGCCTTACCATTCTGGCTTGACGTCTGTGACGGTTCTGATATAGTTCTTGGTGGTGAGCACGAACTCGTTGTAGAGCACCCACTCGGGTTTGTGGTCCAGGCAGGTGGACGGGTGAAGCTGGACGATCTGGTTGTCCTTCACCGTCAGGTAGTGCCCCGTCCGCTCCAGGTGGGCAACCTACAAGGGTACAGACCAAACCATACGTTAATATGGGCTCAGGTATCGAATCAGTGTTTTAGATCCCTCACATTTCGTATATTATGCAACCTCTCTGGGCGATTTGTGTGTATGTTAAATTATTACTCTGTGACAATAAACTTCTAAGTATGCAATCATGAATTCTACCAAGCACTATGTAGCTTCACGTACCTGCATGAAAAATCCGGCTACAAGCGCCTTGCGGATGTTGATGTAGTAGTCTCTGGACGTGAAGTCGGTGCTGGCACGTCGCAGGTTGAACCGGTCCATGATGCGGGCCAGCTGCTGACGTACGTTGTCAGCCGACTTGAGCGACCGGTAGTTGATGAAGTTGTCGTAGCACCACTGGGGGTCCTCGTGGTCTAGAAAAACACATTTATGACTATGAGTATGAGCATGAAATTTTCAATCCAAGGTTACTTGCATTGTCAAAGAAGTACGAATCTGATTTGTAAATTTGTTACCGTAACTGATAATCATATAGCTTGGGACTAGGTTCTTTGAGTAACAATTTACCGAGTAAAAGTTTGAGAATACTCTCCATTTGTACCTCAATAACGAAATGAGTTCGCCTATATTACATGCTTCCTTACCCAGGCTTTGCCAGTTAAAGTATCATTATTCAATTAAAACCAAGACCAAAAGAGTGTACTAAAGTCTTCCTAATCTGATATCCATTTTCTTACTCATTATTTATAAACCCAGGCCAGACTTACTCTGCTTGAAGGCGTGGTAGACGTTCAGCAGCGTCAGGTGGTCTCCGTCGATGTGGGCGAACCTCATCTTGGCCTCATCCGCCTGCTTCTTCACCTCGTTTGGCCTCACAAAGCACTGTGGGACTAGACAGTGTTGGGTGGGGACCGAGAGCGCGGGCCCGTTCCCACAACATTAGTACAGCTACACGCACACAGTGTGTCACTGGGGACCCGCCTAATCCACTCATCCTCACACCTACCGAGTCAAAACCAAACTGCTTAAAACGGCATCTTGCAAGCGGATATGAAATAAAAGTTTGACTGAATTCCCGCTGTCATGATATAAAATATGGCGTTTTCTAGTTCCATTAAACGGGGACTTTTAGTACTTGGCAGCTTTAAAACTTACCTTTCTTTTGTTGTTGTCGTGAGAGCAGGGTCCCCCCATAAGGTTTTTTTTTCTCAATATAATTTTGGTTTGGTCCCCAGTGTACACACACATTCCGATAACCCCCAAGTGAAATATTGCTGCTCTTTTAAACGAAGAGAAAAAGACCTTTATCCCTTCGAGTACATTTGTATAACGAATAACATCTGAATACAAAGATGTCAACATAATCTCATTTTCTTCAATTAGAATTACAGAAATACTAAAGAACAAAAGTTGTTTTAAAAAATCTGTCAACAGCTTACGAATGGAAATGGGGAAAAAGTATAACTGTTTAGAAGTAGGAATTAATATATAGCAAATTTTACTAGTGTGAATTATTACTCTTCCACAAAGATGGTGATACACAAATACCCCTGCACACTGCCCCTGATAGACAGGGCAGGCGGGGTCAAGCCCCAGGGGTTATCACTTGGTGAGGCCTGTGGCCACGTGACGCTGGCCGGTGTCCGCCGGGGGCACGTGTCTACCTGAGAGCATGGCTGTGATGGAGAGGATCTCGTTGGAGCAGCTGTTGTCGCAGGAGGCGATGACCATCTTGGCCAGCTGGGGGTCGAGCGGGAATTCGGCCATCATCGAGCCGAGCTCAGTCAGCTCACCGTCGTCGTCCAGCGAGGCCAGGTAGTTGAGCAACTCGAGGGCTCTCATGAGGGTCTCGGGGGCTGGGTAGGGACAAGAACAGAGCAAAATACATTGTAAGTTGTTGTAGTATTGGCAGATAAACTATGGTTGAAAGGGCATGAACAGTGTTTGTCATAGAAACATTGTATCAAGATACCAAGAAAACTGGTCCGCAATTTAACATTTAATCAGCAGACAATTTCTATGTGACCATAAATGGGTGGGGGTATGTATTTTATGTGTAATCACTCCCACGCCCCCTATCTCATATGTCTTTCACATCAATTAATATCAATGATAATATTGTCGAGGGTTCTCTCTACCTATAAACAACCTTAACTACCTCAACCAAATTAAGATCTTGAAAATACCTGGAGGATCCATGAAGTCGAAATGGACCAAGTCATCGATGCCAAGCTTTTTCAGTTGGAGTACGACCGACCCCAGGTTGGACCTGAGGATCTCGGGGTATGTGTTTTCCTGCATCTCCATCTTGAAGGCGCGTTCTGTGTACAGACGGAAACACTTGCCGGGCCGTGTGCGACCGGCACGTCCAGCCCGCTGCTGGGCACTGGCCTTACTGATGGCCGTCACCAGGAGCGACTCCACACGGATACGGGGGTTATACACCTGGAGAAGGAGCAGAAGCATGGCATCAGATCTTTGGCGAAATACATTGTTTTTGTGGGTAGAGGCGCAATTATCTTTATCAACAAAATCATCATTTAAGAATCTGACTTTTATCCATTTGTCTAATGGGCATATTGCAAATTAAAATATAGAAACGTAATTCTTTAGGAAAATCTGTTCTCTGCTTGAAACATAGTACATTCGCATACACTGCAGTATTTATTTTAAAGATTACCTATCTGAATTCAAAACGTTTTAGTCTACTTTTGGTAGTTAAAATCTTGACAAATGTGCGACATAACCCTGTTTGTAGAGATCAGTATACATTGAAAATTTCACGCACCTTTTGCTTGGCAAATCCTGGGTCAATCACGAAGACTACACCGTCGATGGTGAGAGATGTTTCTGCGATGTTGGTGGATACAACCACCTTCCTGCCTACAGCCCCATTTTGTCGGCGGGGTGGGGGCGGCTCGAAGATCCGCTGCTGAAGGTTGGGAGGTAGAGACGAGTACAGGGGGATACATTTCATCTCCCCTACCTCAGGCCCTAGGTTCTCAATCTCTCGCCCGATCCGTTTGCAGGCTTCTTCAATTTCCTGAGTTAAGGAAGGAATATCTAAGTTAATATCGTCATAGTCATGTCAGCCGCCTTACTTCAGACATTGGTGGATTCAGTTTCTCTTAAAAACATGTACTCCTGAGTTTTTCCTGAGATATTTCATTCCTTGTTTTACTCATACTGAAGTGCTGATATTTCATGTTACAATGTAGCGTGGGAAAACAAATGCAGTGACGAAGTCTACAACTAATGATTGTCTAGTGTCTTTGCGGTTCTTTCTATTCAGTCTTAAAACTCATGAAAAATACTGAAAAGAACTTGTTTATGGTTTTTCTTTTAGAGGAAAACCAAGTTACAGTATTAAATCTCTTAAAAAAGACACGATACAACGAGTCTTTAGATTCACGTACCTCCTGACCAGTGAGAAAGAGTAGGACATCTCCCTCCGTCTCCTCACACATGTGGATCTGGACGACGGTCCTGATGGCCGCCTCCAGGTAGTCCCGCTCGGGCTCCGGGGTGTAGAAGATCTCCACGGGATGGGTCCGACCGGGTACGCTCATCAGGGGGGCGTTGTCAAAGTATTGCTACAAGGAGAAAAGTATTCATGATTACTCTGTGACCCGAGGTTCGGAAAATGGTTCTATATTTCTGATGATTAGGAATGACAAATAATCAATTTCACAAAATCTCAAAACACAATCAATTTCTTCTTGCTATTGGATTCTAAACTCAATTCTGTTTGTACAATTTAGTAAAAATAATTTCCAAACATGAATCGTAATGCAGGGACGTTCTCATAATAAGGTAATTTGAATTCTATACCTGGAATTTGCCGGCGTCCAGAGTGGCAGACATAATGATGATCTTGAGGTCTGTTCTTTGCTTTGCCACCTCTTTCAACAGACCCATGAGGATATCTGTGGCGAGTGTCCTTTCGTGAGCCTCGTCAAGCATTACAACACCGTAGTTCTCGAGCAGGGGGTCTGACATGCCCTCACGGAGTAACATACCGTCTGTCATATACCTGAACAACGACAAAGATCACATTAGGGTTCTCTATTGTAACTTTATTGAAATTTACTTTGGCTGTAGACCTTTGAATTTTGAATGCATCAAGACGAAGGGAATGGACAAATATAAGATATTTTTTCGACTGTTTACTTTCCAACGACTGTATACAACATTGTGGCCTAGGTACACATTGTGTCATGACTTATTGACTGTACACTTCCTCTTACTTGAGGATATCTTTCCAACTTGATGACCGAGGTTTTCGCTATTTCATTTTACCTTTCCCCCAAAATAAGACCCTAGACCCCGCATGTGTTTTTCGTCCCTCGCTACTGAATAATCAAGTTTTCCTTCTGTGAGTGAAAATACAGTTCTCTTTTATCAGTTAACATTAATGAAAAACCCAAGCATAAGTCAGCAAGTGTATACTTACTTTAAAATGGTCTTCTGTGATGTGCAGTCCTCGAACCTGATACTGTAACCGACTTCTTGGCCCAGTCCCACATCCATTTCCTCGGCCACACGCTGGGCCACCGACATGGCGGCCACTCGTCGGGGCTGGGTACAGGCCACCCCCTTTTTGGTGAAGCGTGCTCTCACCCACTCCAAACACCATTGTGGGATCTGTAATGAGTCATTTGATATATAAACATTCATATTTTTGTTATGAATAGCACTTCAGAGAAGAGATATTTGTTACTGTTACTTGTTTTTATTTTACACTTTAAAAACATGTTTACAATAAAGAATTTTCCAACGTTAACTGGCAATTGCTATTTTAGTTCCCCTCCTATTACTCTTTGGTCAAGGATGGCCATGTAATGCTTAAAATTAAACGTAAAAGAAAGTCCACTGAGACAGTTTGATAGCAGATACTTAACCTGGACACTACACTTACCTGTGTTGTTTTTCCGGAACCCGTTTCTCCTACAAGTACCATGCACTGGTTCTTGTTCAACATGTCTATAAACTTTTCTTTGTATTCCCATACTGGTAATGTACTTCGCTTTGCGAACAGCTGGTGGTAACGTTGTGAATATGGTAGCCCTAGATTCAACGAAAAACGAAAATGTTATGCAATCGGTAGAATATTGGACATATAGATACTGATAGCATGACTAAAGCATATTTAAAAAAAACTGCAAGTGTACAGGGAAAACAACTTACTTTCCACACGTGGAAGTGACTGGTATGGAATAGGCGAGTCAGGCTATTCTGTTTCAAAAACTACTGCTGAATCAGTGAAATTTTGACCAATTATATCTTTGCTAGGTGACCAAAGTTCTTTATTACAACGCTATCAATGACATGACAATAAGCCGTAGCGTCAACTTGATATACAACTTCGTTCATTTCATTTAAGGAAGTATTTGAGAACTTATCATTGAAACAAATGTAATGTCCTATCAAAATTGTTATCAAGACTATTGTAACTGAGTTAGTTCCTAGCAATACAATCTTGTAAATTCTCCATTAGTTCCTAGCAATACAATCTTGTAAATTCTCCATTTGGTATCAGTGTGAGGCCTACCTGTGAAGGGGTTGAGGAGGCCTGTGGTTTTGGGCATGTTGGGGAAGGTGTTGATGCCTACGTGTGGATGGATGGGAGGGAGGGCTGAGGCCGAGGGCCGGTCCTTCTCATCACGGTCTTTACCCCGGTCATCATCTCGGTCTTTGTGGTCGTTGTAATCCCTGCAAAGAAAAAAGCCATTTTGATCAGAACTGTCATCATTCGAAGTTGTGTTACAATAAAATAGTTTATGAAGTTTATAGTGTATTAAATATACTTCAATCTGTTGTCAAACGATAATCAACTTGCATTGTTCTTCTGGCTTTCTTCTGCTTATTCTAATTCTTCAACCAGCCTTAACAAGTGCACTGCTTCAAGCGTCTTGACATACGACAGTGACCAACGATCTTTCTATTTGAATTGTATTTCAGATAAACGTCGGTAAAACGATGTGCACCAAACTTTGGACGAAAATAATCACCTGACAAACGTTCTATATAAAAGATTTAAGGGGCACAGATGTATGATAAGGTAATCTTGAACAATAGACAACAGTTTATGTACAACAGACCGCTTTTTGTAATCTACTGTGTTGACAGGTCATTAATATAACTGACACTGGTCGAAACCAACTTGTTACTGTTAGGGTGTTGGCCACTAGGGCCGATGGACCTGATATCGGTTTGAAGCAGAAAATTCGTCAGCCGTCTTGGCCGATTTTAATGTAAATTCCTCGAAAATTGACGGCCTTGATACAATATTGTCGGCCATTGGTCCCCAGGCAGACGTTAGTCTCGAATACTGAATTGAGTGATGATTGATGCTTTCCCCCATGGGGTGTCCTCGAATCGACAGGGGCTTGAGTTGCCATAGACCAGAGACATCAAAATTCCCTGACTTTTCCCTGACAAATAAGGTAAGAAACCCTTTCATTAACCAGCCTTGAACAAACACTGGAACTGTCTTTCCACCATTTAGTCTGGGACTTGCGAAGTACACAATACCTTACAATTTTTCTTAACAATTCCTACTTAGATATCATGTCATAGGCCCACACAATACCCCACCCAATGACATTATACTGACACCAGGCCGACCAGTCATGTCTCGTGGTTCTTACATTATACCAAGTGCCAGGCAAGCAGTGACCACTGCCATTGTTAAAAGTCTTTGGTGTGACTCAGCCAGGGATAAATCCCAAGACCTCCCTGACTCAAAGGGGGCTCTACCAATTGAGCTACCGAGCCTAGTCTCCCCATTTGTCACCTTGTTCCCAGGCAGAAGGTCAAAGCACAGTGCATGACGTTTCTGACTGCACCATAATTTGGCACGTTTTGTTCAACTTTACCCGGTCATATCTAAAAAAAACTATCTATCCTACAGAGTTTTAATTTGGAAACTGGATAGATCATGTCAAAATCTCCATAAATATCACATTGATATGTCTGATATAATTTATTAAATATATAAATAGAGGTCTTGAAGAGGCCTCAAATGACTATTTTGGAAGGAGTAAATTAACTGTGCCACATTTATTCAAAATGACTACACTAACTTTACGATGTAATGGGGGACCTAATTTTGATTTGATCAGTCTGAAATTTGGAATTCTTACATTTTAGGACATGATCTTTCAGATTCTGGGTGATTCCCTGTGATATCATTTTTAGCGGGGATCAAAAATTGGATCTCAAAATTTGTAGATTCAGAAAAATATTTCAAATTTTCAGAATTTGACAGAATCACATGGAATCTAAAAGCCACATGTGTCAGCTTTTTAAAACTGTTTGAATTTTCCAAATATGTTGATTATTAGCCCCCCCATTGACAAATGGGGGGGGCTAATAGATGTGCTATAGAAGCTATCTATGTGCTATAGAAGAATTGCAGCTGTGCAGTGCTGTTGTGGCAGTTGCGTCACGAAATTGGCGTACTCTGTGATACCAAGGTGGTACTATGCATTTACAGCCTTTTGTTTTATTTACTTGAAGTAATCAACAGACAAGGACACAGGTTGAGGTATAGACCCCGTGCCAGTTCCGAAGTTCCGGTCGATCCTTAAGCATTGCGCCTATGGGACCGGAACTTCGTTTTTGGCTAAAATCCGCGCGAATTATCGGGGTTTCGGCGCGACCGGCACGGGGTCTATGGAAGAAAAATATCGGTTAGAAAACCGAAAAAACCCGGGTTATTCGTCTTCTTTTTCTATATATGACAGTAGAATGCTTGATGAAATATGCCTGAGGATAGGAATACGAATTATCGAGCGAATTATCGATCGAATTAAACAAAAACGATGCACACGCGAGCCCTCCGCCATCTTCCTCTATTATCGTTCACCTACACGCTGAGCTTACTAACCTTTTGGCCGATGCCGATCGAAGATATCGACATAATTCTTCACGATATATCGACCCAGACCAGCTCCTGATATTACTAATCCATAGTATATACTCCATTTTGCTGGACGATGCCGATTTAAGGCATAAAAGGCGGTTACCCGCGGAGAAGAACTACACGTGTCCTGACCGGGTCGCGCCATTTTGGCCTCTGATGCAATGCAATGCGCTGTGGTTTGACAGGTCTGACTGCGCGAGATGCGCTTCGTCCCGGAAGGAATTGCGCATGAAATCTAGTCCGGACAGAAATGCGATTTTCTGGGTTTATATCGATATCTAGCTTCCCAATACATCGGCATCATCAATAAAAGATCGACATGAACCTCTATAGCGCGTTAAATCGACTGAAACGCGCAGGAAATAGACGAAATAGGCGAGCATTCCCGGCTGACTTTCCGATCAGAGACCGGGGGCCGCCATCTTCGCCGTCATCACCCTCATTAACATAATCACACTACACTGCAATCCGGGACGCTAGGCTTTTCAATGCTGAGGCGTCGATCGATGTCATACAGTTTGACCGCTTCAATCTCCGACCCGATCTCGGCTAATGCTTTTTCAATGGTCAATTTCTGGTATAGACTTCTCATAGAGCTATCATTGAGACCGGAAGCAGGTCAAAATTTGCTATCTTGTAGCCGCTGGTGCTGGTATCGTTCAATAGAGTTTCCCGCCTTTTTGACCAAGTCAGTATACCCGGGCGAGATTCGATTTGATCGATCATATTTCGAAGATGACTTGATAATACAGCGAGCCCGGGTAACAAATGGAAAAACATTTCTGCATAATATTATTCCTAGACCTAGTCTTTAATGTCAGGGCGTACTTTTTTGTGTTTTCATTGTAAGTTACAGGTCACAGCCTGTTTAATAACAGTGCAAATCATGAAAATCACCAGGTGACACAACTTAGACACATTTTTCTATTGAATAAGGGCAAAACACGGTCAGAAAAAAGCACAAAATCTGACATTTAGAATCCTCATAACTTTCTTAAAGGGACGTTCTCGTCTGTGTGACGGAAGTGAATTGATAAGTTGTAACCCCCTGACTCCCGCGCCAATTTCGCGACGTGACCAGTGACGTCGCGTTATTACGTTCTGAAAGGGCAAAACATGTCTCCGGCCGTCGCGTCGTTAGGTTAACGTCGGCGTATGTAAGCTTGACAACACACGGACGAGAATGCCCCTTTAATATTTGGAGTAGAAGAAAAATTCAAAAACCATTGGAATGCACTAGTTGAGATCTATCATTATCTGATGAGAAAAATGGCAGTACACTAAATTGATTTTCTGTTGTCCGCTGAGTGAGGAGGCTCCCGAACTGGCCGAAGCCTAAGGCTAAGCTAAGGATCCACCCCGGATCACCACAGCACAGGGGAAAGAGTAAAACATCGGACACTGATGGAAAACTGCTGGACATGTCCGGATGATCGGCTAACTTTTTCATATACTGATGACAGCATTCGCATCGGCTTTTGCTAGTTGTGGCAAAAAAAATGCAAAAAGGCATGGGAAGCCACCCTCAGAAGACGAGTGTCGAGGGTCCCCACGTTTTCAGATCGTGTGATGTGACATCTCAGAAACATCTCGCATACTCATCCAAATTACATAATACCGCAACGACAATAGCTTCACTTAACGGACGGCACATTGAGCTCTTAAACGGACGTGTTTCCTTACCTATTTCGCTTGCTAGAATGAGAATCACCGACATCAATCCTTCTCTTCGACATTGTGTACTTCTCTCTGCCGCAAAATGGCGTCGTTCTTACGCTCCTACCCTATTCCCAACCATCCTGCTTCGCTGGTACTGCGCATTATCAGCTCCAATGTTACCGACACGCCGGGAATCAGTTAGAGCGGAAGTTCTTATTTTTCAGCACGTGGTAAATGTGTAGTACCCGGATAAACACATGGCAAAACAGCGAAAATGGCAGAAGAAAATAACGAGGAAAGCAAACTTTTGGGTTTTCATGAAATGGGACTTGATGACAGGATCCTAAAGGTAATTTATTTAAGATATTGTGTATTGTACATCAATGTAGTTAACGTAAAGGGACAAAGGAAACCAGTATAAATCAGAATATCCGTAGATCTATGTATTTTGACACTGGCACTGGCATTCCACCAGTTTTCCCATCAAAAAGTGTCCCCTGGATTTGAGCCTGTTGAGGTAAAAGCTGTGACCGAGTTGTTTACTTCTAAAATGAATACATAAGCTCAAGATAATATTTTATGAACCTGCAAGAATATTTATCTACATTATTTTCCCTTCAAAATGTCATAGTTTCGTAAATCCGAGAAAAGCCCTGCCTGTCGTTCCCACTGACATGTGAACGTTGGGTCTGGCCCTCTGGGCCTCTTGGACTAGTTTTTGTTTGTAATTTTCCCTCGAGCTGCCCAGTGAGCCTTCTAAATACACATGTCATTTTGACAGAGCAAAACCAGAGTACCATGTATGACTGGCTGTAACTCTTGAACCAATGCAGATAGAGATCAAATTCAAAAAGCATAGCCATAGACACTGATTCTGGCTGATAGCAATGATAGTTTAGCCATCTAGAGCTACTATTTTTCTGATAGATCTAGATCTAATAGTACATTCAATATTTTTTTTAGCATTTTTCAATTTTTATGTAATATACCTAGGCTAGGTATATTACATTCCACCAGTTTATCCATCAAAAAGTGTCCCCTGATTTTGAGGTAAAAGCTGTGACCGAGTTTTTCACTTGTAAAATGAAGATATAAGGCCAAGAAAATATTTGATGAACCTGCAAGAATATTTACCTATATTATTTTCCCTTCAAAACAACATATAGCTTTGGTTTGTAATTTGCCCCCGAGCTGCACAGTGAGCCCCCTAAATTCACATGCCATTTTGACAGGGCAAAACCAGAGTACCTTGTATAACTGGCTGTAACTCTTGAACCAATACAGATAGAGATAAAATTCAAAAAGCATATTAAACTAGACACCACATTTGGCTGATAATATGTTCCTCAATATTTTTTGAGCATTTTTCATTTTTTATGTAATATACCTACCTAGGCCACCGCCGCTCACTCACTCACTCACTCACTCACTCACTGACACACTGAGAGTCACAGTCACACTCACAACCTCTGTTAGTGTTAAGTAGATATTATTACTATTAAAAGGTTTGTTGTTTAGAATGATATGATTTTTTTCTCTAGATTTTTTTTTGCATGCTTGCCGCTGACAATCAGTACTATATTTTAATCAGCATGATGGGTACTGTATTTGCATTGGTTCTCAGATTGTAGACATTTTTCATTGACATTTTGATGCTTTTTTGAACCCATTAGATTTCAGTAGATCTATTCATTGTGACCGCCCAGAAATATGAACTTCCACAAATTCTTTTCCAAATAAGAGAAGAAATAATTCAAAGTGTAGTACGACTCACAGGCCCTTTATAGATTTAATGTAAAAAGGATATTGGTCCTGACCTGTTAGGAAGGCAAATAATTGACCTCAATTTGATTTCTGACCAATGCTGACAATTTCAATTAAAAAGTGTAGATCTACGGTAGATCTACTACCGTATTTCTTATACGATTTAAGGCAAAAAAAAGGAATTGTTGTGTTCAGGTAACTCGATCTACCCTACTTTTTTGGCCATACCCTAATTTTTTTATCCCCCCCCCTCCATTTTTTCTCTTCAAAATCCAAAAGAATTGACTAGTAACACATGGAATGGCATACAGATGCTCAGGGCATGTATTTCCGATGCTAAAAATTGTCTGACAAAATTCATTTCCAACTTTGGGTATCACAGGGGCTATTCCCTCCTCCCTTGGTAATATGAGTGTCTCCAGATGCCATAATGGTCTTTACAGAACTAGTACCAGAACCGAATTGTCCCTACTACGGATAGGCAATATACTGTGCCGGTATTTTAAGCACACGCAGAATAATCTGAAGTAATTTTGTTGACAAAATAATAGGAAATATGCAAATATTTGCTATATACGGATTAAACGGGTCAGCGGTATCCTCGGCATTTTCGACGTCGCGCGGTGAAATATTAGGCTGCAGAAGTGACCATACTTAACATTGGGGCCTATGGAGAAATCGATTTTCGCAATACTGCGGAAAATTGACCGTTTAGGAAAATTTGAAGGCATGTATGGGATGTCTGGGATAAATTCCAAACTTTTTCTCACTTACTGTGTGAAGATTGGAGCAATATTTAAAAAGTTAGAGCGAAATAACCAGTTTTCTCCCATATGATCCTATGTTAAACGCACCCCCAACCTCCGTTTGCGATTTCCACGAAATTTCGCAGCGCGATGCCCTATTTTTTAGACCCGCATACACGATATATCTACTGGGGTGAATGAATTTTCGAACCTACGGTACTGGAAAAATATTAACCATGTACACAAAGAACATGAAACATACCCAATGCTAACTTATATATGTTAAACCACAAATAATACCAAGATTAATGAAAATGTACATGCCTTGAGAACTTTGTTATGCCAGCATAGACTTAGACTAACTGAAAAAGACACGAGTCCTTTGGGCCTGGGGAGCGACTATGCCACTCTGGACCTCGGTGGAGAGAAAGTAGTACCAAAGTTGAGACAGTACTGAAGCACAGCCCGCCTAGATAGTACATAAGTAACCAAAGCAGATATTAACTTATTGTGACTAGCAACTAAGACCGTCATCTGTCAAGATCAGATTGTTTTCATAGCCTATAATTTTCATTTTATTTTTACTTTTTAGGCCATAGCAAAATTAGGATGGGCAGAACCATCAGCTATTCAAGAAAGAGCAATACCACTGGCGTTGGAGGGGAAAGATGTCTTGGCACGAGCTCGAACCGGGTCAGGAAAAACAGCTGCTTACGCTATTCCCACGATACAGAAAATTCTTACATCAAAACAGGTATATTCCATATATGCTTTATATAGCCATGAGATAGACTATATGTAAGAGGTTGTAATCCATAAATCTGAATCTGAATTATAGATATATAATTGTAAATTAAAAAGACACATACTATTTGAAATACAAATTAATACCCTTCTCATTAGAATATCATATAGAAATGCACGATTAAAGTTCCCAATGTAAAGAACGTAATAAAGTATACCAGAATATATGAGTAAGTTGACGGAATACACCTTTAAATACAAACATTAAAGGTCATGTCAATATATATGATCATGTAATACTATGGTGATGTACATATATTTATGACTATTCTCTTTTTCACAGACTGCGACAGAACAAAGCGTTAAGGCGTTCGTTTTAACCCCAACAAAAGAATTGTGTAGCCAAGCTTACCGGAATATCAGTGTAAGTATATTCCAATTTATACTTTTTTCTGATTACAAACAATTTACTGACTGAAAAGACCAAGCGTATATCGTAAGTAATATTGTAGTCTTCAAGAGTGAAAATGGTAACAAGCCACTTGGTCCCATCGCCACTTGGTCCCAGGCAGATGGTCCCATTCATTCCCCGCCTCCACCGCGACCATTCCCGTCATTTTCGCACTCGGGCCGTGCATGTCTATTTACTTGTGAAATCCCCGGCCTGTCCACATTGAGTAGTTAGGACAGTGGTATGCATGGCCTGATTTTGATGGTCTCCAAAGTTGTATCAAAACTCGCAGATATATATGGAGAAGGTTAATTAGAGTTACTCAGTTAGGCTGTAAAAAGTTGGAAGGCAGATTGCATGATAAAAACGCAAATTTGTGTGAGTTTGGGAGCACAATAATATGGTTTTGGGTTCCCCATACTCCATGGAGAAGACCGCCTTTCCCTGTGGAGTTTACCGGCGCGAAACAGCAGAGGTCCCGTGTGGGACCAAGTAACTGGGACCAAGTGGCGATGGGACCAAGTGCCTGGCATTCGTGAAAATAAGTCCTGGTTATGGCATGTAAACCAGGGAATCCATATCTTGAGATTGATTAATCATCGCTTGAATAAAAAGAATAAATACATCACACAGTATTGTGCAATGAAAGTTTAGTTAGTTTGTGACTGTTTTACGAACAAATGTTCAAACGTCTTTCATCTTTCATCTTTTCAGGAATTGTGCAGCAGTTGTTCGCGTGAAGTTCGATGTGTAGATGTCTCGGCGCAAGCTTCAATTGATGCACAGAAGTAAGTTCATTATCATTAAATATCCCGCCTCCGATATATCAAAAAGAGCACGACTAAGTAAATTGGAATTTACGGCATTATTTCTATGACTGGATATCTGTATAAACTACAGGATGTTATAGCATATTCTCATTATAAAACCTTTTCCAGTGAAGGAGACAAAAATAAGTCCTGCGGCTCGATCTTTCTCTTTTGGCATCGTTTAGAAAGAATTCTTTACGGATCTTCAAAGTGAACCGATAAGTTTCTGCTATACGTGCAGCACCTTGGCTTGTTTCATTAGACTTCCCGAGATGTCAGTCACGTATCGCACGTTTACGGTAAAATGGCCAAATTACAACAATTTCTATTTCCCAGGCCGCTTTTGGTGGAGAAACCAGACATCATTGTGGGAACGCCGAGTCGTCTCCTGGCCCACATCAGAGCAGGCCATCTCTCCGTCAAAGAATCGCTGGAAATGTTGATCATCGACGAGGCTGATCTTCTTCTGTCATTTGGATATGAAGATGACACCAAAGCACTTCTGAGGTTGGTGCAATCTAAATATATTTGTATCAAGTTTCGTCCGTTGCCGAATAGAATTAATCAAATTACAGAACATTGAGATAACATAAATGAAATATGAAATTCTGATGCTTAATACAATTTTTGACATGCAAATTATCTCACTTTATGGAAACAGATAGTAAGTTAACTGTGTATCATTTCTTGTAGCTTCCTGCCTAAGATTTACCAGGCGTTCCTGATGTCGGCCACACTGAGTGAAGACGTGAAATCGTTGAAACGCTTGGTCCTTCATAACCCTGTAAGTGATAAAGACTTTGGTTTATGTATACCTTTTTGGATGGTTTTGCACAATGTATTCACGCAGTTAGTTGAAATTAAAGGCTTTGTATGTACCGGCATAGAATATATGCGAGAAGTCTTCAACTGCTCTTATTTTTTCCAGGTGATCCTTAAACTTGAAGAATCACAGTTACCAGAAACCTCCCAGTTGACACAGTATCACATCAAGTAAGTTCTGTTTACAAGCCTATGTTTTGCAATAACCTTCATGAGGAATACATTTTCAGGTTTCCTTTTCTATCCTTCAAACATTTTGTTAATTACCATTTGATGTCAACAATACTTTGATAATTTAGCTACTAGGTTATTGAGAGGCGATCACTGAAAGTGATCGCCTTTCTATTGTAATGGGAGGAGCGTGAGGTCTGAGTCATGGTTATTTTGGGAGGAGCTCAGCTGGGTGCCGGCGGTCCAAGGCTGGTGGTGACTAATGGGTGGGAGTGGTGTTTGTTGTAGGCTGGATATCAGCAGATTGCATGCTGAAAAAAGAGAAAGTTTGTAAGTGTTTCTCGGATTGGCCTTATCAGTAGATTTTAATGAGATGGGGTGATATGTATTGAGAATGGTGAAGTGTAACCTGTAATAGAGCCAATAAGGTATGCTGTGAGTCATGGCTGAGAAATAGGCACAGAAAGTTGGGTATAGAAAGCGTTGTACTGACTAGAGCATGTTGGGAGGCAATGTGTGGGGATCTTAGATGGTGGTATTGCATCAGCGAGTGAAATGTTGGGTTTTTCACTGGTGGGTGGGGCAGCCACACAGAATAGTTTCCAATGGATTGTGGGAGGCAATGTGTGGGGATCTTAGATGGTGGTATTGCATCAGCGAGTGAAATGCTGGCATGGTTAGGGCAGGGGCTGTTGCATGTTCCAACGAATTCATAGGACCAGTACACACACTTTACATTGAACTGAAAGACAAGTGCTTAAACAGATTATGTTGTCGACTTTCTTGTATCTGTTGATACAAAAAAACATATGTTGTTCTCTTGCATTTCAGTCTTTACAAACAATTTTTTTGTCTACCTGCAATTGCACAAAGTTTATAGACAGACTGGATAAGCTTGCGCACACTTCATATATGTGACGCCACTGAACACACGCTTCCTTTCCTCTTTTTTTTTTTTTTTTTTTTTGGTGATCGCACAACACTTCGCAGTACTTCCTTCATCGGTTCTTACAGATCATACTTCAGGCCATAACGACGTGCAGGAAAGACAAAAAAAAAAAACATAGATAATTGCATTTTCCGCGCCAGCAAGACCACGGGTTTCCTTGGCCCTTTCTCCGGTACACATGACGTTTACCAGGTGGTCAATGTTCGCTCAGTCTAAATTGTTACTATGGTCTTATACTGCGATCGCCTCTTTTTGGAGCATATATGCTCTACAAGGTCTAACCGCTTAGCTTGTTTCAAATATAGTGCCTAAAGTAAGCATATAGTTCTACATTTTCGTAAAATATCAGTGGATTGTATGATTTGTTTAAATGGTATGATACTTAAAAAAAAACCATTACATTGTAAATGCTTTGGTACTATTTTCAGATGTGAAGAAGAAGACAAATTTGTCTTGATATACACACTACTAAAACTAAACTTGGTGCGAGGAAAATCAATCATTTTCGTCAACTCGGTAGACAGGTGTTATAGGTATGATTTCTGATTTCCTAATTCTATTTTGTCTTATTTCATCTTGCAGGCTATCTTTTTCACTTATCGCATAGGCTAAACATATTTTTTTAGTATTTTGTCGGCAGGCATGATAGTTTTAAGTGGAAACGCATAATTCTTTCTTTTGTTTTCGAGAGTGACATTGGACCACTCATAAATTCTGATATGCCATATGCAAAAAAATCACAGTGTATTGTTTTTTCTCCGGCATCGCTGTCGGTGCCGTCGTCTCCGGTCAAGCCCGGAGTGTTGTGTTGGTCATTTAGGCAGAGGACGCCATTGACATATATCGGAACAAGCGGAAACAAGATCGCAAATTTGGACCTGCTTCCGGTTGGCAGTACTTTTCTATGTAATGCCTATACCAGAAATTGACCATTGAGATATCATTAGGCCCCCTCGGGCAGGAGAGTGACAGCGGTCAAACTGTATGACATCGATCGACGCCTCAGCATTGAAAAGCCTAGCGTCCCGGACTGCCGTGTAGTATAATTATGTTAATGAGGGTGATGACGGCGAAGATGGCGGCCCCCGGTCTCTGATCGGAAAGTGAGCCGGGAATGCTCGCCTATTTCGCATATTTCCCTCGCGTTTCGGTCGATTTAACGCGCCACTTAGGTCTATGTCGATCTTTTATTGATGATGCCGATGTGTTGGGAAGCTAGATATCGATATAAACCCAGAAAATTGCATTTCTTTGCGGACTATATATCATGCGCAATTCTTTCCGGGCAAAGCGCATCGCGCGCATTGACCCTGTCAGCCGGTACTCAGGCATAGGCCAAAATGGCGCGACCCGGTGAACACGTGTGTAGGCCTTCTCCGCGAATGACCGCCTTTTACGCCTTAAATCGGCATCGTCAAGCCATATGGAGTATATCTTATGGATTATTAATATCAGGAGGTCCTCCAGGTCGATATAAGAGGCAAAACAATGCCGATATTTACGATCGGCATCGAAGAAAAGGTTAGTGTCATCCGCGTGTAGGTGAACGATAATAGAGGACAATGGCGGCTCCACTCGCGCTGGCATGTGCATCTTCTTGTTTAAAATCAATCGATAATTCGCTCGATAATTCGCATTAATATCCCCATATCTCATCATTCAAGCATTCCTTTCATATATAGAAAAAAAAGACGAATAAGCCGGAGTTTTTCGGTTTTCTAACCGATTCTTTTCTTCCATAATTCCACCTGTGACCTTGTTTCTGAAGTTTTTAAGTAAAATAAATATTAGTTGTCAATAAATTGCTTTATCTAATCCTCAAATGATTTATAAAGAAGTTTCCTTACTTAATCCATCAATTTCTTAATTTTATAGCTATTTATATGATTGTATTTGTTTTTCGTCCATTTTTCAGGTTAAAGTTATTCTTGGAACAGTTTAGTATACCGGCGTGTGTCCTCAATTCTGAACTTCCTGTGAATTCAAGGTGAGTACCGGGTAATTCAAGAAAGGCCACTTGTATAAGGGCCCACCATATAGCACCAGCTGGGGATTCACAGACATTTTGATAATATTTGGTTGGTAATCAATGTATAGTCCTATATCTTAATCTCGGAAGGTTTATAAACTGATGTATCTTATATGTGTCATATTATGAAAAATATATATAAAGATGTAGTATACTTTCTTCCATCTCATCCAAGAACTATAGTAATTTTGTTAAGCATTGCTCCATGTATCTTATCTAATACATTTCTTTCAATTTCAGGTGTCATATTGTAAACCAGTTCAATGAAGGACTCTATGATATCGTAATAGCTGCAGATGAAATAGCCCTGGCTGATCCCTCAGAAACCAAGGTCAAAAAGAAGAGCAAAAAGTTCGTATACAGATGAAATCGTTTTTGTTTAATACTTATTTCATTCATTAAAGAAGGTCAAATTACCTGATTTCCAACAAAATAGAGAACATATTTTTAATATGCATGTTTTGAATTATTTTTTAACAGACGCAAGAAAGATGCTGAATCAGGTGTTTCAAGAGGTATCGACTTCCAGAATGTTTCTAACGTGATGAACTTCGACTTCCCACCTGACGTCGACACCTACATTCATAGAGTCGGACGGTATGTTCTTTAACAGTATCCCATACTCATTTCATTCTAAGCGCTTCTAAAATCAGATAGTTGCCAATCTAACATGATTTTGTATCCCTCCTCTGGATTTATTGACCCCCCCCCCCCCTCCCACACACACACACACATAAACTTCGATAATTTATATGCGTTATTTTAACATTTTGACACATTGAATCTAACCAAATTATCACAAAATGCAGGCGGGAAAATTTGCCACCTTACTGGGAAAACTTAGGGGGAAACGGGAGATTTTACATTCACATAGCAATCTACGATATTGAGGGTCAGTAAGAAAAATGACAACTTCGCAGACTGGTCCCTAATAAGAAGTTGAAGCAACATGCACTGATTGAGGAAGTAATCCTTTTGTGTATCTCCGAAAACAGGCTGATTGAGGAAATAATCCTTTTGTGTATCTCCGAATACAGGTTGTTTTTGGTTTTCACTAACATAATTATTATAATGTCCCTTTTGTAGGACGGCCAGAGGTGTGAACCACGGTACGGCCCTGTCGTTTGTCAGCATCAAGGAGATGCCATTACTGGAACAAGTGGAGGAAAAACTGGCAGACACTCACCGTGAGTAGCATTCTTTACCAAGTCGTTAGTTGTATTTTGTGTAGGAGGTCGGTGTTACATAGTAAATAACCTTTTTTTTGCGTTATTTGCTCCCACTAAGACCCACCCCGACAACAAACTACGCGCTTCCCTTCGTTTGTACACTTTGGCACATGTAATAAATGCATTTAAGAGATCATCATTGCAAAATAAATTACCAATTTTTTATGAATCCTTTGCTGAATGTAAATGTTTTAAAATTCTACCTGATTTTATTCAAAGTTGTGTTTTGATAAAGCAAAACGAAATTCTCACAATTTAACATGTGGGTCTCTTACAGCGGAAGGTGAAAGTTTATTCAAGCCGTACCAGTTCCGTATGGACGAAATTGAAGGTTTCCGGTACAGAGCAAAGGTATGTATCTGGTGCACATCATCGTTGATTCGAAGTTTGCAATTGTGAATCGTAAACATCGTTAACTTCAATGGCAAGGCAACGTTCACTGGTTTTAAATGAAATGGTCATATCCTAACATGCTTGATATGTTTTCAAACCTACAAGAACTGTCATATGTTTGGTTGCCAGAGAATCCTACACAGCGATATAACAAATAGGAAATAAACTTGAAAAAGCATTGATCTGAAGCAGTGTGTTTGAGAGAACTATACAAGTTGAAATACGACGAATTTCTCATAGGATACGGAAATAAATATTCCCGGGAAGAATCCTCACAAAATACTCTCCTTTTTAGGATGCGATGAGAGCTGTAACGAGGGTGGCAGTGAGGGAGGCTCGACTCAAGGAAATCAAGAACGAACTGCTGAACTCACAGAAATTGAAGGTACGATTTTCCCCTCTTATCATCAAATGACTTTATTCACAGTCAGAAATACATAAAATTAATGTATTTGTAGAGTGTTACACAAAGTTTCTCACGTCCTGTTCGACAGTATACACGCAAATTGACTTGAACCTTATCACTTCTCAAGGAGGAAATAAGTGCACCAATTATCACAAACTTACTCTTCTATTGATTCAGATACATGTCAGGATTCCCACGCAGGTCTTAAAAGGTCTTAAAAGGTCTTAAATTGATTTTCTCAAATTTAAGGCCTTAAAAAGGTCTTAAATTTGACAATTTTGAAGCTAGATGTCTTAAAAAGGTCTTAAATTGAATTGTTTGAGAAGATGAAATGAAGTCACATTGACTATTTTAAATACCAACTTTCAAATAAGTACACTTACTTTAAATTATGTCTTACAATTTGTTCTGAAATTTTTCTTCACAATAGGTCTTATTTTCCCCGATTTTGGGTCTTAAAATGGTCTTTAAAAGGTCTTAAATTGATTTTCAAAAATGCGTGGGAACCCTGCATGTATTATCACCTACTCAGAGTCCATCTATTTTACATATAGGTAAAGTGGTTTTACATGTATCTTTTCAGTCATACTTCGTAGATAATCCCCGAGACTTGCAGCTTCTCCGCCACGACAAAAGTCTTCACACGGCCAAGGTGCAGCCCCACCTGCAGCACGTCCCCGACTACCTGGGTAAGCTTAAAGTGTTCTCAAATAACCACGCCAGGTCACCAGGCTGTTGAACTAATATTAGACTTCACGTCAAACCCAGTGTGCAGTTTTGATGCATGACAAACCGGTAGTGTCAATTTCAGTTACCGATATTACAATGGCCTGTGAACTACGAGGCTTTGTTGGTTGTTTAAGAATACTCTTAATTTGATTAAATGAAGTATTTATAAAACAACTTATTCAGTCTCAGATCTACATGTATTAGAAAAAAGAGGTTATGATATACCTGATATAGATACGTAGAAAATGTGTAAACCCACAATGTCCAGAGAACTTGCACACCGCTTTCTGTGTAGACCCAGCTAATTAGATAGGCGATCACTGAAAGTGATCGCCTTTCTATTGTAATACCTAGGAGCGTGAGGTCTGAGTCACCTTTATTTTGGGATGAGGTCAGCTGGGTGCCGGCGGTCCAAGACTAGTGGTGACTAATGGAGGGGGGTGGTGTTTGTTCTAGGCTGGATATCAGCAGATTGCATGCTGAAAAAAGAGAAAGTTTGTAAGTGTTTGTCGGATTGGCATTATCAGTTGATTTTACTTTTTTTGGGTGATATGTATTGATAATGGTGAAGTGTAACCTGTAATAGAGCCAATAAGGTATGGTGTGAGTCATTGCTGAGAAATAGGCACAGAAAGTTGGGTACAGAAAGTGTTGTACTGACTACAGCATGCTGGGAGGCAATGTGTAGGGATATTGGATGGTGGTATTGCATCAGTGGGTGAAATGTTGGATTTTTCACTGGTGGGTGGGGCAGCCACACAGAATAGTTCCCAATGGATTGTGGGAGGCAATGTGGTAGGATTTCTGATTGTGGTCTTGCATCACCGGGGGAAATGTAGGGCTCTGCACTGGGGGTTGTTTGTTGATTGACAATTATTTATTGGAGACTCATTCAACCCTTTTTGATGCCTTGCGCTATGCAAAGATATAATGATATAAATGTAGTGTAAGCAAGGCATCAAAGGAGGCCTACACTTACGCTTCCGGCGACGCTTCCGGCCACGCTTCCGGCCACGCTTCCGGCCACGCTTCCGGCCACGCTTCCGGCCACGCTTCCGGCCACGCTTCCGGCCACGCTTCCGGCCACGCTTCCGGCCACGCTTGGAGGCCACGCTTGGAGGCCACGCTTGGAGGCCACGCTTGGAGGCCACGCTTGGAGGCCACGCTTGGAGGCCACGCTTGGAGGCCACGCTTGGAGGCCACGCTTGGAGGCCACGCTTGGAGGCCACGCTTGGAGGCCACGCTTGGAGGCCACGCTTGGAGGCCACGCTTAGAGGCCACGCTTGGAGGCCACGCTTGGAGGCCTATGGTGGCGCTTCCGGTGACGCTTCCGGCGACGCTTCCGGCGACGCTCCCGGCGACGCTCCCGGCGACGCTCCCGGCGACGCTCCCGGTGGTTGCTTATTATTATGGAGGCCTATGGTGGCGCTTCCGGCGACGCTTCCGGCGACGCTTCCGGCGACGCTTCCGGCGACACTTTTTGATGCCTTGCGCTATGCAAAGATGTAATGATATAAATGTAGTGTAAGCAAGGCATTAAAGGAGGCCTACACTTACGCTCCCGGCGACGGTTCCGGCGACGGTTCCGGCGACGCTTCCGGCGACGCTTACGGCGACGCTTACGGCGACGCTTACGGCGACGCTTCCGGCAACTTTTCCGGCGACGCTTCCGGCGACTTTTCCGGCGACGCTTGGAGGCGACGCTTGGAGGCGACGCTTGGAGGCGACGCTTGGAGGCGACGCTTGGAGGCGACGCTTGGAGGCGACGCTTGGAGGCGACGCTTGGAGGCCTATGGTGGCGCTTCCGGCGACGCTTGAAGGCGACGCTTGGAGGCGACGCTTGGAGGCCTATGGTGGCGCTTCCGGCGACGCTTCCGGCGACGCTTCCGGCGACGCTTCCGGCGACGCTTCCGGCGACGCTTCCGGCGACGCTTCCGGCGACGCTTCCGGCGACGCTTCCGGCGACACTTTTTGATGCGCTATGATGCGCTATGCAAAGATATAATGATATAAATGTAGTGTAAGCAAGGCATCAAAGGAGGCCTACACTTACGCTTCCGGCGAAGCTTCCGGCGAAGCTTCCGGCGACGCTTCCGGCGACGCTTCCGGCGACGCTTCCGGCGACGCTTGGAGGCGACGCTTGGAGGCCTATGGTGGCGCTTCCGGCGACGCTTGGAGGCCACGCTTGGAGGCCACGCTTGGAGGCCTATGGTGGCGCTTCCGGCGACGGTTCCGGCGACGCTTCCGGCGACGGTTCCGGCGACGCTTCCGGCGACGCTTCCGGCCACGCTTGGAGGCCACGCTTGGAGGCCACGCTTCCGGCCACGCTTGGAGGCCACGCTTGGAGGCCACGCTTGGAGGCCACGCTTGGAGGCCACGCTTGGAGGCCACGCTTGGAGGCCACGCTTGGAGGCCTATGGTGGCGCTTCCGGTGACGCTTCCGGCGACGCTTCCGGCGACGCTCCCGGCGACGCTCCCGGCGACGCTTCCGGCGACGCTCCCGGCGACGCTCCCGGTGGTTGCTTATTATTATGGAGGCCTATGGTGGCGCTTCCGGCGACGCTTCCGGCGACGCTTCCGGCGACGCTTCCGGCGACGCTTCCGGCGACACTTTTTGATGCCTTGCGCTATGCAAAGATGTAATGATATAAATGTAGTGTAAGCAAGGCATCAAAGGAGGCCTACACTTACGCTCCCGGCGACGCTTCCGGCGACGCTTCCGGCGACTTTTCCGGCGACGCTTCCGGCGACTTTTCCGGCGACGCTTCCGGCGACGCTTGGAGGCGACGCTTGGAGGCGACGCTTGGAGGCGACGCTTGGAGGCGACGCTTGGAGGCGACGCTTGGAGGCGACGCTTGGAGGCGACGCTTGGAGGCAACGCTTGGAGGCCTATGGTGGCGCTTCCGGCGACGCTTGGAGGCGACGCTTGGAGGCGACGCTTGGAGGCCTATGGTGGCGCTTCCAGCGACGCTTCCGGCGACGCTTCCGGCGACGCTTCCGGCGACGCTTCCGGCGACGCTTCCGGCGACGCTTCCGGCGACGCTTCCGGCGACACTTTTTGATGCCTTGCGCTATGCAAAGATATAATGATATAAATGTAGTGTAAGCAAGGCATCAAAGGAGGCCTACACTTACGCTTCCGGCGAAGCTTCCGGCGACGCTTCCGGCGACGCTTCCGGCGACGCTTCCGGCGACGCTTCCGGCGACGCTTCCGGCGACGCTTCCGGCAACGCTTCCGGCGACGCTTCCGGCGACGCTTGGAGGCGACGCTTGGAGGCCTATGGTGGCGCTTCCGGCCACGCTTGGAGGCCACGCTTGGAGGCCACGCTTGGAGGCCACGCTTGGAGGCCTATGGTGGCGCTTCCGGCGACGCTTCCGGCGACGCTTCCGGCGACGCTTCCGGCGACGCTTCCGGCGACGCTTCCGGCGACGCTTCCGGCGACGCTTCCGGCGACGCTCCCGGCGACGCTCCCGGTGGTTGCTTATTATTATGGAGGCCTATGGTGGCGCTTCCGGCGACGCTTCCGACGACGCTTCCGGCGACGCATCCGGCAACGCTTGGAGGCCACGCTTGGAGGCCACGCTTGGAGGCCACGCTTGGAGGCCACGCTTGGAGGCCTATGGTGGCGCTTCCGGCGACGCTTCCGGCGACGCTTTCGGTGAACGACATTACGCTTTCAGTTATGCTTTCGTTATGCTTGTGGTTATGCTTGCAGTTACACTGGTGGTCATCACCCAAAGACTCCCCTTTCAGGGATAATGAAGGACATTCAGACCGAATACTAATATTTTTGCTATACCTCGTCCTTTAGTGAGCCTAGCACCAACTGGGAATTGAATCCCAATAACTACTGTGTCAGTGCTGGCTCACTCCTGTCATCGCCATATATGATCTACAGGGGCATCTACGATCGCGACAGTGACATTTGTTACCATGGTCATATACTGCGATCGCCTATTTTTGGAGCTGTGCTCTACAGCTCTATAGAGCCGTGACCACTTAGCTTGTTAACTTTACATTTTCATTCTAGTACCTCCAACGCTGAAACACATGAAATCGGCCCAACGTAAAAGCAAAGGCAAAAGGCGGGGCCCAAATAAAGGCGAGGCGAAGTTCAAGGTAAGATTACCATTATACTACTGGTATTAGAATTTAGTTTAGAGGGAAGTATATTTTAATACCTTTTATAGGCTCGAGGTTTTAGTTTATAAAATGATGAACAAATATTTGAAAAAATCTAAATCGAAAATCTGAGAAAGGCTTCCCAAGGAGACATTAGGAGCATTTTCAAATTTAAGGTCAAGAACTATAATCAGGGTACCAACCACACAGGGAAAACGGGGAAAATGGTAAAAAAAAAATCCTGACAGGGAAAACACAGGGAATTTGGAAATTTTGCCAAAACACAGGGAAAACTCAGGGAATTTCATTTGGCCAAGTTCTGAAATTCCTCATTCTCAAGATATTAGGGAATTGACGTTTTGTTGTTGGGTTGTCCAAATTTTTTCTGCACGCAGAGGCTTTTAATTTGGAACAACCTACAATGCCTTCGATTAACCTGGTCAATTGAAATTCCCTGTGTTATGACAAAATTTGCAAATTCCCTGTGTTTTCCCTGTCAGGTTCGATTTTTTGGCATTTTCTCTGTGCGGTTGGTACCCTGAAAGAATTAACTTCTATGTACTCCTTGTTCTACTTTATGTAATTGATCAAATTTACTACCATTAAGGGAAAATATGGTCTTGAAGTAGATGTTTTATGTGCCTGAAAGCAGCGCACGGCCTTCAGGCCCTTTATTCATCCTTAAAATCTTGTCATTTCAGAAGAGGAAAGCTGATCCCCTGCAGAGTTTCGAATACAAAGGATCAAAGAAGAGGAAAACTTAATTGCAATATCGAAATTGACATATTTTAACATAATTAACGATTTATCTGTAATCTACAGAGATATGTTGTTTCCACGGAGTATATCATTATTTACGATTGGCCTATAGCTTTTTTAATTGAATAAAACAATGTTGAAAATGTATAGTGTCCTTTACCATACTTCTTTTTAATAAGCAATATGCACTTCGTATTTAATCGGCTATACCAGGATTAACTGGCTTTTTTAGGTTAATAAGGTCTCCGTATTCTGAAGTTAGATTAAAAAGATGAAAAGCGGTTAGAAGGGAAACAGTCGGAGTAGCGGATGGATCTCTGGAGCAAGCAGTTCCAGATTTTAAAGATATTTCCAGATAATCCCCTCACGTACAAATATTTGATGAACCAATGGTCAACCCGGTTTGGCAAAAATAACTACTAGCACACTATTCCAGCTAGTCCCCTCACGTACAATTATTCCACGGACAATTGGTCAACCCGGTTTGGTAAAAAATAACTACTAGCAGACTCTGGGACTCGTCTAACTCGAAGTAATGATAAGAAGGGTCGTACCTAGCGTGACTTAGTCTCCTGAGAAATCCATGTGCAGAATTTATATTGATAAACGTATAGCTGAACAGAACACTTAGCAGCGGTTTCAATGTCATTTATTCAGAATGAGATGTTTATTTACATAATGTATGGCTAAATGGGAACGTGCAGTCGAGAGGCATAATGTAGGACAACAACTCAGTTTAATTATCATTTTGGGACAAAAGAAAAATTACCAACATGTAGTAGCCGAAGTGCGTGTTAAAAAGTTAATCGGTAATTGGAATGGCAGACTTTAACAAAAAATCTCCATTTTATCTTTGGGATAAAGCGTTAACGTTCCCCGTTGTCTTCTACCATTTGGGTATATAGTGACAGTAAGGCCACGCCACAAATGCCAAGTTTAGATCCACTTATCTGAAATAAGGCACAAGCAACACGACTCGCACACACATCTTAACACTTGAAATATTCGATACAAGTAATGGAGTAACATAAACATGAAGTATGAAAAGAGCCATTTTAAATGAGGGTTTTTAACTTAGTTGTGATGTGCCTTTTTTTTTCTTAACATAACATTAAAGTCTCTTTATAAGCTGAGTGCGTCGCTAAGGCGTGACATGATTGTGGGCAGCTTCTCGACCGGCACTACCATGACGGTCCTCAGTGGTTCGAGCTGCTCGTCCTCGTCGTCCCACGTGCCGCTCACCGGAGCGTCCTTCTCATCGGCCACCGAGTAGTTGAACGTTAGGCTTGAGTCCTGTGAAATTAAAAGTAAATTTTAATGAAAGGAGCTTACCAATAAAATAGTTTGATACACAAACAATTTCGGGGTCACAGTTAATTTGTGATTTCACCTTGATAAATCTTTATTTCTGGCAACTATTTAAGAATCCCTAAGCTGAAAAACACCAAACAAGGGTTAAGGAATTGTGCGTGAACCTGGTTTCAAACTCATTATAGAAGAGGGATGACCGTAGTATTTATCAGCAGAATCTCAGTTTGGATAGAAGATCGGTGATCCGAATAGGGACTTTCCTGATTTCCACTAAAATAACTCACCTGATAAAAGAATTCCTCTTCAGAATTTGCAAACATGGGCGTTTCAATTCCTGCCTGTCTCGATACCTGCGGAGCCCTATAAGTCTTGCTAACCATGAGAAACTGGTCAAAGTTGTACGGCATTTGCTTGGCCTTTGCTTTGTCCACTTCTTTCCTAAAAATACAGAAAACAGGAGTTTTTTAAGTATACATGTACTGCTCGTCGGATATCTACTGTAAAGTACACTATTTGTTTGTTCAAAGATCGTACAGAATTGTAATATCTTGGAGGTCTGGTCCGCAAAGACTTTTAGGCATTCTTATCACAAAAATTGATAATTACTTCCGTATAAAAGAAATTACGGCTATCACAGGTATCCACAAGGGTTCAGCCGTTTAACACGACAGTTGGTGCCTCAAGTCGATAGATTATACTTTAAATGAATAAAGATGTTAGTATGTCACGTTCCAAGCTGCTTATTCGTAAAACAATGTTTTCGAAATTAGGAGCCTGCAAAGGACACAATACTCGTATTTCTCTGATAAATTTGAAAATTCAGTTGTTTACGCACCACAAGCTCTCGAATGAAGGCAGGGCTATCTGTGGTGGGATATTTATGAATCTCTCGTTCAGGAGAAGTCCCAATGTCTTATCGCTGTTGAATACGTCGGAAAGTTTGGCTCTGACGTTTGGCTGTTTACATCTGTCCAGCAACAAAGTTCTCAGCTGCTTGACAAATTCGACGTTCTGAAACAGAAAAGTTAAATTTAGCTTTCAAGATCTTACACTAGCCAGATACGTATGAGAAGATAAACCATCATCCGTTCTAAAATAATTTGATTATAAACTTCGCGGCTAGAAGAAATGGATAGAGTGACTGATTAATAACAAGGAATAACAGGTGATTGGTTTGGACATTAATAAACAGGATTATTTATTTTATCCTCCTAGTTCAAATCTGCGATAAAGTGATGGTTGTGGCAGTTGAATCACGAATAAATAACAATTATGTTGCACGGATTTATATAGTAACATGTCAACACTTGAACAGATTCGCGTAACCACGATTGCAGAACGGTCATCACACCGCCGCTCCCAAAATAACAATTTTGATTCAGGCATGACTAAACAAAATATCACATATCAAATAACTATGTATTACTGCAGGTGTAAGGCGTATTGCTTCCTCCCCTTGGGATCACTGTATATAGATCGGTCAATCATGCTGTACACCCTTCAATGGACTTGTGTCCCAAGGTAAGTGGGTTACATATAATGAATGTGTACGCTTTAAGTATAAACTCCATTACATTTCCATACACTCTATCAAACATAATCATAGTATTACTTTAAAATTAGTTGGGAGACTTTCCTGGGTGCCTAGCCCCAAAATCCAACGCCAAAATTGTGCACCCCTAATTTCGGACACTAATACTCATTATGAATATACCTTCTTCTCTGTAATGTTGATTACTGTGACCACACCGAACACCTCACTGACGTCATCATCGTCGTCGTCATCCTCCTCTTCGTCAACTGGACATTGCTGGTTGTTAACGAAAAATGAAAATAAGTTAACTTGTTTCGGGTGAACACATAAGCAGATGGTTACTAACAATCCTATTTAGAACGTGTAATTACGCATAAAAAAAACTGTTGTGTTCAGGTAAAATCACTAAAAATGACTTGAGTCGAAGGCCTGGAATTGGCATACATTTAATCAAGAAAGGGGTCTTAGATGCTAGAAATCATCCTGTAGGGTGTCTGGTGTGATTTCTAATTTTTCAAGACTGCCTGAGTCTTTTTGTGTAAGTTCAAACAAATGAAAATTACCGAAAATAATTTAAATCGGGCTTCCAATTTATATTTTTTGACCCGTTACCTAACAAAATGTCTTTTTGTGTGTCTCTTATAATACATTTTCTGGCCATGAAAGACTTGTTGTAAACAAATGTTAGTATTACTATCACGTCCGATACACAACTGATTTATCTATTTTGTAGTGGAAACATGAACTGCCTATGATTTTAATGGAAATATATGGTATATTTCCTAGTTTACTAATTCTTTATCGACTGATGATATCAAATCTTAGTTCATAGACTTGTAATACGTACCTTTATTACACTTCCTACATAATTCTGAGCAAGTATGGTATCTGCCAATTCAGAGATGTTCACATTTGCCTTCAAGAATAGCTGAAAAAACATTGTTAATCATATATTTTAGGTACCACAGATGATTTTTTGAAAACAGGTTTAGGATATACTCAAAAGATGATAAATATAGAGTAGATCAAAAGACATGCAAAAATGCATAATTAAAGAAAATAGCATGTTTATTTAATTTTCTATGATTTTTTTAAGAATAAAAAAATAATAACCTCAAAAATAGGGTTTTTTGCTTTGCGCAATTTTGCCATAAGGAATAGAAATATGGCAATGCTACAGCAAGATAACCCATTGGAAGAACTTTCATTTGATACCAAACATGTTATGATCCATCAACTTTAAGAGGGTTCCCACGCATTTTCGAAAATCGATTTAAGACCTTTTTAAGACCAATTTAAGACCAAGATTTGGAAAAATTAAGACCTATCGACTGTGTGAAAAGAAAAATTTCAGAAATATCTTATGATTTGAATTTCAATTGAGGGTACTTATTTGAAAGTTGGATTTGGTAACTTCATTCTAACTTCTCAAAAAAATCAATTTAAGACCTTTTTAAGACCTCTAGCTTCAAAAATGCCAAATTTAAGACCTTTTTAAGGCCTTAAATTTGAGAAAATCAATTTTAAGATCTTTTAAGACCTGCGTGGGAACCCTGTTTAAGTACCTTTGAATAAGCCCATGGGTTTGCAGGGAATCAGACCTTTAATTTGACACCAAATACGTGTCAATATAAGACCTATATATAATCCAAATCTTAAGAAAGAAAAAAGCGAAAAAGTTCAGAAGTTTTTTGGCCTCTATTGTGGTGCCTCAATTGCAGCAGCAACTATTCGAAATATATGCTTATATCTGATATATAATAACATAAATATCTATGGATAACCTTAAATCTACAGAGATGGCAATTTGATGAACATGGAAAATCCGAAAATTTGTGAAGGACATTCCAGATTTTAAGGAGGAAAATTAAAATGAAGAAAACCCTAAAGTATATACATTCTGACGTTAAGAAATAACTTAAAGTAGCAACATCTGTTTCCTGAAAACAAAGGCAAATTTTGTTCCCCTAAAAACTTGCTGATTTGTCAAAAATCCAGAAAACTAGGGGAAATGCCTTCTCTATTTACCTGCTGGAGAAGTTTGCGTATTCCATGGAAATCGCTGTCCTCTGGGTTACGAGCTTCGAAGTCTACCTGGACCTCCTTAAAATAAAAAAAATACTATGTTAATGCATTGAAAAGAAGTTGCCCGTACACACATCATTTCTCTGCAACGAAACAAAGAAAAATCCAATAAAGTTAATACCTGATAGCAAGGACTTGAAGGTGCACATGTTAATAGTTATCAGTGAAAATGTTAGGGCCGCGCCATGCGCTCTGGACGCATTAAAAAAAAGAATACACGTTTTTCAGTCCTCTGGACTACTGAAATACTAAAAACACATCTCCTATAGAATTCTGGTTTATTTTGCACAATTCAATAACGTTATAGATAATAGTCTAATAGATGATAGTTTTCAGTTTCCCCTAGCTCATAATTTAAATTTTGTAAAAACCTAATTATTCTATGGCACAAGATGCACCTTTACAAGTCAGAATATGTTGCCACTATCTGAAAAAATTGTCACTAGAATTTGATAAACTGAAATCTTTATTGACTTTTTGTCAAATAATTAACTGAAATTCTGTGACATTTTCCTGCTTTTCAATAAAATTGCTACAATTGTCCTTTCAAAGTCATAAAATATTTATTTCTTCATTTTATAAACAATAAAAGTCCGTGTTGGTGCTCAGCAAGACTGTAGCTTTAATTAACACTGAGAAAAGTATTCAAATTCTTAAAATAGATCTATATCAATAATCAGGGGTCGAAATTAACTTTTAAGGCTGTCAGCCCGGCCATATTAAAGACTAATGCAAGTGTGAAAAATCTGGGCTGATTTTAATGTAATTTTCCGAAAATTCGTCAGCTCTGATTCAAAACTATCAGCCTGGGGCTGACGGGCTGACGTTAATTTCGAACCCTATATACAAATAAAAAAAATGTCAGTCAAATATTACCAAAATGTGCATTTGACAGAGGCAAAGAAAGGGTTCTAAGAGTCATCTATAGACTAGACTGTCTACAGTTATCAGTATTAGATCTAATCATTTACATCTAATGACATTAATAATTAAAGTAAACGCATAATAAATGTGTAATAATAAAGATGGGCCCATGAATATCTTTAATAACGTATCTCTAGAGCTTGTATATTTCCTAGCATGCGGAATACCCTAGCTGTCCTGTGCAGGAGGGACAACAAGATGCGAACGATTGTAGTCTATCCAGCCTCTGACAGGTCGGCAACAACTCAGTCGACAGTGTCAGTGCAGGTGTCAGTGCAGTGCCTGCCGCAGGAGGGCCGTTGCTCATCTACCTTTCTACTTCAAGAAGAGTTTGCGAAGCCTACTGGAAGTAGCCTTTGTACATAGACTATCTATTAATCTATCCCATTTATAGGCCTAGGCGCAAGTCTGGATAAGCCTTCTGGTCCTGCCCAGCCTTCTTGAAGTAGATCTAGGCTTTGAGTGTGGCTGCCCGACGTGCTGCGTGCAGGGCCTGTGCCACGAGGCCGCGCCGGCTTCACCAGACCGACTAATAACCAGATAACTACGGTTTTCAGAATAAACACAGTCCTTACCTGTCCCTCCATGTCTTCTTCCTGGTCTTCCTCCCCTCCGTCATCCATTCCTTCATCGTCATCATAGTCTGAACTATCTTCTCCACTGACATTAGCGATTTCTTCATCAACAACACGCTTCTTCTTGGTGGGGGCTGCCATCTTGGTTTTGCACTTCCGGTGACAGTTAGGTCTCACTACAACTTTTATTTAGGGACCTTCTTATATGTCAGTTTTCAAGGATTGCACAATCTGTCGTTGCGAAATCCAAGGGCATGCTGGTGAAAATTTGACAGACTAAAGTACAACCTCTGATAGCAGGCGATTTGCCGGTGGGGGGGGCACTCTGCCACTTCGACGCTCTCTAACTGCGAATCATTTTTCCTGGCGCCGAGATACGAATGTCGCAGTGATTTTGGGCAAAATTATTATTTTTGATTATATATACTTTTTAATGTAAAATTCTTGCACCTGGGGGGCGCAGGTGAAACATTTGCACGCCCCCCCCCCCTTTTTTTCCCCCCTTCAAATTCTGGATTTGCCACTGGATAGTGAAGAAGGGGCTACAGTAGGCCTACCAGTACCCGTCCAGATATTATTTGAATGAGTTGAATCTTTTTTTTTTTTTTTTAAATTAATTTTAAGTTGGTGTTGGAAGAGGAAAATAAAGCCCTTTCATTATCTGGTTTTTTTTTTTTTAAAAGATCAGATCCCATATGATTTTTTTTTTTAAAGTGAAACAACTAAAGTGGTCCAGAATTACAAAAGAAAAAACAACTTTTATCGTCAACACTAACAAAAATTAATTAGGGGCCCTAGACAAGGGGTACCGATGTCGGATGTTGAATTTAAGAAATGGCTGTCGCCGTGCCAAATACCCCTGTCGGATGTTATCAAATGCTATAGATCTATTGCCTATCGATTTTAAATTGAGCAAAATCGCATTGTGGAATTTAAGAATAGGCCCGGTTTCATGTCACCAAGTAGGAAAATTACCATGTTGCTGTCACGTTTAGTGGTCTTTAAATTTGTCTTCCCCGAAAATTTGTCTATTCTGGTACATTTTTCTCTCTCCTTTCCCTACACTTCTTTTTTATCATTATCATTTAATTCCATTGTAGATCTAAACAAAAAATCATGTAGGGGGCCTTCCATTTAGTACGTACGCATATTTTCCCAAATTTTAGACCCCCCACCCCCCCTAGGGCAAAAAAGTACGCATTGGATTTGTACAGGAACGTATGCAAATTTTCAAAAATTTCAGACCCCCCCCCATTGCTGTGTACATACTTTATGGAAGGCCCCTAGAGATTGTAGAACATATATAATTATAATAAAGAACTATATTTCCCTCCTCTCACAGTGTAATCTGACTACGCTGTTCTAATAAAAAAATATTATAGTTACACTTTCTAAAGAATCGTTGTTCTAATTGTTTATTCTTGATCGCATGAAGGAAGACTTCGTCACCAAAAGGTTTTTTCTTTTCCTGTCAATGCACGTGTTATGTGGTGGTTAAAAGGAAAAGTTAACTCTAAAAGGAAAACAAATTGCTTGGGAATACATATTTCAATTGTCTTTTGAGATTTTTAGAAAAAATACGAAAAAGTCGGTAAAAAAGAATTGTTTTTCCTAAAAAATACTGAAAAAGTAAGCTGTCTTACAATAAATTGTGTCATCAGTTTATTTATTCAACTAACAAAAATGATATAATTATGTGTTATATCATAAACGAACAATCAAATATGTCACGCTGTATTTTTTACTAAAAGTGCTATTTAACAATGTTTTCAGCTGCACGTTTGACCGTACAATGCTTACGGTCATTGATAAACATGTCATCAAACACACAGCACACCATGTTAATGGATTGGGTTGGTGTCATATAACTATTGTTTAACTTAACTGATCAAAAGAAGTTGCCGATAGTTTGATCAAAACAAAGACTTATATTTATAGGGGGTTCTTAATGTTATGACAAACGATACTTCCACCAGGATCGGCTTTTATAACACTATTCAGCAATGAACTACTGAAACTTGTTACAATGTTACCGGAATACTATAGACATTTTACTTTCAACTAGCGAGATCCAAATACCCGGAATTGTATGGTAATGTTGACTAGTCCGAGAACACCATGATAAATATTTATTTCCGATATGAATCCTTTATCATAATACATCTGCTTAGAAGTTTGTCAATCAGCTCAGACATGACTTATCATTTCTTTATGTACATTAATAAGAAAATAAACATTTCTTAATAGTTGCATGATTGGATATAAGGAATTCGTTCTTTCTCACAAACATACATTTATGCTAGATGTGTTACCATTAAATCAATCCAAAAACTCGTCTGCAAAGAAGGAGCATTGAGTGACCAAGTGTACTGCACTCCGGTAATCGGTGGCTTCTCTCAACAGGGTCCTGAACTGGCGGCAGAGACTTTGATGCTCCTTTGTTTTAGTTTTCTGATACGTCATTGCCCGCAATAGTTTTTCGGCCAGGTAGTGTAGCCACAGCACATTGGAGTAAGCGTGAAACGGCTCCCAATTGTTGCTGTAAGGTAAGAATTACAATTAAATAGGGACGCAAGTCAGGATTAAAGAAAAAATCTAAAACTCGAGAAAGAAAATTGTACATTGCCTTAAAATGATGTGAAAGACGATGAAAGAACTTAATTTCGAAAATTATTATTAGAGGTGATGACAGGCAAAAATATGCAATCAGACCGACATCCGAAAAAAATTTCGTTGTGAAGTTTGACCCTCCAGCATTAATCTTCAAAATACAGGGATGCTATTTTTGAAAAAAAATATCTACAGTATTTCCTTTTTAGGGGCCTTCCATTTAGTATGTACGCATATTTTCCCAAATTTTAGACCCCCCACCCCCCCTAGGGCAAAAGTACGCATTGGATTTGTACAGGAACGTACGCAAATTTTCAAAAATTTCAGACCCCCCCCCCCCATTGCTGCGTACATACTTTATGGAAGGCCCCAAATACAAACCATAATAAAGCAAATTAAAGTTGTTTTTAAAACATAATTCGGATCTAGAATTTGACCAAAATGGCTTCAGTTACATGTACCACTTGATGTTTCGTCTCGCTGCAAAATTGAAATAAATTTAGATTCAATGTTAAAAAAAAAACTTACTCATTTTCATCTTTCATGAATCTGTAGATGTCGAACTGGTAGTCACCCTCTCCTTGGAACATAGTTGGATCCTTGGACAAGTCTGTATATACAGTGCATCCGTCTATGATAAAAAGAGAACAGCTTTAACAATTTCTGCCACACAGCTTAGATTAATCGGATTTCTCAATTGTTTCTTTTTAAATCATAAGTTTCATTGCTTTCATGAACTCAGGCATCATACCGCCCTCCCCAAAAAATAAAGGAATTTAAAGGAAGTTTTTTTCGTAAAAGTAAAGGAAATTAAAGGAATTTACAGGGATTTCTAGGAAAAATAAAGGAATTTTAAAGGAATATTTAGCGAACTTTTAGAGAGTTTAAACATGAAATAAGGCAAATAATATTGTAACATGACTGCCTTCCTGATGATTTTTTCCTGTGCAGCACTGCATGGACCCATGTCGACTCGCGTCAATCAACGCATCGACTCATGCTGATCGACACGTCAACCTGGATCGATCGACGGCTAGAAAATGGAATTCTATGCATTTTATGAGATAATGTGATATTTTCTTACTCTAGAAATAAAATAAAGGAATTTAAAGGAATTTTTCACAAAAATAAAGGAAAATAAAGGAATTTTGCCGATTTTCACAAAAATAAAGGAATTTAAAGGAAATTCCTTTAAAATAAAGGAACGGTATGATGCCTGTGAACTTCCCACATAAAAGTCGATAATTCTGTTGTTTAACATTTAATTAATCGATTACGATTTTGTTTAGATTTCTGCTAGTTGTTGTTTGCAAATGTTTAATTGGTTAATATTTGTATACGTGCCAAAGGGGAATGAAAAGAAATAAGGGGACAGATTTCCCGTACTCATGCATTGGAATATCTGCATGTATATCATTACCTTTCTTAAGTCTTGAGAGGGTGAAGTCTATGACGGCCACCCTTACGCCGTGCGTGAAGATGTCAATGTCGTCGCCGTCCAGAGTGTAGGGTAGAGTGGTCTCCTGGGTGCGCTTCACCAGCACGTTGCCCCAGTGGAGATCCCGGTGCTCAAATTCTAGCGATGCCTCGGCTACTGCCAGCGACAGGGCTACCTGAACCAGTACGCTTTTGGCTTCTGTGAGAGACTGGAACTGTGGAAACCAAAGAAAACTTGTTTGATTTACAATTATCTATTTGTGTTAATTGTCTCAATATGGAAGGATTTTGTATATATATATGGCAATTTGGACTTCCACAGTGATTAGTCATTCTTTCAATCCCTGCCACAGCATTATACATATTCTCATATACAACAAGTGTTGCCGCTTTTTCGCGGACTACATTCAACTGATCTAATTTCATTGATATTCAACGTAAAAATTACTGTAGTTTACCTTGAAACCTTCTAGATCACATCCAGAATCCTCGAATTCAAACACAATGAAAAACTGTGTGTCCGGGAACATATCTGAAAAATAAGTCGATACGAACCTTTCAAGTGCACGAACTGTCATATAGAAATAACACATTTAACCAATGGAAATCGCTATTTGCTACATAATGACACATGATCATATCATAATAATTAATATAGTTTACGCCATGTCGACTTAAACATGGTCTTGAATTCTAGAATCCAACTAAAATTGCAATATTCCTAAGAGACGTTTCAGTGATCTTAGCAGAACATCCCCCTACCTTGTTACTACAACTTCGGATACTTTCAAAACATAATTTAAAGTTTTACATTGTGAACTTTAAGTGTAGAGGCATAAATTGAAAAGTTTACAACAAATAAATACCTGGACGGTCATTTTCCGAGACCTTGGTGGCATGGAAGCGGTCCCACTGTTTGATTAGAACGTCTGGGTAACAGTCTTGTACAACAGCACAACTACAAGAAATCATATGATCATTTATGGCAGTTATAGGAAACTCAACGTAAAACCAAAGTAAGCTTACTGCGAAACATTGTGTAATATAATTTGGCACTAGAATCACTTAATATCGACTCCGTTGTGAACATACAATGAAAAAAAAAATCAAACACAAATACTCTTGTACAATATGGAGGTCCTTGGACTGTTCTTTTTTCTGTACAAATTAGAGTCTTCACGACATGAAATAACCGATTCCTGGGAAACCTAACAAACTGTTGATTCATATAGATTTATACATAAATTTAACATCTGAATATTACCTTTTCACCTGTACGAAGTTGGGCGTGCTGTGACTTCCTTCTTGATTGAGATCACTGAGTGTCCTGTGATGAGACGAAATGTAATGTATGTCTATTATATATGTAATTACTTTCCTTCCTGATATCCTTCTATTTTCAAGGAAAACATCTCTTCGTAGGGATCAGATGGCATCGTATGCACCACTAACTGATCGATATATCTAAAAATTTCTTTTGTTATATTACTCAAAACACAAATCAAATCCGAAGAATTTGAATAAATGAACGTTTCGGAACTTCATAGACATATATATGTATAAGATCAGGCTAGTGACTAAATACTAGCCCAGATAAAAGAATTCAACACAATATAAACACGGTCTTCATCAGTTCACTAGCTTATATTCTTTAATAGCCCATTGGGCTGAAACTAGTTAGCTTATTTTTTTATTTTTTTTTAAAGAAAAATCCTTGAAGGCACTTACTTTGATATGACAATTTCTGGCAGGATTTCGGCAAATGTTTTCTGGGGTTCGTCGTTGACAGGGAAGTCGCCTTCTATGGGGATGATTTTGAGGGCTACGGAGGCCTTCCTGTTCTCAGACCGGAACACCTCTCCATAGACACCTTCGCCTATTTTCACACATTTCTTCATCATACTGTTAAGCGAATCAAACAAATCTAATATTAAATAATTCACAGCCGACTAAATAAGTTGATAATTGTAATCGCACGACTATTAGTAACTAAAGTAAGTATTCTATGCTCAAAATATTCATAATCTATTGCTAATTCATGAAATTAAACTGATGACACTAGCAGCTTGCATTATGTAGTGGGTTAGGTTTCTCAAAAACCCTGCACGTTAATAACATTTACTAAAGGGTATATTCATGAAGCAATAAGTAAATCGGAACAAATGACAATATACTGACGCTGGAGGGATGCACTCGCTGAACGACATGGGAGCATCTTGATCACACTGAAGCAGAACCTTAGCCTGGGCAGAGAGAACGCTTCCCGTTGAACGGCTTTTCATGGGCGTTAAGCACTGAAAAAATACCAAAGAAAATCTTTAATTTCCGCGAAAAAAAGAATTGAAGATTCATATTTCAGCAGGGTCAATGATAGTTAGCGAAGTTGATCAAACGTGCGTTCTTTTTTAATTAAAGAATTCCAATAATTTGGCATTTTAGCTATTACAGTATTAGTGGTGTGAAAAGGTAGATATGACACTGACAGTCCATGAAACTTACAGAGTAACAGTCATGTATGTAACACCACACAAAGCTATGCCAGCAGTCAAATGTATTAAAGTAGTTATGAAATTTACAGACACGTTTTTGATTTATGCATGTCTAGTGCGTTACCTTGAGAGATTTGAAGGATTCATCGAGCTCGTGGATACAGCTGAGATTGGCTCCTCTGTGGCCAACCACATCCATGTGTTCATCTGACTGATAGTCTTCAGGGTCAAGCTCGCTGCCCGAGGTGTCCTCAGTGGACGAGGCATACACCTGGTTCCTACACAGGTTTCTAACAGGAGCCTGTACAGGACTGCCATCTTCGGCCGTCTCATAGTCAGTGGACTTGTTGCAGTTGATCCTTTGGCTGTTTGTGTGTGAATCCATATCATCAAAAAGACTTCGTGATGCATCATATTCAGAGACAGTTTTGTGGGTCTGCTCACTACTGAGAAGTTCGGAAACCATGCTCTCGGTGAGTCGATCAAGTACAATCTCGCATGGTCGCAGTTTATCAATACTGTTGCAATTCGGGTCATTTTCCTCTGATTCCGAAGATTGCGTAGTAAAACTCTGCCTAAAATCTACGTCTTCATCTGATTTGGATTTGGTTGAATCACTATTATGTGAATTTTGCTCTTGTTTTAATTCCATTCTTTCTTTGTCGTCGGTGTAGGCTTGAGCGCTCTCATACAGTTCATCGCTTTCTTCTGGAGTATGATCTTGTTGGCTTTTATCTTTTTTGGTGTCACTATTTGGCTGTAAACTACATTCGGCTTCAGCATCTGATAAATGAATATCGGCGAGTCGATCAGCGCACTCTGAAACCGGACGCGGGAGTGATTCAGGATTAAATTGCTCCTCTTCTTCCTCCTGCTCACTTTCCTCATCTACAGTTGCAGGGAGAGACACCTCTGCCTCCGAACGTTCAGTTATATACTCAGGCACCTTGATTCTCTGCATGGCTGGGCTGGCCAAACAGGGGCTATATATGCTAGACATACTGAAACCAAGCCCATTGGAATGATTTTGCCCCCTACGTCGTCGCGTTGTCACCATGTATGACGACGACGCAGATAAATTAACCACCGAATCCTTTGTCACATTCATAGGATGGTCCCCTAAGTCTGATTCTAAAGAGTCCCTCCGAGATATGTGGGAACATGCTGGAGATATGCCAGTCATGCCCGTCAGATTTCCTCCCGGGGTTGGGAACTGGTTACCGTGGAGTCTGAGCGGAGACATGCCTTCACTGACTGCCATCTTCTTCAGATTGGACCGCGTCAGACGACGGAAGAGGTCTTCACGGGGTTCTCTTCCCATCTGTGGCGTACTCGTGTGAATGTTGGGCGTACTGTGTGACACTGAACGCATACTCCCTGATCCATTACAGGTCGAGTTGGTGGACGGGGTCAGGTTGGGTGGTGCATTCACAACTATCTCCTTTTCTTCTGCCTTTTCTTCTTCGATACACAAACTAAATTCCTTAGGTGAAAAATAGAAAAGCACGAATATATTTTTAAAAAGAACTTATTTTTCTGATAGATTTCATGAAATAAAATCTTGAACAGTATCAATTACTTGTTAGACGTGTTTTCCTCAAATTGCGTAAAAAAAATGTGCTATATGTATCTGCATCTTTTAACGAGATATTAGATTAGGGGACATTAATAGAATAGCTCCTGCCTAACAATTAGATATCCATAAGTATTGCAAGTTCTTCAAAACGTCTACTTGTCACAGCTGTTTACCATCAGAATTTTACAATGAACACTAAATGATTTAATATATTACTAATTATGTCAGGGAAAAGGAAAAAAACTTGTTTCAATATAATATCTTACAGCTTATTCAATAATGTTATAATATACATAAGATTAAAAATGAAAGATATGGCAGATGTATGTGACATTACTTAACATCTCCACACAAACCAAACAGTATGTACCTCAAACTCTGAGAACTGTCGTTGTATGTTGACGGCTGCGCGTCGTTCCTTCTCTATACTGACATCAAACAGGCCCCCGGAGTCCTCCTTCTGAGAGTCATCATGCTGAGATGATTTCTGCACTGCTCTGCTTGGCTTTTTCCTCGTCTTACGTTTATTGGGGCATTTTTTCCCTTTAGGTTTAGCAGCTGTGTCGGTGTTAAGGTTTCGATCGCGGAGAGCTCGACTCTTGCTACTTGAAGAGTCAAGCTCGCTGCTGGTATTACTTTGTCCATCCTAAAATAAAGCACGGTTCTTTAGTTTTGATACATTTTTTCACATGTAAAGGATACGATAAGAAATTATCCTGTCCTATGATTTTCTTGGAGTAGAAACTGTCAGTAGCGTAAGATGTAAGGCAAAGGGATATAGACCAAAAGGTTTGTTTATCGCAAGATTGTCAGATCTGCTCAATTACATTTACAAACACAGACGTGAAGATGACGGCATATGGCCCAGAAGTGAAATAGGCGTCATATTGGTGATCATAATAAAATAATCATTATTGTCAAAAACTTCTCGATCAATCTTTTTTCATTAATTTATCTAAAATAATGTCATGAAGTCATAAGCAGTTACTATAATTTGGAATTCATAAATTGTGGATGGATCAAGTAGCCACACGGCTATGGTGTACATAGTGATCACCAAAATATGGTAACGTGACCACGTCCATACAAGGTCTTTACTATCAAGTGTTCTTAGGGCCTAGCCACCCTACTTAATCTGCCTGGGTCAGGAGTGAAAGTGAACGTCCGATAAAGATCCCTGGTAATCTAAATTATAGTGTAGAGTATACTTGAATTCTGCCAAGTAAATTGATGAAGGGTATACACTTACAGATATGGCATAAAGACGCGGAGTTTTTTTCCTTGTCCTTCGGGTGTCATCTGGAATGTCAGCTTCATTCTCTTTGTTCCTGCTGTTTTTACTGGACCTGTAATGAAAGTAATGACATTATGTAATCTAGGTGGAACCAAGTGCTGCAAATCACATAATTTGTAATCACTATATCAGGCTCTCTTGTTGATTTTTTTAATTAAAAACAATATATAATTGTATTATGTCAAGACGTTTACTTTAAGCAACGTGAAGCGTTCAGCAAATTGTAAAAGGAATATTGATGATTATCAAGATATAAAACTGTTTACGAAATAACAACTAAAAGATTTCCTATGAATGTGTGGCTCACGTTCTTCAGATACGGAAAGACAAGTCACATGTACACTAACTTCATCTTATTTGTAAAGAAGTTATACACATCTCATTTATAACGAGTTTTAGTTTCCATGAACATTAAAATGTACCTCTCTGTTGTCTTTGTCTTGGTAACTGTAGAATTATCTATACTTGAATCGGATAACTTTACAGATGAATCGTGTCCAGAACTAAAACTGCTACTAAACAAAGCATTGTTATCTTCTTTTTCAAACACGTTGCCCCAGTTGTCGTTGTCAGCATGAACCTGACGTAGCTGATGCCGTCGGCTGTACGTCACAACTGTTCCTCGCCGTGACATGATTGTTCGTAAATGCTGCAAAGAGAGACAAAAAACATGCAATTTATGTTATTTGTCCCACTCTTTATAAAACGCCGGAAGAAGCCAGCGGTCTGTATTTTCATCAGGGCCCATATCTTCGTAACTAATTTGGCTAATCAGGGAAATTTTGATTAGCATCTCATGATTAGAAATCCTGTCTAATAATACAGCTAATAATTCCTCTTTGAGACTATTTTGCAATAACACCAATGATTTTGGTAAAAGTCAAAATTGGTGATCTTGAGACTCTAATCAAAATTTCCCTGATTAGCCTCATTTAGTTACGAAGATATATATAGACCCAGGTTGTATGATTCACGCACTACTAGTACTACCTTCTAGTACTGGTGAATTGTCAGCTGTGATAAACTTAGGTTTACGCTCAGACCATACCTAAGTCCCTTCTGTAAAAATGGAATGGGGAAGTTGTTTTTTTTTAACAGATTTGGGAGATAAACTCGCTATAGAAATACTTAGAAATTGAAGGAAATCAATCAAATATGTATTCAAATATGATATCATCATAATCATCCAATAATAACTCTTTTTTACCCTTCCTTTTTCGGGCTTTCATCGGTGTTACAGATGCTTTATTAAGATAAGATTAGAAACACCTGCTGGTTCGAACTTAGCTAAAGAATATTCACCGTGGGTGACATTTACCGTGATTTATATTTTTTTAAACGCTGTTCTTAATAAATATATATAAAAAAACTTGTGTTCAGGTAACATAGCACGAAAAAGTAGGGTAACGTGTTACTCTTAGGTGGCCTAGACTTTTGTTTGTTCTTTTGTTTTTTGGTTACTGTTAGGGTGGGGCCAAACACTAACGGGTTACCTGAATACATCACTTTTTTATGCCTTATAATAATATATAGGAAAGACTAGCTTTTGGCCCAAGTGTTAGACCAAACCCAGTCCTAAGTTAATTGAATTAGCTTGTCACTGAACGAGAGAAAGTCGTGAAAAAGCAGAAATTTTTAGTGTGGCGGATGTCGTCTAATTAGTTGCAAACATTTTGTTTATTCTTTTCCGAATCTAGTTGACATTAATGATTTTACGCATTTCATAATCCCAAAGAATGCACTCTGGACAGAGTCACTGAACACAATGTATGTGCTGAAGTAACCCTGAAGTGAAGAACCGAAGTGAAGACTTGAACTTGAAGTAAGTCACGTTTGGGGTTTGGGACTTGGGTTTGGCCAAAAATTGGCGAGACTCCCTTGACCCTTGTAAGACACAAAACATCTAAGGAAATACGCCGATTCACCTTCGATATGAAGGTAATTTATAGATCAGGAGTAGGAGCAAAGTTCGTGCTAGGCGATCTTTATTACTTTTTTCATTTTTCTTACCTGGGATTTTGAGAATTCTTGATAAGAATGATTTTCATCTGTACTCCGCCAAAACAAAAATATGCGCCATCTTCATTTTGTTCGAAATAAGTAAGTGACTCTCTGATTGGCTGTGGAGATTTTGTAAACTGCTAAATGATTGGTCGCTTCAATGTGCCCTTCTGCGCATGACATGAAGTTGTAAACAAACCACCACGTGCGCGAGTTACATAAAGCTGGGGAAGAATCGTTGTTGGGTGACCTTGTTCCTAAACGTTAAAATGTAAGTATCATCCATTGGTTACCAAAACCATGATGTATTCTTGTGCTCTAATAGGACATTGGCTTCATGAAGATTCGATAATTCAAACATACATTTCAGTATTTTAGCGTAAGGCCGTAGGATTAGATATGGCCGTTTTGGGATTCACACGAGCGGAAGCCGTTTTGCCGAGGCGGGGGACGTTTTGTCGGGTTACCCCTGTCTTGACATTACCATAGACATACATCTCTATGACATTACCGAACATTCAGGAGCTTCAGGAACACAGATACCAACAACCGTTTATGTACATTATGGTTATCCAAAGTAAGATGTCAACATCATTATCATGTTTGAATCCAAAGTTGCATTTCTAACATCAGTTATAGGAGTAAATTTTGAGAAAAGCTACACAAATTACTGTACACAATGTAATATTTAGCAAAAATTTATTCTATAAGCCTAAAAGGGGTGTTGAGGGGGGGTCCCGATGTCGCAGGGTGTATTTAAGAAATGGCCTGCCACCATGTCCCCTGTCTTTACATTTTGAATTTTCATGTCGATTTTAAGAATTGTCCATGTCCCATGTCGAACTTAAGAAAAAGCCTATGTACTATGTCATGTCGCTTATTTTTTTCTTCATGTCAATAAGTCTCATGTCGCATGTCGAATTTAAGAAAAGGCCATGTCGCCCTGTCGATTTAAGGGGTCTATACCCATTCCAGAAGACATCAGAGTACCTTAATTGAATATTGCCCCACAATGTAATGAGAACGAGCTTGAAATGACAATCTCTCTTATATATACTTTTATTAAAGAATATCTATGCAGACATTAGTTGTTTGAAGACCTAGTGAATAGTCCGCATATCCCGACTTATTGTTGACATAAATTTACGTGTATTCATTAAAATCAAATCAACCTTTTTCGTATTTAATTTGCGTTCCCTGTACCCATGGGAAACGGTTTGGATGAGCTAATTAACCTAATAGTTATGGAGTTCCTTACGGATGTGATGGGGATGCATTGGAGGTTGGGGCATTCACAATGAACTGTTTACCCCTCTTGCTTTTCCTTGAATCTTTTATTCTCTCTACCCGGAGGGCAGATGCTGTAGAGTGTGACATTGAGGTTAGGTTGGAGATAGATATTTTTTTTCTCTAGACCATTGCACTTGCAGTCCATTGGATCTGCAGACCAACAAAGTCGTGTGGTTGACCGTCCCTTGTTGTTCCCCAAGAATCGAGAACCTAGCCCATTACAGCAGTTATGCATTCATGCTGATAATGCATCCCACGACTGACTGCTGCTAATTTATCAATTTAATTCAATAAAAATTAATGTATTATATAAAATGCTTACAATATCACAATATTCAATTCCATAGATCAATAAAGAGGCAATATTCTGATGTGTATGATTACAAAAAAAGAGTTAATGTAACATTGTTTTATGCATTGTAATTATTTAAACAGTTCTCACCTGTTTTCAAAAAGACAATAATCTACGTATACTTTCAGACCATAGAGTAATGTTTACCTTATTCGAGCGGGGGCGGATCGGGGGGGGGGGGGCAGACGGGCCTTGCGCCAAACATGATCTAATAGGGGTGGGGGTGGGGGTGGGGGTGGGGGGGGCTCCTCCGCACATTCATGTTTTTGTCCCCCCCCCCCCCCCTCTAGAAATTCCTGGAACCGCCCCTGTTCGAGTGTTAGAAATACCTCCCCCAGCCCCGATAATACAACATAGATATTCCCGTTTTTCAGACTTGTGTCAAAAAATACTTGACAGGAAACTTGCTTTATGTTACCATGAAAATCCTAATGCTGCATTCGTAAAGTTATTCACCAGTAGATTCATATTGAGATGGCAGTGTTAAGCTTTGCCTAATATAAACGATTTGATGTTCGTACCGATATCAATGTTGCATTGAAGTGTATGTTATTCAAGTGTGACTAGTGTGTGCAGTATTTGGATTTTCCCATTTCAGATGACTTCAATAGCCCTTGTCCAAGGTGCTAGTCGCGGGCTGGGTATTCAGTTTTGCCGTCATCTTTTATCCAAACGTCCAGATACACACGTTATAGCAACATGTCGAGACCCGGAGCGGGCTACAGAACTACAGGGACTCCATAACGAGTATCCGTCTCGGTGAGGCTTGTAATTATCATTTTATCATGTTTAAAGCCATTTATGTATCAAAAGTTATTTTGCTAAGACAAGTCGCGTTTTTTTGTAATACATAGAGTAGGGACAATATAAAATGTAGTATTTGAAGTATTATATTTTTTGTCTTGATTCGTAGGGATTGGCCATAAAACAAGTAAACTACACCCAGTACTGATAATTAGTGATTACCAGTATTAGTTGTGTGCATCTAGATAGATTGTAATTCCATAAGGGACCACATCAACTGCGGAGAAGCTTACTGTTATAGTCTTCATTGAAATGTTATATTATGGTTTCAGGTTAGACATCGACAAATTGGATATAACTGCTGAGGACCAAATACTTGGAGTTGCAGCGAATCTCAAAACGAAACACGGAAAACTTGATCTGCTAATTAACTCTTCGGGGATGCTACATCCGAGTGGTCGAGGAGAGACCAGTCTGCGAGATGTGTCACAAGAGGTTGGTCCAATCATAATTATTACAGGATGTAGAGTTATGGCAAAAGGGATGAAACGGTGATGAAATCGTGAATCAATAGTGATGCAGGTGAAAACAGAAAAACGAGGTATTAGAAATGGATAAAACTGCTATTCGGTGAAGTATGCCAAGATCGTATAGAAAATTTAAGGAGAATTCATTTTCTTAGATATATAAAACCCATCAACCTCGGTATTGAAATGTTGTTCTTATATTTTTTGATATCTACTAAAAGGATTAGCCACAATTTGTTCTTGCCTAAAAAAAGAATACTTTTTAACCCGAAACAATTACTTATTCCTACCACATGTATAACATAAAGCGGATACTACTTGAATTACCACAGCTCTAATCATTAACATGAGACTATGAATAGTGCGAAAGGCTTGAATTAGATAACATCATATCAAATGCCACATTTCTGTCATTTCCAGGGTCTTCAGGCCACATTTCTCACTAACACCGTGGGCGCCGTACTCATGGCTAAGCACTTCGGAGATCTGCTGAAGAAAGGAACCGGAGCTTTTGGTACAGCTGATAAAGACCCACATAAAAGTATCCTCGTGAACATGTCGGCGAAAGTGGGGTCAATAACCGATAACGGTGAGTCATATTTACAGATATTTATTAGAATAAAAGTCCTTTCAAAACGAATATTGCAGAGGAAAATTAACGGAACAAAGATGCTGATGAAGTAAGTTATTGAAATGTACGATAGCGATTAATTGTGCGGATATAGACAAGGACATTAACACTAACATGATCTGCATTCTGAGTAGTAATCCTATTGATCAGTGTGAAGAGCTTTATTCCATGTCATGTATTGCAAATCTCTCATGTTCTAAGATGACTAAATGTTTTATCTTGTCAAAAGAGAGACGGATTTGCTGTTATATACCAATTAAAACTCCCTCAAACAGATAACATGGATATATGTAACGTGCATATATGTTATTCACTCCGTAGTGAACTGGTTACATTGATTCAGCAGATTAAAATTTACTATTATTGTATTTCTAGCTCTTGGAGGATGGTATAGCTACAGAATGTCGAAAGCCGCCCTTAACATGGCCACCAGGAATCTGAGTCTGGAGTATGGCCGTGGTCGTCAGAAGGTGATCTGTGTCTCCCTCCACCCAGGTACTGTGGACACTGACCTCTCACGTCCCTACCACAAAAACGTGCCGGCAGATAAGTTATTTACCACCGAACATTCAGTGAACATGCTTATGGATATTATCAACGGTCTCAGCGTCCAGGGCAGTGGAAAGTACTACAACTGGGACGGTTCTGAACTTCCTTTCTAAGAATGAAAGTTTAGTCGATCGTTTATCTCGGAAAACTTCTTTTGTGTTGTGAATGTGACATATTTATATAAGCAATGTTATTATAGAATGTTGAAAAGAAGAATAAAGACAACAATAATATTCTCCATTTATGTACCTTTATTTATATGACAATTAAACAACATTTTCCATTTATATACCTTTATTTATATGACAATTAAAAGGTAACTTGAATTAAGGGGGGTAGATTATTTCAAGGAAAGGATCAAGCAATCATAATGCGTAACCTTTATTCAAAAGGTAAAAAAAACATTAATAGCTCTCTCTTATCAGCGTATGGCTTATTAAATTGATCAGTAATGACGATATAAGGCTCAGATATGAACTGTTTGGTTTTGCCGTCTTCCAAATTAAATATCTCACAACAAACATGAAATATGTATAACTCAGGCACCCGTTAACATACATAACCATTCCACTCTGATTTCGTATTCATCATGTCGTCACATTTCTATGACGATCTTTCACAGTACCCCTTTACAGACACACAAAGTCTCTATGATACCAACCTATAATAGAATTACACGTACTTCTCCGTAATATGAATCTAGGTTTACCTGTGTTAGAATAAGCCCATCCCAGTTTACATCAACATTAAGGTTTACCGTGAAATATTTTCAAAATTGCCCAGTGCTTTTACCATTGAGACAGTTGCAGAATACAAAATTAAGCAAATCAATTTGATTGACGTATTGCTCCTGAAATTTGTAAAATACAAGAATGCTTTATACGTTAATTATGTCCAACCCTGGGATAAACTCAATGTGGAATGGGCTTATTGGCATTGGCTTTAGGCTTTACCTACTGGAAATACCGACAATCGCCCGAAATAATTGATAGAACAGAGGAATGCAGTTTATTTTGGCGCCTCTTTAGTTCCCCCGGCGGTGTTACATTCGTCCCAGTCGGGCCAGAACCGGTCCTTCATACGTTCACAGTAATCCCCAAGGTTCGTGAATTCCGCTTAAAAAAAAAAGATTTTGATATCATCAGATATAGTTTATGCAAATAACATAACCAAATCAAAGAAGATTTCTCATGGATATTCACATTTACATTCTCCTTCAAAATGAAAAAGTTCGATTTAGTTGTTTAAAATTTAACGTTTCTTTATTTTGTGTGGCATTGTTATGGAAAAGGTCAAACTAGAGTTATAAAAGAGAGCGCTACCCTAAGAACATGAGACCACTAACATACCCTTCATCATTGTTTCGTGCGGGGATCCTGGAAGGTGCCACTTCATTTGAGCCAGGAGACCAAATAGCGCACAATCAGTTTCAGAAGGTTCCTCGCCCATTAGGAATTTCTTCTTTCCTAAAATGAATAATTAATGGACAGGCATGATAATTCGAATTAAAAATATCTACGCTTAATTCTTAATTGATTAATTAAGTCTGTCTTTCCGAAATATAGAAGTTATGAACGGTCACTTTAGTCTGGTTAGAATAAATTTATATTAATATTTGTAATTTCCTACTACATCCAACTTGTAGTTTTATATCTTTACACCAGAGGGAACCACCATACAATAATCGATATGAAATACAGGTTTACTTCACTAATGGAATAGAATCTATTCTAAAAAGTTAGCTGATGCTGTTGATTCAACTTGATTGATAAAGAGGACATAAAATAAACAAATTAGGTGTCAAAAGAATTAGTGCTATGAGTTAGTCTCTATACAAATATTTTTGCCTGCACTAGAATACGTTTTATCATCGAAAGATTTACACTTTGCAAATGCAAAGGAGATGTTAGTTTTCTTAGTTTTTGAGAGAAAATATCAACTATTATCATTAATACTGCGGGTGGACTTTAATTTTACATGGATAGTGAATCAGTACAAAAAATACTTAGCAGGGATGATTCAACTCATTTCATTATGATTTATTTGTGACTTAATTAATATGGTAGATGGTAAAGAAATTTACCAAGGAATTGAGAGAGAGCGGCCATCTCGGCTTTGATAATGCCGTCCACTTCCTCCTGAGAGTGACGCCCAATGCCGTGGGCGTGACTCTGATTCTTAACGTTGATGGGTACTTGTTTGATAACCCCCTCTGGGAAGATCTTAGTAAGGAACGGTCTGTTGGGCGGTTCGTACAACCAGCGGTACATCATCACAGTCCTGGGGACAGGGATCCCAAATATTAGATTTATTGCAAGGAATTGTCCTACAAGAAGATTTTTGTTTTGATTGAAACTCTTATAAAATTTCCTTAGAAACCAATGCAAGCCTCGAGAAATATACAGTCTCAACATTTTGAAGATGTGAATTTTACCATGTAAATTTCAGAAATGGTTTGACAAAGAACAAGTAATTTGGCCGGAAGGTGTATCACCTCGATCTTGTTATAATTTTTTATAGTAAAGGGTATACATCTAATCACCTTCGACACTAAGCAAATAATTGCGCTGGTAAGTGTTGGGGTTCGTCCTCCTACTCGGTTTCAAGAAGGTTACTAGGGAACACCACTAGGAGCGCTTGTAACATCGGTATTATAATTATAAATGTCAAAGACAAGTTGAAAAAATCTGCAGTTATTCAAATATATCCCATGGTACTTAGCCTTCCAGATATAATGGACAGTCCTGGCCGAAGAGTCGGGGGTGGAAGTGGGAAAAGGTTAATTTGAATCAATCATTATTCATTCTATAGGCCTAGTTATTCTAAGTTAAATCTAGATGCACTTATCATTGTTAGTAACTGAAGTCACTTATAAGAGAATGTGAAATATTATTATAGGCCTTAACAGGGTTAGCACCTATATGAGACTAAAACCACATAAAACACATGTGCATACTCATTTGTCCCCGGCACCAGTTTCATAGTCTTCTTAGCTATCTAATACTTGTAAATGGTTTATCAATTTACCCAAATAGGCACTTATGGCCCGAAGATCCCCGAGACCTATATTCACAGCTTCCGAGTAACTGTGTCTCTGTTTTCCCCGGCCCCAATCCTGGTTCTGTAGGGCATTGTAAAGCCCCCTGACTGTGGCCCACAGCTGACCGCCCCGGTAGGGCAGTAGACTCGACAGGGTGCTGCAGCCATCATCAAATATGTAACCGAAAAACGACCTGTGGCATCAAGATTGATTGATATACTGGGTGGAACCGCCTTTCTGGTTCTGTCTTTAATATTTCACCGTAGCCTAGCGCACACAGTGACTTTTATCAGGCAAAGCAATCAAGATGGAGAAAGACAATATTCATGTTTTTAAGGTTGCATCTTTTAGATGATACAGACATGTATGTTGATATTTAGGTATAATAGCTCATTCATTTACTTTAAATACTGAAAATAGATACCAGACCAAAGTAAATCCTCTTCTGGGATTTAAAGAGCAAAAAAGGAGCAAGTTACTTCCCGATCCAATCGAAAATTTATGATTTATTAAAAGGGTACTTGCCATGTTAAAACAAATTGCTATTTATTTTTTGATAATGTTGCTATAATTTGACAATGATTGACGACTTACCAAAACAGGTCTTCCTCTACCATCTTTCGAAATGCTAGTGCGATTGCCCGCTGCTCGTCCGTCAGGTGGGCGTTCATATCCTTGCCCAGAGTCTCCGTCAGGTAGTCTATGCAGAACTGGGAGTCTGCTAAATCTGTCTTGTTGTAGCTTATCCAGGGACACTTGCCTTTAGACGACATGTCCCATGAATGCACATTCTTATAAGAGAAAGACAAATTTAGAATTTAATGATCAAGATTTATTCAATTAAGTACGCTTGGATGCATCATTGTCCAAAAGCAGGGAGCATAGGACTAGGAAGGACATGTGCAGGTAGTCCTCATTATGATTGTTTGCTATTTGAAAAAAAGAAATAGATACAGACACAACACTTTACTTGCCGAGCCGCGTGACCCAATATACAAGATCACAACGCTTGACTCAATCTTTACAAATGAATATAGTGTGTATAACTTCTTCCAGATTCTGACCATGCAAACTAAGAACAAAATGTAATTAGTATATATTCTATTTAAAATGATATTTTCATATTTACATCACTACTATCTATGAGGAAAATGACTCTTGAGACAGAATTATATTGTCTATTTTGTATCTATCTATTTCAACGGGCACTATATCTAATAAACTGATATAATTAGCCTTTTGCTGTATGGGCAATCTAATGAATAAAACTTCGACAAAATAAGAAATAATTAATAATTTACATGACATTTTATTCATAGTGGTCCATTAAAGAGTATTCATAAGGCTATGTATTCAAACGTACTGTTAAGACTTTTTTTTCAAAAGCACACGTATATGTGTGCATAAATTAGGAGAACAAGTACCTGGTACGGTATTTTTGCCATTCGGAGGTAGGTCTCCAGTTTCAGAGCAAAGGGGGACATGCTTGGAGCGTGTGGACCTCGACCGAGTTGGTGAAGAATCACAGTGTCTGCCGGCGGGTTCTTTTTCTGCATTTTGGTCCTGGAGCTTCAAAATAAAACCTCAAGTAGAGAACTAGCATGCGCTGTGCAACAATATAACTCGAGTTTGAACGGGAATTGGGACATTATTAAACCCCTGGTGGAGTTTGTTTTGAATATGTACTTCATTCAAACCGTGATTTTTTTTCTTGTAGAGAATACTAAGTCTACTATCCGGTAAAACTAATTCCAGAGGAATAATCTCCGACTATTGTTCAAGCAAGCAATTGCAAACAATGAGAGTAAGACCCTTCTTCCAAGGGTTAGCCTATGCGATATCATACAGAAACATTGTAATTACCGTTTCATGAGGGGTTTAGGATCTGATAACCCGGAACGTTCACACTTAGCTTTAGAACTCTCAAAGGCTGACTTACCTACTTTTACCCTTCCAATAAACCAATGTCAAGAGAATTGCCGCAACTATGAAACAGCCAAGGATGGAATGTAAAACAAATAGGTCGACACTATTTGATATTGATACCATATTGACGGAAACAGTGTGATGAATCTTAAGCACTTCCTAGATTTATTCTGAAGTTACACTGTGCTTCATGCACGATCCCATATAGCGTATAGCAGAACCCCTACGTCACACTCTTCATTGAGAAACCTTGAGCACAGACTGTTAGCTGGGGTCGGGTTTGCTCATGCATCGTTCTTGTGTGCACATACACCTTCTCTTCTATTCAAATTTCTCCGTGGGTACACTTATATGTTGTAGAGAGGAAAGGATTACCGAACGCAATTATCGTACCCATGTTGTGGGAACAAACAATTGCCTACCACTTTTATTCAAACTACTCTTGAATGTATGCAGTGTTACAACAATTATAGAAGTGGCCATAGGTTACAGGTATGAAGTGTTAAGCCCCATTTACATGGTGGGATAGTATACACAGTCGCGATGAAGGCACATGCGACGGCCGTTTGTTTGCAGTTGCTTCGCGATGGAATATTCAATTCCTAGGCGATTGTATTTATTTTTGGCTATATAATAGCTCGTAGTAACCTGCTTTAAAAACGTTTTTTATTGGAATATAGGCCTAATACATTTTTTAAAAAAGGTTTTACTGGTAATAATCTTCAAGGTTTCCCTTGGGTTTCAGAGTTATTACAGTAACAGTAAATATATACATACAATCAATATAATGTTATGATAATCAAGCATTGCATGGAAGACATTGGATCATCACCATAATAATGGAGACTGGATAATATATTTGACAATTAAAAGACAATTTGAAAATAATTATGGTCAATTTACATTTTGCAATAACGCCCCATTATCCAATATGTATTGCTTCGTAAATAGGAATTAGCGATTAGGTCGTCATAGAAATATCAAATACATGTATGATATTATGTTCGAGTCCGAATTCTTTAACATCTCAAAATGTTTTCCCATTTATAAACGATGTTTATCCCAATTACCACAAAATGTGCTTCCATTTTTATTGATATCTATGGTATAGGCCTTCCATAATTATGTTTCATTAAAATTGTGTTATCGCATGAAATTTTAAGAATACATGGCCCCATCGACGGCAATAAGCCTACATCCCATCGCGCAGTTGGACACTGCCTGCATATCAAAAGGTATGGGAGAGCCCGGGGGCCTATACCGATATGGCACATGCATCATGGCTACGAAAGAAATTAATGAGAAATTTAAAAAAAGGCATCTGCCTTGAGTCTCGAAGTCGACTCATGAATGATCATTAGGTGCATAGAGAACTAGAATATTGAGACATTCTCATTTATTTAAAAAACAAAAAAACAAAAAGGGAACCAAAGACCAAAGGTAATTTATAAATCCAAAGTATTCCGGAGTGTAGACCATGATAACTGGCATAACATGATTAAAAAGATTTTCTTGCTTAATGTGGATCCACCAAAATTGTCTTTGATAACAAATGCTAGGATGCAATCTCATTGATTTCTCACTAGGTTTAAGCTAGTTTTCATGGCTAATACTTTGCAACTGACCATAATTAGACTTGTGGAACATGATTATTTCTATACAGTTATCCGAAGCTTTGTAAATTATTTTGGTTTGGGTCCCCCGAGAGACATAATCTAGATCATGTATAAATAAGCAACAAAAGATAAACATTTAGAAAGTCGAATGACTCATAGAATTAATAGCAAATTTCAGAATAATCGAGCTCTTACCTTTAGTTCTTGATCAGTTTTGAACGAAAGATCTACTATCCTTGATTTACCAGGAAGTTAACGTCGTTCGGCTGTTGATTTCTGAACCACCTTCTTATACCTGATCCTTGCTAGTTGTGGATATTTAGCAGTCTGAAGAGTACACGTATTATCTTTTATTCCCGACACATAAAAAACGCAACTACTGAGGTTCAGTGAACCATACAGTCAGGAGTAGGAAGTCCCGTCTTTTTAATCGTATTCTATAGGCCTAGGCCTATATATCCTTTTTGAAGAAATTTAACCCTTTCAAGACTCCACAAAATTTTCAAATAGTGCAAAATGGACACCAAATAACTGAGGGAATATGTCCAAAGGACGCCACTGATACCATAAAGTTTTAAATTAGTCCAATAAGAAGCAAAAACATGAATATAAATAATTATTTCCTTAATGGCAATTGTCAGATAAATTATAATATGGTCCATTCTAGTCTTTTTAAAAAGAAAAAAAAGTTTTTGATATATATTAAGCATCAAATTGACAATTCTGACATAATATGTGCTATGTATCTCTCAGGCATCTGGCGTCTAGGCCTGGTGATGCCTGAGAGATACAGGTGTCAATAGGTGGTGATGCCTGAGAGATACTGGCGTCTTTAAAGGGTATGTCTGGGCAGGATTATGGAAACTATGATTACGTTGACAGTTATAGGCACAAACTTGTTTGAAAAAGTCGAACAAAACAATTGGCATATCTGCACAGTTATGATTACAATGCTTGCGTCCTCTTTATTCGCGTAAAGCCATATGTGATTATTTTGGGTTCCCTAAAATTATGCATAGATTCTGCATTGCAATGTTGAAAATAGTAAATGTCTTACCTTCGGACTTTGGAAGAGCTACATTGTATCATAGGCTGCTTTGTTTGGGACTATCTAGTCCACAAGTCGCTTTGCTGAACTGCTTTATAGGCCAGGCAAAAAATATTGGTAGTTAAAAACGGTTATATACAGGCCATTAACTATGGGTATAGACCTTCGAAAGCGACAGGGCAATAAGGTGGTTTCTTTTATTAGACCTGATAACATGCTTATTGTATTTTCTTCTAGCTAAATTTCCACTTACTCATCCTGACTGCATGGACAGAAATTCTGACTACATTCGCCAGGAGTTCAATGAACTCACTAGAAGAGCACTGGCACACAATTATATGGTAGGTACAGACAAAATGAATTGTGTATCTAATATATATATACAACGGAACATGACAGTACATGTACAGTATGGCAAGTTCACACTTTCTTTTTAAAATAAGTTTAGTTTTGTAATTAGGTTTTCTCATGTTTTCCTCACTTCCCAACTCTCACTATCCTTTTATTGTAGTGTTTCATAACATAACCCCCCCCACCCCCTTCAGTGTACCTCCCCTCTCCTAATTTCTTGTTTATGTTCTCAATTTTTCACATTCATGAAGAAACGGAATCATGTTATCAAAACTCACCACTGGCTTACCTCAATTTCCCCAATTATCTTACATGTATTGCTTAAATGAAAAGAGGGTATTTTTTTTGTTAGGAATAGTTCTGATGTTGATCTGGCTTAATGGTGTTAAGATTAAAGATCCTTTCGGTATTCATAATTATGATTTGGAATATCAAAAAGGAATTGGAAATAGATGTAAAAACTGAATTTGCAAAAGAAAATCTTATAAATGAAACGCCAACTTGCCAGACTATACACAGACTAATAGCCCTGATAATGATGTTTGCATGGGACATTGGGTCAGCTGATATGTTCATTTCACCCCTTTCCCATAAAAGACGTTCCTAATATACTCTTCCTTGATCATTAATCTTGATCAGCAGCACAGAGAAGGTAAAGGATTCAATATTTCTGTCACAATTAATTATTATATCGTGCTGAATTTCTGCGAGTTACAATGCATTTAGAATATTCTTCGATTGCATTGCCATTAAGTCAATAGGAGCATTAAACTCACCTGTGACTGGTGCATGTTTGTTAGGTGTCCTGATGAGACGGATGGGTTTATAAAGACCTCTGTTTGTTTCCAGAGAGATACATAACATTGTGTTTGTATGTATTAAATGTATCAAGATGAGATGCAAATCGGATGGCTTTTAGTTCATTGAAATTAAACAATGATAAAATGATTATGTATTTTCTTTTTGCTTCAGTTCTCTATATTCAAATGAAGAGAAATTAATACAATAGTACGTGGACATGCTTTGCATAATCTACTATTCCATATAAATCAAAAACAAGAAAACTACCATAGCTTAAAGTAATGTGGTTTTATTTATACATTGCACCATAGACAAAGCGCGTTATATTATCTATACTGTCCTAATCATTTTAGGCCTTAGAAATTATAAAGCTATAGGATGCATGATCAATATTAATTTTAGGAAAGCAAAGTTGTGGTAGTCAAAACATTCTCACGATGTTCACGTTGATACTATAATATTATGGCTTTATATGTGTGATCGCAACACCCATCACTTATTGCTGATTATACAGTGAATCAATCTTATCCAAGATGTGCATAAAGATCCAGAACTCCCGAGAAATATATTGATTATGACATAGGCCTAGCACAAAGCATTTAAACATTATTTCTCCAATCTAAAACGCACAAATCATGTACCCATATACATAATACACATTTAAAGGATTCAGTTTTTTTGAAGATCATTTTACCCGAGCTCGTCTTACCGTATTCTACCTTATTCATGCATATCAAAGTGTGTGATTAAGTTGTGGCAGTTTTCTGCAATAGAATTAAAGCCAGGAATTATGCGAGTCCGTTATTCCGGGGCGAAATTCCAATCGTAATGATGTGGTTAAACTATTTGACGGCCTTTCTCGTGTTTCCTGCCGTGATACACTCTTCCCAGTCCGGCCAGAAACGATTCTTCATCCGCTCACAGTATTCGTCGAGGTTTTTAAAGTCCTCTGAAAAAGAACACCATCGTCACAATTTATAAGGTATGTATACTTCCAAGGAAAATGGGAAGACAGCTTTTGTTTTCAGACGCTATAATTTTACATCATTTGGGAGTTCCTAAAGAAAAATAATTATGTGTAGTTTCTGAAATACTGTAAGACGACATTGATACTATTACACCTTTCCCACGGTCCTGCGCAATCACCCATTCTAATGGGTGTAGGGTGACAGGACAACTACTCCTGGGACAACTGGGGACAACTTCCCCTGGGACAACTACCATGGGGGACAACTACCCCCTAAGACAACTACCTTCTAGGACTATAACCCATTGGGACTATTACCCCCATAGGACATCTATGCCTGGGACAACTACCCCTTACGACAATTACCACATAGGACAACTACTCCTAGGGACAATTACCCTATGGATAGGACAACTATACCCCTATAGGACAACTACCACTATGAATAGTACAATCACCCCTATGGGTAGAACAACTACCCCTATAGAATAATTACCCCTACAGATAGGATAACTACCTCCTTTGGTAGGACAACTATCCCTATGATTGGACAATTACCCCCATTGGTAGGATAATTTTCCCCATTGGAAGGACAAATACCCCTATGCTAGGACAATTACCCCCATTGGCAGGACAACTACCCCTATGATCGGACAATTATTACTCCATTAGTAAGACAACTACCCCCCTTGATAGGACAACTAACCCCCTTAATAGGACAACTAGTGTTTCATATTAAAACCTGTATTAAAGTAACTCCTCCTCAACTATTATTTTTCATATATTCATGTCAACGATGTCCGTTAAGTATTTTGGTTTCTTAATCAGGACATTTTGCAAATAAAAGATTAGGATTTTCAAATTAACTTTACTCTGGATGTTCTTGACCCAGCTATACAGGTAATAATCGTATGATAAATCGACATGGAAATTCAAAATACAGTAACAGGCGACATGACTATTTCTTAACTTCGACATGCGACATCATGACCCCCAATCATGACCCCCAGTCTACTCACTTTTTGGACTTGTTGGGACTCAATTGATTTTACAGATGCAAAGGGGTTCTACTAATCGACAGTGGTCTTTGAAGGAAAATGAGACCCAGACAGGGTGTTATCAAGAATAACGAGCTTTATATTAATTTTCATAGACAGTAAATTGATTACCTTTAATCATTTGCTCGTAGGGAGATCCTGGTTGATGCCACTTGCATTGAGCGACCATGCCGAATATAGCACAGTCAGTTTCGCATGGTACATCACCCATAAAGTACTTATTATTTCCTGAAAATAATTCAGTCATAAAATAATAGTAATAGTCTGTAACTGTTCAATGCTCTGAAATCTCAAACACGCATCCAGCAACATTAGGCACTAAGTGATAAGAATTAGACACTATCACAAGTAGGAAAAATTCTTTTAAGTAGAATCGCAGGTTAGGATTGAAAAAAAGAATAGGGGCTTTCAAAACACCGACTTTTGCCAATACTACTATGTTAAATCTATAATTATCATTAAACAGTAGGCCTACATTTAATAACTATTTTTCCACCGTTATCTGTTTATTATCGTTATTATGTGCAATTGTTTGAATGAGGGGAGGGATATAAATCATACCAACACGCACCACCCCGACCCTCCAGAAATACATGCAGACGTACGCACACACAGACGCACACTCACACACGCTCACGCACACTCATCCCCACGCGTCTGTACACGTGCACACGCATTCAAAAGCACACACAATAGTTCTCAGTGTCAAGAATTATGGATTATGGAAATTTACCCAAATGTGTACTCAGAGCCTCCAGGTCGGCACGTCCCATTTTGATGGTCTCGGCTATGCTGTGTCTGCCCATACCCTGGTACCACAGCTGTTTCCTCAGCCTGGACTGGAGGAACTTACAGGTGAGCCAGCCAGTGAAGCCTTTGTAGGGCAACATGGACCTCAGCATGGAGAGGTCATCTCCAAAAGTCATCGCACACAGAGCCCTGTAATTAAAACAGGGCCACATGGGGCATGAACTTCGGAAGCATTTTCTCCTGATTTCTACACCCTTATGCATGGACGTTTTAATTCTCTGTGTCAGATATAGCTTCAACATTAATATTTTATAATGTGCATGTATAATAATATTGTAAGAAAGCAAAACATTGATTCAAAGAAATATTGGTTTCAATAGTAACAAGCACTAGCAAATAAATAGGAATTAGTGACAGATATTACAACAGTTCTACATTATTGCTATGTATGATAAAATCGCCACGAAACGCTTACTTTATATTATATACATTCTAATCAATGTTTAATCATTTGTAGCATACAGACATTGCCTACATTTCAATGCTTAACCATAAGTCAGGAAATATCGTTCAATTGACAATTATTTTAAAAGTCTGTCGTATGTATGATAATTGATACTTACCAGTACAGGCTCTCTTCTGTCATCTTTAGATAGGCCCTTGCAGCAGCCCTTTGCTTTGGGGTAAGATGTTCATTGAGATCTTTACCAAACATACTAGTTAAATACTCTATGCAGATTTGGCTGTCAGCTACATCCTCCCCATTGTACGTAATCCATGGTGTTTTCTTCTTAGACGACATTTCATGGGTGAAATCATTCTGTAAGGATAAATAATAAGAACTTATTGCTTTTGCAAATTTGACAGCTTTTGTTATTTTCCCTCAAGAAAACATAGTAAAAATCTCCTTACTAGGCCTTTTGCCAAGTGAATTCTCATTAAGATCCAGACAAAGGCTTTTATCCTCGGTTAGGCAGACCCGTCAGTTATCAGGAATGTATTGCCAGTGATCCAAAACAAAACCCTAACATGCCTACCCCCTCATTGTCTGTGTATTTCGAAATAATCTCATGTTTAAGTGTCCTTTTTCTTATGACGACCATTCAACATTAGTGGGGTCTGTTAACAACATTTTCGTTACGCGGCGGATAAAAGCACCAAATTTTGCATGAGGCACCTCTGAGGCATAACTATTGAATCTAGAAGGGGAGCCATCTTGAAATACCAAAATGAAATTTTGACAAATTTTGTATGGTTTTAGCATTTGAAATTTAAGGTATTTAACCAAAACTTTTGGCTAGCTTCGATTAGACCTATTTTATAGATTCAAAACGTAAATAATTGAATTCCCTGTCCTATAATCTACCAATTTGGACAATAGCAATGTGTTTCTAGGCATTTCAGAAGCTGAGATATAAGATTATTTCAATAAGAGTCGGCCATATTGGATTTTTTGCCCCCGTCCAGGTTATATTGATATTTCCAGGTGGCTCCCCTTTTAAATTCAATGAAGGGGTCCCAGGGGATCATCATATCAAATGAAATCAAGAAATCTTGTGGCAAAAGAGTAAAGTCTATATCCTTTCTTTTGAATTATTTTGGAATCCAGCGGTCATTATCAAAGGTATCATGGTAATGAATTCAGCCATTTTGAAATTTATGGTATTGTATTAGATGAATATCATATTTATTGAGCCCTCTAGGCTATTAACAACTGATATTGGAACCATTTCCCCTGGCCTTATGCCTTAGTAGCTAAAAATCATAATATTTCTCATAATCGGTCAGCCATCTTGGATTTTGGATTTCCGCATTGACTTGAAACATAAATAATTGAATTCCCTGACCCATAATCCCTCAATTTTGACACCAACCATGTCTCTTTAGTCTTTTTAGAAGCTGAGATATAAGAATTTTTATAGTAAAAGTCGGCCATATTGGTTTTTGGGCCCCCACATCCGTCCTATTGATATTTCAACGTGGCTCCCCTTCCAGATTTGATAGTTATGCCTCAGAGGTGCCTCATGCCAAATTTGGTGCTTTTATCCGCCGCGTAACGATTTCACTAAAAAATGACCTTAACAGACCCCACTACATTCTGTAATAGATAGGATGCTTAATAGGAGTAACATATTTGTAGCAAACCAGCTAAAAATTAAGCCTGATCAGGCAGCTTTGGTGTTACATCTATTAGCTCGTCTGCCATTATGAATAATTCCAATATGTTTGGAGTTTCATGAAGTGATCCAAATTGCTCTATATATCTTTAGAAGAACGATTATCCTTGGGACATAACATCATACTTGACTATTCAATATGCATCATTTTTTCATTCTAAACTTGCAGACATGTACAGACACGGCAAAGACATATACTGTATGATGGCAGATTGTAGGCCATGATAGCCCACAACCTGTCAGGTGATATGTCATGAATGAATTCATGAATACGGTCTGAGATAGATAGAAAACTCTGGAGTTCAGACACTATAATGGTATAGAAATTATAATCCTAGAGGTTTCCAACCCCTATTAGACCGCATTCATTCTTGACTCCTTATTACAAAGCTGTCCAGGTTCTGAAGGAATGGCTGTTCACATAGTAATTTCCCACCTCGTAAGGTATGTTAGCCATCCGGAGGAAGGTCTCCAACTTGAGGGGGTAACAGGACACACTCGGGGCGAAGGGTCCCCTGCCGATTTGGTGCAGTATCACTGTGTCTGCAGGGAAATTCCGCCTTTTCCGGCTGTGAAATGAAAAGAACATTCACATCTATTCAAATCACCAGATCGTTTAATTTTCGCTAAAGGGGAGATACCACCAAGAGTAAGAAATAACGTATTTTGCTGGCATAATTATATCTTTTTTTTGTCTATACATTCTTCTCCACGTTTATTATGGTTTTCACGGAATCACTGAGTGCTGCATGCGGATCAAAAGTCATTCTTTAAAGGTACTTGGAACCTAACCTAGCAGTGCCACCTGGTGCATACTACAAGTTAAAATCCTGCTGAATAGGTACAAGTACCTTTAAACTCATGATCTATTTTCCTGCCCAGAACAACTATACAACATACATAAAGCTATCATTAACACCATTCCTAGATTCTAAAACGTGATAAGTACAGTAGCATTACAATTAATATCTAAGTAAAAATAACTTACATTTGCATAATCTTTTTTACAATAAAATACAGCGCCGCGGCCGCAGCCACTAGACCGACTCCGACGGCGGCGGGCGTGTGTTCGACCTGTATCTCTGACATGGTGGGTGTCTCTGGGGTCATAGGAGTTAACGCCTACTGGTCCTTCAGCAACAGTAAAGGCATTAGCATGTAGTGTACGTATTTCTGGTTACACCTCTTAATATCATCTGTGTTCGCTCAAAACAACAATACACACACCTAATGGTGTAAGAACCGTAATATAACAAAAAAAGTATACAAGTGGTAAAATAGGTTAAGATTCCCTTCCTCGAATTTCAGACATACATCTGCTATCGAGAAAAAGGTCTAGTCACAGTAAAATGATTGATTTCCTTCGACATTTCACAGAAAAGAAAAGACTATAGTAATTAGGCCTACCTGCAGCTTCCTTGTGTATAAAGCAAATACTTATCATTACCTTGGAGTTTGAAATCCGGTTGTTTGAAAATAATTAAATAATATCAATTCTTATTCTATCTTAACAAGAGCGTTTACATAGAATTTATTTTAAAAATTAGATCCACTATACACCAAACTTATAGGGAGCCCTGTAGTAGCATTCTTCAAACTTCATCTTCAGTATACCAGAAAATAACAATGCTTTGGTTTCACGCTTGCTGATTACTGTTTAGCGTTACCTCATCCCACTAACCTAAATTCCTAGTCTGATATATATGTTGGAAGAACAAGTTAAAACATCCTAGGGCGAGTGTCCTATATAGCTCTATATATCTGACCGTCTCTGGGTATTTATATACAAGTCAAATTTGTCTAACCTTGTTGGTCCTACTGACCACCTGGTTTAGGGTCAACATCACTTGTCCAGACTGAACTTACATTAACCATTCCAAAATAGAAATAATATATACCATCCTCTCCCTGTGTCTCCTGTTTTGTGTATTGACATGCAGAACCTATTAATAATTCCTGTTATTTTGAGGTGTATTTAAAGATTATCTCATCATAAAAATATAATATGAGAATCAGATTATAGCTTGCAACATGCGTCTATGCTAAAGTTAAAACTCTGAATTTCACTCACCCTTTCCGTTGCACCTGTGAAGCCTCAGTCCAAGGAGTCACCTCAACACGGTTTTCAAGAATGTATTTTCCACGGCCGCTTACTATTTAGGTGAGACCTGATATGTTCAGCCATCCATGAACGGATGGGGTCAGTTCGAGAATCTACCACCTTTCTCTAGTCTAAAACCATGTCCGGAATAAGTCAGAATCTACTGGATCAAGGGTATGCCAATGTTAACAATAGACTGATGGTTTTCGTTAAAATTATTAATCTTATTTCTTCCCCTGTAGTACCGGTCTCTCACCCCTCACTTGTTAAATTTAGTCACTGCACAGGTCACCGATGCGCTTCTATCTATAGAGTTTCATGAGAGGAACGTGATGAAATATAGAACAACTGAACGCCCAGGTGTTCCTTCCCAGGGGAACTATTATGTTAGCTGTACATCTGATATTTGCGTTTTGTCATGTGCCGGCCGTATGACCGTTATTAAAACACAGCAGTGTGGCCTACTCACAGACAGAGTAGACCCATAGTACTTGTGTTTTTGGTACCAGGTCGATTGCATAAAATATAAAACATTAATAACATGAGTGTATGTGTGTATGTATGTATGTATGTATGTATGTATGTATGTATGTATGTATGTATGTATGTATGTATGATATATCTATTATGCTATATATATAAACAGTTTTTCAACACATTCCCAAATGCCCAGTACCTACAATAAAGTGTAAATGTTTATCAAAATTAATGATAATTTCAAGATACTTGTTCTAAATTGTGATTACTAGTTCTAACGTTCTTAAGTTAGAGCCTTGGTACTTATAGTATAATATAGCCAGAACTGGAACTACTTGACCCGAAATTATGGAGAATGTGAAAACGGTGATCATGAAATACAAGAAAAAAAAAGATGTATGGACAATACTCTTAGAAAGATAATGAGATATACAGGATTTATTCAGTCGTACAAAAAGGCCGGGTTTGTAAGGTGCCAAAATATTCGGAGGAGAAACAAGCCGAAAAGCAGCCAGCTTTGAAGGGACAGGGCACGAAGACAACGAGATGACCAAGATCAATCAAACTATGCTGCGCCATTCGTCTTCAAAACGCCAAACTGCTCAGGAGCATATTATACAGTGGCGGACGGGGAAAATTCTGGAAATAAGAGGGTGCCTCCCTTTATATTAGTATCCCCGACCTTTTCAAAAAGCTGGATCCGCCACTGATATAGACACATTTCAAAAAGTCACAAAATGTCAGTAACATTGCCAGTAACAAGCCCGGGTAACAAGTGATCTCACCAGTGATCAAACGCTTGAACATAGATAAATTCTGAAATCAATGTAACCTCTATAGTTATAAGAGGGGGAAGTATCATAATTGATGGTCAAATTGTCAGGAGGGGGAGAGGAATTCCATGACTTACCCCATGAAATCAAATGCTATAAAGGGTCTACCATCGTAAGATAAGAAAAAAGTAATTATCTTCTCTCCGCTGAATAACCCATATCTAACAACCCAATCAATAGGGGAGCGTGGGCTGAAATTGTGCAGACCACCAACAGTCAATGCAGAAACAGTGGCAATATCTACGAAGATTATACTAAATAGCAATCAAAGAATTGTGTGAAAGAAATACCTATAAAATCTAAGTTATGAGGAAAAACATCAAATGAAAAATAGGCTTGACCAAAGAAAAACAATGTGAAGTAGTAAAACACCGTATGATCGATAAATTCGATCGTGATTCGCACTTGAAAGAGAAGCAAGAAAAGGCAAAGCAAACGAATTTTATGAATCTTCACGTGACCCGATATATATACGGGGCGAGGTTCAGCCTATTGGGCATTAGGATAGGAGACACAACCCCAAAGCCCCTGTGGAATAACTTTACAGGCAGCCTTGTCACAGAAATGAAGGCCAAGTTAAAAAGAAAAGAGGGAAAATATGATTAAACCCGCCGCACACTACGAGATTTTGTACTGCGATCTAACTGCGACCTGAGGTGGATTCAAGGAACATAGGCCCAAATCACAGTTGTTTATCGTAGAGTGACAATGCGATAATTATGATGATGTGCAATACTGAAACAAACCCCTGAAATCTCAAAGTGAAATTTTCTCCAATTTGGAGGTACAACGCGTATTGTGGGGTGTCGGCAACTGACCCCCGGCTTATTCCCCTCGGGATGCTTGACCGGCGGCCATGCCTTGGGAGTGGGCCCTCGAGGGTGAGGTCCAGCAGTCGCATGTTAGAATTTAAGAATATTATTACTTGTTACTATTTTTCATTATTATACCAGTGGAGTACAATTATTCAACAAAACTGATTCAATACAATTATTACATCATTTCCTTAAATCTAGTTATTATATCTAGTTATAATATTTTTCATTATTATACCAGTGGAGTACAATTCAACAAAACTGATTCAATACAATTATTACATCATTTCCTTAAATCTAGTTACAATTATGTGAAAAATGATAGCATTATTAAAAACTGTGGAAGTGGGACCTTACGGGATCTACCCCTCATGAGCCCAATTAGGATCGGGGCCGCCGACGCTAAGTCCTTTTGTAATCTGCTGGGGGTCAGTTGCCAGGCACGCTTAATCGCGATTTGATATCAAACAAGCTTGATCATTGCGACCAAAATACCTGCACTGTGGCCCCTGTCATACTTTTCAGAGTGTCCAAATCACATAATGTGTGAACATTTTACTGTTAGTTGCAATTTTTTGTATGGCGAGTTGTACCAATCTATCCAATTATTTTCTTTATTGTAATGCGATTTTCCATTGGACTATATAACTTAATTTTGTCGCTTAGTACTTTTGAAATCTTCCTAGTGATTTTGTTTGTTTACCTTGCATTGTCCAACCTGTCAATCAATTCAAATGATTCGGGCCATTACAATGTATTGGATCTCAAGCGACAATATCGAAGAGTGTGCAATGGGCTTCAAGCTTCATGCCCAAATGGAGCTGTTCCCCAGTGCAGTGAATCACCATGACTGTGAGAAGAATACTCATCTTCAAGGCCGTCCATGCAGATCATTCGTGAAGTACATTGGGGGAAAAGGGGTTACAAAATGGATTAACAGAAAAATAATCAAATAGGGTTGTTCGGAGTAAAGATAATATTCAAGAAATACTTTACTATGACCACATCTGAGTGTGCCAAAGGTCAAGTCTATACTGTGAGCCATGGTGACATAAGCTATCAGCTAAATGAGGTTACTTAAAGAGTTCGATAACAGCTACCTCTGCTAAGCCAAGCAGAAGCCACTGCAGTGATACTGTAACAGTGGATAAGAATTTGTAAAGTGTTTATATATTCTTGTGCGTTGCCATCTCTATGTATAGGGCAGTACAGTGGGAAAGAACTAGAAAAGTATTTTCATATGCGATGGCTCATTTTAAGGCAGATTGGGGAGAAAATGACCTTTGGACTGATTGACTCACTTTATTTACATGTAACGCAATATGAATACCTATAGAAATAATATCAATTGCATGTTTTTGCTGCAATGTTTAGAAAGGACAATGATTGTATCTACTATATCTATTTCATGTGTCCCTATCTGCTCTCTTTCCAGTGTTCGACGAGTCGGGTACCCCTTGTGAACTTGAAAACTGTAGTCTAATGTCTAAACTAGACATACATGTAGATCAAACTGACGAAATATGTAAATTTGACGTTACATGTGACTCATATTGCTGGAAATTTCATCACAAATCCTATCCTAAACTGCTAAAAGTAAAACGGAAATACAGAATTTAAGATGACATGCAGAAGTTGAGCTCCATATAATACCGATCTATGGGTAGGGTTAGGGGGAAATGACACAGTAAAAACATTGTGATTCTGATGCTATATATGGCCAACAAGTATTTAAGGTATGGTTATTGAGCAGAGTCACGAATGATTCATATTATATATCTGAAAGATAGTTGATGCTATCCTTAACAGTATGATTAGCCCATATATCTATATGTCAAAAATGACTAGACATTTGACTGAGAACATCTTTCACGTAAAAAAATAGTATACAGATTCACCTCATGTTTTAGCCTTTCCCATCTTCTATTTTACTGTCTAACAGCTGATGGATAGATCGTCCTAGGCTGACCAACTGTAGATAATGAAACACGTTGTAGTTACTTTGGTTCGGTTCCCAGCTGGGCAATTAGGGATAGTGCTAACAAGGTAGTGCTCCCACCTGGTGGCCAAAACTGTTCCTCAATCCAAAGTTCTCTTGGACACTCTCGTGAATCTTAATGATAGGTACAAACAATCATATAAAGTATTCCAGTCTGTCGAATATTAGAGAGAAGTCGAGCTGTTCTTCACCGTGTCTGTCTTTTTTATGTAAGGAAAGTATTGCTTGATTACCAAGGAATACAAGCCAGTGGTTGATAATGTAAGACAAACGGGCCGGGTGTTGGTATGGGTGCATCAAAGCACGAGAGGAATAATCTCTTAACCGGTTGGATGAGGGTATACATATACAGTACATCTTTTTCACTAAAGTGGCGCTGCCCTGGTGTATTAAATTGGAAACAATTCTTAGGAAGTTTTCCCATCTAGTTAACCCGTGGAGAGTAAAATAAGACTCTCAATGCATGGTTAACCTATGTGAGTGAAGTGACTTAAGGCCTGGACACATATACCGACTCAACTCAACAGTTGAGTTGAGTTGGGGTCAGTTGGTGTATGTGTCATGGGCTTATGACTGTTCAGTTGGGCTTATTCCCGACGGATCAGTCGGGTCGGGAATGATGAGATGTTGAAGATGAACAACTGGATTGTCGGGTGTGTAGGAAGTATCACATCCACTTTTTTTAAAAGATGTATATACATACAAAAATAATTGATATTGTTGAAAAGAACATGAAATTAGCTTTCAAATGATATGTTGTTTATTCTTCTATGACTATTCTTTCTATGATAAGCAATATGAACTGTAATATTTTTTATACATTTATAAGGACATGGCATGACATATTTACTCTTCTAATGGCTTTTCTATTTGACGATTACAAAGTTCATAATCTACATTTGATTATTTACTGAAATGTGACTCGATTTCTGTGACCAAGTGGTCACTATATGTGACACCCCTCATCTATGTCCCTACAACTGGACAGTCCCCGACGATCGGGTCCGAGGCACTCCCGACAATCGAGTTGGTATATGTGTCCCGGCCTTTAGTTATGTGACGTTCCTCAGTAGTTCGGGGTTTCCGATTTCTATGGCAGAGTGATGTGGAGGTTATTTTGGTTTCAAGCCGGATGAAGAGCCCGAGCAAGAAGCCGAGGTGTAAGATCAAGAGCCGTGCCTTGCACATGAGGGGGAATGAGCGGGTCGATCAGGAAATCAGTATTCGTCGATGGGGGTGGGGGGGGGGGTGTACGCCGGTCAGTTGGGCCCGAGGTGTTCCGGACATCGGGCATGGTGGACTGGGGGTTCCAGCTATTACACAGAGGGTAATGGAAAATGGTTGGGATGGGCCTGTGGTGACCAGATGGGCTCTCTCTCTCCTCCGAGGGATGGGGGTATACTCTGATCTTCCATGGGGCGTCAGGCCGACGTTCGCGTAATGGGTGGTAGCATGGGGGCGAACCGGTCGCGCCTTTATACCCATGGTCACGGGACGGCTGCTTACTATTTTGGGCTTCCGTACTTGTCCGGTCTTCCTATTCCGGGTCGTTCTTCAGGTCATTTTGGGCCGTCGTACCATGTCTCGGTCTTTCAGGTTCTCATACCTCGTTCTCCTTTTTCCTCTAATTATCTATGAACTTTACCTTAATTACTTTGATTTGTCTAGGGCACTATGTGCTATTTAATCATCTTGTTGTCTTTAACCCCTTCGAGGGCTGTTCTATTGGAAGAAGACACATGTGAACACTAGGAGTACCAAGAGGGAACTGTTTATTATGGGCCTCACCGCCCCTTTTTATACCCTAATACTCAGCTCTGATTGGCCATCTATGGTCACGTGGTGGCTCTGACATCACATCTGGTTTACAATATTTCAGGGTTTCGGGTTTTCGGGTTTCGGGTTTTCGGGTTTTCGGGCCCTCACAAAATATACATTAAATCATGGCATTCTATTATTCTCAATACCAGATTCTGACACTGATGAATGGACATTCATCTCAGTTACCAAAAGTCCCAAAGGTCGGCGAAGTGGAAGACTGTTAGGTTCATGGGATATGTGTATACTAGTTGTGTCCACGGTATAAGTCCTAGGTGGTAAATATCCCGGGTGTTAATATCTTGGGGAGTCTGTCGGACGGAAAATTAAAAACTACTTTATAAAACTATATATTGTTCGGATGTAATTTCTTAGCTACTTTTTTTTGAGAAACAAAGAGGCAAAAACTAATTCCCTATACATATCAAATGCTGTTATCAAATCTTTTTATTTGGTCATTAGTATTTCAGGTGTGTCGTTCTCGAAATGCTGGCTCTCACAAAATGTCATATAATCCCCTATTAGGGTGATAACCCTTCATCATGTTGTTATGAATCTATTTCCATTGCACACTACACACTAAAATCACCAATTATTCTATGTATAACGAGTGTTACGTCACAATTTAAGGAATTAGATGTATGCATGCTCACGTCAATCATACAATAAAGAAAGAACTGTCCCCTAAGCTAAAACAGGCAATAATATACTATTCTTTCAACGACAGACGCCATGAAAAGACACTAAACTAAACCCTATTCTTAAAATCATAATTAAACTAATGCATTGCCGATGAAATGGAATTGTCGACAAATTTCCTGGAATGCAACTTTATTTAAACTGCGTGTACATTACGTTACAGGAATGGGCTATCCTTGAGATGGCGACTTTGTCTACGTCCTTGTTCTCTGATTCGACGAATTTCACATAGCGCCTCATATACAAAACAGCGACAAAATACGTTTAAAAAAGACCCCCAAAAAAAGAAAGATACATCTACTTGATTTCTCCGGCTTCTTTAATACCCAGTGGTGAGTTTGCATCTCTGCGCCCAATAGTAGGCCTGAGAGCGTGGGCTCTTGGTGATAGGAGAATGGGTTGGGAGATGCGGAGAAGGCAGTCGTTTGCTGGCAGGGGAGCGCACCAGACGGTCTCTGCGACAGCACGGCCCAGGAGAACACGGCAAGGATTTCTACCACCGAATATAAGTCCAAGGAGACATCGAAAGGAGCTTAGGATAGAAAACATATTGGATAAGCCAGAAAGCATTCGAGGCTACATACGTATGTATCCATTTTCCTTTATTTATTTATTTATTTATTTCGTGTGTTTCTGTCTCTGTCTGTGTGTTTGATGGGGGGAGGGCGTGGCTTTATTTCTTGTAATATCTCCAGATCTTGATTTTGTCCCTACAGTAACATTAGTTTTTTTTTACCTTTGAATAGGTTCGGGAATTTAGTGCGACCATATGATAAAATTCGATCTAATTAACCAATCCTTGTTCGCTGACCCTGGACTCTTCGAGATTCCATCCATGTCTTACATATGGGTATCACGTTAAGCAACTAATTACCCTTAGGGGTATACCATACTCTCAATTCCTTAGATTATGAAGGATCCAAAATGCTTCACAAGATGAGGATATCAGTGTAAACACCTTATACATAATTCCTAGACAGAGCTCAGAAAACGGACCGGGATGCCCTTCTAAACAAGAACCTTCTTTCTGAACCCCCATCTACAACAGTCAGAAATGATCCGGACACAATATTTTATTGTATCACCAAACACAAACCTAGAAACCCACCCATTTCGGAAATTGTTCAGAGAACTGGCTTCTATTAGGCCGCTTGAAATCCACCTGCCCAATCTTAGACTCAAAAACTATATTTGGTTTCAGAAGAAATAAGAATTTGGGTGACATATTAGTAGGGGCCTCCACCCGCACCATAAACGAAAAAACGGGCTTAAGTGGACATCTCTGCAATCAACCATCAACTTACCGTTTTTGCCCCCTTATCAACACATCAAATATAGTAATTATAAAATGGACAATTGCAGCTTCACACCCAGATATAATGTGAATTGTCAGAGTAGCACTGTAGTTTACCTGATCACATGCAACCACTGCGATATACAATATGTTTGAACTATAGTAGGTTAATTATCCGTTTATGTTAGGTTTACTTATTAGTTGATTCTTTTATGGATAATAACTAGCTCCCATCGTAGTCTCCACTCCATTTGACTACTGTCGTCCAATACATAATAATAGTTCCTGTATTATGTAAGACATAACACTCGCATGAATGGATGTTCTTTATTTGTTCCTGTGTTATTATACTTCCCTGACAAGATCTCAATTGACAATGAACAGCTCCGAGGATAGAATCCACTCAATCACACTCAGTCATCGCTCCCACCAACTAAACAGTCCATCAGCTTCTATTCCAATTCCAGGACTCAGCTTCTAGAACACAACCTTTCCAGGATGTTTACTCACAACAACATTTAGCTTACTCTGACTGAGCACTGGCAAAGCAAGCCCTTGTGTATGGTGATTTAATACACGTCATAACCTAGACTCCTCCTTACTCCAAGACTTTTGACAAGGAGTTATAGCTAAGGCGTGCGCTGGTGTTAACACTACGCTAAGCTTACTGAGCATGGACTGACCATCCGTGTCAGTACATGTTGGCAAAGCTAAAATCGACTTTTAACTCGATTTCTAGGCCATTTCCATGATATCAATCATAATCATGACACAACCGTGCCTTTAACAGATGCCCAACGCACAAGCTTAGCTTAACTACTGGCTTTGAGATTTCATTCCTATCTTTTGTTAATGCCCCCCCAACTCTATGAAAGCCTAGATAGAAAGAGATAGGTAGGAAAAACGATGGATGCAGAGACATCTGTCGTGCCATTGGGTCTCAACTTAATGGATTTACACCAGGGGTAGCATCTGATCTCCATCGGTCAAAAGAATGAAAATTATTCAGATATTTGATAAGCACATAGTTCTTCGGCTACGACTGTGCCGGTCTTCCAGACACTGCCAGGATTTTATATTTAATAAAGTAAGAGGCAGGTCTTTACAAAATATGGAAAGAGAAAAAAAACAAGTAAACTGCAAGAGTATCTGTAAATTGTTACTCTATATCTAAAAGGGGTACCCATTAAGCATTGCGACTGCGATTCTAGTTGTATTAGACATTACTATAGCTAAAAATATCTAACATTGTTAGATATTTTCCAAGTGACCGACCATTTTCTGGTAGGTTGCTGGTTGCAATGGGTACACCAGGTACGTTTCCTGTACTAAAAGTAAGGTCAGTCCGAAATGGATAATTTTATGGTATGCACCGGTTTATCTGCAGACACAGATACATCAGACAATTCATCTCTATCCAACTATGAAATAGGCGAAGATAAAACGCCATGGAGGCGGAGGTTATGCTGTATAAACTTCAGGGCGCTAGCCGAGGAGATTATTTAGCATTACCTCCGCATGCAAGACCTTTTACTAGCTTAGATATAACGTCCATAACCACTACAAGAGAGAATTGTGATATGACTATCACCTTACAGGCGCGGGCAGTTGGGCATATATATCATGCACTGCACACTTTGTACTCCAGCAGCTGTTTGGGATGGACGTCGCATCATATTCCTTCCGCTCCGAGCCATGGGGCAACCCAACTGCACTGACCGCTCCTCTTCAGTCCTTACGGGGACTCGGCTCCTGAGAGCATTCCAGTCACCCCTGTTCACTCATATTCTGTGCACGTTCTTCGCTGTTTCAGAGCCATTGGCCCAAGCCGCAGGCCGCTAACTTAGGGCTTTAAACATTCAAAGTGATGGTTTTCTACCTTACCTGAATCTTCTTTTTACTGCCTAGCACATTTACCGCAAAACCTTTGATACAGACCGAATTTTACTAACCTGCTAACAATAAAAAGAAAAAATATCACCTTCAGTCCTTGACTATATAACAAGCAATATCATAATTATAAGTGTAATTCATACGAAAATCAGCCAACGTATACTTAAAAACTCGAGACTAATAGGCCACCGCTTATATCTAGGGGTTCTACCAAAAGTTTATTTCACTTAGACTAATCTGGTGTTTAAAGGCAAGGGGTATCGGGCATCGAGAGATGCATGTCAAATGGGTTCATGGATGTATAAAGGTCTTAAGCTGTTAAGGAATTCACTTATGCAAACTTATGTATAGATTATACTGGATTTACGTATCCCTTTTGCAATGCCTTGATAACCATTTCAAACCTCACTGAAAGTGTCTGTATGTCAATAGAAGGCCACAGCTAACATAATTATGGGCCTTGGTTGTTGTGTAACCATGATACTTTAGAGCAAGTGTAATGTATAGTAAATGATGTAAATCCCTGTGTAGAGGTATGGGTGTATGTGGAGACTAACCATTGACCACTAAACAATTACCAGCTTGTTTGTTTGTTCGGGTATCAAGTCGGATGGCCATGGTGAGCAGCTCAGTCTGTGTTGAGAAAATGGCAGGTCATGGGAAAGCTCCTGCATGAGCTACCAAACCAAGACCAATATTATTGCGGATATTTTAATTTTTTCCTCACAGTCAAAATTGGTCCTAGATTGGCCCTAGATATAAAAGAATTATTGTTACGCAGCAACCAAAACCCACAATTATCCAGATAGAGTTTATGTCAGCGAATCGGAACATTCGAAAATATTCTGTGTCAGAGCTGCTGTATACATGGCCATTTACACAAGAACGTACATTTTCATAAGGTAGTGATATGAAAGCCCCTCTAGTGACGACCGCCGTGCATAATGATTATGGAGGCTCTTACACAAAAGCAGGTGTTCTTCTGCGTTAAGTCGTGCCATATATAGAGATGTATAGTATCAGTACATTGTCATATCATATAGAACTTTCTGTGGTAAACACCATTAACTATGGGGTTTTACTTTATTGTTTATGGTAGGGGAGTAATTAAGCATTATTCTTCTGTTAGTTACTCCATTATATTAGCTAGTCCAAGTCACAGTCTTCTCACCATTTAGGCCGCACGTCATCTACAGCTGACACGAACACTCATATGAAAGGATGTTGTTTATTAAAGTCCAACATGAAATATATGTCACTGAGTTCCCGTTGACAATCATCAGTCCTTGAGGCTAATCCACTCAACCCACATAGCCAAGCCTGCCTGCAGAAATCCCTTAAGAAAATCCCAGTATTAAGGTGTTACTCAACCACGAGCTTGATACACTGTGCCTGCTGCTCGCTGCTTGCTCCACTTTTACCTCGGTCCCTTGATTACGACTGCACTCTTCCAGCACATCAAGAAGAGCTAGAAGAACAAGCTAGAGTTAGAAATGTAAAAAAAACCTCTATTTTTTTAAAATCAGAATTTGAGTTAATAATTTTACAAGATACTATCGATTAAAGAAATTGAAGTCATATTTGTAAGTTTTTTTGTTGTTGTATTGTCCCATAGCTGTAGCACTGACATTGCCTGTCAACCTTTTTTTCAAAAGAAGGATCGCATTTTCCAGAAAGAAAGCCTAACAAATTATACCAAAAGATTGAAGAAAATCCAATGACAAACAGTTCATTAGTTACTCACATAATATAAACAATTATTTCACTTTTTTCTCTATAAAGTAGGCAACACCTACAACCCTTCTGTTTAATCTAGTAGGTAATGTCGACATTGGCTCGGGTTGCGGAGGCATGGCGACGCGGGGCCTGATTAGACTGATCACTGGAGGGACCTTAACCAATTTACCTATATGCCTGAACATTAGCCCATCTAGATCCTTCATACTGAAGGCACCTAATGCTATTGTGACGTTCTCTGGTAAGTCGGGGTTGCCGATTCCTACAGCAGAGGAACGTGGGGATTGTTCGGGTCTCGGGCGGACGGGGAATCCGGGCCAAGAACCGAGATGTGTTTTTAGAGTCGTGCCTCGTGCACGAGGGGGGGGGGGCTGAGCGAATCGGTCGGGAATCGGTGCTCGATGTCAGACGGAGGACTGCGGGGAAGGGAAATTATGGTAGGGGTAAGGGGAGGCCATGGTTCGTCTCACTCTATCTCCCAGGCCGGTATTCACCTCGACAGGGCGGTCCACCCCGGATTCCGGTCCGCGGGGCCGTCGGGCCGACGGTTGCCTATTGTTTGGTAGCGTGGGGCCGAGCCAGCCGTGCCGTCGTCCCCGCGGACTTCGGGTCTCCGCTCCGTGTTCCGGGCCTTAGCGCCGTTCCGTGCCTACACTTCCGGGACCCCATCCGGGACAGTTTCGGGCCTTCGCGCCCTACCTCGGTCCTCCGTTCCTCGTTCCCGTTCCTCGGGCCGTCGGGCCCCCGTCCTAAATTTCGCCTATTTATCTCGAACTTCTACTGTTTTACTCTAACTTCTGGTTAATTAACTCGTATCGGCTCATCACAGCGGTTGTTTAAGGGAAGAAGACACGTCTGGACACAAGGAGAACTGTTAAAGAACTCTGTTTATTCGGGCCTCACCACCCCTTTATATACCCTAGAGGTCAGCTCTGATTGGCTGCTTTCGGTCACGTGATCTACAACTGACGTCACTTCCGGTTTACATTCTCGTTTCCGGTTTACATATCACTTCCGGTTTACATCTTTCCGGGTTTCGTTCCTTTACACTTTCGTTCCTTTACATATTCGGGCCTCTTTTTCGGGCTTTTTACACTTTCGTTCCTTTACATATTCGTTCCTTTACACTTTCGTTCCTTTTACGAACATATATACTTTTTGTCATATTACCTTATTTTCTCTTATTAAATTTTGGTCTCTTTACGTATTTGGATGAATAGGCATTCATCACACCATGCATATTCTATAGGGAAGTGTGGTCGCAGACCCTGGTGTCCTAAATACCATCCCACCAGGAGATGGTCCTTTGGATTTGACAAGAGATATTATAATCAGGAATCAGAACAGGTCTGTTGAATACCTAGTTTTCTTTCTAAAACAAAATACAGCCATGCGGATTCAATAATTAGTTAATCTTTTTTTTAATGTTTATATGGCATTTATCAATAAATATATAGATATCAGTGATACGTTCACTCCTCCTTCCTTGACTATAAGTAACTGTGAATCAATGCAATCCCTTTGCTGAGCATAACGAGGGTTTGTGCATATTCTCCAAAGGCTAGTCCAATACAGTATGCTCTTTATCCAATATTGATTAATGTAGTTTTGATGTTCAAGCTGCATAATTATATTTATCAGAATGGCCTCAAAACACACTTAACAAGTCTAACTTGGTATACACATCTCTAGATTCCTAGGTTTTAAAACATACAAATGGGTAATTATATTTTCCCTGTACTCTTCACAATGTTAGTTTCCTGCAATGCCTTCATCATGTAGAAAGCCTATTATGCTCTTTAAAATATAACTTAAGTAATCCATTAGTGCATTATTCTCTTTCGAGAACGTTTCATATGCGCTCTAAATTTAGACATTTAACCTCCATGTGATTACCATCAAATATACTTAATTATATATAATAATTATGACTGTTTTCAGTCAGGGTGCCCTTCTCAGATCAGGGTTCAGGAACTTAATTCACCTGGGGAGTGGGCAGCAATGGGCCTCGGAATACCGGTTCTTGCGCTTTACCTCGGACATAACAATTCTTTTATGTCGGTAGTCTACTGGTACCCTATTCATTATCAAATGGATCATGTCAATAAGGCTATCCGAGACTGATGATGAATTTATTGGGAAAAGTGACTCGTGAGTATGGCAGTTCAAAGTGTCTGCTGCAATGTTACTGGCGCATCCAGAATGCTCATGGAATAATTAGGTGGGAGGTCTTTTTACAATCTGATTAGGAAAGCCAAAGATCTGCTCGATGAGCTCAGATTTCCCCTTCGGTTTTGGTTGCTCATTCCAGGGGCTCCCCGGGAGCAGTCTATCAATCTGGCTGTCAATCGTCTGGACCACACAGGGAATCATGAGGTCATCTAATCTTGTTGTTTTAGTATTAGAGGACGGTCCCCCTTCCCACTCTCCACCTCTGATGACTATAACAACATTACTTTTGGTCAAGTTGCCTTCAACTTTGCCCCAGAAGATCAGAATGATTTTGGATTTATACCTAAATGGCTAACACGTCCCTATTCCACAGTTTGTAATGGGGAGGAAACTAAATAAAAGAAGACTAATTATTATTGAAGACATGTGCTAATGGGTTGGCAACTAGACCCCAATAATTATCATTGAACAAACATTCCTGCCCAGGGAACAACTGAAGATTAGCTGTGGTCCAATCGAGAACGTGCCATCAATAAACTCTGTGACCGCTTGCGTTATGTCTGCTCTGCAAGAATTTTGGGACTGTTTTACCATAATTACAAATGGAATACACATCCCTAGAGTGTGTTTATAATCGAGATTTAACTTAGAATGCAGTAATATGTGGTAACAAAAAACATTTCGTCACCATGCTAAAATTGCATCTGAATGAGAATATCTTATGCATTTAACACCCTAATTGCAATTCCACTGGGCCTTGAGAGTTTTCGTTTAGTTGGGTTAGGGGCTGGGCTGGATAGATGTATTACTACTAGGAATGGAGCATGGTGCCATATCTACGCTATTTGTTTATCATAACTGTTACATAATCATGAGCACATGGATATCCAAAATTGTCACATGGCACATGCTTGAGTTGCCCATTGTCCCCAAGGCCATGTCAGGATTAAATTTTGTCCTAAGACAAAAAATGAATCAGATATTCACAGTTGGGCACCTCAAGGGTAACTGGTTTATTTTCAGGTACCATTCAGCATTTTATAGTTTACGGGTAAATGCTGATTTGCTAAAACATATCACATGACATATCCCCATGAATCTTGTATTTACCCTGTAAACCCTAAGTTTTGTGTTATCCTGAATATTTTCGTAATTTCCTGATATCAACTTTTGAATTACGTTTTTCAAGTATTTACATTATTTGAGTACCTCAAGAAACTTTTTATAATAATTACAAATGATTAAAATATTCCTAAAGTTTGTCAAAATCTTACAATGACATTATTTCTGTATAATATCACTCTGATGATATGTATATATTTACTCCATTGTCATACATGCCTATATTGGCATGAACTTTAACTTGGAAGAAACTGTGAGTTATGACTATTTTGTGAGTGAATAATGCAGTGCAAATCTATAAATGTATGCACACATCTTCAACTAAATGAAATTGCAAATCATCTGATCCGAGAGCGGGCAGCAATTATATCATAAGCACTTCATATTCAGGCACACTTACTCTACAGACAGATTGTTTCAATTCAATTTACCATGCTTCATCTGTTATTGTCATTGTTATCACAACACGAATGTCAGGCTTAAGTACAAAAAAATGCAAACAATTAAGGCAGCATACATGTCATTATTGATAAATGATAAAAAAAATCACCCCGACCCGTGAAATACAGCCATTGCAATAGAGAAAACCTCATTTATCACCAGGTGTGGTTTGCTGTGAGAGAGGCGCTCAACACGCTGTGTAAGGAGCTCGAGGATTGCCAAATGACGCAATTACTCGCTTTGTATGGACAATAAATCACCTGCAAATCATTAATACTGCAGCCGTAGGAAGAGCTCTTGTAGGCGACATTCATAAACTCACAGCTGTGTTACTACACCAGTTCTCACTTCATCTATTTTCACACATTTTCTCAATCTTATAATTATTCTGATTACCTACATGCATGTCTAGACTGCTCGAAGGTAGTCTCTCTTCTTTTTTTCTTTTTCTAAAGGTAAAACATTTTACATAATGGATTATGTGAAACACACACTTTCTTATTGATGTTTACCACCTCGATATTCAAAGCCGGGGATCTAAAAGAAGCTGGACATGCAACAATATACAAACCAGCTTGATTTGGTGTTTCCTCCATGTTCACCCTCAGATTTGGACAAGATATTATCTGCATGGTTATGCCAAGGGCATTGAACTATTGTAAGTTAATTATCCATTAATGTAAGGTTCACTTTATCAGTTGATATAGTTATTTATAATAGCTAGCTCCTATCGCAGTCTCTTCCTCGTTCAACTGCTGTCATCCAATACATAATAATAGTTCCATATTATGTAAGATATAACACTCACGTGAAAGGATGTTCTTTATTTATTCCTGTGTTATTGTACTTCCATGACAAGAACTCAATTGACAATGAACAGCTCCAAGGATGAAATCCACTAACTCACGCTCAGTCAACGCTCCCGCCAACTAAACAGTCTATCAGCTTCTATTCCAATTCCAGGACTCAGCTTCTAGAACACAACCTTTCCAGGATGTTTACTCACAACAACGTTCAGCTAACTCTGACTGAGCACTGGCAATGAAAGCCCTTATGTATGGTGACACTATACACGTCATCACCTAGACTCCTCCTAACTCCAAGACATTTGACAAGGAGTTATAGCTAAGGCGTGCTCTGGTGTAAACACTATGCTTAGCATGGACTGACCATCCTTGTCAGTACAATATTATCTTAAAGCCCAATTCGCCCTGGTGGACATGTATTGTTGTAGGTCTCTGCGATCTGCAAACGTTGGAAACGTTGGATTGTCGCAACTCTCAACGACGTGGTGCTCTGTGAGAGTATTCAACATGTTGAATATTTTTTTAGTAGAAAATCTGTGCGATTCAGGAGGAGATTGCTTGTGAAAATGATCGCAAGGACCTTAATTATCAGTGTGAATACAGTGTGGAGTACTATTTGTTCATCTTCGCTGGACTGGGATCACTTTTTCATACATGTACATGGCATTATGAACAACAGCACATTTTTGCAGCTCTCTGCGGGTGCACCCAGAAACATCCTCAAGGGCGAATGGGGCTTTACCACGTCATTGGCGATCCCGCAAGGGAAGTGGATGAAAAGTCAAAGGGATAACGTACTGTTCACAGCTATGCCACCTGGTGGCAGAATTTCATGATCCTCAAATCTCAAACTTGTATATTTTAAATGGATGACAGTTGAATTGAAATGAAAAATTAAGAAAATGAAAAAAAGAGATGATAATTGAAATGGTAATTAATGGTAACTAAAGCAGGCACATATGCGCCCCCTGGTGACAAAAATGAATTACCTCAAAACCTAGAAATCTCTCACAAAACATGACCAGGGGTTGAATTTGAGATCAAATGAATAAATGTTAGTTATCTCAACAGCAAGTTTAGAGGAATATATAAGATAGATTTATAAAGGATTATATAGAAATAATTACATATTAACCCTTACACTGCCAGAGGCCCCATATGTGGCCCTATAGTAAAATCCCATAGGAACAGTACTTAAAGAGGGATAATTGAGCTTTCAAAATCTGAAAGAATTTTTCGAAAATTCAAGTTAGAACCAGAGATACAGGTATTTGAACAGCAGACTATCAAGTCACCAAAAAATATTAGAATTGTGATTGGAGAACCCATAAACAATGTATTTACATTTGAACTTGCCATATTCATTAAAAATCATGAAAAATGGGTAAATTTGTGTAAATGACAAGATTTTTGATTATCTATAACTTTTTTTCTATTTCTGATAATCACAAACTGTCTTTTGCAGAAAAAGGATAACATATTTCCATGTTATCCTCATGCAAAGTGAAATAGTTATTTTATTAATTATTGATTACCATGGAAACCTTTAAAATACATATAGTAGGTAAAATGATTGATGACGGGAAATATGCCTTATTGGCACAGTGCCAACATTTGGAACATTTTTATCGAAATTAGTGAAAAAGCCTTTGAACCAGAAGAATCTAGAGCAAATTTGAGTTTAAGGCAATCCATGGACTAATTTTTGTTTTTTGGGCCATATTTCAGTAAATATCGGTTATATTATTAAATATCTGGCAGTAAAAGGGTTAAGGTTTCATCAACCTCCAGCAACTAAATAACATAGGTGACCCCTACTTTTTTTTGGCTTTGAAAATTTGCCATAGATCTATGGCACATATTTCTAATATTTGGTAGGGCTGTAATGGATATTGAATGTTCTAGGGTCAGTTGAATATGACTAAGTATATTCTCCCTTAAGTGATAAGGAGTTTATCTTTCTTAACCTCTCATTCAGAAATAAGCATGGTGACACATATAATATTATATTTTTTGTTTTAATGGCATCTTCTAGCATGGGTCCAACATAAAAAAAACAGGTGTTGAGTCCCTGTAATGGATTTAGAATTGTGGTTAAACATGCAGTCCGTTATCCCTTTAATAACGCGTATGTAAACAATAAGATTGATATGTCTATCAATGTCTGCTAATTGGCATACAGATTACAGCCTTATGGATTTTAGGACCACGTCTGAAGGGTATTAGTCCAAGATGGACGAGGGCGGGGACCATACCGTAACTGACTGGCCATTTATTTTTTTATTGAATTGTGTCAAATTGCGAAATGGGAACGCTATTCCTGTCCGCTAATTATAATTCTGGTTAAAACGACCAGAACTGGTCGAAACGATCAGCGTTTTAGTTTAATCACTAATTGGGTTCCACGCATGAGCCTAGCGTGTAGTCGGAGGTAGAGTATCTTATTTTTGTAAAATTGGTTCGTAATATTGACACATTAACATATTTATAAGTTAACTTTGCATTTTTCTTTCTGTCAATAGTAGTTATGACGACTTATACCTTATGTCACTGTAACAGAAACTATAGGTGTATGATGATGATTGTTGGAGTTTAATGTTCGCTCAACAATTTTTCAGCTATATTAGGACCACTCATGTTTGTGTATACCAGTTGGCTGACCGAATATATGGGGGGTGGAAACGATTGCAAGGTAATGTGGTATAGCAGGCATAACCCAGGCTCGAACCCGGGCATCCCACGGGCGAGGTGAGGATTCTGCCCACTATTCCATCCCCCCCCCCCTTCTATAGGTGTATATAAACGAGATGAACAAATAACACAGCGGGCGTCTCAGGGTTATATTTTCTGACTACTGGGTGCAAGCAGGGTGCAAGCAGGGTGCAGCCAATATTGCCATGCTTTGTAAATAATGTCTTTTCATCTGATTTGATCATTGTATCGGTTTCTGCAAGCTTTCATTGGTTTGGCCCTGCGGTGCTTTTCTACATATAACCTGCAGCATGTTTATTTCACTACCTTTTTATTTCTACGTATGAATTAGTACATAATTTAGTTACATCACAAGGAATACTGTTGGTAGAATAACCAAAGACAGTGGCTACTCATGTATTTTGAAAAGGTTTGCCTATCTCTAAAGTCCCCAAATATTTCATATCTCATCAATCTATGAGACATTAGTACCACATTTAATTTTTTTATTAGATTATTTATTCTGAAAGAATGCACTTGTACTTTATCTTCGGATACGCATTACCTGAAAAGTGTATTGATAAACAACTTTCCTTATTTGATATCTTTAGCAAGTAAATTCAGTCATCATATTTGTCAATATTTCATCTATTCCGATGTATTTATATAAGATGTTATTTTCATGGTCGTCGTAGTTGAAGCTGTAAGAGGATGATATTATTAGTTAATAATTATGGATGGCAAGAAACGAAGTAATATATTTGGACAAATAAATCACATTAGATGTTATTAATCCTCTCCCTGATACATTACGACTTCTAAAATTTTAAAAGTAGTAATGTGTCTGGGTGAGCATCTGATTCCAAATGGTTAAGGAGCTGATATTTATAGTCGCATGTCAACACTTACCCATAACCATGGTTCCCGGAGCCACTGACGTAGCTGCCTCTACCAGAGAATTCAATTTGTAGGTCTCACTACACAAATTCCACATATTACATACTATAAATCTAATTTAAACATGGCATTTTAGGCCAAAACATATATATGTATATGCATTCAACATTGTTCAATGGCATTACATCTATTTTGCTATTGATCTTTATCAAATTAGAATATCCCAAGGTCATGCCACTAAGCAGTTAAGCGCGAAACCTTTAGACGGAACTGGGAGATTTTCTATGGATATTTAACACTCAAAAGAATCAATACCGGAACAGTCATCGTTTGATATTCAGTGGTCCAGGAAATTTGAATCCCGGATCTCTTCCATTTATATCTGATTTGTCTCTTTCTGATGATCACAATGGGCATCATCCAAGTGTTCAGAATGGCCGCCATTCAATAAAACCAGCTGTTAGCTTCGAATTCCTTCCATTCCACTGATCACTGGGATGGAAGGCAATAGTCAGAATAAAAGGGAGAAGGCGGTTGGACAGATTCCATTAGCTATCTTTAGGAGGGTGTCGCATACCAAAGCTGATTCGAGGCAAAGTAAAACCCGTTCCGAGGTAATGTCGCGCCCTAAAATCATTAATCTCAGGTCAAATACGCTGTGGGTGTGGGATGGCTGTAGTACTCTCTGTGACTTTCATGACCTAGATACCTCTTGCAAAATAGGTTCTTACACCCACAAGAGTCCATGGCTACTAGTGGCTACTTAAAAGTTGCAAGGAAATATTTCACTGGTCCTCTATACATGGCATGGGGAACTCCTTTGATGGTTGTTGGGCTCCTGGCTGGTTTATGGTTCTACCTGCCATGAACTAGTGGCCCCAAAGCACGCTGGGATACAATGTGTAATTCCCATCTAAAATGGTTGCAGGTTAACAGTCCTAGTTTGAGCGCCTAGCAGACTTGGACGTAACTATAAGTCTACTCTGTGACAAGACCGCTTCTGAGCCAAGCGAGTGAATTTTTGGTTCACATGGGGTGCCTTCTTCTGCTTGTTTTGTGTCTGTGAATTCCATTGGAAGTTGAAAAATGCACTCGTCCCATATGGGATGGACAGTAATTCCCATTGGTCACTGTATGCCAATGGCAGCACGGGCAGGGCTAGCACTAGGTCTGCCTGCTCCTATGGTGTACACACACAGGTGAGGGATGGGGGGTGGAGAGGTGGTAGTGGGTGGGTGTGTGTGTCAAATAATATGCTACCTATGAAACCAATATAGTCACGGTTCAATATAACCATAAGGGGACAGGCACACCTTGTTTAATCTTCCTGACCTGTAACTGCAAGAGGCGAATGGCAAAATGCTTTTCCATATCATGTCAAACCTCGAACAATTTACACTATATAATTACGAGTAATATAATAATCATGCAGAGGAAATGCTTGGAGGAGCTGTGATATTAAAGAAGACAGTTAACAATATTTAATTAACCGTTTGGTTGGTTCACCTACTTTGAGTAACTGACGAAGCCAGCGGGCGACCCTCGACACATCCATTATCTAGTCTACTGAAGCACCAAAACCCAAGGACCCCAACGATCAACAAAACCCATTCAGACCCTGAAATATTTCGAGGTCCCCAACTCCCATTCACCCCTTTTCCCGAGTCATACCAAACAACAGGCTATGCGTTTACATAAAGATTGTTTCTCTGTCATACCTTATGCTGTTTTATAGGCATACGCCATAAAATGATTGCTCAAAATTACCAAGACACCACCCTCAAATTTAAATGGCTTATGGTTGTGTTTGAACTAAAACGTTGCACAATTGGCCGCACAGACGTGACGTTTGTAATCTACTCCCCTGGACCCCTTGTCCAAGTATACCCCAGGACCTACTTGCAGTTTCCATGTTTTTCCTTATCATCTCTACACAAGCCAATAGTCTTCGTTGTCCTCGTTGCCTGTGCCGTTTGTGATATGCTGCTACTACGTTCCACCTTTAAAAGGGGGAAATACACAGAGCTATGCGACTCAAGAACTCATTGAGAGATGCAACTCGCATACTGGTATAGATAGAGATCGGATGCGAGCAATATCCAACATCAGATATTTCTGTTCACAGTTTTAAATTGTAAGGTCGTTTTCAACCATCCCTTGTCATTTCCGATCCATTCTTCTCTCTTAAATGACCGGAGTTCTACTTGAATCACTCAGTCGGTACCCCCTTAAGATCTCGGTTTATTCAGATATCGCTAACGACCAATAATATGTAAAACTGTCAGATATTGCCCAAAAATGACCAGATCTGGTAGAATCACTCAATGGGAACATAATTTCTGCTAAATAGATTTCACGATACCTAATTCAGTAGCATTTTGAAGGGGCAAGTATCTAATTCTTCATCTTACTGTCAGGGAGGTCAGTTGATTTTCTTCCCAAGTATAACTTCTAAGGTGAGTCGGAGAGATAATACTACCATATTCTAAACATTTAGTTATTATTAGCCAAGGACGAAGTGCCTTGGGCTGACTATGTCCAACATGCACAACAAGCAATTCGCAATAGGTCAGATAATGTCAACCATTACCCAGGCAAGAATGCGACGTTATAATAACATTATTGTGACGTCATGTTTTGGTTCTTGTTATGTTGCATTTTTCACGTTCTATAGACGTAGATTTGATGGCTCCCAATCATGTCTCTGAGACTTTCAATGCGATGTCGCAAAATGACATTCTTATCACATGTTTCTGCGACGTCACAAAATGACATTCTTGGTACGTGTTTATCGGATGTCACATTGCCACTTTCAAAGAATGATTATGTGGATTAGAAACTACTGCTGCCATGTTGCACCATAGCATACTGGCGACATGATTATAACATCATATTGCAACCCAAATTATATTCCAATAAGATTATTTTGTGACAGGTTCTGTAAAGGTTATTTTGTGACCCATCTATGACCAAACATTACACTATACATCATACTGTAACTTTCCCAAGACAAGAAATCTTGGTTTCCAGCTTTGGTCACAGTGACTTGGGGCCTTTTAAGTTAGTACTTGTGTACCCAGGCCCTTTCTATAGCTGGCAAATGTCAGATATCAGGCCAGGGGACAGATACACTCAGTATCCCATTGTGAAAGATTCGAAAAGGTGGTTTCATGGTCCTGGTCATTGATTTCAGCCAAAACAATTAAACTAAACTATAAATAAGTTTCTAGAAGATAGTTTGATATTTCATAAAGAATACTGTTTCAGCAGCATTTAAACATATTTGAAAAAATAGTGATATAAACCACAAAACCTTGAACTTCAGCCTTTTCTCAACTTAAATGGTATTGCACTGTCCCCTGGTGTTGAAAAATAGTACTATCAATGGTTATGGCTAGACTAGGATACAAGGTACTTGTGACGTTCTGATTTAGTTGAGCTGTGACTTAACCTAACCAGAACGTCACTGAGACATGGTGATTAGGTGAGGTCAAGACTGAACCTAAGCACAACGTCACTGTGATGTCACAATTAGGTAGGGTTGAAACCTTACCTTAAAAGAATGTCACTGTGACATCATCATAAGGTATGGTTCAGACCAACCTAAACAAAACGTTTTTTTGACATACTGTTAAGGTGCAGTTAAGACCTAGCCTAATTAGAATGTCACAAAGACATCACAATTTTGGTCGCAGCGACGTTTCTGGATGCCATCAAATAAACATCGCTACAACGTCTAAATCTCACGTAACAAGAACATCTCTTTAGGCTTGGTTACAACTTCACTCAGTCAGTACGTATCAGTTATGTACTTTTCAAGTTATGTCTCTATGTCACCTAATCAACACGTCATAACTACATTCTTTTTAGGTTTGGTCATAACCACACATAATTAGTTTGTATCAGTTACGTTCTGTTTGAGTTATGTCTTAATCACACCTGATTGGCACGTCACTGTGATGTTACATTGTAAGGGGGTTCTAACCAGATGTTTATAGAACGTCATTATAACGTTCTTTTTATGGGATGTCATAGCATCCCGCTAAAATCACGTAACTGTTACATAGTTTTATGTGGGTTATAAACCGACCAAAATGGTATGGAACCAGAATGGTTCTGTTACGTCGCTCCTTGCCTGGGTAGGAGGTGGGCTTTCCCAGCCTCCCCATAGTGCAATGGGCGAAGGGCTGACCTGTGGGTTAATGCATAATCTGTGTCTTATACTTATAACCCTAGAGTCTTGCCTTAGTATAAAATAACCCAGGCTCAAAGAAAGCACTGGTGCCTATAGTTTAATTCAGGCAGACGCAGTTCCAAGATTTACTGAATTTTATGCACCTGCAGGCTATTTTGTTGCATATTTTGTAGACACAAACATGGAAAATCCAATAGAAATAATGTATATTACTGCAATATTAAAATTGTTAATGAATGTATCTTTAAATCAACTTCAGAAATTGAAGTACATACAGTAACAAAACGAACAAATACTTAATTCTACCTTTTCATAATCTCAAGCAAAGGAAAATGTCATAGATAACTAATCATGATATGTTAAAGGCTTATAACAGGAAAGGGATTTGTCAACATATGTGACCAGTCACGGGATATGGTAACCTAGAGGGATATTAGTTATTTTGCTCTAAGTCCATAATTAAGTGAGTTATCGATGAAAACAAACTAATAATGTATATCCCTTTGAAATGTGACCTAGGCAGAATTTTCCAGAGATTAAGATTATGAGCAAAAAATCATTCTATTTATTTATGAAAGTTGCATTATGGGTAATTTTGCAAGGAACGGCCTTTTTAAAAAGGGTGTTACGATAAGGAATGTTCTCATGTTACCATGGCAACAGAAAAAAGAATATTCAGATTGCATAGAATATTTTTGTCAAGTTTAATAACAAAAGTCTTTCACTTTGCAGTGGTAAAAACTATGCGAAAAATGGGGATCTGTGCAAAAAGTTATTGTAATTTAAGTAATTGTGATAATTTAGAAAATTGTATTTTGTTAACTAAATATGGTTTGGTTTTTGAAGCAATCTAAGAGAGATAACCAATACTAAGTAACTACCTACTCAAAATATAACTTAGCAAGGAGAGAAAAATAGTGTTCTAGGTCTTTTGCCTCCTGGACTTTTGCCCCATGGACCTTTGCCTCCTAGCTGTTGCCTCTGAGGACTTTTGCCCCTGAGGACTTCTGCCCTCAAGTACTTTTGACCCTAGGACTTTTGGCCCGATAATATAATATAATTTTTATTACAGGGGCCCTTGCAAATTTAAGAGATGTCCATGTCACCATGTTGACTTATAAAATGTCCATGTTGCCACATAGAATTAAAAAACATCCATGTTGCCATGTTTGATTCAAGAAAATCCCATATCACATGTCACTAAACCCTAAAAAGGCCTGTGTCACTTTAAAATCTAAGGGTCTGGGGACAATATTACATTGTTCCCAACCAACGCATCAAAGAAAGTAAGACAGGGAAGGGCCACGAGTGGGGCAGGGATGGTCAGGATGGTTTCAGTGGGAGGGGCAGGAAGGTGTCTTGAGAAGCACAGGAGAGGGCTGAGAGGTGGTGCAGGAGGGAGTCAGGGGGAGAGGCTTTGTAAAGCATGGATGCCACCAGGTGTAAGGGTTTTTTTTGTGGGGAAAATTGCTCTTGATTTTGATGAACATAAGGATAAATAATTATGAAATTGTTTATAAAAGCATTTTTAGATCTATGAAATCTTAACAAATATTAAGATATCTGATAGTTTTGCTTCCTAAATACACAAACATGACAATGGTCAACAATATATCAAGTGAAGAAAGTTATTCACCCTTTAGACCCCACAGGTTTCGTTTGTCAATTTCTGGATTTCCCCAGGATTTCAATGCAATTCCTTCCGGATTTCACTAAATTCCCTGTAATTTAACATGTTCAAAGGAGGACCAACACCAATCTAAATGAATTATAGAAATATTGTATTTTGCATTTGACGGGGAATTTAATCAGCTTTTAAACGATATATTGAGCGTATTTGTATGTTGAATACTTAAATAAGTGTCCTCCTTGGAAAAATATGGAAAAATTAAGGAAAAACAGCCTTTTTTACGGGTGGCTATGGCTGGATTGGGGAGTACACTCACGGTCGGGTATGGCCAGATTGGGTTCCAAAGGGTTAAGGATAAATGATTAAAGAATTTGATTTGCAGGGGACAAAATTCAAGCAGGTAAAAGCCCTAGTGGGCAAAGGTCCAGGGGCAAAGGCCCAGGGGGTAAAGGTCCAGGAGGCAAAAGTCATGTCACCAAAAATAGATATGACATGAAATTAATTAACACAAAAGTAGCGTGACACAAAATTATGTGGACTCAAGCGCCTAGAACTGTCCTTCACCTCATAATATACAAGTTTTAAAGTGTCTTGCAAACTATTTTAGTGTTCTCATCACTTGATCAGAATATTGACCAATCAGCTGCTATGTACCTCTAAAAGAGAAAACTTGATTGATGAGAATAAATCAGTGTCATCTTTGGCATTCAATCATAACACATGCTTGTTGTTCATTAAAAATTTCAGGGAAATAAAATGGCGGTAATCAGCACCTTAGGATCCTGATAATTCAAACACCAGCACACCCAAGGACAAGCCCTGAAAAGCCCTAAAGTTAGAGCTGGGGCCAGATCTTCGTAACTGTTTCTGTGATTAGGCTAATTAGGTGAAATTTGATAAAGTCTCTCATACAAATTTATTGTGTTTGTAAATCAAAGTAAATCTAACTACATTTAACAATCCTTTTTTAAAGGTTATTTTCAAAAGCAATCACTATTTTTGGTGACAAAACAGAATAAGGTATTATGAGACACTAATCAAATTTCACCTAATTAGCCTAATCAGTAAAATCCGTTAAAAAGATAATGGGCCCTGATACTTAAATACCCCGGCCAACTGTGATGAATTGCCCATTTCATCCTTATGGTACGAAGTATATAAAGCTAGAAATCGGGTTTAATTATTGTGCAGAATCAACTTGTAATGTGAAATGATCAAATAATGTAGCAATTGCCAGCTAATAATGAAATGATGTAATAGAACGAAATGGGTACGAAACTGGACCGAAATCTGTAATTGAGCCCGAAATGACCGAAAAGCAGTATTGACCGGAAATGACGTCATGTAAGCCATGTGATCAAACTGACCAATGAGAGTTGTCCTGTAGCTATAAAAAGCAGCGGTATGGCCTGAAATAAACAGTTCCTTCATGGTACTCCTTGTGTCCACACACCTCTTATTTGGGATTGACCATCTTTCCACAAAGCCTGAGCCAGAAACCATGGATGACTCAATAATGTAGCACAATCTGTCCCCCCCCCTTCCCCTGCCTCTTAACACTCTCTCTCTCACTTTAACTCGGGACTAAGGCCACGAGGTACAGTAAACCCCCTGAGCCATAGCCACTCTGGCTCAAGGGCTTCAACCCCAATCCATACGTTTCTCCGGGTCTTGTTTAACATACAGGCTAGGCAATTACAATATTGATGGCTGGTCGTATGGAAATTGCTGTACCTCCCACTAGGTCCACTATAAATTCCGTGTACACTTATCTTTTCTCCATCAGTTCCTCCCCCCCTCTCCTTGATGGTTAATTAATTAATTGGTAATCTCTGTACCACTTTCTAAATCCTGCACAAAGTACCAGAAGGCTCTTCTCTGAGGTTCAACAAACGGCCTTGATGGAGTGTGTAGGAGCTTAACAAACACCACTGTAATAGCCTTCCCCTGGATTAGACAGAAATGGTGGCAATTAATGGAACTTTTAACCCTTTAGACCCCACAGATTGCAAATACGAATTGCTGTATTTCCCCAGGATTTCCGTGGATTTCCCTTGGGATTTCCTTAATCCTTCATTAATTGAGGAATTTCAAATGCTCACACACCAATAGTGATAATCACTTTAGACATCTGGTTTGAAGCATTGGATAGAGATTTAAATAAGCTTTTAAATGATATATTTGCTATTTTTGTATGTTGAAGACTTAATAAAGTATTATAATGGGAAAAATATGGAAAAATTATGGAAAAATGATCATGAGTACACCCTCGGGCGGCTGTGGCCGGATTGGGGGCAAAAGGGTTAATAAGTGTATGATCAATACACCTACTGTAATTACGAAACGAGGTTTATCTGAATTCTATGTACGATACACTGGCAAAGGATAGAATACTTGGTTATCAGGTTAGGGACACGACCAAATTCTTGCAGTGTTGCAACATTGTGCACCGATGCAAGAAATAGCAACACCTGCCATTGTCTCTAATAATTTGTTAATATTCGTTTTTTATGTTTTAAAGATATAATTCATTTTGTAAAGTACCAAAATATTTTAGATATAATTATTCTAACTTTAATTACTTGATTTTACAGCACAGATGAGAATAACAACTCAAAATTGAGACAAAATACGTCCTGAATCGGTAACAATCTGAACCATGATTTTTTTTATTTGTTTACATCACGTGATACAAATACTGTAACCCTATTGGTCAGAAATGTTTAAATATACATTTTAGAAAATCTGTATGGTAAAAATCTGTCTAATCAACAAATATCATCCATATTATACTATTCTATATATGCATAACTTAATTAGAATTCGGCAACAAAGATTAGAATATTCATTTCAATATTTTTACATTTGTTTACATCACGTGGTACAAATACTGTAACCTTATTGGCCAGAAACACATAATCAAGGTTCTTTAAATATCCAGATGGTAAAAATCTTTCTTATCATCAAAAATTATTTAGATTATATCATTCTTTATTCTCATGTATTTTTCAACATTCGGCAAAATAGATATAATTAGTTATTTCTACTTAAGTAAAATGATGCAAGATAACAATACACCTGTGGTGCAAGATTTAGCAACGATGCAAGATATGCCAACATTGCTATTTCAAGTATTGTCCCGAACCTGGTTATAGGATTTGATTTCTCAGTTTGGAGACTATAGATGGAATGTATTTTGCTATGATATGTCTGTTTTTCAGATCAATTATCTGAGAGAGAAAATGTTACAGCCTGTAGGCCCCACTGATCGTTTTTATATCAATTTTGATGTGCTATAATCTCACTGTAAATCACTCTTTTATATGAAAAGAAGTGTGCAAGCCATCTGGCCAACAAGCTAATTTTAATCTTGTTGTTTTAGGCGCCGGTCATCGGCCCCCCTTCCTAATAGGGGTCCAAGAGAGTTGGTTCCGTCGGGCCCCACTTCCACAGTTTCTTTTCTGCAAACATTTTATTCAGTAACAAACATGAGAGTTGCCTCTTTTTCCAGTTCATTACAAAAGAGAAAATAATGGGGAAGACACTAAATATAATTATATCCCTCTCTTCTGATAGATCTTTAGGATTCATACCCAAAAGGCTAACTCGTCCCTATTCCATAGATTGTGAGGGGGAAGAAACTAAATATAGGCCTGTGTCCCTCTCTTCTGGATATAGATCTGTAGGATTCATACCTAAATGGCTAACTCATCCCTATTCCACAGTTTGAAAGGGGGAGGAAGCTAAATATGCATCCCTCTTTTCTGATATATCTTTAGGATTCATACTTACCATGCTTACTCGTCCCTATTCCACAGTTTGTAAGGGGGAAGAAACTTAATATGATGTCAAATTTATTATGAATATAATTATATGTTCTTAAATTTAACATGCGACTTTTGGAACCCACCATTAAGGGCCCCCTCCCAGGGGAGGGCCGACGGTCGACCTAAAGTAAACATGAGGGGATTGCCCGTTGGTCAGGCAAAGACAACCCGAAAGGTGGGGATCAAATTGATTATTTCTACTTGTTTGAGAGTGTTTGTCATACACCACTTCCCCACAGTACTAGTGTTTTATTACATGTAAAGTAATCGATTAACAACCCAATGTTCCCGCTCCAGTTTAGAAATACAAATAATAATTTCTGTTTTAACAATAATTTCTTCAAATTAACTTTGGTGCTTGCCCTTTGTGAGCTGGCCCATCCATCTTAAAAACATGAAACTCCTGTCTTAAATTACAAATAACATTATGTCCTTACCCCTAAGTCTAAAAATAATTCATAATGTGGATACTTGTTTTTTAGCTGAAAAAGCGTCGTACCCTGGACATCTTTTCGGAACACAATGCATATGTTCCCTCCTCGTTTTTTGATAGTGGTGGAATACCTAAGAGATATTTTTTTTGAAAATGGTTGTCCAATCAATAAGGATAGTAAAATTTAATGCAATTATGAGTATTTTCCATTAACAGTTTCAGATCTATTCAGTTCTATATATCCCCTTAGCTTATTTGAAATATTCACTTCGTTTGATTGGTAGATAAAGGAACCATTAGTCATTTATTGCAATCTTATATACACAGTACGTAAATATTACTACACCCCTCTACAAAGGACAGCGTTGATATTCTAATGACCATTAGTTTACGGGGTACATCCAATTTGATCACATTAGCTGTTTGCATGTTTTTGAGTTATTGTTAATATGGCTTCAGCAAATTTCAATTAGTTTCTGCCTTTTTGTAATCCTGTTAGATGCACAACCTCATGTTGTCAGAGACCGATTATAGTGATTAATAAATCATTTGGCAATATCAAGTCAAGTGTTCATGTCAGGAGACTTATAACCGATTATATCTCCATTTTCTGTCATCCTCTGCCCGTGATATACAGATTAGATATTTGCAGCAACATACGCACATATTTTTAACCCCTTCATTCGTATACTCAAACTATTAATTTTATACATTGCTTCAAGAACTACTACAACTGTTTTACAGGACTGCCATGGATTTCCCTCCAAAATGGCCAACTGTTAGTGAAATTCAAAGCCAGGCACCGCCTATAAATCTACGAACTATGGTCGGTTGCATTAATCAGGTTATAAAAATTAATAGCCTTTTAAAAGATAAATGCTTATCAATGTGTTCTCCTAGGAATAATGATATAGAAAAATTATGGAAAATGACCGTTTTTTGGTAGGCTGATACTGAGAATTAGGGAGTACACCCTCGGACGGGTGCGGCCTCATTGGGTGTAAATGATAAACCACAACTCATAATGCCCATAATCTCCGGAAATCTCCTCCATTGGCTAAAAAGCAGTATGATTTAGTCCAGTATACCATAAGATTTTTCACTTTACATTATTTACCTACTAAATGTTGCATCTACACCACTGGGGCCTGGGGAGCTGACACTTTGTGGAATGACAGACGCAGTGCCTCTGTTGTAAACGGATGTGAACGTGGAGAAACACAATGACTGCCCCAGAAGCCCCTGTGGGTGGGCAGGTGGACTGTCTGTCCGTCCTCATTGACTGTAGACACAGGCCGGGAGCAGGGTCGGCCCCCTCCTGTGGGCCGATGAGATGAGCTGAGAGGTGTTTACACATCGGCCTACGGCCAACATCCTTACGACAGTGTTTCGACAAGGTTAAACGTAATGGTTGTATTCCACATATCGATCTTGGTCATATGCTATAGGGGGTACGTTAAGAATGTTCAGGGGCCATATTTTCGTAACTGATTAGGCTAATCATGTAAATTTTGATCAGAGCCTCATATCTTGAAATTCTATATTTCACAAAAAGTAGTAATGACATTGCAAAATAACACATAGGGGGAATTATTAGATATAGATACATTTTCTCCTAGATATAATGACTAATGATGAAACACTAATCAAAATTCACCTGATGACCCTGATTAGTTACAAAAACATGGTTCCTAGTTCCTAATATATTTCCCCTAAATCATCGTAAACAGACAATGCAGCAAAAAGTACTACGTTTTGATATGAATATAACTTAAATAGAGAGTTAATTCTGAGAGTCCAGAATGTGCAGTTAGCAAAATAAGTCTTAGGATTTTACAAATAAAAACAACTACATTCCTTCACACAATGAATTTAGCTGGAACCTAGATAATAGGTATTCAAAAGGTCGTAAGAAAGAGTTGCTAATCCACTGTGTTATGTTACAAGGATCAAGGTATCTATCAAAGACCTTGCAAGAAGTCATAGGATATTCATCTTTTGATTATACACCAGTCAAGGTGATTTTAGAATTCTAGGTCAAAAGGATGATGTTAAATCAGTACGGTTGGGTAGGTGTCCTCAAAATGCATTTAGAAATGTTAAGGATTCTGCTTTTATAATGTATGTTACTGATGTTTCTACAAGATGTTAAAGACATTATTTTTCTGAAAACACAAGCTCTCCTGAAGTAGACACTCTAATCATTCTAATCCTACTGTAAGTTCACTTTTAATTATCAGAAATAACCAAGCTATATACAAAGGTTTCTGTTTGTTCATAATGTAAAGACGGCTGCTCCTGCTCTGTAAGCTTAGTGTAATGTTTACATCAGCACACGCCTTAGCTGTAACTCCTCGTCAAAGTGTCTTGGAGTAAGGAGGAGTCTAGGTATGACTTGTATCCTACCACCAAGAGGCATACATCGCTGGTGCTCAGTCAGAGTTAGCTGAACGTTGTTGTGAGTAACCATCCTGGATAGGTTGTGTTCTAGAAGCTGAGTCCTTGAATTGGAATAGAAGCTGATAGGCTGTTTAGTTGACTGAGTGTGTTTGAGGGGATTCCATCCTTGGAGCTGTTCATTGTCAATTGAGATCTTGTTATGGAAGTACAATAACATAGGAATAAATAAAGAACATCCTTTCACATGAGTGTTATGTCTTACATAATACAGAACTATATTTATTTATTGGACGACAGCGGTTGAACGAGGTGGAGACTCTGATAGGAGCTAGCTATTATCCATAAGGCAAATCAACTAATAAAGTACACCTAACATTGACGGATAATTAACCTACTATAGTTCACAATCTTATCCAAAAGAGAATTTTGGGCAACATACACAATAATTATGATAATAGAAGTCCAAAGCTTTCCCAAACTTCCTGTAACTTAATTTTACCCCTCCGAAAACGCCTGTGCCGTTTTCTTGACATAGGGCATACAGCTGGGACCTATTCCATCCCATCTCATTGAGATTAGCATTCGGATTTTGAGATCGGTATGTTTTGCAAAACTCCGTCTGCAATCTGACAGTCTGTAGCACAGATGTCAGTCAATATGGGACTGTTGGTTTTTGTTCTTTGCTTCGAGGTTCATACCAGCTGATGGCTAACATTATTGTTGTACTAAAGACCAAATGCGATTTTGCTTCTTGTTTAAATCAAGCTGCTATATCAACCCTTTCAGTGCTGAATATGTCATTGTGCAGTTCATAATTACTGAGATATTGCCCCAATTTTTAAGAAGATCCCTATATCATGTTGGTAAGCTCTATATGATTGCATTCATACACATCTTAAATATTTAGATAGATATAGTCATTATGTTTTGCAATTGACTAGAAGGGTAGAGGCTTCTTTAAACGCTTAAAATAGTGTTAAAATTATGCCAAGTCAATTGTCCAGTCTGTGAATCTCATAGACAAGCAACGTTTCTTGAATAGCCAACAATATTAACACCAAAGATCCACATGTTCTAAGTGGAACCTGCAGTGTCATCATAACCCATAACTGGCCGCGAGCAGACCAATTAACCAGGCTCCACGACCCCCCTGGCAGGTCTAATCCACTGTTGAGCACTCCCTAGGGGAGGGTGACTGCTAATGCCACACGTACCTGCAATTTTCTGTTACATGGGTGATGGTCAATGCAAGCCCAGAGAACTAGCCGAAGGGTCTACTTGGCCTGCCTCCCGCCACATTGTTCCCGGGCCACGGTAGGTTCCCATTATATGATTCATCAAAGACTATAAAAGGAAATCGATAATATCCATACATTTCATTATCATAGTCATTCTGTTTCAATTCATTTGATAGAATAATTCCTCAAATATCTGAGCCGTTTGATGTTAAGGTGGCAAAGTTACGATGCGACCAATATGTTCCCCTTACACACATAGGTCTGAGCACAATTATGCCAAATGTACAGGATGTGACATTTCATAGACATGGAACCCACATTATATGCCCAATTTGTCTAAGGTTTCTTTGGTCAAATAACTAATTTTGATATCCAATGCAGGAGAAGGTGAATTAGGTATTGTACAACCTAAGACTGGATTCAGGAAGACAGGTGATACATTTGGTGAAACTGAACTATTGTTAATGTTTGATTTAAGACTGCGTAAGGTTCGTGTATATCCAAGTCTTCATGAGTTGTTTTTCCAGAATGCCTGAGTAATTCAGACTGCGTTTAAAGTTTGTCCGTTCACTTCCCAATAGTTCAAAAGAAATGAACGATGAGGGAGCTTCTTAATATGAAAGGGTTTTTATTCAGTAAACATCTCATCCCGAGTCAAAGCCACCATGTATAAGTCTTCATCAGTCCACCTCCCATCTCCTATCAGCAATCAACCACATTTAGAACACGAGTTGTTCCAACACCTTCTAGACCATTCTAGTACTCAGCTCTATCACAATCCTATGTCCGAGGTAATGGGTATTGGTAAACTCCAGTCTGTTACACGGAGCCGATGTACTTACTCCAAGTATAACTCCTTGGCTAAACCTACTAAAACTTTAGTGACTACTAACCACTAACTGCTCGCTCTCTACCTTGCAACACCTTTTATACTGGTTAACAGGTGGCGCTAGGAGCGCAAGATATTTAGACTAGAAGTAGACTTGCTAAGCCTGATCCTTGTTGGATTATATATCATGACAATATATTAAAAGTACTAAGCCATTAGTACATTCGACGGCGGTCAGGTGTTTGAGTTTAAGGAGGTGGACGACATAGCTCAAACCAAATGAATATAATGAACTCCCAATTTTGATGATTGGATATATTTGTTAAACCATGGTGGGGTGGCCTTGACTCTCGTGGTACATTCAGCACAGTGTCAATAATTTCAGAATTTCTTTTAAGAATTGTAAACAAAGTTACATTCATATGTCCAGTTTTACTTAATATACAAGTACATTTCCAGTAGTCCATGCTAAGACTTGAGATCACGTTGAAAAGGTTCATAAACATGAAGTTTTCAGGAAGAGTTCCTAGTATTGTTAGCCCATATTATGGCTTAAGAATCATGTCACTCGTTCACAAGATGACAAGGTAAGTTCAATGATTACATTAGCCCAAGGTTCAAGGATAGCGGAACAGGTTCATAAGGTAACAAGGTAAGTTTTAGTGAATCATGATCATTGTATGATAAGTAAATGATGACATAATCATGTTGATAAACAGGCGTACTCAGTTTTAGAGGATGAAGATTTATGACACTCGTGCTTAAAGTGATAGAGTTGTGCTTTTCCTTAGTACATACATGTACAGATTCTGACATTTGTAATTTGTAACACAAGTCGACAGAACTCAACATATATACAGTGTAGGGTTGTCTTAAACTTCTAAGAGTAACAAGTGTACATCAAATCCAATTTCAGAACAAATTAACACAACATAAGTCAATACAGAGAATTCGGACATTTTGAACGAACGACTTTCATGATACAATGCGTGTCAAATTTCAACCAAACTTCAATCATAACAACATTATTTACAATAAATACAAGGACTCTGTATCAGGTTTAGCAATACCGAGCAGTTGGAACCAGAAAATACCACCATTCCTGTCACGCGTCCGCCATCTATACTTAGTACACGTGTACTTAGCGGGACGCTTGACTGGAGTTCCCCCCCAGGGTTTGACCTCGATATGATTCCTTCGGGCGCGAAGCGCCCGGATGGCAAATTTCTGCTTCGATCAAACTTTCAAGTTTGAAGGCTCGACCTGACATTTTGAGCCGATATGAATTAATTCTGGCGCTTGATTATGTTGGTTGGGGACCTAAGCTTTAGTTTAGCACAGGTTTTGTAAAAATTTATGCGATGGATTGATCATGCTAGCCGATTTCGAAATTTGGATCTTTTGGATCAAAAAGGGGTTTCCCAAATTAGCCTCGTTTTGACGTCATTTTAATCAGTGCCGGTTATTATTTTGTTTGGTGCGGACGTACCTCAGTTTTGTCTTAGCCAAATTTTAACTTTTTTTATTCTCTACGCCTCACCATGGTCAAGCTTGTGGTTTTCGGAGACGAGAGGGTCGCCGGCCTCACAGACTTTCTCCCATTAATTGAGGCGGATGGTGCGGAGGCGGAGATTGTCAGCACCGAAGAGGCCACCACCGCTGACCTTGGAGGTCAAGCCTTTGCCCACCATACCGTGTGGCCCAAGGATGTCCTCGTCATTGTCCCGTCGATCTACGACCTTTTTACCTGGGACGAGGACCTGGAGCTTTGGTTACCACGCTTTTCCAAGGTGGACACGGCGGCGGCACACTACGTGCAAGTACTAAATGACATTGTGACTAAACTCCAGTGTCATCCGGCCTCCTGTCAATTCACCATCGCGCAACTGACCGGGATTAATTGCCTGGAATGGGAACGACTTTGTGATGATTCGGCCATCCAGCGATGGATGAACAAAGCCGTCCCTAGGATAAATATCGAGCTGGGTGCCATCAACGCGTGGAACCGGACCCCCAGCGTTAACTTGGCCCGGTTCACGCACGTCACGCGGAAGACCACAGACGGGACGATCACGGTCCACGACTACCGGGAGTTCAACGATGGTATCCTCCCGAGTCGCCGACAGCTACGCCGCTGGGCCCGGTGCGTTAGTGATCTGGCGCGGTACTACCCAGCCCAGTAGCCTGCTTCGTAATTTTTTCTCTGTATATACTTAATTCTAGTGATTTTAAACAAGTAATTTTCTGGATCCAATTCCCGGCCTGTGATTGGAACACTTAATTCCGGGTTGTTTTCACCGAGTGATTCTGGTGATTTAATTCCCGATCAGCACCTAGTCCACTAAGATGTATTTATCCAGGACACCCCAGACAGTGTTTTTTTTTTTTTTTTTTTTTTCCGGAGGCCTTTGGCCAGATTGTTCATCAGGAGCCGCAGGAACATAGACTGTTGCCACGGGACCCGTTGTCTACGTCGCTCGTTGCCGGGCCTTCGTCCTTCTCGTGGAGCCGCCTTCCTAACCACCGCTCCGAGATCGGGTAAGTTCCGCCTCCCTTCTACAGTTCTTGGCACGTTAGGTAGGCTACTAATCGTAGATTTAAGGAGATTGTTGGCCAAATTCCTCTTGGTGGTTCTCGGCTCGCCTTCACGTGGTTGTATTCCGGAAGCTGATGTCACTCCCGGAACCAGAAACTGTGTTTCGCTGGTGATTTTAGTAACGGGTAGCGTGGGTGGCCACCTAGTGTTTACTTTTGGTTCCAAGATGGTGGACGCGGGCCGAGAGTCAGGATCTTGCGTACTAAACTTATTATCTTTTCCAGGTCCTGCGGTATGTTAGGGTGATGTAAATGAAGCAATGTGACACGGTTGGCACTGAAAAGCGTCAGGCTATATAATTTTAGTGGGAGGATTGTTTAGGCTAATATGATCAAGCATTTTACCTCGCGCGTGGTTGGGCGATAATAGAGGGTTTTCTGACTAGCGGTTTGTTGACATTGCCGATCTAAGTAGGCTTTTTGGAGTGTGGGTAATTTGTATCGTATTGTTATTATTTGATACTATTAACTGTTGGGGACTGACACTGCACATGAGAATCAGGTATGGGTGGCCAGAGATTCCGGTCTGAGTTGTACAACACTAGATTTGCTGTAACAGGATTCTTTGTTTAGTCGTTATTCGTACAGGACATTAGTGTAAATGTCTACATTGGAAACAATTCACATGGGGTGCCCTAGGTAACAAGCGCTTCCTAGGGTGTTCACCCTGGTAAGTTTAGGTGACAGTAGGTGACCAAGTATTTTGGTCCAGACTTCCCAGCATTAGATTGGCTGTGACAGAATTCTTTGATGAGTAGTTCCCCTTACAGGGTACAGGAAATATTGACGTGTCGGCCACGTGAGGCGACACCATAGGTGGAGCCGTCCAACGAGTTGTTGGCGACTCCCATGGTAAGTTTGAGATGTAGTGGCGAAGGCCACAGATACCCATCCCATGTTTTAGTCTAACAGCAAGACTGCGTCAGTGCCATTGTGTTAGAATAAGTTTTAGAGTGAGTATTATTGTACAGAGTCGTCTCGAAGAGGAAAAAATACTACTGTGAGGAGACCGAGATGAAGTCTCTAAGACACTGAATGAACTCCCAGACGAAGATTCTGTATGTGTCCTTGTGAAAGAAGGAATGGTATCCTTATTAAGAGCTAGAAAGGCACCAACACCACAAAGATTACCAAGCGTCCCAAGCAGAGATACATGTGTGAACACTGCGGGAGTTCGTACGTTCATAGATCAGGCCTTAGTAGGCGCCGTTCCATTGAACACAGAAGCCACGCTTATCAGTGCCTGAGATTGCCAAACACCTCAGACAGTGATATCTTTGCGATGAATGTGTGGAAGCCTATGCCCACAGGTCGGGGCTGAGCCGTCACAAGAACATCCATCTGCTAAGGCTTCATGAGTGCCCGAGATGTGATGCAAAACTGTCCCGCTCAGATTCCCTAACCGACCTCATGGGGAGATAAGAATAATGATAGGAATTGGATCCCTGGTGGTTTACCTTAAGAGGTCACTTTTTTTTTTTTTTACAAGAGTCAATACTCTTGATAACACTCTTTCTGTACAGTGTGTTAGAATAATTACCCAATACACTCCAAGGATTTATTCGTAAACAAGTTAACACCCCCTTCAAGGGTGACAACTGTTCTAACATATTTGACTCCATTTTGTGAAGCATCCGCTTTAAAACCACAGTTTGTTCTTATTGAATGATTATGTTACGACAAAATCCCTTCTCTCTTTGCTAGTTACAGGTGGTAGCTCGGCGTTCACCCCCTACATTCAGCCTGGGGTTTGAAGACCGAGTTCCACTTTATATTGGGTAGTGGCGCCCTTCTGACAATGCAAACGGGTGCGCCACTAACTCCAAACGGTTCACTGAATAGATATTATACCTATGTTAACAGTAACATCTCACTGTCTACCCTATACTCTACATCACATGGGAAAACCCAACATGACAAGCGGTGGGGGTAGCGTTTTCATTCCGTGAGGTATAAATGTCATTAAAGGACATTAAGTACTAACTGTACAAAGGAGGTTGAGATTATTCGTTCCTCATTAGTTATCACCAGAGGATCGGGTCTCAGATTCAGGTTCATTTCTGATCTGATTCCCGGTCCTCATTAGTTACACGTGGTTTGTCGGTACCTTCCCACTCATAGGACCAGAATGGGCAGCACCGAGTTTCCCATTGTTATAATTGGGAGCAGACTGCATATATATATATATTTTTTTTTAATATGCAGCCTACACCCCCTTTAAATTATAGAGATGTGTAAATGCATCTCCTTAGATCACTCACTTCCAGACAGCACCTAGTAAGTCGGGCCTTTACCGAAGTACAGTACAAGGTTAAACCCGTCTTCTTGTTCAGGTCTATGCCCGTTTTTCTTGTGGAGAGTCAAAACTACTCCTGAAAAGACTCCGCCCCCAGCTTATCCTAACTATGCGCATGCAGGGCAGGGATAGGTAGTGCTAAAGACAGAGTTAGAACTTTTAGCTCCTTTCTAATAGATCGGGTAAACTTATTAGCTCTGGGTGTCAACCAAGTTTATTGTAGCTTGTTCATCAGGGAATCAGTAGTCCATGTCCCCCCTCTTCAGCTCAACTGTTGAGCGGAGACCTGGATACTTTTAGCGCCACGACGGCGGTCAAGACTAATTTTCATTCATTTTTTTTTTTTTTTTCTCGACGGCGGTCAGCTCTGAAGCCGCTCATTTCCTTTATTAATTTTAGTTATTTCTAATTTTTACCCGGGTCGAAACTTGACTTCTTGCCGTTTTGTCTCTGTCCTGATTAAAAACTGGTCTAAAAATGGTCTAAATAACTTAGTCTTGAATTATGGGCAGTTGTTCATTATTTTCTTTCTTCTTGATACTAGTTGTCGTTGGATCCTGACTTTTATGTTAAAGTCAGGATCCCTTGACCTAAGACATACGGTGATCCGGTGGTCATTTACACATAACCAAGACGACGGGGCTATTAATAAGGACAGCACCTCGCTCCACCGCCTTGTGAGTTTTCGCTACAGCTTCTCCCCCCCCAGGGATGGCTTGTCCAGTCTGAGGGAGTCGCGATATGGTGAGAGAGAGCCGAGCACCCTGTGAATGTCACCAATTCGCTGTTGTCCCGTAACTACATTTCCTTGTGACCTCCGCTATAGCTCCCAAATATGGCACGCCTTGTCAGGATTTGCACATATCCTTGCCGCTGCAGCGTGTCTATACTAGGAGCAAACGAGCCACGTATAAGGTACTCTCGTGTGCTGTCACAGAGCGTTTCCCCTGAGAATGTTACTAATTATTCTGCGTTCTTATTATATTTTGCCCAAAATTCCCTGAGGAAGAGCTCTTAGTTACACAAATATTGGTTTGCTTTATATATTAGTTTTTAGGTAAATTTCTTTCTATTCGTCGATTATTTTTGTGATGAAGAGACCGCTTGTCAGGAGCCAATCCACCCGGGGCATAGTGACTGCCATGGTCGGGCGTCCACCCCAGTGCCCTTTGCAGCGTCAGTGACGCGTAACCCCAACGTCCTGCCTCCTGTCAGGCACCACTGACACCAGGCCTGTGGGCAGGCTCCTGCTGCTTGTGCAGCCCCCTCATCTTTGAGAAGATTATATATGTAAGCATGCTAAAGAATAGACAGTGGCGTTCCCCAAGTGACTCCTGTACTGCAGCCCGATCCTAGCGGTAACAACAGCACAGGGGTCAGGTGTAGATGGTACTTGCTTGAGAAAGTTCACTTCGCTCGTTGGGAGCATTGGTCCCGTTGAGCGCTCTTAGGTTTTATACAGAATTTTGAGTATCTTTTTAAATGCTAAAATTTCGCGACACTAGGATCGGTTTCAAATGGTTCCCTACTTTAAAAGCGTTGCCAAATCGTTAACAATGAGAGTGTTGAGCTAGGCTACCGGGCATGGGACACTCGACTTGAGAGAAATTTAGATAACCCATGGGTCCATAGAGAGACGGTTGGACCAGCCTACCCGACCCAGGTTTCCCTGACTGGTGAATCCTTATTGATCAGGTTAGTCAACAGAACCCTACCTACCCAAACAGGTATTGCCCAGCGAACTTCCTGTAACATTTTAGTTTTAGTATTCGTACCTTTGTGTTATTAATTCACCAATTTTACCTGTACAGCACTAGGTCAGGTTTTAACACTCGTTACATTGTCATATGATAACTTCATAAACCGTTCCTGGATCTATTTCGGATGTCCCTGGCCTTATTGTCTTTCGGGCAGATCCCGTTCCGGTCGCTGTTGAGGTGGGCGTGGTCGATCTAGGAGGAGCGTTAGGCATTGTTCCATGTCCCATCACCGGTTGAGGCCAGTCCGCTCCGACATCGGACCAGCCTGCGTCGATGAGGCGAGGTACTCCCATGGGTACAGGAGTGGCTAGCCCCGAGGAATATCTCAGTAGTCTGGCCCTGGTATTGTATTTTAAGTTACTCATCATCAGACGGGCTAGTTTTTTAGACACTCTCAGGGTGTCGGGTAGTGGCACCTTAGATGGATGTTGTCCAGGTCTAGTCGCTGCTCCCATCAGCTGCGCCCCCCAGGTAACTGTCAGAGTGTATTTCAGACACAGCTGGGTCACCAGTAGATCCCTAATGAGCACATAGCCCTCCGTATAAGTGTGGTCTGAAGGCATAGCCAGTTCGCCTAGGAAGATTGTTTCTATCATATGTGGATTGGCAAACTGTACGTACAACCCATCTACAGTCTTTCTTCTAATATTTCTCCACTTTCGCCACACGAGGACCACTATAGCGATGACTAGTACTGCTAATAATATAGCCAGCACTGCCACTGCAGTGGGGTTGGCGGTCGCGTCTGGACACCCAGTTAGTGCCTTTTCATGGTGCAACAGTTTCTCCGGGTCCGCCGTCTCCAAGGCCATGGCCCGAGGTAAGGTCATGGTTAGTCCGGCTAGGGCAGCCTTACCTTGATGGTTCCGCCAGCATTTCCAGAGGACACATCCAATAATTGTCACAGCCACCACTATGCAGAAGATGGTGAGGAGACCAAAACCACCTCCGAAGTTACCTATAGAGAACCACGGGGCGTGTTTCTCTACCTCGTAACGGTCAGTCGCTTTCTTGATGCCCTTGGCCAAGTCTTTACGGTGTTTTTGTATTCGTTTGGCCAAGGAGGTTACAGGTATTTTGACCTTCAGGCTTTCCTCGATTTCCAGCAGGTCTTTCCTAATTGTTTCAGGGATAGGGTCTGACTCCAACATAGTGGGTTCGTTTTTGGACGTTGTGAAATTCATGTCCCACCCCTTCACACGACTTGCTGCTTCCAACAGGTCATTATGTGGGTACACAACCGTGGTGATCCTGGTGTGCCGGTCACAATTTCGCAAGCTATACGGTATCCACGCTCCTTGTGTTTGGAATGCACAGTCGCATTCCACCTGAACCCTTGCGTAATTTTCTATGTTCACTCCGACCGCAGGCTGGTTTCTGCAAATCATTTGGCCTCGGGTGTCGGCGCTGACCACTAGCATATCTCCGTCGTCTAGGTACACTGCCATCTCTCCAAAGTCTGCTTCCAGTAGATAGTCCAGCTCACATTTTTCTTGGATCGCTAGGTCGTCGCGCCTCAGTAGCGCAGCAGTGCAGGTGTTGTCTGTAATCTTTTTCATATAGGGTAGATCCTTACAGAGCGTGTTGGTTTGTCCATAACAACCTGACCAACTGCCACTAGCCAATGGTACGTAATACTGGCGGGACATGGACATGGCGACACTTTTGGGTAGATTAACAATTTGGAGAGCGTCCTTCTTAAGTCGCCCCCTAACCGTCACTGGCACAGGAAAAGTTAGTACTTCGTAGACCCTGAACAAATGTTCGTCAGCCACCACAGGCACCCTTACATACACTATTAATTCCTGAGTGGTTTCATCGAATTTGAACGAGGGTTGACTGTTCTCGTAATAGAAGGAAGGATCTGTGAACGCGACATGGAACCTGGGGTGGATCCCCTTCAGATATCTGTTAACTTCCTGGACCGCTCCGACCATATATTGGCGGGGTACCAAGTCCATAGTCAGCTGGCCCCGCGTCAGGCGCTGTACACCTTTCCTGAACACGCGAGTTTGCTCTACCATCAGTTGAAGATACACCATCTCTCCTAACTTGTCTTCCAGAGCGACCGGTATCATATTCAGGTACAGTTCCATCCAATCCACCTTATGTTGCACGAGTTTCATCCTCCGGCGAGTCGTGTTGTGTGCCTTATTTAGTGATCTTAGATTGTCCAGTAGGCCTATCACGACATGGTTAACCCTTTCGACAGCCTCGTCATGTTTTTCATTCATCAGAGCCAAGTCTTCGATCATTTGGTTCGAAGATTCTTGCAATACTCTAATCAATTCTCTGTTATATTTGACATCAGCTGCCAGCCCTTGATTCCAAGAGGTTGGAAGAGGAAAGGTCGGCCATCCTGGATCGTCCAGCATTGTGGGCAACTTCTTCATTCTCTTGACCCTTCCACCTGGATTTAATTCCGACTCTTGATTTTGAAGGTCTTGTTGAGTGTTCTTTATTAGGGAACTTAAGGTTTCATTAAGAACTTCCCGGTACCGACCCTTAAGCGCTTGCGACGTCTGATCCATCCAATTGACCAGCGACCTGATATGGTAGCAGGCCCGATCGAGGGCGTCTCCTCCCTGTAGATATCGGTGACAGACCTGGCCAAAGGTAGCTTTGTTGAAGGAGCGCCTCCTTGGAATAGTGATTAGGAAGCCTTGTCGGACGTGTGTTATATCCGCGGTGGACATTAACTTCCCTGGTTTTAACACTACTCCATATTGTTCTAAAGCTATCACTTCAGCGTTAGGGGCTAGCCCTTCAGGTGGGCTGGAGTCGTTATGCACTCCCCTAATGCCCCCTATTATAGCTAATACGAACAGCACTAGCCACTTCATTGTCTTTGTTTTGGCCTTAGCGATAGTTTGAGAAAGTTAATTTTGCAGTCTATCTAAAACATGTTCACAGCAAAGTTACCTTATTTTCCTGCGCACTACTATCATCCATGCGCCGAAGTATGCTCTCCTCCCGGGTCCTCTGGTCTGTTTAGTTTGGGACATGCTCGTAGAGGTTTTGCCCGTTGTCATTTACCACTCGCCTGATGATCCCGCTCTCGTCCTTGGTGACCGTGATCCTCAAGCCTCTCATACGTTCGCAGGACGAGGGGCGCATTGCTCTGAGGGGTCTTGGCCTAGTAGGTTCCAGTCCGAAACGGCCCCCGTTGGATCGTACGACGGTTGGCTCGAGGGGTATGGGTTCGGTACCTGCGGTGGGTTTGTCGTTGGGAGTGGGCTCGGCCACAGTGGGCCTTCCGGCTGGCTGGTTGGCGTCCACTGCTGCTGGTTCCATAGCAGTGGTGAGGGATTGGCGTTGCAGCTCGTTGTCAAGCTGCTCAAGTCTAAACAAGCGGGGTCCGCAGGCTGTAAGTGGTGGAGGAGGGGAGCTCCCGCTGGCCCGTTCCCCACCGGTGGGGTTGGCGCGTGTTGAACGGGTGCTACCTCCACTTTTAGTCCTGGAGCGGCGACGGTTAGCTGTTCCCCTCCCGATCGCCTTTCCAGAGTGGGCAGAGGTCGGCCGCCTCGTGTTGTTTGTAGGCTGGTACTTTCCTTGACGCATTTAGAGTTTTGTGTGGTCCTTTGAATGAAAGGAGCTACCTGAGTTTTAATCTCAGCTAACTGTTTGTTTGATTTTGGCACATCCAGTCCTACTGTCCTTCTAATTTCGTCAACAGTCTCAAATAGTTGGAACAGTGGTTGCGTAAGGTCCCAGAACCAGCCGGCCTGAATCTGCACCGGTTGGTTGGCCGCTTCCTCCTTCTGAACCGGCTTGGCCAACGCCGTTAGCCTTGGCTCGGGCTCCGAGTCACTCACCTCAGATAAATTGTAGAAGTCTTTATCTGCTGTCTTCTTTTTGGCTGGAGCCGATTTAGCGGACCTCTTGGCTCCGCCTGTGGTCGTTCTGGTGGGCCGCCGGGCTGGTGTCCTTGGCTTCTTCCGGGCAATCCCGGCGTCGGTTGAGTCCGGACGGACACCCCCCCGGCCCGGCCAACTCCACCGCCTAAGGGTCTGAGCCGGTTGTTTCCTAGCACTCTCCTTTTCGACTGTCTTTTCTTTCATTTGGTAAAATCCTAAAAGAATGGCCCAACGAACCTTCCCTTGGTAGGTAGCGCCCTCTGGTGGGGGCGGCTAATCCGTTTCCTTCTCAGGGGGACGATGATCCTTCCCTCCGTGTCCGCAGGGAAAGTAGTGGTTCCCTTTGGATTGCTATGTGGCCGGAGGGCTAGACAGTTCCCCATGAGTCGGTGGATCAGTGTCCCAGCTAAGTTCTCTTTCTGCTCCTTCCAGGAGAAGTCGGAAGTTGAACAATTTCTATCTCCAACTTCTGTTCAGAGATAGAATCAATATCTATCTCCGTTTCCTCCCGGGCTGGGTTGTGCGTACAATCACCTGCAGCAGAGGTGACCGTCTAGGATCAGAGTTGCGGACCGACTGGTGGATCGGCGCGGATCCCACGAAATTATAACCGATCCGCTTGTCCATGCCGTCTCCATATTTGGAGCTGTATCTTGTTTCAGGTGGGGGGGAACGCTTGCATCCGGTCCCAAGAGATGACGCCAAACCACTGGCATCTCTCTTGGTGTGCGCACCCTCCCTTTCTGCCACGCCCCTGGGCGCGGCGAGGTGGCCGTGAGGTAGGCCACCTGTTCCATTAGCGCTGATGCTAACGGTGCCGCTCCGCCGAACCTTTATTTTCACAGGGCGGCTAGATTTCCTGCATTAATCATCCATGTCGTCGCTTTCCCCGCCGTTGGACAGAGCGACGTAGTTAGGGCGGCGGTTCCGACGTAGGTTATAGCCACCTTTCGTCGGGACATGGTCCTTTACTGTTTTTTCTGGGCTCTGTTCCGATGTATCCAAGATCGGCACATCACCGCAGGGTAGTTTTATGGGCTTGTTGTTGCCTGGAGGGGATCTCCCCTCCAACGGCTGGCTTTTGCCCCTTCGTTTAGCTCGTTTGCGTTTCCTCTGTCCATTAGCGCCAGCTGTTCCCCGTTCACAGGCGGCTTTATTAGGAACAAAGGATAAGTTTGTTGACAGCGCGGTGTCCGCACTGGTGCCCTGACCATCAGTGATTTGCCCATCCGTTTCTGCTAAATCAGTGGGACTTGGACCAGGTTTTTGTGTAGGTACCTTCCTGGTCATAGGAACTGCATCATGCTCACGGGGACCGGTCGTTCCCGTTGAGTTTTCAGTCTCAGCACCCCTTATTTCGCCATCTTCCTCAGCGATTTCACCCGTCGGAGTGTGATGCAATTCAGGGTTTCGGTCAGGATCTGCCCCTTTTGAGTTAGTGATTTTCGCTTCTCTCACCATTTTGGGAATGTTATGAGGGACGGCGGGGGACCAAGGCCCATGTGCAGGTTTGAGTTTCGAAATGTTTACTAGATGTGGGACCTGTTTTCCAGTTTTTAAAGACACTAGTCTAACAAGGTGGTCTCCTTTTGTTTCAATTACCCTGAATGGCCCAGTATACCTGTTTGAGAACTTAGACGCTTTATTTTCACTAGCTAAAGGGTCGTACATGTATACCATATCACCTTCGTACATCTGAGTGGGCCGCGCTCGCTCATCAATTCGCAGCCTCAGATCTTTTTCGTAGTTTTGAACTACCCTTTCAGCCATATTCCTAAACATAGCAATGTTGTCCTTTGTTTGCATGAAGAATTCACAGTCATTCAGCGTTTCAGGGATCGTTCCCTGCTCAGGCATTCCCATACTGATTGGATCTCTGCCAAACAGCAGGGTGTGCGGGCTGTATCCCGACCGTACACTGATTGTGGATCTAACTGTCCATAATGCAATGGGAAGTAGATCGATCCAGTTACAGTGGTCGTCAGGGATATAATAAGCAATCAGGTTTTCAATGGTTTTATGTAGTCTTTCTACTCGAGCGTTGCCAGTCGGCATTCGCCCGGTAGTGAACGTTTGTTTGCACGCTAGTCGGGTAGTAATCTCCCGGAACAGTCCTGATAGGAAGGCCGCCCCTCGGTCTGTGTGCAGACGGTTTACCCGCCCATACCGACACACTATCCCGGTTAGGAAACAGTTGGCCGCGGTTTGCGCAGTGGAGTCTTTCGTGGTGAAAGCCTCCGGCCAACCTGTTAGTAGGTCTATGAAGGTCATGATATATTTTGACCCATCCCTAGCTCTCTTTAGTGGCCCGATAAAATCACATTGAACCACCTCAAAGGGTCGGGTCGGTCTCTCCCAAGACTTAGCTAAGGCCTTGAAATGCGGAGCCCGTCTCCTCAGAGAGCAGGTCTCACAAGCTTTCACATAGTCTACTATATCGGCGTTCATGTTCCGCCAGTAGAATTTATCAGAGATTTTGGTAGTGAGGTTACTGATCCCTACATGTCCCCCAGCCAAGATGTCATTATGTAATAGTCTCAGGACTTTGGGAATTAACCTACCTGGAACTATCCGCTTGATCCCTTCGGTTTTCCCTTATGTCATCAGACATAGTGGATTGCAACCTGAGCTGGGATCCTTTCCAGCCATAAGGCCCTCTCTGCTTCCCAGAATGTTCTTTTCAAACCTGATGTTTTCTGATCACAGAGAGCATGGCTCAACCATAACCTACACTAATCCAAGAAATGAGGTCTTGAATAGGCATGTTTAGCTTTACCATGGCCTGACTGTACATTGAGCCCTCTCCGACGCCGATAGGTTGCAATAAACTCTACCAGTCCGACAGAGACGACCGGCCAGTGACCCAGTCGATAGCGATTACCGGTCCCAAGTCACCCTGGGTGGTCACCGACGGTCTGATCCAGGTGAATCGTGCAAACCCACACTGAACTTTGACCGTTTTCACTGGCCTTGCCTGTTCACTCCTGAGTGATGGAACTACTGTCAGGAGCTAGGTGAGGTCTGTCGACCCCGTACCACGCACATACCACTTACAGGTGGGGGAAAGCGAAACCACCGGCAGCCCGATATGTGCGCCGACTAGACGGTACCACAGTAGGATGTTGATTCATCCTTCGCTAGACACGGGGGCCTTCAGTACTTCTCTCCCCTGCACTATAAAACCAGTTTAACGTGTCCCCGGACCCTTGCGAGCCCACTGCCGCCTGTTCCGCACTACCGTTGAGGAGCTCATCCCTCTTGGTAATGCGGGGTTTTAGTCTGACCAGTTGGTCATGGTGTTTGTTATACCTTTTTACGTTGAACCTACAGAGTACTCCCGGTGCTACCATTCCCACAAAATCGGCTTGGTCCATTATTCGCCTAGCTTCAAGGGGATCTGTCGGTAGGTCTCCGTCCTGCAGGTAGTCTATCAATTGCGCGCACTCTGCATCTTGGAGTTGCGCGTTTATTACCGTAGCCACAGAAAGCTCTTCATCCTGAACTTCGGCCTCAAATAACTCACATCCCACAGCGGGCTCATATTCTTCACCTGGGACATGCTCATGATAGACTCTAGACAAATAGTCCGGTAGAAAATGAGTCGCTCCTGGCTCATATATGATTTCAAAATCAAAATCTGATAACGCTAAAGCCCACCGTCTCAGCCGGGCTGACGGGGCTTTATAGGCACTCTGTAGCAGGGGAATCAACGGTTTGTGATCAGTCACTATTGTGATTTTAGCTCCCTGCAACATGTCCTCATAGTTCTTAATGCCTTTAATTACTGCCAGAGCCTCTTTTTCTGTTACCGAATAATTTAATTCGGCGTCCCGGAGAGTACATCCCCAGAAAGCAACCGGACGGTAGATTTCATCTAGTTTGTGACAAACCGCTGCACCGCACGCGGCGTCTGATGCATCTGTTAGCAGATAGAAATGCCCTCCTATATCCGGATGGATTAGTAAGGGTGGCGAGGTGAGCAGTTTCTTTAACTGTTGAAACGCTTCCTCGCAAGCCTCCGTCCACTCAAAATAGACTTCTTTCTTTAGCAGCCGATTTAATGGTTTAGCTAGATCAGCAAAATTTGGGACAAACGATCGGTAGTAATTACACAGTCCCAGAAATGATTTAATGGTTTTCACGTTATGTGGACGGTTAAAGGCTGTAATCTTTTCTGTGGTTACCCTTTGTGTAGCCACTCCTTCCGCGTTTACTACGTGGCCGAGGAAATTGATCTCACTGCGGCACCACTCACACTTTGACGGTTTCAGTTTGAGATTAGCTCTCGCCAAAGCTTGGAGAACCACCTCAACGCTCGCCAGGTGTTCTTCAAATGTAGTGTCGTAGACGATTACGTCGTCTAAATATGCTAAGCATGTTCTTGGAATCAAGCCTTTTAGCGCAATGGCCATCACCTTGGTAAACTGCCAAGGCGCGCCAACTAAGCCAAATGGTACACGCTTATACTGATACACACCCATCGGGGTTTCAAAAGCGGTATATTTTCTACTGTCTTCTTCGATTACACACTGATGATAGCCGCTCAACAGATCTAAAGCTGTCCACATAGTGGGTTTCTTGTAAGCCATATACAGGAAAAGCGAGCGAGCCGTGGGCATGGGGAATTTATCTTTAAAAGTGACTTGATTAAGCATGCGAAAGTCGGTACAGAGCCTAGGTTTGCCATCTTTCTTCTGCACTACCACCAGCGGGCTTCGCCAAGCCGATTCGCTGGGCTCTATGACACCTATATCTATGAGTTGCCTAACCTGTTCATCGATGATATCCATTTTCTGTGGAGAGTATCGGTATGGTCTAGAACTTATGACTCCCTGCGACTCATCCACAATGATTCTCATCGGCGCTATTTCACAGTGACCTAACTCTTCCATTGAGAACGCTAGTGCATTTCTGTTGTTATTAAGCATTTGTCTAAACCTTACCTGTTGTTCTTCGTTTAAGCACGACTCGGTTAGATCTATTTTACTTACATTTTCATCCATTTTACCTCGGGATTTCTCCTCAGAGGTTTGGCTTTCCATTTGCACTGCGTCTTTCATTACTTCTACAGAAATCCTGCAGATGGACATTGGGGTCTCTGTTTTAGTTAGATAACACAAGTCTAGGAACTCTTCTATCTGATTTTGGTTTACCTCAGGCACTGCGCATTCTTCTGCAAAAGCTAATACTTCCTGGGGAGTGATTTCTTGCATTTCATCTAGCGGATTCATGACTTTGATCCACCACTGACTTCCCACCGTATTCACGCACCCCTCCACTAGGACCGGGGCAGTGACTGCTGGTGCGCAGTAAGCGACTGGCGAGTCTAATCCCAGCGGCTCTCGAGTGGTTACCGGTATGATGCATTCATTCCCCGGCGGAATTTTCACTGTTTCTTTGCTAACTATAGGGTTTCCACAAAACACTTCTATCTTTGCGCCTGGTAGAGATAAATCTGATCGAAGCACTGTTAATAAGTTTCTCCCGATTACTATTAGGTGGCATAGATCGTTCACTATGTTGAAATCATAGCAGACCACCGATCCCTGGATTGAAAACTTACATCTAATTTGTTCTAGTATTACTTGAGACGAGTTGTCTGCCAAACTGATGTTTCCCTTCGATACCTTCCATTCATCTAAAATGCATTGTTTAGGGATCTGTCGTTTACAATGGGTGGACATGAAGCAATCGCTCGCTCCTGTGTCTACTAAAGATCTAACCTCCTTCTGATCATCAAATCTTAACGTTAAGAAAAATGCTTCGTCTCCTATCTCTCTCCTAGCCGGTCCGTCCACTGCGCCTAATTCTATCGTGGAATGAACGGACCCTTCCTCTAGTTTCCCTGATTCTTTTGTTCGGTACCACTGGCTTTGCTATCTTTGTAGATCCGCGGGGGTTTTTCCCTCAACCTATTCTTCAACCACAAGCACGCTTCTGTAGAGTGACCATGCTGTTGGTGAATGATACAAAACTTACTTTCATCAAAAGGCAACCTGGGTCTCTCTACTTTCTGTTGAGTTGGCAGATTCTTTCCCTTATCTGCCTCTCTGTTCGGGGCGGTATTGGATTTAGGCTTCTGATCTGAATTTCTTTCACCTTTCTGATTTTCGTACCTATCCTTTCTCTCATAACCTTGCTGTTTAAAGTTACCACCACTCTGGGGAGTCCCGCTTTGCCCTGGCTTTGGTTTCTGGAACCATGGGGCGGCCTCCAGTCGGGCCAGCACCACTCCAAATCGTTCGGAGATGGAGTTTAGGGCCGCGGTCTCCTCTGATTCATGGCTTCCAGCCAGTTCGCTCACTGCATTAGATATTTTAGTTCCCCCTTTGCCTTTGTCCAACGATTCTAGTCTCGTTGCACAATCCACCGCTTCGGTGAACGACTTAGGGTCCAGTATAGCTACTTGCCTGGCTACGCCCTGTTTTAATCCTTCTAAAAACACAGCTAACATCATGCTTTCACTCGCCTCTGCCTTAACTTGCTTTTGTTTCAGAACACCTGCAAATTCGATCACGCTCTGGTCCTTTCCTTGTTTAAGGGCACAGAACTCTGCGTGTTTCTGCCACTTAGCCCTTCGATCACCGAAGATCTTTGTCATTTGAGCTTCTAGCTTCTCAAATGTGTCTTTCTCACTCTCAGCTAACGCTCCTGCCCAGTCGTCTGCCCTTCCCTTTAGGCCTAACAGCGCCATATTCAGGAGATGGGCGTTCGACCAGTCATAGATAGCTTTTAGTCGTTTTAATTCCCTGAAATACTTTTCTATTTGCTCGTCTTCCTTTCCACTAAACCATGGTAACCTAATGTTTGGTCCCCTTTGGTGACCATTGTGAGTCGTTTCACGCACTGGCGCTGGTGTTTGCCCCAGTGTCAGACCTAACTGTGGTAGAATTTCCCAAATGTTTGGTTGATTTGGCGGGTTTGGAGGGTTATTCTGTCCCGGTGGGCCCGGCGGACCTGGCGGTCCCGGCGGTCCGGGCGGTGGAGGATTCGGTGGGTTTGGGGGGTTGTTCTGACCTGGTGGGCCCGGCGGACCTGGCGGGTTGGGTTGATTAGGTGGGTTCGGAGGAGGGTTATTGAGTTGGTTTAGGAACGGATTGTTGTTCTGGTTTGGGGGAGGGTTATTGGGTCCTGGTGGGTTCGGCTGGTTATTCTGGCCTGCCGGGGCTTGCTGACCCTGTTGGTTACCCGCTCTTCCTCGGCCTGCGTTAAGATTGGCTGCGACCGCCATCGCCTGCAATAGGTAAGGGAACACGTTTTGCTCGACCCCACCTCCTGCTGGCACGGCTTGGCCGGGTTGTTGGCCTGGTTGGCCACCACCATCATTTTGCTGCAGCCCCCCAGGGTTTATCCCAAGATTGGGTTGATTCGGAGGGGGATTATTAAGAGGGTTTTGAGGAGGGTTGTTAAACAGGTCTTGAGGGAGGTTGTTGAAAAGGTTTTGAGGTTGGTTAGGTCCCTGTGGGTTGGCCTGATTATCCTGGCCTGCCGGGACTTGTTGGTTAAGAGGAGGGTTAGGCCCTTGAGGATCGGCCTGATTATTCTGGCCTCCCTGAGCCTGTTGATTTAGAGGAGGGTTAGGCCCTTGTGGATCTGCCACATATTTTGTTGTATAGGCCCAAGGTTTAGCCCACCTCCTGCCGGCGCACCTCGGCCCCGTGGCCGAAGTCCCCCAGGATCTACACCACCAGCTCCCCCCTCGCCGGGTTGTTGGAGCTGGTTTTGGTCATCCCTTTCACCTACTAGATTCACCAAAGGTACGCCTCCTACCGCCATATTATCTTCGTGGAGGTTTTGTATATCGTGATCGTCCCACTGTTCTTTCACAGGTATTTCTTCTACACTAATTTCGTCCTCACTTTCTAGTTTAGCTTTCTTACCTGTGTCTAAAACATCCTCGGTAATAAGTTCGTATGAAGACGAGGTTGATTTATCTTCTCTAGCTAATTTTCTATCAGGACTACCCCCTCTGACATCTGCGGCTGCTTGTTCTGTCTCGCTATTTTCTTCCTCGTACTCGTCCTCGTATTCTTCATACAATTCTTGAGTTAGAGTGTTAAAATCTTGTGCTTTAAGCGTTACATTTTCTTCACTATCCTGATCGCTTAGCCTCTCTAAATCTATGTGCTTTTCGGGGCTTGAGTCTGCCCACTGCTTTAATATTTCGGCTGGATTAAAGGCCCGAGCTTCCGCTCTTTTACCAGCTTGGTCTAAGTTCGTTTCTACACCGTAAGTTAATCGATAGCGTTGTAAGTTGTCTATTTTCTCGCTGTTTCCCTCTGCTTCCCTTCCTGCTTTATCCTGATCGCTTAACCTTTCTAACTCTTCATGCTCTTCGGGGCCTGTTTCTGCTAACTTCCTTATTATTTCTGCCGGGTCAGGTTCATACCCTCCCCACCCCAGATCTGGAATTCGAGCTTCTGCTCCTTTATTAGCGTCGTCCAAGTTCTCCTCAATGTCAAAGGTTAGTCTATAGGGTTTTAAGTTGCCTACTTTGTCGCTCTCTCCCTCTGTTTCCCTTTCCACTCCCCTGTCCCTACCTACTGTTTTCCTTTTAACTACAGTGGAATCAGGAATGGACGCCCCCGGGGTGGGGTGAGTCGGTGTTACCAGCGGGTGACTGATAGACTCAAGTCGTTGGGGATGTGGATAGGTGAGAGAATTCCCATCAGGTTGAATTACCGGATTTGCGGGGCGTCTCCCCCCTGATGGGCCGGAGTTATCTGCAGTGTTTTGTCGATTTTTCTTGTCCTTTATGGGAAATAAGTAATCCTCATCGAAAGTTTCCTGTTCACTTTGTCCTCCTGCTGCAGGTAGTAAACGATAGGGAACTCCTTGACTACACCACGGATTGTTCGCATCGGGTTCACACCACAGACTGTTCACATCGGGTTCACAAGTAGAGTGAGAGCTCGTACCAGGTTCGCGGTCCGTAGGTGGTACGTACCCTGGATTCCAATATTGCTGATATTCCTGGAGACGGTTCCTCCCTTCAACTCGTCCTGAGTGTTTTAGGGATTCAAGTCCTTCGTCAAGAACCGGCCTATCTTTGGACCCTAGGTGCCAGGAAAATGGTTTACCTCTGCCACGGGTTTGGTGATTATGAGTACCTCCGGGGCCGAGCTGCTTGGGTCTGGCTGAGACCCCTTGTCTCGGTGCCTCCCCGTCTAAGGAATCACCTACCTGGTGGCGGTTTTCCACATTTCCTGTATATGATGTTGACACATCGTGTCCTGCGGGCCGCAAAGATTGAGGCTTGGCGTTAGAAGAAGCCTCAAAATCACCGGTGGCTGACATCAAGGATGAGCAAAACGATAAAAGTCATGTTTCGGGTAATCTCCACCAAATGAACTATTGTTAATGTTTGATTTAAGACTGCGTAAGGTTCGTGTATATCCAAGTCTTCATGAGTTGTTTTTCCAGAATGCCTGAGTAATTCAGACTGCGTTTAAAGTTTGTCCGTTCACTTCCCAATAGTTCAAAAGAAATGAACGATGAGGGAGCTTCTTAATATGAAAGGGTTTTTATTCAGTAAACATCTCATCCCGAGTCAAAGCCACCATGTATAAGTCTTCATCAGTCCACCTCCCATCTCCTATCAGCAATCAACCACATTTAGAACACGAGTTGTTCCAACACCTTCTAGACCATTCTAGTACTCAGCTCTATCACAATCCTATGTCCGAGGTAATGGGTATTGGTAAACTCCAGTCTGTTACACGGAGCCGATGTACTTACTCCAAGTATAACTCCTTGGCTAAACCTACTAAAACTTTAGTGACTACTAACCACTAACTGCTCGCTCTCTACCTTGCAACACCTTTTATACTGGTTAACAGGTGGCGCTAGGAGCGCAAGATATTTAGACTAGAAGTAGACTTGCTAAGCCTGATCCTTGTTGGATTATATATCATGACAATATATTAAAAGTACTAAGCCATTAGTACAAAACCCTGCCTGATAAAGAGAGCCTAATTCTATAAGGAGACCCGCGGGGGTTGTCCCAAATGGCCGGTCGAATCGTAGTTCACCCTATTATCTTTTCAATTCTATCCCCCAAGGTAGTATCAGCAGTATCTAAACCCGACACAACGAGTGTGGTACCTTGCAGCAATTCATAAAAAAAGAACCAGTGTTGGACTTGGAGTGTTGGAGAAAGGCAGGAGCGGCGTTAACAACCGCGTTAGCATACAAAATGCGTTACAGTCTACTTGAGGCAGAATCCCACTATTAAATCATAAAAGAATTAATCATTTAGTAAGCCGGTGGCTTCCCATGATCTCTCTTCAATTATCTTATGCTTAGGCATTATGCAAAAGCCTGGATCAACTGTTATCAGCTAGAATGGAATCCTTTTTTATGTGTAAATAATTATTCAACGCTACATCCTTCATTTTCATGACAAAAGCCAAGTGTCTTCATTGGAAATTACCCAATCATATTAAGGAATACCTGATTAGGTCCGCAACATCTGGTTCTGACACTCATTATTCTCATTTGGGGAATGATTTAGGACAGAGGGCGGATACGGGATTTCGGAAAGGAGGGTCCACATGTAGGCTATGTAATAAAATGTTGCACATTTGCGCGCACACATGTATTGTATTTGTCAAGTGCAAGTCCCCATCAAAGTAGGGGAGGAGGGGGGAGGGTTGGGCCCCTGGACCAGCCTCCTGTATCCGCCCCTGAGTTAAGTGACGATGAAATTTTGCTCGTTTTCGTAGGAGTGAGAAATTATGGAATATTGTTTTGGAGAGACTTGGTGAAGATATTAAAATCTAGATTTCATTAATTATCGATACAAACTTTGTTAGAAGTTTAGACATCTCAGGTGATGCATTAAACTCTCTAATGTTTTGGAAGAAATTAGGTATTAGCCTACCTTCCTTATGTAGTGTTGTTTATAGCCAGTAACAGAATACTTACTTTGTAGTCAGTAATATATTCACGTAGATTTTGTCCACAAATTATTGATGTAACCATGCCAAGTAAGTTCTTCTGATAATTGTGGATATCAGAATATTGATTGTTTGTTTTGTATTCTGACAACCGAGCTTGTGTTACACATCATTTTGCGGTGTAATTTGGTTACAATAATTGTATAATTATAATAATGATTGTAATATTAATAATTAATTGATTGTCATATTGTAATATAATTATAATAATAATAATAATATTGTATAATTATGATAATGATAATTGTTCTGGCCTCTGATTGGCTCACAACTTCTCGCTAGATTATGTCATGATCTTGTGAGAAGTTGTGAGCCAATCAGAGGCCAGGAGGGTCTGATTACATCAACCTGGGCATAGATGATCCAGACAGCGGAAAGATAGCTGATCATCAACCAACACCTGCCTTCTCTTTGAACTGTAGATAAATGTACAAGGGGATTGGGAACTAAGGAGCTCCACTGGGAGAATTATAATATGAATCACATTACTGACAAACAGCATTTTTGCATATAGCAACAATGTAACGGTTTGATATACGACCCTTAAAATATTGTAAGATATAATACATTGGCCTAGTACCCGATCGCATAGTGATAATGAGTTATTATATTTCAAAGTATTGTTATCATCATTTCCGACTATCTCACCTATAACATTGTATTATAGCGTCAAACCCTGTCGTAGCAACAATTGCAAATACATTACTACACCACAAACATGATTTCCATGTAGTATAAAAGAAACATGGCTGATCTTTTTTCTTCAAAATTTGACTAATTTGAGATGTGCACGGTTTAGGGAACCAATCTGAACAGGCAAGCTTTATAAAGTGAAATATTCGAAACAGGGACGGATGTATGCATCCCCCTCCCCCTCTTAGGGAGGGGGGGATATCAAATTTTCTTAATGCAAAACTGGCGCCGACAGAGTGGACGACGGGACCTTTTTTTAACATAGGCGCCCCCTCATACTTTCTGGAATTCCTGGATCAGCCCCTGGATCAGCAAAAATCTATTTTTTAGAGTAAAGTTTAAAGATACTTTTATTTTACGATACGTATTGTAGTTTCTAAAACATTTATTTAACAAACGTCTGTGTAATGAAGTTAAAATTCTCATAGGTCTTTCGGACTCACAACATTTGAATGTTCTATTTTCAGGGGAGGCCCGAATGACTGCAGCAAAATGAGTGCACATCCAAATACTGGCATCATGAGGTACTGATGTAACTGATAACACCATTCTATGAAGTGGATACGAGGAATCCAATATTATAATACGCTGTTTGGCGAGTGGAAGTATAATTATCATGGCAAGATACTTTAACTCTATAACAGTTAGACAAGCACTGAATTAATAGAAATGAAGCCACGTACTTCACTGGGCAAATGAATATTGAAAATGATGGTAGTGGAATCTCAGAACAAGATGGCTGGAGGTCAAGAACCTCAACTGCTTTCAGGCTTACCTTCTAATGACATAATAAGCAATGCTGATGCAACGCACAGTGTTTACCTGACAACGAGACAACCAGGCAATTTGAGCGCCGACATTAGTAATTACACATCTACATTGTTAAACCCAGGCCCAGCGGATGTGACATATATTGTCATTACTGTCACTGTGCTCTGCGTCATTGTCTTTCTCATGGGTCTTGTTGGCAACCTCCTCGTCATCGGTGTCGTAAGCAGAAATGCAGAGATGCACACACCCACCAACTGGTTCTTGGTGAATCTCAGCATTGCCGACCTTCTCATCCTTCTCATCTGCATGCCATCAGCTGTCATCGAGATGCAAACACAGAGTGTGTGGTTGCTAGGCAACACAATGTGTAAGTCACTTCCCCTTTCTTTGATTGGCCCACCTACCAGCTCTTTATATACAAGGGTTGACCTTTCCCCAAGAACCTACCCCACGTATGTAAAAACAACTTTGATCTTTCCTTTCCCCCCTTTTTTTTTGTTTTAGAGGATCAAACAGTAAGGCCCTTATTGTTATATTGAATTGATAAAAGGGTCGCTTCAGGCCTTTGGTCAATTTTATATTCGCTTCTTGATAATAATGTAATGTATATTATTGAAATACTTTAGTGCATTAGCTGTCTAGTATTTCTACCTACTGTACTGCAAGTCCTTGCGAGTCCTAAATTGAATAACGACTTTTAATGTTGATGTATTGCAGACCTAGTAGGGCATGTACTTGTACCACACTCCCTGTTATTCCTCATGTGAGATTTCTTTGATTGCGTTTCTTAATGTGTGCTGTTCCAATCTTAAAATAATTGATAGGTAAGGCCTACCTTATTTTCGGGTGTTCTCAAGCACTCAAAACAACTTTGATATTACCAAAAATTATCTGCTTCTGGCGCAAAAAAAACCCACTTATAACATGATGAGTAGCGCATAAGTATTATATTTTGTCCAAAAAACAACATTGTATTTAATGAATCATTATAATTTTACATTCCAAAATAAGAGGTTTCTCTTGGTTCAACAAAGACGCATAACATTAAATGTTTTTCACAGTATAAAGCCGCTTTAACATAATAGTCTGGCAGCCAAGCTCAAGAAAGTAGCTTATTTTTGGAGTTTGCACCAAAAGGTTTATACCTAAAACCATTTTAGGATTATAGAAGGGTCCTTTACAGACCATTTAAGCCCAGATGTCTCTCTGTAAAGGTGTGCATGGCTGTGACAACCACCACAATAATGACAGAAATTTGACTTGTCTACAAGATATCTATTCTAATAATGAACATGTTAATTTTGTATCAGGCTATTTCATATTGGAAATGCTAATATTACTTAGTAAGGGTGATTACTAGGTCAAGCAACTTTGACCTTGATAAGGTCAAGGTCATCAAGATTTGAGGGTGCAATATTAAAAACATGAAAAATAAGGCATTTACTTCCCACTCATCTTTTACTCGTTTCAAACGACTGGAAACAGCTGGAGTGTAAGTTTGGGTCTACAGATCAACTGTTCTCACTCATGAAGACACAGTTATTCTCAATCAGAGATAATTCACACTATTTGTCTAAGTGAGAGGTATCACTAACAAATGTGAAAAAGCCATTCTTCAAAGGAAAAAGGTTCCCAGGTAAAACCCATTACAATATCCTACCAATAGACCTATCCACTTTGCCAGCTAGCCCACCCCTTATTTCTATGATATCAACATTTTTAGAAGAATGTTCATTGTACTTGATTCACAGAAATTTTCCTAGTACAATTACCCAACACTAAATGTTATAATCTTTTACTTTCAATATGGTGTTAAATATTTAGCTGTAGGACTGGAAAGCAAAAATTCCCATAGGGAACAGTGTTAACCCTTTAGACCCCAATCTGGCCGTATCCGCCCGAGGGTGTGCTCCCAAAACTGGCTGTAGGCGACCGGAAAAATGTCCATTTTTCCATAATTTCCCAAACTTTTCCAGGTAGAACACATTCATCAATATTCAATGCACATAAGTGGCCAATATATCGTTTAAAAGCTGATTTAATCACCTAATCGATGCAGCAAATCAGATGTCTATAACTTTTATCGATAGGGTTGGATCAGCTTTTGAATAGCGTCAGTTGTAAGGAATTAAGGGAATTCCACAGGGAAAACCATGGAAATCCTGGGGAAATCAAGCAATTCATAATGAAATCTGTGGGGTCTAAAGGGTTAAAGCCCTTCAGCTTTGCTCACAATGTCCAACCCTAAAATCACAAAAACATACCTTATTTTGGTTCACCTAAAATGGAGGTTATTATCTAATTGAGAGAAAATAATAATTCATCCTCATTTATCAATACCTTATTGATTTAGAATACATAAGTACTAACTCATTCACTCAGATTTGTGTCAGTGCCTGACTTTGCAAAAACTGCAATTATGTTTGACCTCTGTATCATGCCAGCGATACATCCCAAAGTGGACAGGTCTATTGCAGTAAGCTATAGGGCCTAGGCCTGATTATGTTTACCCTTTCAAATGCCATTTGGGGCGTAACCTCTCAGCACAAGTCATTGATATTTTGCGGTGTAAAGATAAATTCAATGATTTTTCATGACCTATAGGGATACAGGTCACAAACTTTGACCCTTTTACACTGAGCCTATGGTCAGTAGCCCACAATAAGGTTGATGATGTACTTAGTGCCTACTGTATCTCTATATCTGCCCTCACCTAATAATATCACACAGCACATCAGACCTAATGTGGTCTATCAGCTGGTTATGACTTGCCAGGAAGGCAGGAAGGCGGTAGTAAGAAGGAGGAAGCAGGGATGTTCAATATTGCATTAGGTTCCTTCTTTCTTAGAGGTAGTTTTTTCCTCAAATGGCCATGTTTCTATGTTACACCTTAGCAGCTTAGTAAGTTTGCCTTATTTCTTTGCCACACATTATTTAGAATCCCCAGCTATCCTTTTTTGTGCTAACGCATGGAATCTGTGAGGTCTGTTAACAACATTTTTGTTACAGAGCGGATAAAAGCACAAAAAAAAAAGAATTCCCTGACCTCTAATCTCCCAATTTTGACACTAACAATGTGTTTCTAGGCATTTCAGAAGCTGAGATATCAGGTTATTTCTCTGAAAATCTGCCATTTTGGATTTTTGGCCCCCATCAGGGTTGTGTAGATATTTCAAGGTGGCTCCCCTTTTAAATTCAATTAAGGGGTCCTAGGGGATCATCATGTCATTGTCAAAGGTATCATGCTAATAAATTCAGCCATTTTGAAATGTATGGTATTGTATTAGATAAATATCATATTTATTGAGCCCTCTAGGCTAAAAAACTGATACTCGAACCATTTCCCCTGGCCTTATATTTGAGAAGCTAAAAGTCATATTTCTCAAAATTGGTCAGCCATCTTGGATTTTGGATTTCTGCACTGACTTCAAACACAAATAATTGAATTCCCTGACCCATAATCTCTCAATTTTGACACCAACCATGTCTCTTTAGTCTTTTTAGAAGCTGAGATAGGCCTATAAGATGTTTCATAGCAAAAGTAAGCCATATTGGTTTTTGGGCCCCTACATCCATGCTATTGATATTTGAAGGTAGATCCCCTTCCAGGTTTCATAGTTATGCCTCAGAGGTGCCTCATACCAAATTTGGTGCATTTATCTGCTGCGCAACGATTTATCAAAAACATGACCTTAACAGACCCCACTACTAGTGTAAGAACAATAATCAAATGTCACAATTGCTTAAATTAAAGTTACTTGTCAACTACTTTATCTATGAGAAGGGTCTACCTAAACTATTGTTATCTAATACTGTCTTTGATTCACCCTACCACAGATAGCTCATTCATAGTATTTTAAGCACCTGCAGGCTAATTTTGACCAATCTTGCTGACGAATCCTCTGGAAAAACTATAGAAAATTAGTATATTATTTTGATATTTCCATTTATAATGAATGAATTGTTAAACAACTTGGAAAATGCGTAATGTATATGGATACACGTTTGAAAAATAACTATCTCTAGCTTTTCTTCATGTCAAACTAGAAATAATGACATGATTAATGAAAATTTCTAAGCAAAAGCCTTGTAATTTGTCGATATATTACCCAGCATGCACCCTGATAAACATTAACCTGCAGGTAAAAATCAAGAAGTTGGCTATCGTGGTATGGTGAAATTGTTTAGTTGTGTAAGTTCAAATTAGATTAACCCTAAGGACTGATTGACCTCTTAATACAAAACAACTTTTTACTCTAAACTATGGGTTGCACCCTTTAGGCTATCTATCCATCCAGACCCGTTGAAGTACGGATGTCGATGCACACTATATTTAATTAACTTCCTTACTGATTTCGGCCAGCATCTTGATGTGGGCTGTGGTGTTATCATTTTAGACTCAACTTTCAGCCATCTCCTCTATAGAGATGATCTGGTTCTGATCTTCAACTAAGCTGATGGCTTACAAAGTGAACTTGATAAACCTTAGGAGTACTGTAGTAGATAGCACTTGATTCTCAGCATGCCCAAGATTAAGCTCCTTATCTTTGACAAAAAAGATGTCTGTGATCTATCCTTCACATATAACCAAGAAACGATTGAAATTGTGATATCTCACAGATATCTAGGTCTTGATATTTCAACTAGCAAAAGAATTAATATATTTTCCACATAGTCCCTCCTCAGCTGATGGAGAAAGGTAGAAAGGCTCTTTACCAAGCTTACTCTAATTGTCATTCACACATTGGCAAGCCAGAGGCTATAGGCTAGCATTTAACCATATTTAGACCCCAATCCAGCCATACCTGCCTGAAGCTGTACTCCCCAAACCAGCTGTAGCCGCCCGGAAAAATGGTAATTTTTTGATAATTTTCCAATGAAAACACTTGAATAAGTATTAAACGTACAAAACCAGCTAATATATACTATCGAAAAGCTGATTGAATTCTCTATTAAATGCATCAACCCTGATTTCTATAATTTTAATTTATATTGATGGGTGAGCCTTTGAAATTCACAGACTAAAAGAAATATAAGGAATTCCTGAGGGAAATCCATGGAAATCCTAGGGAAATATAGCAATATAAAGTTGCTATCTGATGGGTATAAAGGGTTAACATATTTGACACTCAGTTCCACCCAATACTTAATCATGGATCCAAACTGTGAGGGCTTGGTGCACATATTAAGCAGACATCATCTGCTGCGATTTATGCTGAGACTGGCCGGTTCCCATTGGAGGCAAAGTATAAAGTGTAGGCCTATATCCTTCAGTACTAGGAATGCCTGCTCTCCCTCAAACCAAATCCTATGGAAATGCTGTAGTCAATTACAAGATCTATCTGATAAACATGCCAATTGGTGCACCTATGTGAAATCACTACTCTACAGCCCAGGTCAAAACTACTCTGCACTGTTGCAGCTGGATGATTATATTCATGTCAGACTAGGCCATTCGTTAACTATTTAAACTATTCATTCCAAGGCTGGGTTGAAAGGGGAATTTGTAAACAGGTTTTTTTGGTATGACCGATAATTTATCCGCATGGTCAGTCTTCTACCCCTGTTATTGCCTTTAATGTTAATAGGAATAATCAACTCAATATTTTTTCTCACAGTATAAAATAACATTTGGTTATGCCGGTAACTAAATGCCCAACAGATAATCCAGGTTGTGTTGCCTTAAAATCGGCTTTCTTCCATAGGAGGTTAGATTAGATAGGCTCATCCTTTCACTCCAGTAGTGGCTGTCCCAACGCATTCCTCTCTGAGATCATTACTGGGTGTTCAGTATTCATTGCATAACCTTTGAGTATTGCCTGTAATATGGTGGTCATTTTCTTAGTATGACCAATGTACCCTGGGTCGTGGTAAGCGAATGGTCTTCTTCTGTACCAATTCTACCAGTCTTACCATTGCCTATAGGTCCTATTTGTAAAATAACTATACTCAAACTTACCTCTGGATATCTCTATTATTTAAATAATCAGGATTCAAATCAATAACGTTCATAATTATACTAATGGATTACATAATCAGTCAGTTGTTTATTTAAACACAGTGACCAATCCAAAACTCAAATGCTTCTGCTCCTCGAATAAAACAGATTAGCAAATAAGCCTGGAACCCTCTGTTCCTCTCTAATAAACGATGTTTACCTTCAGGCTATAAATGCGCCGATAATGTGCTTTGATGGTATACTTAGAGTTCGAGACACTTCAATAAAAAACTTGATAAGAATCTCCAGTCAGGCTCGTCCTCACTTAACGCTACCTGCTGCATCAAAGTGGCCTCTTGGTAATTCTCTCAGACCCACTTTGGCCTTCAAAGCAGGGCCAATCAGCCAAAGGGTAAATTGGTAAAGAGGAGGGAGTGGTAACGGGAATAAAACAACGCTAAGGGCGGAGACGACAGGGAAGAAAGAAGATGGATGCAAAGCTTGTCACCCCTAGCCTAAACGGTCTGAGTATAATGGATTAAATCCATGGCTCAGGTTGATTGCGGCTTGCTCCTTTCAAACAGAAAAAACAACGCGCAAGCCGCATCAGATCCGCAATTTTTGTCTCATGACCTCATTCTTCATCTTCGTGATGACGGATTTTTATTACGAGATTGCATGGTTTCACGTTCATTCTTTGCCGATTTTTCGATTTCCATGGCAATGGCACTTGAAGTCAGTTCTGTTTTCTGTGATAGCAAAGAAAATCATGTCTATTTCAATCTCCCACAAATCAACTTGGCAAATCATTATCGTATTATTATCTCTTTTGGAATTTGACATATATATTTAAACATCAACATGAGCTTGTTTCCTGGATGTATGACCAACTACTATGTGCACTAGAAAACCCGCCCACATGGTTTATGTGGTATTTAATTCCTATCTGAACGGTTCCGTCGTAAGAAACCGAGGGCTTGCCTCTCTGGGGTACTCATTGCCGGTCTCCTAATGCTCTCCCCGTCGTATATTCCCTGTTGTAACTGCTAAAGAGAAGAATAATGCATGGGTTCCTTTCACCAGTAACATGCTACTGCTGTTTGCTTAGTTGGAACCGCTCTTAACCGGGGTCGATAAACCTCAGATTGATAGTTAAAGGGTAAGACATGTAGGCATTAAACCTGGGGTGACCCAGCTGGTCTCTGCCACAGAGCTGGATGAGGGGAATGTATGCTATCCCAATAATATTATTATTGATGACATGTAATTATTCAAGTTTATGAAAATCCCCATAAAATATTTCAATAGTATAACGTTAACCCCCTCCCCCTACACAAAATAGAAAGGAAGGAAACAAAACAGTAGGAATAAAGCTAATAAGGTTGAGAACAAATTATGTTTCATTCTGTTCAGTTAACCAATAATATGAAGTGCTTTATTGAGGTTTCCATAATAGTCAGAGAAGTACTCTGAGTGGGCAATGCAAAGCCCCAACAAGGATTTGAACCTGCTACCTCTCATGTCTGAGGTGTGGATGCTGACAAAGACACTGCACGGTTTACACTTGCCTTCTTGCTTTTAGTTACATCAGAATCAAACACTGGCTTCCCAAAGAGGCAAGTAACACTCTATCAATTATTTACAGGGACATAGATAGTGACATTTCATCTCTTCTTGATGAATTTCATGGAAGGACACTGTAAACGAGAATCATTGTTTAGAAACATCAGAAAAAACAGTAAAACATCGTAAATCCTACAGGAATGTTTTACAGTGATAAGAGGCTGCAGTCAAATATTCATGAGGGGATATGGGTGGATCCCCAATGCAATTGTCCTGACAAATGTCCTTATTACCAACAAAGTGTTGCCTGTGCCAAGCAACGGAAACTCTTCAATTCTTATTGTAAGCCATCCAAAGCTAAGATATGAAGAATGATGAAATAAAGATCACGGCCCATCAGGTTGCCAAGTGGCACCGGTGATACACATGCAGCAATGTGTGACAGTATTGGCAAAGACAGGTTTTCTGCTCGGCTGACGAGTCCTCCGACGGCGGGTGCCCAGATGTTTGATTGATTGCCTTGGGATATTGTCAGTTTGCGAAAAGATGATCTGTATGAAATCTAAAAAAGGGCTATTGATAGTGCTCAGGCGGATTCTTCCCTGGTGATTAAGAGAGAAATGGCTGCATTAATCACCATAAAGCCATTGCGCAAACTATGCGTGGAATTGTTTGAAGCTCGATCTTTGAGAAAACAACTGCTGCGAATGCCCACGTCCATATATAATAGGCAGTATGGGTTTTGCCCTCAGCAATCGATAAACTAACAAATGCATTTTAATGTCCCTGGAAGGTTAATCTCAAGCAGCTGCATGACCTGATGACTGATAATGATGTATCAAGTAGACAGTGGGCGGGGGGCACAAAATGTATTAGGCAACGAAGGATGTAAGCCTCGGGGGGTGATAGATGATAAAATATACTGGAAACAATATGTCATTATTAGCAGCTATAGGCCCATGAGTATACAATTAATTCACTTTTATCTATTTGCCTATTTTTCCCACATTTAACTCACTTGAAAGGTTATTAATGTACGGTTAACACTTTGGCCCCCTGATGTGTCATATTATCATGAATAGATGACAGCTGGCTAAGGATAAAAATAATTTTTAATGATAATCTAAAGAGATAAAAATCGAAACATCGTTCATTATATATGAATAGGGGTGGAATTTGGAACTGAATGAATAAATTATAGTTGCCAAATTGAAGCATATAATGGGACAAAACAATTTAAGTAGAACAATACAGAAATGGCCACATATAAAGGCTCACCAATTTCAAGCCTTTGATATTATAGTTAAACCCAGTCTATTCTGGCTTTTGAGTTTTTCTACTAACGTATGGTACATGTTCCTCAGGTTTGATGGTGGTGTATTGGATTTCGAATCATCTGGGAAAAATTTAATATCACTATGTTTGTTTTCCCCATAGACTCTTATGGCTCGGTCTGATATTAGATGCTGGTTTCCATACTCTGTAATGTATTTTAAATTGTAGCTGAACAGTCCATTATTGCCTCAACATTATTACCTTACATTTTAAAATGCAGGCCCAGGCTCCAGTCGAAACTGAGACAAATAAAAGAATTCTACTGCCCTCTATAATGAAAAGGAAACTTCATTTTTTGGGGATCTCAACCAAATTTAAACAAATGTCTTGCAAGACAGTGCTTAGTGTTCAATGGTGCAGGGTTGTTCCGATGCAAAGGGAAGTTGATTTTCTTATTTAACTGATGCTAGCATAATTCACATCAGAAGCCCCGAGGATGTTGTGAAGATCAACACTTTGTCACGAATTTTTCTTTTCATTTTAGTGTCAGATTACAGCTAAGCATTACAATTCAACCATATTTATCAGTTAAAGGCCTGTTTCCACCAAACGACATTATGCTAACGACCATGAATGATCATGAACGATTCACAAATCTTTTGTGGTCGTTAGTAAAATCGTTCAGTGGAAACACAAAATCGTTGGTTAAGACTCTGTAAATGACTGCAAATGACAGTAAACGACTGCAGAAATGAAATATTCACCAACGACAAAATATTAAACCTGTTTAATATTTCTGGACGACAGATGCCAACGATGTTTTCCAAGAGCAATTAAAGGCAAATAAATATAGGCCTATTGTTCCTGATGTTTTCTAGCTCAAGTCGGCAGTAATAGTCGTTCACAATGCCCAAGAATCGTCCAAACATCTATTTTTTAGTCGTTTGGTGGAAACAAGAAATTAATTGTCCTTGAACGACCAAAATGAGCAAAGATTTTCTTTTTTTACAGTGGTTCATGGTCATTAGGATCTCTTTATGAAAATCGTTCGGTGGAAACCCAGCTTAATTTAAACCACTGTTAACGATACCGTTGACATCGATCTATTTACTTTTGTTAAAATCTATATTTCTGTTCCTGTAGAGCTGATTAAAAATAGTTAAGCAAACAGTCTCTTTCTCTGTGTGACGTTTGAAATGAAAGATCTTTATTCTTACATAATTATTTTCCATAATTATATTTATCTGAGTATGCTGGATGTAGGTGTGGGGAAGTCTGAAATAAGTGAACATACAAATCTGTTAAGAATAAACCACGATTTAAAAGAGTAAGCCTTATAAGGTGTTATTGAACCTCGCTTTGTATAATATGAAGGAGAAACAAAGATGAATTTTAATTTATGATCATAATTATAATTGTTATAATTTAATAATTATTATAGGAAGTGACTCGAGATACTTGAATGAAGTAGATACTCAAATAATGTCTAGATACTCGGATAATGTAGATACACGATTAATGTGTATACTCTAAAAGTAGGTCTAACTCTAAATGTAAAATATCCCAAAAGTACGATTTAATAGTCAAGATGCAAGGTTTATGGGGTAAACATGAGATTTATGGGGGGGGGGGGGGGGGTAATGTCACATGATATGTTTTGGCCAATCAGCATTCACTTGTAGCCTATGTAGCCTATAGCTACAGAAAGTGGACTGTTTGTCTGAAATAAACCATTGTCCTTCAAGGCGCTCAACTGTGAACATCTGATTGATTGTTGTATTATGCTTGCACTATTATGTCAATCGTGAATACTACAGGATGTGTCCCAACTGAGACATGGAGATCCTAGGGCAACTCAAGCACCTGCCATCCCGAAGATGGCTCAGCCTGAATGTGGGCCCTGGGAAGGTGCCTCAAGGACAGCCATGAGATGACCCAATCCCTTAAGTAAACCACAAATATGAAACAATAAATACAAAATGATGACACAAGAATAGAATAGTTCCCTCGACACTCCCCCCTTTCACAGCCAGAGGCAGCAAAATCGTGGCCAAATTTGAAACAATATGAAAATATAGCCACAAGGGATCAATGGGACATGCCTGGGAATCCTGAAAATACCTTAATTATTTGATAATATGCAATATATTGCCCAAAACGTGAAACCTTAACACAGTATTTTTCTTATATCGATGTTAGTCACTTTATTGTATCATTTACATATGATAATATCATGGATACATTTTTATATAAGTCCTAGCATGTGAATAAAACGGACACATTGTGATAAATTGTTGCCAACAATGGCTCGAGGCAATCTTCGACAGATTGACATTGATTTCCATGAGTTTACTTGAGTTGTATAGAGTTAATGACTACAGATGCAATTTATGTAAGAAAAAATCTTAGCATTTAACATACATACCTCTATAATACAAGAATTCCCCTTAATAATTAATATTAATTATCTGGCAGTGAAAGAAGGGTTTCCTCATTAAACATAATTACCGGAAAATTCACGGACTCAGAGGGAAAAATCGATATATTATGTCCTTGTTTGATGAAGCACAATCGGCTGCCTCTGGCTGAATAGACCATGGACCTCTAAATCAACAGGGGCTGTCACCAGCTGTATTCAGCTGGAAAACATCGGCTGGGATCACCCCAAGTCCCCCGTCCCCTGATCTGTCTTCCCCCTGGCCCGCCGGGTTCTCACTCCTACAACAGTCGGGCCACCCCCTACAGCCACCCACTGTACAGTCCCCCAAATTGATTGTCGTCTAAGCTCTACATCATCTGACAAAACCTAACCAGATTACCATACGCCCATGTTTATAGCTATGTCCACAGAACGTTGTTCACATAGATGACATATACTATACCTACATCGTATCGTTCATCTATTTTTTGGGGAGAGGAGAAATGACTCTTTTTTTTATTCTAATAAGTATGCTCCATGGCTACACTTGTTTGTTCACGCTCCTTTGTAGCCTAGTGGGATTCGTGGGGAGATTCTGTGTGTGTATGTTGAAAATAGCTTTTTAAGGGCTTCAATCACATCTTATCAACACAATCCAGGTTTATTTCACCTCGATGCCTGTGGGAAAAGTATCTAAATGAGTTGCAGACAAGTTGAATGAAGGGATAGGCTATTTATAATTGCACGTTTTTTCACCATTCCCTCCCCTTTAGAGGTTCTTGTGTTCGAGTTCTCTTATTTCTGAATTTCCTATTTACAGTGATTTAGTCACGGATCGTTACTCTTAGAATTATTGAATGCCTGATGTTTTCTTTGACAGTAGTTAAAGCATGTTTATGAGGTTCTGGTCCATGCGTCTGTTTAATGATTGTCACCATTTAATTATCTCAACTGGTATCCTTAAATCATGATCAGATGGCATAAGATGTCCTTTTAGAATAGGAGATGTCACATAGTGTAATCATTGTATTATAATATAGCTAGATAATACTACATAATAATTATATTCTCATTCAAAAAGAGCATCATTATTTTATCGATCGCGAATAGCATACTGAGTATGTCAGATTACAGCCAAGAATTCACAAATTTTAAATAAATTAGTAAAATGTATATATATACGTAGATAAGAATGTCTGAATAGCTAACTGATAGTATTCATTTAACCTGCAGTCTGACTTATTTGATATAGTAGGCAAGAACTATTTACTTCATTAAACCTCATTTTCATGGAGAGATCCTAACGACCATGAATGACTGTAAAGAAAATCTTTGCTTATTTTGGTCGATCAGGGACAATATTTTTTTGGTTTCCACTGAACGACTAAAACTGTTACTACCGACTTGAGCTAGAAAACATCAGGAACAATGTATTTAATTGCTCTTAATTGCTCTTGGAAAAAATCGTCCGTATCTGTCGACCAGAAATATTGAACAGGTTAGATATTTGGTCGTTGGTGAATCGTTCACTTTGGTCGTTCACAAATGTCGTTTGCAGTCATTCACAAACATCTTTCCCAACGGTTTTGTGTTTCTACTGAACGATTTTCCCAATGACCACCAATGATTTCCTAATCTTTTCATGTCTTAGGCTGTCTTGAGGAGAATGTCGTTCGGTGGAAACAGGTCTTAAAGTGACATAATCGTATTAAATAATGTATGATGATGAAAATCTTGCAGATCTTAGGACGTACTTTTCATGAGCCTGATACCTGATGTCAGATGTTGGTCCCTTTTGTGAAGACACTAATTAACGTTAGCTATAGAGTAACAATATTTCATTTTATTTTGGTCACTTATCATTGTGACACTGCACCAACGTAGGTTTGATGTGCCTCAATGATAAAGCGGAAAGCAAACAGCGTATAAGAAGTCGCTCTATGCTGCAATAAGAAAGATGAGGCGGAGGAGGCAGGGATTGACAAAAGTTGTAAGTCACTGACTTTTCTCAGCGTGAGTCATCACGGTCTGACCATCCGCCGCTGTGGGAGCTGAGAGTGATTTGCCACCTTCCTTATCCTTTATCCTCTAGGGTAATCCTCTCTCATTCCCGTTGCTGCAAGCTTCGCCCCCAGAAAACCGGAGGTGTTTGGGGCCTCAATAGAGGGGGCCGGTGGTCGGTTCCTCTCTCGCTATGCAATCAGTGCAAACACCTCCCAGGGCCACTTGCATCACTGCAGGCCTTTTCTGCCAGAAGCCCGGTTTACACAGGCCGTCAACGTGTCCTTACGAAAATTTACTTACGTTAACCTTACGTTAATGAATTATCGTAAGAAATAAATGTATTATATAGGTCACTAACGTAGGTTATCAGTATCAATTGTCGTAAGGATTAAGGTCATGAAGGGTTTACACAGTCCGACAAATCCTTAAGATAATGGTCATCACAAAGCTCTTCAAAATTCCTGACAATTGACGTAAGCTGATACTTTTGTATAGGAATAAATTCAAGGACATACCACAAGTTGGTTTACACAGGCCGACAGAGGCCCTTAGGACAAGAAATATCATTGTCGTATGTCCAAATTCATTGTCGTAAGGGCATTATCCTAAGGATTTTCACAAAAATTTCAAACACGTCTGAAATTCTCATTATCTTAAGGAATTGTTCCCGATAATTATCGTAAGGCTTACGAGAGCCTTAAGACAATGATTTCCTTACGATAAATTTGGTTTACACAGGCCGATAACATCATCGGGATTGTCGTAAGGCTGTCGGGATTATCGTAAGGCTATCGGGATTATCGTAAGGCTAACCTAAAGCACCCATCGTAAGGATTTTATCGGCCTGTGTAAACCCCCCTTAAGCAATTCCATTTGCTGGCGCCGTTCAGAGGCTCTTGAGTGCCCAAAATAAGTTAGGGTTCACTAGGGTATAAAAGGTATTGCGGCAGTAGAGATACCCATGTGACTTTGACCTCGACTGAGGTCACCTTTATAGAAACCGTTTTTTGCACCATATAATTTTCTTACCTTTTTACCTATTTCAACGTCGACAAATGTCAAGTTAATGTTATTGGTATCATGTTTAAAGACCTAGATTTTAGGAACATGTTGTTTTCAGCGTTGGTTGGTCATTTTGAGAAAACCCAAAACACTTGAATCTGGCTAGATGGGATTTTCAAAAGTTCAGAATGTAGGGATTGTTTTAACATATGTACATGCTTGTGCTATCAAAATCTCATACAATAGGGCATTTAGAGAGAAAAAAAATCAATTTTGAAAATTATCAGTTTTTTTTCAACTTTGGACTGTATTTATGTGACCTTGACCTTGACTAAAGTCACCTTAATACAAACCATTTTTTGCACCGGATAATCCTCTTGCCCTACCATCAATTTCAACATGATAACATAGATAGGCCTAGTTGTGAAGTTAGTTATTGGTATGATATTTGAAGGCCTAATTTTTAGGAACAGTCTTCATGTTTAGGCGACCATTTTGAAAAAAACCCAAAAGATTTGAATCTGGCTACGAGGGTTTTTCAAAAGTTAAGAATGTTAGGATTTTTTTCATATATGTCTCTGCCTGTTACTTTTTTTGGCAACCTCAACTCTGGAAATAAGCACTTTTCTGCCTTCCCTCTGCTCTACTATAGGATATGTGGGAGACAGGTGGGAGAGGATGGTAGTTCCCAGGTAACAAATCCACATGTTGTGCACGTTGGGAACACAGGTTCAAGGGATGTTAAACTCGTCTTCTTTATGTGTGTTACACAGAATTTTGTGGATCGATTTCTGGTGTTTCAAACATGTTTTTGACACGAGTTGAGTTTCTGTTCAGTGTTTTCTATGAGAAATCTTGTATTCTCTATGGAAATAGTGAAAAGACAAGGACTCAGACTCGAACTTAGGATCTTCCCATCTGAAATCAGACACTCTACCAATGAGCAGGTCCAGGCTAATTAATACAAACATTTGGAACGACCCGAGAACGTTCAGCAACCATTCTATCTTGCAAGATGATATTTCTTAATACGTATGTGCCCACTTGCAATTAAGCGGCAATAATGTGTAGATTTTTTTCCTTCTAAAATGAGTATTGGTGTAATATTGTTATAGATATAGGAACCTACCCAAGAGGGGAACATTTGATGGTAGTTTCAGAGCCCAGAACTGTTATCTACTTCGGGTTTTGGCGGTTTGAGAAGGAGTTGGGGAACTGTTGATTATTCTCTGCTTGATTTTGACCATTAAAACATAGCTATAGTTGGAGAGGCGACGTCTACCCTCAGTGGCGGAAGACTACTAATAACTTTGTTAGTTGTACATCACAGTCAATGAACTTAGATAAGGAAGCCACATGTCATTCCCTTTATAGAAAATGTCTTTTCGGGTAGTTACGACTGCCACACTTTTAATTAACATGCCAGTCTCCTTGATTAAGTAAGCAATTGGGCGCCACTGACCTGGCACGATAAGCCCTATATTGATCAATGACTGTCATGGAAGCTGCTCCTTTATACATGTTTATCTAGCCAGGAAGGTGACTATTTATCGGTAATGGACAAACGTCGAAATTTAAGGGAAGATACCAATTAATATACATATAAATAGATTATGTATGAATTGAAACGTTGACATGTCATAATAGTTTACTAATATTATATTTCTAGGCAAGCTGGTCCCCTACCTAGAATACACAGTGGCACACTCCTCGGTGCTTACAATATTAGTAATCAGTTTCGAGCGCTACTCCGCTATTTGCTACCCCTTGCAGGTTGGTGAAAACCTAGATCAATTTAAACAATATTCATATGGTCAATGCGTATGGATATTCCTGACCCAGTTAAAATAAGTGGGACATATGTTATGTCCTATAATTATATTTGTATGCAGAAAAAAATGGAATAACAGATTTGTAATTGGGAAGTTCACAATAACCATTTTAAAGAGTGCTTGTATTGAATCAAGAATCAAAATCTTTCCGAGGTAGCTGTATTAACAATAACAATGAAAATAATGTACACCAATGCTATTAAGACGCATCACTTAAATAGAAGTTCCAATGTGATCATCACATTTATGATATTTTACTCACTCTTAATTCTATACATAATTGACATATGATTTGACCATTCTTACCTCTTTGGAACATTATTATGTAATTTTATGTATTTTCATCCTTCAATTTCACTTTCTATTGAAAGGTACTGCACAGATGCACAAAAAGGAGAGCCATCATCATCATTATATCTATGTGGCTGGTCGCTCTGCTGTGGGCCGTCCCAATACCCTTCTTCACCTACACCACGTCTGGTTACCATCAAGTACAGCACAGAATCATCACCGAGTGTGTCATCAACCTTGACTCATATTACAAAAAAGGATACTTAGTTAGCATTAATGTTGTTTTCTTTGCTTTGCCCTTCTTACTACTTGTGCTACTTTATGGTGTTATTGGGTGTAAAATGAAGCAGGAGACACATGTACCTGACCAGCCACAATTAATACAGAAATGGCGCAGACGGAAACAGGTCATCGTCATGCTAATTATCGTTATTCTACTCTTCTTTGTCTGCCTTTTACCAATGCGCATCTTCTTATTATGGAACCTATTCAGCAGTCCAGCAGAAAAGAGGATGATGGGCTTTGAAGGCTATATGCACTTTTTGTCTTTTTCTCGGGTGATGTTCTATTTGAATAGTGCAGTGAACCCTCTCATTTACAATGTCATTTCCACAAAGTTTAGATGTGCATTTAAACAAGTCATCTGCAGCAGGTCATATCTGCGGAGACAATCATCTGCCATTGCCATGACCATGCAAGTTGGTCCTCATCGAACCTCCACGGCCAGACCAAGAATGAGCAGGGTTGTTACAAAGTATGGAATTTGATTTTGGTAAAGGAAAGGATAATTAAGGGCAGTACTCATTTAACAGTTTTATGATATTACTTTTATAGTTGTTGATTCAGTTCTCGAAACACACTAAAACCATAGAAATAGGCCTGTCATACCCTTATCTCAGTTCTGGTACCAATATGATATACTATGCTGCAGGTCATTACCGACATAAAGTTCATAGTCCAAGTCAATAGAAGTCACACTGCGCAAAAAAATAGACATTTACTAGTGCATGAAAGGTCATACAAAGATAATTATGAAAAAGTATAATATTGTAGGCTAGTTGAAATTATGCATGAATGATACACAAAATAAATATGATATAATACTTCTATACATGCAAATTAAAAAAAACAAACATGAAATTTTGCATTTTAGATGAATTAGCTACATAAAGCACATTCCATTTTGACTATTTCATAAAATTTCCCATTAATATTTTTACATAAATAAAAATGCACAGAAAATAAGGAGTTTACTGGATTTAAAAACGATTTGTAATAAACGAACACAGCTTTTGCATCAAAACGATCATTGCATTTTCATATCCTATCGCTGCTTTTTTTTCTATTGATTTATTTTACAAAAAAAACATACCAAGGAAACAGCCCCTCCTGAAATAACAGGACGGTTTTGTGATCCATTATTACAGGATTTCCCGTTTTTTTTTCAGGCATACTTTGAAAAAACATTAAAACTGTTATTGTAATGATGGAATTCAATTTTAATCCAACCCAATGATTGTTTGTCATATACAATCATATTTTGCAATTGAAAAAAAGATAGGGGAATATCTTAAAATGATTTAGACCCACAGGATTGTGTCCTGGAAAGATGAGATGTCCCGTTTGCCCCGTTGTAGCTCCAACCTGTTTACGGATTTCCTTATTTTATGCAACAATATCCCTTACTGGGCCGGGGTAGCGATGTTCCTCACTTGTTGGAGTTAGGGGCTAGGGTTAGGATAAAGCTTAGGGTAGGGCTAGGTTTAGGTTGGTTTTGTATGGATTTGGTGTAGACGACCACTTTTGACAGTGTGAACGGTGTGGAAGAACAAAAAATTCTCCGAGTTCCCGAATTTTCCAAGCAGGATAAATGAAAGAAAAACCAGCTTAAGAATCCACAATTGAATGTCAACACAAATGTAATTCTATTCTTTATAAATGGTTAAGTAAGCAAAACTTATCATAGGGATATATTTATACAAAAATCAACCCTGACTATTTTGAAGGATAATGGACAATGTATCTATATAAATATCTGAAAAGTCGTCTCTATTATATTTAGTGATTGTTGTATAACCTGATGTATAGACAACATGATATGACAGCTCAAATACCAATTGCAGTGCACGCGTTTGAGGAAATTGATCAGGAGTTGCAAATGAACTTCTTTTTTCATGTTGAACAGCTTCAAGTTTCAACTATCTGTGGTTGACGATGACCATGATTCAAATTTATGACTACACATGCACTATACCGTCCCCCGATACATAATGATTGGTGCGGTGAATGTAATTACTCAGATTATCTGGAAGCAGCGTTTGTGTTTAAATCATTCAATGTGTTAGGATACGTCACCAAGCTTTCACTTCTCTGTAACGATGACTGTACACGTACAGATTATATATTTAAAATATATATACGGTCACCTCTCATGTGATAACATGTGTGGCCTAGGGTCTCCTGTTACCAAAATTAATAGCACTCTTTACAACATTGATGGAAATAGGGCTAGTATTTGATCAGTTGATTGTTCGCGACAAGCATTCTGCTCCTATAGCCTTCAAAGAAGTTGCACGATAAAGATAATTATGCATAATAGAGTAAATATGTATCACCGATGAATGAGCCTTAACGACAGATGTGTACATCGTTTTGATTATTGTGTTGTTATTGATGATAGGTATATCACAATGTATTTGATTAGAAGCGTAAGTACAGACCTATATATATCAGATGATATGATTCCTCTAATAAACACTGCATTGATAAATCATTCAATGTATCCATGATGAAAACGCGGTTCTAAGTAACAGTAAATTGGAAAAATCATTTTGTTTGATAAGCATTCATATTAGAATAATCAAACCTATCGGTATGATGATCGAATCAATATCAGCTATAGATCACATAACTGATGCTATATTTGATAGATCTAGAGGGTTCTGCATAATAAAGAATGTTAAAATACAACATTATTACTTAGGCCTACCTCTGCTATGTTACCATTTTGGGATGTCAAATCGATATCGTCATGAATACTATTATAGCAATGAGAATTTTAAAATGATCCACACTAAAAAGAATTTTGGGAAAGTACCAAACCAAGGCTATACACGTGCAGTCAAGATAAAACTAAGCGTGAAAAAATCTCTTTCTAAAAGAAGAAATCATTTAGCAAAATAAATGGAAGTTGATACTGTCTACTCTAGAATGATGTAAGAGTTATTGGAAATTGAAAAAAACCCTTGGGAAAGAATCCAGTTGTTGGTCAAACGAGTTAGGGGAAAGGCTGATAAGCAAAGCTGCTGGTGTTGTTATTCTGGGACTTCCATCGAATTACTACTAACAAATTCTGTCACAGATGATCCAGCCCGTTGAGACAACTTAAACTGCCGAGACGTCCATCAATAGGCCTATGGATTACAGATTTAGCATCGACCTGACAGATGCTTGAGATACATAAATGATGTTCCAATTTTAGATTGGGAATACAAATACAATGATTCTCCCCTTGGGCTGAACATCCCTGGAAGCATTTCTGGCAGTTCATCAGTTTTTATTTTCCTATCATTTGAATGGCTAGCTACGTAATTTTCCTCGTAACAAAATGATTGCGTGCACATTAATCAGCCCACGTAATGGTAGAATCGTATCTGTTTGGTATAATCATTATCTTTTTCAACACAATTTCTACAGTGCTCCAATAATTAGGATAATTTGGCCGTATGCCTCAATTTAGAATAATGTAGAACAACAATAATTATTCTGGGATGCCATGAGGTGCGTGATCAGAGATCACTGAAAGCAATCAAACGACCTCTTCAGACATCTCTATGGCAATCACATTGGTAACACTCGTTGACCAAAGACCAATCTAAACAGCGTGGTCATATGAGGCTCTGAGAACGGCCATCGAGGGTACGACGGTGTTTGGAGTAGGCTAGATTGACTGATCTGAGTTTACCAAACGAGCTGCCGAAGCAAGTTCACAATTAATTAAGATAAATGAGACGTCAAACCAAGAGTATTTCGTTTGATAATGATACTAAAGGTATATAGACAACTGTACGCTCTCTTGCCTTGAGTAGCAAGGCAGACTTGAATACGAGCTTGCTTATGGAACGAGGAAGAATACACGTACGCTGATCAATTCACCCTCTTGGTCCGGGAAAGACATGCAGACAGTGCCTGTGTATAGAGCCTTTTTCCGTCTAGTTTTTGCGTACCCTTTCAACATGTATTTGTTCATGAAAAAAGGATTAATTGAAAGACCATCCGAGTTCATTTTTCAAACTCTTATTTGTTTCTCTTATTTGTTTCAGACCTTCCTTCCAGAAATGAGATTTCGATTTAGAAATATCTAACTTGGTAATTTCGAGTTGCTGTTTTCGTTTTGATTTAATTTATTGCTTTGATGAAAAGATGGTTTTATTTCTGAGGGTTGGAATAAGAAGGTTTTATTTCTTAGGGTTAGAATAATAAATAAATGCAGAGATATATCACACTGCATTTTTGAGGCATATCTTAAAAAGAAAAGAGAAGAGGAAAAAATGAGAACAAGGGAATTGAAAAAATCATTTTATAAACGAAAACACCGACTGTACACCTTTCGAAGAGACTGCGCAGTCGACCCTCCTATGGACGTCCTTGTCCCCTAACGTTTAGCCTTGACCTATTGGATCCCATACCCCAACTGATTGGTTAATAAAAAGGATCTATATAAAGACCCTGACCAGAGCTGACCTGTCACCCAAATCAATAGTATGCTATTTAGGCCAGTCACAGGGGCATAATGGACTACGGAGTCGTACCAGTATGGAGTGCACCGTCTTGTAACTTTCTCGGAACATTTATCGTCGCAGATTATTTTCGTCGTTTACAGTGTATTTAAGAATCTGTTGGGTGGTTTGTGCATACCTAATGCCAGATGATTCTACAAGATGTGGAAATAGACCCACACATCTAACATCCTGAACGACTTACTGACTTTTGATGAACTTTGATCAATACACACTTACACTGTTTACCATATAAGGAGATATGACGTCATATTCGCGAGTAAATTCATTCTCTCAAGAGCGTTCTGCAAGATATTAGTCCAGTTGGTGAATATCAATGGGCGAAGATGTCAATTTTACTTGCGAACCATCAGAAAGTATTCCTTAAATCAATTTTACTGTGAACCCTCTCTCATGATAATTTCAAGTGAAGACTCTCACCAACAACCAAGAACTCCGCATTACGTACAAGACAGTGGCAGTCCGCTGTTTTCGTCATTTACATTTCCTAATGATCCTCGTCTCTTGCTCTATACGGCAAAAGACTATCTGATAAATTGGACAATTTCTGCAAGAAAACTCTAGCATTTACAACCGCCTGCAAGACTAAGGTAAACCTGTAAAATATCCCACCGAGTGTTAAGGTCTTATTTACAGGCACTCAAGTCACTCGCCAGATATTCCTTCAGTACCAGCCAGCAAGATTGAGGTAGGTCTCTCATTTGTCTGACTTCAAGTAAATGACATACATATATACCCAGAGGCAATATCGATATGGATATCCAATATTAAAACTGGTGATGCACAGGCCATACAAGGGGGGCATTTCAGACTGAGATATTTTTAACATGATTTGGAAAGACATATAATATAGCATAGCTATCTTTACTAGGTTTTTCTGATGCCAATATAAAAAGAAAAATCAATGTTCATCTTTCGTGATAACAGATTTTGCTCTTTAATAAATCAAGGGTTAATCATTGACTTCAATAATAAAAATCGATACAATTCACATTATGAAAAACTACCAATGTTTTTGTCTTGAAAGTTTTTTCATAATGCGTGGTATCAAATCACATATTGAACACTTGAAAAAATCATAACATATTTTGTTTGTGAGAATAGCTAAAGAAAAATTTAAAAAGTGGTACTTTGGCTTATATAACGCTTGATTAAAGGATCCAAAAATACAGTAATTAAGGCAAAGTACGATTTAAAAGTCCTTTCTGTACACCCTGACAGAAAAAGCTATATTATTTCATTTAGTTTTTAAGTTCTCGCCTATGTAGTGCCCTGAACAGTATCGTGTACCTTAAGAGCGTAAAATTATGCAAACATACAATGTCACCTTTAAATTTACCAGTTTACCACAGTTTTATTAGTCACAACTTGAATATCTTAACTTACCGCCTCTACTTTAAGGACATGCAATCCCCTATATAGAAACCAAAGAGAAAAAAAAATTACTGTTTCTAAAGCATATGGCACCATAGTCTATTCGTTGAAGCCACGACTATAAGAACAATAACTCCATCTAGTGTAGAATGTACGAACTACTCTTAAAAACGAGGAAGGGCGTCATTAAAGAATAGTAAATGGTTTGGTGACTGTGACCTCGGATAAGGTTAATGTTACTCTTATATTATATTCCCCTCCTAATGCATTATTATTTGTCTAATATGAAACGGATTGCACCCCAAATAAGATCCAGGTATAAAACTTTCATGGCAAACAGAATCAGAATTTTCATGGCTCGGACCCCAGACTAGATGAATTCATTTGGGATTGAAACATGATTTCACATAGAATAGGCTATTCATAAAATTTGATATTACAATATTATCTCCACAAATGAATATTTAACGCAGATCTATATAGATATATTAACAACTACATAGTCTATCAGTTTCATATCTAATACAGACTTTCTTTACATTATCTTGAAAAATCTACAAAACCAACGGTTACACTTTAGATCTGAAATTGACATCTCATTTCAAAATAATGTAATGAAAAGCATGATGTGAAACGGTTTTAAACTGCTGATAGACGCCTGCCTTAGTAAATTGTCTCAGGAAACAGCCTGTACTGATTTAACTTATTTGGTTAAAAACCAAACTGTCATGAATATGATATTAACTTTATCATTTTGTGCTTATGATATTGGCAGTCTGAAAGGCTCCCAGAACTCTGATCAATCTAATTTTGATCTAAATCATAATGTCTGACAAAGTAGATCCATTAGGTATTTACCTATACGCATTCGTCATGCAACCTAAGAAACCGCTTGTGCACATAAATTATTATGACAGCTTTTAATATCATGGAGGGGAGAATGGTTATATAATCGCGTTATATAAAATAGATTTACACCATGATAAAATTAACCTATCGTATCCACGTTTTATGGGAAGACCTCACAACCTTTCAGACATAGGGATTTGTACATACCTTTTTTTTTATATTATTATAAAATATCACCAACATCAAGTCTTTTTTAATAGGTTTTATTTGTGACAATAGGAAGTAAATATAGCCATTGATACCTATCATAATAGTTAACTAGAAGTTATTTATCACAGATGCAACGAGATGATATAATGAATGATATAATACATTTGATTTTATCAAAAAAGTTTTCTGTATTATACAAAGAAATGCAGTTGTAGACCTAGGGGCCACTAGTATATTTCTTTAATTCATCTCAAAAGAGATACGTGAATAAATATGTACTAGAGATTTCTTTAGGATGAGTCCGTTGCTTGTGTTCTGTTCGATCTTCGGCAAGCTTTGTAAATAAGGAAGCCAATGACGTCCATAAGGAGCTCGACCAGCTCCACCACACACAACACAGAGGCTCCGAGCCACAGACCAAAAGCTCCACCCAAGTCAGACATGAACATGGCCTCCTGAAACAAGAACAACAAGAATAACATTAATAAAACTGTCGATATATATTACATTTTACATATTGCTATGGACTAGATACAAACTTAAACACCAAGAAAATTGATATTAGATATATATATATATATATATATATATATAAGAAATCAAACATTAATTTTTCTATTGACGGCAAACGCTTTTTGGACATCTCGGATACTTGAAATAAATCTTCTTTTTTTTTAGACATTTTATTTATCCTGGGAGGGGTAGGGCTTGCACCCTGTCTATCTGCATCTCCAGCCTCCAGCTTTTTGTCTCGTTGTCAAAAAAGGTGCACTCACCGTATAAGCTGCTGACTCGGTAATTGCCTCATAATTGAGTTCCTCGAAGTAGATCTCAACCTGCATCAGGTTTTCTGATAGACTCGTGGTGCCGTTGACCAGATTCTGAACGCTTGTCAAGCTCTGGTCAAGGGAACTTAACAGGGTTTGCTGAAACAAGACCACATTGGTTTGAATCAAGGCATTTGTTATGGGTTATATCCCTTGTAATTATCAGTATAAAGTACATATTTATTACAGAAATCATGAAGTGTTATCAGGGAAATTATTGCATTCGTATCCGAGATACAGTCTGTAGATCAATGTAAGGGAGGGAAGTCAGATCTATAAAGAGCTTCGTACTCATGGTGAATATCGTACCTGAAAATATTATGATGATTATGTTAACCTAACATGCTAACATGTACAGTGTATCCCTCTGTAGAGTTTCAGATTTACAGATTGGAGCATGTACTAAAAATGGAATTCAATGTAAACCCACCTTGTATGTTGAGGCCGGCCATACTGATGTAGATAATGTAGTGCCATATGACGTCTGACTGCAAAAACAACAAAATTCATAATTATTTCACATCCATTCTATTTGCAATTGGTGAGTTAGTTTTAATGTTTATGCTAGTCGCAGATACAACGATTTGCCAGAAATTTTTAGGTTTGTGCGACTGCGACATCACTGTATACTAGCTTATCTATAGCCTTCTTACTAATTCGAGTAATGACTGCAGTGAAGCAATAGAGACAGCGAGATGCCTCGCCACCTAGGATTGAATCAACTAATTATTGGTCAATAAGACCAAGCTCCCGTACATCAAACTAATTTAGCTCATACATGGAGATCTTTTATAAAACCTATTTCGTCTTTGACGTCTGACGCTGTGACTCTTTTGAAACAGTTTTGAAGTATTTATAAAATCGGTTATCAAGGCTGAGCTAAACGATATGATACGTCCATGTTAGGTAATCATGTTTGATGTCTGAATCCAGACGCAACTATGACATTATCAAACCGATTGGCACAAAGTGGAGAAAAAGTGTTGCTGGAAAGTCGTGTACATGTTTATTTAAAATGATGCAGAAAGTTACTTACTTGCAAGATACAGTGCACTCTGGACACGATGTGTCACTGAGATATTTCCTCTGGGTAGTTTCTTTGCACATTGCTGAAGAAAATGAGACAGCAGGCAGATAAATACATATGGTCATTTTATTGAAGTAAGTCATCGTGATAGCTGTTAACTTTCGTATCTATTATTTTCCCTGGGGAAATGGTTTTAACCAATTGTTCCCGTAGGCTACAAGACGTTTAGATATAGGGTTTATTTACATAGGGTTTATTTAGGATATTCTAAAACTCATGTCAGACTTACATTGAGTTGAGTTGAATGAGCTACAAGGTGATGTTTGTGAACTGGTAAAAGCGACACCCTTTGAAGGGTAGTTGGCATCAAAACAATCACAATCTTGTATAACCATTTTCTGCCAGCAAGTTTTCTGACAGGCCTGGAAGTGAGAACGTCAAAGTAAACATTCGTGTACAACAATCGTACTTGTCAAAGAAATCGCAAACTGCTATTATCAAATATATTGGGGGGTCGCATTTTGTTTTTTGCTCTATGCATCTCAATGTTATATAATATAGTTGATTTTCTGTTATAATTAGGGAAAACTTACACGAGAAAAGTACATAATGTTTCAGGGGACATCTAAACACGTGCTGTTTTTAAGACGTCAATATTATTATACTCAATTTAATCGGGAAACACACCACACTACTCGAGATGATGCTGAAACAAAATTAGTACAATGTGTAGTAACCTTAAGCTTACCGTTAAAGAGTAGTTGGTCCACGTGTAGATTTCTTCATAAACGTTATCCTCATAAGACTGAATCGACGAATCCCTACATGTTGTGTATTTCCCTCCTAAACGTGATATATCGACCTGCCAAAAGGAAATGGATATTGATTCATGTACTTAACAAAATACCACTAATCACAAGTTGATTAATCGCAAGCTTATTTAGATTTTGCATGGACATTTCTTCACTTTTGCTAGTTTGCGTTGAATGACGCGAGCAATTGATACATCTAAAATGGACTCCAGACGTAACACAGTGACGGGACTGTAATATTTACAGCTTTTTCTCCACGACAGATGCATTATCAGTGAATAGACTTATCGATTAATAACCAGTGTGTTATGGTTACCGTGTTGTTATTACCAAAGCCATTTGTCACAAAAATAAAGTTAGGGTTTTGCAAATAACCTCAGATAGAATTGCTAATCACAATACAGGTGCTCAGTATAACTTATTGGTTGCTGATTAGCCTAATCAGGACTCCCAATATGAAATGTTAATTATAGATTTGCAAAACCTGAAATACTGGTCACAGCAGCTCTAGAATAATTCGAACCCCCAATTCTTCGGTACAAGCACCCTGGGTAAATATGAAATGTTTTCAGGTAAATAGGGGGGGGGGGGGGCGACCAAGAAAAATCTACGAAAAATAACGTGCCACGAAAATTGTAAATACCCACGATAGCTAAATTTCCTATCGTGGGGTTTTAGAAACAAAAAAAATTCGTGGGTCTTTTTTTCATTTTTTTTCAAAACTATACCATCTCAAATTGTCCCAAAGTATTTCAAACACTCATTAGAACACATTTTAGGTGAAAATATCCATCGGGAATGAATTAAGCATGGTTTTTTACTGAACTTTAATGTCCACGAAATTTTCGTACATTTTTTCTGGGGGAGGAATTTCTATCGTGGCCACGAAAAATGGAAAAAAAACACTCCACGAAATTTCGTAACTTTTTCTTGGTCGTCCCCCCTGAAGTCTAAAGGTTTTTGAGTAACTACCCAGATTTAAAAAAAAAAAATTTTGTTTGATTAAATTTGCGGTTTCAAATTTTCGAAGTGCCTACCTTCCTGACGCCGATGCCGGTGGAGGTGCCGGGAGAGACGTTGACGCCCACCTCCTCAGGGAAGGGCATGTCGACTGCGTCGTGCACGTCGATCCTGGCCCCGACCATGTCAGACAACATGGGAACGTACTCAGCGGTGTCCGTGTGCAGCACCACCGTCAGACCTGGGGAAACATTAATACCAACACTTTAGGGTCAGATACAGGATTTCAGAAAGCGGCCTTCCACATCAAAGGGGGGAGGGAGGTCCAAGATTTTTTGAAAATGTGCGTACATTCTACTACATATTCAATGTGCATTTTTGCCTGGGGGCTGTCTGAGATTTTTGAAAATGAGAAAATGTCTGAGATTTTTGAAAATTTGCGTACTTACTAAATGGAAGGCCCAAAACCCAGGAGGGGGTCCATATCAAGCTTAAGGCTATGTAGGTTAATTACTCAAACATGTACAGACACGACTTCTTTTTGTTTTTTCTTCTCTTTGTCAAGGTTAAGCCTACCAAAGTAGGGGGGGGGGGAGGAGGTAAGGAGCCCCTCTGAACGCCCCCCCCCCTGCACACTAGATTCACTTCTGCACTTTAGTTAATCCTATTTCTTACTTCTAAGCTTAGCTATATTCTTTTGTTCACTAGTATCGGCGACTGTGGCTTGTTTTTGTTCCAAGTAAAGAAAACAGGAATATGTAAAATGTAGCGGCATTAATATTCACCCTAGCCATGACTTATAATATATATAGACATTATCCATCAACGTGTACTAGAATATGTCACATGTACAACAAATGGGGTGGATAACACCTTAGCTAACCCTTTGCATGCTGACTTGAAATTGAGTAATGGAAATGGTGAAATTAATGCAATAAATGGGGACTTCAATGCATTAATGTGATTAACTAATGAACTGTAGGATGCACAGTTGCATCAATCCTTAGAAAATCATCCAGTAAGAATTCAGTAGTTTACCTAAATATATCCATTCTAATTGTTCGTGATATCATTTCAGTTTTTATTTGTGTGGAAACGGGGTATATACAAGTAGACCTAATTTTCATCCTTAATGAATCCATGTTCTTTTATTTGAAGAAATGATTGAAGAACACATAAAAACACCAATAAAATTCTTACCGTAATTAGGACCTGATCTTTGGGACGTTAACCTTGTGAGAGATGCGTTGACGTTGAATACGTAACAATTCCCGTACTTCCAATTATGAACTTGCTCCCATTGTTGCCTGTAACAATACGATTACAAATCAGAAGCGAATAACACTCGCTATTAACGAGCGACCAGTATGTGGATAGAGAGAAGTTTGATTTCCCGGTTCTTAAATCACAAATGAAATCAGTTTCTACTTGAAACGTGATTAACAGCACTAGATCGACTGTTGGAAGATCTAACATATAAGATGTGGTTATCAATAGGGCATATGAAAAAGGCAATTATCAATAGGAAAGATCCATTCCATAAAGTTATTGAACTGTATCTAAAAAGGCTTTCCCACTTACGCGTTCAAACAGTCGTAGCCGCTATAAGAGCAGCTCAGAATGAAGTCCTTCAGGCCGTAGCCGTAGGATATACGGTCAGAGAGGGGGTACTTCATCAGCTCCTCTGTGATCACCTCCTGGGTCGATAACTTGGTGCTCTTTGTGGTCCCAAGGCCTGTGTTATCACCGAACCCACCGGGGCCCTGGTCCTGCACTGACGAGGTCACTGCCCAAAGAAATGTTTATTTTCAACGATTGAGTTAAAAATTATGTAGGTTATCATGCATGCCTAAAGTCAGAATCGTTTTACTTGAAGCGCTTGTAGACACACATATACTACATCCACTCATCTAGACGATTCTACTGTTCTCCTTATAATCTTTGAATGTAATTTAAGCTTTGCAATAATTTTAAATTGTTATGAAATATATAATTGTGGAAGAAATTGAGTGTATGTCTTAATGATATTTTATTGCAATTCAATCGTAATCAAAATATGGGTCGCCCATCTAAGAACCAACTAATAGCATACCTGTATATATATATATATATATATATATATATATATATATATATATATATATATATATATATGTTACAGTCATACGAGTAATAAGTTTTCAAAACTAGTCCCAAATAATGTGAGTAACTCACATGCAGAGTTCTGCAGCTTGCTGAGCAGGTCGGCCGGTATGGCGGACAACTTGAGGGAGTTGAGGTTACAGATGGTGACGGCGGGGAAGGGCAGCTCCCTGACCGAGGTGATGTCCACACTCACCGTCACGTCCCACGACAACAGGGTCTGCACGTTTTGGACCACGTTGTAGATACACACTCCCAACATGGCCAGAGTAGCCCCCGTCCACAGGAGCTTTTTGATGTAGCCTGCAATACAGTTGAAAGTGGTGAGAAAATGAGCAATAAGTGAAAGCCCCATACCCACTAGGCAATTCTGACAAAGTCGGTCGACTGACCGGCGTTAAAGTCGGCCGATCCGACCAGAATAATCGGCCGACTTTAGCAGCGATTCATATCAAATGTGTACATTTCATTATGACATACTGGCTGTATGGTGATCTGAATCTGTAACGATTGTACCGGCGATTCTGCCAGTCACCTGCTGCCGGTTGCCTGGAAAATCGCCTAGTGGGTATGGGGCTTTAGCAATGTATACAAGGAATATATTGCATTTGCTACATGATACAAAGTGGGTCAAATAAGGAAACAATAAGAATATTGTTAATTCGTAAATCAAAAATCTGTAAGACTTATTATTTCATCGTAATACATCAACTACATCTTATAATTCCTTGTTTACACTGTCAAAATCCAAACATTCGCACTTTGTGTTGCAATCCACCATTACTACCTTTACAGCGATTTACATGTCGTGTAAACATGAACAATCTGACTTACTGGTTGCATTGTAACAGTTGGGAAGACCATGGAGCCCTGTAGTCGTGGAGAATCCATAAGCGAAATCCGATAATTTCAGTTTTGCCTTGTCCTTTATCTGATTTTCTTCGGTGACGTTGAATGAATAAATGGGCCTACTAAACCGAGATGGTTTCTGCTCCTGCATTGCCGTATCTGGAAAGTGGAATGGTAGATCTTTTAAAATCTGTACATATTTTATAATCGCTGTCCGTTAATGATGTACGCATTTCAATATGCTGCCATCCCGCCCCTTCCACATGCAAAAAAGCCTATGCATTATAAGTGTACTAAAACATATGACCCTTTTTTTGTGTTATTCGTACTATCATCGAAAATGATAACTGCAAATCACACAGCACTAAATGCTGCTCTTTTTTTTATCATTGTCAAAATAAGTCCCCACCAACAGGGAGGGTGGGAGTGGGTGTGTGTATCAGGACAGTGGCGGATTTAGGGGGGTGGGGGCGCCCCCTCCTTTTTGTTGTTGCCAATTTTACATTTTTTAAATGTAACATTCGGCCAAAAAGTAATTTAAGAATTTTTTTTTTCCAAAAGCCCCCCCCCCCCCCCTTTTCAAATGACCTCCCCTGCACCCCCAGGATCTGTCCCTATAACTTGAATGACCCCCCCCCCCCCTTCTTCCACCTCTGTATGTCCGTCTACGTTTGGCCAGACCCAGTCGGTATAGACATGTCTGTGGCCAAGTCAAACAATGATGTGGATTATGTATAATTCAAAGTGCATATATATATAGCGGGTAGTACCCCTGGTCATCATGCATGCAAACTGTAGGCCTATCATGCCCGCTCTTGGATCATAGACCCGACATGCCTTTTCGTGTGTGTGTACATTTGATTTCTTTTCTTTTTTTAGCAAGATTATCCGATTATGACGATGAATCTTTGGAGACAATGGTTTTAACCATTGTCTTACGTCGATAGATAAAAATGCTAATGATGCATTTTCGACCGAATACACATAGAGCAGTTTGAGATGCACAAACGGACTCTTACATTATTCAACTAACCTCTGGAAGATCATGCTACCCCCCCCCCCCCCCCAGCAAAAAAATAAAATAAAATAAATAGAGTAACAAAAAAATCCCTCCTTTAAGTTTAAGCAATACAAAACGGGGACGTATGGGTAGATGAAATGGAACCAAATTATACCCAAAACGTTAAATGTGTTACATATGTCGTCCCAGGTGATATGTCACAGCTCTGGTCCATACCTTCATTAGATCTACAAATGGTTGGCAATACTCCAAAGTAAGCATCACGGCCGCGGCTAGACCAATGCTAATGCAATTAAACATGCATAACCCACAACACCCACCTCGAAGTCGCACACTGCTGCCTGACGATGTGTATAGGTCCTTTTCAGTGATATTCGGCTTCATGATTATCCCAAAATACGGGTAGATTCTACTGTATAAGATGAAGTAGGCCTGTTCCTCAACGGTTTGCCACAATGTGACCAGTTTGGCCGCAAGCACATGTACATGCAAGTAGGAGCGTTTCGCCCCTTATATCCCCTGTACGTGCATGTTCGGCGCAGTCTACCTCGCCCCTCTTGGATTATGATGCCTTCACGGCTGGGGCCAACGTAACGGTGTGCAAACAATGAAAGCTGCGAGTGTGAAAACGCACCATCTGCGAAACTCAAGGTGACATAGAATGGGCGCCTTGACACTCGCTTCTAAATGTAGGTGTTAAATGATTTATTGTAGGCCTTCCCGCTGCTCAATTTGCATAGTCACTCGTACTGATGTTATTAACTTTACATGATATATCCCTTTTCAAATAACCTCGATTTAATGCCCGCTGCTTTGATGAAATGGAGTAATTTACATAATCAGTTGATGATATTGTTCATAATCTGTTTAGATTTCTTGCTTTCTGGTTTCTGAGAAAACCTATTCAATTATGATTGACCTATCCTCTATCAATTAACTTTCCCGGGACGACTTGGTGCCATTTACATTTTAGAAAACACCTTTCGGTTAGAGACCCCTTGGAAATTCTCAAAACCCCGTCAGATGGAAGGGCTTGGTACAGCCAGAACCCATTCCAACAATTGCGCATTACCATTGCTAAATTACGGCATGGAATAATGTCAGATATGTCTTTTTTTATGTCTAATGTTCCAGGTAAAATATTCTATGCAAAATACTCATTCGTTCCCTTATACTAATATAAGAAGACCCGAGGACGACCCCAAAGGGTCTTCTATATTTTGTCACCAACATAATGTTGAAAAAAAACATGAAAATGAGCGGTACTTAGTACAGCATTTCACTACGCACCACCCCTTGTACCATACCGCATGATTTGTTAGTTTGAAATAATTCTATTGTTTGTGCGAAGTTTCTTCTCGTGGATTTAAAGTGAGACTTTAAAACATGACATTAATCTAGGATAATTGCTAGATAGTCTTATGAATGACATACTTTGCGACATGTTGCTATCTCATGTTATAGTATGGGGGTGGGGCTGTTCCCTTATTGGCAAGTAGACTTTGGCATAATCCTCCGGGTTTACAGTTCCGAAGCTGCTAATCCAAACACGGTAATCCGATTCAAAGTCGAATAAATAAAAAAGCTGATTCTCAAAGTCTCGGAGAATGGAACATTTAGTTTTAGCATAAGATTTCTATATTAAAAAGGGCGACAAATAAAACAATGATTAATGTACCTACCTTCAACTATTCAATCAGATCTAGCGGAATAAGTTACATATTGATATTTTGTCCAAGAAGTACTGTATACATCCTGACACTCCCAACGTTAACCTCTGTCCGACGGCCGCCAAATAACCCACGTTAAAAGCTACACCCTTTGGCTATCCTCGAAGAGATCGATAGTTCAAACCATGGAGTCTCATGTTAGACTCCATGTTAAAACTGTCAATGTTTACAAAATCAACACTCCTTTGAACCTAAAGCTAAATGGTGATCTTGGATTGGCAACTTCCAGACACGTGTCCATGTATCAATGTGAGTGTTATGAACGTGCATTATGGTAACCTCGGTTTGCATTACTCACCAAACCAGGCACACACACCTCAATAGCAGACGTTATTGACTCTGATAGAGTAAACTATGGTTGCTGGTATATCCCGGTCTTTGTGATCAGGAACCCGTTAAGTCAATGGCCCAACACACTGTTGGAAATTACATAACTGTTCATTGGTACTGCTATCGAGAGACTGATTAATTAATAGTTGGTATGGAGACAATGCCACTTTGGTCCGTTCATTTTTTCCGTACTCTCCGTTTCCTTTGTATTGTGATATGCCAGATTGGTGAACGTTTTGCATCGCTGTAACACTTACTCTTGATCAGCAACTGAGAAGTGTATTCTCGTTCTATCAAAAGTTAATCGAGAATCAGAGTGTGAATCAAGCGTGCCAGCCAAGGCATATTACATCATTATTGGTGTTAGATGAAGTAGATTAGATTAGGTAATTCCCCACTTGTTATGTAATAGTTTGGTCTAGGTGGGTCAAATGTGCTAGTGTACATAACTAATTAGGGATGGATTCAGGAATGCTGAATGTGATTTTATGTTGTAGAAATTATGTAAAAATTTGTGAAATCACAATCATTACGTGCATGGATCCTAAATATTCCGGTTAACCAAATAAAAAAGGACTTTCCTTCTTAATTAGATACAGGGATTTATACAACCTGGGATACAATAAAATTGCTGCAGTTGTAGTTAATCAGACCTATTACACGAGTGTTGCCTTTCAACAAAATTACCCTAGCTTTGTCATCATATATACCTATGATGCTTACCAGGAAATTGGGTATGTTAGTGCAATTAAAAAACAACAACCTCGCCAAACGCATAGATAATCAATCGTTGTTCCATTAATTATAAACGCAATTGCTCATGGATTCCAGACCGATCCCTTCTTAAACCCCCTTGGTTTGCCGTATACATTAGAGATGAGGAATGCAGTTTAAGAAGAAGGGGGAGTGGACACGAGTTAGGATTTATTTTTGATAAATACTTGCTGTTATTGTGGTTTTCTAGTAATAGGCCTACTAGTTTTTGTTGTTGTTATTCTGGTATCACTGGTAATACTGGTATTCTCGTTTGGAATGTGGATGCTCCATAACGCACTACACAAGGAAAACATGACTTATTTTGATACATACCCCAGTCTGTCATCTGGTACTACATAATTTCCCCTTTGATACATGTGCAACCAATAAAATTATACCATTCACGAGTGCTAAGTCTCTGTGACATTGTCGCATCACATCCATATCATATAGGTGTTAAGCTATCATAAGATTATTTTATCACAAGTTACTATGACATGGCTATGATTTGGTCATATCAATTATTCCCAATGATATGCAGCTCATATATGAGATGTAAAGGGACCCTTACAATTTACAAAAGTACATATTTTATATTTCTAACGTAAGATTTTTTCACATTGAAGAGCATCCTATTGAACTGACGCAGAGGTTCATCAATAAGCTATTTACACTATGAGCAGAACAGGCATGTTCAAATAACTCTTACTGTAGTTGGTCAAATACCGTGCACATGCAGTGTTCACCTTGAAAGGATGCGTTTGTTTGTTTTCTTAGTTGGGTATTTGAGGACGACACTGTTTGTTTACCTGTTACTAGGATACAATCGAGATTCGATGACATTGCAGAGATTGGAGATGTCACAGCCAACGTGCATATTAGGACTATTGGAACAGCGTGTCCATATATATATATATATATATATATATATATATATATATATATATATATACATACATATAAATACATGAAATATCTTACATAATATTATAGGCTAGTTATGACCTTTTCCGCGAACCACTAGTTTTGATTTGATTTCTTTTTACTTAGAAACCATATTGCTGAACCTGGCTGCATGTAAGAACTATGCCAATTGCTTCATCAGTCAAGAGTAATACTTTTGACCAAATAAGAGAAAGCAACATATGTATCTATAATATCATAATGACAATAAATTATATATGCCATGAACAGGTGAAAATAGAACGTATAAACAGCATTTTATTCAGAAAGTAACAACTGTCATTGGTCTATATCTTTTTAATGCCAAGCATTTTCATTTTCTGCACTGTCAATAATTATTATGGGTCTCATGACTCCTATGACATCACTAGCCTTGTTTAGGCTTATCTCCTACAGATTTGCGCTTGTTGTGTGAGGCTGCATGGCTTTACACTTGCTAAAATAAATCAAATGCCCATAGACCTTTTTCAACAGAGTGGCGCCCTGCTAGTGGAATAGGCCTGAACAATCGATTGGGATATGGCTTTCAATGGGAATCATTGGGAACAGGGCTTCTATAGGAGGATGCACTGCGCAGGTTCGTGGGTGAGGTCTATAGATTGTGCGAAAACGCTGAGTCAAACCGTTAGTTAGACATTAATTAAGAGAATAGTGTAACATTTTTTTTCGTGAACTTTGATATCTATATTCTTCTCAATATTACAAAAAAAGACTGCTGACAGGCGAGTTATCAAAATCATTAGTTACAAATGAACACATTGCCTCTATAGATCTATCGACCGAACCCCCCTATCCTTTGGGGTGGGAATGGTCTGCTGATTCTGCGGCTGAATCCGTGACCAAATACGCGCCGACTGGTGGGACACATTAGCGCCTCTGGGAACAGGCTTCCCGACGTACATCGTAACACGTCCTACGTGAGGATTTCACGTTGGACTTTTGGTAGAGGGCCAGGATGATGGCAGAAGTTGGGGCGCACCTCTTCTCCCCATTCCTCTCTCTGCAGACCGACCCGCTGGGACAAGGGATTGTCTCGTTACATGACTAGAGAAAATAAAATCACATGAATAGGCATGCGTAGTGTGTATAGCTGCCTGGTATATCACATCGGATTATAGATTATGTTTTCGCACTATATTCTCTTTAGCTCCGTTTCGAATTTTTTGGTTAAGGTTATTACTTATGCAATAAACGTCAGGGTCATCGCTGGTTTTCAAAGTATCAGATGTGATTAAGAAAAGGATGGGCATTACATGATGTGTTCATACATAGACAGAAAAAAATCAATTTTGTTTTCATATTTTGCCTTAACTCTTTAATGGGTCAGTTATAGAACCATTATTATTCTTAGTATACAGCTGGTATACCAGCTGTATACATACAGTCATTGAAGTAAGAAAGGTTGAGTTGATTATCACCTGCTCATCCGATGAGCAGTGCATATTGAGGGTGGTGCGTATTGTGGGGCCATACGTACGGTTTGTCATTCTTTGTATTTTTTAACATGTTTTGAGTATTTATCGGGTGATAAAATAAAGAAGAATCTTAGGGGGCGTCCTCAGGTGGCCGTACGACCCATGCGGATTGTACAAACCTTGGGCTTTGCCCTCGGTACATGATGATCCCTTACGGCCACCCTCGGACGCACGCAATGGTTTTTCTTATTACGATGTGCTGATGATAAAAGTATTGTTCACCTTGGGCATAGATGGGGTGCAAATAGAAAATAAACTGCGTAAACCAATTACCAATAAAGTGGCTGTCTGGTGTGCTGAAAACAATTTGTGTGTGAATAAGGATAAATCTAAAGTCTGCAATTTCGGGTCAAGAAATATGCTAGATCAAGTTTGAACATCCGCTCAACTCCACTCAATAATGTTAAATGATATATCTATAATGGAGTTATCATAGATGAATAATTGTCTTACTTTCATTAACCATTTTAATGATATTTGTAGGAAATTCATTTAAGAAGATTTTTAAACTTATAAAACTTAAAAAATACCTGGCAGTACCCACCCGAATACTCCTGTATAATCAAAATGGCACTTCCCATCGTAGAATGCACTGATTTTGTACTGGTCATTTGTAAAACGAGTGACTTAAATAAAATTAATTACATTATAGATTACCAGGAGTAAATACCCGTTTACAAAGAGCTCCGAATTTTAAAATTGATAAACCAAATTTTGAAAAATGTAAAATGAATGTATTCTATAGAGGGTCTGTTATTTGGAATGAACAGCTGCCAGAAGACCGTAACATTGAAAACCTTGCTAAGTACAAATCAGTAATGGAGGGCAGACTCGTTAATCAAATGCAGAATCTATAGGTTTTTCTCTGTTGTCTTGCAAGAAATTAGTTATTTATTGGAGGTTTTATCAATAATTTATATTGTTTCTTTTATTGTAACTCATAAGGAGCACTAAGTGAAAAATCATAACTGTTTTCTGTGTAGTTTATAGAAATTTTATTGTGTAACTTATCTTTTATTAATAATTATTGGGAAACTGTATCTAATTAACAATGTTATTGACATCGATTTATGTCTTATCTCGATGTAGCTCAGGTAAAAATGGTAGACAAGTTTTGTTAGACTTAATTTTTGCCTGAATAAACAATTTAATAATAAAAAAAAAAACAGTGCATGCAAAACCAAACATTGAGAATATGTCTCGGGTATAGTTGACTTACATGCACTTTCACGGTTAGATCCCCTAAAAAGGCGATATACTGCACACTTAATGAACATTATTGTCAAAATGAAAGATATACATGAAATTACAGAGTAGAAGCAAGAGCAAAATTTGCTCTTGTTTCTACTCTGTTGTTTGGTATAATTTCATATATATCTTTCATTTTGACAATAATGTTCATTAAGTGTGCAGTATATCGCCTTTATTTTAATAAAGTCAGAAAATTTCCTGTTCATTCCCTTAATCTAATGATAATTATAGCCATAGTGCATACTTCATTGGGGCTGAGATTTGGGCTATGTTACCAATTGAATTTAGGCAAATCGACAATTATGTGGCCTTAAGGCAATGCATATTACAATGGGTTAAACTAGAAAGGAAATAACAATTATGTGAATTACATTTCCCCCACTAGACTCAGATGGGTGGTATTTGTCAACTTAATTTTGAATAATTGCTGCTAATATGAGCAGTGTTATTTTTGAACTTTGAATGTATTATGTATTTTGAATTAGAGAAGTTTATTCACTTATTCACTTATTATGTAAACAAAGAGAGCTATGAATGTCAATAAATGTGTTGAATTTGTTAAGTTGTGTCACCACCTACATGGAAGATCATGTCAATGAATGTGGTTAAATAAACAACAACAAAAATGATTCGTAAAATGTTCAGGATGACCTTCCCGGATCTGTTATGTGCAAATAACCATCCTGAAAAGAGAGAGATACATGTGCATCTACCATTAGACGCTAGATGGTGCTTCAACGTCACAGTTCACTGACAAGTGGTGCCCCCTGGCTTCTGGTAAACATTAAATCCAATCAATATTGTGTTTGGAGAAAAACGATAGGAAATAGAACTATATTAAGGCTATTTTATCGTTTTTTCCACGATAGATTAGATACAGAATCAGTGTATTTAATTATACTAAATGAAAGGTAATAATTCAATGCTATTTCAGGAGCTGTTACCTGTGCAGCAGAGCTTGGTTATTGTATATGAGGTGAATGGCGGACATATGATTAACGTTATTAAAATCAAATGTTTGTTATTATCTATAGGATGTGAATTGCCCTCATAGGCCAGGTCCGAGCATATATATATATAAAGGTCAAATTCACCCAAACAGAGACAAAATGTTTTACAGGCCTTCAAATACCTGCAGATAGTTTTCAGCTAATTAGTAAGTGAGTAATGGATGCTTTACACCGTTTCGACATCTAAGTGACTATATATATATATATATATATATATATATATATATATATATATATATATATATATATTAGTATAAATTCCAATGATAGGACTCAGCAAGTAACAGAAGAGGCCACCACCACTCAGTGCTCTCAGGGACCTCACTGACTGACTTATCCAATAGGTGGCTACTCTGCCTGGGTCACTTCCCAGCCAATCCTTGTTATATCAACACACACCTCAACATTGTCCTGGAATTTTAGTAATCATGTTTATGGCCATATTAATGGTGAATTCAGCTTATAGACAAATACACAGGGAAATGTTTAGAAAATGAACTAATATTGAGCATATTTCTATGTGTATTGAATATCTTGTTAATACCATCTTCAGAAAATAAAGTATCATATAGCCTAGATCTATGTAAATCGAAATATTTTACCTTATTGGGTATCAGTCATGTTGGACAACAAAATAATATTATACTGCCATAATTATGAATTTCCCAGAATATATTTGCTATCCGTGGGAGGAAGAAATTGTATGTGAGAACTCTGTATGTCCGCTCATGTTGGTTTTATTCCAGGCTTATGGGAGATATAATGTTTATTATATCGGTATAGCTCAGTGGTGGGACAACTATGTTATGATGTGTATCATTCCCTACTATTGGTATGACTTGGCACTTGGTTGCTACTTAGGGGATAGGATCCTGTCTGCATTCAGTATGCAGGGTTGGGCCAGTGAACAGACTATGGCACATGGTTGCCACCTAGTGGATGAGAAGCCTGTGAGAACTAACACCAGATGGCAGGGCCTATAGGATCCTGTCTGCATTCAGTATGCAGGTCTCACGGAACTAAATGTGGCGCCATCTGTAGTGTCATATACCTTTCTGTCCCGAGGTGAAGGGGATGCCAGTCTCTGAGTGGCTGATAATGGGATAAGATAAAATGATAATGCAGAATTAGAATTCACATGATACCCCCTACTATTTCTGAGTTATTTAATAAAAAAAGATCCATGATATGGGGTGTTTGGTAAATGTCAGTGGGGTTTTAAAATGGGCGCTGTGCTCCATGAATTTGGTCGCTGCAAAACTGCTAAAATGAGGGTAGGTCAACATCTGGGACTGTTGCGAAAAATTTTCACGGTCAACCTACCCTCAAATTTTGATATTTTGTCTCCCAAAGAGGTCTCAATAGGTTACTGAGTGACTTTAAGGTGTTGCAATGTTTGGGATATTTTTTTTTTCAAGATATGCTATATTAAACTATACAGGAAAACATTTGGTTCCGTGAGACCTGTAGTTTGTGCAGCCAAGGTGGCTAAAATGAATTTGGGCTTCCAAAATTGCCTTTTTTGGGGTTGGTTTATAGACAATTGCTGACCCTTGTTATGTTTTTTTCATATCATAATTTTTTTGTAGGTTTTAAGCAGAAATTTAGTTTTTGGGGTTAAAAATAGGGACTTTAGCGATAGGTGACATCTGTAAAATATCGAAATCCCTCAATTTCCCTATTTGGTCCTAAAATGTCAATCAGGGCATAATTCTCATCTCATTTGGCTGATTTCAAGTCATCTGAGTCCTGGGTATTGTGTCTTTGGGCTCGCTTGAGTTTGAAAATCGGTCAATTTTGGTGTAGCGCGACAAGCTGAAAATGGCTGAATGGAGCTGAAAGTTAAAAAAAATAGTTGCATTCACTTCAAAGTGTCTGTACAAGGTCTCTACATTAGCAGCAACTATAATATGTACATTAGAAAGCCCTCCTTGTAAGGCTCTCAACAAAAAAATCAGGGTAAATTGCAATTTCTGTCCATTTTCTGAGTTCGGTCGGCCAATTTTCCAAACTTTTGCCTGATCCACACGAAAACTGGACTAAGCATTCCCTCAATGATCCTTGTTCCTAGCTTAGGCGGGTCATAGCAACATGTATGCCAACTTTCATGTCTCTGCCTTTATTATTTCTATAAATCAGGGTCATCTGACTATGTTGATGCAGTGTCCGGAAAAGGCCTTGTTGAACGCTGGTCATTTCCTATAGACAGGGGCTCAGGGCAAATAGGATTTTTGGAGGAAAGACTGATGCTATGAAGGTAAAACTGCACAGTATTCTCAGAAATAGGTGTGGGAAGTGGAAATAGAGGTTTTTATAGGCTTATGAGGCAGTCATGTGCCCTTTGTAGGTCTCACGGAACTAAATGTGGCGCCATCTGTAGTGTCATATACCTTTCTGTCCCGAGGTGAAGGGGATGCCAGTCTCTGAGTGGCTGATAATGGGATAAGATAAAATGATAATGCAGAATTAGAATTCACATGATACCCCCTACTATTTCTGAGTTATTTAATAAAAAAAGATCCATGATATGGGGTGTTTGGTAAATGTCAGTGGGGTTTTAAAATGGGCGCTGTGCTCCATGAATTTGGTCGCTGCAAAACTGCTAAAATGAGGGTAGGTCAACATCTGGGACTGTTGCGAAAAATTTTCACGGTCAACCTACCCTCAAATTTTGATATTTTGTCTCCCAAAGAGGTCTCAATAGGTTACTGAGTGACTTTAAGGTGTTGCAATGTTTGGGATATTTTTTTTTTCAAGATATGCTATATTAAACTATACAGGAAAACATTTGGTTCCGTGAGACCTGTAGTTTGTGCAGCCAAGGTGGCTAAAATGAATTTGGGCTTCCAAAATTGCCTTTTTTGGGGTTGGTTTATAGACAATTGCTGACCCTTGTTATGTTTTTTTCATATCATAATTTTTTTGTAGGTTTTAAGCAGAAATTTAGTTTTTGGGGTTAAAAATAGGGACTTTAGCGATAGGTGACATCTGTAAAATATCGAAATCCCTCAATTTCCCTATTTGGTCCTAAAATGTCAATCAGGGCATAATTCTCATCTCATTTGGCTGATTTCAAGTCATCTGAGTCCTGGGTATTGTGTCTTTGGGCTCGCTTGAGTTTGAAAATCGGTCAATTTTGGTGTAGCGCGACAAGCTGAAAATGGCTGAATGGAGCTGAAAGTTAAAAAAAATAGTTGCATTCACTTCAAAGTGTCTGTACAAGGTCTCTACATTAGCAGCAACTATAATATGTACATTAGAAAGCCCTCCTTGTAAGGCTCTCAACAAAAAAATCAGGGTAAATTGCAATTTCTGTCCATTTTCTGAGTTCGGTCGGCCAATTTTCCAAACTTTTGCCTGATCCACACGAAAACTGGACTAAGCATTCCCTCAATGATCCTTGTTCCTAGCTTAGGCGGGTCATAGCAACATGTATGCCAACTTTCATGTCTCTGCCTTTATTATTTCTATAAATCAGGGTCATCTGACTATGTTGATGCAGTGTCCGGAAAAGGCCTTGTTGAACGCTGGTCATTTCCTATAGACAGGGGCTCAGGGCAAATAGGATTTTTGGAGGAAAGACTGATGCTATGAAGGTAAAACTGCACAGTATTCTCAGAAATAGGTGTGGGAAGTGGAAATAGAGGTTTTTATAGGCTTATGAGGCAGTCATGTGCCCTTTGTAGGTCTCACGGAACTAAATGTGGCGCCATCTGTAGTGTCATATACCTTTCTGTCCCGAGGTGAAGGGGATGCCAGTCTCTGAGTGGCTGATAATGGGATAAGATAAAATGATAATGCAGAATTAGAATTCACATGATACCCCCTACTATTTCTGAGTTATTTAATAAAAAAAGATCCATGATATGGGGTGTTTGGTAAATGTCAGTGGGGTTTTAAAATGGGCGCTGTGCTCCATGAATTTGGTCGCTGCAAAACTGCTAAAATGAGGGTAGGTCAACATCTGGGACTGTTGCGAAAAATTTTCACGGTCAACCTACCCTCAAATTTTGATATTTTGTCTCCCAAAGAGGTCTCAATAGGTTACTGAGTGACTTTAAGGTGTTGCAATGTTTGGGATATTTTTTTTTTCAAGATATGCTATATTAAACTATACAGGAAAACATTTGGTTCCGTGAGACCTGTAGTTTGTGCAGCCAAGGTGGCTAAAATGAATTTGGGCTTCCAAAATTGCCTTTTTTGGGGTTGGTTTATAGACAATTGCTGACTCTTGTTATGTTTTTTTCATATCATAATTTTTTTGTAGGTTTTAAGCAGAAATTTAGTTTTTGGGGTTAAAAATAGGGACTTTAGCGATAGGTGACATCTGTAAAATATCGAAATCCCTCAATTTCCCTATTTGGTCCTAAAATGTCAATCAGGGCATAATTCTCATCTCATTTGGCTGATTTCAAGTCATCTGAGTCCTGGGTATTGTGTCTTTGGGCTCGCTTGAGTTTGAAAATCGGTCAATTTTGGTGTAGCGCGACAAGCTGAAAATGGCTGAATGGAGCTGAAAGTTAAAAAAAATAGTTGCATTCACTTCAAAGTGTCTGTACAAGGTCTCTACATTAGCAGCAACTATAATATGTACATTAGAAAGCCCTCCTTGTAAGGCTCTCAACAAAAAAATCAGGGTAAATTGCAATTTCTGTCCATTTTCTGAGTTCGGTCGGCCAATTTTCCAAACTTTTGCCTGATCCACACGAAAACTGGACTAAGCATTCCCTCAATGATCCTTGTTCCTAGCTTAGGCGGGTCATAGCAACATGTATGCCAACTTTCATGTCTCTGCCTTTATTATTTCTATAAATCAGGGTCATCTGACTATGTTGATGCAGTGTCCGGAAAAGGCCTTGTTGAACGCTGGTCATTTCCTATAGACAGGGGCTCAGGGCAAATAGGATTTTTGGAGGAAAGACTGATGCTATGAAGGTAAAACTGCACAGTATTCTCAGAAATAGGTGTGGGAAGTGGAAATAGAGGTTTTTATAGGCTTATGAGGCAGTCATGTGCCCTTTGTAGGTCTCACGGAACTAAATGTGGCGCCATCTGTAGTGTCATATACCTTTCTGTCCCGAGGTGAAGGGGATGCCAGTCTCTGAGTGGCTGATAATGGGATAAGATAAAATGATAATGCAGAATTAGAATTCACATGATACCCCCTACTATTTCTGAGTTATTTAATAAAAAAAGATCCATGATATGGGGTGTTTGGTAAATGTCAGTGGGGTTTTAAAATGGGCGCTGTGCTCCATGAATTTGGTCGCTGCAAAACTGCTAAAATGAGGGTAGGTCAACATCTGGGACTGTTGCGAAAAATTTTCACGGTCAACCTACCCTCAAATTTTGATATTTTGTCTCCCAAAGAGGTCTCAATAGGTTACTGAGTGACTTTAAGGTGTTGCAATGTTTGGGATATTTTTTTTTTCAAGATATGCTATATTAAACTATACAGGAAAACATTTGGTTCCGTGAGACCTGTAGTTTGTGCAGCCAAGGTGGCTAAAATGAATTTGGGCTTCCAAAATTGCCTTTTTTGGGGTTGGTTTATAGACAATTGCTGACCCTTGTTATGTTTTTTTCATATCATAATTTTTTTGTAGGTTTTAAGCAGAAATTTAGTTTTTGGGGTTAAAAATAGGGACTTTAGCGATAGGTGACATCTGTAAAATATCGAAATCCCTCAATTTCCCTATTTGGTCCTAAAATGTCAATCAGGGCATAATTCTCATCTCATTTGGCTGATTTCAAGTCATCTGAGTCCTGGGTATTGTGTCTTTGGGCTCGCTTGAGTTTGAAAATCGGTCAATTTTGGTGTAGCGCGACAAGCTGAAAATGGCTGAATGGAGCTGAAAGTTAAAAAAAATAGTTGCATTCACTTCAAAGTGTCTGTACAAGGTCTCTACATTAGCAGCAACTATAATATGTACATTAGAAAGCCCTCCTTGTAAGGCTCTCAACAAAAAAATCAGGGTAAATTGCAATTTCTGTCCATTTTCTGAGTTCGGTCGGCCAATTTTCCAAACTTTTGCCTGATCCACACGAAAACTGGACTAAGCATTCCCTCAATGATCCTTGTTCCTAGCTTAGGCGGGTCATAGCAACATGTATGCCAACTTTCATGTCTCTGCCTTTATTATTTCTATAAATCAGGGTCATCTGACTATGTTGATGCAGTGTCCGGAAAAGGCCTTGTTGAACGCTGGTCATTTCCTATAGACAGGGGCTCAGGGCAAATAGGATTTTTGGAGGAAAGACTGATGCTATGAAGGTAAAACTGCACAGTATTCTCAGAAATAGGTGTGGGAAGTGGAAATAGAGGTTTTTATAGGCTTATGAGGCAGTCATGTGCCCTTTGTAGGTCTCACGGAACTAAATGTGGCGCCATCTGTAGTGTCATATACCTTTCTGTCCCGAGGTGAAGGGGATGCCAGTCTCTGAGTGGCTGATAATGGGATAAGATAAAATGATAATGCAGAATTAGAATTCACATGATACCCCCTACTATTTCTGAGTTATTTAATAAAAAAAGATCCATGATATGGGGTGTTTGGTAAATGTCAGTGGGGTTTTAAAATGGGCGCTGTGCTCCATGAATTTGGTCGCTGCAAAACTGCTAAAATGAGGGTAGGTCAACATCTGGGACTGTTGCGAAAAATTTTCACGGTCAACCTACCCTCAAATTTTGATATTTTGTCTCCCAAAGAGGTCTCAATAGGTTACTGAGTGACTTTAAGGTGTTGCAATGTTTGGGATATTTTTTTTTTCAAGATATGCTATATTAAACTATACAGGAAAACATTTGGTTCCGTGAGACCTGTAGTTTGTGCAGCCAAGGTGGCTAAAATGAATTTGGGCTTCCAAAATTGCCTTTTTTGGGGTTGGTTTATAGACAATTGCTGACCCTTGTTATGTTTTTTTCATATCATAATTTTTTTGTAGGTTTTAAGCAGAAATTTAGTTTTTGGGGTTAAAAATAGGGACTTTAGCGATAGGTGACATCTGTAAAATATCGAAATCCCTCAATTTCCCTATTTGGTCCTAAAATGTCAATCAGGGCATAATTCTCATCTCATTTGGCTGATTTCAAGTCATCTGAGTCCTGGGTATTGTGTCTTTGGGCTCGCTTGAGTTTGAAAATCGGTCAATTTTGGTGTAGCGCGACAAGCTGAAAATGGCTGAATGGAGCTGAAAGTTAAAAAAAATAGTTGCATTCACTTCAAAGTGTCTGTACAAGGTCTCTACATTAGCAGCAACTATAATATGTACATTAGAAAGCCCTCCTTGTAAGGCTCTCAACAAAAAAATCAGGGTAAATTGCAATTTCTGTCCATTTTCTGAGTTCGGTCGGCCAATTTTCCAAACTTTTGCCTGATCCACACGAAAACTGGACTAAGCATTCCCTCAATGATCCTTGTTCCTAGCTTAGGCGGGTCATAGCAACATGTATGCCAACTTTCATGTCTCTGCCTTTATTATTTCTATAAATCAGGGTCATCTGACTATGTTGATGCAGTGTCCGGAAAAGGCCTTGTTGAACGCTGGTCATTTCCTATAGACAGGGGCTCAGGGCAAATAGGATTTTTGGAGGAAAGACTGATGCTATGAAGGTAAAACTGCACAGTATTCTCAGAAATAGGTGTGGGAAGTGGAAATAGAGGTTTTTATAGGCTTATGAGGCAGTCATGTGCCCTTTGTAGGTCTCACGGAACTAAATGTGGCGCCATCTGTAGTGTCATATACCTTTCTGTCCCGAGGTGAAGGGGATGCCAGTCTCTGAGTGGCTGATAATGGGATAAGATAAAATGATAATGCAGAATTAGAATTCACATGATACCCCCTACTATTTCTGAGTTATTTAATAAAAAAAGATCCATGATATGGGGTGTTTGGTAAATGTCAGTGGGGTTTTAAAATGGGCGCTGTGCTCCATGAATTTGGTCGCTGCAAAACTGCTAAAATGAGGGTAGGTCAACATCTGGGACTGTTGCGAAAAATTTTCACGGTCAACCTACCCTCAAATTTTGATATTTTGTCTCCCAAAGAGGTCTCAATAGGTTACTGAGTGACTTTAAGGTGTTGCAATGTTTGGGATATTTTTTTTTTCAAGATATGCTATATTAAACTATACAGGAAAACATTTGGTTCCGTGAGACCTGCAGGGTTGGGCCAGTGAACAGACTATGGCACATGGTTGCCACCTAGTGGATGAGAAGCCTGTGAGAACTAACACCAGATGGCAGGGCCTACACTTTGTTTATATATTGCCCTGAGGGCATGTGACTGGCCTCACTCCCCACTACAACACTGAAGGTAACACACACACAGACTGGCTGCACATACAGGAGATATGTATGTAAGGTTGACTTTTTTCTTTTTTTTTTTTCTTTGGGGCGTGTTCGGCTCCAATAAAGTATGCATATAACCGCCCTTTGTGTGTTCCCTGAGTTGTCCATATTCACCATTCGGTAGCTATACGGTTTACCATATATATTATGGAGATGTGACGTCATATTTGTGAGTAAATTCGTCCTCTCAAGAGCGTCCCGCAAGACATTAGTCCAGTTGGGGTAATCACAATAGGCTCTTTTGAATACTCTAGCATTATTTCACTAGAAATAATACAATTCCAATTGAACAAACATGTAGCGATATACACAGGTTTGAATATTTCAATACTATTCAAAATCATACAAATATGCAAATAGTGGGAAATTAAATGGTTTTTAAAAAGTCAAAACTTTGGATCCATTTATAATAATCACAAATCGTTTTTTGGGGGTTACAAAAATAGATTATTTCTTAACCAATTCAACCCTCTATTCCTGAGAATGATAGAGAAAAATGTGTGTGGACTACAGAAGAAATGCTTTCTAAAGCTGCAAACCATTTGAAAGTATTCCTTTTAGAAGCTTAGATATGGCCGTTTGAACTTCCCTACTTCTTGTACAATAGAAACCCTCCGGTTCTGATATGGCTTTATTTCCATGTTATGGTAACTTTAACTTGACCTTGTTTATTTAGAATAAAACATATTTCTTATACAGAGAAATGTTTAAAATACAATAACTTTTGATTGACTTGGTCTTTTATCTAACTGTTTGAAATATAAGGTAGAAAAAGATATTTCCTACAGTACCAATGAAAATTGTTCTATTGACTCTGAATGTTATTTTTTCTGTAACCATGGCAACCTAACAACCTTACTATATGAAGAATTTCTGTGAAAAAAACGTTATATTGTAAATTTCCCATAATGCATCATTTACAATATTTGATATTTCTGTGAAAATCATTGAATTCTCAGGAAATTTCTATCTAAGTCAAACTTTTCCACAAAATTACACAAAAAAAATGTTTTTTCCACAATAATTCATAAATTAATGCTTTCAAGAGGCTGATTTCCCAGAATAGGCAGATCTGCCCTATATTGACCATAACAGCCTTTACAGGAACATATTTTCCAAAATATCTAATCATCATAGAATAATGATACAAAAAGTGTGAGGTTCCTTGAAACTTTGGGAATATTTTGATATTTACCTCATGAGTGTAGGTGAAATAACCATTTTATAATCAGAATAAAACCCCAAAAGAGGTGCCATTTTATGGGTATCACTCATGTGGTGGCCAAAAATGGCCTTATGGGGTGGAAGGGGTTAAAGTGTTCTTCAAAGCAACTAGAAAGCAAAAGACAATTTAATCAATGTTGGTTGCAGTAGAAACCCATGAATTAAACATAGTGCTGCGATTGACCTACAAAGACAGATTTTCCTCATTGGCACAATGCAAACATTTGGATTGTTATTATCGAAATTGCATGAAAATAAATTCTAGCAGAAGAAATTTTGAGTTTTAGGCAAGTTTTGGAATAATTTTCATATTTTAGGTAATATCTCAGTAAAATGAACCATAGAATGACATGTTCAGCAGCGAAAGGTTTATGGCAGAGATAGTGGACACTCCATCAATATTCCCAAGGGCCTAACTTTGCCTGTACCTTTACTTTTGCCTTACTAGGTTCACTAGTTAAACACGAGTTAAATTCATGAAATACTCATGTTGTGTAAATCCCTGTGTAATATTAGTGTTTTGGTTGTATCTGCAATCAATTTTCCCACAGTAAAATATAAAAAGTGATTGGTACTCAAGAATACTCGAATAATATTATGTCAAACAACACGTGATAGGTGAAACCCCACTAAGCCCCACGAGACCCTAAAATATCTCAAGGTCCCTGATTCCTGTTCACCCTTTTCCGAAGTCAGACCAAACAACGGTCTAGGAGTTAACAGTATAGATCTATAATCCTCCCTTTTTCCCCCCTTTATTCCTAGATTAACTATACAGTCAATGAACACATAGTTGAGGTATCTAGCTTTTATTTGATGTATGGTAACCTTATACTAGATATAGTTATGTGGTAAAAATATTTTTATCGGTAATTGAGTGACCAGATTTTGATTAGTCACTCAATCTCTGCCGAATTAGGGTTTTCGTTTGTGGTCACCATGTAGTAATCATAAAGTCATGGCTACAAGATGACTGTTGACTATTATTCTCTGAAATAAAATTTGGCCAACATCTTTGTTTGATCATCAAAATCGCTAGCAGAACGATATGGGAGATGTGACGGTATTTGGACAACCTAAATCAGATTTCAACTGTGCCGTTGTTATAGCCATTTACAGAATCCAAATCTATCAAAAAGAAAAGCAGTTATTCCTGTCAGCTGTTTAACATAACTCTCCTATCTACGGGCAGAGAAGAGGAGAAAAATTGGGGTTTTCAAGTTTCACTTTCAGTACCAATTCCGTCCCTATTCCAAAGGTTGTAATGGGGGAGCGGGGAGACTAAAGGCTATATTCCACTATACGATATTTGCTTGTGGCACCATGAAAGGATGCAAGCAAACTGCAGCAAACTTTCTTGTGGTGGGCCGCTGCAAGGTGGAATATAGGTACCTGCGGCCCCTGCTTGTGGCCCCTGCTTGCAGCCCCTGCTTGTGGCCCCTGCCAATTTATATAGGTTTTTTATGGATTGCTTGTGGTCGGAGATACCAACATGTTGGTATCAAAACCACAAATTGCTTGTGGTGGCTTATCAAAGTGACCACAAATGCTACCTACTGCAAAGTGGAATATAGCCTTAAATAATTGTATATCCAATCATTAAACAAACATTGCTGCCCAGGGATAGGGGGATTAGGATGGGTGGCATCCTAAAGTAAGAATTAGCAGTGGTCCAGTCGAGAACGTTGCCAATCTTAACTAGATTTGTATATTCTACAACTTAAGAACACAGTGGGTAGTAATCTATAACTTGTAATTCAGATTACACTAAACTACATGTACTTTTTGACACTTGTCAACAGAACCAGTACTTATGAAACTATTTCAGAATCTCCCTCCTCTGTCCCTGACTGGAGACATCGGGAGGATCGGTTTGAAAGTTTTCGTCTCTAGACCAAAACTTTACCGGCCTGTTCAAACAAAATTATTACCTTCCCTGGTGAAGAGGTCACAACAATGTTCTGTTTAATTGAGGTCTGGACCTAACCTTATCAGAACGTCACAATGACATTCGGTTTCAAAATGGCCTAGATATTGCCTCCTCAGAACGTTGTGATAACAATCTGTTTTGGGTAGGTCACAACGTCTCAGAGAAGTAATATTTGTATCAATTACATGGCATTTTAGAAAGTAACAGATGAACTGATAGTATAGTTTCATAACGTGACCGGAATGTAGCACCTTGGCTGGGTAATTTAGGAGATTTAAATCCTACGCCTCTTCACCTTAAGGTATGATTATTAGGATGTCAATATGGCAGTGGCCCATTTGGCCCGTATAGGTTTAGTCATATGTGTAAGTGTGTGTGGATAGGAGAAGGTGACAACATTAATAACTGCAAAAATATGGGCCTAGGTCTCACTCTTTTCCTATATTACAGAATTGTATAATTGTCATTACACCCAGGGCATGGTGAAAGTGACCATTATTTTCTTTCATTCAAAATAATTTTTAGATTTTGATTTTTGTATCAGAGATTTCCAATATAATAGGAAATAACCTTAAGGGGTTCTCAGTATTTCATAGTGTAACCACTGACTACCAGATAGCAGCACCCATGCCAGCATTGGTATGGCGAAGAGAAATCGATTAGGTATTCAGGTGGCGCCCCATGGTGGTTAAACACAAACACAAAAGGGCTTAGGCTGCAGTAGACCGCTACCTCAGCAGCAGATTCGGGGGAGGGGGACAAATATTTTTTTTCTTTTAATGTAAAATGTTCAGATTCCGAGGGCCATTGTTTACAGTAGTCCCCCCCCTCCGTTTTGACGATCTATGGATGCACCCCTGTTCCTAAAGCCCCAGCTCCACTCGATTGCCGTAGGTCTTGGAGGCGACCATTGAGTCCTACCCCTTCAACAACTCGAAATGTGGAACCCGACTGTTCTGTTGTAGGCGGAGATTGGGCAGTGTAGCCGGGGCTGAAAACAATTACTATTGATAGTATTCCACCATTGAAGATTTGCCATTTGGGACTTCCAGTAATTCTTTGTATATGTCTCTTGAATTTTAGACCAACATAACATATACATTCCCTAGTTTCTGTGACGTACGTTTTGGGTGCCAAATATCTCACAGAAAAACTAAAGGCCGTATTATACTTTGCGTTGGATGGTTCGCGTTTGGGCCGTTTCAAACGCGTTCTTGCCGACGTGAATTGTAAACGCGAATCTGAATGCCCAACGCGAAGTGTAATATAGAAAAAAAGTTTCTGCATCTATTCGCTTTGGGTAACGCGACCCAACGCGACCCCAAACGCGACCCCAAACGCGACCCCAAACGCGAAGTATAATATATTTTGCGTTAGGTCTAACGCGAAGTGTAATATGACCTGAACGCGAAGCGTTTGCGTTGGGAAAAACCAACAAACGCGGACACGGACCCGGCGCGAAGTATAATTAGGGCTTTAGGTCCACACACATATATTATGTGCGGAAGGCATCATTCAAGTTCCAATAATGTCAGATTGGCCGTCCATCCTCATCTTCTCCCAGCTAAGTCACAAACACTTTGCAAAGTAGGGTATTTTTGGTTTATTTCATCAATTCAAAAGAAATATGAATCTGCATATATACATTGTATATAATGATTGATTTGTGTACATTGTCAAGAACACCATTCAAGAATGTATCTTTTACAGAAGCCAACAAATCATTGGTCTTTATTAATGTTGCAGGAAGCTTAACACCATCATAAAAGAAAAGTCCTACAAAGCGGGCCCCTTTTACATCATTGCAATTCATAATCTATCAAAACTCTCTTTTCATGCCAACCCCCATTTAATAGTTCCATATGTCGCCCTGACGATGGGAAGGCAGACACCTCGCCAAGCTAATCAAGAGAAAAGATCGACCCCGACCCGGGCCCCCGACCTCAGGTGGTGTTCATTTCAGCTGTCGGCTGGAGGTGACAATATGGAGAAAGGCACTTGATCAGTTGTGACAGATAGCAGTGGATTAAAGCCGACTTTAATCACCATATGACACCCTCTACGATTTCACGGTCACTTGGCCACTGAGTCATGGATGGGTGGGCAACAAAAACAAAGAAGGTTCTATACATGTGAAATAAAATTCTTTGATGTGGGGCCTATTCTAGTTTTGATTCATTCCTGTGTATGAATGATGATGATTATTGCGTCTACGCCGTTTTGACAGAGGTGCTAAGATTGATCATGTACCTAATTCAGTAAGATTATTTACATAGGCTAAAATAAGATGGTACAATAGATTTTAAGTAAATGCCAGAATTTTTGAACCCTAAATGTGTAACCAGTCTAAATACTCAAGTATGTGTATCTCCTATTTTCTCTATCATGTTGCCAGCTCTATTTATTCGGAAAACACTAGCTTGCGTCTGGGAGGTCCCCATGCCCTAAGGGCCTTGAGGGGTAGGGCCATGCGTTGGTGTGAAATTCACACCAGTCTGGGTGAGAAAACTGATATGACAGAAGTGATATGACAGGTCGGGATGGATGATAATGTGATTGGTGGATGACGCCGGGTAAAGTGGATCCCGGTCAGGGCCTGTTTACACTGGGCCCATAAATAACACTGGGGGACTCGGGTCAGGGAGGATGGGGCGCGGATGTATAGGTTGCAAATTTGGTGCTGATATGGGGCTGACGATAGGTTTGAGGTTTGAGGGTGGTAAATTATGAAATAATATTTCCATATTTAAAACCATGATTGTATGTTCATAATAAAATATACATGTATCAATGTTGTCTAGATACTGGAACAGCAAGAGAAAAACAGGCCTTCATTGATGACCGGGCTGGGGGCTGATTGTGGGGGATCAGTCTGGAGGGATCCTATCAACTTTTATGTGACCTTTGGGAGGCTGTGATGTTGATGGGGCTTTCATATGGTCGAATCTAAAGAAGAACTACATGTAATGCGTTTTTGATGCCACAATTCCACAGTTAAATTACAATTTGCATTCATTCTTATGGACATGTACTTGTGCTGAAAATGATATTAAAACTCAATAGAAATGTGTCTCCAGTCTCTTTTCCTAGCTTACTAGAATGCAAACAGGGCCGTGTATGTAACTTAGGAAATGCTGGTACAAGAGGGAAAAATAAAACAAACCAAAACCAAAAATTGGGAAAAAAGGAGTAGGGAGTAGGTTCCAATTGGACATCTACCTTCAGTGTATGTTTTCCAGAGAATTTATGAGAAGTGACCTTCACGCCAATACACGTCTGCCGTATATGTCCCTCTTATGAGTTCCGGTTTATAATAAATGTCCGTGGACGATATTGGGGCAGGGGGCAAGTCGGAGGCACTGCACATATAGGCTAGGGCGGTACCCAGGGCGTAAGCTATAGAGGCGGGTCAGGTGCTAAAAGCTTTCATAGATCATCGGCCGCTAATAAGTTATCACAATCTAGTTTAGGCGGAGACCCTGTCGGCCTAATGGAGATGAATATTGGGCGGGTCCCAGGCCGACAGGAGGCGATCCGATTAGTGGTCACTCGGATCGCCGCTTAACCACTTTACTGGACAGGTCACTTGGGGCTGGGGGTGGGCAGGGGGCGGGTAGGTGTATAGGAGGGTGCTTGGTCAGCGATATGACACATGGACCTCTAAACATGGCCATATGAGCCTATTCCTCCTTTGTCTTATTGGAAATTTGAAAGAATCCATATCTAATTTCATTATTTAATTTTCTATAGAGTCCCCCCCCCCCCCCACCTCCGCCCCCATTTTGTTGGACCTCAATCTACAATAACAGGGGAACAACACGTATGCACAAAAATACCTATACCCCCCCCCCCCCACACACACACATACTCTTTCGGAAATCCCGTGTCCCTCACTGCGTCTAACTCCTTTTACATGTTCCCATGCAGGGTTAACTCCCATAGAGGCAACCCTCTAAACGCTGATCTCTCATCTGAGCAAAATATGGTAGCATATATACTGCACCGGGACAACACGGTCGAAAGCTCAATAAGCTTAACATTAAGTGCCTCGTAGAATATCCTTATAAAAAATATCTGATAGAATAAATGTCTTCAAAATCGAGATAATAACTTGCAATTACAATCCAATCCTTTTTGAAAAAAAACATCATGGAAATTCGAAATGATTGTCCTAAAATGACTCATCCTAATCTTCTACACAATGAGCTCAAGCTTAACCTATCAGATATATGCCTTCAATGGTTAATTGTAATAGTAGTACGAACTCAAGAATGATGTGCAAAGCTTGACGCACGCAGGTTAAAAAGTTGTAAGTAGTATATGGCTCGGGCGGTTTGCACCGGGCGCCGCGGCACCAGGGAGCCGGGCGGGCGGCGGGCGGGGCGCGGGGCGGGGGAACACTGGGCCGGGCGGCGGGAGGTGGGCACGGAATGGCAGCCAACCACCAGTAGAGCCGGCCAACGTCAAGACAGCAGTGATGTCAGATAGGATACCAGTCTGCGTTTGGCGTATTGGCATGATATCCGGAGGTCTCATAGCATCGATGTTTTTTTCCACTAAGGGTTGAAATAAGAATAAGATCCAATAAGGTAGAGGCCTAGGGGAGAATTGTATAAGCTTATTCTCATCATGTTCTTTAACATGTTATGCTCGACATAATTTCTTACAGTATTCACTGTACTAATAGCAATAGCACTACTTACAATGTTGTCTCTATTGGAGTAACTTGAACCTAGAAGCAATATCAGACTGTTTCCCCGCACTCTGCATCCCCCGATGAGCCCCCACAGCCCTCATACATAACACGGTATTCAGCCTAGTCTCAGGTGTCGAGTCCCTATCTAACGGTCATAAATCCTCCCCCTCTGCCATGGAGCCGAGTTGTATAACAGATTAAATATACTCCCGGCTACCTACCGCCAGACACTATAGGGCAACATCTGCGCACCCTCCACGCACCTCAACCAACACATACACAAACCTTGTCCCAACGGTGCATGTTTTAAGCATATGTATATGATCATTCCCATGTGAACATTTTCTGAGGGGAAAATGGAGAGGGAACGAGGGTGATGGTGAACAACAAAGTAGGGACTTTTCGACATAGCCCCATACAGACCCTGTACGTGTTCCCCTTGGGTGCTTCTCGCCAACCCACCCTCACCCACCCCCAGCCTTCTACCAGCCCCTCTCGGCCAGCCACCACCAGCCACCACCCAGCCCCCTCCCACCTCTCCTCCTGCTGCTTAGCTGAGATGAATTCGATGTAGGGGGCGCTCAGATCCCTCTTGGACTCGTTGCGCATGTGCAGTTTTGACGAGGTGAAGGTCGCATCCGTCATCCAGGCTAAATATGGCTAAGGATGCTCCTGGGTTCTCTGATAACAATGGTCTTTCCTGTACACCTAGAACGATGCTCAAGGGCAATACGAGACGTTCATAGTGCAATCTTTTTGCACTACACGTATACATGATATTTCTAAATCTACAAGGGCATACATATGGTAATTGTGATATATCTAAACGCAAACACATTTAATGCATCTGACAATAATTATAATGAACTTGCAATGCCTCGTTATTGGATTATCTATTGCCGTGCGACGCGAAATTCTTTCATGTAGAATAAGGAAGATAAACACGCATAATGTTTATGAATTTGCATGCACTTGTTATTGTATTTAAGTCAGATCACTCTATAACATTGTTTACTATTTGCACCATGACAATTTGATGTAATCCAAACGTGGATATAGACACTGTCTCACCATGGTCAAATAACTTGTCATTATAAAAACGGCATTTATGACCACATGCGGTTATTTCAAGTTAATTCAGGATTTATTCTATATTTATAATCAATTTGGCACTTATGCTGCTAATTCATTTTGGGAGATGGGAAACTATCTGAGAAACGTTTATATAATAAACATTTTCTTTATATATATTTCTTATACTCATTTCTTTCGTTTTTCAACTCTGGGCTAAACACACCAACTGTATGATGACGCGACAGACCGACGGCATATACATGTATATATGTAGGCCTACATTATTTGGATCCCGATTCAGAAAAGGTCGAGCTTGGTGAGTATGATTATGGTTCACGGTAGATCAATTTCACCTAAGAGTATAGACAAAAGTTGATTTGACTTTCACCGTAATAATTATATAATTATACCGAGGCACATGAGTTATACGACACTTTATTGATTACTCTCCAGAAACTTAGAAAGTGTCCTTTTTAATTATATAATGCAGCTGTGGACCTTTATTTCTAAAAGCATTGTTTATGTAATATATAAACAAGCAACACCACATCCCAGACCATATTACGGTCCGGGATGTGGTGCTGCTTCGACTTTTAACAGCACAGTTGACCTCGCCATCGTCGTCAGCGGGAGGGGCTGGGGTCGGCGCGAGGCGAGAGGGGCCGAAAGGTGGTAAACGAACGCCGGGCGCCCGGGGGCGACGCCAGAAGAGGCGCCGGGGCGGCGGGCGGGCCCCCATCCATCGAGCCCCCCGCCCCTTGTCACGGCCACAGCCTCCAATATCAATAAACGCTTTGATGTGCGCCGCTAATTGATTTAGCCGTTTAAAACAGCGCCTCTGATTGGCCGAGGACGCGCAGGACTGACAGGCCTGATTCAATTAACCACCAATGGGGGCGCTCGGCGCAGGCACTGGGTAATCGACACGTCGGGTGGGAGGGGGTGTGCTGGGTGGGAGGAAGGATGGGTTGGGCAGAGCTGGAAATAGTGAGTGTGGTGATATCATCTGGTTACCCAGAGGCAGCTTCCATTTCACGTCAGTCCGTCTCCCAGACCTGCTTTCCCGCCTCCAAGTTGGATTTGCAGAGAGATTTTAACATTTAACAATCCCACCACAACCAGTACATCCTGCCACCGTGTGGCAGAACCGCGAACTAATACTTATACTGTATTTTACTTAACTTAAAAAAATAATCTTTACCCATAACTCCCTCTCTCTTTTTCCATATCCCAGTCTCTACTCACCCAATGTGTGTAAACATACATTATATATCTCACTTCGGTACTGTGGGAAGCCAGTGTTGTTTACGTGAGATAGGAGGAGGAGGTGGAGAAGGAGGTGGTAGCGCCACTGGAGTGAGACCCGGTCGCGCCCACCAGTAGTGCTCTCCCGGCCGTTAGCCTACTGCTAAGTGGCCCACTCCGGTGTGAAGCCTCTCCACTTAGCGCCCGGATCATTATTAACCCAAGTAGTAGCTCTCACTGCCTTCCACCACGCGCCCAACTAGGTCGGCCCTGGCCTGGCTGTCTCTAGTAGGACAGGACTGCACTGATACAGGAAGAAGAGACTCTGAGAGGTACCTAAAGGGTAGGGACTCGTGAGGTGGTCACCGCATGGACGACCGCCATGTCCACATGAACAGTGCATTCATATAGCACGCAGCCGCCGACGAGGAGCCATTGAACTCAGAGGGCTGGCGGAAAACTAACTCCTCCTGGTGGCTAAGTATATGAATAAGTACGCATTTCACAGCCTCCTCCAGAGGGTGAGCTCCAAGAGGTGGAGGCAGGAACTGGAGGACGTACGACCGTCAGCTGCAGCAGCAAGAGGGAGGTTGAGTGGCCGAGTGGGGAGGTGAAGCCAAGAGACCCCCACCCACCCCCACCCCCTTCTACACCCCCACCCCACCACTCGATACACCACATCACTCCTCTCCGCCCCGCACACAACACACAGACCGCGTGGACAGCGCTAACCTCACTCCTCCAGTGGGCACTTACTTACTTCTACTGTCTACTCACAAACATACACACCCATTGGAGAACCCAACCTACATTGGAGGACATAGACCTGCCCTGGAGGACGAGTCTTACCCTGTCACCACTCGTATACCTCAGCGCCTCTCCAGGGTTGGTAGATTCACACGGCCGACCAGGTGTACGTGTTGTATATACCTGCACCCACAGGAGGAGTTGTTGTCACCTGGAGGGGCTTACCTGGAGAAGAGTTCATCTCAGGCTTTCATCTCCGCCGCCTTGTTATGTTTTGATGGACACAATACCGTAGTGATATACCGACGCTTGACTTCGCGTCTGTCATATGCATTGGATTTAAGATTTGCACATCTGTTAGTTTGGTATGCTATTCCAATTATCTTAGGAAACAGGGCAAGTGACTTTGAAGACAAATAATAGTCAGAATTTGTGCGTTTGGATATTTATTTAGGTTCTAATTCGGACTTTGCCTAAAGACAAAGCTCTCTACCTATGCGGGCGGTGATGTTGCTGTCGCTGGCGGAGTAAGTAAGGAGAGGTGAACCGGATACAGGGGAAATAACTTATAGTTGTTAGCCGACGGCTTCGTCCATGTTGCTGGGAGTTCAGGTGCCGGGCTTTCCGGTGGGCTTTGGTGGAATGATCAACATGTCGATGGTGGAATCCATGGGTCAGCTGCACCACGCGGGGCCGCACCCCCACCACCCGACGTCGGTGGTCGGGGCGCCCGCACCTCACCTGCCTCACCACCCCCACCATCCACACCACCACCACCACCCCAGACTGCACGCCGCGCGCGCCTCGCCCGCCGCCGACGACGCGCGTTCGCCCGGCCACAGTCCGACGGCCCTGCAGCACCGGCCCCGGTCGCCGGCCCTGCCGCCGGGCGCGCCGCCCGCCCAGCCAGCACACCCGACGACGGCCGCCTCCATGGGCGGCGGGCACGGCGGGCCGCGCTCCGACAGGTACGCGCCCTACAACCGCCTGGCCCAAGTTCAGATCCACCCGCCGCGCAACCCTAACAAGCCGCTGACGCCATTCAGCATCTCCGACATCCTCACCGGCCGCGCCGCCGACGCCGCCGCCCAGCGCCGGAAAGCCCAGGAGGAAGGCGGGGAGAGCGCTGACCGGCCCGGCGGGGGAGCCAGGCGCGGCGGAGGGGGCGGCGGCCAACCGGGCGTCGCGGCCCCTCGGCCCGCCAACAACAGGAACAACTACCTGGGGCCTCTCTCCATCGTCAGGCCGTGGGACGACGTCTCCTCCTCAGACAACAGGCTGGGGTCGCCCCTCAGCGACCGCTGCGACGAGTCGGAGGATGACTCGGAGGAGGAGATCGAAGTGGACGACGACCCCAATCAGACCAAGCTCAAGCTCAAAGTCAACTCAGCCCAGTCACCCCTCGACGCCTTGCTACAGATGACCAGCAAGACGTTCGACGGAATGGACGCTTCAGCTGCCCAAAGTGACGGTACGTTTTATATTTTACATATGTTTATTATATAAGAAATCATTGCCAAGTGTTGTTCCATTATCAGGACAATTCGGGGATCAATGAGACTTTTCTAGAGTTTCCATGATTGGCATAAAACACACATACAAAGTGTGTTTGTACTCCATTTCATCAATATTTTCGACGTTACAATTAGCCATTTTCATTTGAATTTTGAAATCCCATTAGCACCCTAAAATCAAGTTTCACACATTATCAGCTTATCAATTAGTACCTATCAGTTATGCAGCGCCAAATAAAAACTGTATTACTTGCGTATATTATAGACCTATGCATGGAAAAGATTGTAACAATTTTCAAATTGTATAGAGCTAAGACCAAAACAAATTACCTCATAATGTAGGTCAGAGTAAAATGATAAGTAGGAGGTTGGTTAATCGTCCTTTTGTTAATAAACATAACTGATTGGCGACCTATAATTATGTTATACTTCTGGGTACCCAAAGCTTCTGTCAGTATGCACCAATATATATCATATCATATCAGACGACCTATATACGTCAGCATAATTCCCCCGTACTAAGTTATTTTGCCTTAAATGAGTTTAAAGTGTGCAAATTCACGTCAGCTATAATCACAACAATGGAGACAAACTAAGTTTTCGTATTTTTGTGCATGTATATCAGCCTACTTTTGACTATTTATACTTAAATAGGGCTGTTACTCGGTACATCTACATACAATGTACATGTAACAGTATTATAATTAAAACAAAGGTCCTGAATTATGACCTATGTAAAGATAAATGAGGCACGGATGCACTTGAAATATGAGAAGACTTGTGCATATGAATACAGAGAACTTAATCAGTAGCAGTTTGCTCTCAGCTTTCAAAACACGAACTAACATCACACCTATCCATCATGGCCTTATCACAACTATGACATTTCTAATCATGCTGGGAAGAGGTGGATGCAGCAACACATTGCCACAATCGGTCCCATTCCTTGTCTGTTTCATAAATAATCATAACCAACTGTCATGATTTAGGGCATCTATCTATATCTACATTCCATTCTGGGCATAAAGCTGTTTCCTTTTCAACTTCATTGTCTCACATTTGTTGTTTTGCAAAAGGTTTGGCTTTGTGATGGAAAGTTCATATTTGAAAAGAAACATCATCTACATGTATATATAATTTCAACCATGGGTCTAAAACTAAACACATTTGGCCATGACAGTTTATAGCGATGCATTGAAACACTGTTCTTTAAGTATCTTAAGGGTTAATCAATTCTGACTCTACACTACCAATATGCTGCTTTCACATTTGGTGTCTATTGGCTTTGACATAATTACACATGAAGTATTACGTGAGGTGTAGATTATAGACACATGGCTATTCCATTAGTCCAGGCACCTTGTGTCAGCCATGTCCGTGCAGGCATAAACAAAGCCAAAACTGATGGCTCTTTCGGGTTATAAATCGTCCAAATATTTTTAAATTAATTGCATTAGACAGGCTGTAGATTATATAAAGTAGATACTTTATCACCCCGATTTATATTGTATCTTCCCTCGTGCGGCATATTCAGTGCCTAGGGTGTCTTGACAGCTTTATTCTCTTCTTTTAAAAATGATCCCATGTGCTCTTGGCGAAGAATGTACTGGGTTGGCGGGGACAAGGTATTAGATTGAAAAAAAAACTTCATTCTGAAATGTCTATATATGACTATGATAAACTGGCATTACGCAACTGATCACTGAATATGTTCAGGTCAGTTTATTATTGAACTTATTAGAGAGTATCTCTTATCATAAAGGGTCTACAAATTAAGCCAGACTCCGTTATATATGCTATAGCTAGAGGATCTAAGCAAATGATGTAAACTTGCACGTGAACTAATAGACCCACCTATAGCTTTGTATTTATATTCATAATTGAATAGGCAATGTTGACATTATTTCACCATAGATTACAGGCTTTTCCCCAGAGAAAAAATAAATCTGGTTGTTTTGTGAACCTAGGATTTTCAAGAAGGTCAAAAATGTCTTTCTGATTGAATAATTTGCTTGTTTTCATATGTTTTGATATATTTTTTACTAGCTTAGGGACATTAAAGCTGGGCCTGGGGAAAACACTGGATTATGTGTTAAATCTAAACTTATTTAGTTTACCTAAGATCCTATAGACTGGACACATCTGCCCCCACTTCCCGGATCTGAACATGGCCCCAAACGAGCCAGCCTCTGCTCCCTGGCCGAGACCCCCACACCCTGCAGCACACCTCAGCTCACACGCTCACTTACCACAGTTGTCTCTGTACATTTCCCACAAGCCAAACATCAACACATCACAAGGCCCGCCCAACACCAAAGCTGCTGAAACTGACATCACTGGCGGCTCGACTTTCGCAAACAAGTCGTTGGCAGTGGGCGAAACTCACACGTTGTTTGTGTACACCGCCCGGGCCCACCACTTGGCCGCAGTCTTTAAGATCATTAACGAGGCAGAAGGCCCAACTCCTCCACTTGGGTGTTCTCTAATTGTATTGGCGGCTCGGGACAAAAACTCATAATCGTGTTGTGACGATCCTGTTTCCTGCATGCTAAGTTTGGCTTCACTGACTTGACTTTGTGAACTTTGGAAAGTTCTTCAATGTGCTGCAGCGTCTGTGTGGTACCACTAAAAGAGGGGTTCCACAGGGATTGATGATGGGAGGTCCATTTTTTGTGGCCTTTTGGCTCGTAACGCAACTTCATTGTTCATTCTTCTCCTATCAAAGTATGTCAGTGATGCGACCATGTTGTGAAATTCTGCACGCCTATGGGTCGCTGAACGGTTATCAGTAAAGCATGTGTGACATGGTTGTTTTAAACAAAAACATAGACTAAATAGACCACGTTTCGAATGTCTTATTATATGTAACATAAACATTAGCGAACAAGCGTTGTTAGATTCTGACCTCACATGAAGAATATGCAAAAAGCAAACCCACACATATTGCCAGTAAAGCTGGTATGGACTGCCCCCTTTATTATATATATAGGGAGAGAAGTTTATATTGAGTGGTTCTGAAATGCAGGGGGCATTCTGGGAATAAGTGATTAACTCAGTAAACATACATAGACAGTGACAAGCGTCCAGACCCATATCCCACATATATAGGCAATGGCATCTCCGGTCAAACAAGTGTTTCTCAGTTACTTCTGATATCAATAAACCAGGATATGAGTGGCAGATAGGAAATATGGAAAGGATAATTGTGCCGATGACTTTCACGCCTCGTGGCGAGATGGGGGTGTATTGGTCTCTGAACGTGGCATGCACGTGCGTCAGACAGACTTACAGTAGAATCAGATGTTCGACATGCAAACTGTCACCCCACACAAGGGGACTTTTTATGGGAATAGACATTCAGTCCAAACACAACGCAAATACCATAGCTCCATTGACTTATTCCCTTATTTCCTGAATCCGTTTGAAGCGTAGCAAGACATTCCTGGTTCGCCTTGGTTCTTGAATGTGACCTAGGATATATATAGGGGGTGATTGTTGTAGTGTGGCATAGTTTTAGTGACATCTGTGTTTTTAAGCCTACTTAGGTAAGAATGATTCACAGGTTCATTCAGTGTGATATTGGAATTAATGAACAATTGAATTCTCCCGCTCCTAAGTTTCAGCTTTACGAAAATTCTAAAGAAAAATAATAGTAATTAACAAGTTATCCATTATAAAAAATGTTTCATTTGCGATTTACTGAAATTGTTACACATGATATTTATGATTCTTTTGATATGATTAACACTTATGACGAGTTTACAAAGGGTAAGAAATATTATCCTATAGTAGAACAAAGGAAATAGGCATTTACATGGTTGTATATCAGTCTAGTTAAATATATAAGGATGTAGCAAATGTGCCAGTTAATTGTCAATTTCATATAAGTTCCAAGAATGACAAACGTCGGTGCATCTTTTATTGAATATGTTAGTATCCACAGATTCTAACGCAAGCTTCCCCCAATCCCCTAATCAAGCACCCACATCATCTGAATTAAGTAGGTCACTCAATCTTCTCACCTGGACTAAAGTGGACGATTACAATTCAATTTCGTGACCGCAATAAGACATCTTCCTTTGGCCCTCAGGCACGAGATAGAGTCTCATAAATATGTATGACAACTGCAGACTACTGCCATCAAGCTTGTCGATTTAAAGTCAGGTGCAACTTTAATGGCTTTGTTTACATAGGGCTTAAGGCTAAAAGGTAGGGGTCCTTAAGGCAGAGGGTATGGTCATTGAGAGGCTTAAGTGGGTGGTTGATAGCCATTAGTGCCATTTGATTCAATCAGTGACTGTACCTGTATGAGCAATGCACTCTCACCATAGTGATGGTCTTGGTACGAAAAGCTGAATTTCTGAAATCAACTAATATGCCTCATTTATGTTAGATATATACCTTATCCAAATCTATACATTCAAGTTTCCCCCCTCAACTTTATATGAACCTATAGTAACCCAGATGCACCATCACCATTTCTTTAATGCAGAATAGACTAATGAAAATATACTGGTTTTAAAACTAAAAAGCATTGAATTACACATTCATATCGAAGGTTCTACACTTGCCATTTACACACAGATATCAAAGCCGAAAGACAAATTATTCACCTCAAAATTCAAGACATGCAGAGAAGATGTCTTTTTTTTCTAAAGAGGCCGAGGGTGTAGGCTTCCAGCCCTGGGGACTGGCCCGTAGCATGTAGCGCCGTGTTACATGCTTGCTGGTGATCTATCCGGCCGGCCGCCTCCCCCGGGTCAGCCCCACACATGGTTCACATTGCCACTATCATAAAGTACCGCCCCATGCTCCCACATGCACGGGCCGCATCCCTGTCTCTCCAACCGGGGGTCGGGGTGTCAATTCCTTCGGCGTCTGCAGATTTCGCCGGCTGCTGATATAGACATTACACCGGCGGGAGGATGGTCTGTAGATCGGGCCGGTGAGGGGGCCTAGGTGGGCTGGGTGCAGGGGTAAAGGTGTATTATCAGGCCTTGGAATCTTAAGGGGTCGAGGTTTCCCTCCGGATCCCTTTTTCGAGATATGGATCTGTTTCAGTGCCACTTATGTCTTATTTTCTAAAACAAAAGAAAAAGAAAGAGATTTTGATAAATATAAATAAATAAAAAAATATAAATAAATAAAAAAACAGCCAAAAGAAGACCGCATATCATTTGATAAAAGCTTCAGTTTAAAAAAACAAAAAACACCTGATCGATGGATGTTCAGGTAAATTTGAAAGGGTGTGACTGGTTCTTTCTTTTGCAACATAAAGACAATAGTAATATTACTTAATACAGTCATGTATTATTTATAATTCAAACATACAATGTGGAAAACTGCACCGAGAATGAGTCTCCTTAATACACATACATGTAGCAATATTGTATTTCATACATGCTTGACATAAATTAGGGAATTGGCTGGATGTGGGGGAGGGGGGGGGGGGCTCTTTTTACACCCGCGGATCCAAGATCGATCCCCTGGGTTGGCAGCTGGGGCTGCTTGTATATGTTAGGATCTCATGCTGCAAAGCTGGTGCTGGAGACGGGTTTTTAGGATTGAGGTTGAGCAGGGTCGGTCCGCCTGTTGTCACCAGCTCGGGGCCTACACCGACGACAAGGCATTTAGCGTGCTAATGAAGACAAACGACGAGTGACGCCGCCTTCATTGCGGCCAGGTCTGGTTCGCATCACGCCCACGGGATGAATGTATATGCACGCCGCCTTTTTGGGGCTATCACATGAGTCCTGTGGTGTGAAACTTTAGACTCGCATTCGCTCCTTCCCTCGAGCAGCTCCCTGTATGAAAACCATCCCCTTGTGCTTCTCTCATACCACACACATACAAGACCAAATGATTTTCACACGAGGCCATGCGTTGTCCTAGCAGTCGAAGGTACATTTTGAACTGGCAACATTTTTACTGCCCAGTTGAGATTTTATTCCAGGAGCATTTCAATTTTATAAAATGTCCATACGGAATAGAGGCAATGGTATTTTTAATATCTATTTTTTAATGAAATTGCAAAAACAGTCCAGAAAAATTGACCAGAACGTTGCCTCCTGTGAAATGAATCTCAAAATCACTTTGCCTACTTTCCACACTCACCCATTCTCAAGTGAAATGAAGCCAGGCTTGTGCGTGGTGAGGGGTCCGAGGTGATATCACCCACATGCCCCAAACACACTCTCCAGCTAGTTTGTGTTTCAAGTGTAGCAAAGAGGTCTGTCGGCTTGAATCTTGGCCGTCGTTTGTACGAGGCTGGCCTTGGTGTGTTGTAATACAAGCGTGGCCTTTCAAGTGTAAATTGTTTCCCTTGAGACGACCTGCCGGGAAAACATCCCCGTTTAACCTTGGTCTCAGTTTTCACACTCAAATCTTTATTATTTTTTAAACAAAGATTTTTTTAACTCAGTAAGTAGCGTCTTTTGAGCCGACGACAATAGATGTAACTGAAATAGCTAATTCAACCACAAGTTATTGTTTTGCAGAACTCTGTTTGAATTATGGAGACTTGTGCTGTGACGTTATGGGACCTTTTCCTAACAAATATCGGAAATTATCTAAACAAATATCTTGGAACCATGACTCAAACGTGATATCTTTGAAATAAGTGATACGTTGCCCAGTAGGGGTGCCGACAGGAGGCATGTCTGTCTCGGACCTGGGAGAGAGCGGTTCGTCATCCCTTATCATGTGGTCGCCACCATCAGAATTTTGACAAGCCCAACAAGGGGGTCCGTCGGGGCCCCCACCACCTCCACGGGTTACCAGGGGGCACGGCCGGAAAGGAATTTGATAGCCAACTTGTTGGAGCTTAGTGCGCCAGTGTATTAAATACTGGTGACAAGGGGGAGTTTATGAGGAAACCCAGGAATTTGCCATGCGAGAGAAGGTTTTGAATGCTCCTGTCTAACGTATAGGATATCCAGGATAACGTAGAACTGGGAAACCTTGCACATAGGTCGCAGAAATATACATTGCAATTGCTAATATTGTACAAACAAAATGTAATACCAAGAAAAAAAGCAGTTCCTTGCAAAAAGAAATAAAAAGAAATCAAATTCAATAGAAATAATAAGAAGGTGATTTGTTGTAGAATCTGATAATAAAAAAAAATGTAAGCACTGAAAACGCGTTAAATGTGGATAGCTCGGGAAGAGAAAATTGAAAAATGATTTTCACATTTTTTCCTCACACTTGCTTCAGACAAACAAATATAAAACCCCATATTTCGGCTAAATTCAAAGAGACAGCTGTGGGAACCAAACCCCTTTAAAGAATATATAAGGTAATTGTTCTCAGCCCATGGAATCCAGGGGCTTCTGTGGGTAATGGGGAAAGTTAGGGGCTTTGGGTGGCTCCCCCTATCCATCGTCACCTGAACTCATAGGGCCGAGTTATGCCGACTTGTTGAAACGAATATTAAAATGTTGCCGTCGGAACAGCGGCCAAATGTTAACCATGTGCGGCGTGGACACGCGGGGCGACAGTCCATGTCGCACCTACTTATCGGCCTTAATCGATCACGGTTCCCCTGTTGCTACGGGTTCACTTTATCACGAGTAAAGGTCCTCAGGGGTTAGATTAGGGACCAGTCTACCCCGCTATTACTGAAATATGGCATTTATTTAGAGCTTGTGTTATGCAGTAAAGAGGACGCAATTGCAGATGAAAGAAATCTTGCGCCTCTGGTGTGAATGTGTTTTATTGCCCTATGGTAAAAAAACAACGGTTTGACGCATGGTTATCGTAAGAGATGAAAATATGATCATTCTATAGCCTTACTCAAGATTATATGTCTTCAACCTCTTACCCAACATGTTTTTATGGGATAAATCATTAATGAAACAGGGACTTTTTGGCAGGTACATTTACTTTAGTTACCTCAAATTAGTTATATATTAAAACAAAAAATGTAAATATAATTATATAAACATAATTTCACTTCTTATTCAAGACGAGCAAGGTCAATTCCACATTTCTCCCCCCATGCGGAGATAAACATAAAGAATACGCAGGCACTTGGTTAAGGAGGAAAGCAGGAAATCTCGTTAGCACGAGAGTCGGTCGGCGCGCCCTCAAATTATGGTCGCCCTTTCTCCCCGCGACTACAGATTTTACGAGATCCATTTTCGGCAGAAGCCTCTCGACCTGCCGTGCGGTCTGACTGGGAGTTTCATCTACAGCTCCTGTGGCCCTAGGTTTCCGTCTGTTACGACCGACACTTTTCCGGGTAAATTGAGAAATTACAGCCCCTGCGTCCCGTCGCGCCCCGCCCTCCCGCCTCCTGTCGGGCGGGCGGTGGGGCGGCGCGGCGCGGCAGGACGCGGTCGCTGCGGAGCGGGCGGCAGGCGGAGCGGGCGGGCGGCGCGGTCGGCCTTTCTCGTCGGCGGCGGGTTGCAGGTGAGCCCGCGGCCCGGCCTACCTGTTCCCGCCCCCCTCGGCCTCTACCGCCCCCGTGGGTCCCGCCCGCCGGCCCTCCCTTACGCCACTCTGTTACCACTCTATAATACTCCAGGAGTATACCGTACATACCTATCCTCAGCCTTTGATCATCTCTCGTTAAGGCCTCATTGGGACGTCGTTTATTATTGAGATATTGATTCCTAAGTGGGTAGGGATCGGACGTGGCTATTACCTCAGTGATGACGCGACACGACGTTACGTCACGGCCCACAAGGGTCGCTGGGGACGGGGCGACGTTAACGACGGCCATCCCGGGCGGGGGGCGGCGTCCGGAGAGGAGGGCCTTTAATCTGAATGTTTGCATTGAGCCTGTAATTACGGCTACCACGTTACTCTATCAGGTGCCGTATATCAACAAGCTGTCCCCACCTGAAACCCGCCCTCCTGGACGACTTGGGTCTGTGGTCAGGTTTTGAGGTTACCTTAACAACCACCTTTTGCAGAACCTTTCCTCAGATGTTGAAATTCCTAAATGTGAAAAGTCCAAATTTGAAAAGTCCAATTTAATTACTTCGAAATATGTCATCATATTTGCGTCAATATATTTCACCTGTAAAGTTGCAATTATCGTCATTCTCCCAATGAAAAATGAGTTAAAATGTTAGTGACGAAATATTGAACTTCTGGAGTTTAATCAATTGACCAAGCTGTGAACACGCAAAATGTGCGTTATTTTGTATCGACGAGTTCTTTCCGGTCACGAAATTTGCTTTCAATTTCCTGTGATTATTTGAGTACTGTCGTCTGGACTTAATTGGAAACACTATTGATAATTTTGACGAAGTTGAATCGATTGAATCTAAAATCTATAAAACTGTCATAAAACACTGTATAAATGGTGCGGTCGATTCAAAAATAAAAAAGCAGAAAAACATATTGACCTTTACCCCTTTAATTTCCTGGCCTACAGCCCAATTCACACAGCAGTCAACTAATGCCTGACCCGCAGGTACGAAACAGCAAACCGATAACATTAATGGTGTAAACGCATTTAGGGCCCCCAGCCGAGTGGGGACTATGGGCCGATATCGATTTTCACCTGGAATTCATTTTGGGAGGTGAGTATGGGGTCTCAGGTGTGGGGCACGTTCAAGATAAAGCAGGTAGTTAGCGACACCTAGTGAGTCATTGGAAGCCAGAGTGTGTAGGGTAGAAGCAGTATGGGGGCCTAGACCTTGGGCGTAGTGCCTGTCTGATTGTCACAAGGCCCAGTCTATACAGAGGGATGGGCAGGGTTTACACATAGCTGGGACGACCTCCGTCTCTCACACTGACTTGGAGACACCAATAAGATGCAATTTACACGGGAATAATTGGCGCCAGGAATGAAACGCACACCTTGAGTACCAGGTGAAACCGCCCGGATGGGTCGGGGACGGAGGGGTGGGGCAGACAAAGGGGGTGGGGGCCCCCGCTGCTAAGCACCCTGCAAAATGCATACTTAGCATCTGGATTAATGCCCCTCAAGGATCCGGGTACTCTGTCTAGCTGCGCGCGCAGCCTCCCCTCGGCATTGTTCCTTCCGGTTTCCTTAGCAACCACCAACGTTTACTGTCCATTTCGCCGACAAGATGTACTTTCCAATTACACCCGAGCTCATTCCGAAATTACCAGTCAGGGCTAAAATGATGGGGGAATAGCGCAGCCTGAGAGGAACAAAAGGCGGTGGATGAGCGTCGATGTTAACTGAATTACCTGGGGTAGGCATTTAAAACGGCATAAAACACCATCGGGCATACGGAGGGGTGCAGCGCGCTGACGGGGGAGTTGGATTCTATTAGCTCCTCTCGGACACAAAGGCAACGCCAACCTAATGGGAAATCAGGAATGGATAACGTTCTCAGTTATTGGTTATTATTCTTTACACTAGCCAGCCTGGCGAGCCCGGTGTGAAGACTTGATTGGATGGCACAGGTTCACACCCTGGTGGTGGGAAGGGGAGAAACCACGCCTCGTTTATACAGGGGGTTGGGGGTTGGTGTTATTATGGGGGAAAGTGTGAAGCATAGGAAAGGGGGAGGGGGAGGTATCGGGGTATCAGGGGATTTCAGTGGCTAACCCCAGGCCTTCTCAAAGGGTGGCTCATCCCATTGTGCCCTATTGGTATCAGGGCCCCAACAGATGATAGTTAATTTCACTGACACCTGTCGAATCTGCTCACCTTTTGCCGGCCCCACATCTGCGTGTCACTCGGGGTGACTACAAGCCACAAATCATCCAGAAACAATGCCAAACCGCCCCACCTCCCCAAAACACAAAAACGGGTTCGGTTTCGCCCTTTTTAGGGGCCCAACCCCAGGCTTTTGTAGGCTGCTTACTGATGATGACATTAAACGGGAATACATCACCCTTTGGGCGAATAAATCCCCTGTTTAATGTCGATGTCACAACAGCAAATGCAACATTGTCATGGCAACGGAACGGATTTGAAAAGCAAATGGGATGGGAAATAATGTTGTCAGTACACCTATTTGTATATCATTAGCGATGAACGCCGCTGGATATTGTGAAATATTTAGGGAGCAGCACTATCAGGAAAGTGATATTTTGTTATTATGTTACACCTTTTTAGTTCGCTGTGTTGACGTCTATACAGACGACCAACATAGGACGCTATTTATATTTGCTTGATAAGCTGACATCTGACACAGGTTATAATGCATAATATATTTCCTGCCCACGGGTTAGGAATTTATGTCATTATGCTATTCTGATAGCGCTCGATGGACATTAATCCTATAAACCCTTGCTAGTATAGTATCTTGTTACACCTCTTATCCTCCCATGCCCCATTTCATCCAGTACTAAGCAGCTCGGGCATACATACAGCTAAATAACTCTCATGGAAGTAATGAGAAAATCCCACCCACTATCATATACAGCCCACCACCCAATCAATCACGCCCAACGCCCGCTTCTTGCCAGCTATCACCCGGCCTTCAGCGGACAAATCAGCCAGAGGCTTATCAGGTTGGCCAAAAAGAAGACGGCCGATTGCCACGCCATCAGCGACTAAATACAAGAGCATGGCCACTTAATGAGCTACACGCGGTGGGCTGGGAGATAATTAGCTCGGTGTTACTCGCTAGGTGAGTGGGGAAGAGGTGGTAGGCAATTGGGGTAGGGAGAGGAGGCAGGCAATGGGTGTGGGGTGTCCCGAGGCTCTCCAAGCATGCGCACTCCCAGCCGCGCAGTGAAACATCAAAGTGATTAGTCTCCGCTTGACGCCGGCCATTACCATTATCGTCTTAATTGAATTAAGCTAATTGAGTAATCGATCACGCTGCCAACTGTTGCCCCCTCGCAGGAATTGCCCGGCAAGCGTTTATTTTATTGGACACTTGTAAATTAGTCACGTTGTTGAACTGATTGGTAATCAGTTTTGTGAAATGAATACCGAGATGAGAGATGAATGGTTCGCGACAAAGTGGGGTACAAAGTAGGTGAGGGAGGGCTGACTCTGACAAAGAGGGAAGGGTGCACCACCTGTAAATGACCGGCCCGGTTATTAACCGTTGGGGGCGGCCGTCCGAATAATCATAACCAACCAACGCACATCTTTGGCTTATTTGGTTGCTTAGATGATTTCAACCCAGGTATTTACCCGATGGAGATACCCGAAGGCTGAGAATGGTATAGCATATAACAGCCATACCTGTATGAAAACATCAAATCGCAGATTTTATTTCATTGCGTCCGTATCACATTGGCATTGAAATCAATTGGTGTGCTTCTTTGTTATGCTTCAGATGAACATTGGAAGTTGGTCAAATTATCAATCGATGTTACGCTCAAATAAAAAAAAAAACCATTTGAATAAAATCAAGTAAACCTGATGATATTTCCAAAAGATAGCCGAAAATTCATCATTTTATGGCATTTAACAAGGAACCTTTCCTATATATGTGTACATGTATAATCATATGTACAGTCATAGCTCCGCCCCAGAAACCTCTCATCTGCCCCTGCTCCCCAAGCTGCCATCCTGCAGGTCATACCGACGGGGCGCCCTGGTTACCCCCGTCCGTCCGTCCGTCCCGTCCTCCTCGTCCACCGCCCTCGGTGACGGAGGGCAGTCCTCCAGCAGCTGTCAGTGCCCTCAGCCGACCATGTCACATTACCGGGGACCCACCTTCCCCTTGTCACCCCGGGGATTAATAGCCCCACACCCCGGGCCCGTCTTGGCCGGCCCTGTCAGCCCCGGCCCCCGGGACACGCCCCGTTGTTGGCCGCCCATTGGCCGCTTGTCAGTCGCGGAATTAAACGTCGCCGACGACGGAGGGTTCCTGGAGCGGAAGATGGCGCATATGGACCGGGGCGTTGGGGTGGGAGGTGGGGGAGGTGTGTTTGTGGGTGGTAACCTGGGAATGTTCTCAGTTTGGGTTAGGGTCTTGGGTCTTTGGATTTGGGATGAAGATAGGGTTTAGGAATTGTCATATGAAAAGCATATCTTGATTTATGTTGATGTGTCAACATTACATGCATGGTTACGCTAAATTGTAATATTGGGTATGATGCGCGGACCAATGGTCGAAGACTATAGGTCTAAGAAATTCAATCCATTGTAGCCTGTGCAGTCAAACATGTTCTGATATTCAAGATTTTTCCCGCACCACCAACTCGAAAATATTAAAGATGAACGAGAATAGTTGATGGCTTTGGGGTCATCTCTGACACCCTGGTCCACGGGGCCCTCTCCCTTCGCTTCAGTCCAGGAGTTCCCTTTGGCAGTATTTCATCCCCAGCACTCCTGCTCCCCTCTTAAATCGCCTCACCTGTAAATCCCTAGGGTACTTTTTATTCCCAGCGCTTGTGTGGTCACAAAGGGGAGCGGCCCGGATCTTGAGAAATTCTTTTAATTTCTTCTTCGAGAGTCAGCAATAAAACTCCCTAACGAGGCCATTAAGGGATATCAAAAATCAGAGAGAAAACAAAAGAACAAACTTAAGAGTTAAATAATTTGTCGATGTCCGTCACAAAAACGCACATCAATTACCGAGTAAGGGCGCTGTCCTGCCCTAACGGCCGCCCAACTGCCACCCATCTTGAAGAATGCGTGTGTTCCTTTGTATGTGAGAGGAAGGAAAGGACTTCTCAGTTGGTGTTATCGATGGGTCCTTCTTTTGCTCTTCGCAGCTTTTGTTATCAAAAGTCTTAGCCCCGACCGAAATGAACCTGTTCCAATTAGGTCGGTTTATGTACGTGGTAGGCCTATTGATTTTGAAGTTGCTGCAGTCGATTAGACAGTTTGGGTTCTCCACCATACCTTAAACTTGGAAAGGAACGATTAGGACAATCATATCTTAGAACATCCATACCACCACACATAAGTTAGTAATCCTACATATGTAGTAAGGCATACACATATATACATACTCTTTCTTTCTCTCAAAGCACACATTTAACTTTTCATATCTTGTTCAAAACACAAATGTATGATGATATTCAACAACTGTGGAATTGGCCCATTCCAGCAGCACACAATCCAAGCTTGATATTTTCAGGAGCAAGAATCCACTTGTTGTCCCGAATCACTCACCCACATAGTGCGTTGATTGTCACTTGTCATTAGTCTTCGATTTCCATGGTAACGCGGTATTCCTCCGCCGCTGCTGCCAGCCTCCTTAACCCCACCACACCTCATTTGGCGCTTATTCATCCGCCCGCCAGGCACACAATGTAGTCCGTGTCGTCCCCGATTAGGGCTAATCTTTTGGCGCGCAATAAGCCGCCCGGTTATGTCCCACTAATCCGCTCCCGCCACCCCATTGATCATGTGATCTGATTAGCCAGCTCTTATCGCTAATGGAATGTTACAGTCGCGCTCCTGAGCCGCATCCCAACTTAGATCCTTCCCCGCCCGGCGTCCAGGCCACGCCCCCCGTTTGGCGACGCGCGAGGCCTACTTTGTGGCCGCCTGTCTTCGCCAATTAATCATAAGCGGCGAGTCATTAGGATAATTGGTCAGGCGTGTCGTTCATCACTGCCTCAGCTGAGCAGTTGCGCTGACTATTAAAGGAGCAGGAGCGAGCAGCTCGGAGAGTCTGCTGGGTGCAAGCGCTTCTTAAAAGGGTGACTGGGAAAAGGAGTTGAAAGAAGAAACCTCTAAATCAGCCTATATCGCCCCGGGGGCCACACACTGCTTGTATGAGTCATGTGTAATCGAGACGTTTCTTTTATGAATAGAAACATATTGGATTAACTCAAGACGTGCCGCTTTGCATGGGAGACCTATTGCAGTCACCCATTTTATTAACAGCCAGTACTGATATGCTATGGTTGATTTACACAAAATACAAAGGATATATAGAGCCCCATACGATGTAAACGATGTTATCATATCTACGTGTGAAGAAACCGAACTTCAAACAAACACCGACAGAATACTTTATTACCAATTATATTTGATTTGTTCAGCTTGGTTTGGTCACCACACAACAGTTGAACACTGCCAGATCCCACTTCAAAGAAACAATAATTACACCCAAAATGTGACCAAATCCGCTGCTCCAACACATGTTAGATATCGTGGCAAATGTCTTATTTACTACGCTTATTGATCGCAGTAAGAAATCCAATCCCAAAGAGTTCCACTCTCTCGTCAGGAAGAATAAAATCTGATGCACATGTTTCCTTGTTATCGCCCACAGCCTTTATGGTACATTTGTTTGGGTACATTAAACGCATATAATAAGTGACTATTACATTTCTACATTTGCCCAATATATCTCGGTCGCTCGAGTTGACATGCATCACAAGCCATTGCCATGCAACCAAATATGTGGCCCGACACATGAAAAGGCACCTGTTCTCCCCTGACACTCAGCGTTCAGATAGGGGACTGGTAGAACGCGGATTTTGATTAAACATGCATTGGAAAAACAGCATCGTCTTAATATCTCGCGTCACGTGTGACATAAATCCCTATGCGAAAAAAAATCGAGTGTTGCCTTTTAACTGTCACCAGAGTATTCAGGATATGATATGTCATTAACATTGATCATGTTTATGACGCGGATGGAGTATAGGATTGTATGTTTCATGTTAGCTTCACGCTGAGATCAATGGTATCTCTGTCTAGGATTTGGGGACAGACAATTGTATTGCACTACTTGTATTTTTTATGGGCACGAAGTGTATCTATATCTATAATAAAATAATACAAGATAAACTATCCAATTTATCCCATTTAACATCGCCACCATTGTCTATAAATCCTTGTAAACATCATGATTTGGAAATTAAACATAATAATATCTGCATATTCTTAGATATCTCTGGTATATACTTTTTATTCTACGGAGCAAAAAGAAACACAAGACTGGACAAGCATATAAAACGTGTTAACGGGTACAGACAATAGATCCTATTTACTTAATCTGACATAAACCAGTTGGGCCTAAGCTGTAATAGGAAACGAAGTTTTTACTCAGAACATTTGTTCACAATCAACATTACTGCTAATGTTTCTGAAACAATGGCAAAAACATACGAGTTGCTTTCTCATTAGGGTGTGCATTTACTTTGTTCGGTCTGATTTATCCAGACTATCATACTGATATCATTTGTGGCAATAATTGCAAACACTTGCTTGGGCCCACATCAATTAACGTCACAGCATATAGTACAGCGGACCAACCACATCGACTGAAAGCTATTAATCCGATATCTTACTCAGATATGAACTTTACATAGAGACAAAATGCCATAAAAAGACAAGTTTACGTGCTTGGTGTGGTGATAACAGCTTGATATGATTTGGACATGTTTATTTTTAATGTCACGTTTTAACTAGAAAGACATGCTGCATTATCATTTTTTGAGCTTTGATTATCTTTTTTTTTCTGTGACGTTAAGATGAAGATTGACGGGACGGGGGTTATAAACTCTCATTCTGAATTTAAGTTGCCCAAAGACATGCCACTCTTAGTGGATTGTCCCTGATAAAGTTGTAAAGGCACTACAATGGGTCCAGCTGACCAATAGCGCCTATAGAATCAAGTCGAAGAAGCACAACATTTCTCATGTTTCTGAACATTAGGTCACTATCATTACTGTATGCAGTATTAAAAATTGATTTTATCCTCCAAGAAGCCGACATAATGTGGCAGAACATGGAGTGTAGGGTAGCCAGGGTAATCGACACTTCTTTGCACCCAATTTTAGTGACAACTTTGCACCATTCTGCAAAGACTACGGCACTCTCAGCCTAAGAATAACTTTCCAGAGACAGCCTTGGCCGAGTTTCATACCACGCGTCTTTCCTCTAATATGTCTTTTTTGAAACTGAAGCACCTCCTCACCTGAAACGGCCATTCGGGGAATGAAGACCAGTTCAGGAGGTTCAGGAGAGGGCAGGGGACGTCGGTGGCCATAGATCAGCGGCCGAATCCCGCCTCGTAGGCCGGGTCTATTTCACCCCTCGGGGATCACGACCAGCGGAAATGTCCGAGCACGCATGCGCCGTGTACCGGATGCGCCGCGCCCCCGACCCCTAGTGGGGCGCGCACACACTAACGTCTCGGTTTCGCCGGGCGCCGACCTCGGCGGGAGGCGATGAAATCATCGGCGGATAAGTGGAAATGACGTTTACGATTCGCCGCCAACTAGACAGCTGGACGGCGCTCCTCCTGTAGCCCCCAGCCCCGCTCCAGTGGGGGTGGGATGGTTCTACTTATGATATTGCCTCCTCCTGCTCCTGCTCGTCTTCTCCGGTGAATGTTTAATTATGGTTGCAGGGTAAACCATGCTGCACCCTACTTATTTCCTTCAGTTCACTGTATTATTAGTTAATTCAAACGAGCAGCCATGCACGAAAGTAAAGATAATAATGAAGACGTTGTAATATATATCATTGCTTGACATTCAAGCATAACAGACATAGAGAAATGCAGGTTTGTGCGTTTATATTTAATACATTTTAATCACTCATAAATATCCTCCATTTAAAGCTATCGGTGGATAGGCTATAGGGCCGGGGAGCACATTATCATGCACGTACATATTCATGTACACATACTATACATCAAAAAACAAACACCCTTGGATCAACAAGGCGCGCTACAATTTCTCACCCAAGTCCAGATCTGAGATGTTGGGAGGCAGACCGCGCCATTTGTCAGAGCCCTGTTTCTGGTTCCGGTCAAAGGGAGGCGATCAGGCCATAAATCGACGCGCGGCGCCGTTTGATAAGGCTGCCGGCGCCTCCAGGTGTAGGGGAGGGGTACCGGGCAGGGGCGGGGACTCCTCCAGGGCGTGGGCAACCTATACTCCAGGGCCCCGGGCACCTGCGGTAAGATGTTACAGGCCCCGGGGCACGGGCACGCTCCTGGGGAGGGGTCCCTGGGAAATTGAATGTTGCCGAGTGGCCTTTGTCAAGATTAGGGTGTGTGGAGTGAAGGGAATGTACGTATATATAGGGTGATACATGCAGCACGCAGAACACTCAATATTGACATGCCTGTCAAGGTTCCCATATGATGTAAAACATAGACAAAACTGAGTAGGGGGTTGAATAGGAGAATCTAAAGTGCTAAAGAGAAGTTTCCAAGGTTTCTAGATATAATCAATAATAATTGTTTAAAAAATTAGAGAGGCTTCTTTCCCCCATCCTTTGGTCCTTAAACATAATACATTCTAGTATAATTTTGAAATATAAATGTCAGATAAGCAAGATGTTTTCCGACATGAAGTAAGCCTTGAAAACTTGTATAATGTAATGAAAACGTTTAGACTTTCACTTTTAGACTTTCACTTTTTTCAGCAGTTTTCTTCTTTCACCAAGTATACCAATGTTCTCGTCTCAAACAAAGGCCATGCACGTGCTGTGTGCAGGTTTCTCCCGGCCCGGCTGAGACGGGTCGCCCCGCGGGGTAATCTATATTCACCGTGATCCCCCGCCGAGCGCCAGGTCAGCAGGTTCCCGGTGATGACCACTTTTCTCAGACCCTAACCCCACAGCTTTACGTACCCGCCAATTTCTCTCCACTTACAATTCATCAAAGGCAATGCGTCTTTCTTTTCGCCAAGCCTTATGTAAACATCATGGGGATGTTATCAAAACCAAATTGATACTCTGGGGTTATGTTGTCTCTTTTTAGGGGGACTCGGGAACAGATTTGAGTTTCCTGCCTTTCGTCTCTCTATGGGGCAAAGTCAGTGAAGGTCATGTAGATGTAGGGGTCCAATTTGCTCCCTTCGGTTTGGGGTCATGCACAGAAGGTTTTATTTAAGGCCAGGTCGTTCCTTCTGAGGCTGCCGACGCACAATCGATTCTTTCATCATTGCAACCTCTCGTTTCCCAACAAAACAGCCCACTATCATTTCGGATTTGGATCGTCGAGAAATTTACAAAGTCTTAAATTCATTATCTACAAAGCGCAGTTGACAAATGAAGGCCAGCAGACAAAATGTACATTGTGTCCTGAAGGCCCTCTTACCGGCTGATATAGAGGGTAATAGAATTTCCAGTCGGCCCTTCTCTTAGATTTGGAGCAATAAAAGGCGGTATTATTTATACTGCGGGCCCCTAATGACCCTATTTGACGACATGATGAACACCTTTGGTTGCGGGTGAACATTTCTACGCCAAGCATCCGTACTTTTCCCATCAGTAACATTGTTTTTCAGCCGTGTAAATTTGTTCTCCTTCCTGTTCTTCATGGCTTCCCCAGCCCCAACCACCACCCACATATCGCATTCCTCCTGGGTTCTGGTCTGGAGGAGCCCATGATTTATGTCCTTGTCGCGGGATGTCTCTGCCTCCTCCTGCGTCTCTTCCTGCACCCATCAACACCTCCTGTCATTAATCTCGTTAGTTCCCAAACTCCCCACCCTCCTGGAGGCCTAATGAGTTTATCGTACCGCCTCCCTGAGAGCCTGCGAGCAGCTCGGAGCGGCTCATGGAGCGGCTCAAGTTGCCGACTGATGAGAGCTACAATCAGCCCGAGACGCCCACCAACCTGCGCGCGGTCTGCCCGCCAACCTTGGGGCGCGCAGGACCCCCGATAACGGGCCACTCGTTAGGAGTCGTTAGCAGGTTAGGACCTTGTCATAAGTTCGCAGGGCGCGTCTGGTATATTTCGCCCCAATTAACCCCCAATTCCACTGAACTGCATGTGCCCCTGGACTATGACCTATTGATAAATTGGGCAAGTCGAAAACGTATTTTGGAATGTGAACCAAGGTTTAACAGTATGGGTAGTATACAGCTTTTTGACGTTAAAGATGCTGCTTCATGGGTACCATATCTATCTTCTTTTGAAAGTTTTGTTATAGCATTTCTTATGATGTAGGTTCTAAGTGAATCATAATGCTCCCGGTCAGACTTGCTAATAACTACACGACAGACCTCTCAGTTGATGAAAAACTGCTTTCTTTCATTCTTATAATTGGGCCTACACGAACATGCATTGGCCAACCAGCCCTTAATCAACAGTTTCATATGGCACAAACACTATGTGGCACACACCAACATTTTTCATGTATACCAATGAGACTCTAGAATCTCCTGGGTGTTTACGTCCATGATTCCCACCGTTCCCTCCCATCCCCTGCTCCCCTCCCGTCTGGTCGGCTCCGTCCAGCCCTGCTCCAGGCATACCGCGGACGGCTGTGAAATGTGGCGTATCTTTTATCTTGTAGCCTATTAGGGCGCCGGCCGTCTGCCGCGCGACCCCGGCCTTTCAACGGTGTCATTACCTTGCGCCAGGCTGACCCTGGAGCAGATGCTGGAGGGCCTCAGAGATCACAGGGATCGGGGCCACTCCTCCACGGTCTCGGCGGAGGATGGCCCCGCCCGGCGCGCCTGTCGGAGGGAGCGGGCAGACGGAGCATAACCTTGTCAGAGGCAAAACAACCGTTCAGTCATGCCTGTCAAAGGGGCCGGTTGGGAATATATTGGAATATAATTGTACAGTGCCAAAGACTGAATGGTATATTTGCCATGTCATTCATTTCTCTGAAAGCAATGCCTATATTATATTCTCATCACCAAATGCAATTGCAAGTTTGGTCATACGTCACATAGGTAAAGGGCCTTTTCAAGTTTCTTATTCAATTGTTCAATTCACTTATTTCCATAGGTATCCATTATTTCTGTCGCTAATAGGCATATTTGTACATTTCTTTTGGAAGGTCGACAAATCAGTTAGTGTTTTCTTTTTTAGAACTCGAGTATGTAAGCCAGGGCAATGCAGCCAGTGTCAGTGTCGGATTGCTTTGGTTATTTGGACATCTTCAAGTACAAGATGGCGGTCAATTTCCCGGACGTGTGTACACGTATAAAGAGATGTCTGAAGCTTGTCGGTATGTGGTGTCAGGGCCTTGGGTTAAAGGGGTTTGTCTGATGGACTCCAGCCTCTCTTGACATGAAAGCCACGACCCACGGCTGGGAGTCAAAAGAGCGGGAAACAGCAGCGGTGTACATAACAGACGACAATTGGGTCGCGGGAAGTGACGGGCACAGAATGATAAGACACCACATCTGAAGGGCCCCGCCGGCAAAAATCTCGGGAGGCAATCTTGGCGCCGCGAGACCTTCATGTCATTCTGGGGACAACCTAGGTCCATTTCATCACTCTCCAAGCACGTGTATCTCAAGTCTGCTTGTTCAGTCAATGCCAACAAAAGACTACGCCTGGAGAGTTATGCGTCGCGCCGCCGGAACCGGAAAAGACAAGGTCATCGAGCAATCAGCGAGCCCGTGATCACTCAATCTCCGAACCGAGATTTAGCCGCAGGTTAACGCTTTGCAGTTTCCCTGTGCCAAGTGTTAAATGAAGGCCTTCATTGAAAAGATCTGGTCGGAGAGTCCATGCTACTGGTGGAGGATTGAGGTGTGGGTTGGGGGCGTTAGCGCGTGTAGCCCAGAGGTCACTTTGATCAGGGGATGTTAGGGGCTCATCCATCATAGTTCACGGGCTCCCAACGCCTCCCCCTCCCCACACCGTTGACGGCGCCGCCATCCGATTGAAATGGAACCCACAGAAGGGAAAATTGCAGGTTCTACTGGGTGCCAGGCTCTGGGGGCCAGAACAAGGCACGGGCGGGCTTTTTGAAGGCGACTGGCCATCGTTATGGGTGATGACATTCTGGTTGGAGGTTGGCCTCGTCTGAATGAGTCGACATCTGAGCGGAGTGTTGGTTCTGTACCCCATGTGCTTACCACCACACACAGACACAAGGCCACGTCTAATTTGAAAGGGGAGGAGAGGAAATTGAACCCTCTTTATGTATTCTAAGTCAACTTTGGAAAGATTCAATGTGATAGGTTTTGTTTAATTCTCACTAATTCTGAAATTTGTAACAAAAAAGATATTTCCAATATGGGTATTTTTTCAGTAATAGGCCTATTAACGTCCCTTGATTTCATCTGCAAAATTGTCCCTATTATGTTAAATGAAAACATCCACTATAGATTGCAATTCTTTCAAACGACGAAACACCAAGAACAATGGTTGATACAAAAGCAATAAAAAAAACAACCACGAAACATTACATTTTGTCTCTTGGACCGCTTTTACTTATCTTAGTCATTTCCATCTGCACGCAGTTAAAGCAAATGGTCTATTTGACACGTTTGCATAATGCATTATCATCGAGCAGCTATTCTTGAAGGTGTTAGTCCATCATTTAAGACAAGGCTAAGATGCTATTAAGTAGGGCACCTCAGAAGGGCCATAAAATATTCACCACCTTGATGACGTCATTAGCGTCCCTGTAACGAGCGCCATCTATCTCCGACCAATCCGAGACGCCGTCGTTATGGCAACCTGTCCATTGATATGACAATGAGGATCAGTCACCCACCTTATCTGCTTATCTCCAGGGTTCCCCGGCGCTCTAAACAGAGCTCCAAGATCCTAGCGTCCAAATGAGAACTGACGCATTAGACTGCTTGTGTCCTTCGTGAATGGCAGCTGCCAACGTCCATTTCTTCCCGCCACCATCATCGGGCAGACGACTTTTCTGTATATTGTTCGAAGGAGTTCCACCCTTGTCCTTTTTGTTTCTTTTCTTCAAAACAAGATTTTAAGTATGTGTCACTGGTGCCCAGTATGTTTTCTTCAACTTTAGATTAAGATCCTGTAACTTTAATACATGTGTCCGTTTTTGCACAGGCCCTTGTGAATCATTTTTCTATACATGTCATCTAATACTATATGAAGTCAGTTTTGAACGCGACGTTGACATTTTCATTTGTCATATCAATAGATGACTTTGCAACGCCTGAAAAAGTAGGCTGTCTGCAATCTTTTAAACATAAGCTACCTCGGTCAGTATTAATATATTGTGTATGGAACATACGGAATATCCATTAGCTGACTTTACTTTGCAAGGTGACAACAACAGCCGACAGGAATGGAGCTTTAATTTAAACAAATGTCCTCTGGTCCCCTTATCTGTGACCTTCATTATGAACTTGTTGCGTCGCGCTCGGTTGAAATGCTGACGGAGGGGGGCAGATGGCACGGCGGACGGCGGCCCTACGTCATGGTAGTCGGCCGTTCCGCCCACTTGCCATGCTCCCCGCCTTTGATGGGCGAAAATGATGCATTTGGGCACATCTGCTAATACGTTGTGACGTGACCAGCAACTGAGTGATCGGCGACCGTGACCGAACAAGCTCAGTGGTCAGACATAACGTCATGTGGACCCCTCATGACGTAGTGTGGGTTGTTAGGCCGACTATAGGCTGTTAGTAGGCTGTCAGGGGCCTGAGTGTAATGTTCCCTACCAGGCCTCTCTGCCTGCCAGCCTCAATGGAACATGTGGGCAAACCATCAGCTATTTTTCCACCATAACAAGCAGCCATAGATCACGGGCCATGTTGTCAGCTATACCCACCCCCTTCTCCTGCCGCTCCTCCTGTCTGAAGGACGAATAGCCCAGAATGGTTACTCAAGATCGTTGACTTTTTGCCAACAACTTATCAATTATTGTCTCGTGTTAACAAGCGCGACGTTGACATCGACGTTGAAAACTGAAAAACAGGAGAGAAAATGCGACATTGCTATATTTCACCTTGCACATGCAGGTTTTTAGATTTGATGGTCTGGGATCTATCTTTCAATTTTTATGGGTTTTTTTACGACATAGGTCACAGACGTACACAACTTCATCATTTATAAAATATCTGCAAACTACAAACTGAAACTGCAAAATAATTCTATATGACAAATTTCTGTTTTGAGGAAATGAGTCCAAGTGTCTAAATCGCACCCTCGAAGGAAGTGCACACTTTTTCTTCGAGAGAAGTTTTAGATAAATTATTATAATAGGGTCAATTCAAAAGACTGTCCTTCAATGTCCCCCTCAAAGTCGAAGGTTACACGGATGTACCTTAATGCCGGGTAAGGGCATCGTGGAGCTGTATTCTAATGCCACCATTAATTGCAGTCTAGTATAGGGATCCAGGTATTAAATGACACCTCGTTCGGTCCCTTTGATCCTTTGATTCTGGTGGATCTTTCACACCTGTCCAGACCACCGACCAGGTATCAGATTAACATGCCAACAGCCCGGTGAATAAATATCCCCTGGATTGTGTTTACCGTTCACGCCCCTTCCTCTGATCCCCTCCTATAATATCCAAAAATGGGCGGGCTTCCTCCCTTTTTGGGCCTGTCGCTTTTAACATAATTGACGATGGCCTGATAGTATCAATAGGAAAGAATTAACGAAATACTGAGGCAAAAAATAGCCCTTAGTGAAATTACTATACAATTCACATTGGTCTTTTTCCCCAAAGTCCATTGATGATGCATATTTTTCTCTGGTCATATAAAATAAAAGGATTTCCAATAGATTGTTAACAGTGGGATTTATTGGCGTAATTTATTATTGAGATTCATATTGTATAAGAGGCGATTACAAAGGAAAAGAGTAGTATTTTCACTGTAGATAGGACCACATGGCAGGTATATGGGAAGCCTATTCCTTTGGGCATAATACTACCCATACAACACACTTAGCGGCTGACCACGGCTGTACAGGTAACTCTTGTTGCTTTCAACCTCACCTGTATGAAATCAACATCCCAGGTGATACATAACACTCACTTCAAAGGCAAAGTGCCGTGCCGCCAACGTAAAGGCTTCTGGCCTATTCTCCACCCATCCAAGTCAAGCCCCCATCATTTAATCCAAAATAGCCCTCCCCTAAGCCCAGATATCATCATATCCTTTTAATGTCTTTCAAACCTAGATATCAAGTCATCATAGGTCTTTAATCGGGGCAAAGGAATGTCACATTTATAAAGAAATTAAGGCCAACCCATTGTCCAAATTCAAAGGAATTCTACTTAGGCTTCTGTATGAAAGTGCATTTTGATTAGAAGAGTTAATTCATTTTAAATGCATTTGTAAGCTTTTGAGATCAAAAGTCAAAATGATATCCCGTCCTCTGTAATTATCCCCGATAAAGCCTTGCAGAGGGCACGCTCTCTAAACAATTACAAAGCCAGTGCACGGAGCTTCCACCCAAAAAACTAGAGGATGTGGTCTATGGGATGTTCTCCTAAGTTAACAACTCGAAGCCGGAGACGTGTTTCCCCAAATGTTTATGTCCACAACACTTGAGTCTTAAGTGAGGCAGTAGTCACATATATAGGGGGCACTTAACTACCTGTAGGGAGCTGTGGCTTTGGTACACAGTCTGATTCGGATGTTAAAGGACCATTACATTAGACGTATCACCTCAAAATGTTTGACCTTGGAGTGTTCCGCGGAGGTTAAGCATTGTACGGTTTTCAATTATACCACTACGAAGTAGCTGGTAAGTACGTATTCATTGGTTTAGTGTACTTTCAACTGTCGCCTAGCTACGACATTGACAATTTTCTCCTTTTAAATTTCATTGGCCATCACACTTTTTCAAATAGGCCTTGCCAATATAATAGATGTTAATGCAAAAATAAAGAATTATTCACCATATAAAACATTAGACTACTAAAACAAATATTGTACTATCTCACTGCGGCATGGAAATGTTTATATTTGTCTTTATAAAAAAAAAACAGACAAAGAGTTTGTGTCGCTCTTAGACAACTGGAGAGTAAGGGGTTGGGGTCGTGTCAGCAGTAGAACTTGTCCTTACATCTTTTTAGAGTTCTTTGCTATGGGTTTTTGCCGAGGTACATCTAAAGGGTGGTCCCCAGACCGTTTTTCACCCAGCAGCTAGCCCCATTTACCAGCAAGACGAATGGCCGCCCAACACTGCAGCAGCCGCCATTGGGCGTTGTTGGTGTACATTTCTTCCCAAATTGCAAACAAAGATGAAAAGTGCAACAGCAGCCTCTCAAAAGTTGTAGATTTCAAAAGGGCCGGTCTGCCTGCAGGCCCAGCTGCACTGTTCTCAACCGTTTAGGGAGTCGATCCCTCAACCCTTGTGCCTCTGACATGGGCCATCCAAGCATAATGGTCGGTCTACGCCCACCAAACGAACCCACCCTCTAATTACTCCCTTCCCTGCTGACTCCATTAGTATTTTTGCTGCTGGCAGCGGCGGGGTGTTCGTTGTCCCCTCGCGACGTGCGCCATTCTCAGCTTTACTAATGGCTTTCTAGCCGTAATCAGCGATCTGGTTGGTGGCTGGTGGATGTGGGGGAATGCTGGCTTATTCAGGATAATGGCCGAGGCAGTGACACTTTCATTGACGTTGGAGGGACGTGCGATATGCTGGAGGGCCTTAATTTACCTTGATTAAGTCTGGGGTGGTCAGCGATAGCGTCTTCTGACCACTCCCCTACCTTCCAGCCTCATACAGGTGGGCAACTGAAAGTCATTTACAACGGTGTCTTAACTCTTTGAGCCTGATTTTTTTTATAATGTAATTTCAGAGTATTGGTGGTCTTAATAGTTGAGCGCGTCCTTTGCAGTTCACTTTTTTTTGACTCAATTGCTCATTAATTTATCTCTCCCTAATTTGGACTATTCATTTCATATTCTAAATATCTATGGTGTAACTGTAAATAGTGAGGAAACTAGTCAGTTGTTTGAACACAGCCGTTCAAACCCCCACTTTGTTCAGTCTTGTTGGTCTTCTACACCCCTAGCCACCGGTCGACATATTTAAGGGGGCGTGGCCAGGCGACGTCACATAAACAGAGCGACGTGACGTATTCATGTCACCGTGGCAACGGAGCGAGAACGGTGGGCCTAGGGTAGGGGTAGTCGTGAAAGACGGGGTCTGGGAGGAGGGGGAGACGGACCAACACAGGTGACTGCACACCTTGAAAGGCCCACCACCCCTCCACCCCGCCACCCCGCCACTAAAACCTCCCCTCGTCCATCACACCCCCGATCCAAGCCTCATTCTTCATCGGTCATGTTGACTTCAAAACACAGTGCCGCCGACCCCCTAATCTCACCGGCCGCTAAATATATTAAGATTTAGTTTTCAATGGGATAAATTGATTTAAATTAGTGGTCTTCCCTTGCGGGACTTGTAATCGCCTGGTCCCCCGCTGAGAAGTAGTCAGTGGTGTGTAGTCGAGGGTGGCCACCGAAACTGTAATCTCTGTCGCCAAGAAGGGATATAGCCTATACCTACCAGTCCAATACATAGGGTGAATGTGAATAAAGGTTGCAATACCTCGCTTCTATTCTATAAACGTCTGTAAACATACATATGTATACGCATACATCATATACATAATTCAAAATTGAGATCTATAGTGTTATTATAATTATTTTCTGTAACTAAATGATAATGATTGATTCATTTTTCAAATTCAGTAAAGGCTGTATGTGGCCTTTTCTTGTCTTACTCCATAGTTACTGTTCTGAAATACTTCACATTGTCTACGAGTTTCATGGACTGTGCGAGGAGCTTTTATTTCAGGTAAACTTGTTCTATTGCCTTATTCTATACACAAAGGGGTCCTTGTGTACAACTCTTCCCTTGGGAAGACATTAGCTATTACCTCTGAATGACACCGTTTATGAGGCTGAGATATGTCTCTGTGAACGGCCACATATTTAGGGTATCACGACCCCTGTCCTGGGAGGACATAAACGTTGTAAAATATTACAGGTGTACCTCAATTAATCTTCATTTTACCCCTTTGTATCTTGACAATAACTTGAATAAGTACAGTTTTTGAGAATCTATCATTGCCTAATAGATAACCCAGCCTTATTCAGAATACTTTATCAGTCTCACCATTGTCAAAGTAACACTAAGTAATACCTAGCCAGATATTCAAAGGATTACATTAGCTGGTATATTTATCAGCCTCCACAATAAAGGAAAACTAGCGATCCTGAACGGAAGGCTGTCTCTTTAGCGGCGTATAAATGAGAAACATAATCCTCTACTTCCTATTTCCAACTGGCCTACCCATAGAAATTATTGAAAAATTGATGGCAAAGCGAGGAAAAAAACAACACTGTAATTAAATCGATTTCCACAGACACGCTATAGAGAGTGTCTTATCATGGTTGCTCTGAGGCAGGGGTATTGTATAACCCAAGATGAAAGGGGTAAGGTCATGTATTATGTTCTTGTTATATCACCTGTCTTCGGTCCATTCAAGGTATACTTATTTAGTCAACAGCCTTTTATGAGCATCTGTCAAGTTTACACAAATATAACGTTTGTCAGTTTATTGAGTCAGAATGAGATAGCAAAGGAAAATTAATCTGTTGGTCCATAGGCATTCAAATGACTAATTTCCCCATTACAGACTAGACCCCCGCTGTTGAGAACTCATAGTCATACCCAAAGTATTTTGTATGTCATCCAATTCAGATTGAGCTGATAAGAGTGCTTAGCTTCAACGTTATAAATCCAGGATTAATATCAAACTGTGTACAAATACAATATTGAAGCGCAGCTGAACTTTTCACAACCAAACATCAACATCTTCAATACAAGTAGGCCTACTTCAAACTAGTGTGGCAATTTGAACCTGAAATATACAACATTCAGTTACAAAGCAGGGAGACCGAAAATCTAGGTCACCGTTTTATGAGACAGGATAACCATGTTTACATGATTTTTCTTAAGAATTCAGGACTGAAAAGAGGGACAAAAACTGAGAGTGCCATGCATGTAGAGGACTGTTTTCCTCCAGAGCCTGTTGGTTATAAATCCTCCGACTTTGACAAATGACGCAGCTTCCCCTGTGGTCCTCCAGTGGGGGGTGCTGCCGGGCCTCCCCTGGAGGAAACCCTGACCTTGATCCTTGAACACCCTGGAGTTGGAGTGCCAGAAGATGATGACTGCAGAGGGGGAGGGGGCTAAATAGAGGAGGAGGTGGGAATCTATTACCCAGGTGTACGTTATAGGTCCAGATTGAGACTTGAAAACGTTCCGGCTTGTATTAAAGATGAGGATGATGAATTTCTCTTTATCAGTTTATTAAAGTGTTGTGTTCAGTAATAACGGGGGACATTAAAACCACCCTCTAATTCTTATATATACTTTTCTCTCGAAGATATTTGATACTTGTCAATTTAAGATGGATCTTAGATAAATCAGCATAATCTTAGATAAATCAGGGACCATCTATCATTATGGAAGGTTACCCAATACACAAAAGACCTCCCATAAACACGAAAAGGCCGAGTCCTTCGACGAAAAACGCCACCAGAAAATACACAGCACAACTGTAATAATTGGAATAGAGGAGAATTTAAGTGACACGAGGGCGGGTTTGTGGTAATTTATTAGCATCATATACTTTGTACTGTTTACTTTTTGGGAGTCGCATCCCAGACCCAGGCATGTCGGGGTGCGTGCGGTAGAGCTGGGGGGTGTACCCTGGAAGGGGGTAGGGGTCCGGGAGGTTGTCAGCGCCACCTATGACGTATACAGGCGGGGTGGGGGTCATCATCTATCAATCACCGGCTCTAGTGAACCGGGGCAGCCCCCACATCATGTCGGCACTGCCTCCAAACTCACCAGCACCCTGCGTTTTGAACGCCTTGATAAAGCTGTTACTGGCTGCTAAGTATACACGGTGTAGAAACCTGCACTCATCATCTATGTTTCCAAGATGCGACAGGTTCCGAAAGGTAATAGGTGCCATGAGATAAGTAAATAGCAACAATTGAATTGTGTTCTATTTTGAGATAAACAATTATTTGCGTGGTTTCCCGAACGAGATGGCAAACATTCAATCTTTCCTATATATAGTTTCTTCAGGGATCAGGATATATATTTGATATCTGTTAAGGATATTAAGTGATTCTTCGAGAGAAAAACCCCAAACAAGTCCTACATTATATACCATTCTTTTTGTTATAATCATGTGGTTTTCTCGTTAACTGCCAATCTGTCGGCGCAGGGAGTCAGGATTGGGGTTTTGATGTAGTTTTCAATTTCAAAGTGACAAGCATCTCAGTTTCAATTTAATCGGTTTGCCACTTTTTGCAGTGTGCTGAAAATGTGCCCCATATTTCAGAGTACTTCAATGCTGTGTTCTCTTTGTTTGGCAGTCAATTTGGAAATAGAATAAGGATCAGGAGAGAAGCTTGAAAATGTTCAAATACAATTTTAGTTACCTATGTCTGTAAAGTTTAGAAGTGTCGATTATTTTACCAAGTTCCCTATTAGGTTCAATATGCAAGTACATGTAATTGGATTTTCCCAATTCAAGTAAATGTTCAACATCCTGTCGACAGATGGTCAATCAGGTCATACCAGAGAGAGTACAGTTAAAACTTTAACTTTACTCTCTCTGGTCATACCGAAGATTATTACACCCCTAGGTAGTTAGGGTTGGTAATGTATTATATATGCATACATTTTTATGATGACTAAGAGGAGGCAGTAGCAGTCCCAGCAGCGGCCATCTTGGCTGTAGTTGGCCCACCCGTGCACAGATCCATCATCCCCCTACCGGCCATCATCCCGCTACTACCGGCCATCTTACCCCCGCCGGCGCGCACCGATACAGACATCCGCAAGATGCGCACTACATGCCAGACGCGCAAGAACACCGGCTCAGATTTCTGCGTTATTCGGCTGTAAAGTCACGCAGGAATGTTCATGGGTCCCGGGTGTCATGTATTCCCCAGCTATCTCTCCGTTATCAGCTTATATATCGAATCTATTAGGAGGAAACTGTCAGTAAGCAGCCATCTTTCTGCTTATTTACCTCGTCGGGTTGCTAAGAGCTGGTTAGAGGAGGGATTCTCTAGAGGTTAGAATATTATATTATCGCTGGGAGCTTTCGTCAGGGGTATTTTCGGTTTGGGAGATATTGAGGCCTGTCAAATTCCTCTGACGTAGGGTGTTAACGGTGTGCGTCCGCGGGGAGTTTTATCAGCTGTTGTTATGGGTGTCAAAACCCGACTCTAACTGCCCGTCAAATGTCTGCTGCTCTGCGGGAAATCGGCGGGAAATACACGCCCTCCAGGCCCAAACCGCTCTAATCGGCTACATACACGTATACCTTCCCCAGTCTGACAAAAAAGTAAAATGATCCCAGTTTGCTTTTCTGGATCAGTAGAAAACTAGTCCTAATTACATGAGACAGTTCAGCGTCAGGGCAAGTGAGTAACACATCTACACACATGTTCCTAATCGGACAGTCACTTTGACACTGGCCGCGCACCAACATTTATTTCATATTTCTTCTTCTTTAATGTAATCCTCCCCCGATCTCTTTTTCGCCGTTCATTTGGTGTCCGATGAGAGAGGAGACGGAGCACCAGCCAGAGGGAGTGGGAAGACGCCAGAAGATTGCAGTGGGTATCTGTCAACGGAGCCCCAAACGGGGTTTTTCCTTCAAGAGGTCGAAGGGAGCGTGCTTGTCAGATTTGAAACGGTCTCCCGGAGGTAATGGCCGACACTGCAGCGAACTCTGACTGATTCCGCGATAAGAAGGCCGGGTGAGGGCGGACATCGGTGCTATACCGTTTTGCTTCAGGTCTCACTCTGCAAATTACCGTGACCAAGTCAGACAAGCCTCGTTATATAAGCACGTCTCAGTTTCCACCGGCCACCAGCAGAGGGTGCGCGATCTCATCGGGATCTCGCGAGATTTGGCGAGAACACCCTGTCAGCTTAATCTCGGATTTGCACTGGGTCGGAAAACGCATTAGTTAGGAAAACATTTAGGATGGGTATCGGACAACTCCACCTGACGAAGAGTTGTTGACGGTGATGGATATCCACTGTCAAGATAAAATTGTTGATTTTGTTCCAATTCGAGGCGCTCCTTGATTAAATAGTTTCATATTTCACCACTGTTGCCCATCTGTTCTCGGGGATCAATTCTGAACCCCATCCCTAATTGCATTTTAAAAAGAAAGGGATGGAAGATATCACTTTGGTTGATATAATTTATATCTTCTGTAGATGTAGGAAGACTATGTAAAATGCACTCGTATTCTACCTATACGTCATAGAAGGCAGTTAGGATAGGAATGTCGCGGACAAAGATGGGTCTCATCCTTGGTGGGCAATTGCGGAAACAGACGGCATCATTAACGTGGCTAAAAGAGCCATCTTACATATGCTAATGACCCACATGTGCAGGTCCCATCCCCTGGGCCGTAACTCATCGTGGGCCGAGCAGTGCCGCCCACAGTTATCTCCCTAAGTGACACTTATGACAATCACGTCAGGCCAGTAATTAATGAACAGCGAGGCCGACGTCAGGGGTGACAAAACCCTGGCCCCTCCCCTGGTCAGCCCCGCTTGTCTGTCTGCAGACGCCGTCGTCAATGACGAGTCAAACTGTTTGTTGCCCTTCCCCATCAATCACCGCAGCGCTGCTCGCCGATTGGCGCCAAAACATAATGGGAATGCGCATTGTCGTCTGCTACTTTTCCCCATCTTGGAATGGGTCAACTTCTAGATACGTGCAAAGCTGCAGGATCCACAAGCTTGTTTTTACCATTTCCTTTTAAACTTCATCATTCATCGCCCGATTAAAAGACATAAAATGTACTTAGGTTACAAATAGATTTATCTGGCCTATTGTTTCACACTTGGATACTTGAGGGCCTGTCTTGCTAATCAGCTTCATAAATTCACTGATTTTATGTTATTCCCTGACATAATCAGTGTACTTGGTCTGGCTTTAGCTTTGTATATTGTCAACACTTCTCTAAGTTGTGCTGATATCTCTAAGAATGTTCTCACTTTTCTTTCATCGTATCGATAGTCGACGGCACAGGGTGTTTTTCCCCCATTCGTTTCAAGTTAGATTGGTGAGTACTTCGTGCAATGCTGATAGAGACTGGACAGAATCCACCCATTTTTCTCACACAGTCCGCAAATAACCCACTTCAACGGCATTATGAAGGAAAAACAGGGACTTGGCCCAACTTCTCATTCACTTATCCTCTTAACTCTGTCAGGATGAAGGTCAGAAAACCGCTGACTAGAGTTCAAACATTCCAATCCGAACCTGACCCTGACCCTAGAACGGGCTAAACTCTCTCTGGACTTCGTCAACCTCTCGTCGACCAACGAGACTTCAGGGCCGCAAGGCTTTGAGGCTAGACCGAGCGGAAATGAGGCCTGGCGCCTCTGCGCCTGCGTCGATCTTGTCATCGTCGACTTCCGTCTGTCTGTACGTCGAACCACGTGTGTGGTGTCGGTGTAATTGTGACTAATTAACCAGAGGCGCCATCTTGTGGGCGACGATGGAAGCTGGCCCGTTTGAAGACGACAGTCTGGGGTCGGAGACTGCACCCCAAAGGGAACCCACAAAGAGGCAGGGCCTGGCGCGGCGGGCTGTTAGCTATTGACAGACGCGATTAGGCACCAAAAGAAAGCTGTTCCTCTCTCCCTTTTTCTCCCCATCTCCCTAGAGTAAGATCTCCGGATGCACGCTGTGAGGATATGACTCTGTCGACTGGCACCTAACACAGCCCCCCTTGATCCCCCACACCGGCACACAACACACACACTTGACGACACTCAAAGTAATTGAAATTGAACACATTTACAACGGGCAAAGGCCTTTAGAAATGAAGCCATGCGCCTTGGGAACGTCTCTATATGTGTCAAGCCGTCCTAAGGGCAGATAAATTGCTCGAGAGGCCATGAAATAAAGAGTTGGGGCGGTGATATGTTGGTGGTCCGGAGCAACCCCTCCACCCCCTTGGGTCCTCACTTAATGGATTTCCATCTTTTAATCGAGGGCTCGGCGTTTAAAGGTGAGTCTGTCGGGGGGCTTTGATCTGGGCAGGTCATCGCAGGGGGTCCCAGGTCAGCCTGGCGACAGGGGCGGACGCTGCCTACCGGTCACAGCGTCCAGCCAGGCGTTACTGATGTCTTCAGGCACAAAAACACGGATCGAACCTCCTTTTTATCTTGTCCAGATTGGCCTGATCTATGGGCCTCAATCAGCCGGCAGTGAATGCCCTTTATCTTACCGGGGAAGTCATTTAGAGGTAAGCCTACCCCAGGCTAAGTGATTTGAGATTTGGAAGGGGGCAGACATGGGGCATTGGGGGGACAGCCATGGGGCATGGGCTGCACCCCAATCCAGGTGCATGGTGGCTCATCAGCCAGCCCCCATCCATGGCTCATCACTTTGTCTCCACACCCCCAAACCGATGACGTAGTCTGAACCTGCGCTCCACGTCATCGCTTGTCGCCTTCATTAACCAGCTCGTCCAAAACTCATTAAGACAATTACCTTAATCGCTTAATTAGGTAGGTTACACAACGGCCAGGTCGATGTTCGATGACGGTTAGCAAAAGTGATTAACAGACCACTCATGTGGGCGATAACAAGGGGGAGGGCTCATTAACCCGGGGTGCTGGTCAAGATTAAGAGGCGGAATACTGTGGGAATTTATTGATTAATGGACGTTAAAGGAGTAAACTTAGGTCATCAACTCGTCATCGCTGAATCATGGCACATTTCTTTTGTAAAAGATTAATCACAAACACATCAGGGTAGACTTTCACTGTAACAAGGTTTTGCCTGAAGGTCTGCAGAGCGCCACGAAAAGATTCGAGCACTTGAGGTAAACTAAAAAAAAAAAGACCATCATTTTTATTTATACAGTGCAATAATGCCACGAGTGCTTAATGCATGTGGCCATGATTGATGGTTATAGATATACACATATTTTCTGGCATGGACTGTATACTCTTTTTCTTCTTCCAAATAAATATTTAGGAGTTATAAGTAGCCATACGTTTATGTGACAGACCTCCTTCTTTCTCACATCAAATTGAATTGGAAGAAAAATGTATGCCACACACCACGAAGAATATAGATGAACAAAAGTATGTTCATCTCTTTTCCTTATGTTAGAGCAGAGCTTTGATTGCCTTAGATATATGAACGCAGGGTGGGCGACGTGTTACGTCTCAACGCCACAGCACCAGGCGGTCTTTTTTATTTATAACAAAAACCCCTGGAGATGACCCGTCTTGGGCTGTGACCCTGGAGAACTATAGGCTCCATCGATCACCACTAGCCTCCCTAATGACTGGTACGGCGCTCCTGGGTGCCGCGCCGTTTTAGTATGGTTTATATTCCATTTTGACGGCGTCGCGCCTAATCTTATATAAATCACCCCGTTAATGCCGAATACCATTGTTGGCGCGCGGGGGACGCCCTACCGCGGACTGGTAATAGAACCTCATTCCTGGGCCTCACTAAATGTGATAATACGCACGTAGGTGACATAGGTTAAATGTATTTATATGGAGTGTAGGGCCTGATGGAATAAGACGTGTTGCCTGTTATTGTTTTGTCTGAGGCAATTAGAGGTATACGGACCATCTGTGTTTATTTTGTGGCCCACTTTCTCTTGCCTTGCCTTCTCTGCCACATTCAAGTTAAATCTATCATTTGAAATAAACAAATCTATATAAAAAAAACAACAAAGCAAGGATCAGTTGCAGAGACATTGCTAAAAGTCCTTATCATACTTGGTGTTCATGTACTCTGTATTTGGCTAGAACAATGCTTCTTGGATAAATCCTCTTCCATGCAGCCTTAGTCATCCAAAGCCTGTCGCTTTATTTTCTGCCTTGCCATTGGCATCTGCCCCAGAGACCGTTCTTCAAAAAAAGGGCGTTTACACAGTATTCTCAGGTTTACTCTCAACCCTCCCAATATCTGGAGCTACCACAATAATTCCCATATTGTTTGTACTCCCCGTTGACTTAACGTAGACGGAGTCTAAAATGGAGAAATAATACCCGATGCCCCGACCATAAGCTTACAACCTATGCTACCCGTTCGCATCAGAGTTAGTAGCCTACCTGAACTCCCCCCATGTCGAAGTACATGAGAGCCGAGGGTGGCGGAGGGGAGGCCGGGCGGGGACGACCAAAGCCGACCGGGTCGGTCTACATCTGAGGCCGGCAATTTGTTGTTGGTTATCCGGCCTCCCGCCCCAGCCGGCACCGGCGACCCGCTCCCAGCACCCTGCTCTTTTACCCCTCTACCCCACGTGCAAAGCAAATTGCCGCCCGGCTCGCCGCGATAAATCAAAATATTAAGTAGCCTCCAGGTCTGAACGAGAAGAGGCCAGCTGAAGATCGTTTCATAAATTGGTTCCATATATCCTGCTTCAGTGATCTTGGTCTTCTCATGGCGGCACATGTACCGGCGGTTTGGGGCAGAGATATTCATTGAAGCTATGGTTAATATTTCTTACAAACTCTAAATACAATTTTTTGTTATTGCCATTCATACATAGGATAGGCCTACACGTGCAATGTATATAATTTGAATGTATATCCATGTAGGATAAGGAATTTCCAGTCGTTGATATAACAGGTCAGGCATATCACATAATATCATTTTAATTCTGCAATGTTATTCCTGCCATAGAACCCAATTATGCCCTGAACTTTTTTTTTCATAATTGTGTGTGTTCTGTCATTTAAGATTGACAACGCAATTATTATATGACAGACTGACGTAGAAACATGATTTACCTGTAATCTTCATTCCGTTATTTGACTGACACTAACAGACCTAGGCCCTGTGCACTGTGCTTCCAATCTTGTTTATATGTTTTACTTGTTTCCTAGGGTATACCTGAGTCGTAAACATGTAACCCGTCTAGTATGTAGCAAAAAGATAACAACAAAAATGAATTAAGCCATTTACAAGATAAATAACAAGCCAAAATCCCTATAGGTGAGCTCTCCTGCATGTGCCATGTTGGCTGCATGCACACCACATGGGTGCTTTTGATTACAGGCCATGGGAGAATGAGTGGGGCGGTTCTTGTCTTGTATATCATGGGCTAATTATCCACGGGTCTAGATTGAAGCCGAAGAACCAACGGCCATGACATAACGGTTACCGGGGCCACATCTTGCCTTCACATGTGAACATTAAAAGGCAATCGGCACTCAGCTAATGGCTTCAGGCCGGACCCCAGCATGGGCGATAAAAGGCTAAAATGTGACCCCCGGTGGCCAACTGTTGGCAACTTGGCACTGCCAGATGCCAAATTTGCAGCTGGAATCATAGAGGACATGCTCAGAGGGCGAGGGTGAGGGAAGAGGGGGTATGATCTTACAGTGGCCCGTACAGTGGTTTTCTGCTTTCTTTGGTCAAGATGGATTGGCGGGAAGGCCATTAGAAAATGATGAATATCGTCTGCTCACTCCTTGTTGTGATCACCAGTAGACCAATAGAAAGATATCTTTATAAGCATGTGATGTTGGGAGAAAATTATGCATTCTATTTAGTATGAAATATATTCTGCACCATCGACAGTGACGTTTGAAAAGTTAGATCGATCCAGTTAGTTCAGTCACCCTACAGGTAGGATGATAGATCTTATGGTATTTTCTTGGATTGCAATGATTTGAGACAAGACTACACTATAAAGCACATGACCATCTTAGAATGAATATAAGAGCTGCAAAGAGTAATCATGACAACTGATTGGCCTGTGATAAGAGTTCCCATAAAAGACCAAGCGAATGTTCTCAAAGTGACATCATATAACAAGGGTTGTGGACCATGTTTTTCATGAAGAGCAGATAAGAGAATAATCTTAACGAACCATTTCCTTCTCTAGTTTTTGTGGTCTGTATCGTGGTCCCCAGTTGGTCGGCCCGGGTCTACCCGTTGGGCGTTTCCTTTTGGATATGACTCATAATTTGAGGATTTTTCTCCACCTGTCTGTCAGATGACTTATGAAATTCAAAATAGCTGTTGATAGCATCCACATGAAACTCCTGTCTAATTTCATATACATAACAAAAGGAAACATGAATAAATTTTCCCATTCTCATGTATGATCTACACACCCTAACAGCATAGAAAGAGATCACATATCATACCCCGTCCTAACCCACTTCTCGCCTCATGTATTGATAATTTAAACTGACAAGCATATACAAATTAACATCGTTTTCGTGACATAAACGTCGGCGTTATCTGCGAGCACTGTATTCATGCGGCCGTATCACATTACGGTATTGGTGGGCGTGGAAACAAAGCCCCTCCGAACTGCTGACGTGACGGGGCAGGTGGGAGGAGAGATAACCTAATCAGGGGGTGCTGTGACCAATGATACATAAGGCGACCTTATCAGCCACCCCTATCAGCCCGGGCCCATTAATAACAATATCAATTGCAATTCGCGAACAAAAGGAAACATAACTAAATCAAGTACCGATGAGTAGATATACACCCACTGCTGTTTTTCTGCTCGTCCCTGGGAAGAGCAACTCACAGGGGACTTTTAGTGATCGCTGTGTTTTATTGATTACCTCTGGAAGGGCGAACGCATTTCGTCATAGTAATTTTTAGAAGCACAAAAAAAGGAAGATGATAAAAATGTCATTTATTATCATTATCAGTCCTCTGAATACCTGCTTTATGAATAATTAGGAACTTAATAATCGCCTATCTACTAGTAAATCATCCTCATAAATAGGTCAAATTGGCCGCAGTTCAAATCATCACATTTGCTGAAAACCTTGAGTTTATGTTCAGAGCATACTAACATAGTAATCTTGCAGAATGCTATATTACAGTCACACTTCAGAGTGATGAATAAATAAAGTATTCACAAAGAACTTAAGCAATGAACATTATATTTGAAAGTCGTTGATCAAATTTCACTCTTGTTAACATAAAATATACATTACAAAAGACACCCGTGACAAGCGCTTCCAAGTAAAAGCCCACTCAAATTCCACTTGTCATCTCTTGATAGGCGTATCATCCCTCAAGAGGACTTGAGGTTTACTTTGAGTGTGTTCTCGGTCCCACCAAGGGTTCCATTCTACTTCATGTCTATACAGGCTGTTATATGGTGTCGGAAGAATTTATGACTTATCATTGTGGACGTTTAAGTATCCATCTACAGTGTCACTCAAAATCCATTGTTTTTCTTTCACCGAGAATTCCTATTCTGACAGTGCTACAATGTAAATAAACATGCGTCTTTCTACCGAAATTGTCAAATAAATTATACATCTGAAGTAACCCAATTTTCACCTTCCTACATTGCAGACACGACTAGACGCGACCAGTTGAGCCTGTTCTCCAAGTCGCAGCCGGCCAAGAAGAGGCGCAAGTCGCGCACGGCCTTCACCAACCAGCAGATCTACGAGCTGGAGAAACGCTTCCTCTACCAGAAGTACCTGACGCCCGCCGACCGCGACGAGATCGCGTCGTCGCTGGGGCTGACCAACGCCCAGGTGATCACCTGGTTCCAGAACCGGCGCGCCAAGCTGAAACGGGACCTGGAGGAGTTGAAGGCTGATGTCACAGCCGCCAGCTCCGTCAGTCCCGGAGTCGCGCCCGACATGGAATCGGTCCACGAACGCCACCCGGTGTTTGGAAGCCTGGATGAGCTGAAGATGCTGCAGAAAACGAATGGAGGACCAGGAGGAGCTCAGGGAGCGGGTAAGAAGATTTACATGCCAACGCCGTTAGAATCGGGAGGCGTGAATGATAAGGCGTCCTCCAGTGGGAACGCTAGTGGCGACGACGCGAGCAGCAACGACGCCGCGACGTCGCCCAGGTGTATGTCACCTGTGGGTGTGACGTCACGACCTGTGTCTCCACAGCAACAGCAAAAACACATGACGTCACCGGAACAGGAGCAAGGAGAACCTCTCAAAGACAAAGACAGTGAAGAACCTCAAAAGCAGACGTTGACGTCGTCTTGACGTCACTAAACGTCATTGTGACGTCAGTGAGACGTGGGTAGAGACTGTAAAAGCGACCCGGGTTTCATGATACCCCGAATATGTATAACATGTAAGATTACTATGAGCGTCACCAAGACATTATCACTAGATGCGATAAACCTGTGCTGCATTGAGATTATTTGTAGGACATCTTTTCAACCTCATCCTAGACGGCCACAAATATTTTGAATCTGTTTCTGGTATTATCGTGTCTGTATCTTCCGATTTCTTAATGTCCCTTCCCTGTACAAAAAGGAGAAAAACAATACAATTGTTCCACTGCTGTTTGTTGAAGTCCTGATAGAGACAATTGGTATGCATTCCATTGATTGTGTGTATTTCTCCCAATCCCTTTTCCCCTGGTCTGTCTTCACTTCCTGCCCTCTCAATTTCCCAAGATTTTAAAACGGGTTGTGAGGCCAGTGTTCCTGTGTGTTCATCGCCACCTCAAGTAAATATAGATGGATCCCCACTGAAGATCCTCATTTCAAATGTATAAAAAGAAGTCTGTTTGAATTTTTGCCCCCGTTTTTGTAGACCTACTTGAGCTGAGATGGTTGTCTGACTGAAGATAAAGACGTTTATCAAGCCCCTGGTGATTGGTTTCTGGGTGGCTTAAACAAGGAAAACAAAACCTATCTGTTCCTTTATAAAAGATAGCAATAGTGTTTTATCTACTGATGAATTGAGACGTCATCCCTGACGCCGAGTTGAATGTAAATTGTATGATAGCCCCCAAAGGGATTGAGTTGGTGGTTGAAAATAAAGTACTATTTGAATTATAAAACTTCTGTGTGTGCCTTATCTCACTGGAAATTAATGGATCCCGAATGGGATTTTTCTCGGTTACAGAAAAACACCCTTAATTAGAGATGGAGAATAACAACCAAAATACATGAAGTACAGAACATGTACATGTGTTGGGAAATGTATGCACTGTAACAGTAAGGTAAGAATATAATGTAAGAAGGTTAGAAAACTGTAAGATTATCTCAACGAAATATAAAGTTTAGAAATTAAGTCAAAGTGAAATTAAGAAGAGTAAACACTCCTGAAGTTCTACCTGCATAAGAGGCATAATACCAACACGTAAAGGCGCTATAACACAGGTGATTCATAACCCCCTAATGAACTCAACATCGAAATCAATCAAAGGGAACACAGCCCCGACCCTAAGTGAAAACCCACCACAGGTATCAGCCTACTTGTTGGGCCCCCCATCTGATGTGGCTATAAATTAATTACCGCGCCACATCCCGTTTACTTTGATGTCCTTAGCCGTGAATGTCCCCACGCTCCATCACCGAGATATGATCCAGAGAGTTTTCCCATAAAAATGTACAAAAAACTAGGTACATGAAATAAAAAATGGGGGAAGGGGAGTGGGGAAGGCTCACTACCCGCATGGTCTCAAACAACGCGTCCCACGAGACCTGAGGAGACAGGGCCCTGGTGATTGAGTTCTGATCCTATCGAGGGGGGTTTCCTCTGATTAATGCCTGAACGTGCCGCCGAGGGGCGCGCCGATCACTAAGGGTTCTCCGGTCTGCGTGTAGGGGGCGTGGCGGGCGTCGGACGTCACAGTCACGCGTGACGTGGCGATAATTGACGAGATGTCAGACGGTCTTTTTGTTGGGGTTAATAGGTAAAAGAAGACGTGAAAAGTTGAAAATGCTAGAGCAAACATTCATGTACCACATAATTATATGACCATAGACATATATAACATCTCTATGATATGATTCACCATCTGTGAGAGATTTTGATTAAACATGTTCTGTTTAGTTTGGTCCCTTTGTTTCTAACAAAATAGACAGTTCACACATTATAATTAATTCCTTTGTGCTCCTCTTCCCAATGAATTAATCGTACACCAAAGACTATAAAATTACCCAAAGATCATCATAGTTATGCTGGCTCTTCATACATTCCCTTGTGCTCCACCTCCCAGTGAATTCGTACACAGAAGAGTATAACATTACACAAAGATCAACATAATTGCTTTTGACATCAACTCAATGAATGTTGCCCTCTGTTAATTTAACTCCACACACATCCATGAAGGCAAAATACCGACCGCTACTTTTGCTGGTCTAGGTAGGCGGTATGATACAAAACGATGATGCGGCTCCACGGCCGCGATATATCGTTACACCAATTCAAGTCAACCGAAGTATTCCCAAATCTGTTTCTGTTTTCTTACGTGAGAAAAATCGGCCCCTTTCCCCCCTGGATGTACGCTTAGTTTGTATCCTGAAGCACCCCCTGGTGTCGTTTCCCCAAACCTCGCCCTACCTCAGTGGCATTCCGGGAAGGATCACGTGGTACCAATAGAGGATAAATAACCGATTGATAATCCGTTATCGGGGCCGGGGGCCGCATCACATCATAACCGTGTAGGAATACGTTGGAAATACATCATGTGTATCACTCTGGGAGATGGAGAGACTATATCCTAGTTATTAGACCGCCGTAACCCTGGAGATGGAGCGACTTATTATTTTTATCATTCTATTCCAGTAAGCGATGGCATTTATTGGCGAATTGAGACAGATGACATCTATATGCGACTAGATGGATTGAGTACTTAAAAGTCAAAAACAAAGATTAACATTGCCATTAGTAACACTCATGGGGACGAGTCTTGATTTAGAGTGACTTGCAAACATATCAATCCTCAGGAAAAAGCTTAAGCCCATCAGCAAGATTGATAAAGTCCTATCTGGTGTAATGTTGACGCCAACTAGTTTCCCTTTTTATTGTGACAAATACAACCTTACATCTGCCCCTCCTCTGTGTTCTGAATATCGATAACACATTATTTACGTGGTATGGGCCTATCTAGAATCTAGGCACATGTATATAGGATTAAGATAAGTAAGTGATTAGAAGTAGAAACAAAATAAATAGACAGAAAAACAAATAACCCATACATCTGATAAAGATGAGCGATCTGATACAGTTATTACTTTATTATATATAATCTGCAATAATTATGTTTTTGTGATAGTATACTTCATATCCCAATCACCTCCCGAACTGTCCATGACAAATTCAGCATGGGAAATTCTACTTGCCGATCAGCCATCATCCAAAAATACTCGGTATTTAGGCCTAACCACACCTCAGCATCGGCCTGTGGGGGCTCAAGACAAATTACCGACGTAAAGTAACCGACTCTACCGAAAACATGTGTAGAGCGGATGGGACGGGCCGGCAAATATTTCATAATAAGTGCGCCCTCTAAGTGAGCGGCCAATGTTGAGCTACTGATGATAGGATACAGCGGGCAGGCAGCAGGGGGTGCAGGTAGGTCGGCGGAAAAGATAACTCTACAAGACGATAAATAGGCCCCATTGCCCGTAATCCTTGGCGTAGTAAATAATCCCGGGAAGAATGTATAGGGCCAGGTGTAAAGAGAGACATAAACACAACCAGAAAATTTGCGATTTCATTTATAATCTGGCTGCTCTTAGAAATATGATAGCTTTACTGTAACGGGCGCGGCAGTTGTATAATGTGACGCTGCCATTGGTTTTATAATGTAGTAATGGTATGGTGTCCTCATATTTCATTACCTATACATATTTGACATAATTCATAACAGGAAGTTTAAGGCAATTGCATAAATTAACCATGTGAAATATGGAAATGTGGGAAGAAAAATGTGCCTAAGTCAATGCTTACTTGACTCGTGTTAATAGCCTGAATTGTTTTGCTAGAAAGATATGAGCAATAAGTATAGGATTAGTAAACATCTCCATCTTGCTTAATATACCCCAATAAGTGAAACAAGATGAAATGGAAATAGAAAAGGACAAGTCGTCGTTATAATGGGGATTATAATGGCAGCAGTACCCGGCCGATGAGTTAGTCAGAAGAATGGAAGGTCGGACGATCCCAAGTCCTGGACCGCCTCCCACGGCGGGCAGATGGGCGGGAGGGCCTTTTAATCATTAAACAGGCCCTCATCGGCAAACAGCCCTAATCATGCCTACCGCCAGCCCTAATGCTGATAAATGTGGCCGGCCAAACTCTCCCAGTTGGGCCTTGTGAAGTATACTTTACGTCCACCGTGCTTAAACGGTACTTTATGGAGTGGCCGGGCATGGCTGCGAGCGCCACGTTTTATAACCCGTCGCCACGCGGCGCCACCGGAGGGGCCTAAAACGCCAAAGTGGCGCATACTAAATGCGCTGATACCCCGTGTGTTTTATTAGAGATCAAGCGCTGGGGCCGCTGGTTATCGCCCTAATGCACTTCTACGCCTCAATGATCGGAGAGCGGGACACCGGAAGCGGAAGACGCCGACGGCAGACGCACAGACGGAAGTAGCGCCGGCGGGGACGCGCCGACGCCGTCGACATCAATTATCGATACTCGACGGGAAGTTTATCCCAGGGGACGTCGAGAGATGAGTCGTCGGCACAGTCTATTGATTCCTCGGAGGGAAAATGAGAGGCGAATTGATATTAATAGGACTGGTCTTGTCTGCTGATACAACCAGCCAGCGGCAAAAGCCGAGACCTGCAGCCAGAGCTCGTCATACATAACGTCTGCCACCCCTGTTTTGCTACCAAAGACAAATTATATTCATCGTCTAACAGATCCTATGCTCATTTTTGTCTTAGGCAATGCTAATTGTGTACCACAGTTAATCGTTTGGAAAATAGATTGCACGTAGTTGTCATTTTGTTGGTTTTTGCTAAGTGTATATCAGAGGCGGAAACAGGATTTTGGAAAGGGGGGTCCGCGTGTAGACTACGGACCAAACGGCGTGGATTTGCGCGTGCACATGCGACATTTTCTTCCCTTTGGCAATTGGGGGGTGGGGGTGGGGGTCAGGACCCCCTGGAGCTCCCCCCTGGATTCACCCCTGTATATATATACCCATCTAAACAATTTTAGTGTCGGGGATATGAACTTTAGCCAATGGAATGTAAAGAGTATGGTTAGATAGTGATTATGAATATACATGTAGATCTACCTTATGTCCTTACAGCTCAATGAGATGTCATTAGGATCTAGAATACAAGTGATCATTTGAGGTGGAAGCCCCAGTAACATTCTGTCCCGCCGCCCCATCATCTGCTGAAGGACACCCCGACCCACGGCTCCATCCCCCCACTAAGCGCCCCTCCCAGTGGTTAAAAAAGTGACCGATAGGTGGTGTAACCGGAAGTCAGTGCGCTGGAAGTCTCAGGAAGTGTCTCACGTCCCGCGAGAGCAATCGGCGGCCGAACGCCAGCTATATTTTGTACGGTTAGCACGTTAACTCGGCTCCGTCATCTATCACCAGAAGACAGCAACTAGGACTAAATGATAAGATGGTGAATTGCAGCCAGCAGCCCCGGCGGACCGCTCCCTTCCATCACCGCCGGAACACGCCCACTGCGCGTGCGCCGGTAACAAAGCGGAAGCTGACAAGCGCTGCGCCGGGCCGAGGCCGGTGCTGGCTTCTGATTGGACAAATTAACAGCGACTTGTCGCCGGCTAATTAGCGAATTCACCTGACAGAGGATCCATTATGTGTCTCTTTGAGTTTTGATTAGGGGGATCAGGGAATCGCGCAATGACTTGGAGGCCAGAGGGAGGCGGGCGTGGCGAGGAATACAGAGGGAGCCCCTTGTAATCTCTTGTAAGCAAGGCTGTAGAACAACGTTCGAGTCGATTGGTGTAAGAGATATGATACCTAAAACACTGGTCTATAATGGGATATGTCTACACGTTGTTAGGACGTTTCGCGTATTCAATATTGAATCGTCTAAAAATGATGTATGTCAGAAATACTTATGCACAAGTAGGCCTATGTGGAATGAAAATAAGTTACCCATAAGCAGATAAGCTCCCCTCGTTATGCAATTTTTTAGTCCCTGCCTTCTACCCATACGCTTGTAATTGCATTGAAGAACAACTGCATTTCATAAAGCCGATTTAAAAAAAACATGGGCTATTATATACATGAGATCATTCGTCTTTGTCGTCACTATAGGCATATAACAGGGTCGTACAAGGCCACAAAATTGTGGGGTAGGCCTATCAGATAATAACTCTTTAGACTTACATGCTCTTTTAGATGTTCTGTAGAAAATGAGTACAATTATGTCATTGTGTAAAACAAGATCAGTAGTAAATGTATCAAAATTGAATTTAAACACCCTTATGCCATAATTGACCATTTACGATATTCACATTGCAGAATTCTTCAGTGCCACCATATTTCTACATCCTCATTTGCACAACATAAACCAGTTTACACTCCCAAAACATGGCTGCAATATGTTCTCATGACTACAACAAGATGGCGGACAGGCCTCTGTTGGCCGCACACAGGCCTTTAGAACTGAACCATCGTCAGACTCCTGACAGAAACCAATTTCAGCGTGACGAACGAGTGGATCTTCTCCGGACCCCTCTTCCTGCTCCTCTTTCCCTATGATGAATGGCTCTTGTCAAAACTCCTTGAATTAATTTCATCAGAAGAGCCAGCATGAAGAGGCTGGCACGCTTGCAGGTGGAAGAAAGATGGGCAGCGTTTGGATTCGGCCAGGTGACCAAAAAGCTGCTTTGCTGCTGGGCGTTTGGATGTTCTCGAATAATTGGCTTTCGGTCACAGCAAGGATCACGTTCGAGCTTGCAGACCTCTGAGGAAAAAAAACAATGAAAAGCTACCGTTATGGCGGAAATGCAGGACACAGCTCTTGCATGTGGTTCCATGTGGAAGTTCAGAACAAGACCTTGAGATGCCAAACATAATACATAATAATTGTAATCACAAGCCTGGAGTGAGTTAAAGAGTTTCATATCCCCAGGTTTATCCAACTCAACTTCTAAACCTATACTTCTTACAGTGTAAGAGAATACGTTTAGATATAATTTAAGGCACACCTCTTTCACCTCTTTCTAATCATCTACATCTATCAGTATACACCTTTTCACCTGGCCACCACTGGAGAAACTATTGACCCCCAAGGTCGTAGGGGGCGCCACAGTCTGGTCAAGTCACGTGGCCCGCAGGTGCTGCTATACATGTCGTTTTTATATGAGCGTCCAGATATGCTACACCTACATACTACACCTACCTACTTGTGCGGCCATGTTTTCATATCACTGGCACCACCATGAAAGTAGTTGTTCCCCATCTATTTAACTATGGTTTCATTGACAGGGTCTATGGCATAGATAGCTGTACTGAAAAGTTCTTTTCGTGACTATTTGTGGTATATGTGCATGGTCTTTCAAGGGACTTTATTCAAGAAGATAACCTGTTGGTCTACATACAATTGTCAATTCATTGGGCAGTTTTAATGACATGCATTTTGTACACTATCAATGGACACTTGTATCACCAAAATGCCATGGAGACATCATACCAGGAGAAATATTCATAGTAATTGCACCATAAGAGTAGGCTACCCCCTGTCCATGACTATGTGTGTCTGCGTGTCGACCCTGGAGGAGATGACTGTGATGAAGCACCTGGCTGCCCCCTACTCAGGTAGGCTGTCACACCGTATCATCCCGCCACCAACATGTCCCTTTGATCTGTGTCATCTAACCCTATCCTTCTCCCTCCACCCCTCCCGCCATCCCTGCTGCTACCCCTAGCCGACGCCCCGCCGGCTAATTTGCCCAAAATCTGATGCCATTAAGGAAACGAATCCTTCTCCTGATCTTACCCGACTTTCATGTAGGGATTGCCTCCAGGGGGCTCTTCCTGGTTCCGTCTGCGCTTGCGCCGACGCATGCGCTGTGGCGACAAGATTTTCTTCATCGTTACAACTAAATACGACGCGTGATTATCAGCTGATTATAGAACATGAGTGCCCCCACCGGTGGTCTACCGAACTAGCCAAGTGGAAGTTAGATCAAAAGAAGCTGAGGTTCAATCAAGACTCGGAGTAGAGTTTCCTAGACTTGTTGGTTAAATTTTGGATAATAGAATAGCAACGTGAAGGCATGTGAATTATTAGGAATCCTGGGGCTTAAAAGAAACGATTTGATTCCTGTCAGATTTGCTTGGTTGCATAGAAATTGTAACAGATATCTTTACAAGCCGGCGGAAACCCGGTTTCAGAGAGGCTGGTGCTTTTTAACATGGGGAGTATACTGCCGCCATCTGCTTCGTATTTACAAGTTTGAAATGCAAGAGCTATCCTGATTGTGGGTTACAAGACACTAGGATAAATAAATATTGGTTAACTTGTAACCAGTTAACATAACTTTGTTTATGTTATGAATATTTTATTACAATTTCCGAGGACATTTCTTATTCTCATCCTTGATGTGGAAATGGTACCGAACTTCAGATATAATCATAATGCAAGATATATCATTAAATTCAGATGGTGTGTGTGTGTGTGTGTGTGTGTGTGTGTGTGTGTGTGTGTGTGTGTGTGTGTGTGTGTGTGGATGTATATAATTATATGTATTTAGGGGAGAGGTATTGTAAACTTGGGGGGATGACATCTTAATGCTAGCTGTACAACACTAGATTCATGGCAATAGTCTATCATGATAACTACGTTTAGCGTGTCGTTCCGGATGGTTTCTGTTTGTATGAGTTTATTGTTTTCTTTTTACATAGACATCATTATTTTCCTCAGATACAGATCTATGACATCAACTAGCAAATAACCATGTTTTGGTGCGCTCTACACAATGGAGTTATAAATCTACAATTCCAAAAGAGAGTACAAATATAAATGAATAGCTGCTTGGGGGATATAAAGCATACATTTTCTGTGGCATCACATATAGTTATTTGGATGGATGTTTTCCAACTGAGCTATGTCTACAAATATGACTTACTCTTCCCTTCACCATCTAATATTACACCGACAATGATCCCTACTAGAGCGAAGCAGAGAAAAAACAGGGACATCTGCTAAATATCGTCATTGATATCAATCTCATCCGCGAGGCATGTATGAATCATGTGGCCATATTGTTCCCATAGACCCGGCGCACTATGGCCCCACGCCCTAATCTGATTGGACAGTCCAAGCGCGCATGCGCAACAGGATATCGGGAGTCCTGGTGCGCGGCACATCTGCCCACATTTTAACGATTCGCGACCATCTTCCTACTTACCATCAAATCGCCCGATTCGGGTCCTGTTCTTGTCAGATTGGATTCCAGCCATAACCAAGTCGACGGCGAGTTATGGAACGTTTTCCTTGGCGTTGTTGAAACGCTGCTGTGAAGGTCAGGCTCGAAGGTCAAGGTTGGGGCCGCGTGGGTCAGTCCTGCTATCCATGTTGATATTTCATGAGTGTTTGAGCGAAATACTATGGGCCGGTGGCATATTAAGCCTTAAAGTGACTAAAGCATTTGAATTTTATTACAATTCAATTATTCTAATAACTGATTCATTTCTTATAAAGCATATATATATATATATATATATATATATATATATATATGTATATACATATTAAATCATAAGGAGGAAATAATCATTACTACATTATAGTGTTCATAATTGAAGTAAGTCTTAAGAAAAATCGCAGAGCTTGATTAAGCAGTCTGCTAGGCCTATAACACATGCAGATTCGTGCTTTAGAAGTTCAATGCAAACCCGATGTTTGACACGTAGACCTGGTTCTCTCTGGAATCGCTTAGATATAATGTGAAATGATAACAACTCTCAACACCTGGATTAACACCTGAACGATGTTTGACTAGCTTTTTATTGGCCAGATATCCTTATCCATTCTCACAAACTTAAAACACACCCAAAAGACCCCAGCTACTGCCTTTCAAATGCACAATACCATCTGTGCAGTTTTCATAAAAACATTAGCCTCGTATCTGGGATGTATCAAGATAAGAAAAAGTTGGCTGATGCATGACATTATCAGATTTCGGATCTTAGTGAAGTCAAGTTATATAGGAAATATGATATTTAAATAGACTTTTCCTGCCTGATATCAATCAGAATTTGCCCACCTAATCTGAAATAACAAAACCTGGATCTCATGTAAGTGGCAACTAAAATGCGGCTGCTATCAAGAGGAAATCTCTAATTCTCTTGTGCTCAATGTCAGGGATTTATTGGTTGTCAGTACAACTTATAAAGGAATTGAAAAAAAGATCATAAGTTGGTGTAAAAGCAATCAAATTTGAAAGAACAACATGCAATAAAGAGTCTTACCATCCTTATCTAATCCAATATTTAAAATTCTTCTTATCTATTTGTCATCAACCAAAAATACTTGGGCTCTCTAAACGTCGAGGCTCGGTATGATTCTTGCTCGGAAACCCACAGAGCGTGCCTATAGAGTTAACCTCCTTTTAATACCCCGGCAACAAGAAACGTTATGTATCGTAGTCCTAAAACCTTTAAGGTGCAATTCTAGTTTGCACTTCTCCTTTTGATGTACATGTCATGTATTATGATTATTATGGTTGTTAAAAAAAGACTACCTTCTTTTTGTCTCTATAACTCCCGATTTAAAAAAGAATTGTTACATATTAATCTTCAATGTTTCAACTGGTTTTCAGATACATTACATCAAAATATGTATACAAATAATTGTAATAGGACCAATGATAGTGATCAATATACAACAACGTTAACCATGGTCATTGCATGATATTAGATTCTAACAGCAAATAAGAATAATCATACAACACTTTTTAAATACCCTATATATCAAGGGACTTAGTGTAGTTATTCCATTTTCTTTTAACAAATTGCTAAAAATCTACCATTTGAAGATTTTGAGTATGCATTCCATAAGAGAGTTCCAAAATAAACCGGACTTCTTATGTGCTTTGTGGTGAATTTCGAGGGGATCATAAAAATTTTTTTTAATTGCAAGCGAGTTTTCCTATTTGTCACTACAAGGGTATCCTGTTTAAAACTATGCATATGCATTATATTACAGACTGACTTGTGCACAGGGCCTATATTAATGGCACACTGTATAACTTAATTAAGAGTCTATGGTAATGCCTAAGTATGAATATCTACAAAAGCAAGCTTGCTCTCAACAGTGTTAAAGGGGGCAGGACTTTTAATACCCGTACGTGCACATAGGATGGCCTCTAGTTGACTGCTCCCTATATTTGTAGATACATGGATGGGTTATTGTCTCAAGCTTCCGAATTATTGTCTCAAAATACCGAATTATACATAAATTATGAAAGTTGACTGTAATTTACTACTTGCATGGAGCTGGGGCGCCACCGTCATTTCCACTTCAGAATGAGGCATAGCTCTGTTGTTTTCCCCAGAGTAACATGAATGCCAAACTAAATATAGACATGTAAGACATTATGACATCCTCCGCAAATCTATGGCCCTGAGAGTGTATATTACTTAAATGTGCTCTAGGTGCAGTCATTAGGAAAAATTATTGAAGTTGTTGTACTAATGTGTTGGAAATATTATGATTTCAAAGTACAAAAACATTATATTATGCGAATGGTATCTGAAAGGCATATGGAAAATATGTGTATGAAAGTAGCATAAACATCTTTATTATCACAGAATAACATCATATCATATGGAATCAGTATAAGGCCTTAATTAGCATGAATGTCGTATATATCATAAAATTAATTCAAATTGCATTCAAACTTAATGATCTTTTATTTGAGAATGCTTGCCAAAGCATTATTAGCCCTTATCTTTTTCTATGCTTAGGAGATGTGAATTCCCTGTGGGGGCACTTTTTGGTTCAGGTTTCTCAAAGTTGTGAAAGCTACAGCAAAGCAAGGGAGAGGCATATTGTGACACTTCTGGCTCAGACTGGACTGGTCAGGTATAAAAAGGCAGAGCTCCAGCCTACAGGTATCTGTTCACTGCTGGTACCTAGAGCATGTACCACTAGGAGAATAGAATATTAGAGGGCAGAGATATAGGCCCTTTCCCTTTTTGCTTGCTGCTATGGTCCCTACCTGGCTTATCTGCTGCCTTCCTAATTATAGATTGCTGTTGGGTGAAATAATTCTTGTTGTCTAGAAGGGACTTATTGCATCAGTGTTTAGGATAGCAACATTGGTGTATTCGTGGCACATGTAATTATTTCTATGATTATTGTTAAATTTTGACAAATAATCACTTTATTGACAGTCGCTATTTTATATTTGTATGAAATTATCTCCCACAGGAGCCTTTATTACCAAATTATTTATTATCCTGTATTACCTCTCCATGTCATATTTGAATTAATAGACAACTATATAGACACTCTCATGGCAAGTGAGTAGTAAAGTAGTAGTCCATCAATAAATAATCATAACAAATGCAAGAATAGTAGGGGGTAAACTTTCTTGATAGTGGTTTCAAACTAGACCACTTGGTTTTCCTCTATACTCTGAAGTAACCAAACCAACCATAATTTCTTTGATTTATTTTGTCAAATTCTTCTAATACTTTGTTTACTAACAATAGTACATCGATATCAATGCAGAAATAAATACAGGTTAGAAATTGATTAGTTAATTATTTGCAAAAATCAGTCCTGCCCTTGCATACAAGTAGTGAATAAGGTGGCAACAAAGAAATTGCCCCTATGTTGTTCTTTTAGAAGTAGATGATACTCAACTTCTTGACTCTAGAAAGAAGCTGACAACCTCTCAAATGTTTCACCCACCGCTATATTTGTCCTCTCAAACCCCAAGTCCACAGTGCCTTGGTGCCCAGGGAAACCTCAGCATATGAAAAAAGAATGATGGCCCCATTGCTTAGGACCATTGATAATTATCCGAGGGGAGAGTAAAATCAACTGGTGAGAGCGAAGGTTAGCACTGGATCTCGAATTGTGGAAGATGGGTGACGAGAGTGAAACTGGTAACTGGTGAGGCCAAGGGTGATAGGGGAACTGAAGGCCTGTTTTCATGATCAATGAACGAACCTTCCCCAAGACACCACACCAAAAGTATTTAGAAGTCGGTGGTGGTTGTTGACAAAATCTGTCAGTGGAATCCACAAATCGGTGTTTACGACATCTATAACCTGTAAATGACCTCAAACGACCTTGAACAATCAAATGCAGAAATGAAAAGATCTTTAAAAACATATAAAAAAAATATACTAACCTGTTAGAGGTGTCGTCCAGGTACCTATTTTTCACAGTCGTTCATTTTTAAAAGATTTTAACAGCTGACCATTTACTGACGATTACAATTTTGTTACAGACATTTTGCAGTCATCACCTACACTCCACCAATATCAGTCGGTGGGAACACGCCTTAAGGTTCAAAGTTGACCATGCAGGAAAACTGGAGGTATATCACAATTGAGCGTTAGATATCCTTTTGGGGAAACAATTTTCATTTCTTTCTTACTCTCTAGTTCTGATTCCTTCCTGTTCCTTCAGCTTAACTATACAGCTGTACCATTTTTCCTGCATTATCTTTCCCAAATCTTGTGTGCATTAGACTACCGAAAAAACGAAGGGAAAAGCTTCACAAGAAACATGAAATCCCACAAGATATCCAAGGTGTGATACAATTTCTCAGAGGTAATATATGCTTGAGATTCCCATTGGGGAACCAACAGCTTAACACACGGATCTCTGCTTGTTCGAAGGAAACTTTGGACCTTTTGTTTATTTTGGTATCCGGCCCTGACATGTATGTTAGTATTGTTAGAAAGTATGGATAACTATGGCTTCGTAATAGAGTCATAGTGTTCGATCATGTATCCCCCTTTTATTAGTATGATATGTCACTGATAATAATCAACTCTGGAAGAAGATGTTCTTTCATGACAGAAAAAGCTCAGGATGAGGAAGCTATGTCAGTTTCATTTTTGAGTATCATACTTATATAATGATATTACACTTACATCTGCCATAGAAAATTACCTCCCGTCAAATCTCCCCTTCAAATAACGTTAATAGGACCCTCAGTCTAGAGTGATGTGGATTCCCTTCGTCGTCAAACTGAAAAACATGGACAGGGGACGACAAGTATGCACAGTATCCTGCTAATAAATATACAAAAAGAAACTTTCCAAAGATGTATGATTGCTTTAAAGCCATATAATTCTCCATTACCTTTTCTTTGTATCTAACTCAACAGCTGCACTACAGATCTAGACACGAACAGTAAAAGTGAACATATTTCAGAATTTCTTTGTGACCTTTGCAAAGAGCCCCGCCTTATAGATACAATATTTGAACGAGCTAGAAGTAAACATGAGTAGTGAATGACAAAAACAACGTTGGAAAACACATGAGGGAAACAGTAAATTATACAACTTCTGTCCGTGATAAATTAAACTCGACTGTCTGTTCAAACTAGGCAACAGGTGCATACAGTTGGTCGTACTTCCCCCTCATTTGTTATTACAGCTTCAATTATACCTGCTTGACGATGGGCTGTGCATTCAAAAGTCATTGCTACCGCTACACTACAAGGCCATATAGCCTCAAATAAGGTTAACCCCCATTGCCAAATGAGGTAGCCCTGACAGGGCCCTGTGTCAGTATGCGTCTGTCCTCTGGTAAAACGAGTTTCCTTGGGGCCGGGACAGCAGCAAATTTGTTCAAGTTACCATATCTGCAAATAAGCGGGCCCTAATGATGGCACAAGTCATCTCCGGTCGCCACTAAATATGGCCGCCGCTGACAGTTGAACAGAGAGGGCACCTCTGTAACGACCATGACAAACGGCGCGCGGGGGCGCAGGTCAGCAGGCTTATCAGTGCAAGGTACAAACAACATTGCGCCGATCCTGGCACACCTGGGGTCGCCTTCAAAGGTTGCCTTGGCGACGCCGCCACGTGATTCATCATGGCCGCCCCCACCGTCACGGCAGGCCGCGCGCCTGCGCCCTGACCCCGCCGACCTCTTTACCTGTACTTCCGGTTCATTAGGGTGATGACCGATCTGATTGGTCCCTGTCGGCAGCCGACAGAGAGAACAGACCGCCGGCCATAGATGATAAATCTTCACCTCTAAGCGTTTGTGTAGTTAGTTGCAGTGGAAAATTGATTTGTCATTGAGGTTTGATTGTCGATACTTTGAGTTTGACATTGCTCGACTGCATACTTTCTTGAGACCTTTTGGCATTGAACAACATTAATTCCCATTAGGATAATTATGTTTTTCATTAGGTAGGAGGATTAACTTCATGATGTATAACAAGAGAAATCTAAACAGTCGTTGTTAGTCATTGTCCGACACCTTTCATTTAGGGCCTAGTGAGTTGCCTATATTGAGCACTATTTCAGAGGCATACATTTTTACTTTAAATGTATCGCAGTCAAGATGAATATCAGGAAAATACTAACGTGTTGAAAACCATTTGCAATGATGCAGCTAAAGCTGAAAAGGCACACGAGTTTCTCAGTTCTTTCTTATGAATTTGCATTTCTTTACAGTAGCTCAAGAATATATTTGCCCCTTCAGAGTGTATGCCCTGTCATCCATTTTATCTAATGTAAATTTTCCCTAATTGCTTGTAGTTTTCTTTGACGACTTTGTTCCTTGACAGTCTGACAAACCAAACTTTAAAAAGCACTCTCTTTTTGTGCAGGCAAAGCCTAAGGTGCTTCATAAAGCATTGCTTATAAAGGACGTTTCCTTTGGGGCTCCTTTTGGTTTAACTCTTAACCTCAGGACTTTCCTTTTACTTTCATCCATGTACTTAAATAAGACAATAAAGAATACCTATTTATGGTTTCTTTACATCGTCTGCTGGAATAATAAATTGTATGAATCTATGGATGAAGTTAAAGTTGTATTGATATAAGGATTAAACTCTATGTCCTAGTATACTATACTATACATAGTTAACATTTACCCCTGCCAGCTAGACAAGGAAAGTCAGATCTGAGTCTAAAATGTATAATTTTGCCCGGTGTAGACGAGACTGAAATTGGCCAAGGGGAGCGTTGATTGCTGCCATTAGGCCCGCTGAGGGAGCCATCATTGCACACATTACCATCAAACTGACAATTTGAAAGTTTGCCCCTCTCTAATCAAGTCTTCAGTCGTGGTTAGTCTTTGCCTCAGCATACATTCCTAACAACCTATGTACATAACAGACCTGGCAGTTGTTGTATGACACAATAACAGTATCTGTAACACATGCCCCAGTCACACAGGATCACCTGCTAAAGATGAGGTCATAAAAACCTTGAGAGGAAAGACCTAGAAGATTTATACAACATCAAATTGTGGTTTAGATTCTTTTCCATAATAGATTTTCATGATGATGAAAGGTGACTAAGAGAAAATACTCCTGTCGAATCCATCTTACCAAGAAAATGAAGAAATATTCTCTTTGTATAAGACCGGTGGGTTAAGTGTGCATGGTGGGAGGGGTGGGGTGGGCACCTTGAAAATGGACCAACTGCCAAACTGGAAAAGCAGAAGCAGTGAACATAAGTAACAAGGGGGACGTCACCAACCTCAATTGAGGTGGTAACTTATAAGTTAGGATGCGTTTATCATATTCCATTAAAAGAAATTCAGATATTTTACCAGAATCTTTCTTTGGAAATATAAATGAGTCTTGTCTATTTATCATTGGTATCGAGACATTCTGCTTTTGGGGGGGCATTGAACTGTATCCTAAAACATAAGAGGTGGGCTGTTTTCTAATAAGATTGTTTTTTTTGTGTGTTTTATTTTCTATTCAAGTTTATTATACAACATGGAACAATCTCAGAGTACATGAACACTGGTTTTCAGGATAGGTGCTGTGCTTTCACACATTGCCACGTATGGATGAAAATGAATATTTAACAAGAGTTATTTCAAAATTAATGATGATCTTTTGTTGAAGCATCATCAGATTCCATGTAAATGATGAAACACGTCTATATAAGTGCACTCATATTAATTGAAACTGAAAGATTGTCAATATAACATAATATATGTGTGTGTGAATCAGTAGACATAAATTATCACACGTGAAAGCGACATGTCAAATAACCATTAGAATACACACTATCAATATAAAATACATAAATCCAAGATCGTTCATCATTTACAATATACCGTTTCTTATGAATAAGCACATACCAGCATGTATAGGACCATACACAAATAAAGACATTCTAAATTATGCAGGTATAGCTTCATGCACAGACCAAACAACAAGGTTAAGCTTCACCATATATTTCCATGGCAACTCATAACTGCCACGGACGTTTGGGATACTGATATACTAAAATTAAACTGTCGAAGAATAAGATTAGACTTCACAGTATGTTATAACATTGGGCAATTTCAAGAAGCTTAAAAACCTTCCTGTACAGAAATGTCCATCTGTTTACACTTTGATTTATGTATTGGTTTTCTGGTCGCCACCTTTCTAACCGCCTGCGAGATGGAAATACTTTCGGAGGTCGTCAGAGTGGGAATTATTGGCAAATGGCCGCTTTGACGCCCCGGGCCAGGCTGGTTCGCCCAGCACGACACCGCCAAGGTGGCGTTGACACTTGATTATGCGCCAGTTTGTCATACTTCGTAAGGACCGATAAGTGTGCACTTTGACAACTCCCACCCCCGGCCAAAAAGGACTAGAACAAATCGTTGCTTATTCAAATATTTCCCCCGCCAGACCCACCCTAAATCTACTGCTACTTATCGTGCTGAGGACCATGGCGGCCAGCTCGTTGGGGATGTCAGGAGGAAGCCATAAAGTTTCCGATGGATCCAGTTATCGACACTTTGAGTCAATTTGGACTGGGACAGGAGGTCATAGACAGTCTTTGGGCGTCGGCCATTTATATATGTAAATTGATCTCCTTCTCGTTGACGCCTAAAGGAAGGCGTTGGTAACAAGTCCATGACGTTGAGTATCTTCTAACGTTTTTTTCTGTTTTCTGTTGAGCCCTGGGATCTTGAAGACTTGATGTAGCCCTATTCTTTGCTGCCCGTTTATGGTCTGCTTGGATACATTGTAAAAAAAAAAACTCACCTAAAAGCCATTGAGCTGTACCTGGTAAATAAACTGTAGAAATTGAAACATATTATCATATTACAAGCCATCCTTTTTATATTGCAATTAGAGTTCTATACATACCCCTCAACCCCGACCCCCATCCCCCGCCTAGTATAATACCGAAGTTGAATGCCCTTTGCACTCTAGTCAACTTAGACTAGCATTCCAAGAAAATAGTTCTAGAGGCCAACCTTTCTACTTCTGGGTCTCAGACAAATTAATGAGCGGCATCCGGTGGGCTTTACCATGGGCAACCTACCGTTTGGACTGATTTACACTGACTGCTAATGACTGGTGCCCATTTGGCCGTCCTTACCTCTCCCATTCCCACCGACAGGCTGAGGCTTCGCAGGCCCTGGCATTCGCCGGAAGGTGTTACTCGGCGTTCAGGAGGCTATTTCTGTTGGCGCCTGCGCTGTGGCGACCGGAAATCAACCTCTCTTTAACGGTATAGGCTGTGAAGTACCTACCGTAAATTCTCATCGATAATTGGCAGGTTTTCCCAAGTTATGGAAGCATGTCTAATTTGTGTCTGCGTTTGCAGTTAGAGGCCAGGCAATGTTACATTGAAATATTTGGTTATCGTCGTGCACAAAAGAAATGTATAGTTGTCATGCATGATTTACTGCTTTTGATCAATTTGTACATATATAGGAATTCCAAAGCATGTGAATAAGTGATGATTTGTTTCTTTCGGAATTCCACGTCGACATGGTAGTAATGAGCTGGACCTTTTGTGGTCTAAAACTCCTAACTTGAACCCAATAATTAAGATTGCAGAGAAAAGGACATTAAAGAATATTGTCCTTGATACAAGCAGAGAGAGTAAAGTTAAATGTTTTATTTTAGTCTCGATGATACAAGAGAATCGGATCAGAATTAGCCTATTGGCATAAAAAAAGGGCAAAGGAGTACTATTTGACAAAAAAAGATACCTGATGACTTTTTTGACCGAATCTTGCACCTAATAAACGCGGGTATTCTTCCAAAGGAGGGAAGGGCGCCCCGACCCCATAGCCTCTAAAATTCTAATCCGTATCTATGACATTTGGACAGTAAACTTACGGTAAAACACCCGCTTTACTCAAAGAGCGCGCGCACGAGTGGCCGATCCATTGCCGTCGATTTGCCGACAGGCGGCCGACATAAGGCTGCCACCTCCACTCCGACAACATGGTCACGTGATCGAAACCAGAGCCCTCGGCGCATGCGCACAGGGTGAGAGAATTGCCACAAGAGGGCGCAGTGAATGTCCCGGAGCGACCTCTGTTTGATGACATCAGAATGCTACAACTCAACGCATGATCACATGGGCGGATCCGGGGGGGGGGGGGGGGGGGGACAGGGGTCCTAACCAACCCACCCCGTGCGAACTTAAACTTGATGAAGAGATAATAACCCAAATGTCCACCGTTTTAGTATTTTGCCAAATGTACGACCCCCCCCCCCCCCTACCACTTCCTAACTTCTGAATCTGCCCCTGGATCATGCTGTCCTGAAAGGAGGTTTATGATTTGAGTTGCTCACACTATAGGCCTACATTCGTATGCTTCGTGGGGGCTAAGCCCTTGGGACAATGGGGGAACACTGAACTAATTGATATTGTGAGTCTTAGGTTACTGACGAAAGGTCTATTTATTTCCATCACTAGGACAAATAAACGTGTTTTGTTTTGATGATGACATGTTAAATGGAGAAAATCGCAAGATATATCATATGACGCGGTCTGGCCTTGAACAATGGAAGTCGTTTTAATGCTTTGACGCACCAGGCATCATACATAACTATGATAAATGTGCAAAATATGGTTGAGTTTTCTTTGTATCAAGAAAGTGCTGAAACATGAATTTGATACGTCTTTATCTGCATGTTTAAATATTAGTACATGCTGTGTTGAGGACTATTGATATTTGAGATGACTTTTTTAAGGTTGGTTCTTTTATGTCATGTGGGGTTCAGTCACTCACATTCTTCTATAAAACAATAGTCCTTTTTTTATCAATTCGTACCAGTCCGGAATGAATAGCTTAGTAAATCAAGGCCAAGCTAAAAGTAAGGAAACATTAAACAAATGTTTATGGATACCAACATAAACCCATTACATGCCTGGTAATTGAATATGACCGCGTGTTATCTCCACACGATTTGTCCATTCATTTCAGTTATCGTCCAATATTTCACATTTCATTTCACCTGTAGATTTATCCGGACGCAAATAGTCACAGAGAGCAATAACATGGATCACGTGGACCATCTCCAATTGGATATAATTTGATTGGGGCCAATAAAGATAGCCTATGAGATAGGATGAGGTATCAGCTTTCTGCGGGAGTGAGATACCAAGTGCTATCAAGGGCCACTGACAGTTGCCTATCATAATCTCCCATCGGCCCCACGCCGCCCCTTTATAGCTGCCGGGAAATTCCTGGATGGTCATTTATCCCTCTTGCCTATTAGCAGATAACCGCCGGGCCCGATAGGTGGCGGGCCTGAGGAGGCTGCCGGGGCCTGCCAAATAAATGATCCGGGGATCCAAGATTAATGAGGCACTGGAGGTGCGCCGTGGAGGAATGCCCCCCATGCCTGGATGGCGGAGGGCCTGTCGGACACATCAAGCATCACTTACCCCCGCCCCTTGTTACATCCAGTATCCGGTTGCCATGCCAACGAGCTTTTATATCTATATTATTCCTAAGTATCGGGAAGTAATGGTGTTTGAGGCTATCAACTTCTCCAGCACTTTTTGGGATTAGATTGGGAACGTCAGAGCTTAAGACACGTTAACATTAACAGAAAGATGTATCTATTTACTGTAAATGTTTTTCTGAATATGACAACTTATGCATCCAGGCATTGCTGATATAAGTTCTGTATGCTATAGCACATGTTCTCTGAAAAGACACACTATGCTAACCTACTTTAGGGAGAATAAGACAATAATCTTATTTTACCCTCTGTACTTCTAAGCGGCCGTATGCTAAGATTCATTAACTTCAGTTGAAGGTCTTCGGTATTGCCTTCCCTGCAGGGTTCCCGGTAGTCGGCAACGTGTGGGGCCCGTAAGCCACCCCCTCCTGTCCCCCACCCTGGAGGAGACCGGCGATAGGACACAGGGCGCGACATCGGCCGTTTGTGGTCGATGAGCAGGAGCATTTCACGAGACACCAGATACCGGAAATGGCCATCCGCAAGATAAGGGGCTCATTTGGGGGTGAGCACCTCGCGAAGGGGGGATGACGATCGTCGGCGATGGCGCGAGCAGCTGCGAGCGTCTGGGCAGGTCGTAAACACCGAGTAACTCGTCCTGCTGCGAGCTGCTCACCGCCCGACCCAAGGCCTACCACAGAGGAGCAGCTCATGGCATGATAAAGGCCTTAGCACCGATAACACCTTAAGTAAGTTCCTCCAGGGTCTAACAAACGAGCAAGAGGAGGGGGTAGGGTATGCAAGGGTGGGACTCGCCAGGTAGGGGGTAATTCTTATCTGTGCCGATTACCAGTAAGTGTGAACAGGTAGGAAAGGTAACACCTCAAAACACACAAATTTACGACGCTGCAGATAGGCAACGAAGTAACTCATGAGGACGGGAGGCGGAGAAAAATTGTTGTCGTTCTTTCCGTTCTGTCGCACATCCATAATGACCACCTGCTAAGAGGAGAGTTGTGCTGGTCCCACCTAAAGCATTTCAGGGCCTCGTTAAAATCTGAGAAGTGATGTTAACAGGCAATTCATTAGAGCCAGTGAAGGGGCACTAATAGGAGAGTCTGCACTTAATGCCAATTATGCACACTTGTAGAAGTGTACCATAAGTTTAAAGCTTTCTAAAATCGATGAAAAAGATAGAAGTTTATGACAAGTGTGGATTTTAAGTTCTAACAACCTGAGGACTTAGAGGTTGGCTCTTTGTGCATGTGTTTTGAATAAAACACACTAAATGATATACACCAGGACACACTCCGCCCTCTTCGTTTATCGCCAGGCGTACCAACCGCATCAGTCAGTGATGAGCCCCGGCCATAGAAAAGGGTAACTACAAATTAGAAGGGATCCATCTTAACTGATGACGGAACCACATGTAAGGCCGGTGTTCCCACGGCTAGGTTAACCACCAGGTTAACCAGGCAACAGGCTGAATACCTGGTCGGGCCTGGTCGGATCAGAGATCACAGGTGTAAGTGGTGGCTCCACCCTCCCTTGTACAACCCTACGACGTCCGTCTCACCTGGTTGGCGGCCACTTCAAAGGCTTTGCATAAGCCTTAAATGAATTTTTGACGAAATCCGAGACTACCTCCAAGCCGTCCCGAGCGATCTCATCTTGTCCGTTTTTTCCTTGCTCTTGTTGATATATTAACAATTACACATTTGAAAATTAGAAGGTAGGATGGGGATCGGTTTCAGCAAGTCGGCATGTCAAACGGAGATTAAGGAATGAAAAATGGCGGCTTGGCATATAGGCGTTTTGTAATTGAAAAAGAACAATATAGAACACTAGATCAATGCCCTGAGCAGATTCCGTGCACGTCGGGGGAATCTGCATAGCTTCTAATCTTCAGAGGAGTCCGACAGAGGCAGGTTTTCTCTTTCATCTAAATTTACTCAAAATTTTCTACATCAATCAATATAAAAATTAGTTCAAATTTGTCCTTTGGATCTCAATATTGCAGGTTACAGCAGGATGGCTGTAAGTGATTATCGTCCTCGTTTGTAAACAAGGATAGAACCGGTACTTACGCGTGTTTCCCCAGGGCAAAATCTATTATTTACACCAATATAAGGATGTGTTTCTCTGACAGTCAAATTAAAAACAGCAAAGATACGGGCTCTGTGTTCTTAGATATGAGACATAGATGGATTAGTTACACACAATAATCAAGGACAGATCCATACTTTTCTCTTTCGTATTTTTTTTAGTGTGTTATCATTTTATATACCTTTCTTTCTACAACTCTGCATACTTAAACGCACACGTGGAATTCGGGTACATCTTTCTTCCCCATGCAATTCATCAATACATGCAAGGGCCAATCTACCTCTGTCATAATTGTTAACGTCTTTTTCTACCCATGCTGTATGGCATTGTCATTTGATGTTTCAATAGTCAAACGTTGACGCTAGAGAAAATTGCTGGGTACTTTTCCGAAATTTGCCCAGAATGATTAATTTTTAGAAATTGTAATTCTATAAACAAGAAACTTATCTTTAAACGTTTATTCCTCTGCATGGAATCTAAAATAAAAAATTGTATGCGGGATTCACTATGATATGCATTTTACTAATCATTTAATCAACCTGCAAAGAGGCCTATACAGAATACGTCTAGGTATTCCAACATGTCCCCTACCTCATAACTTCCAAATTCTTGCCTGTATTTTAATGGCCGATTAATGTCTGCCTTAAAGCATCAGTAAATCACATACAATCCCCATCCGACACACGATAATCCCCTGCTACCCTGCACTATACGTTTACAGAGTTAGACCATGGCCGCCGGCTGCCGACCTCCTGGTAGGGTAATTGATTCCGTGGTTGTAGCCTGGCAAGTGATAGGATCGGTGAGGTCCTGATCACACCTTACAGGTAACCACAGGTCTGTAGTGGGAGATCAAAGGGATCTAGGGCGGCCCGATGGGCGGCAGGTCTCTGATCACTGATCCAGGCCACCAAACTACTGGTTGTCCGTTAACACATTGGTCGGTGGATTATTTCTTATATTCTTTTTTTGGAGATTGCAGGTGTAAAAGAGAATCTGAGTCTATAATTGCATAAGCCATGTTTGACTTGTTGCAGCACTGTATATGTGACATATGGGGGTGGAGATCTGAATGCCTGTCTAGGCTTATAGGATGGTTAGATAGCAGTCCGACAAAACAGGCAGACAGTGGATTATGCCTGATGAGGCAGTGGTCGCCTGCACAGCAGGAGAAGCATGCATACACTGCATGGCGAAGAGAAGAGACCGCCGTCGCCGGCCAAGGCCGACCGGAACGAGGGCGCCCAGCCTCCGGCAGTTGCTGCGCCCCGGCGCCGGTCTCCTTCCCCGGTCTTCCCCAGCCCCCAGCCTGAAACCCCTCTGACGTACCCACGTCAATACAACTCTGTCCTCCGCCTTCCAGACAGTTAAAATATGAACCCCTGAACATGGGGGACAGCAGCCCCTGTGGGCGCACTGTCCGTGTACACTACCCGCTGTCATTGTCCGGCCTAATGAGCTGTAGCCAAACCCATCAATCAGAGTCAAGTTTCAGACAACCTGGGCCCCTGATAAACACTGACCCACACCTTTAACATGACCACAAGGAGCGCTAACTACCTACATGTTTGGTTAGGTCCTGCACCCCAGGGGTCGGCGCCGGTGACCTCATATGTTGGGCCAGTAATAATGTGGGTGTGTGTTTACAAATGGTCCATTCATAACTCGAGTAGGCAATATATTAGCGTTGTTCTGGACATGTTGGCAAGCCCTACACCGATTTGAAATGTTAAGTGCATCGTTAGAATAGTTCTCAAACTATGTGGCACCCCTTTGGACCTTTGTAACTTGGTACGCCTATTATGATAAAGACATAATTCTCGGAACGTTGCTCATTCATTAAAGGTTTTATTACTTTAAAGTCATGGACCAGATTATCAGTCGTAATATATGTCCTGTAATTACATGAAAATTGTTCAACATATTGCACAGATAGACGATCTAAAGTGTTGACGACTCCAAGTGGGGTCTAGTTAGTAGTGTGTAATAGTGACAGCCTGTATAATAGAATACGATATATTTAATGTGAATATAGGTTTATGGGTTTATGTATGCAACACAAGGCTACTGCATCGTGCTAGAGTATACTCTGTACACCGTTTGGAAGGCCAACAACTATATTTGTTCTTAAATTGGTACAATATGTTTTACGATATGGGGTAAGCAAGATTCGTATTTCAACAACCATTCAAAGACCTGGCCTATATTCTTATTTTACTAAAGGGCTATAAATTCAAAATCCTATTTTGTAATGGCAATTTAGACTTCTAAAAGAAGGAGACAGTCGGCTCCTCAGAATGAGTTGTGGGACAGTGCTGCCATCTGGTGAGCAGGAGTTGAAAGATGGCGGCAGGTTGTTGTCATGGTGACGTATCCGCCGTCGGGATGGGTGTGGACAGGAGAGGGGCCTGGTTAGTATAGCGCCAAGGGCCTCGGGCAGCCCTGCTGCAGGCTGGGGAGTGTTAGGATCTGCCCTTTACCTTAAGTTACAGGAGGGCTGTGGGCCCTATTAAGGGGAAGATCCAAGGGATCCAAGAATACCGTGGTACCATTACCAAGTGGTAGGCCTATCCCCTGCAATAATGCAAGTAATATAATAACTACACCATGGTTTGATCAGCATTATTTGATCAGCGACTCAACCCACATTGAATTTATTATCAATCAATAAAACTCATATTATAATCATACATATAGGCCTATGTGTACTTATTTTACCATTACTGTAAAACAGATTCTTAGAAATTACATGAAATGTACAAGAATGGCTCACCAAAGTTCCCACACCACAGCAATTCACGGAACTCCTCACATTGTTACTTTTGTGCAACTAGTTCATGCATCATGGATATTTATATGTGCTTGATCAAGGGTGTTGACGTTGGGTCTAACTATTCTTTATTGATGGCAACTTATCACATATTATGAAAGACATGTAAGAAGGTGAAAATCCACATTCTCCGAGCGGTTTCAATCATGTCCCTGTAGGTTTATGATGGCACAGTAAGGCCCCTCCATAGTTTCCCATGGAGAGGGAGCTGCTGGCGAGTGGTTCTAATTATCAAATCTTCGGTTTGAAATAGCACCCCTCAAGTCCCCAAAGACTTCTGTCTTCCGACTACCCTGGTACATCCTAACTCGTCGGGCCTGGCAGTCCTCAGCAGGCAACACTCCCATCCATTTATCATTCTCCCGAAACGAAACAAAATACTTGTTTTTCAAAAGTTCAAAAACGAGCTGTGTGTTCTCTTCTCTTTTAGAATTCCAACTCACTAAAGGAAAAACGAGTTAATACTGTGTGCGGGCTTAGGTGGTGGTCCCTCAGTATAGTTTATGAAGATATATTATTAGGGGCAGAACCAAATGCATATTGACCATTGATATGAGGAAAAAGGGAAACTATGTTAAATACCAGGCTTGTGTGGATTAAAAGGGCCCACCCGTGCCGCCTTAATCGATCTGTGGACATCAAGCAGGCGCTCGGGGTGGCGGCAAACATCAGAGGGATCGGGGAGTTCTCACGTGACCACGGCCGCCATGACAGGTCAGACTTTGAGATGTGATCAGTGAAGTTCTCCCTCATGGGGAGGCGGGGTAGGAGGGGCTAGATCCCAGGCAAAGGCCCTCTGTAATCGTGGCCGGCCCCGACCGTTCACGGACTGGAGGTGATCATAGATCCGACACCACCCACCTGGTCGGCCCCTTCTCAGGGATCATCGTCGGCGGGGATATCTACAGGGCGGGGGTGACTGGATCAGGAGTCAGGGGCGTGAGAAAAAGTCCTGGGCAACCATTGCTCAACATTAATGAGACGGCTGTTATCTGACTATCTGACTTTCAGAGAAAGCATAGAAAGAGCAGGTAATTACTCAATGAATGTGCCTTTTCTTGGGAACATAATGCTAGTCTATCGATGGGCGCTTGATATAATTGTGCGGTAAAAACTGGGTGATATTTTTCGGATGCATATATATGAAAATTAATTTATATCATATATATATATATATACAAATAATTCATATGTAGACCTAAAAGTAGACTTAGTCGATACACACAAGCTCTATATCTCGAATCGTCGGTCAATGACATTTAAGTGTGCGAATGGTATGCTGGAAACATGTAGATAACCAGGATAACATCTCATTTGTCCCTAAACATAATGTGTTTAGAGATGGAGGTAAAATCTATTGTTAAAATAGTATGTTTGATAACGACGGTATAAAGAGAAAAATAACGTTGTTATGAATTCAAAATGTTTAAAATGGGGGTTATACCCACACAGCCAGCTGCGGTAGTGGCACATGTTGACCTAATATAAGACCAGCACGCACACCAGCAAGACTTTATGAGAACAGAATCACAACAAAACAATGGAAGGGAATACAACAAAGCAAGGGAGGGGAAAAGGAACGGCAGGCGAATAGAATTTGACAAAGAAAGACAAAGACAGAAAAGAAAGACAAACAAGTAAAAGAGGCCTGTGACAAAAAGGCAATGCTTTGAGAAGGTCACTGCAGGAAACCAATGCGTCAATAGGGCAATATTGGGCAGTGCAAACAGAGCCAATAGATTGGCCATTGACAACCATGCAGGCAGTCCTCGAAGAACGTTACTTCAGAGAGGCAATGCGTGAACAAGGCAATATTGGGCAGGGCAAGTCGAGCCAATAGACGAGTAGATTCATAGCAGTTGGGGGTAGGCAACGGGTAGCCATAAGTCACCACTGTACTCCCATAAAGGTACAGCTACATATTACTCGAAGGCACTGCTTACAGTTGACAAGACGGCGGCAAGCAGACACCAGTCCTCCGCCTCGGCCACCGACCACCCCCTGCCGGCCGCCCACCGCAGCGATAAGCAACTCGGCGAGATTCAATTTGCGGCGCGGGGTAGATTGATAATGGATGTAACTGGTGCAGATAGCAGGTAATGGATGGCGCGCCCCGCGTCCCTGGTGTTACCATGCTGATGGATCGCCGTATTATCTTGTCGACCAGATCAAAGACGGGGCCCGGCCTGCCGACATTGATGAAGGTATTCTAAAAGTCGCCCAGGGAGGAAGTGGGCGGATCCAGCAGGAGGGCCCTGAATGGGGTGGTCAATTTGGGATCGGCGTTCTAGGCCCTACAATAACCGTTTTTCCTGGGACCTGTACCATGGTCACTTAGCTATTGGGAACGCATTGGAGGTTAAAGTAAACTTCATGTTGCCCTACATGCTTAGTGTGGGCACTGGTAAGTGATATATGGGTACTTGAAAGCTGGCTTTGAAATTGCCGATTCCATATCTCGGATGTTATTAACAGAACAGGAAAACCTAGGTGAATAGTGTTTATTGTAAATAAACAAGACTTTATTTTGAGTAAAGGATTGCATAGTCACACGCATATTCGGTTACAGAGAGCAATGCGATTAATTTTTGCTCAATATATCTTATTTGCTTTTGTGTTGGAAGTCAGGAAAATGTACCTAAAATTAATCTTGTAAGTTTTGCCTTCATCGAGTTTTCAATTTAGCATAATGGGGCAATCAGTATAACGCCAGCGCAATAGTCATTTTTCTAAAAGGTAAAAGCCGAATGACAGCTGATGAATTGCCGTTTAAACTTGCCCCTAATGCAAATCAAGAAGTTAATGACTGTTGTTTTGGGTGCCTAAGTGGTCGTTATAAGTCATCATTGTCAGCAGGGTTGCGGTCCGAGAGGTAATTTGATAGGCTAAACCAAGCACATAACAACGAGTGCTCTAAATTGCCGAGCATGCAATTACTTTAATTCACTCACAATACTGCCTAAAATACCTAATTTCCATACAAGCCACAACCAGCTAAAATTATTTGCAATCTACAAGAAAATACTGTTGGTAAGTGACAACCGCGAAAGTACAGTTGTTTATGTGATTTTTTTATGTTGAATGATTAGGCCTAATATTTGGCAGAGGTATCAAGTCCTCGGTGAAATGCATGTAAAACTATTATCATCCAAGAGATATGTGGATAGAATTTTGTATCCATCCTTAATTCAATTATATACCTGCGTGAATAGTGAGCCAATACATCATCAGTAAAACAAAAACATTGTATTTACATGTTACCGCGCAGATAACGAAACGTCCCCTAAGCATACAAAGGTCATAGGTAAGGCCTCGATAAGGGCCTCTATGGGCCCATTTGGGTTAAACGTCGTGTCACGACGTCCACCTGACGTCCACCTACCACCAGGAGAGGACAAGACCCAGCTCCCCACGACAACCATTAAGGGACGCTCACCATTGTCACGGCGGTGTCTCCTTAAGTTAAACGATCCCAGCACACGGCTCACGGCTGCGCCCCTGATTACTGTCATTAAGTTTTCACTGCACGTCGCCGTATTAACCGACTGTTTGCCCACTGTCATTTAACCACCCCCACCACGACGTATTGCCATGGGGCTCCGGCGACGAACGGAAATCGCAAATGGCCGCCGGCGGCGGGGCTTGACGATCTTGACGGGGAACGCCTGCGTCTTGGTAATGACGTCACGCTTGAGGAAGCTGCAGACCCGCAGGCGCGATGGGCCGATAAGCTGATTGGCTGATAATGTGCCATATCTGGCTTAATTAAATGGGTAAAGAGCGCAGGTAAAGGTGTATTGTGACGTATCAGGTGTAGGGGCTTGTACATACGGGCTCCCCCCGCAGAGTGATTGGGCTGGGGCCTTGACACCAGATTCAATAAAGAGATAGCGCTCTTTAGTGGAGGTATGCGGGAGTGCATATTTTATTCAGAGCAACATAAATGGCAGGTAAATGACAGTCAAAGTTAATTATGCTATTTAGAAAGTGTTTGCCAACAGGCTTGATCTATAAAAAGGAGGAGGGGCGTCGATGTATTTAAGGTAACAGGTGTTGGCAACACTAAAGGGAACTAGCTAAACTATCCCTTTATAGCATTAATCAAAAACCTATGATCTTTAAAGGTTTAGGAATACATATCCTATGATATATTGGGTCTATGATGTTGCCACATGTAATTGACGTTTTAATATTTCTTTGCGTGAATAGGATTTATAAATGTCTGTCATACAACTTTGTCTATAAATCATGTTTCTGTCTAAATCAATGGGAACAGACAATAACAATTTCGATACAAGTCATCCACTGTTACACATATATCTTAAACAGAGGGCAAAAACAGCCGTTTGAAATAATTTCCGTACACGAAACAACATAGAATGATTCTGCGTCAATCCATGTATATAGAAGAAGCTTAACTTAAACAGTTCTTTGTAGTCGGCCGCACAAATACTATATTTCATCCCACGCCAGATTAAGTTATAGATTTCAGGCATGGAAATGTAACTCAATTCTGCCTCAGATGCTCGCTTCACATTTATACTATAAAACTTGATACAGACGGACGCGTTGCTTAATCTACATCTGTCATCAACCTCCCGCGTCCGTCATAACGCAAGCCAGCGGTGCCATTAGACGTGAATGTGACCCGCCTTCTTTTTCTCTCACGGCGAGTTACTCCGATTTCTTTGCACATTTTGTTTACATCCAAAGCCCATCCATCTTATGCACGTCGCCTGTCTTCATCTTGGCGGCTGGTGGAGTCGTTCCCAGGTCTCGGTCCGTTTGAACTGGAGTGAAGGTAGTCAGGTGGTGGGTAGTGCCTCAATGCCTCGTGTGGGTTCATGGAGAACTCGGGAGTACCTCCGTGGTGCCGTTTGATACCCAACGACCTGACTTGGGTGGTTAATGTTGGTGTGAACGGATGGCAATATGACCGTAGGGAAGTGACTGACGGCACTGCTCCCTAGTGACGAGGGATGGAAACTAAACGGCCGTTGACAACATATTCTGTCGAGTGAAAATGGTATTTCATGAATATTAGATTGATTATGATATTATCCGTCGTAAAAGATGGCATTTATTTCAATGTGAATTTCAACAATTTACGACGGAGTTAAGTAGAGATAATTACGAGAAGAAAGATATGAAAATGGTTGAGGTATTCATAAGAAATACAACATGCCAACTATTTCGTTGAATATCTTCGTATCACCATTTCACCGTCAGTTCACTATACGGCCCAATGTTGTATGAATGCATTAAACGCAATGCTCGGTAAATTTGTCTTAAGATATAAATTACACAAAGTTGAAACTATAACATGAAGTTAGGCCATCCATCTAATGAAGTGCAGCTACTTTGCTGTTGAACTGAAAGAAATGGATGCAATTACCAGTAAGGATAACTTTGAAATCAAAACGGCTGCTTGTGTTTGGGGACTAAACATTGGTCCAAAGGGAGACATACTCCGATTCCCCATTGGTTTTTGATCGATGAGCAGTAATGCTAAAACCAATGTTAAAGCAGATTATGATAATCACCAAACATTTCAGCGGCTGGTGCCATGCATAGATCATTTTGCTTTTGTTCCCCTCCCAGAAGCTGAGTCGATGACAGACGATCATAGGGCCAGCGGAGACGCCCGAATTAGACTAATTAGACGTTAACCAATTTAGAATTGAATGCGAGTTTGGGCACATTCATCAAAAGGATCCGAATTAACGCCGCTCAACTGACAACGGATCACACACTAACAGGTGGCGCTGCCAACCGGAAGCCCAGCGCGCGCGCCACTGCGCATGCCCCAGAGAAAATAGCGGCGTTTGGTTTCGGCAGACGACATTGAGTTAATTGTATTTACTTGCCAATTAACCCAACTGGCACGATATCAGCTGCGACAGCGACGTCAGCGGGATGGCACTCAACTACACACTGCTCTGATAGAGTGTCTGTCACGTCGCGGGGGGAGTTTAGATAAAGTAGGACGGTTTTATCACCCATCTCGTCAACGTAACAGCGCACATCGGACAGTTAGTCTTCATCATCCATGGGAGCAGATTTTTGTCGGTGATTAATGTTCGGTAATAAAAGCTGTTAAATATTACGATGGCTGTATGCTTTTTATTTTTCTCTGTTTGGAATGAATATTCATTTTAGAGTAGGCATACAGTTGTATCCGCGTTGTAATACAGCTTTAATGGCCTCCTGACCACCATATCATATTATGTAAACATCCCTCCTTTGCATACTACCATTCTAATTTGGTGGCTCAAAATACTACTCTGAATGACGTATTGGTTAAAAGAGGTATTACGTTGGGAAATTTAATTAATTCAAAACAGAGCTCAATAAACACACATGGGCTATTCTATAGTCCGCACCCTGCAAAACGGTTGGGTTGCACGTGAAAAAAACGTTTTACGAGGTTTCATACGTTTTTAAAGGGCTAATATTGCTACAATTATTATGGTCTTACTCAGTAAGTGGCCATGTCGGTGCAGACTTTCCTGTTATCAAGGCCGGAGTGTATAGATACCTACATGTTACTTATGACTTATCTCATCATTCAACAATATTCAGATATAGTCGTGACAATTAGTAGGGCCTACATCCTTTATTTGTTATTATTCAATAATGATAGTGAACTGAGGCAGATACCCCAGGCAAATTCAGTGTGAGCGCCCCCTCTGCTGCGCAATACTCAGATCATATTTTCTCTAAGTAGATGGCTTTGTTTGTGGCAAGACTGGCAAGGGTAATATATATGGGTTTATATTTCTTTGAAAGAGAAGGTAGGAGAAAAGGGTGATCACTAGTATGTTATAAGTACTGACAAAATAGATATTGAAATAATAAGGAGACTTGAATGGGGGTATGGATGGGGGGGGGTCCCACGTCGCGTGTCGAATTTAAAAAGTGGCCGTGTCGCCTGTCCCTAAATCTCAGTTTAGACCCATGTCGCATGTCGAACTTAAGAAATAGTCCTGTCCAATGTCGTTATCTTTTTTAAGCCCTTGTCCCCTGTCGAATTTAAGAGAATGGCTATGTCATTTGTCACTTATTTGCCATGTCGCCTGTCGAATTCAAAAAACGGCAAAGTCGCCGTGTCGAATTTAAGAAATGCCCATGTCGCAGTGTCGATTATAGCCATCTATACCTCCTTGAATAAAAGCGAAATGGCTGATTTAGAACATTTAATCTGAATGAAGCTACCAAGTAAACTCTATCGCTGGCTAGCATATCACACTCTACACACAGGAGACATACAAATCGAAGCATAAAGTAACAAGGGCCAACAAGAGGAACCTGTAATACGCATCCCCACTATAAAACATATAACACAACACTCCTCTTCAATAGATGACAAATTATGATTACTTGCACTTTAAACCTTTCCTTCTCATTCCCCAATTTTGATGGAATGAAAGGTCATTCTGTCATATTTACATATGTTATGTCCAGGCATAATGTTGCATGTTCAGTGTTTTTACTTTAGTCTTGAATATTTGAAACCCAGTAGTTGTACTGTTTCTGGTAGTTTACCCTACATGACACATGCCCTGTAAAATGGGCTGTTCAGTAGTTTGGTTTCATTGTGAAGGCGTGTCTGACTTTAATTATATTATGGGTTCTTAAAATTATATCTCCTCTTTTTCTATATTGATTCCTATAGTATGAGTATGCTGAATTTAACAGCTGAAGACTCCTTCTATCTACCAAACTTTTGAAATAACACTGAAGTTCAATAACTCTTCTTTACTATACCGTGATCGTTTCGTTGTTAAATAACTCTCAGAGCTTTATGTTGTATCTGTTATAACTTTTTTTTATTCCATCCTTTGTGCTAGTACTATCTGATTGAATGGAGTAATCACTCCTCATAGGCTTACATTGATTGACAATACGTGTAGTGCAAAGGGAAACACTACATATTTCTGTATAGGCCTAGATGTATAAAGGCTTATTAGACCTGTAGTGTTTTACGTTGGGGCCGTCCGGCAGATGGACCCTTTGTCCCAGTCCTCAGCCACAAGCTCCTGCTAAGTGGACCCTTAAGGCCGGTGTTCACTTTCCGCTTAAGGTAATTGATTTTATGATTTGTCATTGTTGTTGCGGCAGGCTCCTGCTCGGAGTGGCCACGACAAACACACATCGGCCAGGCTCCATAATAATCAAGGACCCCCAACACCACCCACGTGCCGCCAATCAGAAGCCATAATCACCCGGCTAATATAGAAAATAAACGCCCTGATGACAGGTTTGGCCACCAGCCCACCGCCTCCGAGGGGAGAGTGGTGGTCGTGAAGTCCCATTATGAGCTCCCCCGTTGGCGGATCCTGTTACACCACTGCTCGCCAGATGCCGCCCGTTCTAGGTAAACACAAATGAAAATTGGGGAGTAGGGAGCAAGGATAGTGTGGGCTGGGTGTGGAGGGCTGGGCGCTGTTTAGTTAAAACACGTGGCCAAAAGTATTCAATTTTGACGTCGTTTACGCAAAGGATAAGGTAACGGAGCCAGGTTGTGATTGTTAGTTGAGCGTAAGTACCGCCTGTCACGAAATTAGATTGTAAGTAGTATATAGGGAAATGTGTTAATGTCAGGCAATCCCTCTTGGGTCTTGTCATGTCAGAATGAGTCGGCGGTCAAAATGCATAAAGTCACTGAAATTTGATACAAAAAGCTTAAAATTAACGAGGGAGTAAAATGAGCAGCCTGCCATATTCACAGTGAAAATGCCCTGATGTTCTAAACACACCCACACTCACACAATGATATTACTGATGGCTGTTGTGTTATTGAATGTGATGGGTGATTTAAGGGTTATGTCTGTATATATATCCCAGCAAGAATGCTATGGTACCAGTGAATCTGGCCCAGTTCACAGCTGGCTACAGCAGTAAATAACTAAATGATCGTGGAGCTTTCTTTGCCCCTATACTTTATACAAATGGCCGGGATGTCCATGTACAGGGACAGATATCTTAGATAAATTTATGAGCTTTATAGGACATGACATGTCCTGTGTGAATGGGTAGGGAATAGAGACAGTATAATATTACCAGAAAATAACAGAACTATAGACCTACAGGCATGGAGAGTGAGGACTCAGATGGAAAACGATGTGCAGGCCCAGCCTTAACCGAGCAGAGAACGTCCAAACGGAGAGTGGTGGTTTGGAAGGAGAGATTGGGTTAGGATGGAGGGAACAGCTGGGAGTTTGAAGTCGGGAGGAGGAGAGAGGTGCGGGCAGGAGGGCGCGGGCCTGTGGTCGTTGGCGGGCTGAGTGGCCCCTGAGGCCGGGCGGGGAGGGAGGAGGGCGGACGGGGAGGGAGGAGGCCGGGCGGGGAGGGGGGAAGGCCGGGTGGGGAGGGGGGAGGCCGGGCGGGGAGGGAGAGGGCCGGGCGGGGAGGGAGGAGGAGGTCGGGCGGGGAGGGAGGAGGCCGGGCGGGGAGGGAGGAGGCCAGGCGGGGAGGGTGGAGTCCGGTCACCGGTCGCTAATGGATCCAGGCTGACCCGGACCACCGGCCCCAACTCCCCGGTCGGCCCCGCGCCCCCCGCCCCCGTCACCTCCGGCCGGCCGCACGACACCGCCAATGCAGCGCTTAATAAACAAAAAGCTCTTTGTCTTAATTTCAACCGGAGATTTATTGCCTTTTCCCAGGATGAAATATTCATGCGGCGCGTCGGAGAAATTGGATTAGGGCTCCAGAGGTGGATTACATAGGGGGGTGTCAACGTGGCCTCCCCGCCAATTGGGCCCGAGCACCAACCGTTCTCCCAATTTGGCCTGGTTTAATGGCCCCATCAAAAGATCACCCTGGGAGCGAGCATTTCTCAGAAGGAAGTAGGGGAAGTCCTCATCCTATACCTCCTTATCAAACATCTCCCAAAACCCCATCCAAGAAACAAATCCAATGTTAATTCACCACACACTCCCGTTATTAACGCCCCAGGCTTTTAACCAAGTTAAAACACCAGAACAAAATAATAAACCAGTATAGGAGGAAACCTACCCGACCACCGGCCACCCCTCCTCTCCATCCCATACCTTGGACTCGGCCGGTAATTCATTTCTGGCGCTAAAACGCCGCCGCGGAATTGGCAAGTTGCCTGGGAGGCGCGGCGGTTAAAACAAAATAACGTGGCTTCACGCGTCGTAACTCAGCGCCAAATTCTATCGGCCGTATTCCCCTGGCGCGCCGGCTGAGTGTAGCCCAGACTAGTTCGACTTGTCGCGCGATACGTCACGCGGCCGCCTGCTGATCGCTCATGATGCGCGCGGGTCGCCAGGTACCCAATGGCCTCGCCAAATGATCGCCATCAACCACGGAGCAACAGGCCGCCAACGGTAACCAGGCGAAGAGGGGTCGGGGGAATAAAACCTGTATGTCTGTAAATATGGGTCGTGGTTAGAGTTTTGGGAGGGCCAATGAGTGATGCACGTTTGTATTGTTAAACCATACATTGTTTTAATGGGAATGTAGCTTGCTTCTGTATGGGATGCATAATTAATTGGAGATGGGGAGATCTGATTGTATTTATAGGTCTTTATTAATCACGTGCCATATCAAATCAACTTCTATGTGTTCTGTCTAGTTCAATGAGTAATGTAAATATACAAAGACATGCAGTTTTATAATTGCAATATAAGCCTGATTAAATTTCTCAATTTCATACGCTACTCGCACATTCTTTATTGTATTGTTTATGCAACGAAATCATCCTGTAAGAATAGAAATCTGAAGTCATGGCACACTATGCGATGGTGAGGCCTCGCTGTTAGATGCTTACTATTATTTGCGATATTTTGTGAAAAACAATATAAAATATTAAGGTTGGTCACACTGTGCAACTTTGCATATTTGAGATTGGAAACATGTGAGTAGTCTTGCGATAATTTGCGATAGCAGCAGCTCAACATGAGATACCAAACGTATACGACAACTATGGAGGTGAATGGTAAAACTGAGGATTGCTTAAAATCACCTGCATCGGTTGCCCGATTATGGCTGTGTTGCATGTGGCATTTCAGCCATTTCAGGCAGCCGCGGCCCTTCAGTTGTGCTGTTGTGCTCTTAATGCAGTGTATCACAGGAATACAGGGGAGATGGACAGTATCCAGAAAGTTTCCGTACAAGGGATGTCTCAAATTAAGAAAACTTTGGAAACTTAGTTAGAAGATCTTTCATGCAATCACAACCCGAAATCATTTACCAATCTACTATACTACTTATAAAGCTATGGAGTATGCAAATTTTAGTCATATCGTGTCATTATCAGAACAAATCATCATAACATAACAATGAGAACCAATAAGCGATTACTTACACATATCAAACTACATTTGATTATACGTACATATTCCTCATTATTCAATTTCAAATGAAAATCTGAATAGAAAATACGTGAAGATTCTTCAAGCAAGATAACGCCACGGCACCAGTACAGTAATAGTGCTGCAGTTGGCGCCATTTCTGGCTGTCCACTGCGCAGGCGCGAGTTGGTGGACTGTCACCTTCCGGTCACCGCTTAGACTCAATTTGACGCAGTTAATAATGCATGTGGGTCTTTGCCGGTCGCCCCACCCTTCTCATGCGCAATCTAATTTGGTCGCTTTGGACAGAAATTGGCGACAGTTGGTTTGGCGCTGGTGTGTTGAGCTAACACCAGGGGTCGCGCGCGGGCCAAGTGGCGCTGGCGTCGGGGACAAGGCGGACGATTACAAGGTGTGACAGGGGCCTGACACTAAATAGAATTACCGCCGACACGTGATAATGGACCGGCATTGCACGCCACCAGCTCGAGAGATAACGTCGGAAAAAGTATTCTTTGTACGTAATATAGCATGGCGATATATGACACATATCAGCTATGTGTTATTCAAACCGTTGAAAGTGTTTTCGTGATCATTATGTTTAGATTCATTCATGCTCTTTAACGAATGGAATTCGATACGTTAATCGGGTACTAGACGCTTGTTCATTCATACATCAAAGGACCTATTTGAAAAGGCAATGAATGAATAGAAAAAGGTGTCACATATGGTGTAAGTGAAATATAGTTTTATTGACATCTAAAAGTAATGGGTATTTCGAAACAGATGCTTCATGTGTCCGGCGACATGTATACGAAAGTCATAACACTTTGGTTCACTCCGAACTGGAAGAATTCCCAAACTGGACAATTAGCGGACAGCTGGTTGAGAAGAGGAGCACTTGGCCCCATACCCCATTACCATGCACTCCTACAACACCACTCTCCAGGTGTAGCCCCTAACACCTCCTCCAGGGCGGGCGGACCACCCCGGGCGTCGGCAGGGCATTCGTCACCAGGAGGAGGCCCTGTAGGTCTGAACCCGGCCACCTCCCACTCTAAACACACGCCCATTTGGCCGCCATATTTTGACTGCGCCGCTGCTAGATGGCGCGCAGGAGGCGCCGTACCTGCGCGCGCAGACCGGAAGTCAGATGGACGGGGGCGCTGTCAGCTATCCCGATGTCAGTTTTCTTCCTGAGTCGTTGTTTGTGAGAATATTTTTTGTCCACCTTCTTCCAGTAAAATTCGTTCATACATCAATTGTTCTATCAGACTAGTATAACATAGGTAAGCAGGGTGGGAACAGTTACCGTGTGTTGACTGTTTGATGTGGCAGTCTAAACCACTCTCACATAGATCACCTTAAGGTCGTATCCAAACAAAACCGCAAGCATCACAACAAAACCGCACCCAAGTCGCCAAAACAAAACGACGCCTTTTTATCATAGGAAACAAATATGAACTGGGAAATATGAGAATATATCTTTACGTTGAACAACTCGAAATGTAGGCCTATTATGTCGTAAAACATTGGTTACTTCTTTAACTTATCCCCGCAGGATGAGGTGTTATGAGATAATTAGATGGGCTTATGTCTTCCACCGGATGGGTCTGTAAATCAAGCCGACAAATGTGGGGTCAGTGAGTGGGGTCTGGCACTCTGCCCACCCCACTGCTCTCCACCCTGGAGGCTTCTCCAGGGGGTGAAGGGCTAGTGCCTGCCCTGCCAATCCATCAGGTAGGGTTAGCAGGGCCCGCGGGTGCCGGCAGGCCGTCATTTCTCTCCTTCCCTCTCTAGCCTTTCACTTGCTGACCATCGACCCCGCCCACCCCCACCTTGATGCATTCCCCCCGAGGCCCATGCAGCCCATGGAACAGCCCATCATCCAGGGTGGTTTGTGGACCCTCCCCAGCCTCAGCCTCTAACCTCCTCCACCCCCCCCCCCCGCCCCACCTCCAGGTGACCCCCTGTCCAGATGTAAAAGTCCCCCCCCCACACACACACACACACGTCACCTGTTATTCTGACTGTGGCGGATTTCTTTGGAAACTTCAAATTTTCTATAAACGTTAAAAGGTTTGGAATAAAACATAAACGTCTAAAAAAGATCATTTGAGCATACATTGCTCTTTAGAACTAACTTGGAGTTCACCTGTAATTCAGCCCTTTTGCCAACACCTCTCTGCATCTCAGCCCGCAAGAAAAGTGGGCGGGTGAGGTATGATAGTTATCTTTTACTTTCAACACGTTTGAGATGGTTATCATACTTAATCAGGCTTTTAAAGTGCACAATTTCAGAATGTAGGGTATACTAATATAATATTTTAGCTACTGTAATTTTCACTCGATGGACTTTACATGCCTCTACCTTCCAAACGACCCCTGCCATCAGTCTCTCCAGGTGAAACACCTCCAGTATTACTCCTCCCCCTAGACCCCTCCCCCGGGCCCACCTCACACCTCTCACCCCGACAGCCGCCCTCATCATTCCAGGCCACCCGCTGCCCCAGGCCCGGCCACCTAGGGTCTGGGCCCGGCCTGGGTGGCCTCCCCGGCCCAGGCCCAATTTCTCGTTAGCACAAAACGGATCCAATTTCTCCGCCTCCCGCCTCTCCCCTGGAGGGCCCGGCCGCCGCGCGCATCTTGCTCTGGGGGAGCACTGCCTAGCGGGGAATGAGCACTCTGTACCTCCTCCACGGTCCGCCTGGAGGAATGAGCGATTAATGGTGTATGGGGGTCTGGTATGAGTGGCTTCTCGTTTCAATATTAATATATAGAAGCGTGCGTAATGCATCCACAAAAGGTCGAGTTGTTTACTCGTTTATCATCTAGTCGTTTTTGGAAAGAATGCGGTCGTCGTGTTTTTTCTTAGCTTGCTTTTCATCACATTCATAAACAGTTTAATGCGCTCATAGATCGAAGAAAAAGTGTACCTATTTTCCATTCGCATAATAACGTAGCTTTTATCAATAAACTAACGAAAAATTGATTGTGGTCACTCATGGATGATAACAGTATCCTTCTCTTAAGTAATTGAAACTTTTATCCCATATTATTATGAAAATCAAGTGCACTCGTGATTTCGCGTCATACTAGCTCCGCAAATAACGATCGACAAAAAATTATTGTTAGAGTATTTATTTTCAACAGGGCCTTAAAATGTAGGCCTACCTTGCGCAACTTGATTGATTATTGAATATTGTATGATTGTCATTTCAATTCTCCACACAGATCTACCAGAGACATTCGTACTATATTATCAAAAATGTACCAGTTTTTTTCCAATGAAATAAAATGTAGGACCTAAAAGAAAAATCTGAGACACAGTTCTCTCCAGACCACTGTAATGTTTTTGCATTACCCATAAAGTCTCAGAATTCCAGAGAAACTGCTGATGAAGGCATCAACATTAAAAAAATAAACATGAAAAATTCACTTTTTCATATATTTGTTTTCCTAATCCGCATTTCATTAAAAATCTATCTATACCATTAAATAGAGAAAAATCTGCCCTTTCATTTGATGTATAATACATAAATGAGTTATTAATATTAACAAAACTATTGCAATTTACTGATGTGCCTGCTGATCACCGTTCTCTATCCTTAACAGCGATTTTTTCTCATCAAACGGAATTCACAGATTGTAAGTTAATAATAAGCAGCCTACTGTGGCGTCCTTTATACCATGGAGAGTACAATTTGTGTTCACTGGTTTTGTGTTGCTTTAGTGATAGACAAAATTAATCTTAAATCCTTGTATAAAAGGAGTCAAGTTAGGACGCTTAGTCACAAAGGGCACTAAGCCACAAAGCATTGTGACCGGGGGGGGGGGGAGGGCTTTAGTATGTGCACTTATAATAATCATTGTTCATGGGTCAATTTTGAAAATATTTCATGGTAAACTTGAATGAAGTTGTAAAGTGGGATGGATTATTGGCACACAGATAAGCATTTGTCAATTGCCGTCCATTAGTTTATTGTGCACAATTTAGCATTCTCATATGTTGGGCTAAGTCAAAATTTACATATATATTTGAGAGATGGTGTCTATGATTCAAACCATGACGTAGCCATCTATTAGTGGTGAATGGTCATAGAGTGCTGCCCCCTAGTGCTTCAGCAAATAAGCTCATCTTACAAGGATGATTACACAAGTGCTCACCAGAGGGAAGCACTATATTGTGTAATCTAAAACTTGGTGTATTCTAAAACGTGATGTTTATTTCAAGCGACTTGTTCAATTCTTTAACATTACTTATTTTGGCTATAATAGACACAGACTTTAAAAAAAATCATTTATGAAGTAATTCACTTCAGGGTTGCCCCTGGTTTTCAGGAGATATTACAATGAGTATAGATTCAAGTACATTTATAAACATTTTAAGTGTAAATTATAACTATATACATCAAGATCAATACCATTTATTCCTTTGTTATGTACTTTACCTCTATTCCCTCCTTCTTGATACAATGTCACACAGATACAGTGAATTTGAAATGAATGAAGTCAGGTTTTACTTTGTAATAACATTATGTTTTCTATTCTAGTCACTCACTCCCATAGAAGACAGCCATTTCAAAGCCAAAAATGTTGGGAGTGTCCCAACATAAAATCATTTTCAGCATATATATGATCATGTTGAAAGGAGATGCAAATTTACATTTACCTATCTATTATGCAAGCATGTATATTATTATCAATTTAGTAATGAAACCATATTGCATTCGCCCATTTGAAAAATCAGACAATTTATCCCACAGTGCCCTCTTCTCGCCTTCCCTTGACGTTTAGATTGGGTCCTGTGTGGTATGCAAACCAGAGGGATATGCTCCAGCAGATAAAGCTTGTACCCTCTTTCTGTGGCCAAAGCCTTTGATTATAAGACGCTTTTTTTTTTTATAAAGACACTATCTAACAGAACTAGATGACAATCAACAAATATCTTGACCATGTACTAACCCCATCGCTGTCAGATATGTCATAATTTAAATTTTGATACTCACTGAAATATTGACCAAAATAAAAGAAAAATTAATCTATAAATTGCCTATAACTCAAAATTATTTTAGATGCTTTAGGTGGAAAGCTTTTTTTCAATAATTCTGATTAAAATGATCCAAATATTGGTACCATGGTAATAGAGCACATTTTTCTTTCATGAGTAATTGTTCCCATGGTAACCGATAATTCATGAAATATCTATTTTACTTTTTAAAAGGATAACATACAAATATTATCCTTTTGTGCAAAAGAGCGATTGTAATTATCATAAACGAAAGCAAAGTTATAACTTAGTGGAAATCATATAAAACATATTGGCCAGATTTGAGATAATTCGACTATTTGTGGTCCTTTTCTATGAAATGATTGGCTCTAGACATAAATATCAAAGAGTATAAATTCGAAATGCGCATAGTTAATCACATGTTTAACAGCATGTAGCTTCAACCTTGTATGATGTATAATACGTTCAAACTAACTGTTGTCATTTTGAAAAATATAAATGGACAATGTATCAGAAACACTAGTCCTGCTTGTCCTAGTGATCTTATACCATTACTTTAAGGAACCATAATGAAATAATAATTATAAAAAGCTCTGATGCAGTTATAAATACAGTTTTCGGGAAATAATTTGCAAATTACTGAAGATAATAAGGCATATTAATAAGTTGTGTCATTAGGCTGAGATATAACTATCAAAATGGGTACCATATTAATTTTGACAATTTTGCCAGGTCCATTGAACAAGTAATTATAATGGCAATTAACTTATAAAGAGAAATAGATCTCAAAACGTTTGCTTTGAATCTAAGAGTTTAGGTCTCACGGAACTAAATGTGGCGCCATCTGTAGTGTCATAATTATACCTTTCTGTCCCGAGGTGAAGGGGATGCCAGTCTCTGAGTGGCTGATAATGGGATAAGATAAAATGATAATGCAGAATTAGAATTCACATGATACCCCCTACTATTTCTGAGTTATTTAATAAAAAAAGATCCATGATATGGGGTGTTTGGTAAATGTCAGTGGGGTTTTAAAATGGGCGCTGTGCTCCATGAATTTGGTCGCTGCAAAACTGCTAAAATGAGGGTAGTTCAACATCTGGGACTGTTGCGAAAAATTTTCACGGTCAACCTACCCTCAAATTTTGATATTTTGTCTCCCAAAGAGGTCTCAATAGGTTACTGAGTGACTTTAAGGTGTTGCAATGTTTGGGATATTTTTTTTTTCAAGATATGCTATATTAAACTATACAGGAAAACATTTGGTTCCGTGAGACCTTTACCTTCAGAAGCAGTACCTTGATGTAACACCAGGTGGACACCATACCATTACGGTAAATATAGGCCTAGACCTATTTCAATAGAGTGGCGCCCTGCTAGCGGAATAGGCCTGAACAATTGGTTGGGATATGGGTTTCAATGGAAATCGTTGGGTATAGGCCTTCTATGGGAGGGTTCACATGTATTGCATGACAGGATCTTAAATCACCGCTCTAGCCAAAGGTAAATTGCTTATCTTTACCAAGCAACACTTGAAGACAATTGAATGAGGTAAAGGAGCATAGAGATAAGATTGTCTTAATATGTGTTTCGTAGCTTTTCTCTTAATGCTGAGAAAACATTTGATAAACAGAATTGTTGATAAGAGTTCAACACCGTTTGCCCAAGTGTGTCAAGAATATTTAAAATGATTGAGATCGATATCACAAGTAGTTCTCATTAGCCTTATCACCCAGCAGTATGACACAGCCCCTACTCAGGCCTTAGCTCTTCAATGACACACGTTTTCCCATATGGGAACATAATGATAAAGGACCAACCAGAAATAAAGTGTTCATTTGACACGTTTTATAGATCCTCATCCCCTTTAACATAATGATACTCATTAGAAATGTACAAAGGATTAGATCCTCCTCTCCTAGATATCGTGCATATTTATAAATGATTAACACCCCCCTTCCTTATCAAATGAGGAAAAGCATTCCTATTTTCGGATTAAAAGTAAAATTAAGTCTATACTATTTAGCATCTAGCGATGTAAACATCACCACTTTCTGGCGGCGGCTAGGGTGGACACTGGGTTCTGCCCCGCTCACCCGCTCTTGATTCCCATAGGTTTCTATACTAAACAATATCTGATGTCTGCCCTTATAATGACTGGTATAGTGAGAGTATGAAAATAATTGTTTCTCTTAATTTTTGCTTCCGTTGACAAAAGTATATTTCTTAGCAGTTTGTCCTTCAGTTTTCAATTCAGTCAGTTCCAAGCCATGGTAAACAGGCGCGGATTTGGAGGGAGGGGGGGGGGGGGGGGCGCGTGCCAGGCAGAGGACGGGGGCGTGCCAGGCGAACGCCCCCCCCCCCCCCTCTATTTTTGGCCAAATTGGAATTCTATCAATGTCAAATTCCTGCTTCCGGAGGGCGCGGCCGAAAATTTTACTATAGCACACACACCCTTTTTCAGAATCCTGGATCCGCTCCTGATGATTACGATTGATTGGTAAGTTAATGTTTATTAAAAATTTTGGATGACATACATCCTACTGTTCAGATAAATCTGGAGACAATGACATGTGGTGTCATGTCCACCAATTTGACCTGACATGGTTCTGGTTACCATGCTAACCATGGGTCAATGGTCAGTGCATAGCTGACACTTTTATGAAAACTACCCAAAATAATTATTGATATGAGAATAAACTTGTCGTCTGAAAGATGAATGGCATTACAACATAATTATTGCTAAAGGGCATGACAGTAAATCTAATAAGTATACATTGCATACTCATAGGTGAAACTTGACATGAAGGTGGAGCATCAGTCGAAGTCCAATCGGTTTCCACAATTAAGGGCCTTGTAGCCATGTCCAACACTGGAGGATCAGACCTCCTGGGGGCTAAGGTCCTAATTATAGGAGCGGTGCGGAGGCCTATTCCATAATGACAAATCCTTGCCTTCTTTCAGCATTACTTCGTAAATGGACTTTCCAGTTCAGTCCTCAGTCTTATGGCTCATTCAAACTGAGACCAAAATCAACCCTCATGTGTATACATGTGTTGTAAATGCCTGGCCTGCTGTTTGGGTGTGTTTGAGAAAGGGGCGTCTACTTCAAATAGATCAAATAAAGAAAAAAAGGGGGGTGTTTGAGTACTGACCTATTTTCATTGGTTTACTCTTACATTATCTCAGAGGATTGGGTTGTCTTGGGGCCACACTCAATGCACCTTCCCAGGGCCCATGTTTGGTCTAGGCCACCCTCAGGTTAGCAGTTAATTGCGTCACCCTAGGCCTAGGATCTCTGTGTCCTGGTTAGAACCCGTCGTCGAGTTTTCATGATCGTCATACTATTCTATTTCCCAAGCATAAATAAACAACAAGCTGGGTGTTCATAGTTGAACATCTTTAAGGCTAGCATTTTATTTCAGGTAGACAATCCACCCTTTTTAGGTTACAGGTGAAATGTTGGTGCTAATTGGCTTAAATCATGTCATATGATATAGCCCTATAAATCTTGTGTTACCCCCAAACCTCGCACTTTGTGTTACATCTCAACTTTATGTGTACATGTACTTTCTGGTTACATATTTTTTGAGTCACACCTCTTTTATTTTCATCATCTTGAACTATAGTGGGTTAATTATCCGTTAATGTTAGGTTCACTATATCAGTTGATTTCGTTATGGATAATAGCTAGCTCCTATGCAGTCTCCGCCTCTTTGGACTGCTGTTGTCCAATACATAGTAATAGTTCCGTATTATGTAAGACATAACACTGGCATGAAAGGATGTTCTTTATTTATTCCTGTGTTATTGTACTTCCATGACAAGATCTCAATTTACAATGAACAGCTCCAAGGATTCAGTCAATGTTCCCACCAACTAAACAGTCAATCAGCTTCTATTCCCATTCCAGGACTCAGCTTCTATAACTCAACCTTTCCAGGATGATTAATCACAACAATGTTCAGCTAACTCTGACTGAGCACCGGCAATGAAAGCTTCTTATGTATGTTGATACTATACACGTCATACCTAGACTCCTCCTTACTCCAAGACACTTTGACAAGGAGTTATAGCTAAGGTGTGCGCTGGTGTAAACACTACGCTAAGCTTACAGAGCATGGACTGACCATCCACGTCAGTACAATCTGATAATTCAAGTAACTTTCCATAATAATCAAACGATTATTATATCATGTTCTTCCAGGCTCTTTGAATGGGTAAGTTTATAGACAACAAACGGTTGGCTTGTTGCAGCTCTTTTTTAGTTCTCAATGCACAGATTTCAACCACCATGTGCCACACTGCCCCTATTCTGGTTGTAGGGTTGGGGTTGTGGAAAGTCAAACCATTTAGTTACTTCACTTCGATAGGAATTGGTCCACAAAACAGGTCCTCCTCTAGTATTTGATCATACACATAATCAGACTAATAAGTTATTCAGAATATCCCAGTGGTAACCTTGCAGACATTGAATATCTGGGCTTTTTGAAACTTTTAGGAAGACTGACAGTCCTGAGTTCAACAGCTTGTAACTTCCTTGGAAATTATCTAATTTTGATGTGCTTGGTATCTTTTGAAAGCTAAAAATATCCACTGTACTGCTTAATTCCTGCAGGGAGCCTCCAGGGAGCATTCTTATCTACATAAATTTCATGTAGATATTTAGTAATAACATAAAATGTTCTCCATAATACAACAAATAGCCCTAAAAAGCTATTATTTTTATAACTTTGATCGTGAAAAGATAATCTATTTTAGTTGGGACTGATAGTATAATCAAGTCATGTTTTTCCAAATGGGTTACAATAATTATTTTTGACATAGTCTGCAAAATGTTGTTTCCATGTTAACATAACATCTAATGTCAGGTAATTTATAGGGAAAAACACTCCATTGACATTCCAAATTAAATGTTTACCAAACATCTAATGTCAGGTGATTTATAGGGAAAAAGCATTCCAATGACATTCCAAATAGAATGTCTTTCAAACTATATAGAATATTTAGAGTGAATTAACTGAATCCCACACAAAAGTTGGTTTAAGACATTTTCAACTCTATTTTCACAAATCTACCAATATCTCCCTTAATATTAGCCTTAAAGTTATAAGATATAATCCCCTTGGAGCATCCTTTCTGTATGGGTATGCTGAAATTTAGGGAAACCTCCAAAAAGGTCCCACTGTTTTCTTATTTGACATAGGGTGACCCATTTTTTCTAGGAAAGTGAGTGCCGCTAACTTGGCAGATTGGGGACGAAGGTTGCACTACAAGTCCTATTTGATAAGCGGGTGTTATAAAGGACAGTTCTTTTCCGTCAGTCAATTTCAACCTAATACAGAGTGGACTAGACATCGTAACTGGTGAGTACCTTCTGCAAAATCAAAATTTCTAAATATACTAAATCGCCTTGTAATATGAAACAGATAGACGTCCTGAATTCCTAATGCTGAACTGAAAAAGTCCAGTTGAAATACCTATAGATAGTGGTGGGAAATGTACAGACTCTAATCAGATCTCCTATAAGCATTCCATGTGAGTAAAGTCACTTACAATTCTTACTTAGGTCATTGAAAAAAGCTATTCATGCAGTAAATGGCGATAAACAGATCAATAACAAATAAATATTGTTTTAGGCCTCAATATGAGGGAAAATAATGAAATATTATGAAAAAGTCCAGTATTTGTCCCTTGTCAGAATATCGTGATACTGCCCACTTTGCTTCACTTATGATTCCTTATTTCCTTCATATTTCATAAAATTAATTTGGAACATCTTCTTTGTCTTCGTTGTTTAGACTGGTATAAAAATATTTTAAAAAAACAATAGATCTTATTCAAATTCTTCTCACCTCAACCCATTCTCCCTTGCCTTCTCATTCTTGTCATTGACTTAGACTGATAATCTTGCCTCTAATTTGCAGACTTCAGGATGCTCCATACAAACATGATACCCCAAATTCTCTTTATTGGGATGACATTTACTTTTTTGACCATTGAGTCAACGGACGCTGCAAAGGTGCTCGTCATGCCTGTAGACCACAAAAGTCATATCAATATTTTTGGTGGAATGGGGAGAGCACTTGTGGAAGACGGCCATGAAGTTTGGGTACTCACAGCAGATAGGTTTGAAAAATCACTGGTCAAAGAAGAACTTGTACCTCTTGTTTTCCCTGTGCCCGATGAAGCAAACCTAGGGATGTTTGTTCAAAGATACATGGAAAAGGTGCCTTCAGGCAAAGGAATGGATGATGCATTGCAAGCAGAATTTCAACAGGCATTTGTTTCTTATTGTGATACAGTCTTAAAAAACCAGACAATGATGAACACTATTAAAGATCAGAAGTTTGATCTTGTTGTGATGGATGGTTTATCAGCCTTGTCGTGTATGTATGCAATTCCCTACAAATTTGATATTCCTTATGTAACACTTCATGGTTTCCAGACTGTATCATGGACTGCTGGAGTAACAGGATTCCCTTCCATAGAACCTGATATTATGCTGGAATTATCAAACAGAATGACCTTTTGGGAACGTTTACAGAATTTAAAGGTGTGGTTATCCGTTGTTAATGATCCATTTTTAGAAGTATATGATAAATACGTTCTTCAAACCTATGTTCCTGAGAAACCTGAAAAGAAATTCAACAAAATTGTCAGAGATTCTGAAATGTTTCTGCTGAACTATGAAATATTTTGTCTTGACTACCCACGTGTCTCTGCACCAAATTACCAATTCCTAGGACCAAGTACAGCCAAACCAGTTAAACCTCTTCCAAATAATATTGATCAATTTGTGAAGGATGCTGAACATGGGCTGATTGTGATGACTCTTGGATCAATGAAAGCCTGGCAGCAAACATGGATGCTAATACGTGAAAAGATGTTTAGTGCATTTAGCCATTTAAAACAAAAAGTAATAGTTCAATATGCACTGAATGATCATCCTAAAAGTGTACCAAAAAATGTTCTTCTTTTGAAATGGTTACCCCAGAATGATTTGCTTGGTCATCCTAAGACAAAGCTGTTTATTTCTCATGGTGGCAACAATGGTCAAAATGAAGCTATTTATCATGGTGTTCCTATGCTTGTCATTCCAATAGGTATAGATCAAATGTCTGCTGGTCTCAGAATACAGGTACATGGGTATGGTAAATATATCAGGGATAAAGAGGCAGTTACATCAGATGAGGTATTAGAAATGATGCAGGAAATACTCTTTAATGAGTCATACTCTAGGAACGTGAAAAAATGTTCACAAATAGTGCGTAGTATGCCAACGGCCAAAGAAAGATTTGTTTTTTGGATTAACCACATCCTAGAATTTGGTGGAAGTCATTTGAGACCACCAAGTTTAGACATGCCACTCTACCAGGTGCTTATGCTGGACATCGTTGCAGTCTATGTATTATTTGGTCTAACTGTATTTCATCTAATCATTCTGATAGTCTTTCTGACATACAGATACTTTGTCAAGAAAAGGAAAATTAAACAGTCATAGATGAATTTGACTGTTTGATCTATGGCAGCCAAAGAAATGGCCTTTGGGAGAGTTAGTGGAAGGTGCATTGATGTACATCATTGCCTTTTTTCCAGAACGCTTTCAACTTAAATCCATTGTTCCTATAACCTTTTATACCTTTTAGAAAGAGAAATGTCCATCATTGGTATGTGTATTCTGAATACTTCCGAGTAGATTAAAAGTATTCATGGGGCATAACATTTTATTTGTTGGTTAATTCAATGCTATCTATAGGAAATTCTTACCCAAAATGAACAACGAAATGTCCTACAGCACGTCATTTGTTCAAGGAAATCAGCCAGCAATGCATGTAACCAGTTACTGAGAAACTTCATAATAGACTGAATATATTTCCTACTCACATCATGATCATTTATTATTTGAGTTTACTGATTACCCCTTTGTATGCTTCCTCAATCTGCACGACATAATGTGAAATCCACTAAGAAAATGACTCATGAAAATGCACTAAACAAACCTAATGACATTTACATACCATTGTACTGGTATATCAACTTGTCAAGGTAACAGTTATCTCTTGGAATTTTGTTTCATTTGAAACTCGATATAACTTATATCATTTGTTATTGTACTAATACTTGTTTACAGTTGATGGTGTGATGAACGGCTATTCAGCCAAAATACATAGAGGTTAAAATAATAGAAATAAGGTAATAATGGAAATAGATGTAAAGAACGAATATGTAAAGAACGAATAACGAATATGTAAAGAACGAATAACGAATATGTAAAGAACGAAGAACGAAATAGATGTAAAGAACGAATATGTAAAGAACGAATAACGAAAACGTAATGGAACGAAACCCGGAAATATGTAAACCGGAAGTGAAATGTAAACCGGAAACGGAATATATAAACCGGAAGTGACGTCAATTGTAGGTCACGTGACCGAAGGCAGCCAATCAGGGCTGACCTCTCTAGTATATAAAGGGGCGGTGAGGCCCGAATAAACAGAGTTCTTTAACAGTTCTCCTGGTGTCCAGACGTGTCCTCTTTCCTGAAACAACCACTAAAGATGAGCCGAATAGAGTAATTAAGTCGAAGTTAGGACAAAACAGTCGAAGTCCGAGATAGGTAGTCGAAACATAGGGTAAGGGGCCCGAAGGCCCGAAGAACGAGGAACGAGGGAACGAAGTAGGGCACGAAGGCCCGAAGTAGTACCGGAAACCGAGGCGTAGTATGGTGCGAAGACATGGGGAGCGGAACGAGGGAGCGAAGTCCGCGGGGACGAGGGCGCGGCGTGCTCGGCCCCACGCTACCAAACAATAGGCGACCGTCGGCCCGTCGCCCCCGCGGACCGGAACTCAGGGGTGGACCGCCCCCCGGCCGACCCGTACCCCTACCATAATTTCCCTCCCCCGCAGTCCTCCGTCGACATCGAGTGCCGAGCGATTCGCTCAGCCCCCCCTCGTGCGCGAGGCACGACTCTAGAAACACATCTCGGTTCTTGGCCCGGATTCCCCGTCCGCCCCGAGACCCGAACAACCCCCACGTTCCTCTGTCGTAAGAATCGGCAACCCCGACTTACCAGAGAACGTCACACTGGTGGCAGCGGTGGTGCTGAAATAGGCACATACGGACTTGTGGATCTTGGGTGTTTCATCGGTATTGGATACTCATGGCGACTGCGGCAGTCTTCGAGCAGATGGATTCTGACGTCGCCTTCAAGGAAGGTGGGGAGGAGAAAGGAGGTACGAAAACCGAGACCAAAGGGGAGGACACGACCATCATGGGTAGGCAGTTTAATTTTATGGGAACGTCCACCCCGACGGATGAGCAGAATGTGCGGGCTCAACAACAACAGACCGGTCAGGAAGGAGCGAGTTTGAAGAAGTTCAGTTTACGACCAGAGAAGTATGACGGTAAACCGGATTTCGAAGGATGGATCAACCAGTTTGAGGAGTACGCAACATTGGGACGCTGGACGGCCGAGGAAAAAGCGGCGATGCTTTTCCTCTCGCTGACGGGAACGGCACGAATGTACTTTGTCGGACTCCCGGACAGGGAACGACTCCGTTACTCGGCGAGGGTGGATGCGTTGCGCCGGAGGTTCGGTCAGGAGAAGGACACGTGTAATGCTCTGCAAGAGTTGGCGGGCTTGAAACGTGTAAAGAACCAGACAGCGAAGGAGTTGGCTGATAATGCCCGGCGACTGGCATCGAGAGCCTACTTCTCCAACGACTACGCTAGCCAGGAAAAAACAATAGGCGACCGTCGGCCCGTCGCCCCCGCGGACCGGAACTCAGGGGTGGACCGCCCCCCGGCCGACCCGTACCCCTACCATAATTTCCCTCCCCCGCAGTCCTCCGTCGACATCGAGTGCCGATCGATTCGCTCAGCCCCCCCTCGTGCGCGAGGCACGACTCTAGAAACACATCTCGGTTCTTGGCCCGGATTCCCCGTCCGCCCCGAGACCCGAACAACCCCCACGTTCCTCTGTCGTAAGAATCGGCAACCCCGACTTACCAGAGAACGTCACACTGGTGGCAGCGGTGGTGCTGAAATAGGCACATACGGACTTGTGGATCTTGGGTGTTTCATCGGTATTGGATACTCATGGCGACTGCGGCAGTCTTCGAGCAGATGGATTCTGACGTCGCCTTCAAGGAAGGTGGGGAGGAGAAAGGAGGTACGAAAACCGAGACCAAAGGGGAGGACACGACCATCATGGGTAGGCAGTTTAATTTTATGGGAACGTCCACCCCGACGGATGAGCAGAATGTGCGGGCTCAACAACAACAGACCGGTCAGGAAGGAGCGAGTTTGAAGAAGTTCAGTTTACGACCAGAGAAGTATGACGGTAAACCGGATTTCGAAGGATGGATCAACCAGTTTGAGGAGTACGCAACATTGGGACGCTGGACGGCCGAGGAAAAAGCGGCGATGCTTTTCCTCTCGCTGACGGGAACGGCACGAATGTACTTTGTCGGACTCCCGGACAGGGAACGACTCCGTTACTCGGCGAGGGTGGATGCGTTGCGCCGGAGGTTCGGTCAGGAGAAGGACACGTGTAATGCTCTGCAAGAGTTGGCGGGCTTGAAACGTGTAAAGAACCAGACAGCGAAGGAGTTGGCTGATAATGCCCGGCGACTGGCATCGAGAGCCTACTTCTCCAACGACTACGCTAGCCAGGAAAAAGCAGCATTACATGCGTTCCAGGCTGCAGTTGGGGAAGACCTTCAGCTGAAGTGTGCAGAGAAAGGATGCAAGACACTAGAGGAGGCGGTAGAGGTGGTAGAAATACAGGAACGATACTCACGCCGCCTCCTGCGGGCAGTGAAGCCCGAGGAGGACGCCAATACACAGATCATGGCCTTGAACGGTAAGTTGGAGGAGATGATGAAAGAATTGGCAGAGGAACGGGAAGCTAGAAGACAAGCAACGGCCCGGAGGGAGGCGTTTAAGAAGCGAAAAGAAGATTTAGAGTGTCATCACTGTCACCAGAAGGGCCATTTCGCAAGAGAGTGTTCCCAGCGTCAGGGAAACGGACAGTCGCCGTCGCAGTAAGCGCGGGGCCCCCTTCGGGCGCGGCGAGAGAAGTAGTAGGCATGGGAGAATGTGGACTTTATGTGGCCGGGACGGTGGGAGAGAGTGTCGTCCGTTTTTTGGTTGATACCGGATCTATGATCAGTCTGCTGTCGGAACGCCTCTGGAGAGAGTGGGGACGGAAAAAAGAAGAACTGGATGGATATGAAGGACGTCTCTGCTCGGTAGATGGTAGTCCGTTGCGGTGCTATGGATGCACGAACTTGCCAGTGAAATTGGGAACACGCGTGTTGAAGTGGACGTTCATGGTGGCAGACATCGGTAGAGATGAAGGGATCCTGGGAAGCGACTTCGCGGTGAAATACCGGCTGACAGTTAAGCCCCACGCGAGTGCCATCTTCTTGCCCGCCGAGGGGGAGGGAGAGGGGGAACGAATCCCGGGAGTAGAACAGAGAACGGATGGGATTCGGGCAGTTACCGTCGGAGGACAGGTCGTGCGAATCGAGAAAACGACGGAAATACCCCCACTCCAAGTGACCCGAGTAACAGTAGTAGCGAGAATGGACATAAGACAGGGTGGACAGCTGGCTGTCATCACCGGCGCTGGATTACCTATGGGACTGGAGGTGATCCCAGGAACGGTGACATTGGGAGAGGAAAATGAAGTTTGGGTGGCCAACCGAGGGACCGAGAGCGCGAAATTGGAAACCGGCGGGGTACTCGGAGAAGCCACCTTCGTACAAGAGGTACGAGGAGTAGGAAATGAAGCAAAAGAACCCCCAGGAGCGCTCGTTGAAATGATAGGGGAGGCTAAGAAAGACCTGACCACGAAGGAGGGCGAAGAGCTGGAGAAAGCCATCATGGCCCGGGAACAAATGTTTGCGACCTCGAAACATGAGCTAGGACGGACAGATTTAGTACAACATCGAATTAAAACGGGGGATCAGATGCCGATCAAGCAGAGGGTCAGACGGTATCCGGCCACCAGGAGAGAGGAAGAACGAGCACTGGTGGAGGATATGTTAAATTTAGGGATTATCCAAGAGAGCGGGAGTGCGTGGAGTAGCCCGACCGTTCTAGTCAAAAAGAAGGACGGAGGAACGAGGTTCTGTATTGACTACCGAAAACTGAACCAGGCTACGAAAGTGGACGCCTATCCGCTCCCGCGGATAGAGGACAGCCTCAACACTTTGGGAGGAAGCCTATTCTTCTGCAGTCTGGATCTCGCAAGCGGATATTGGCAGGTGGAGATGGCACCGGAGGACCAAGAAAAGACGGCCTTCGTGACTCAAGGAGGATTGTATGAGTTTAAAGTGATGCCATTCGGGCTAGTGAACGCCCCAGCCACCTTCGAGAGACTGATGGAAAGAATCCTCAGAGGAATCGTGTGGGAGGAGTGTCTGGTATACTTAGATGACATACTGGTCTTTGGACCAACGTTCAAAGTGACTCTGGAAAGATTGGTACGGGTTCTGGACCGACTGAACGCTGCAGGACTGAAGTTAAAGGCGCGAAAATGTAAGCTGTTCCAGAAGAAGATTCCGTTCTTGGGGCACGTTGTCTCGTTCAACGGGATCGAACCCGACCCCGAAAAGTGTCGGCAAGTAACCGAGTGGCCGGTCCCGCGGGATCTCCACGAGGTACGAGCCTTCGTGGGATTATGTTCGTACTATAGAAGGCATATAAACGGCTTCACGGAGTTGGCTGCCCCCTTGTATGAATTGGCAACGAAGGAGGAACCATTCGTGTGGAGCGCGAGACGACAAGAGGCATTTGATGCGATGAAGAAGGCGCTTACGGAGGCCCCGGTGTTGGGATTCCCGGAGGAAGAAGGACAATGGTGGCTTGACACAGACGCCAGTGACGTGGGAACGGGAGCCGTGCTATCACAAGAGCAGAGAGGGGAGGAACGGGTGATAGCTTACACGAGCAAAACCCTGGAGTCAAACGAACGAAAGTATTGCACCACGCGGAAAGAACTGTTGGCGGTGGTGCGAGCTTTGAAGCATTTTCGGTGCTACATCTATGGTCAACGCGTGATAGTCCGGACGGATAACAGCGCGGTCAGTTGGCTGCAGAGAAGTAAGGAACCGATGGGGCAGGCTGCTCGGTGGATTGAGATTATCGACTCGCATGATGTGTCGTTCCAACACCGACCGGGCAGGAAGCATGGAAACGCTGACGCGTTGTCCCGGTATCCGTGCAAACAATGTGGAGAGGAGCACGAGAATACCGAAAAAGTGAGAGTAGTGACGCGGGCCCGGGGGTACGAGCCCGGATGGTCCCCGCAGGAGATGAGAGCAGCGCAGAGGAGGGATCGAGATATAGGGCCGATTGTCGCACGGATGGAAAAAGATGCGGACCGGCCAGGTTGGGAGGCCATATCTCCGGAATCCCGGGAAACAAAGATCCTATGGAGGCAATGGGAACGATTAAGCCTCAGGGATGGCGTGCTGCATCGGAAGTACTGGGAACTAGAAGGACATGGTTGGAGGAACCAGTTGGTCGTTCCCCGAGGGGAACGGGCCAAGCTGGTAAGGGAATACCATGGAGGCGCGGCAGGAGCGCATTTAGGAGTCGCCAGGACGACGGCCCTGTTGGAACAAGGGTTTTACTGGCCGGGACTCCGGGAAGACGTGCGGAAGGAATGTCGAGAATGTGATTGCGCGTTGCTGAAAAAGGGAAGAGGAAGACGGGAGCCGCTACATCAGTACATAGTGGGGGAGCCGATGGAACGGCTAGCCATGGATGTTTCGGGCCCGTACCCAGTCACCAAACGAGGAAATAAGTATTGCCTGATGGTGGGATGCTATTTCACCAAATGGTTGGAGTGTTTCCCGATCCAGGATCAAAAGGCAACGACAGTGGCGAACAAACTGGTTGAAGAAGTAGTAGCACGGTACGGCGCGTTTCGGGAACTACACTCGGATCAAGGCACGAATTTCGAATCCGAGGTGGTGGCTCAGGTCTGTGCACTATTCGGGATTCACAAAACAAGAACGACGCCGTACCACCCCAGGAGTGACGGGTACATAGAACGAAGTTTCCGTACTTTGGGGTGTTGTTTGAAAGCCAGCTGCCGAGCGACAGGTCGGGAATGGGACGAGATGGTCCCACTCGTGATGATGAGTTATAGAGCAACGCCGCAAGCCAGCACGGGAGTGACACCGAATATGATGATGCTGGGCCGACAGACCATGATGCCGCGACAGGCGATTTATGGGAGACCTCTAGGACCAGAGGAGGAACCCCGACGGGTAGGCGACTATGTGGAAAGCCTGGAGGAAGGGCTAGTCGCGGCCTATCGGGAGGCCCGGACGGGGCTGAAACGAGCCGCCATCCATCAGAAACACGAGTATGATGGGAAGGTGACTCGGCGGGAATACCACGCCGGAGAACTGGTCTGGGTGCACGATACGGTAGTGGATAGGGACAAGGGAACGAAGTTGCGATTTCCATGGATAGGCCCTGCACTGATCGTCAAGGTGCTTGACCGAGGACGGGTGGTAGTACGGAAGAAACGAGGGAAACCGGGGGGGGTGGTCCATGTGGACCGCCTGGAACCCTACCGAGGACACGCTGCGCCAGCTTGGATGGTAGCTGACCAGCAAGGATACGAGGCTGCACAGTAAATGCTTGGGGTGGGGCGCGCTAGGGCACGTAAGGAAACGGGGTACCCCCTTTTTGTGATGAAGTCGTTTTCGTGTCTCGATTCCGCAGGTGGAAGAGGACCAAGGGAACGACCAAATCGGCGCTACACAGAAAGGCTTTGGCCAAAAAGGACTGATCAACCTGGGGCCATTGAGTCGGGGCGGTGCGTTGACCACTACAGTAGGAGTGCAGGTCGTTAGGCTGTAGAGATTCGCTACCTAGCTGAAGATTGGTTCTCTTGCGGATGTAATATAGGTGGGAAATGCGGGGTTGGAACGAAAAACGGCGTTCGGGAGCCACGACGGCCCGAATGTCTAAAGTAGTCCCACGGAGCCGCTTTCCGGTCAGTTCGGAGGAACCACAGCGTGGAAAAGATGGTTGGATTACAACGGAAGACAGACCCGGTGGCAAGCTGGTGAAGACTTCTGAAGTAATGCCGACTTGGTAATACCGCTTTACAGCGTCCAGGAGACCGGAGGAGAGTAGATGCGGCACTCTCGGGAACGCCGGAGGAACGAACGGACGGCTGTAAAAGGCGAGGCCTGAAACGAGGACGGGCTTTAAAGTAGGTCGTAAAAGGAGTAAAAGAGGACAAAGAGAACGGGGCGGCGGCGAGGAGATGATAACGCCGAGCCCCTGTGTTCTCCGGGAAGTGTGCGGAAGCACTGTGAGGGCCAAGATGAAAAAGGCAAGAAAAGGCGACGAGGGATGAAAGGACCGAGGGCGTCCGGTGGGGCAATAAAAGGCCTAGGAAAAACGCGAGGACGGGCGAAGGGCCGCGAGGTAAAAGAAAACAGGCGAGGCGGTGACCAGCGGCGGGCCCCGGGGACTGGAAAATAGTAGGGGGCGCCACCGTAGAAGTGGATGGTGAGTCTGACGCTAGGGGTCGCTAGTGCAGGCCACGCCCACTTCCGCCTGCGGCGGCTATAAAAGGCAGAGCGCTCGCCGGAGCAGGTCATTCTGGTCAGCCGACCAGGATTCATCGAATCGCAGACGAGCAGACTGAGCTAAGGAGAAGAAAACAAGAAGAAAAGCAGAGAAGCGAGACGAGCAGCATCACCACGAGACAAAAACGGAAACGGCTGACGGGACGAGCTTCAAGATTGGAACGAGCCCCGAAAGCCCGGAAAACAGACACGATGAGCGGACAGTGCTGGGAAGGACATTGTCACGGAAAGGAGTTTAAGCACTTGGCCAAGCATATTAAAGGCCAGCACGATGGATTACGGAAGCAGTACTACATGTGCCCGGTGTGTTCGAGTCGAGCCTATTCGACACACCAGGACTGGAGAAAGCACATGACGGACTCACACGAAGGGAACCTGCAGAGGGGGATGCCGAAGCAAGACCCCCTTCTGAGGCTGGAGTATGCTGCGGCGTTCGCCTTGGACCCGAAAGGACGACCGCCGTACACCAGTTTCGCTACTGGGGATGAAACGGCGGCCCGGGTAGCCAACATGGAACGGGACTACGCGGTGCGCCATCCAGAGGGGTTTCAACCCCCTGAGAGGGCGGTGGATAAGGAGGCACCGGAGAGGCCGCGACGGCAGATCCGCATCCCTTACTACCCGAGGGCGTCAAGAGGATCCGAGGACAGCGACGCCGAGCAGCTGGAGCAGGTAGCAACCGAAGAAGGATCAGAGGCCGACGAGGCCGGCGAGGGAGCCCAAGCAGCCAAAGCGGCAGGGAAGGGACCCCTGGCCGAGGTGGCGGAACGATCGACACCCACGCGTCGTTCCCCTCGGAGGGCCGCGAAAGGAGTACGGAAGGAAGACACCGAGTCGCCGCGAAGCGCAAGCCGGGCCGTGGTCAACCCGAAACCACTCCTGACACCAGACCAAATATCAGGGTTAGTACAGAGCCGAATTAAGAAGTTAAACGCCCAGGGAGAACCACGGGAACCGAGAGGACGAGGACTCCCAGGCAGAGGAAAAGGATGGACATCCACACCCACCCCGAAGCCGGGTTGCTCAGGAATACCACCGGGGGCTGAGGTGGTGGAATTGGTGAGCTCGTCCGACGACCAACGACCGAAAGTCAAGGAAGAAGAGGAGCCGCTCGCTTTCAAGAGGCCCCCGACGCAGGGATGCCCGACGGAGGAGCCGTCGCGAAAGAAGAAGTGGAAAAAGGTCAAGAAAGTCCCGAAAGAATTGGAGGAGGGAACGAGTTCGGACCAATCGGAGTCAGGCAGGAGTATGTCGGCCCGAAGCGATCGGTCTTTGATTATCGCTGAGTCTAGCAGCACGGGAGAGCTGGGACCATCGCAGCCTGAGACCTCGACAGGAGTCAGACGAACCACGGGACTAGAACCACCTTGTAGCGACGCACAATTTACTATGATGACAGTTCATAAGAAATCGGTGATATACGAATCACGACACCCGAGGTACCCCGGGTATTTAAAAGGAACAATGAACCGGGAGGGATCGTTCAGGGGTTACCACGAGGCGAGATCCGACCGGGAGCTGGAGGACAGCATTCGGGAAGCACAGGGAGGCCGGCTGGTGGAAAGAGAAGCATTGTACCTAGGGAGGTTTCTACGCGAGATGGCAGAAAGGCAGGGACTCAAACCGTCGGGGCGAGTGGAGAAAGTAAAGTATGTTCGGCATGCGGCCAGGCCGGAGGACACGGCGTCGACGGCCTCGACACAGCCGCTGTTCTCTACCCCTACCCCGACGAAAGCAGATTCACCCCTGGAGAAGATGGTATGTAAGCAGCCGATAGTGCCGCCCCCAGGATTGAAACGAATGAGAGACATTACGGTAGCACCAGACACGCCAGAGACACGGGCGGCGGTTGACAACCTGACTCGGGCCAGTTTGGGGAGCTCGTTTTTCGGGTCGCAAGGATCGGAGGAGACCCCGGGACCACCGTCGCCCGAACGTATGGGATCGCCGCCAGGACCGGATACCCCACTCAAGGACGAGGACAAACACGGGCGGGCGCTACAACCGCGGGTTGTGATACACAGATTACAAATACCGGCTGCCCAGTCCATGGACGAGGAGGTGGAAGACTCAGAGGACATGGAGTTGGGGCAGGCCGAGACCAGAGGATACGAGCCGGAGAAACAAGAATTGGACGAGTCGGGAGCGGATTCAGTGTTCGGGTCCATAGGAACGGAGATGCCGACGGCAGGACCATCTAGGGAAACACCGAGACTCAAGTTATTACGGACACAGGCCGTTCACCAGGTCTTACAGGGACACTTTCCGGTGACGGCGCGAGCGGTACGAGACTGGGACGCGGAAAAGGCCATTCGGGTGCAACTGACGTGGCCCCCGAGAGAGGTGCGAGGAATGACGGCCAAGACAAGAGCAATGGCTTCGGCGTCTATGGCGTTCCTGATGGCACTAGAAACGGGCCGCAAGCCAGAGACATTTGAAGAAGCGATGGCGCAGTTCCCGACGGCGGCACTGGGGCCGTTGACCAGGGAGTTCCCGGGGGTCGACCAGCTAGTTAACGAACACAACCGGACCGTCCAATTGGCTCAGACCCTAGTGATGCACAAAAACGAGGATCAACTGGATGACTTGTTGAAGGCGACAAGAGAGGCGGAAAAACAGAGCGGAATGGTGGATCAGCTTCTCGAGCTCCCTGCTAGGGAGGAGAGACTGTTGCTGCCGATCCGGCGCCAAGAAGAAGGGTGAAGTAGATGCTGCTCGGGGTCTTGCATGGAAGAAAAACAGCGCGACGGAACCAGAGGCGGAAGATGGCGCGTCGCGAGTCGGGTGGGGAGGGATTACGGGGCGTTGGCTCCTCACCCATAGTGTCAAACCCCCAGGGAGAGAACCGGGCCGAGGCGGAGGTACCTGAGCCGCACAGGAGGCCGAAGCCTGGATAAAAGACTCTCCTGGAGACCGCTGGACGGGCCCGAAAACTTTACTTAAACTCATCGGGAACGGACTGGCGGGCTCGAACATTTTTATCTTAATTTATTCTTATTAGTTTCTTTATGGAAACCTTTTTGCGGAAGTGAACGAAACCACATGTGTTAGGAGGTGTTGAGTGTAATCAGCGAGCTGGAGGGTCCATGACTGGAATGAACTTACCAAGCCTGCGGGGCGAATACGGGACGGAAGGAGGCGCTAGGAGGAAAAACAAGTTTGTAGCTGTTCCTCTTCTTCCCTGGAGCCCGCTGCGTTGGTTGGGACCGAGCAGGTGGAACGGGATCGTCCGGTCGCGGAAATGGATAACGGGCCGGGCGACCCGGGAGCGAGAGTGAAAGTTGGGAGGCGGAATCGAGGAAAGGAAATCAGAAAGGACGGATAGTGTTGTCATTGTAGTCTTTGAGTCGACGGTCGTGCCGGGGTAAATAAGGTACCGGTGGGCCGGCGACTCGCCGCTGGAGGAAAGGCTGGCGCGGGCCAAGACTGAAAACCCTTCTCCCGCGCTGCCTTGAGCGATCTGGAGGCGAGGAAGAGACGACCTCTGTCCTCTAGCGGCACTTCTACTTCCTGCAACTTTGTCTTCTTGATTTTGGATGGATCGATCAGAATGTGGATGAACCCGGATTCATGTACCATCATCTTCTGAGTTTCCTTGTCTTCAGCCTCTTACCGCATACGAAGAGCGGCAAAATGGAACTTCTCGACCTGAATGCTGGTTTTATCGTGCCAGAGTTGATGCAGCGAGTCGTGAAAGGATTGCGGCAAGTCGTAGATGTCTCCCGGAGGACCAAGGCACGAGCAGGGACGATAACTTAGGGGCCCTGGCTCGTGACCGACCGTAATATATAGTAAAAGTAATACATGAACGAGAAACGAAAATTAATAGACTTACTAAAAACTTATATTAATCTCTTACCTGCTGTAACGACAGAGACTCCTTCCATGTCGTATTTCCTGATGTCTTCTTCCCGAGGAACGAAACAAAATAGTCTTTGAAACATATAGGGAAGTAATCTTTGCAATATACAGGGAGGTGGTGCTTGGAACGTCGGCTGCGGATGCCTTGATAGACAAATCAAGAGGTCTGCAAAGAGCGACGAGGAGCGATCCTTCTTGGAGTTCGACATCGGATGAGTTCTTCTCTATATATGCTATTTTATTGTGAATGGGCCCGTTCCGGATCTCAGACGTTGACGTTGGGTGCAGGTCCCAGTTGATGTCGTCCATCTTCACTTTCTATGGCTTCTTCTTCTCCTTCTCACTAATATCTTCAACTTACCAACTTCGAACCGTCGTACCTAGGAGCAGCCCGGAACGGCTCGGAGCTGTTGTCTCGGCGTTCGTCATAGGCATAGTGTCTCCATGCAATGTGACATGGCACCGTGGACGACTGTGGCCTTACTCCAAAATCAAACCAGACCGGATCTTAAACTTACCTCTATTAACGAACTATTTGTTGGTATTACAGTCTTACGAAAATCGTCTATAAGCACGGTCCTCCGGGAGGACGAAGAGAAAAACTTAGCAAAAGGAGCGAGGCCCGAGAGCCTAGGAAACGAACGAGGGCCCGAGTGCCCGAAACAGGAATCCTCTTCTTAGGAAAATCATCTCATCAGTAGAACGAAGGAGCCTCCCTCTCGCCCCAAAGAGGACTGTCTTCCTGCCGTTGCTTACGGGGGGGGGGAGGGATGAGAGGCACCGGCTCCTGTCATCAAAAAGAAACTTCATCAAAACTATCTTCTTAATCAGGTCTCCGTTCCGGTTGTTGTCATGCCACTTGGGCCCGGAACGGTGACGGAAATACTTTACTATGGTGGACTCTCTCCGACATCTCTTTCTGAAATCCTGAAATCTTCAAATGTGTCGACGTGGTCGAGGATGGAACATCTTGATGCTGGGTTAACCACGAGGACATGTGTCGTAAAAGTCAAACTTCAGTTCCTGTACGGAAAACGGACACTTCATCGATAATTAATGATTCTAATCTTCTCAGTCTCACCTTCACCCGAACTCCATCTCAAAGCTTCACCGTGACAAGTAGCACGAAACCCGCGACGTCGTCTGCTGAAGCTTCCACTCTAAGCTTTAATGAATGAAGTTAAGTTCCTTTCCACATACAACGCCATCTTCTTCTTTGGGTACTTTGGCCTCTGGCTCGAACATGTTGTCCTTCCCAACCGTGAAAAAGTCACCGGGGGGCTCTGAATGCCGAGGCGACCGAGGGTGCGAAGTCCAAAAAGAACATTCTATCTACAAAAAGCTTCAGTCTTTCTTCTTCAACTCATCCTTAAAATCATCATCATCACCTAAGAGAACGCAGAGAAGAGTAACAGTTACGGAAGAACGAGGGGTCACGACCGACCGGGTAGGAGAATCACGACCGATTCTCTACCCAAAAACAAGGGAGAACGTCTGGACGACGGTAGAACGGACCGAGGGTCGAGAGGACTAAGGGTCACGACCGACCCTGGCCTCTGGGTGGGAGAGTCGCGACCGATTCTCCACCCGAACTAGGGGAGAACGTCTGGACGACGAAAAACGAAGGGAACGGGGGCACTGCGGGTCACGACCGACCCATGGCCCCGGGCAGGAGGACCACGACCGGTCCCTCTGTCCTAATGAGGGTAAAAAGGCGAGGAAAAACGCGCCGAGGGGCTAAGTAAACAGAGCCCAGAGGAGAGGAGCGGGGGCGACGGGGTCACGACCGATCCCCAGTCCCGGGTGGGAGAGCCACGACCGGCTCGCTCATCCTAAAAGACGAGAAAAACAGGAGGTCCTAAATAGATCAAGGATAAGAGAACTCTGACGAAGATAAAAAGAGACTAAGATATATAAAAACGAATTATATGAACTTTTAAAAACGAAGAGAGAAAAAAAAAAAAAACGAAGAAAGAAAAACGAAGAAAGAAGAGAAATAATAATTAGCCGGATAGGCCCCGGGGGCCCTCCGAAGTAGACCGGGGAGGACAGAGGGTGACACCTCCTCCTCTGCCGATAAGGAGCGTAGGATTGAAATGTTTCTGGTTCTAGAGTATGTTCTGTTGTCGTTGCTGTATGAACTGTGTTGAAATTTTGTATAACGTGTTTTCCCACCTTTCAAGAAGGTGCGGGAGGGTGTGATGAACGGCTATTCAGCCAAAATACATAGAGGTTAAAATAATAGAAATAAGGTAATAATGGAAATAGATGTAAAGAACGAATATGTAAAGAACGAATAACGAATATGTAAAGAACGAATAACGAATATGTAAAGAACGAAGAACGAAATAGATGTAAAGAACGAATATGTAAAGAACGAATAACGAAAACGTAATGGAACGAAACCCGGAAATATGTAAACCGGAAGTGAAATGTAAACCGGAAACGGAATATATAAACCGGAAGTGACGTCAATTGTAGGTCACGTGACCGAAGGCAGCCAATCAGGGCTGACCTCTCTAGTATATAAAGGGGCGGTGAGGCCCGAATAAACAGAGTTCTTTAACAGTTCTCCTGGTGTCCAGACGTGTCCTCTTTCCTGAAACAACCACTAAAGATGAGCCGAATAGAGTAATTAAGTCGAAGTTAGGACAAAACAGTCGAAGTCCGAGATAGGTAGTCGAAACATAGGGTAAGGGGCCCGAAGGCCCGAAGAACGAGGAACGAGGGAACGAAGTAGGGCACGAAGGCCCGAAGTAGTACCGGAAACCGAGGCGTAGTATGGTGCGAAGACATGGGGAGCGGAACGAGGGAGCGAAGTCCGCGGGGACGAGGGCGCGGCGTGCTCGGCCCCACGCTACCAAACAATAGGCGACCGTCGGCCCGTCGCCCCCGCGGACCGGAACTCAGGGGTGGACCGCCCCCCGGCCGACCCGTACCCCTACCATAATTTCCCTCCCCCGCAGTCCTCCGTCGACATCGAGTGCCGATCGATTCGCTCAGCCCCCCCTCGTGCGCGAGGCACGACTCTAGAAACACATCTCGGTTCTTGGCCCGGATTCCCCGTCCGCCCCGAGACCCGAACAACCCCCACGTTCCTCTGTCGTAAGAATCGGCAACCCCGACTTACCAGAGAACGTCACAATAGTATATAATACACGATATATATTCTCGAAACCTTATGATTGCATTGTCATGATAAGATGAACTAGCTTGCTACATCTTGCAATGAATACCACACTTTTTTTGTACCAATATAACAATCTATGGTTTAAATCTACCAATGATAATCCGATATGTAGAAAGTTTCACACGGAAAATGTAGGCCTACTAATAATATTGGTATATAGAATAAGTGGCAAGTATACACCTACTATAAGCTAAATATACATAAATATACAATTCACGTGCAGTATGGCTAATCAAATGTAATCATAATCCCTAGCCGAAAAACGGAGTGGAAGGGGAGAAAAGACTGTATCAAGTTTGAATTAGCTAAGCATAATAAAAATGATTAAAAAAACATAGAAAAGCGTTGATATCAATACTATAAAATAACGTATATCATTCATTTATAATTATTTCATCTGACAGCATATAGAATGCTATCATACCATGAACTACAGAATTATGGTCTACTTGATTACATAATCAATATGAGAAATATTATACTGAAAATGACTTTACTATCACTGATGAAGCCAAGCCGACATAGTTTAATCGTCTGGTGACAAGGCCAACCGGCCTTCGATGATGAAGAACTATACCCCACGCTGAAAAAGATTTTTCACAGCCTTGGGATGCTTCCATAATTGCTTAGTGCCAGCCTATTGACCTGGAATCCACATATTATTATGGACGACAAACCATAGCAACAAAGAAAGACTATCAACTTGGGCGATAAACTTGATAAAATCAAACATCCCTGAGTTTTGCTGCTGGATCCTGGCCATAAAAGAAAATTGTCGCATGTCAGGCATATACAAGATTACACATTATCAAATCCGTAATAAAGGAGAGGGCTTGGCTATCACCAGCCATTTTCCCTGATTTTCATCACTTCATAGCGACATGCCTTTAATGCCTAGACTTTCTAGTGCGTCCTACTGTTTGACAGCGGGACTTTACAAGTCTGAAACAGCATGGCGAACATTTGAGGATTCTCCAGTTAGAAGGAATATTTTCATTGGCCATTTATATTTAGTAAAGAAAATCCCTTCTCTGGTTAACTGTCATGGCACAAGCTTGCCAGAAACAAGTGGGCTGCAAAGGATTGTGGGAGAGGTGGGAAATCTCAACTTTAGATGGCAGACTGTCATAGGCCCCGAGAATGAGGAGGCGGTCATATAATAGGCTACTCTAATGCCATGTGTTTATTGCTTCATTGAGACAGGGCGTCAGTTTACATCGATATGCAAGAGTAGGTTGAAGTTCACCATACTGTCTTTAGTTTTCATACAATAATTAATAAAAACAATTACTCTGAGCCCTTTCCTTAAATCTGATGCATTAATGCATCACCAAAGTATAGACACCAAATGCATTGATGCACCACGATATTAAAGATGCTTGATGCATTAAATCTTCCTAGAAACCTGAATAGTTAAAGGATTTACAGATTTGCTCTCTATGTATTTCTTTTTATTTCGATCACTATTTATTTGGTCTTAGTATGCTAAAATGTATCCTAACTGCTCCTAACTACTCTTGGCGTCATGTAGGGCTTATTAAGTCATTATGCCTGACGGTAATTTGTTGTGTTTTATCAGTTTAAATATCGTCACGAAAGAGTTAAAAACTTGAAAAACATGTCATCATAAAAAGGAGTATACGTAGCCTACGTGACAATTCAGCTGGCAAGTGGCAACAGTTGTTTTTAGACCCGGGGCCGCTGGCAGTGTAACACTTCACACGCCACTCGCGCAATTACTGCATCTATCAGTTGGTCCTGAAAAAAGTTTTATCATAATCTTGCCGAAACCATGTCAAGCCCGTTGGTAGTAGCCAATGTGTACAGAAAAGTGTATGTGTCTTGCAGTAGCTTTGCGCCTTATCCCTCAGTCCAGAGCAGGGTTTTACATCTGAGACTCATCTAATGAGTGTGTGTGTGAAATCTAGTGTCATGTAAAATTCTCTCATTCTTATTTCCATATTATATCATATGTGACCCACCACCACATAATGAGGCATAAGTCGCAGATCATGAAAATTGAGCTTTATTTTGACAATCAGAGAGGATGCTTTAAGCTTTAGAATAATGAAAGGATTATGTCTCTATCAGTATTGTAGCCCAAGTTATGAATGTTTGAACTCACACACATCCAATGTACCTTTAAGGAGAAAATTGACTGTAAAGATACATCTTCTCATTATGTTAGTGCAAATGTCCATAGGCTTTGTCAGGAAAGCCCGTCTTTTGTGCATGAAAAATTGTTTATAAATTTGTTGATATTTGTTTGTGAATTGTAATTTTCATTTATATACCTTGTCATTTTTGTAGAAAACTAATTTTTTCAATTTTTGACTTTACCCCCTTATTTTATCATTTACTCAGAATTGGTCTGGGTGACTTATGCCTCATTTAGTGGTGGGGGGTAACATATCGTATTAAATTGATATTATAAAACATCCTAGCAATTTTTGAGGGGGGGGGGGGTCAGGACCCCCTGGACATCCCCCCCTCTAGCCCGCAGAAGAGACACAACAGCATTTAAATGAAGCATTTAAACGGGGGTGATAATATTTCTCGGAATGGAAGAGCAACTGAATAGCTAGAATCTACATGATTCCATTTCTAGTGCTAAAAGCCTTCTCAGTTTCAAGCCCGTCTCAACAAGACTTTGTGCAAGACTTCCCAACTTGACCTTCACAATATGGATGTCCCCAGGCACTCATTTTATATAGGCCTATTCGGTACAAACGGTAGCGACATTTTGTATCAGCCCAGTCAGTTCAACATACGATACGGCCACGCACTCTCCGAGGCAATTGGTGAGTACAATGATGATGGTACATCATTCCATTTAATGCTTGACCCAAATATCTGAAACGATATTATGCACTTTATTTGTTCAACCTAAATATGGTTTATCTTTGTATAGTGTGGTGTATTTTGTATCTAAGAATTCTTTATAGGCTTCTCTGGCCATATTTCTACAATTAAAAGATGCATTCATCGATTACATTTAGTACAGTTTGAAGTATCACTCCAATTTCTTTTTTGATATCCTGCAATGCACTTTAACATTGAAGAATAGCTAAATTTATTTCACAATTGAAATATTTAAATGGGAACTTAAGGGCTCCCCGTTTTCAGTCTTCAGCGTCCAAAATATACTACCAATGATGGATTAAGAGGAGACGCGAGCGCTTTGGGGATTTGCGTCTTGCAATTGTTATGTAGAATCCTGTTCAAAAGACACGAATATTCCACGACTCCCTCCTCCACCTCTCCAAAGCCGAGATCCACCACGGATTGCAGCTGGTGGTCGATAATGTAAAATGGTCGTCGTCACTATTATCTGAGCCCGTTACAATAACATCTCACCCCTGGTACAAATGTTCAGCTCAACAAAAAGCTGCTGCGACCTACTAACGCCATCGTTCGCTGTAGCAAGGGCGACAGACAATACCAGACTCACTACTTTTTATTGGGATAGGGGAATACTTTCAACCTATATCATAATTGTACTCAACCAAATCGAGACATATTGCTTTGTTAGTTCCTACTACGTCACTGCTTTGTACGTGCCTTGCACTATATTATTATGGTGGAAAGATTGAAATATTTTAAATTGCAACTTAACAAGAAAAACATTCTCCTAACATGCAATATTTCACAAATATTCCGAGCTCTTTAAAGTACCAACCAACAAAACTTTAATTGCCACTACGTATGAAATAAAGTTTGATCACTATTTTTCAAAGCTTCTTCAAAGCTTTTTCTTAAAGTTTCAAATGTTATTTGAATATCTATCCGTCATTTGAATAATGCACCAATATTCAATTCTTCACGATTTTTTTTTTTTTTAAATTCTTTATTATCCTGGCCTGACTCGACATAGTCAGTTTTCGTACAGGACCAGCGGGAACTTAAACTAATACATAATAATATACGGTTAATAATTTATAAACTTCCAAAGTGGAACATTTTTTCTGCATATATCAATAAATGTACAAGTTCATATGGTTCAAAGGAGATAATACAGTCAATAATTCATTATACCAACTCAGAGCATGAATTCATCTTACAAAAAAGAAAAACGGTCACAACAGTAATAACATTGTACATCCATGTTCAGACATCCAACATCCAATTCTTCATATAGGATTTAAATAAACTATAGTTTTCAATATTCCTCACATTGACTGGTAATTCATTCCAAAGAACAGCCCCAGTATAATAAACATTTCTTTTATAGAGTTCACAAGTTGGTTTTTGCGTTTTAAAAATACAAGCCTGGCGTCTCCTAGTGTGTATCTCTCTATTGTCCACGATCAGCAAATTGGTTTGTTGCTTATACATAAAATTCAATATATGTGCATGTCTCCTCTTAAAAAGATTTGAGAGTTTAGCAGTTGTATGTAAAATATCTAGTGGTAGTGCCAATCTTTCATTGTAACAAACTCGAAGGGCCCTATTTTGAAGTCGTTGAAGTTTATTTAACTGTTGTATATTTGCACGTATAATAAACACATCCCCATAATCTAAATATGGCAAGATCATGGCTTTGTATAAACGAATTGCCGAATTGGATGTTAAATATTTACGTATCTTTTGTAATAAAAATATTTTGTGTGAAACAATTTTAATTGTATTGTTGATTTGTTTAGAAAAAGACAGAGTATTATCTATTATAATTCCCAGATATTTATATGTATGCACATAATCCAGATCTTTCCCATAGAGTTTTAATCTTGTACAATATTTTTTACTCTGTGCTTTGAGCCTGTGATCATTGCCTTGGTTTTTTTAACATTAATTGTAAGTTTATTGCCTTTACACCAGTTTGCAATGTTATCTAAATCAGTTTGTAGTTCTCTATGTGCTTCAAAAATATTAATATTTGATGTAGTGATTGCAGTATCATCAGCATATAAATTTATAAAACTATGATTAGTAATTCCATCTAGATCGTTAATATATATTAAAAATAATAGAGGACCTAAAACAGATCCCTGCGGTACTCCACATGATATAGTACTATATTTTGACATAGTGTTATTAACTAGAGTACGCTGGGATCTATTTTCCAAATAACTTCCGATCCATCTCAGATTCCCATCCCCAATGCCTAATTTATTCATTTTTTTAAATAATATTGAATGATTGAAAGTGTCGAAAGCCTTAGAAAAATCGATGTAGGTGGTGATGGAGAGTTGTTTAGTATTAATATTGGTGAATAAATTGTCAGTAAATTTTGCAATAGAGGAAGTTGTAGACTGATTTTTCCTAAAACCGCATTGGTTATTGTTTAAATATTTATTTGTTTCCAAATATGAATTTATCCTTTTATGTACAATTTTTTCAAGTAGTTTACCAGGCAGCGGGATCAGAGAGATAGGTCGATAATTAGTACATTCATTCAAATCGCCATCCTTCGGTAGTGGCACTACCACTGATTTTTTCCAGGCCTCAGGAAAACAATCTGTACGTAGGGACTCTTGTATAATATAAGTAAATTTGTCGATTAAGTGAATAAATGAAATTTTGAGTATTCTAGATGAAATCCCATCAATAGAAGACGATTTCATAATGTCAATTTCTTTACATAATTTTAACAGTTCTATTGAGTCAGTCTCAATATCATCAAGTCTAGTATCTGCAATTAGCCCAGAATAACTCCAGTCAGTGTCATGATTCCTAGCCAAATCCGGACCAATTGAAGTAAAAAATTGATTTAATCTATCTGCTGTTGCTTGGTCATTCGTTATAAAATTTCCATCTGTGTCTCTTAATTTAATGGGAGACTTAGCAGAACCACTAGATTTGGGTAAAATTTCTGATATAGTTTTCCAAAATTGTTTAGAATCATTCATATTATTTTCTAGATTTTCCTGGATAAAAGACGATTTAGCTTGTTTGACAGCAAGATTTACCCTATTTCTAGCTATTCTCGCATCAGTCCATGCTTGTTCTGTGTTCTGCCTTTTAGCTAGATATAGTAAATTATCCTTCTCAAATATAGCTTCTAGCAGTTCATCAGTCATCCAAGATTCTCTAAGTTTCTTAATGGTAAATTTCCTCAATGGGCACATTGCATCAATAACAGACAAAACATTTGTATAAAAAATTTCCCATAATCGATTTACATCATTATGTACTTGAAAATCATTCCAGTCGCATCCATCAAGATTCATTTGGAAGATATCCTGATCAAAATTCCTATACGACCTGCCCCAAAACTCAGTTTTCATTTTGGGTGGTTTGTTGTGTTTTATAGTTAAATAGATCATTTCATGATCACTCAGGTTAATATCAGTAACCACAGTCTGAGTTATTTTATCAGAATTACTATGGATCAGGTCAATACAGGAATTTCTAGCAGCATACCCCGTAGGTACATTTACATATTGTTTGAGAGTAGAGAGTTGTTCAAACCATTTTATTTTTTTAGTAACAGGGTTTTGTTTGTCTAAATAGTCAATATTATAATCACCCATAATCACAATTTCAGGCGGGTGAGTGTATTTACTAATAATAAATTCATAGTGTTCCAAAAGTGTATTACAAAAAATATCAACATTACCCTGGGGGGGTCCATATAACTGTCCTATGATAAGTTTTTTCCTTTTGGGTTGATTAATAACTATCCATAAGATTTCAAGATGTTTAGTAGATAAGTTTAAATTATCTAATTCAGTCATGGAAAAATTAAAGAGATTATTTATGTAGGTACAAACTCCACCTCCTTTCTTGGGTTCGACTAACATTGTTTCGGACCAACTTCGATCATTTCTTATAATAGTATAACCAGGGATATCAATAAGAGATGAGTTCATATCACAAGTCAACCATGTTTCTGATAAACCTATACATGTTAGATTGCTATTAAGTATATGTTGTTTAAATAGATCAAATTTGTTCCAAAGACTTCTGATATTAAGATGTGCAACATGGATGCCTTTTCTGGATGTAGGCAAACCTATGCTATTCATAAAGTAAAAGAGGATATATCAAGTTCCATATACTGAGTATAGTCATATTATCAAGTTTGATATAAGTACAATTGAACCATATTTTTATCAATATCATAGTTTCTGTTGGTATTATACCATTCTGGTTAACCAACAATGGTAACATAGTTACCGCATAAAGTCCTATAATATATACAGAATTTACATCACAGGTTTAGTTTTGAGTAATACTTTCTGCAATAATTATTGCCTATACCATTTAGCTCCGATGTTTAAGTATTGTGTACTAAATAGATGTGATAAATGTCTATATATTCAAGTAATTTATCATATTAGTTAATGAAAACACATGTGAAAGTTTCACTATGTTTCAGTACAAAAAATGCTCGTCCGTCTATCAGACTTTTTACACCTTGCCACTAGTGTACGCCATCATGACGTAGTTAAGGAACACATAGAAATGGCCCATAAAAATGTAGGGATACAATAATGTGGGAGTCGTAAGCATGCAGTTCAGGGGTCCTGTCTTTATTTTTTCTTAAAATGTTACATATCTGGACAATTAAGTAGCAAATAAAGTTTACTTTTAATACTATTCTTGCTTTTTAATCAACAGACTACAAACGCAAAGATGATACCGACCATCCTCTCCATTGGATTTGCATTAGCTACGTTCTTTATTCAGACAAGTACCTGTGGAAAGGTGCTTTTTATACCTTACAGCCACAGAAGTCACATCAACATTCATGCTGGATTAGGGAAAGCTCTTGCTGAAGAAGGCCATGAAGTATGGGGTCTAATTACGGATAAGTTTAAACCCCCTTTTGAAAAGAAAAATGTTGTGCATCTGACGTTTAATCTACCTGAAAAAGCTGACTTCGGCCTAAACCTAGCGAAGATTATGGAAAAGGATCCAACTGGTAAAACATTGCTTAAGACAGTTGAAGGACAAATGTTTCCTGAGTTTGGTCTTTACTGTGAAGAGGTCTTCAAAAACAAGAAGATTATGAGAACAATCAAAAGTAATAAGTTTGATCTTGTAATAATGGATGGTTTGATGGCATTTAGTTGCATGTACACAATTCCATATAAATTTGACATACCGTACATAACCCTTCATGCCTTCCACACAGTATCATGGACTGCAGGGGTTACAGGTATGCCTTCTATAGAGCCTGATGTGTTATTAGAACTGTCAAACAGAATGAATTTCTGGGAGCGTTTAGAAAATTTCAAGGTTTGGTTAGCTGCCATGAATGAACCAGTCACAGCTTCTTATGATGCCTATATGTTGCAAACCTATGCTCCAGAGAAACCTTTAAAGAAGTTTAAGGACATAGTAAAAGATTCAGAAATGTTTCTTCTGAACTATGAAATATATTGTTTGGATTACCCTCGTGTTTCTGCACCAAATTATCAATTTCTAGGACCTAGTACAACCAGTCCTGTCAAGCCACTTCCAAAAGATGTAGAGGCATTTGTTGGGGGTGCAGAGCATGGGGTGGTTGTTATGACTGTTGGATCATTCCAGGCCTGGCAATTTGTCTGGAAACTCCTAAGAGAGAGAATGTTCAATGCTTTCAGCCGCCTGAAACAAAGAGTTGTTGTACAATATTCACTAGAAGATGATCCTGGTACTGTTCCAGAAAATGTTCTCCTTTTGAAATGGGTTCCTCAGAATGACATCCTAGGCCATCCGAAGACAAAACTGTTCATCACACATGGTGGTAATAATGGTCAGAATGAAGGTGTATATCATGGAGTCCCTATGATTGTTATGCCAATATCTATTGATCAACGGGCTGCTGGGTTGAGGACCCTTATCCATGGTTATGGCTCATATGTCAAAGATTTGGAAACTGTAACATCAGATGAAATTTTTAAAATAATGCATGAAATTCTCTATAATGAGTCTTACACTGCTAATATCAAAAGATGTTCAAGGATTGTGCGTAGTTTGCCAACAGCTCAAGAGCGATTTGTATTCTGGGTAAATCATATTCTTAAATTCGGTGGTAGCCATTTGAGACCACCAAGCTTAGATATGCCTCTGTACAAAGTGCTCATGCTGGATATTGTCGCATTCTATATAGGTATTGGTCTAGCAATATTGCATATCTGCCTTGTTTTAGTTTATTTTGGATACAAATATTTGGTCCGAGTCAGAAAGACTAAACACGATTAAACTTATAATTTCCTATTATCATAGTGTGGTAAAATATAAAACAATTGGACAGCTTTCCATGTGGGATAGGGATATTGTTTTTGTATTTAAAGCGTTCAGACATAAATTAGAAATTTAATGTAGAATTCAACCAAATGTATAGTGGAAGAAGTTGACAAAAAAGAGTGATTTGAAATATAATTATGTTTGTAAGCTATATTTTTACGAGTACTTAAGAAAAGCCTATTACCTAATTTAGCAGAATAATATATTATTCAAAAATATGTTTCATTATAAATGCTTACTGATAAAGCTGACTTATGCAAGAGAATCATAATGAGCACTTTATTGATTATTGATATTTCGAGTTTTTTTAATTTATATTCTTTTGATTGTGGTCTGCTCAACCCCTGTTGTGAATTTGGGAAAGGGATCCAACAAGGCAGTTTATTTGAGAAAAGCATGTACATGTGCAAGGAGGGTGAAGGAGGGGGAGAGGTAAGACTGCAGCACGGAGGTTGGCGGTGGGGTAGATAAATCTAGGAAAATAATTATGCATACGTCCTAAAAGGAAGGCTATACGTGATCAATCCAAGAGATCATCAATTTTACCTTTTGGTATTTTGAAGATAACTTTAAATGACCTTTAGAAAGCTAAGTCTGGTAAACCTGCCCGGCCGTCATATTTCCCTGGTATTACAAAACGGGGCGCATTTTTTAACTAAAAGATTCACAAATTCTTAAGACATAAAACTGAAGCTCTAAGCTGCAAACGTTTTCGGGGGGCGGGGGGCGGCTTCTCATGTCCATTAAGCAGGAAATGGATGTGAATCCATATTGGGTTAAAACAATACCAGAATTGTTGTATAACCAAACTAGAACAGTGGCAGGTAATAGGCCTTGAGGGGGTGTAGAGGCTCGCGCTCTTCTTTTTGTTTACATTTGTTTTTTTTATGTTACATTAATATTTTGGCTAAAATATTTATATTCACGATGTTTTTTAAAGCTTTCCCCCTTTTCAATATTAATTCTTTTATATCAGATCTATCTCTAGGATAGTAGGATGTTTACCTGTGGTAGCGCAGGTCAACTTAGGTTTTTATGGTTTATAGAAGTAACACCAGCTAGCGCCACCTCAGATCCATGGAAGTTTACATGCTGCCGGTTAAAGGTACTTGGGCATGTTCAACCTGATTTTTATTGACCAGTCAAATTTCTTAGATGATTTTTTTAATCAAAGCTTATATCTATAGGAGTAAATTGAAACTGAAATTTTGATCATTTACCATTTGTAAAAGAAGTTACAGCCTAATTAAGAAAATTGCCTTTACCATTGGTTTCTATGGGAAAAATGGGTTTTTGTAAAACCATACAATAACTACCAGTGCAATTCCCACCAAACTCAGTGTACAACAAGAATAGGCAATTATACAAATTTTAGAAAAAAATAAAGAATATTTACCGTTCGTGAGATTAGTTATAATGAATAAACCTAAAAATGGGGGTATTTGAGCACTATTTTCTTGGATAATACTAGGAAACATTACTTGATTCAAAGAAAAAATGTGTGCATTGTATTTTTTTAAGTGTCAACAAACCTAAGATAGCATTGAAGTTGGCTTAAAATCAGGTTTTTTTTCTAGTTCTTAATACACCTCCCAGGTGGCGCCCTGAACGCACCCCATTACCTTTAACCCTTTTTGTTTCTGTTAGTGCAGTGTGTGGTACAGGTTTATTAAAGGATGCTTAGAATCCACTTAGAATTATCGGAATATTTGAAGAGAACGACAATAGTATTGTTCAGTAGTGGTTAAACTTGAAGTGGGGCAGGCAGTGTCGCCGTTTTACATCATTATGATCAGCATTTTCTCGGCTGGTGATCGAATCTATTTTTGGTGAAAACGACGACAAGCAAGGTGGTGTAATGGGCCCAGCCCAGGCGCTCAGATGAACAATTTAAGATAAATATTAGAATAATATATATATATATAATATAACATTAATAATTACAAACATGTTATGAATTAAAGCAATAGGCTATATGATTATATTATGAAGACTTCATTGTTACAGCAAGTTTTTATAAGGGAGATGGAATTGTTATAAATATTCAATTTAATTTTGTATAATTATTATAGCCTAGGACATTTTACAAATACGAATCATTACATGAAGCTTGGCTCAGAGTACCCCGGTACAAACAGGTAGAAGTGAAAGCTGTTGCAGTAGAAAGAATAGAATCTAAAAAGTAAAATGATAAGTGTTAAAGCCATAACCAATTATGATAGGGCGATATTCTTTAATCTAAATATACCTTAGGCTAAAACATATCCAGCCGTGCACGTGGATCAGAGACTCTTTTTTCAAGCATAGGTCAGTGAACGGAATTGCCATTTCCTTTTTTCCCTTCCGAATACAAGGGGAATTACTCTGTTGCCAGTTTCATACACCTGCACCTTGTATTTTGGCCACGCTGGAATAGTGTTGGATCTAGATATGGCCCACTATCCCCTCATCAAACAAACGTGTTAAATCATGTTATATCAGTATGACTTTCTACAATCCTCTCAACATGGTAAATATTGCAACTAACATGATTCAAATCAAGGTAACATGATTATAACATAATCTTCCAGGGCCGTTCTTATCAGCAATAGGCTATACCTATCATGAAACAATTTATGGGCAGGTCGTGGCGATATGCTTCCTATGTGCCTAGACATGTCGTCTATTGAAAAGCTTAGCAATAATCGACAAGTTATACAAGTTTAATTTAAAATGAACTGTCTCGATGATGTCAGGATAATCAAAATATCCCTGTTGTTTTCCCATGTATGCCTTATTATAATGGCGTTCTTATCCTACCTGGCACGAACATTATAAGGGAAAAGTCGCGGAACCGAGGGATGGACGCCGTAGGATGTTCTCGGTTACCAAGATATTTCTTTTAGACATTTTTTGCAGGGACAAGAGGACTATTATTGTAAAGAAAACAAAGCAACTTTATATTTTGGGAATGAATCTTTAAGGGTTGAAATTAAGGGTTCACATAACCCATACCGAAAACATTAAATTTTGAAGGACAAGCAGGCTTATTTACAAGAAGTCGGCCAGAAGGCGGAGCGGTTTTATGCTTATATAAGTATTCATAATTACGTCATTATGAATGTAATTATATACAATTATATACAATAACACACACGCGCGCGCACAATACAAAATAATTTTACTATTGCAGTGCATTCTAGAAGAGGAGCGAGGGACTCATAATATTAGGTTTTAAAAGTCACTTTTCATGAGTGCCTTTCTTACACTGAATATCACGTCATGTTGAATTTGAGATATGGCTGTATCGTTGAGTGAAATTCAAAGCCGAGACTTTAAAAGGGCAGAACAGGGAAGTACCACGAGATAGAAGATATAGAAATACCAGAAGGCATGCATATTGCCAGATGGCAGTAAGGGGCGCAGCAGGTGGACAGAGGTATTGGTGGGGGTGGGGGGGGGGGGGGGTGGAGGTACTAGAGTGTGTTAAAGAGGGCTTGCAACCACATCGCTCCGACGGGAAATACAGGTCCCACAAAAGGAACTTCCGATAAGAACATTGGCATCAAAAGGTCCGTCATACACTGTACTTGACGTCGAACTATGCTATTTTGACCCAAGTATCCCTGTATGCAAAATTAGGGTTGATTGTTTAATGGTGCAGCTACTCCATGGAAAGTCCTGGACGGCCCCAGGGGGTCTGAGCGGGGGTAAAGGCCACATGGGATCAATTTTCACATGACCTCGGCATCGTTTCTAGAAGTTTCAACACATGCAAGGGTATTGGCATTGACCAGGTCAGCCATGGTTACGGGGTGATGTTTTATTGATTCACTGTTACTTATTCAATGAGATTCCTTTGGCACTGAAAGGGTTTCGTGTTTCAATCAGAGCAATGAACTCCCATTAACTGTCAAAGATTCAAGTATCATTTGAAATCACTGTGTATCAAGGAAATGTTATTACCCTACTTCTTCTAAAATGATGTCCTTTAGCATGCTGCTGCCTATATACTGAACTTTCTGCAGGTCTTACCAAGAACCAGCAAAATTGGCCATAACCAACCTGTCCATCTGGTGTCCTATAAATATAGACAAATCATTTCATGTTATACCTTATAAAGAAGTGAAATGATAAGATTTTCGAAGATTTAACTTGCTTGTTTTTATTCTGTAGTGCATGAAATACCAATTATCTATGACTAAAACAACTCCGTATTACAGAATTCCCGGACATATGCGCCTCAGACACTCGTATTTTTCTATTGACAATCCAGAATCCATCAAAATGTTATCATATATTGACTCTCACGTTTTCAGTGTGTATACCCGCAAGTTTCAATTTTATCAATTTACCAAGCAATCAATACACTGTCAATACAGAAGATTAATGTTAAAAGATTCATTATAAGCTGTTGAAAACATATAGGGAATAGACCATCAACTGTAGATTTATTTCACTATAGAAATAAATGATATGACATTGTATCGTTTCTTTTATATCTTTATCTTTATTTATCTTTTATATCAATGATGTGATTGATGTTCTGAGAAATGTCTGTTTGAATATGTATGCAGATGATTGTGTCCTTTATTTCAGTGACAGTGACTGGAATATAGTCCATTGCAATCTCCAGCGTGCACTAGACTCATTCATAAATTGGGGAAATGATAATGGCTTATTGCTTAATGTTGATAAGACTAAGTCAATGTTAGTGGCCAAGAAAAATGTAACTCAGGAAATTTGTGTTATGCCCACATTTAATGTGGGCAACAGAAAGATTGCTTGGGTTGATCATTACACCTATCTTGGTGTAGTCATTGACAAGGGTTTAACATATGAAAATAATTTTGTTAATGTTAAGCGAATTGTATCAAATAAGATTTTTCAGCTCTCTAAGCTAAGGAGATATATAGATGTTCATACTGCAATTATGATTTATAAGCAAACAATTCTACCATACTTAGATTATACTGGTTTTGTTTTAATTAGTTTAGGCTTGGAACAAAAGCGAGAGCTTCAAATAATTCAGAATAATGCATTGCGCATATGTCTTAAAGTTTCCCTAAATGATCATGTCCCTATACATGAATTGCATTCTCGATTTAATATGATTAGTCTTGAGCAAAGAAGGATTGTACAGCTTCTTAGACTGATGTTTATACACAGTATGAAAAATGGTACATTACAAATTCCTGTTAGAGAGACTAGATCAATTGTGAAAAAGGTTTTTACCCTTCCAGCAAAGATAAATACCAAGTTTCAAAAAAGCCCTTTTTATATAGGTATTACCTATTGGAATAGGTTGTCCACTGAAATGCAACATTTGATGAATGTAAATTCCTTTCGATCCCAAGTACGTTTGCTTCATAAGCAGTATCAAGATCTCCTGGTATAATTAGATTATGTTCATTGTTGTGTCATTATTGGAGTAAATTATTATAGGTCTAAATGAGTATGCGACACATTTAGTATATATCACTCTGAGTATAAGAAGGTTGTTTGTCAATGTTTGTTTGCTTCTTTCATCCCTATGTTTTGTACAAATTTTCTCTACCGTATTTGTATACATATATCAAATACCCTGTTCAATGTAATAATCTGAAAACCAGGGGCAACCCTGACGTTTATTGCAAAAATAAAATTTCCTATAAAAAAAAAAAAAAATATCTAACCTCTACTAAACATCCCTAATGACCACTAAGAGTCAAGGTCTGTTTATGTGACGCATTGTATATACTTATTCCCATGGTGCTACCAGCTGTGGCTATATATCTCCATGGTGCTACCACTTGTATCTAACATGTTAAAACTGTACTATATATTTATACAAAAGTAGCTTCCTTCTAGGTAGCTAGACATCCTTTCCTATTGTTCATTGGTGATGCCATGTAACTATCGGCTATACCCAATCTCTTTCCTTTGCCTCATATGGGGCCGTGAATAAACTATTGTATTGTATTGTATTGTATTGTATTGTATTGTACAATACACATTAAAAGATGACACCATACAAACTCGATGGCACAACCATAATAATTATTATGTAATATTCCAGGGTAGAAATCCTTTGAAATCTCGATCTGTATGGTTGACCATAATACATGTAGACTCACCCTTTGTTGCCAGAATGTCTCCCTTCTACCTCTGCTCAGCTGCGTTGCCCCAGGGTAGCAGTGGTCTCTGTCACGACACACCTGTCTTCTCACACCTGAGCGTCCCTCTGATGAAGGCTGAGGGAGTTTGCTGAACCTGCATTCCACCTGTGAATGACCTACATAACCAATAACCAACCTGGGTCAACGGAAGATGTTATGAATCAACATTATATTTTGGACAAGTGTAAAGTGGAAGAAACTGATATTGGAGTTCGTGCCTGATTTGGTTATCTGTTTGTAGTTTGATTAGAAAACTAGGCACAAATTGTTATTATGGTTTTACTGTATGCAGTTATGTATGCTGCTAAGACTTTCAATTCAAGATTTTGAATAATTATTATGTTATGATATCGTATATAGTATTCCCATGTCAATGTAAGCATTTATATATACTTAGCTTTGTCGTATCCAGCAATGTTATATCACTTCATATTATTATCGTAGACACTATCATTCAAATCAGTGAGCACTTGTTATAATGATGTTATAACTTTAGTATATTCCGTTGATCTAATAAAAAAACGGATTTTAACCCCAGACTCCATTCACCGTCTTTACAACTTTAAAGCCCTCAGACGGCGGCCACTGAAAATAAAAAAAAACTCTTTTTTTTTCAAATTATTCCTTTTCTTACAAATGACCCAGAAGTAAGGCCTATTCTGCCTGCCATTTCGGTTCAGAGCGGCCGTAGACCTAGTACACAATCATCGTTCTACCGATTACATCCAATTGCATGACTCATTCAAATTATTTTCTCATTAAACCATTAGAGTCCGACATCTGCATCTGGAACACAGGGGCCATTTCGGCTTTTTCTAACGATCTGTAAAAAAGGGGATTCACGATGCGATGAACCAATTCCAAACTGATTTCGGGAACCGATTTGCACAGCCCACAAGGCAAATTTAATACCCTACTACTTCTAAAAAGATGTCCTCTCACATGTAGCAGTCTACACACTAAACATGAATATCTCAGTAAATATTCAAGCTATAGCTTTGAAATTTTGTGTATATATTCCTGGGATATATATGGAGGGAACCGTGTCTCAGATTCTTGATATAGGTTTTATTTTTATTTTTATGAAATGTTGAAGATGGTGCGACAAAAAACTCTAAAAAAGTTCCCCGTTTTTTGCCGTTTTTGATCATAAAATAAGATCTAGGGCCTCAATCAAAAGTCTGAGACACGGTTCCCTGCATATGAATGTTGTTAACATGTGTGTGAAATATTATTCATGCCAGTCAAGTATTAACCAAGATATCGCTGTTCAAAAAATAAAAGTAAAAAATTCAGTTTTTATTTGATGAAATCTAGAATTTTGAGAATATTATATCCTTATATATATCAGTAGATAGAGAAAAATCTAAGCTTTCAAATGGTATACAACAGTTCAAAATCAGACCGTTAGTAAGAAAAGCATTAATGCTTTCCTGAATTGGCCGTCCATCACTGGGGTCTATCCTTAAAGTCATACCAAGGACCAGCAAATTAGAATAGGCTGCTTCCAGACTGTCTTTTTCTGGTTGCTGTTTTGTTAAACTCCTTAATATAGGACCTGTAAGGATCAGCAAATTTGGTCGTGACTCCTTTATTTAGTTCCACTCCTATCTTTTATGTGCCTTCACGGTGTAGTGGTTAGGACCCCCACCTCCTAGCCCGAAGGTTGTGGGTTCGAAACCTGATAGAGTTTGTCAATGCCAGTGCTTTCCAGCCAGGTGAAGCCACTTGTTTCTCATAAAATGAGGATGGTTGTAACAACAAGATTTTTTAACGTTTTATTATGAAATACCTGTTTTGTAGGTTGGGTTTTGTGGCGCCATCGATCGCAAGTGATCTACGATGTGACAAAACAAAACAACAACTCTGTTTTCATATTGTTTTCTATTTGGAATTATTTTCAAGGATCAAAGCGTCCTTTTTGTGAAAAAATAGCTAAAAAGTCTTTAAGGAATCAGATTAATTTAATACAAGATGATGAATTAATGAAGTATTCTTCTGAATGGTAATGATGAGTCATAAGCTATGTGTGCGAAAGGTGTATCAATTTAATGTAATACCCCAAGATACAGCCTGATGCATATCTATATAGCTTTCTTGTCTTTACTGTTATACTTTGATTTGGAATAATGTTATTAGACGGAAGGCTATTATAATAATAAATATTATAATAATGATAATATTAGTTTAATATTAGTTGAGAACATTATCCTTTTTAATCTTTTACTTAGAAATGAGCATGGCGACCTTTATCAAACCTTTAATGGGAACCCAACTTTCCATTTAAATTAAATCTTGTAACTTTTTAAAAATTGCAAATATTCCTTCTTTTTTTTAGGTATTATAAGCAACAAATATATTCTTATGAATTAAATAAGATGGGTGTAATATTTAACAATTAATATTTTTTAAACCAAATTATTCATTGTGCAGAAAACGCATCATGACACATATACAGAAATAATATTATAGTGGCCCGATCACATTAAGAAAAGAAAATAAATATTCCATAAGATATATATATATTTAGGATTCTTACCTGAAAATGTTAGAATTAGGGGTTTCCCAAACTTGTTTTTTCTTTCTTGGATCATTCATTAGTACCGGAATATTTCCCTTTTATTTCTTTTGAAATTTTGAAATAGATTTTGCAATTAGAAAACGTATGTGATAGGAACTCTTTAAGTGTGTCGAGCCAGTCATAAAAATACCTACCCCTGATGTCCTTCTGAAGTAATGAGATGGTTTGGATGGCATTTCTATGATTGCCAGTGGTCAATGAAAAAAGAATGTCAAACACATCATCCTTTGGTTTATTCTTTATTGGCATACAAACAACAATTCTTACCACTCTAAAGGTTCACAAGGTTTACATAGACTAGGTCAAAAAAGCAAGTGCACTCTAGGCAACACAATTTGATGAATCGATAATGACAATAATTATGACATGAAATTGACCGTTATCTCAAGAGTGACCATGTGATAGATGCTTATTTGTAAGAAACTGCAATTAATTCTTGCATATAAAATGTTGGTATGGATCCTTCAATATGGTTTATGATTGGTCGAAGGAACATCTTCAAGAAAATACAACCGGCTGCAGATACTTTGATAGCAAAATTAATATGTTTGTCATACCTATCCGATGGATATCTGCCGTTGAAAAATTGAAAACCTTCTCACAACTTTGACCTAGACGGGACTATGACATGGACTAAGGTCAATTTAATAAAAGCTATATTTACATCACTTAATCTTCTTACCCATAATCAATTTCAATATGCTAAGACAGATGGATTTTCAGATAAAGTAATTAGTAACACATACATTCACAGACTTAATTTCTTTTGGCAGCCATTACTAAAATTCCCATAAGATTTGAATCTGGCTATGTGCTTTTTAAAAAGTTCAGAATGTAGTTGTCATTAGGATATAGGTCATGCATGTTTGTTTTTTTATCTGAAATCTTGGCCATTTACATCTCTGCAAAAAGGCAGGTCATCACTTACAGGGGCATTGGCTCTAGAAATTTCATAACCATGTCAATGGTCTTTCCACATACCTTTATGGGGCCATCCTCAAATGATATCATGCAGCGTGGGGAGATGGGGGTCTGGGCCACTATACATTCCTATCATAAAAACATGACCAAAGGAGGGGGGGGGGGGGGGTCAAAAATGGTCAAAAATAGCATGACGTCTTTTATAATGGACAGCCTCTATTCAGTAATCAGGGGTTTGGCCAAGACTATGATATATGCATGCACTAAGGTTTGCTGGTGTACACCTGGTGGACTAATTCAATACAAATGATGGCATGAGATTGAAGAATAGACTCTAATTATATTTATGCTTTGGTTGGTATTTGCACAATGACTGTCACAGAAAGAAAATTCTATTTCACCTACAAACTGAAGAAATGAGAGGGATGTGAGCTGCCCAAGTAATAGTGAATGAAGGGGTTGTTTGTTACCAGGCAATAGATACACAATAGAACCTTCATGTGACACCACCAATCCTCTCTCTGGGGCCGTCCATAAATGACGTCATGCGCCAGGGAGGGGGGGGGGGGGGGTCCAGTCCCCTATATATTCCTATACTAAAAAACTTGACGAAGGGGGGGAGGGGGGGATCAGAAATGGTCAAAAATAGCATGACGTCATTTATGGACGGCCCTCTTCAATCAACATTCAATTTATACCACTTGAAATTATATTTATACATCCCTCTCCCTGAGATTCTCAAACTGTGTCAATGTTACAGAATTGATTTCTTAAGAGGTTTTTACACTTTAATAAGCAACTTTTCAGAACACTTAAAACACTTTTCAAACGTGAGCAGTTATGACAATACACCATACACCATAAGCCACTTGCCAGTCCTATACCACTTCTATCAGCATCATGTTAGTTACTTATCACAGCCACTATCCACCATTAGTGGTGTCATCAGCATCAAGTACTACCATGTAGCCTCATGGAGGACACACTGACATACTCTGTCATGACGTGGCTTCCTACTTTTCTTGTTAGCAGAAGCCAACCAAAATAGCCTAAAGGCTGTATTCCACTACATGGCACTAGAAAATGCCAAAGATCAGGACCAAACATCGCGAGTGTGTCAATCCACCCCAGAAAAGCATAGTTAGAGGCCGCTTTCCAAGGCTGCTAGGCCAAGGTTGGAAATCGAATAAAAACTGCTAAAATGGCCTTGTATAATCAGGCAATTTGTATAATGTCTAAATCTGAGGTTGATTAAAAGAAACTTATGACTCGTCATGCCATCAGTGGGGCATATTCTATTGATATAACAATAAAGTAAGGGATTATATTTGACCCATTATGAATGCTATAACAATTATGAGAATATATTACATGACGTTTTGTTGATAATGAGAACATTATTTTCGTAGCTCCCCAGAATCTTTCACCCTTTGTACATACATACACAATGGGATCATTAGTCATAACACTTGGAGTGACATGAGGCTTGCAATGCTAAGTAAAGTTTTTTAATCATTTTTTTTAGGCAGAAAAGTTAGAACATACTAGCCACATCAATATTTTGAATTTGGAAAATTGTTAGATTAATTTGGTTCTCATAATCATAATTAATAGTCAGATTCATGATAAAGAAATGTCTATAGATGGCTCTAACATGTTCAATGTCCAACTGCCAAGAACAGTAGTAACTACTTCATCATATCGATCAGTATACATGTGCTATGTAACCTATAAATAGATTATTTTACATGTATAACTTCATTGATTCTTAGTATATAAATGTTAGAATCTTTCATCTTGACAGTGAGTTTATGACTTTGAATTCTGAACTAGAGTGTCTTTAGTTTCCTTGCTGAGAGATTGATCCACTCTGCCTGAATCTCTCGATTCCACAGCACCCACTTTGTTTGGCCTCTTACATCCAAGGCGTTTGACCAGTTCTGCTCGGAATTTTGGAATGGCCCCGCAGTATAGTATAAAGTTTATAGCATGGTTTGTAGAGGACATGAGAACCAGGGTGTGCAAGACAGATAGCTTTAGGGCTGTCTCAGCTGGGGTCCAGCCAGTTTGGTCTACGGGATTCACAAAGAGGAAGTAGATCAGTAGAGGAGAGACAAGAACAAGAAAGGCGAGGCTGATATATAGCAGCATCCAGGTCATGCTTGATACCTTCTTGTTGGCAGAGGTAGAGTCTGACATCATGTGGGACTTACTAAGCCTCTGCTTGGTAAGTCTATACACAATTGCAGTGTTGCAGGTGACAATACACAGAAAGGGTAGAAAGAAGTAGAATGTCATATCAATCCAAGGATAGATATTGTTTACAAATGGCAGAAACTCATCTATGATGTCGCAAAACTTACCATACTCAGTGTCAACCACACCACTGACAAACAAGAGGAAACCATCCACAGCCACAAAGAAAATTGTCATGAGCGCGATGAAAATCAAAATGCGGTTTTTAGTGATGATTTTCTTTACACTGAAGGGGAAGCAGACGGCCATAAACCTTTCCAGGGAGATAGGTATGAGGGCACAAGATGAGAGGTGGCTGCAGAAAAACAACAGAAACTGGTGCACCTTACAAAAAAAGTTGATTTCAATCAAATTAAAGTAAAGGCGAACAAATGGGTTGTTCATCACCACAATATCAAACAGTCTTAACAAATCAGCTGCAGCAAGGTAGCGTAACAAGACACTTGTCACTGAGTAGGACAAGGCAGATTGGCTCATTAAGTAAAGTGTAAGAATGTTACCGATGACCCCAAACAGACACACCGCCTGTTCAAGCACCAGGCAGATGGCGCTGTACACAATGTACCATTCCCCTGGACCAATGTCGCCCAGCAGACCTCTTCGCAGTATTTCATCCAAGGACACATAGTTCTCAAAATAGTCATAGCTGTCATTTTGAGGGCTGGTAGTTGGATAGATGAAATCCGCAGTACTCAGCCCCCTGGTCATAGGTCCATGTGGGTCCTCAACCATCGATAGGTCACCTTTTAGGAAAATAATTATGAAACAATTTAAACTAAAAGAGCATAGACACACCAAATATATGAGCACCTGAAAGTTTTGATTGTAATTTTCATTACTGCAGATGGCAACATACCATCTGGAAAATATATAATATCTGCAAGGATGTAGTAATAAATAGATTTATTAATACACATAATTTTGTTACTCGAATAACAAAAATTAACGCTTATCTTTTATTTTGATTTCAGATGCAATGTAAAGGAAACTTAGTTACCAGTGGTAGCCATTCTTGGAGATAATGAGTGTTACGGTGGTAGGGATCTTGAGCGCTTTGTGGATCTTAACTCAGGCAGGAAGCTCTGTGGATAGAGAAATTGAACATGAACCTGATGCCTTGAGACAATACACCAGAGGGATATCATACATATCATTGTAGATGTAACTGAATTGCCTTGAAATAAAAAAGAATAGCTTAGATATAAACTTTCCCACACATATATGATTTGGGATGTCACAGAGATGTATTCCAGACAATTATCAATCTTAAATATATGATTTTCCAATACTATATTTCTTAAAGAGAGGAGCCAGTGTTTGTATAATCATAATAATTATGATTATTGACTCCCTGAACAGACCATGACAATATATTATATTGTCATGGTCTGTACATGGAGTCTTCAAAAGATGTGAATGAGTGAGTGATGGATGTTTTACACCATACTGACATCCAGTGTCATTTTCATGGCGAAAACAGGTTGGGACAAATTGATTGTATCTATGAGCAGGTCCAGGACAAGATTGAAATTAGCAATGGTGGCTTATCTAGCATCATTGCTAAATCTTGCATCACATGCGACTTCTTATCTTGCATCGTTGCTGATTTTAATACTATAACTTAAGTATGGGTACATATCTTCCTACAATACATCAATAATGCGTTTTTGCCAAATTTCAAAAAGTATTTGCGAATAAAGAGTAGTATTACCTGAATAATATTTCCAAATTAGAACAACATTTACCATAAAATTATGGTTAATTTGTAATCGATGTTTGTTTACAATGATATTATGTTGTTGACCAATAAGAAGTTAGCATTTGTACCACATGGTGTAAACAAACAAACAAAACATGGCGTTCATTTTTGCCGATTTAGGACATATTTTGTTGCATATTAAAGAAGATTTCTATACTCTATTTTGCAAAACAAAATATTCCGGTGTAAATAAAGTGCATTTAACTTTTACACCAACTTAGAAAGTGTTAAATATCTTTTAACAGCGTGATACATTAAGATTAGACATATTTAGAGGGGAAAATGGGTGTTGCCATTTCTTATCGATGCACTATAGTGCATCATTGCAAGAACTAGGTCTCGTCCCTAACCTGATGAGATGAAGGTGACATGGCAGGCAAACCGCAGGGGATCAAAACTATTTTTCTGTGCCTCATCCCCTAGTGAACCCAGCACTAACTGGGAATTGAACCCAAAGAACCACTTGGTCAGTGCTGGGTCCCCCTATTGTCACCTTATATGATCAGCAGGGGCTACTGGGGGCCTATAATTATTCTTCCCAGGAGCAATAAGCCCATCCCAGTATACATGAACACCAAATTTTACCATGAAATTACATAGCAATTTCTTTCTGATTTAATCCCAAAAGATAGAAGTGTAAAACAAAATCAACCATAGTGGTTTGGTTGATAAATTACTCCTAAAATTTAAAAAATGCACCATTTTGGCTTTTCCCAATAGGAACCAATATTAAAACCTGCAGCCCAACCTATAATGTCCAACCCTATTTTCCCTAAAATACAGTATTTTGATTGGCTGGCAAACCTGCAAATCTGTCAATAATATTGGTAAGATTTCAGAAATCATAACATGTTATCAGTACTTGGGGATATAGGAAAACATAATTCTAAGTTATTCTAGTAATCCCAATTCTAGGAGACAATGATGTCTTATACAGTAATGTTGTCCAACCCTTGTCAAACCCAGGGATATATCCAATGTAGGATGGGCTTATTGTATTGATCTGTTCCAACATTTTGATTGGCTGCATCTTGAGTACCATTACCAGAGCATCTGTTTGTGTGTGACATGTTAGACAAATTAGAGGAAGTACATAGAAACAAAGAAATAGTGAAATCTATTTTTCTCAGGGCTTTTACTGTATATTATAACTGTATTCATCATAAAATGAAATAATTTTATTCCAAAAATGTACATCAAGTTTCTTAAGGAACTTACAAGTAAAGCCCATATTCCACTATGCGGCGTTTTGCTTGCGGTGGCCGTTTTACTAGCGGTGATAGCACCCACCGCAAGTAAATCTGGCCACCGCAAGGTGGAATATAGAAATTGCTTGCGGTGGTACTTCCAGTGGTGCTTGCGGTGACACCACCTCAAATGATTTGATGATCTTTTATATAATTAAAAAAATTTTTTTTGACTTTTTAAAAATTGTATTATGATTTTTATGATTTATTTATAATTTTTTATTTATATTCTATAATTATTTTATAAAGTTTTCTTTTGAATGCTTGCGGTGGCAGAAACGAACATGTTGGTTTCTGAAACGCAAATTGCTTGCGGTGGCTAAAAAGATCACCGCTAGTGAGCCCCCACCGCATAGTGGAATATGGCCTTAATTCAACATTTTGAAAATAGGGGTTTTGTGTGTAATATTTGCCATACCTTTGTTTTGCAAAATTGTTGAAGCTTCTACATCATTGTAAAAACACTTTCCTTCGATTATCCCATGAATGATGCTATATTGTATCTTATTAAAAAAAGATGGATACTTTTGTCAATTATGAAAATGCAAAAATAAGTGAATTCTAATGCAAATTCCTATGGTTTTCATGTTTTAGGTTTTGGCAGCCAACATAGCATTCTTGCCATGCATTTTATGAATTATGACATAGTAGTTACCTTAATGAACGGATTTCAAAAGATAGTCTTTTTCTATTACTCCATTGTTGTTCTATTTATCCTATTGTACTTGTTATGGACCTAAAATATCGTCTAATGAGCAAAAACTGGTACAAAATGCACGATAATAGGCAGCAGTGCATGGAAACTGAAGAATCAACTGCAGGGAGTTATGTCACATTAAAATATTGTTCTATAAAAAATATTTGAAATCTAAATATCATTTTTATCCATAATTAAGTTCAGGCACCTATTTCCTATATGCCAGAAAAAGAAATAATCTGTTTTTTTAAATCATCTTTTATAATTACAGATAATTTAAAAAGAACAGATTATTTCTTTATTTCTAGATAATTATTATCTAAATTCTAGCTGATGATGCGCGAAAACTGGCAACTCTTATGGCATGTTTAAGGGGACATAACTTACTTAATAATCATCACATTTGGACATGATCACTTTCATTTGAAGCCTATAGGAACAGGCTCTACGAGAATGGAATTTCAGTAAATACCACACGGAACATCCTTTTCCCTCGTCTGGTCACATATATAATTATGAAGATTATCCACCCCACCATCCCCCCATAACACATAGGATTCTGGAATGATTTTTAATGATCACAATTATAGGTCAATAACAGGGAAACATTTTTCAAATCTATTTTGTTTTCAATCCAGTTTCTCTACCATGCCACCTGGTAGACAAAAAACTAAATGTTTCCTTTTTTTTCAATGAACATCCAACATTAGGGAGTTCTAGCATCACAAACACACCTCGATACATGAACGTTCCCCCAAGTCATATTGCAGACCTTCAGAACAAGACCCTTTAAACCAAGACATATATCTCTAGTGATAACACGGCCGATGGATTTATCTCTATCAACTTATTATTGGAATCACAGACATATATAATTGTATCTCTCTCTATGTTGGAACTGATTTTATCACAGACATAGCCAATATTTTTTAACATTTACCTTACGTGATGGAGTTGCCTAAACTCCATATTACAATATCAAGCACTGGTTACACTTTGAAACAAGAAAAAGGGAAAAAACATTTATAAAAGAAAAGAGGACAATGTGTTGGAGGCTGGGTACGTACCGTCAAGCTGTGTTGGCTGTCTTGGCCTGGGTTGTCGCAGGGACAGCATGGTCAGCAGCCAGTGGGTATCTTATACCCCATGGCCCATGCACAGGTGGCCTCTTCCCAGCGGGCAGGTAAGGGGGAGTGTATTACCCCGCCCCTCACTGCCGAGGGTTCCCACTATGCGATGAAAGTTCCCACGGCTTTCAGTGAAGATTATAATGGCTTGGACAGTTACTGCCTATAGATATACCCAATAATCTTTTATTAATTTAATTGGAGTGTTTTATTACACACAAACTTATGTATAATTTTTTGTTATAAATAATACAAGAACAATCTTGAGAGTAATAGATAAAATACAAGAACAATAATTATGTTGTGTATAATTTTAGGTTAAAAAGGCACTGTGAATTTATTTGTCTGATCATATATACCACATTAAAAACCGTTGAAAGTTTTGATCGCATTGTGGGTACCTCCCCTTCTGTAAACGCTGGCTCTCGGGGCATCGCATCTCCATCACTTTGCCCACTGAGGCAATGCTAAACTACACAGTCACTAATCATGCCTGAAAAAGTATGGAGCAATGCTTGCACAAATAATTAGTTGTTTTTGGTGTGCCATCGGCATGTAAAGTGTGGTTATACCATTGTTTTGTCATAATTAGAACCAGAATGTGGCATGCTGCTTCGTTTTCTGGGCTCTTTTGTTATGATAAATGAATATGTATTGTGGAAAAGACATGGGATTGATTTTTGGAATCACCTGGGAACTGACTAAACTAAACTTAAATGAATTATCTAAAATAATAATGTCAATTACTGTCAAGTAAAATGATTAGGCCTATTAATGGTTATTGGTGTTTTTGTATCTGTCCACTTGTACAGCTGAATAAACACATGCATCAAAGGTCATTTGTCATTAGAAAAACACCAGGATTAGGAAAAGAATAGGAATTGGAATAGGGAAAATATATACAGTGGACTCTTGGTTTAATGGACTCTTATAGTTCAGCGGACATTGCCCTTGAATGGACAAAAACCAAATTTTTATATCTGCATAATCAGATAATGTAATGCGAAATAGCCCTAGTTAAGTGGACACTTTGCCTGATATAAATATTTAATGCTACAGCTAAAATTCCTTTAAATACATTATTGAGAATTGGGGATTCCCTTTTTTGGAAGCTGGGGGTTTCCAATGTGTATCCTAACCTTGTGACGTCACAAATTAAGGGATTTCCTTTAAAAGGTACAATCTACGTTAAGTCTTGCATACCATGTCTTTTCTCCTGTCGAGACCCAGAGCATTAATTTTATTGGTCTATTGAACTATAGAGGTTAATTATCTGTTATTTGTAGGGTGCATAAATGTCGTATTTAGTCTATAGATAATAACTAGCTCCGTACGCAGTCTCCTCCTCGTCAACTGCTGTCGTCCAATACATAATTATAGTTCCCACATCATGTAAGACATGCACACTCGCGTGAAAGGATATTGTTTGATTATTATCCAGTGTATAGTTGCTTTGAGACACGAACTCGATTGACCATGATCAGTCCCGAGGTAAGAATCCCCTCAAACACATTCAGTCAATGCTCCCGCGCTCTTACAAGATTTCTATGCCTATATCCAGAACCAAGACTGCAGGTTAAAGCCGGGTCCCCACTGAGCTCCAAAAGTGACTTTGTCGCCCGCAAAATGTAGAATGTCGCTGCCAGAGACCAAAGTATGTCGCCCAGGCTGACTAAAATCAAACATGTTTGATTTTTTGGGGGGTTTGTCACTGACAAATAACCCTAAAAAGGCACTTTGTCGCCAGCCAAACTGGCGCCAGAGCAGTTTATCGCTTGCAGGTTGGTCGGCGAGGTGTTGGTTTGCTCAGTGGGGACCCGGCTTTAAGGTCCAACCTTCCCTGGATGTTACTCACACAGCGTTACAGCGAACTCTGACTGACTGAGAGCGGAACACGCTCTTTTAGAGTGGTGCGTCACACCGTGACTCCTCCCCCATTTCACCATTGACGAAGTGAAACACGGGTTACGCGTGTACTTCTAAAGCTCACGCCGTAGTGCCTACAAAACATGGACTGGCCACCCGCGTCAGTACACTATTTTCAATGTCACTGAATTTTGTTTGATCCTGACATGGAAAAACATTTATATCCTTCATTTATTTTGTTGAAAAATAAGACGTTGCCATATTTTCACCAGGTTATAGGAGGCATATGACCTTTAAATGCTTTGTCCACAATAATTAGCAAATTTTTTTGTCATTTTGAGAATTTCTTTTTTTTTTAATTTGATTAATCTCGTATCTTAATGAATATGATTCATTACTATGAAAATATCATTCTTGTTCATTTCAACTTTGATTTCCTATAAAATTATATATCTTTTATTAAATTTGAAAATTATCCACAAGTTTGAGTAACCTCCGTCAGGATCATAATTATATAAGGCGCCCTAGAAATATATAAACTCATTACATATTAATTATGGTATACTAAGAACTAAATATACACAACCAGAAAAAGATGACAGTGCTTGAAAAGTTATCTACTTAAATTGTAAAGAACCACACATCATTTAAATTATTTTTTCTTTGCATATTTTTAAGAGAGTAATTTTTAACCTCCGTCAGGATCCCCCTTTCCTCAGATACAAGCCTGAACACATTTTTTTCACAATTCTGAGATAGAATCAAATCATTTAAGTTGATTTGAAAAAAGAAAACCATGTATTATTGACCAAATACCGTGTTTTGGGCCATGGAAAGTAAAATAGTAACCTCCATCAGAGTAACCTCCGCCAGGGTAACCTCCGTCAGTATAACCTCCGTCAGGTAACACCTTGTCCTTACTGCTTCCTATTAGTCATTATTCGGAATATTCTTATTTTTTATGATTATATTTGGTGAAAATGTAAAAATATATATGGTGAATGTTGATTTTTAAATACTTATAGAATTTGCTTAAAAAACTGACGGAGGTTACTTTTTAACATTAAAGATTTTAGTGTTTTGTTACAAATGGCTGTATTTCCTAAAATAATAACTTCTATGTGGCAATTCTTTGGGAAAAGAATGTCTATGGTAACCGCAATTAAAAGAGCATATTGAATTATTCAATATTTGATCAACATTTTTGACGTTTTCCATACATGAAATGCAAGACTTAACGTGGATTGTGCCAAAAACACATGAAATAGACCAAATATTGAAGTCTCATAAGTGTGTCTATCTGAAATTTCCTTAAAATATGTCGACATTACTAGTTCTTTTTGCATATTTCCTGCTCAAAGAATTTCATGAAAAAATATTATTTTTTGAATCATTTGCAAGGAACCCTTTAATATTGTGGTGACTGAATAATGCAGACAAGTATAGACACATATCAACACAATACTGTATAATTATAATTATTTTAAATGCCCACACCTTTTCATTTATATATTGCACCTTAGGAGACTACCCAATTACTTGACGGGCTCAGACTGAGTCGGCTCATTCTCAGTTTGCTGGGGTCCCTGCACGTTTTAACACATGGCCACATGCATGGTCAGTCATGTAGAAGCGTGTTGGTGCACCAATAATTAACTCCAGGGGATAGGGGGTGGGCGTCCCTAACCGGCTTTTCGGTTCACTACACAAAATTAAAGGGATAAACAAAGATCATTGTGCGCCATTCATTAGCTGTTCATTCATCTAGCACAATGCAAAACTACAACAAAGGTATCGATGATTGATAATGAGTTAGGTGTATGGTATGATCTGTAAAGTTGTCAGCTTAACCTATATACAGGAAAGAAGAATTATACGATTTAATCAATAAGCATTGACTACCTTCAGGGATAATCAGACAAAGAAATCCCTTGAATTTCCTTTAAAGTTTGAAAAAGGTAATACATGCATATATTATACCTTCAGCATCACGACGCGTAACTTCACGTCACCCCAATAAATGGAATTTACTACTTTTAACAATCTCTAACCTAAATAAAAAATAAATCTTAAGTAATTGTGTATTCATATTACTTTGTTATACCTAACCACACGACTAGAGGAATATTTATACAGGTTAGAGGTTAATTTGTCTTGAGCAATGAAAATAACAGGAGCATGTATCATGCAAACGTCTTGCATTTTAAAACAAGTATGGGAAATGTATGACACATACCCACACAAAAGTATATACAATGTTAGAATAATGCTTGTTTTCTCGCAAAGGGGTTCTAGTCCGAAATTAATGTATTTCAAGCGTTTTCGCCAGAGGTTCTGAAGAGGTATACTTATAAGTATGCGTCATACCATTGGTATGCAGAGTACCATGCCTATGATGTTGTTAGAGATAAGATGAGATATAGATATATGCTCTATAAAACGATAAATATATATCATATGGTGGTCCATAGGCCTAATTAGTAATAGAATACAAATATAAAATCGTAACTAACATTTTTCAAATAGATATTGGCAACTATAGGTTATATCAAGCCTCATCTAAGAATTCAAGAGTGCAGCATGCAGGCATTCGTGCATGGGGATGGGATGTCCTTTTGCAAAGTCTTGTTTGTGGTAGTTTTGCGGGGCGTGGCTCCGATGTTGCATGGACTGGCCTAATAAATATCATATCTCTGAATTAATATTGTATTATAAACATTGTTGTGTGTATCCTTTGTGTGTCCCCTCCCCCATTCCTATGACGCATGTTTTGACGAATAGAATAACAAATCGAAAGTACATATATAATTTATATGCCATAACGTTAACGCGTTTCACCTCAATATTTTAAAATTTCCAATTGGAGGGGTGTTATCATAAAGATAAATTGCCATTATTATTCGGGGCATAATGATTTTGTTATCCTATGTCAATCATACACTGATAAAAATCCTCAACTGTGAATGTGATTAACAAAAACCCTTTCTATTGCCTTTCTTTTCGTTGTTACACTAAGCTTCATGCTCGGGGCTAGGTTACATTTACAATAGGATGTCGCCTTATAGATGTTAGGGATCTACAAGCACACGAGACAGTGGCGGATGGGGCACAACCCCTACTTGGGGCAAAATATCATTATTTTTATAAGATTAAGGGGCCACTGGGAATTTTACATTGGTGCCAAGAGATGGGAAAAAAAGGGAAAAACGAACATAATTGTTATAGGGTAAGAAAACACAGAATTGCCACTCCATTGGCCTTCAGTATCCTTCAGTCACCCCCTTCTAAGTCCGTATAGTTTGATCAGAATACCATCAGAGAGACTAAAATACCACTAAATGGTTTGACCAGCCCGATCAATAACGGCTGATATCAGTCCAGACAATACAGTCCTTATCACACTGATATCAGAGCTTCAAACCATGGAACCGTTACCACTTAGACACTTAGACACAGCTCAACAGCATAGCCTATGATAACCCCATTCCACGTCTGTCATGCCAACCATAGGATTATAATCAATTATAGATTATGTTTAATACACCCATCCATCAGGTGATCATACAATATGTATGTCAACTCAGAGTATACCACAGCCAAGAGAATACTAAGGTAAACAACGAGTCATTGCTATTCTCTCCCTATGAATAGTTCATCGGCCACCTTCCCAAGGCCCAAGCCATCATCAGCCCTTGGATACGCCAGCATTGTTTGGCGCGAAACCAACCGGCCAGATTAACGGATGAATTTTGTTTACCAAGACAAAATAGTCCCCGGAAGTTAAAAAATAATGCCACAAATCGCACATTTAACCCAAAACTAAGCTTCAACACTTCACCTATGTTGTCATGAAGACCTTAAAGAATATTGTATAACATGAATTTGACAATTATCTTTTTATTTATCACAATAACTGGGCGCGTAGTAATCTCCGGGTGGTGACGTCAGTGCTAAGGCCCTGGTAAGGCGCACGGTTTATAAACCCGCGTTCGTCCAGCGTTCAGTGTGCCCAGCAAGCAAGAGAGAACAGTCTTAACCGCCAGCTCCACCACCAACACTTCAACATGCGTGAAATTGTCCACCTCCAGGCCGGCCAGTGCGGCAACCAGATCGGTGCTAAAGTGAGTATTGATCTTGATTCCCATATTCATTCCTTTGCCATAGTTTTAAAGGTCCGCTCGGCTTCACCGGGATATTAACCGGAATCTGGGGCGGTCTGCCCTAGTATCGGCGGAACTGTGTCAGCTTAAAAGTTCAGTGTAATTGCTACGTGATTTTAAATGTTTTTAACGTGTTTGAAATTTTCTTATTCTGAAATGTAATTAATGTTTCATTGTGGGAGTTGGAAATGAATTGAAGTTATGCATACGTGTTTCTAATTACTGATTATTGAAAAGACCTATGCTCGGACGCTGGCCAGTGGGATTTCCCGCCTTGGTTCAACTGTCAAAACGACTGTTTGACAGGTGGGGCTCGCGATGTAAACGGCTGACCAATACTTGAAAAGCCTTTTAGTCATTGCACAGTTGTTATCGCCGGGAAATTCTCGGAAGGCTGACTGCTACTACTAGTAGGCCTATCGTGGTGGATGACGCATCCTTCCCGGCCTGGGTTAGCTGGGGATGTTTTCTTTTTGTGATGGCGCTGCCTAGGTTATATTGATTTCTGGGTTGGTGCATGACTCACCGGTCGGTTGAACCCCCCGGGGCCGGCTGGTAGGGTGACTGGTGGTAGGCACAGCTGTCAGAGCACTCCACTTCTGCCATACTGCAAGCTTGATGAAAACCAGACCAACACCGAAATACTGGCGTTATAAGGTCATATTAAATGTAATCGATGAGATAAATTATATGAAAGAATCATAAAGATGCATTAAATCTTAATTGCATGATGTATGGCTACTAGGCTTATCTACGTGTGTCCGGTTCTTAAAATAATTAGTCAGAATTTCTCTACATGCAATAAAATCATTAATGTCATGGATTCAATCCATTATTGATGTAAACGTACTGAAATATTTATATGAGCTTTCTATGGTGATTGACTATTGGCGTTGGCAGTTGCAGAGGGATCGATCGTTAAGGGGTCATTGGTTTCTTTGACTTGGTGCAGTACGCCCATGAGTAGCCACATACCAACCATTTTTCCTTTTTGGGTCACTGCCTTGCTGAATTGCGCCAGATTATGTTCATTTAGGTTTTATACGTAGCCACTTGTCTGTTCTCATTATGGTAATACCTATGGGAATTACGTTACTGAGAATGGGTGTGCAGTGACCCCTGTATGTAAGGAAGGGTCTAAAAAAATAAAGGTACGGATGTTTATGAATTTCTTATGGAAACCTTATCAAGGTTTGAAAAAAGTGCTCCATAAGGAGATAAGGAAACCATATAAAGAGAATATGAACGGTCCATAAGGGAATCAGACCCCTGTACGTTACGATAGCTAAAACATCATCATAATGCTTATGAAACGCAAAGTTCCGCAACATATCCAACAATTTTCAGTAATTCCTCATGAAACGAACCATTTAATTAATACACCAAATATCGATTAAGTAATATTTCTGTACTAAATGGGAATAATTTGCAAGACAAAGTTCTTCAGAACGATAAATATGGAAATGGAATGTGGTTTGTAAAGGAATGCGTCTATGGTGATCCTAGAGCTCCTTTGTACACGTTGTATAGATGGTCGTCATTTCTATACTATACATTGAAAGCCATTGATGTTGCCCCTGGCAATATTGTTGAATTCCCTTGTGTCCAAGGACTAAAAATAGGGCTGACCGCTGGCAAGTAGGGCCATTCGTATTGATCAGATACCTGACTACCACGCCCCCTGCCCAGTGCCGCATAATACACGCCAGACAAGCCGTGAAGTCTAGAATATCTGTTATCAAATGGCTTGGAATGGAGAGAACCATTGGGTTTACCACGGCTAAGCTCAATCAGAAAGGTCTCTTGTTAGAGGAATTTCGCTTGATGTTGACCATGCCGATCGCCATAGTCTGTCATAGGCCTATAGACATGGTGTAATATAGACCTTAATTATGGTAACAGAACTATGTAGTTTGTGGTTTATGAGGGTCTTGTTAATTCCGTTTTATGATGTTGGTGTGTGTATATACATCCAATAAAGTTCCCAATAAAGTTTCATTACACATAAATATACACGAACATACCTGCGATCTGATCTCCTGTCATTGGGATCCACAGGCGTCGCTATTTATAACGCCTTATGAGAACGGTAAATCTTCACGCTGTGTACATTTTGATAATAAACCCGGGGTATTTGGCCCCGTCCTCACATGCCATGACCCTTTGAGATCCCTCAGTGGTCCGTTTAAATCAGACCAACCAGTTAGGGCAGGGATCCACACGCTGGTGCTAAAGACACGCCATCGCCAGGCACCCTCTATAATACAGGGATGTCAGTTTTCAGACTTTAGTCTGATTTCAGATTTTTTAAGACTTAAGGAAACTGGCATAAAATTGATCAAATATGGTCAAAATATGGACAAAACCTCAATAGTATCCAAAGACATGTTTGACAGTGACAATGGGCTTGTTAATCCACTTCTGAATACAGTTTCTAAACATTAAAACCAGTTCAGACTTTCTTCAGACTAAGTTCAGATTATCAGAATAGTCTGAAACCTTTCTGAGCAGTGAATAAATACTGGCCTCTGATTGGTTGATATTAATGCAATTCCAAGTATGTCTTTTGATTAAAAAAATCCTATAAGAGCAAGAGTTTCAGACTTTTTCATCAAACCCGACTTACATCCCTGTCTATACAAACAGTTCTAAAGGGGGTTAGTCGGGTTGTGATCTCTGGTGTGAGGCGACGTCTGTTCGCCAGACGTTTCCTATGCAATTGGTCTGAAAGATCACACATGTGGCTACAGGGACATTTATGTTTGTTAAACCTACCGTGGTGCCTTAATAACACAGCCTCTCTGAGAAATCTGTGATAAATTAGACGATTTCATGGCTGAGCAAATAGCATGCACCTATTCATCTCATATCCTCCCTTAACAGATTTTCTATGCACAGGTAATCTGCCGTTTTAAGTGAGCAGGGTTAGTGTTTCTTTGTCAAATTAATTATTTAAAGTGTGAATGTTTTAGAATAAAATCGATTAATTGTACCGATACATTAAAAATCATTTTCAATTTGATCATTCAATTTATTTATATGATTATTAATCTTTTTACATGAAACGTTTTCTAAAGTAAATAATAAAGGGGCCTAATCATTTGTATTCAGACAGTTTATAGATTTGGGGGAATGATACCAGGGTTGCTGCCTGTGTTCATGAAATTTCAGTTTTCCTCTAAACTCTAAAGTTAACTATTTCCCCAATAATTATGCAATATTAATTTTGAATAATTCAGAGGGATATAATATTCTCTCATGCCTCACGGGCATCCGTGAAACCTAGAGAGGTAGTATCACGTATCCAGGGCATGTTACTCAGCAGACGGAACGAGTGAGACAGATCTGAACGAGTTACTAGACCAGACATCGTTGAAAGGTGACGCAGCCGTCTAGGTTACCGGCCATTAGCCGATGACTCAGGGCACAGGGGTTTAACAGCCGATGAGCAGAGGTTTATTTTGAGGCCTTCATAATTTACTCTATTTGAACTTGTAAAGGTTTGAATATGAGTTGACAATCATGGCATAGCATGACTACCTCTCTCATAGGGCAAAACTTCTAAACCATCTGTCCTAATTCCATAAACTAGTTGTTTTTGTCCATTTAGTCATAGATAAAGAGGACAAAAACTATAAAAAAAAACAAAAAAAAACAAAACATAGTACATGTTCACTTGACTTTTGTCAGGAGTTTGCCGGGCGCGTGGCCTCCCCAATTATGGACATGACGGTCCATGTTGATGAGCACTTGTCTCTACCTGATGTCATCTTTGAAAACCTACGTGATAAACGGCCATTTAGAATACACATAATTATAATGATGTGTTCAGTTCCTCAGTGTTCTGAATAAGCGTTGGATGAAATTGAACATAATAGGCAAAACATAACTGCAGACAGGAATTCAGAATAACGGGGTCCCCACACAGGTATTAAAAGGTCTTATGTTGGGTCAACCTGAATTTATAACAAGATGTAACTTTTCTTTTTGTCATTTCTATCTTTACTTCATCTTTATATTATCTGTAAACTATAAAAAAGGTGAAAAAAGTACATAATTATCTTGAACAGGTCTCGATACCTGAAAAGGTACTATGACGGTCTTATTTAGGTCTTATGTTGATTTCTTTTTTAAAAAAGGGGTTGGGCACCCTGAATAAGCCTTTTGATTTGGTTGTACCAGCCTACGTATAACGTATTTTAGAAAAAAAAATTAACAAAGTGGTAATCACCCTCCAAGATTGTTATAACAGTCAAACACCGCACACGTTGTGAGAAGTATCATGTGGCCTTTAAGCCTCAGTGTAACACTGAACGATAAAGGTGCACCTTCCCGTGTGAGGCTGAGCCAACAGTCAGCGGAGACCTGAGCCAAGAGTTGACTGTGAGGTTAAGGTGTAAAGGACTGTTAGGTTAAAGGTGTGAAGCAGGTAGTGGGGATGTACTCAGTGCACCCTACCCGTTACCACTCCTTACCCAGGATGACAATACTCCGCATGCCCCCAGGGCTTCATGTACTTTGTGAACCACAGTACAAGTAGTTGTAACCTTTACGCTTCTCCTTCATAGTGCAAACTTTTGAAGATTAATATTAGTAAGTTCACAAACGACTACTTAAGGCCCGGACACATATACCAACTCGATCGTCGGGAGTCCTTCCAACCCGACTGTCGCGGACTGATAAGTTGTTGGGATGTTTCTGGGGGGTGCCACATATAACGACCAATCGGTCAGCGCAAAGTAGTATATTTCTTTTAGTAAATTAACATATAATGTGATGCTTTTGAAAAGAAAAGTTTATCCAGATTTTCTTGTGAAATGCATTGTACATTGAAATATAGACTTGGAATCAAGCATACTTTGTTTTATAACATGCATGATGTAGTTATAGAAGTTATAGTCGGAGGATTATACACAATACACCGTTTCAAAGCTTATTTCATGCTTAATTTGAAAATAAAGTTAACGTTAACTTCAAGAAATATATGAAAAAGTCATGATGAGTCCTTGGTCATACAGACCCGACAGTTGAGTTGTTCATCTTCAACATCTCATGATTCCCGACCCGACGGTTTGGTCGGGAATAAGGCCAACAAACCAGTCTTAACCCTATGACACATACACCAACTGATACCAACTCAACTCAACTGTCGCGTCGGGTCGGTATATGTGTCCTGGCCTTTAGTTACGTAGGAATTTGGACTGGTTTTGAAGAGCCGCAAAATATGATAAAAATGAAACAAGTTTGATAAAGCTATTCAAACACGCGTTTTAGTTAACTTCCAATCGAAAGAAAAGCGTTCTTCAGTAATTAAAAGTTTACTTTCTTTAGAGTATCAAACCTTACTTTCAACTTTATCAGAAAGCAGTCAACGTAGTCTTAAATATCAATTTCGGAACCTTTTGTTGGATCCGGCAGGGCCAACAATAAGCTTATCAATTTGATACAGAATAACGATGCAATTAAATGATATATTTATAATAGGATAATCATATAGTCCAAATATACTCTTTAGAAACTAGTTGACAAGGGGCCCATTCTTCTGTTGCGAAAGCCATGATCTTTTCCTATCGATTATCGAATGTCCCCTCAGAGAATCTGGCCCATGACTAGTAAAGAAGGTAAGGCTGAGAGTGACTAAGCCACCACCCAGGGGCCTAGGTCAATAACTATTAGGCCCTAATAGGCCTATTGTCTTTGTGGGCATATTGCCTATGGTCCCAAGGGCGAGATAAGTTTGGATGAGGTTTACCTAATTATTTATGTCCAAATTCTATGTAGTTTGAGGAATGTCTGTCATCATATAACTGGTCTGTGCGTTCTGCCAATTCATTGCAAAAGTTTCCATTGGTCAAATTAGAAAACCGATGATCCATGCAGGACCGTAATTGGGGATTTCATATACACTTCTTGATGACGAATCATTATTGAAAATGTATCAATTTTTTTGTTTTCCAGTTCTGGGAGGTCATCTCTGATGAGCACGGCATCGACCCAACTGGCACCTACCATGGTGACTCCGACCTCCAGCTCGAGAGGATCAACGTTTACTTCAATGAAGCCACAGGTACATAAAGTCATAAACATGTTGACATTAACCTTTATAAAGATGTATGGATTTTTCTTTTCAAAATTAAAATCAATAAAGGTATTTTTAGGGTGTTTTTCTCCAAAAAACCAATATTACCTGTATTGTTATCAATAGCCTTATAGGGAACACATGCAGCGCTTTCAGTATGACGATACCCTAATTTACATGAATAAATGAATCTAGATTTGTATACAGTCGACTCTGTCTTTAGTGGACTCTGTGTTAAAGGGACAACTGTCTTTAGTGGACAAATCTTCTGGTACCGGCAGGATTTCTCTTTAATTCAATATGGAATTCTCTGTGTTAAAGGGACAACTGTCTTATGTGGACAGCGGACACTTTTTTTGAAATTTTGGTCAGATTCTCTGTCTTTAGTGGACAGCAGGGCTCATAAGTGGACAGCAGGACTCATAAGTGGACAGCAGGGATCATAAGTGGACACCAGTATTAATTTTTTTCTAGCTGTAAATCAAGGTTGGCTGGGACACAGGGGTGCCTAACAGGACTTCTCTCCTGGTTAGAGCCTGGCAGGGGTGTGGAGGTGACAGGGGGTGACTGACAGGACTTCTCCCTTTGATGGACGGCCGGGAGAGGTGTTGAGAGGATAAGGGGTGACTGACATGACTTCTCCCTTTGATATGTGGCCGGGAGAAGTGTGGAGTGGACAGGGGGTGACTGGCATGACTTCTCCTTTTGATATGTGGCCGGGAGAGGTGTTGAGAGGACAGGGAATGACTGGCAGGACTTCTCCCTTTGAAATGTGGCCGGGAGAGGTGGGGAGTGGACAGGGGGTGACTGGCTTGACTTCTCCCTTTGAAATGTGGCTGGGAGAGGTGTTGAGAGGACAGGGAATGACTGGCAGGACTTCTCCCTTTGATATGTGGCCGGGAGAGGTGTGGAGGGGACAGGGGGTTTCTCCCTTTGATATAAATGTGGCTGAGATATACATTAATAGCCTATACCATATATTATATTATACATTAATATATCATATATTATATACATTAATATATCATATACATTAATATGTGTTGTATTTACATTAATATGTGATATAGTAACATTAATGTATAATAGATATGTTAATTATATTATTGATCTGAACAATATAAACTTATCCTATACTACTGACTCTGTGTTAAGAGGACCTCTGTCTTTAGTGGACAAATCTCCTGGTCCCATCAGTGTCCACTGAAGACAGAGTCGACTGTATTTATACTAGCTTCTGAAGATTTTTGTTCTAATTCCATAACTTATAAAATATATGGTACGGCAGTAGATTCAGGAGCCAATCTACAATTTGACATGAAGAAATATATTTTCTTGAAAAACTGGTTCCACTAATACCAGAGTACAACTAGAAAAAAGATAAATGAGCGAAACAATAAATCTAAATTATGGATTCACTTTCGTTGGGTATGTTTAATGTGTATTCAAGCAGTTCCGTGCAAAAATATGAACAAGTTGACAACACTTGTATACTCTGTCAAGATTACATTGAATCTTCTTTACCTTATTTAACCTGTAATTATTTTTTCTCTGCAGGTGGCAAGTACGTGCCCAGGGCTGTCTTGGTCGACCTTGAGCCAGGCACAATGGACTCTGTACGATCAGGGCCCTTTGGCCAAATCTTCAGACCAGACAACTTTGTGTTTGGACAGTCCGGAGCTGGAAACAACTGGGCCAAAGGACATTACACAGAAGGCGCTGAGCTTGTAGACTCTGTCCTGGATGTTGTGCGCAAGGAGGCTGAGAGCTGTGACTGCCTTCAGGGTTTCCAACTTACACACTCCCTAGGTGGTGGCACCGGCTCAGGCATGGGCACCCTCCTCATCTCCAAAATCCGTGAGGAGTATCCTGACAGGATCATGAACACCTTCTCTGTTGTACCATCCCCAAAAGTAAGTAATCTTACCAAATCAGATACCCCTGACAATATCAGTATCCTAGAATCAATTATAGTAGCAAGGAATGTTCCCATTTAAAATTTCCTTATTCCATACAGTATGTTAAATTTATAATACAATCAGGGGTTGCTCTATAAATGCATTATGCACCAGGTCGCCAATGGCTACAGTTAGTTTCATTTGATGACCAAAGTAATGATATGGCTTTTCCATTCGCCATAGCACTTGTAGGAAGATCTGAATTTTGTATCTAAAAAAAGGAAATTGGCTTCTTATCGGTGTCTATCTAATAAGCCTGTGCGACCTCCTGAGAATACTGGAATCTTAGTCTTTTCATAGATTATTTTTTATAATGTTACTTTTTATCAGACAGTTGAGTCTCTTAAATTGTAATTACCTTAATCATTTGTATTAAATGTATGACTAATTTCCTGCCTTTGTTTTTCAGGTATCAGACACTGTTGTTGAGCCATACAACGCCACCCTCTCAGTCCACCAGCTTGTAGAAAACACAGACGAGACCTACTGCATTGACAATGAGGCACTCTATGACATTTGCTTCCGTACCCTGAAGCTGACCACCCCCACTTATGGTGACCTGAATCATCTTGTCTCAGCCACCATGTCAGGAGTGACCACTTGCCTCCGCTTCCCTGGCCAACTGAATGCTGATCTCCGAAAATTGGCTGTCAATATGGTGCCCTTCCCCCGTCTTCATTTCTTCATGCCTGGCTTTGCTCCCCTTACATCCCGTGGAAGCCAACAGTACCGTGCTCTTACAGTGCCAGAGCTGACCCAGCAGATGTTTGATGCCAAGAACATGATGGCTGCTTGTGATCCCCGTCACGGTCGCTACCTTACAGTGGCTGCTATGTTCCGTGGCCGTATGTCCATGAAGGAGGTTGATGAGCAAATGCTTAATGTTCAGAACAAGAACAGCAGCTACTTCGTAGAATGGATCCCCAACAACGTCAAGACTGCTGTCTGTGACATTCCCCCACGTGGTCTTAAGATGGCGGCAACCTTCATCGGAAACAGCACTGCAATCCAGGAGCTGTTCAAGCGTATCTCAGAGCAGTTCACTGCTATGTTCAGGCGTAAGGCTTTCCTCCATTGGTACACTGGAGAAGGTATGGATGAGATGGAGTTCACTGAGGCTGAGAGCAACATGAACGACTTGGTCTCCGAGTACCAGCAGTACCAGGATGCTACTGCAGAAGAGGAGGGAGAGTTTGATGAGGAGGAGGAGGGAGAGGAAGCCTAATTATGACCTACACAAATCAAACCAAGTGTTCTTATCTTATTTCCAACCCAAACAGACAAAATGAACTGAACAATCAACAAACATGGACAGAGGACGACCAATCTCATACAAAAACAACAACAAACAATGTATTATGCTGTTAACTTTTTCAGTACTTACTACATTGCTAACATCACATTCCTTCAAAACATGACTACACAATTAACCCTTTACATACATTGTGGTTGTACCACAGTAAAATTAAATAACCGGAATAGTCTTTGTTCTGGCACATACTTTGGACTAGTGAAATAAAACAACTTTCTTGTATGTCCGTGTGATTGTTTTGTCTACAGATATATTCATTGATCAACAAGCCACCAAAACTCATATAAAGTATCTATTAAAGTTCGGCTCTGGAAGTAGATATCATTTCTGAAAGTTCTTTTTTAATTTCAGAATTACATACGGTTTGATTCTCTTTTTTTAACCCTCATGATTTAAAACTGGGTAAAGAACGGACTGAACGGTCTGATAGACTACATGAAGCAAAAATTATTCAATTAAAAAATAAATGCCAGCATCATGTGCTTATGTAGCAACTCCTATTTTGAGAACTTAGAAATTAGTGACAAAATTTTGAATGTGTAGTATTATATATATATATAGTTAAAAAAAAATGTACGAAAAATCACGTCCCACGAAAAGATTTATGTCCAAAACGTCTACTGTAAACGTATTAAATTTCGCGCTGTACATATTTTCGCGCACCACTATAAGTGCGCGAAAATATGATGCGAGTGAAATTTATCAGTATTATAGAACAAATAGGAATAACTATCAAATACGCGAAATTAAGAATGCGCGGACATTCTTATCATTGCTTGGTGCGCGAAAATTTAGCAGCGCGAAAATATATACGTTCACAGTATTTGTTATCGTGGAATTTAAGCCTCCAAGAATTTTTGTGGATTTTTCTTTCAATTATTTTCAAATTTCTCCAATCCCAAATGGTCCTAATGTTCTTCAGACACACATTAAAAGGTATTTTAGGTGAATATATATACATTCTGAATGATTTTAGTTTGATTTTTCACTGAACTTTCATGTCCACGAAATTTCATAGATGTTTTCTGGGCAGGATTTTCCATCGTGGCCACAAAAAACAAGGAAAACCAACTCTTCGAAATTTCGTACTTTTTTTTTTGGTCCCCCCCCCCCTCCCCCAGGTCTTATAGTGTCCTTGTTTTGGTTTTCCCATTTGTGAGGCCCTTTTGAAAAGGTTAAGGGTTTATTGGAACGTTGAAGCCACAGGGGGCGCCATTGTATAGGATGTTGTTTTCTCATGCTATTTGGCTTGTCTAGGTTTTCAACTTGAGTAACATACTCTCTCTCCTCATCGGCAGATTCACGATAAAAAGGGTTTAGGTTGAGTCTTTTTGTATAAAGGGTTCAATTTTGAGAAGGAGGGAGAGCGTAGCCCCTCTGGATGCACTGCTGTCAGACCAATGTATCGGATACAAATACAAAATTGAAAATGATTGGCTCTACCCAGCTATAATTTCATTTTAAGATGAACATATGGTCACCTTGACGACGAGCATCTGATTTCGTAATTTGAAACAGGTGCCGCTCGGGATTGTGGAAAAAGTAAACACTTTTCATGCTGTCGTTGTAGAAGCAGTTATCAGTGGTAATGAAGAAAATGGACATCGAGAAGCTGAATTAAGAATTCTATATTATGGATATTAACGTGATGAAGGAAAAATCTTCTGTGCGATCGAAAATTCCTAAAAGATACCCTTTAAAAAGGCGGTAAATTTCCCACTCTGAACTGTACATTGCCTTATCCCCGAGACTATAGTACTGTCCCCTTAAGTATATTGATTTAAATAGTTTTGCCCATCAGTTAGCATGGTTTCCACTCAATTTCGTCTTCAAAATGCCGTCCTTTCCTGAGATTCACTGTCCCACGGTCATCTTCGGGGAAATCCATCGACTAGAAGTCATATATATACCTGACGTTTTGAGAATCAGGAATTCAAGAACCTAATCCGAACCTTCCCGTGATTTGACATTTGAGAACACTGCCTTAATGACGTGGAAGTATTATGGTAACATACATTTGGGAGGGGGAGGGGGTCGTCTCAGATTTTTTAGGTCATTGCTTTCATTTCTGAGAAGATAGAAAGTTTTTTCTACCTGCCACGGATAGTTGATTTACAATATTTTATGTACATGCAGGATATTTTGGCTTATTTTGTAAACAAAAACACTTGGAAGTCTATAGAAAAAACAAATGTTCGCTATTTATCTATCTGTAATGGATACATTTTCAAACAAACCAAACAAAATATGAGGTATGTATTGGAAAGCTCATTTCTTGTTTTTCATTATGCTAAACCACAAAGAATGCAACAATGCCCTGTGACTTGTCTACGAATTTCTCAACATGCATGTTGATCTAGGCGTTTCTGCAGGTACATGCAGTAAGTTATCCTTGGTAGAGAGAAACAAGAAAAAACGGAAATTTAGAGCCACAGCAGTTTACCATCGTGCCACCTGGCCATTGGATGAATCGCATCAGGGCTTTCTATTATACCGACCATAATATAGGCGTCGATATGTAATGCAAACATCTAATCTCTATCAACTATAGCATTATGGATAATGACAACTAGATATTAAATATTACGGCAATGGAGGTAGCGTTTTACCATTTCCAGGGGCGGATCCAGGAATTTGAAAAAAAGGTGCGTGTATGTTATACCAACATTTTTGCCCTCAGGGCCAAAGAATTTTACATTAAAAAATGCGTGTATGGGGGAGGGGGGGATGTGCGCCCCCCCCCCCTAAATCCGCCCCTGATGTCCTTCGTAGCACGTACTTAATCACTAATAGATATTAAAAGTAGCAGAAAAAATAGGATACACGGACATACACCAACTCTGTATTTCAAATTAAATACTGTTTATTAAGGGGTTGGAACAGTGATTGTTAGCACAGTAATGGATGCACATACATGAACCGGCAAAAGCTTTGCCTACCAGAGACAGTAAATAAATACCTGAAAGGTAGTGAATAGTGAATTTGATGATACCATGTACTTCCATACTGTCAAAGCTTTGTCGGACATATTTTCCTTGTCGTTTATTATGCCACTTCTGGGATTAAATGGACTAACCATATAAACCATCCAGATAAAATATAGACGGTGATATATCCAAGTACTTTAAAGGGTTATAATACGAATTTCAGCTTTTGAAGAATGAGTAACAAGTATAAATCTCTTCATTGTATGACGTCTATTGGTGCCTGGCAGCTGTACTAAAAAAGTGTAAATGTTTTCTTCGTTACTTAAAGATATACGAGACTATTGCCTTTACATTTTGTTCGACAGCGGAATGGTAACACGGCATTTAAAGGATCCCTATATTGACGGTCCGGTAATCGTTCCTACTCATTCTTGTGACAGATAAGGTTTGGTAGCATATAACGGTCGCGCACAAGGAATCACAAGTTTGTGCCTACAGCGTATAAAAAGTTATGCAAATTTTCAAGAACGCTTTAGATCGATACATATTAAACTTACCTTCTGGGAGATAAGAAGGCACTTTATACCCGAAAACATCGACACATTTCAAAACGCGTATAATTTCAAGAATGAATTACTGAAATATTGAAAAGGACATTTTGGACGATATGGATAATTAAAAAATTAATATTTTTCACAAGAAAACATTGATAGCATCAATTTAACGTCACTATATCCAATACAATTATAAATATTTTAGGGCACCGTGAAAGAAAAATATATAGCGGAATATTTTCATTTACACTTATTCCACAAAATGTATATTGCACTGAACCACCCAACCTAATGAGACTCTGGTTACTTTTTCTTATCTTAATCATTCGAACTGCAAATCACGACAACGAAGATCTAACTTTTGAATCTCTGTTCTTTTGATAGAACCTTTAGTACTCTGAGTATAGTTAGTGAATGCCCTATGAAGAGTCACAGAGGTAGACAACCCGCATCAGAACCTACCATCTACTTGGCAAGGTATTGGAGGAAAGACTTTTGCAAAAACATCTGAGAACTTAAATTGAGTATATGGCAAGCATTTTAGTAAGTCGGTTACATTTTCATCTGGTATAGAAAATAATTGTGTTTGACATTTTCAGCACTAAGCCCAATACTATACTTAACAAGGATGGAGAAAACTTTTCTGTAAGCTGAGATTACCAGAAATACTTGCCCTGATGTCGGACAGATTAATAATCATTAATCAGTATTTATTTTACCATGACTATTGCATATCTTGAATTTATTTCTTTTCTGGTAAACCTCACTTACGACTCCTATTTAGCATTTGCCACAACTAGCACTTGATGCTACATAATATATATTGCACCAACGAGTATAGACAGACCGTCTAAGTCCGTTTATACTCGTTGGTTGCACTAAGGGAGACTCTTCTTTTTTAAAGAATAATATTAGCTCTACCTACAATACAAAAACTCCCACTAATCTTTCAACTATATCTTACTTTAGTATGTACCTAAATGGTAGGAAATTCAGTATGCGCTTAACTAAAACCTTCAAGTTGTAAGACGATACCATTCATCGAGCGATACAAGTTAACTTTTGGCACAAGTATATCAATAATACCCGGTTGAAATACTGCACAACAATCAAGTACGGATTACAATGGCTAGAAATATTAAAAAGAAAGCAACATCAGCTAACTTACTGAACTAACAATAGGAACTACGACTGCACAATGGAATAATGAATGTATAACATCAGCGGTGAGCACCAAAAAACAGTGAATAATCGACCAGGTTCTCAATAGAATCTCTCTCTATAGCCTCTCCATTTGTAAGGGGAGTCAACCATTCTACACGATTCTAATCTTGGTCTATTTCTATCATGGTAAATGTTCTCCATTATTGGTAAAATGTTATTTTAATGTAAAGCCCGTTGAAATGACTAACATGGAAAACAATATTGAAATAGATAAGCGCAATATCATCTATAAATGATAGTGAACAATATATATACCAGTATTTCAATATCTATGTACTGGGTTGAAAATTGAATATTATAACACAAAGGAGAAAAGTGCCATAACAATCTCATACACAGTGGTATGTTATTATATTCCAATGAAGAAGGATGTACAAATCCGCAACATGGTCTTACCACAATATCCATCTCAACCTGTTATACAACCAACTCTCCGTATCAGAAAGTTTTAAATTCTTTTATGGGTTTCTTAACATTGTCACAAACTGTCACAATATTAAATGTGTTTATGTATAAATCATGCAGTTCAATACTGGACTTATTAAGGCCGGGATATTCTTTTGTAAAACGAAGTTATCAAAAAGAACTATCATACTATATTCTTACCTATTTGTTTTTAACGATAATTTGAATAACAGATGATCTAACAGGAGCATTTGTCACAATGAGATATCAACATTTCAAGACCGTTCAAGGATTCGTCGTACTTTGTGCTTTTGTTTGTCAAAATAAAGTTTTCAATAATTTTGATATTCAAATGCACATTATAATAACTAACAAATATGCAAACATTCAAAGTACTCTAACGCTACTGCACCTCTCGTTGCATCTTAAACGTTCAGCTTGCTTTGTAGTATCATTATCAAAACATTATTAAAAACTTTCATAAGAGTATGCCTGCCTACAACTTTACCTCCGATGGTATCTGCATGCCATAATGAAAATAATAATCTTTTGTCTGTAATTGCACCACGAATACTGAATAACACGGATAATTCTTATAGACATTTTCTCTATAAATACTGTCACACGTATTGGGCATATGAAAGAAAAATATATTTGCCAACAAACACAAGCTAATGCGTTTTGCAAAGGAATGTACATTGTATGGTACGTAGAGATAAAGTTGCTAGGCAATGAACCTCCGTGTTCTGTTTACCCATGCATATATATATGTCCTGGTATCAACTGAGTATTTGGGAGGAGATTGGGGGGGGGGGCGTAGATAATTCTGAAAGGAAAGAAACCGCATCCAATAAGGAACATGTAGAAGCATTAAAAACTGAGTATCAGTGCATTGTGTAATGCAAAACAAGGTAATAATGTTAAATTAGATACTGAAAAACTGTGATGGCATAAACTCAAACTGAAAATACCTATAGACGTTTCAACGATTACTCATCAATGTTAACGTATCTGAAGTGCTCTTTAGCTTAGATTTTCCAGGTAGGTAAAATAAAACTTATTATACGGTGAATGCACCTATAAATCTTCAGGCAAAGAGGACCGTAAAACGGAAAATGTGGGGTCCTTTTTTTAAAACAACCAAAATGGGGTAATTTCTAATACTTTCTCTTACTCCCTTTTCGAATATTAGTGTAATATCTCACAAGTTATTTATCAATGCTACAGAACTTCCTACTGACAATCGCTATTTGAAAAATGAGTGCAAGATGAAACTCAATTCTGCTATTGAATTTGACAATGCTCTGAACCAAGTTCTAATTAACTGAAAAATAGTTCAATCTACAACAGCTGAATCGGTATATCAAGTTGCGCCAGTACCAGCCCTGCGCTGGTAAACTTAGGTAATGAACGCTGTTACAAACATAGACATCTAGTAAAGCATATATACAGTGACTGCCTTCTATCACTGGCCAAAAAGCTTGGCCAAATCTTGCACTTTTGTTGACTTTCCGCCTCCTGACGTCGTAGCTGACGTTGGTGACGTCGTCTTGATGCGACTTGTGACTCCATTGTCCCGGTTTTCCGTGTGTTGTCCTGGCAGCCAGGCCTGTTTTGGGACACCTTTCCCTTGTCCGGAGGACTGTGAGTGTGGCTGTGTGTTTCCAGCATTTCCATTCTTTTGAAGACTGAACTGGGGCTTTGTACGGCTATCCTGTGGTTTGTTCTGTGGCAGCGCAGGCTTGGCTGCCCGTACCTGGGGTTTGGTGTTGGGGACTGGAGGCTTTACGCCTGGTTTGATGGGGACCCCGGGCTTAGTGGTCGGAAGAGTCGGCTTGGTGCCCAATCCAGGCTTGGTATCAGGCACAGCAGGCTTGGATCCTACAGTAGAGGGGAACTTTTTGGGTAAGCTAGGTTTTTCAGTAGTGGAGGTGGTCGGGGTATTCTTAAATTTGTCGACTGGTTTGGTGCTCACTGGTTTGAGAGAGGACACTGAAGGTATAGCAGATACGGGTTTGTCTGCATCTTTTTCGGTCTTGTCATTGTTACTTTTCGGTTGGACCGGCTTCAGGAAAGGTACATTAGGCTTTGCCTCAAGTGCTAACTTCTGTTGGGAATTTTCAGCATCTTTGGACTTCTTTGGTAGTGTTGGCCTTTGGCCTTTGAAGGACCTCCGCAGGTAGGTGTTAAGTCGCTCAACATCAGATGTTTGGTCTTTGGTGTCGCTCGTGGCACTTTTTCCAGGTAAAGGTGGATTGGACTCGCTGGCCTCTTGTGTGTTAGTGTTGTCTGTGGGGGTACTTTCTGGAATGTGTTCAATGGTAGCAGTGGTGTGTACTATAGCACTGTGGGCTGGAGACCAGGAGGAGGGCCCAGAGGATGAAGGGTCAGAACCGCTCCACAGGCTGTTCATATCATCGTACAGGCAGTTCTGTACCTCCTCGTAGATCCCTGACCCCAGTCGCCCGCTCACCGTACTCTGCGCGTCATCACTGTTTCCACTTGTTCGGGCGCCCTCACAATCGTCATCTGCTGAGCGGAGGAAAGAGGAGGGCACCCACCCTTCACCTTGACCGGTGCCCTCCAGTACGCGCACATACCACCAGCCGGAGATGTTCCTGCCCAGTACATCGACAAGGTCCCCGACACTCAACCGTACCTCCCCAACCTCCACCCCTTCAAAGGGGTAAGCGGCTACATAACGCCCGACTTCAAGGAATGCATCACTGTCTTCCACATTCTGATACAACTGATCAGTCAGCGATGTAGCAGACTCAGTTGACAGTTTCCGTTCCAACTCAGAGCGCTCCGCTCGCTTAGGGTTACCTGAGGGTAATACAGAGTTCAGGTTTTGGTTCTTGGTATGGCTGCTGGAGGATGCTGCGGCTGAGCTGGTTCCTGGCTGGTGTTTCGCTTGTCCGGCCTGGAGGACTGCGGCGAGGGAGGCCAGGCCGGCCGAGGGTGCAGGGTTGGTGACAGCTGCAGAGCTGGCTGGAGTCTGACTGGGAGGTTTAACTGGTCGTGGCGGTCGGGGAGAAGCTGATTTAGCCTTCTGCAATGAGTAATCATAGAATCTTTTTTTTTTTAATTCATCACTCATTTTAAATTGGTTTGCCTTGAGAAACTTTCTTTTCCTCTCCTCATACAATATTGCGGAATTAATGTAATGAATTTTCTATGATTAAGTTGTACATGTACACGTATCTGAAGATTGTATTTAAAACGCCCTAAAGTTTTGGAACAATCTGACACGTCTATAAGGTGTTATTGAAGGCTAGAAAACTACAATAATTCAGGCTATATATAATTATCATTTGATAAAAGGTAGAACTTTATTTATTAGATATACCAGAGGTACATGCACCGTTTACTTGGTAAGATTCAGTGCGTCTTACCTTAGGTTGGTGTCTCTTGGTGATGTAGGACACAGGCGCCCAGCCTCGGGAGCCACCGGCACTGACGTACCACCAGCCTGTCTCCGTCTTCTCCAGCACGGAGACCACCTGACCGCGCTGCAGGCTAACGCCATCATCCACGGTCACGGTCAGGTCGGCCACCGCTACGTAGACCGGCTCCACCTGAGGGGGCGCGGGGCGGGGCGGGGCAATCTGAAAATGAAAAGAAGGGAATGATGAAGGTTTAGATATTCTAGGTCATGCTTTTATCATTCAAATGTTCTTTCGTGGGTGTGGTTTTGTAATGAAGAATTTCCATTGTCCCTATAATGTAATTCAAAGGCCATTTCTGATATCTTATGAGGTTGAAAATTCTTCTTCTTTTTTTTTTTTTTTTTTATAGAGGTTGCTCATTGGGTAACCGCACTTGCATATTTGCCTGTCCTAGGTGAAATTGCAATTACCCACTAGAAATCTATATATGGTTATTGATTGAGATATTTGATATTTAATTCAAAAAACATTTTGAAGTAAAGAATCGTTCAAGTGGTGTTTATAAATATTTGACTCACACATGCCCAGAAATTGTACTATGTCTACCAGTTGTGCCCTGTCCGAGTGTTGTTAGGATTTTCAAACACCATGTGTGAACTTTGGCTTTTGATTTCAAACTTATGTTTATATGATTGTTGGGAGTTTAATGTTTACTCAGCAATTTTACAACTATATCAGGACCACTCATGTTTTTTGATAGTACACAGTTCTATGATCGAATCGATCGGGATGGAAGGGTAGTGTAATGGGCACACTCAAGGCTTGAATCCGGACTGGCCGTGTGCAAGGCGAGAAGGTTATCCACTACACTGTCCCAACCCCTCAAATGTATGTTTATCAAACTTTATGTTTATATTAGGACTACTGATTATAATCATCTTATTGCTAATCAATTAAATCCGTTAGAAATTTCATAAAATATAGAAGAAGAACCGGATGACAAGATTTAATAGAGGAACATAACCAAATATAAACCAGTTGTCTTTATATTTCTATGGAGTAAAGTTAAGTTAGGACACAAACATATCACGTAAAACAAAACATTATTTCAGCCCCCAGTGAGGATTGAACTCACGACCCCTGGTTTACAAGACCAGTGCTCTAGCCACTGAGCTATGGAGGCTCGGCTGACGGCAGGGCGATGTAGGGCCGTATTGAACGTGTCTACCACAGCGGGCAGGCCACACGTCAGGCCTCTGGGGGAGTGGGGAGGGGCCGGGTATTGTCGATGTGGGTGGGTGTGGGGCGGGAGGGTGCACTGTACCATCTAAAAATACAAAGTTGACAGCATAAACTGCAATACACGCCAATTTCGGGACTGCCATACTATGGCGTTCTTAAGTATTATCTCTTGGCTGACTTATAACATTTTAAAAATTTGATCCACTGAATTTTTACATCAAAATTTATTGTAATACAGTGAATGCGATAACAAGTTGCACTGTTAAAGATCTCTTTTGAATCTGAGAGGGCACTTTAATGACTTATGCGGTCACACTAGAAATAGTTGGGTTTTTTTAAATTCAAATTTGATACTTTTTTACCTGATTATATCTCATTCCCCCCCCCCCCCCCCCTCTTTTCAAATTAACGAACATTACCCGTAATCTAATAGGGATAGCACTCCCATAAAGCAATATATGCTTTCAAAAGCAGCTGTTGCTGATTCACACCTATCAGAGACATAGAAAGGTGTGTTTCCAAGCAAGTGTAGATTTCCCGAGCCCCTTTTTAGGCCCCCAGCAGAGACTATAGCAGACAAGCGAAAGCCAAGTCTGAGAGGATAGACAAAATCAAGCTTAATGGCAGGAAGATACTTTCTTATATCTGCCGATTAATCTTCCAACACTGATACAGCTACCGTCTCCCCTTATTATAGTTTATAATTGGAGAAAAAAAAGAAAGAAATAGAATTAATGTTCAAATTCGGCAATTCTTTTCTCATTTTAGCTGACAAATAAGCATCATTTCTATTCTATTTTTGAATCCCCTATTATCATCATATTCCCTTCCTTTGTATAACCACATTTTTAGATAGAATATAACTTAAAAATTTGAACTGAATGACAATTAAATCCACGAAAGGCCTTAATTTGTAATGTACATGAGTCAATATACAATATCAGAGGGTCACATGCAATAGAGTGATTTAAAACAATCGAATACTTACTTGTCCCATGCAAGTTATTGCTAGTTTCAATTATTCCTTAAAACTAATTTGTGTTTATAAAATGGTCTTCCGTATGTTAAAACCATGCTCACTTATATACTTTTTCAGAAAGTTAGGTGACACAAAACGTAAAAATATATGTCTTAAAGTTAACCTTTTTATGTCATCATAATTATTTGATACCATAATTGAAAACTGGCAACTGCCAGCCGAATTTTTCGTCCTTAGTCTGCACTTTTATCAAATGTTTATATTAATATAAAAGTAAATGTATCTGTACACTGGAGAAATGTTCTGAAAAACGTAGAAAAACATAGGAAAAAATATAAATTCCCCTAACACGTGCATTCACAAACAAAATGTGACGAAAACAGCCTATATATAGATCAATATGCCCAAACATTTCAGAGGAAGGTCATACTGATATACAGACATTCACACCCTTAGTACAATACTGACTACAGATCTTACCTTTTTCCGTTTTTTGTCCTTATAAAGAAAACACAGGAAGGATTCTTAATGAAAGTATTCTTATCTACTAACATAAACCCGCTTAATATTTGAAACGGCAATCCGCCCTTTCAAATAAGTTAAGCTGGAACAGTAATATTTAGATATAAGTTACAGAAAAGGGAGTACAGTGATACAAGTTTAGTTTTTCTACAAGTTGAAAGTGAGAGAATGAATAATATGAATTAAGTCCAGTAATATGCATTTCAGATAATTGTTAATCGTGGCGTAAAATCGACAGGATATGTAATTCTTATCCAAATTTGCACATTTGTGCAAAGACTATCACACTATAGACCTTCTCATATCTAACCCCTCATGACAATGGTGCCACCTGGTGTAGGAAAAGTTACTCTTCATTTCCTCACACTCACACCATCTGGTGGCAAACACGAGTATCTTAATACACTAGGGTCGATGTAGGACAAACCCGGACCGAAACTCAGTGGAAATACAGTGTGTTAGGAGTATAGAATCAGTGTCAACTTTCAGTAGCATTTCAGCACCAAATCAGTGGAAATCAGTGGGAAAACTGTGGTTGAGCAGTTGTGTATCAGTATGTCCGAAATATTTAAATGGGCTGGCAGTAACTAGTCAGTGTAAAATCAGTAGAATTGCAGTAACTCATTTAAATATTTTGGACATACTGATGCAGGAAGTATACACTGACTTTTGTTCCGGGTAAGTAGCAATTATAATGGGCAAATGTACAAAGCTTTAGACCATAACCAGAACCTATAAAGAATCGTTTTTATGCAAGTAACTGATGAGTAGGGATGACGGTAGGAGGGTAGTTCTTGAGATTTTAACTACTGGCACTGCTCAAGCAGATTTCTTCAACCTCTTTTTGCGTCTATAGATATTATAGTTTGAATTACATGTTCTTTGTTCTCACTACGAAGCCTATCGTCGTCATCTCCTTCAGGCATGCCATCTATATCTAGACCCTGTTCACGAAACAAATTAGGCAAGGAATTATCCTATCATTATGAAAATTTATCATTTTACATTTATAAGCCAATTGGATTTTTTTCTGACCAAACTTTTGTCCCTCTCTTGAAATATTTTTCTCCAAAAAAAAACAACTCAAATCAGGTAGTTAGGAATTACTCGAAATGCATGTTAATCTGGGTGCAGATGATAAGATTAGATGATTCCTGTACATTGATGTTACAAGCATTTCAATATAACTACTTTACATGATACTTACCGCTGAGACAGAATTTCGTCGGGGAGGTGGTACCTTCCTCCGACTGGCCCGAAACAGGGGGTTAAAGTTCTCATCGATCCCTTGGCGGGGTGGACTGGCTGAAGACTGTGGCTCAAAATTCAAATCGATCAAGGGTTTGGTAGGGCTCTGCTGATTGGCGGCCGGTTTGTCTCCTCGGCCCTCATTGGCTGATGAGGACTCGGAGACAAGCTGGTCAATGTTAGCTCGGGTGAAGTTGCTGATGGACATGAGGTTGGGGATGACCTCTACGGGCGGGGCGGTGACGTGACCGGTGACGCGGTTCATCTTGAGCGTGTCGGCTTTGGTTAAGTTGGTGGCGGGAACGCGTCCTTCGTTACCCTGGTACCTAAAGTCAATAGATCGTTTTTGTTATGAACACTAATTTATTGTTACCTAAAATTAGACTTAGGAATGCATTGCACACATTTACAACCAAATATATTAGATTTCAGTTATTATTTGCAAATTTTACCTGGATTATGCTAGTATTACTCTAAGTATTACACTCTCCCTCATGTATACATAATGTCACTTACTTTGTTTGTGATTTCTATATCATAAAGGTTTTTGAAACATATTGATACGAGGCACATATATAATTGGCACCTTCGTATTTCTAGGTAATATTGAAAACGGACTGTTGTACGTACGTTTACTGATTCTTAATTAAAATTTACCTATCGTAACATGCTTTACATAAATTCTTAGACAATATTACTAAGTTATGATAAAATTACCCCTTCCTCTATCTCTCTATACATCCACGCAATAAAAACATGAATATATAGTCTATCATACGGACCCATTTAGAAAACGTGAATTGACGTTCTTTCTTGGAAATAATAAAATGCCCGCTTAAACTCATTGACAGTTTTTATTAAAGCGTCTTCTCCTTTTCAAATTGGTGTAACTATATAGCAACATATCATAAGATGAGTTGGTCCAAAGCCCCATTGTTGGAATATAATTAATAAAATTAAATTCCTTTTAAACCAAGCGAAAGCAATTTATCCCCTTAATACCTCGGATAGAAATGGAAAGAAACACAATTCGTTAGGGTTTTTAAGTTATTCGTCCTTTTTTACTTGAAATACATGTAGTAAAGATCATTTACGTGTGGTTGTTTGGTTTAGTAAGAATGTCATGAAATTAGGTAGTGTTTTCTTTTTACCTTAGTTTATCAGTTACGAGCTTTGCCATACTTTACCTAAGTTTAGCTTAGATTTATTTAGCAGCAGTTATTTCAAGCACTTAATTTTGTTTTTCTTTGTACCTGTATTACATGCAAATGACTTACTGGGTGTCTCCTGGATTTTCACATTGCCTATATTTTGTTTACACAAACATATAAATCAGTCCTCTTGAAAACAATCTATTAGGCATAATTAGTTAAATATCAAATAATTAAATGACGAGACATGACGTGTTAAGAAATTAAGTGTATGTTACCGACTACGCGGGGGGGGGGGGGGGGGGGGAATATAAAATATATAGTAATATGTGTGGCCTTCCATTTAGTAATTGCTTATCAAAGAATATGGAAAGAGGGGTGGGTGGGTGTATAGAATTCTTGAAATTGTGGGTATATTCCCCTACACATCCAACGTGTACTTAAGCCCAACAGGGGTGGGAGAAGGGTGTCTGACATTTTTGAAAATGTGCGTACATACTTGGCCTCCATGTTGAATAAATATTTCGCAGTAAATGTCTCACCTGACTAGCCACCAGCCGTCGAGGTTCCTCTCGACCACCTGGACAAAGCCACCCTTGTCTATCCGGATCTCGTCGGCCGCCATAGGGATGTACGTCTCCACCACCACGAAGCGCTCCTCTGAGGGAGAGCACCAGAAAACAGTTAGGGGAAATAATCAAGGGTGGGAGAGAAACATTATTAGCGATATTTAACGGCAAACAGGAGGTACGGATGCATAGTTTTTATATCAGAAAAAGGGTATGTTAATTCTCGATGTTTTATATTACAGATAAACCCTGTTATCAGGGTACCAACCGAAAGTCCATTTTCAAATTCCCTGTGTTTTCCCTGAGATTTCCCTGTCCTGCGGCAATTTTTCCCTGTGTCATATCCAGCAAGTTTTTCAGATTTAAAAGCCTCTGTGTGCAGAAAAAACATTGGACAACCCAACAACAAAATGTTAACTCCCTAATATCTTGAGAATCAGGAATTTCAGGACCTGGCCAAATGAAATTCCCTGTGTTTTGGCAAAATTTGCAAATTCCCTGTGTTTTCCCTGTCAGTGAATTTTTTTTGCCATTTTCCCTGTTTTCCCTGTGTGGTTGGTACCCTGTGTAATGCTGACAGGACAATAGATACGGCGATTTTACAGCTACGAACCCACTGCTGTAGGCCTACTCTCATTCTATGTCCGAGAGTCCCGTGCCTCTATAGAGACAATTCAGAATCCGCCCCAACCACTAGCACTTAAGGGGCAATAATACAATCTGTATAGTGGAGTTAAACTCATTCTCATAGTGTCCAAACACTTATAACTGAACCTTCGAACAATGTCGAAACTTACCTATAATTTGGATGTGCTCACTTAAGGGTTGCCACATACCAAGAGACGTCGAAATTCCCTGACATTTCCCTGACTTTTCCCTGATGAATTTCATTTTTTCCTGACTAATAAGATACAAATATCCTTTCAATAAACAGCCTTGAAATACCCATAGAACAGTCCTTTCTGCCAATCTAGGCTGGAACCTTCAAAACACAATACCATCATTTTTTCTTGGCAACTTATCAGGAGGCCACAATTTACAAAATTCTATTGTTATTTTTCATGACAACCAGAAATACACAGATTTGAGAGTGTCAAAGTTGGCCAGCAGTTCACTCATGGGTTGGGAAATTCCATTTTTCCCTGACCAGGTTCAATTTTCCCTGACCTTTTATAAAATTCCAGTTTCCCTGACCAATTCCAAAATTCCGTAACTTTTCCTTTGCCTTATAAAAAAACACACTTTTCCCTGACCAGTGGCAACCCTGCACTTATCATTAGCGCCTTATCGATACAAATACCAACCCACCCCGTCCCTTGTGTGAACGCACCTTCTCCAGGGCTGGCCTCGTGCACCACCCGGTCCTCCTGGGAGCCGTCCTCCTTCTCCAGGTGGGAGCTGGGCACCCACCCCTGACCCTCGTCCGTGCTCACGAACCACCAGCCTGGGAGACAATCACCATGGTCTTTATATTAGGGGTGGGTATATTCACATCTTGATGAATGTATTTCATAAACTGCAATATGTCTGATACCGTAAGACCTTTATGAAGGGTGACTATGTTCTGTACACATACTACTCAAATTTTGAGGTGACATGCAAATATGTGCTATTATGCAGACAAATCGGATATACAAGAGACAGTCGTTTAAATTTAATGACGTTCCGATATCTAGAGGTACAGATTTCTATTCTATATGGGGTACATGTAAAAGTTATCAACTTGAAAGATACATTCTAGTTCTTCTTCCTCGATCTTATATGCTAATTTCGTAAAGTATGCGATTAGAATATTTCAACAAAAAGTTTCAACCAATCATCTTGTTTTCATATTCTATTTTCACTGTAGCAAATCTGCCAACGTTTATCAATGTCGTGACACAGAATAGTTGATTCCCATCTAAAGTACATACCCAGTTCGGTCTTTTCGACCACCTCCACCTTCCTACCCGTCTGAAGGCTGACTTCGTTCCGCCCCTGTTTGTCATAGTCGGCGATGGCCAAGTACTGGTCGAGCAGCAAGGGGTGCGAGATCTGTTTACCCTTACGTTGGCTGGGTTTCTTCTCAATTCTGAAAGACAATTTTATATTACCTATATGTTTGTGAACAAATCACGTAAACCCATGAAATTCAGTCTGCTTACCCCTATAACTAGTATTAGCCCAAAGAGGTAGCAGAAACATATTTGTAAAACACTGCATACATCAGAAATCTCATAGCTGTATATGCTTTTACAATTTTCTAATAAAAAAAATAAAAAAATATAAACGAATAAGTTCTGACCTACAAATGAACCAGGGGCTATATTTTTTCTAACTAATCAGGGTCATCAGGTGAATTTTGATAAGCGTTTAATCATAAGTTATTGTGTCTAGAACAAAACGTATCTACATTTAATAATTCCCCTCAATGGCATTGCTACCTAGGTGAAGTATTGGATCTCAAGACATGAGACCCTAAGATATGGCCCCAGATGATATTTAAACTCAGAGATAAGTGAGTCGTGATTCTAAATGAGTTGGACGTATAACATATCTACAGGCTACAAAGGACTGACCCAAATGTTTAAGATCACTTTTCACTAAACTCTCAAATACATACGTCTTGGAATGTTCGAGGAGGTCATCTGGTGAGGTTTCAAAGAAGGCGAGGACTTCATCGCACTCCGATATGTGAGATGGCAATTTCACAAGAGTCTGAAATAAAAGGGTTCAGAAACATGTTATTTCCATTCTAGTGAATTTCTTTCTTTTTTTAAATTGATTTTTATTTGGGCAATAAACAGGTTCGGCATAGCCGATCTTCCACCCTTACCCCTTTGTTATAAAATATCAAGTTGGGGCGGGAATGACAGATTAATCTCAGCGGAAATCAATCTCCGTGGAATTTTATCTCGTCAGTGGTATGGCTATGTAATCCCAATAACGCTTTGTGACCGACCATACAATGATCCTCCGCTACCCGCAAAGACTAATTTCACAGAGGTTTGGTGGCGTACACTCATCTACTCTTTGAATAGTACCAGATAATGGTTCTGTTATCTTTTTTTTACCATTATGTTTTTCTTTTAATGATTTTTCTTGGTAATCATATTTTCATTTTACGATGCTGTGTAGGTTATGTTAATTACATTGATTAAAGCTGTACTTAAAAAAAGAACTGAAAACTGTAATACACCATGTATTCCGTTTTCAATTAACTAAATCGATAAACTGGACTCTGACATACTGAAAACTCCCTCTACAGCCATATAGAATAGTAATAATGTTTTAGTCATGCTTTCCGTATCCGCTGGATGAAATGAGCATCGCACTGAACGCACACTTCACGTGATGGCTGGTAATAAATCTCTTGGGTCCCGACGTTTTTAAATCAATATATTGGACAAATATCCGTCTGGACAGCGCCCAAACCGCTCCAGTGGGAATACTCACTTTACAGTATTGATTTATCGATTCCAGGCGTTTTAGTGCGACCTCCCGAATGTGACTCCTCCCAAATAGTATTTTACCTGAAATGGAAAAAAGCAAATCTGTCAGACCACTTATTTCAAGGATATTGCTGTGTATCCCTGAAACCGACGGAAAATCGGACATGTCCTCAATTTTTCAATTAATTTTCGACTTTTTATCCTTGAGCGTTGGACATCTTGTCCAATGAAAATTTCATACTGTGTCCATATAAAATGACACGTTTTGTTACTATTATTTTGTACATATTCATTGGTTTATCACATGTCCACTCTGGCATGGAAATGTCTGATGTTATCTCCTTAAATGTCGGACAGATTGTCCACCGTTTCAGAAAGCTTTTGGGATGCACTCCCTGACATTGATTCAGTTCTTACCATTAGCTAGGCACCTGCATGTTAAAGGTATGTTACAAATATCCGTTTTTAATATTAATTGTTCCTCCTGCATACCTCTAAGCACTATGTGACTTTCAGAATTATGTCACGGTTTTTAAGAAATCACCCCTAACACCCGCATTTACCTTTAAGCAGTAAGTCACAATCGAATCAAAATTTATGTAGGGAATAAAGTATTCAGTCAATATGGCAACTGTAAATTAAAAAAAATATACCCATTTCACCTTTCATCGTTGTTATTTTCAATACAGGAATAGGCAGGGTTCGCCTTTCCCCAAAGATAAGATAAAAGAAACGCACAGATCTGAACAGACGGTAACACTGAAAGGTCTTTGATGAATAATTGAAAAAGTCAAACAAAGTAACCAGAACCAGTCTCACAGCCATCTGTGGGCCATTCTCCGAACTGAAGGCTTAGCGCCGGAGCTCGTTTAACAGTCAGTGCATGCCAACTTTACCTTCAGTTCTCTACGATGGCGCCACCCTTAAAGCAACCCCCAATGCAAAATTATCAAAATTTAGTAATTTTTTAAAATTTTCAAAATCGATCCTGACATCTTCAACTACACTCATATAAATCATATTGCCAGTTAAAATCAAATATTGATGGCTAGAAGTCTGATAATTATGATCCTTGGAAAGAGGATCTGTTTGTTTTTGTTTTCTGGTCTGCAATCAACTTGTTGGGGAATCCCCCCATGTGACCCAACTGCCCCATAAACAGTGATGTCATCTTCAGGGTCAATAGGTCAATTCCTCCCCTTTCCTTTCTGTACTAAGCCAGGCTCATCCATGTTTGCCTCCTCTCAATTCCCACATCACTCTCCCCCAAAAATAATACTCATTAGAGACTCTGCTAGCAGAGTGAAAATTCAGGGGGGATTCCGGAAATGACATTTTGATGACATCATCAGTTTTTGGGTAAACAATCTAGGTATTTGTGTGGACCACACAACAGACCAAAACAAGTCAGAAAATGAGCATTCGTGACAGTCTAAATCTGTTTTTGAATAGAATTTTGTATGCCATTCTATTATCATATGAAGCATGATCATACATGGTTTGTCAACAAACAAAGTTCACTGAAAATTTTATTTTACAATATATAACTGATTTGCGTTATGGTTTGCTTTAAGAACAGTTTGTTTACTGTGCACGGCCCAACTGAGTTATTTAAAATCAAAAGTTCCAGCTATACCCTTACCTAAGAAGAAATCAGAGGGAACTTTTTTAAAGGGTGGCTTCTCCTGGATACTTTTCTTTTTAAAGAATGAAACCTAGGGTAGTCTATAGGAGAATATAATTGCTGTGAGAGGCAAAGGCTTTGTAATTCTTAAATTCGGCACCTAATGATTATGAGTATGACTAGTGCATGAGACGGAAGATGATGACATAGAATATGATATCTGATTCTCCATTTCCAACAATCGATAAGGGACATAAACATTATCTAACGACAACGAGATGTCACATGATCGTTTCTTAAATTCGTGACGGGAAACTGAGACGCCCATCCCCCAGAAGTGGCTTGTAAATAATTCTTTACGTAGATACAGAGTGATGAACCTACAGTTACAACGTTTTGGTTTTTCATTTCGAGTCGACAGCCGGATAAGGGCTACTTGTGAGACAGTTACCCCGATATGAAATGGGTCAAAACCAGTTTTGTTAAGTAGTGGGCTAGATAAGCTAGAAGCCGGTGATCTGTCAACTTTATATACAGAGTGTTGTTAGGATAACCACTGAATCTTTACTTTCAAATAACTGGGGGATCCAGGGATTCGAAAAGGGGGAAGGGGGGGGGGGGGGGCTATTGAAAATGTTTTCCATTAATTACTTTTTGGTAGAAAAAAACGCAAAATTTTCCGAAAAAGGGGAGGGGCGCGCGCCCCCCTCTGGATCCGCCACTGCAAATTCACTGCATTTTCTCTTTCGTCTTTTTCATAATCTGTTTCAATCTTCATGAAAGTGTTCTAATGACGAAAGAAGATTTTTTTTTTAAAGAAAAACGACAGAAAATCTTTCTAAAGAATGTCCAATATATATCCTGCATTTCTAAGACAAAAAGATTCACAGCCTGGGAAAAATAAATTGATTTCCACTGCTGCTTTCTCTGTGCCGTGGTCAACCTAGTTGTTTATCAATAACTAATTCATGTGTTATGTCTTCTCTTCGGTGCCCATCAGCTGTCAAGTCACTTCAAGCTTGAAATGTGATAACCCTGTTTCGGATCCTTTTCAGATGTCGCATCGATACACTATTCTAGCATGTTTAGAGTGTAGTTATATTTCAATATACGATATACGTGTAGAGATATATTGCGCTGCATCAATACAATAGTGTGTTATGGTTAACTTTCCTTTCTGTTTCATACATATTAAATTCCATCCGAATATTTATCCAGAAACAATCCAGTAATCAGGACCTTGGGGGATCTAATTTCTTAACCAGAACTTAGTTCTACTCTATGTGGTGAGTTATATCCTCGTCATATTAGCTCTACGTATAATAGAGACTGTAATAGCAGACTCCTATGACTACCATGTCCTGTATCCGACCCAGGAGACAGAGAATAGGGGGAAGGGGCCTCAGTGTGCCGACGTCCTCATTCATTAGGATAATGGCGCAGTTAATGAGGTCTCATTTTGTGAATTAGCAAGCGGCTACACCACAGACAGGACACTGCAGTGGCGGGCAGAGAGCAATGAGCTCCTCGTCATAGCTTAAGACCTTTCAAACACTCTTGTATTAGCTGAAATAACAAAGTCTAGACGTGTTTCGGCGACAAGACTTTGTGAACTGTTACTCATCTTTCGTCACTATCAATTTATTTTTTTTACCCGGAATTTCTTATTTGAGACATTCTAACCTTGTAATTTAAAATTTGATAGTTAATTTGAGTCCTCTCAACCTCTCCTGATTGTAGGCCTAGACCCCTTATCTATCCTTAAGTGAGAAAACACTATTTGAGTTTTCTGCGGGTACATTTTCTTATCTGTTATCCTTTCAAAACTATGTATTTCACTTTAATAAACTTTGAAATATAAAAGGGTACTGTTTTTGTCAATGTTCGACTGTGATATTGTGGGATTAAGAAATAGGTCAGAGATTAATTTACCGTCTCTATTTATTTATTTCTCGAGATCATCACTCAGAACGACCATTCGCAGGTGATGATATCCTATGATGTCTTGCTAAAGAGTATAAATGTTCATCTCTTTTTTACATATGGCTAAGATAGCATAGGGAAATGCAATGATATATAATTAGAAATCCATTTTTGACTAATTAATATCGAGATGAGTTTAAAAAATAATATTTGCTAATTTTCTGCCTGCTTGAAATACAATGGTAGCCTTTTAATCCAGATTGTATTAACAACTCGCTTCAATACATCAGTTTGTGGTTTGGGCAGTTTGATCCATTCTTCCTCACTTCCAAGTTCTAGTACTATAGTTGTGATGTATTAAAATGCCGAAGATGTGTTCTTATATTAACTTATACACTGGACCCAGCCAGACACCAGGGCATACTCAATGGCTCCAATACTTTATATTTGTCAAAGACAAAGATACAGATAACAGTGTGAATGATCTTTGTCATAGGAAAAGGTTACAGCGATCATTGTCATAGGAAAAGTTTATCATGAATGTTCACTTTAATGCAAAACCTCCTGTGTACATTCTAAGTCCTAGTTCTACTTTGCCTTTGAAATAACATGATTGTAATAGTTTATAGTTAAAGCAGGACATCCGTGGTATTGCAGAACTTCCGTGTTACTCTGACATGACTCCCTTATAGTATGGCTAGTCTCAGTCACAAGTGGTCACACGTTGTCATGAGTCACTATTGATAGTCTCAATACGTCAGCCGACTCACACATTCCTAGAACCCTTTTACCACCAACGGGTTGATACTGCGTTATCCGCGTTTCATATTGTAAGCACGCCACTTTATCTCACCTATCTGGGCCAGGAAAAGGACAGTGGTTTTAAGACAGGCAATGCAAACAGGGCCTTTGATTTGTTTTACGCATGTGGGCATATCTTCGTCATTTATTGTATCAGAGCATCGGCAGCATAATTAGGGTCCATTGGGCATTCATATACTAAAGAGCTTAAAGGGCAAGTAAAGGTTGGGGTGAGACTTCCCGTCAGTTTAAAAAAAGTCAACTTTTCCCTGTTCTCAATACTTATTAACTTGTGTTTGTGGAAAAGGGAAGCACTAAATTTTAATGGGCCAGTTCACCAAGATGAAGTGTCATAGAGTAACGGATTAGCGTCAGACTCCTGTATCCGGGAGAGACTAATATGTGCCATTAGGTAACTGACACTAGCGGATCTACAGGGGTGACGGCCTGTGTACATTGCTACTTCCCATTATTTAACACTAATAGTGCACTTCACTATAGGCCAAATACCTAGAATAGATACTTTTTCCTGTGGACAAAAAAAGGGCCACCCGGGAGGTCAGATTCTCGTTATATTTCAAATTTTGGTTAGGAAATAACTGAAATGTTTTGGAGACAAAAATAATTTAAAAGAAAAATGGAGAAAACACTAAATTGCGTACCCAAGTGGTCCACCGTAAACATTTTTTAGGCTCGCCTGATATTACATATCACATTGATGTGTGGTTTTATTCCAAAGTCACACAACGTAAAACATATCATAGAAATTATTGCAACCCCTTGGGTTGAATCATCTATATTCAGTCTAAGATGTATTATCATAATATTCAGGACTCTAGTTCTTGTTCCTCAGTGTATCCACATATTTTCACCATTATTTACTTTTAACATTTTGAGTGCAACGGCCAGATATTTTTTGGGTAATATTTTAGTTTGACATCATTCCTGCATTTATAAATGAAAATGTGCCAGTCCACTCACCTGGTAGGAAAGGTATGATCCGACGGGTTGGGTCCTTGGTACCTGCTTCCTCTGGGAACTTGTCCAACAACTTTGTCTACGATTAAGAAGAACGGATACAGTTATTGTACATCATGATATTGTGGGATTTCCATTCTGTGCATAAATAACTACCGTAAAACCCCTAATGAAAGCCGCATCAAAACTTGTGATTTTTGAATTGACAAATATCTTTAGAACCTAGGCTTTTTTTTAGAAGCTCATAATGTAAATGAGTATGGAATTTAGGCCGCACCTCAAAGTTGAGAGTTTCATAAGTTATCATTTCTGAGATTAACTCTTATTTAAGTTGCGGCTTGTACTGGGTTTTACGGCAATACAAAGACTTTATTGGAAAATTAGTTTATTAAGACCTTGCAAGAGTAATACACTTACTTACTTTAGAGTATAGTCATATGAACGGTTGAGCTACTTTGTAATAGCACAGCCATACCCCCAACCACACCCATACCCATGGAAAAACATCCTCTTTTCACATAAATATACACATGTAGGTCTCGCATTTCTCACTGTCCCAACTTTACATTCCCCGGTAAGTAAGAACCAACAAAACATACTCATGATACTAGTCGTTCCCCATAGCTGAGGAACCAGTTTAAAATACAGCAAACTAGCTTGTTTTTAATATATTTTACTCAGGAGTCTTACAAATGTTTATATTTTCTACTTCTAACTGAGTCTATCTACAACAACAAAAAAGGATTTGTATCTCTACTTTTTAACGTCGAACTACATTCCTCAGACTAAACTCCAACCACGATCTATCCCTAGGCGTGTTTGGAATATGCTGCAAGTTCACTGGACAAATATTTACAAGTACTACGGTACCATAATTGACAAATTTATCTAGCTATAACCATGGGTGAAAGCTCAGAAACAAGTAGCCGCATATAAAAAGAACAACAGGGGATACCTGTTTTCTAAATTCTAGGCAGAGTGGGGAACAGTGGCCCTACACAGAATGGCAGCTGTGTTGTGGCATTCTGCTTGGCCTGGCCTCAGTGCCGATAGGTGCACCTGTGTTATCGACCCCAGCTGGGGGGTCCCCCTGGGGGGTTAGAGTGGGAGGCCCGAGGGGTGGGGTAAAAGGTACTTGTGTTCTGTGACTTCCTGACGTTCTGACTCCCAGTCCCAACGAATGTGGTTAGGGTACCAACATTCCACCACTTAGACTTCTTCTGTTTTCTCGAGTCCCTTTGAAACATATTTCAACAGGTTCGCCACTCAAATTCAATTTTCAAATTCCCTGTGTTTTCCCTGAGATTTCCCTGTATTTTTCCGTGTCATATCTAGCAAGTTCCTATAATTTTAATCACAACTGAGATGGTGGGGCCGGGGTAGTTGGTCACACCCCCTGTTGTTTTCTCATGAATGAAAAAAACATTTCTTTTTCCCTTATCATAACTGGCAAGTTGTTCAAATTTAAATGCTTTTGAAATTCCCTGTTTTCCCTGTGTTTTGGTAAAATTGGCAAACTCCCTGTCTTTTCCGTGTCTGGGAATTTCTTCCTTTTGCCATTTTCCCTGTTTTTCACGTGGGCCCTCTTTCAATGGCAAACAAGTACTACATTTGATTTCTGATCGCAATTTTAAGCTACCAAAGAAGATATTTTCGTTTAAATTTTCAAGGGTGAAATAATTATAAACACTGCATAAAGATTTCCCGCTGACAAAAAGGAGTTCTGATTTGGAATAAAGTTCTTGGAGATATCTGACACTTGCGTTCAACTTCAAGATCCAAATCTCTAGGTCTGGATACTTGTATTCAAACATGCATTATTCAAATACAGGATTGAGGAATGTGCCTCAAATTGAGAAATTTCTTGCTAGAAGATATCTCAGTTTGATTTCTCAATATTCTTGGAAACGTTTTGGTTAATTCTGACGCAGAATTAACCAAAAAGGAAGATTTCCAAGAATGCTTTTCATATCTTATGAGTACATAATAATCATAGCCACACTCACCTGTAACTCGAAGAAGCGGCTGTAGCGTCGGTAGATGACATTGAGCGAGCCGTCATTCCACGTCACGTATATGACGTACACCTGATGGGGAAATCACAAAGAGAACGTCAATCAACGTGTTAGAGCGACGTCTTTGGTGTCAGACAGCGCCAGGAAACCCCCTCGGCGAGTGGTCGTTAGGCGGGCCTAATGTGCACAAAGTGGCCGCGTCCACTCAGCTAATCAGCCTTAAGCAGGCCCGGCCTGGGAGACGTTTTTACCTCACTCTGCTTAACCTGTTTCCCGGCGGAAGAGCGGCGGGCCGCGTGCTTAATTAGCCCGGCAGCTCTATTGTTTTCGTGATGGGAATCCACCAGTTTTACAGCACCAACAGCTCTGCCAATATCCATTGCAGCCATAGTTAAAATTTTAACGGTTAATAAATCAAAAGAACCAACTCTGTTGATCAGTTACAGAAATGCTTTCATATCATGTTGGGCTAGCCTATTGTGTTTCTTGATTGCGACTTTATGGTAAAATGTTAAAAGATTTCGACAAGGCTTATTTTATAAGATTTCTTTTTTTAAAGAAAATTCACTAAAAAATCAAGTACTTGTAAGCACTCCTTTAGAACAGGCTCAACTATAGAGACAATTATCAAAAATACTAAAATTTCCTACCGAGGATGGAACACCTCATTGATAACCATCGCTTCGTGCAAAGGATACAGGGGTTGGTTAAGTTGGTAAATACATTTATCCGATTATTACACGTATAATTATTATATTATATTCTTATATTTCACCCTTCCCTTACTTTTTTTTGGCGATTATTGTTTTTCTCAAAATAGCATTAGCCGCATATATTTGATCAATAAATATATTTTAGATACTGCAAATTGTTGTAGGTGGGGTGGGGTGTGATTTCTGAATTTTCAAGAATACCTGAGTCTATTTGTGTAAAAAAAAATTAAATCAACCAACCTCTATACATGTTATCTATGTTAGTTACCTGAACAAAATTTTTTGGGCCTTAGAATGATATAGATATAATTTGTTACCACCCAAGGGGTATTCCTAGGAAATAATTTAAAGTGTCAACATTGTTCTTATTCATTCGTGAAAAAATAAATATTAGTGTGGAAACAAACCCTTCCAATAAAACAAAGTGCAGGTATTAAATTCTAATTGCAGAAATGACCTATCCCCATCGCCATGCATACCCTTACTCTCATTTAATTAAGCTCTTACGTCGTCCTATGGAAATTAAGTTAGGTAGGTTTATTCCTTTTTTCCCTATTTTTCTTAAAGAGAAATAGAAGGCACGGGACGAAAATCAGAAATCACGCCAGAGATCCACACCAACAATTTTTGGCATCTAAAGTACTTCTCGTGGTCAACTGTATAGACTTTCCTTGATTTTTATTGAATTTCAATATTTTTCAAGAAGGCCAATTTCACCAGGGGGTCTTCTTCAAAGTAGCGTGACTTCACTTGTATTCACACATCCATTTAAAGCACACACCACCAGTAGACGACTATGTAAGTGCTGTGATTCAACCTCTGCTTCTCACAAACATGCAATACAACGTCACAGCTAGAGATATTCATTGTCTGCAGCTCTACTGACTGTAAAACAACTAACTATTCAGAATCAGAGCACGGAATGAGAATCGCACTAGGAGGGTAGGGCCAAAATATTAGGGCCTCGACCCGGCCCAACACATTCTTTACTTAGTCCGAGAAAAGCCCTGCCTGTCGATCCCACTATGTTCCCACTGTCAGGTAGGACAGTCGGAGCCTTTCTCGGACTATCTTTACTGGACCCCCAAACCCATACAAGCTAGGTGTTTACAGAAGCGGTTTAGAAAAGCGTTTAACAAAAAGTTGTAATTTGTGTAATTGATTAGTCAGGGCTCACCAAATCCAGCGTCCTGGGTGTCCTGTCCACCCCCTAAAAGGCACAGGACACCCTGATAGGACCCTCTGGGTGTCCTGTGGACACCCTAAAAATCATACCTTTATAACAAGGTTGAGGCAATGGGACCCCTAGTTTTATGGTGCAGGACACCCATACGCACAGTCAGGGTGTCTGCAGGACACCTAGTCATTTTAAAATTCTGTGATCCCTGATAGTAGAAGTAAGTTGTAACTCTCCTGAAAGTAACTGATAGTAGAAGAAAGTTGTAACTCTCCAGAAAGACATCAAAGTTCGACTGATTTTCCTTTATCAAGGAAAGGTTTCAGTAGTTGGATATTATCCTACATTCAGATTCAGTCACTCATACAATATGTTCCTAGTATCTAGTAGATCTAACCATATTCTTATCAAGTATCTCATATGAATTATGATATAGTTATAATAAATAAATGACATAAATAGAAGGAATATTTGACCCCTTGTCTGTCAATAGACCTTAAGCTAAAACAGCATTTACTTTAAAATACCTGGATTCTCTTGGCGTCCCAGATTCTAGGTAAAGACTATCTTTTGTCAATAAAGTTGTCAATAAAAACTATTAGTTATAAAAAAATCAGACTAAAATATTACCTCTGGTCCCAAATTGTCAAAATAAGAGTTTTCTAATAGCCTTAAATGCAGGAGTCATAACCGCCTTCGCAAAAATATAGGAATTTATTTTAGCAAAAATATAGGAAAATATAGGAGGTTTAGGGCAAAAATATAGGAAAATGGGAATTTTCTGCAAAACTTTTCAAAGATATTCTTTGATTATATTAGATGCAACCATTTCAGGCAAGGAAAAGCCTTAAAAGTTAAATGTAGTGCAAAAGGAGGTACCTTTTAACCTCACATTTTTAGCAATAACTAATGAATGCCAAGTCCGATTTTAATTCTGTTTGAACTACCAAAAAGCAATTGAAAAGGCGCATTTCATAGGTCTATTCACATCATTGAAGATCGAATTTACATTTTTAGTGTGGTATTGCTAGATTCATATCTAAAAGTACAACATGATAATAAATGAACATTAGAAGTTCTCTTCAACCACTCTATTCTAGGCTACACAGACTATGATAGAGACGAATCCTTTGTCTATCAACAATGTCAATGGTATAACATTTTAACCGTATATATGTAATGTATAATGTAAAGAGACTGCCACTACCTGTCCATGCTACACAACACAGTGTCAGTGGCAGGGCAAGATCTAGATTCTGTGAAAAGCAGCCAACTTACGTAGTGTTTGCTGGGGAGTCGTCGCTTTTCCACATCTTCGACACTTACTCCAATCATTGATCTCCGAAACATGTTGCATTGTTCATCTATTGCTCTATCTTAATTCGTATCTATTCACTATAAGTGTACAATCCGTGTGAAACTGGACGATCCTTTCTCCGCAACATTCTCAACATCAAATGATGAGAGGCGGGTCTCTCAGGGGGTTTTCCCTGACGTCATAAGGATAAACTTCCGGTGTTTGAAAACGAGGCTACGGGATTCCCTTGCTGCATACTACACGTGCATCCTGGACGGGCCTCCGTTAACCCGTTTACCTCGGAGACTGGGCGCCCAGGTTAAGTTGGAGGAGGCGGAGGTGTAGTACAGTAAGCCTTCGCGCGCTTTTGTGTTTAGCTGAAGAAAGCACATGCCCCTCTCTCCCGCCCTCTCTACGCGGAAAGTTCGGAAGACGGCAGCAGGCATCACCTAGCTCTGTGGCCTCCTCTCCCGTGATCTGTTGTGTCGAGAAGTAATGTAAACAACAGTGCCGTCGATGCGTTCGGCTAGGCATCACCATGAGGGCATGCCATTTGAATGAAAGTGCCTGTTATTCAGGATCAAACCCGTTAACTTTTTAGGGTTGGTTTCAGGGAGACTTCGCGCAAAATGGTTGGTTTTGGGAGGGAATAGCCGTCCCGAGCCCATGCCAGCGACACTGCATGACACAGTTACTGGTAGTCCATCAAGTGCACCCATCTCGTTTCACAGGGTCATTTGCATGATTTGGCGCCGAGCGGATGAAGTCAATGCCACGGACTATGTCACTGGTGGTGTTGAGAAGGTGTAGAGTAGAGTTGCTAGTTTCGCGCATTACTGTGTTCGCGCATTTTACGCATTTTTATGAACGCATTTTTCTAAAACAAAAAATGAGGTAGATCTACAGCAAAAATGATCGCTGGGTTTTGATCCCCTGCTGTTTGCCCACCCTGTCACCTTCATCTCATAGATTCGATCACCCAAGACAGAATTTGTCCCAACTGGTTTTAGCCGTGAAAATGACCCTGGCTGTCGGTACGGCGTAAAACACCCAACACTCACTCACTCACTCGGTCAGACCCGGAGTGTTGTCTTGGTCATTTAGGCGGGAAACGCCATTGAACGATAGTGGAACCAGCAGAAACAAGATCGCAAATTTTGACCTGCTTCTGGTTGTAATGCTGTGCCTATGACAAAGCATTAGCCGAGATTGGGTAGGAGAATGACAGAGGTCAACCTGTAGGCCTATGACATCGATCGATGCCTCAGCATTGAAAGGGCCCTTGATGGGGGGTCCTGATGTCGCATGTCGATTTTAAGAAATGCCAATGTCGCATGTCTTTGTCGCTACTAAAACCCAGTGTCACATGTCGAATTTAAGAAAGGGTAATGTCGCCATGTCGATTTTAAGAAAGAACAATGTCGCATGTCACTAAGGTCTATGTCACATGTCAATTTTAAGAAATGCCCCTGTCGCCGTGTCGAATGTAGGGGTCTAGGGCCATATTGAAAAGCCTAGCATCCCGGATTGTAGTGTAGTGTGGAATAAATTATGTTCATGAGCGTGATGACGCCGAACAAGGCGGGCACCGGTCTCTGATCGGAAAATTGGTCGGGTTTGCTTTGCCTATTTCGCCTATTTTCTGAGCGTTTCAGTCGACTTAACGCGCCATATAGGTTCATGTCGATCTTTTATTGATGATTCCGATGTGTTGGGAAGCTAAGAATCGATATAAACCCAGAAAATCGCGTTTTTGTCCGGACTATGTTTCATGCGTATTACCTTCCGGGACGATGCGCAGCTTGAGCATTGACATTGTCCCCCTGTGCTCAGGCAGACGCCAAGAATGGCACGACCTGGTAAGGACATGTGTAGCTGTTCTCTGCGATTGATCGCCTTTTACGCCTTAAATCGGCATTGTCAAGCCTTATGGAGTATATCTCATGGATTATTGATATTCAGAGGTGGTCAGGGTTGATATCAAGTGAAGAATTATGTTGATATGTTCGATCGACATCGAAAACAAGGTTAGTAAGCTCAGCGTGTAGGTGAACGATAATAGAGGAAGATGGCGGCGGGCTCGCGTGTACATCTTTTTGTTTAGTTCGATTGATAATTCGTATTCTTATCCCCATATTTCATCAACAATGACATTCATATATAGAAAAAGAAGACGAATAACCCAGAGTTTTTCGGTTTTCTAACCGATCTTTTCCTCCCATATTTCTACCTGTGTCCTTGTTCGCGTATTTTTCCGAATTTTTCCATATTTTTTTTCATAGAATTTTTTTTTTTCAAATTCAGCCATCACATAATTTAAAGACACTTTCTTAAAGTAATATCAACCAGAGTCAATGCAAACTTTTTTCTATGTCTTTTACTAGCGAATTAATAATGGTTTAGTCATTTATTGAAAATGCACAAATATGCGTTTTTCTTCCCTTTTTTCATGAACCTCTTATTTAGATTTTGCCAGGCAATATAGCATTTCTAATTGCATTATTACGAGTTATCAAGAGGTCAGGAATTATTTTCTATAACAGATATCATTAGATAATCTTTTTCTGATACTCCATGCATGATATTTTCTTTCTATTAAATATTTCACTGATTTTACACCTAAAAATGCATAAATGCGCGAAAACTGATGCCAAAATGCACGAAAATAGGCTCTAGGTGCGCGAAAACTGAAGAATTAAAGGGAGCCAAAACCAATAATATTAATTATTATAATTGACAAAATTTTCAAAACTCAGATAAGTATAGAAATATGTTGGATGAGTCCAGTTATGGTCAATGGTGAAGTATTAGCTGTGAAAACTAGCTCAAACTGAAGTAGAATGCCGCAAGAGATGGTAATATTTGCATTGTTTGGAAACAAACCCTATTTTTGCGGATCCACATTAATTGATTTGAGCAAGAAAAACATGTTTTTAATGATTTTTTACCATATTTTATGGTTTAGATTTTAACATCTGAAAATAAAACCTTAAGATATTACAAAAATATTTCTTTTTATCTTGATTCTATCATGAACGTCATTCCCGTACATATATATGAAAAAATATTAACTGGATTCATTTTTTCTTGAAATATTTTATCAAAGCTTAATTTCTTAGTGCCCGAAAACTGGCTCCTCTACTCTAGGGTGTTCAACAGCAGCAGAGTTAGGTATTTGTTGAGGGGATATGTTAGTTCCTTTGATTATAACAGTGGTCAAAAATCCCACGATTTCAATGGTGAAAACGGCATGTTGATATCTTATTTTGGTGCAAAGCTATGAAAAATTTTGAACCATATTTCTCAAAAATCGAACCCCCTCTGACAAAACTTGGCTAACTTACCGGCTTGAGTATCAAATACTGTCATATCTCTAAAATTTTGTAGTATTTGTCAACATTACTCAAATTAAATTAATTCAGTAAGAATAGTGTGAGACGTGGCTATTGATGCTCTCGGTTCAGCGACCGCAATTAAACTGACAAAAAATAGATAAATAAATCAGCAAGAATAAATCAAATATGCATGGCTACCAACATGGTTATCAGTTTAGAATTAGCCTGACTGACAGAAACAAATTGATACTCAATAGATTCACATCACTAATCTGATTTGTTGCTTTGATTATGGTGGTGGACCACTAAAATCGGCACAGCGACATAGGCAATTCTTGAATTCGACATGTGACATGGGGACCCCCCCCATCCAGAGCCCCTTGATTGCTCATAATCTGAATATAAAGTATAAGTGTGAATGTTATGAAAATAACTGTCAAATGAAATTCCACTAATTAAATAAGAATCAGGTCAGAGTTCTTTATGTCCATAAGAAGAGGGAAGTTCCATGTTTCCTCAGGGCAGACATAAATGATGTTATACTCCGTTTATAGCTTGTTGTCATGATGCTTTGCTATGCCAGTGATTTGATCTGCAAACCAGTCAATCTCCCCATTTTCAAGACACTTGTGATGTATGCTTCTTGCTGGGTAAGAATAGGCCCTCAGTAGCCCTTGCTGATCGTACAAGCTGACAATAGCGGGGACCCTGCACTGACAAAGTGGTTCTTAGGGTTCAATTCCCAGTCAGGGCTTGGTTCATTAAAGGATGAGGTATAGCAAAAATGATTGCTAGGTTTTGATTCCCTGCTGTTTGCCCGCCCTGTCATCTTCATCTCATAAATTTGATCACCAGAGACAATTCGTCCCAACTGGTTTTTGCCGTGAAAATGACCTTAGCTGTCGGTACAATATAAAACATCCCACACTCACTCCCTCTCAGCCATTGCTTTTCCCGTTCCATATAACATGCACCCCATGGGACCTGGTGGTGTTTCCAGGGTAGAATTTAGGCGCTAGTAGCTCCCGCTGATCGTATAAGGCAACGATAGGGGGGACCCAACACTGACCAAGTGGTTCTAGTTCAATTCCCAGTTGGTGGCATGGTTCACTAAGGGATGAGGTACTGCAAACATGATTTGCAGGTTTTCATCCCCTGCTTTCATCCCCTGCTTTTTGCCCGCCCTGTCACCTTCATCTCCCATGATGGTGTGTTCTTACTATAATATTTACCTTGTGGGGCTTCAGCTGACCATGGGGGACCCTGCTTGCCAATTCCACTTTTTTTCTCGCATATCAAACAGCATCATTCTTCTCTTTGGGTCAACCCTGTGGGTGTTCCGGGGAAGAATAGGCCCCCAGTAGCCCCTGCTGATCGTATAAGGTGAAGATAGGGGGGACCCAGCACTGACCAAGAGGTTCTTTGGGTTCAATTCCCGCTTAGTGCTTGGTTCACTAAGGGATGGGGTACAGCAAAAATGATTTCCGGGTTTTGATCCCCTGCTGTTTGCCCACCCTCATAGATTCGATCACCAAAGACAGAATTTGTCTGCCCCATGGGGGTCCAGGTAAGAATAGGCCCTTGGTAGCCCCTTCTCATCGTACGAGGCGACAATAGGGGGGACCCTGCACTGACCAAGTGGTTCTTTGGGTTCAATTCCCGGTCAATGCTTGGTTCAGTAAAAGATGAGGTACAGCAAAACTGATTGCTGGGTTTTGATCCCCTACCACCCTATGCTCCCGACAGGGTCATAAAAGGCCGGATGTGTAGTGTCCTTTCTATGGGACATTGCACACTAAACCCCCCTTGCCACTCTTCGCAACGAGTAGGATATTGCACCCGGTGGCGGGTTTCTCCTAAACCATATCATATGTTCGGTCACTGCCCTTGTGGCATAAAGTAAGCTGAAAAGTATTACCCTGTGCAGTCTGGAAAGAACCCATGAGGGTTGGCCGGACGTTAAACTACCCCAACAAACAAACAAACGATCCCCTGCTGTTTGCCCGCCCTGTCACCTTCATCTCACAGATTCGATCACCAAAGACAATTCGTCCCAACTGGTTTTTGCCGTGAAAATGACCCTGGCTGTCGGTATGGCATACAACACCCAACACTCACTCAGAATTGCCCCGTGGGGGTCCGGGTAAGAATAGGCCCTCAGTAGCCCCTGCTGATCGTACGAGGCGACGATAGGGGGAACCCTGCATTGACCAAGTGGTTTTTGGGTTCAATTCCCGGTCAGTGCTTGGTTCACTAAGGGATGAGGTACAGCAAAAACGATTGCAGGGTTTTGATCCCCTGCTGTTTGCCCACCCTGTCACCTTCATCTCATAGATTCGATCATCAAAGACAGAATTCGTCCCAACTGGTTTTCGCCATGAAAATGACCCTGGCTGTCGGTATGGCGTAAAACACCCAACACTCACTCACTCACTACTGACATGACTATTTCTAAAACGGGGCACTTTTAGATGAGGTAAAACCTGTAATGTAATACCTTTCTTTCAGGGTCAGTTTCCAGAAGATAGCTTTTGTGGTAGGTTGGTCAGAAATGATCAGTTCTGCTTTACTGTCTGTGACCCAGCTGAACTTATGAACATGTTAACCTCGCACTCCCCAAGTGAAGGTTGAATATACCACAAGTCAAGGAGCTAATGCTATTTAAAGGGACGTTCTCCATAACGACGTCGCCACTGGCTGCCCCGTGGGGGTCCGGGTAAGAATGGGCCCTCAGTAGCCCCTGCTGATCGTATGAGGCGACGATAGGGGGGACCCTGCACTGACCAAGTGGTTTTTGGGTTCAATTCCCGGTCAGTGCTTGGTTCACTAAGGGATGAGGTACAGCAAAAATGATCGCTGGGTTTTGATCCCCTGCTGTTTGCCCTCCCTGTCACCTTCATCTCTGTGCTCCCGACAGGGTCATCAAAGGCCGGGTGTGTGGTGTCCTTTCTATGGGACATTGCACACTAAAGACCCCTTGCCACTCTTCGCAACGAGTAGGGTATCGCAACCGGTGGCAGGTTTCTCCTAAACCATATCATATATTCAGTCACCGCCCTTGTAGCGTAAAATAAGCTGAAAAGTTTTACCTTGTGCAGTCTGGAAAGAACCCATAAGGGTTGGCCGGACGTTAAACTACCCCAACAAACAAACAGATTCGATCACCAAAGACAGAATTCGTTCCAACTGGTTTTCGCCGTGAAAATGACCCTGGCTGTCGGTACGGCGTAAAACACCCAACACTCACACTCACTCACTCGCCACTGGCTATGTTGTAACCATCTAATTAGTGTGCCAAATTCGCAGTGTGACCAATGACGTTGCGTTATTACATTCTGAAAGGGCAAAACACGTCACCAGGCCCCCCGTGGGGATCCGGGGTGGGGGTTCCTTCGGGAGCCTCCTGGGAAGAATAGGTGCCCAGCAGCTCCTTGCTGTTCGTAGGAGGCGACAAATGGGGAGACCAGACTCAGCAGCTCTGTGGTAGAGTGCCCGCTCTGAATCTGGGAGGTCTTGGGATTTATCCCTGGCCGAGTCACACCAAAGACTTTAACAATGGTAGTGGTCACTGCTTGCCTGGCACTCGGTATAAAGTAAGAACCACGAAACATAACTGGTCAGCCTGGTGTCAGTATAATGTGACTGCGTGGGGTATTGTGTGGGCCTGTGACATGATATCTCAGTGTGGCAGCACTATAAAGAGGGCATTGGGTCCCACTGCTACAAATAGGCACCTCATTTCATATTCGGTCACCGCCCCTGTGGCGTAAAACTAGCTGAAAGGCTTTACCTTGTGCAGTCTGGTAAAAGAACCCTGAAGGGTTGGCCGGACGTTAAACTAATCCCACAAACAAACAAACGTCACCAGGCCCTGTGGGGGTCCGGGTAAGAATAGGCCCTCAGTAGCCCCTGCTGATCGTACGAGGCGACGATAGGGGGGACCCTGTACTGACCAAGTGGTTCTTTGGGTTCAATTCCCGGTCAGTGCTTGGTTCACTAAGGGATGAGGTGCAGCAAAAATGATTGCCAGGTTTTGATCCCCTGCTGCTTGCCTGCCCTGTCACCTACATCTCATAGATTCAATCACCAAAGACAGAATCGTCCCAACCGGTTTTCGCCGTGAAAATGACCCTGGTTGTCGGTACGGCGTAAACACCCAACACTCACTCACTCTTTCCTCCATGGAAGCTCTCATGGAAGCTCTGCTCCAGTACTGACATAAAGACTAGTCTAAATTGGTTCAAGCGTGGCTCCTAAATTACCTTTCTGGACCCATCTTCTTAGCAAATTGTCCCTTCAACTACTTACTTTCTGTTGTGTGGCCTTTATCATGGCATATGCACTCAGCCACACAGTGCATTTGTTTGTCGCACAACGCACACTTGGGCAAGTAGAATACCATGAATGCATGGCAATGCCTCACATCCTTGACATAATTGGCTTTGGTCACCTGAAAGTAGTTTATGATCAGTACACCATGAAATCAGCCACATGGTAATAAGTTAGTTATGAGATTTTTTATGATATACGTTTTACAGATTTGTAGGCTTATTTGGATCATTGGCGAAAGCAAAGCGTGACCTTGTGCAGTCTGGTAAAAGAACCCTAAAGGGTTGGCCGGACGTTAAACTAATCCCACAAACAAAATGTACCTCCTAAATATTACCTTGTGCAGTCTGGAAAGAACCCATAAGGGTTGGCCGGACGTTAAACTACCCCAACAAACAAACAAACAAACAATCTGGGAGGAACATGTCCATAAATGCACGCACATGTAACCTACAAAGTTGGGGCCCGGCTCCTTTCAGATGAATGCTAGGTAACTTTCAGCATTGACTAGCAAAGAGTAGGGAATGGTCAAATGCTTATTATGACTTAAGACAATTATAAACATTTCTTTTTTTTTCTGGATCTATAGCTTACCTTATCATCATCTGTCAACCACCAATCGTCATTGTTCTTCCCTCTGACATAACTGGTGTAGTGGCCATTATTTGTAGTACCTTCATGGACGACAACACCCGCTAACCCATATGCCAATACAGTCTTTCGTGGGTAGCTGTATCTCTCTGTCAATGCACATTGGCTGGTCTGTCGTTACTTGGGCAGGTGTCCCGGAAGTATAGAATTAGGAATTTACGCCTGTAGGGTCCTCCTGGTAGGTGTAACAGATCACCTTTTTTCTAAGTGCTCCCGACAGCTCATCAAAGGCCGGGTGTGGGGTGTCCTTTCTATGGGACATTGCACACTAAAGACCCCTTGCCACTCTTCGTAAAATAAGCTGAAAAGTATTACCTTGTGCAGTCTGGAAAGAACCCATAAGGGTTGGCCGGACATTAAACTACCCCAGCAAACAAACAAGCTGGCTGCATAAGGCCAACACCATGTGACGCTTTCACAACATCTAGACCACTGTGTTTGTCCCCTTTCGCGAAGCCTTGGTTCACTTAGGGATGAGGTACAGCAAAAATGATTTCCGGGTTTTGATCCCCTGCTGTTTGCCCAGCCTGTCATCTTCATTTCATAGATAAGATCACCAAAGACAGAATTCGTCCCAACCTTTTTTTTGCTGTGAAAATTACCCTGGCTATCGGTACAGCGTAAAACGCCCAACGCTCACTCTCACTCTTTCTCAAAGCAGGCTTCAACTCTGCAGGAGTCAAAGAAGAATCCAGTGGCCATCTATAGATCAGACATGGTGACAATAAGTAATTAGAATAATTCAAGTAGGTTTTCATTTAAATAGAATTCTTTTCTGAGTCACTAGAAAATTGAATTGGGTGAAAGTGCAAAAGCAATAGATTCAACCCAGAGTAGATTTCTGTAAAATGAGGAATGAAACAGTGCAAAAGCAGTAGCATCAACCCAAATTCAAAGTTCTTTGAATGTTTCAGTAGAAATACCCTGTGGGGGTTCTGGGTAAGAATAGGCCCCCAGTAGCCCCTGCTGATCGTATAAGGCAACAATTGGGGGAACCCAGCACTTCTGCAATTCCTTCGAGAATGCCAACTGATAGATAAAATCTAAGAAAGGATTCAAGAGTCTGGGATCCAGGGGCCACCCTGTGCTCCCGACAGGGTCATCAAAGGCAGGGTGTGTGGTGTCGTACGAGGCGACAATAGGGGGGACCCTGCACTGACCAAGTGGTTCTTTGGGTTCTTTGGGTTTTTTTTTTTTTTTTTTTTATTGCAGTAAAAAATGTTATACATACAATTTTTCGGCTATTTTGCCGGTCTTCCAGAAATTGCCAGGCACACGCTACGTTTTTTACAGGTGAGAAGTAGGATAATAAAAGCATGCTTAATACTAATACTAACAGTAACTGAATGATTAAAGGGTGACAATCATGACAATCAAAATCAATTGCTTGGTTAATTAAGTGATAATTAACAGATTACATAAGCGGACAAAATCAAGTCAGCCAAAAGGCGTCAGGGTGATTTATCGTCAGTTTCCCAAGTAAGAGTCTGGAATAATCAGGTAGATGATGAAAAATGAGTATGAGATGTGTTGAGATGATAATCGGTATGACTAGTTGTTATTCCCGTTTCCCAGTTTCCCAATTTTCTATTGTCAATTCTCATTATCTCCTCCTCCACTCGTGTTTCCCCCCTCGTTTTTATTATTAGCACTCTTCTTAAACAAGTGCTTCTCTAACTTTGTTTTAAAGGTTTCATAGTCCTCTGTCTTTTGCAGTTCTGCAGGCAAATTATTCCACATTTTGGGACCTAAGAAAGTAATACTTCTTTGAAATTTGGTAAGATTTGGTTTTTTCAGTATCATAAGCTTTTTATTGTGGCTTCTTGTCCTAATACTGGTCAAAGATTTTTTCCAACCTGAAAACTCTTTCGTATGTGCTACTTGGTAGATATGCAGTAAAGTGTGAAATTTTCTTCGGTTTTTTAGAGTTTGTAATTTTGCCTCCTTGTGTAGTTCAGTTGTGCTATAAAGCCTGTCTTTTTGTAGGGCACATTTAAGTGCTCTGTTTTGGATCTTTTGCAGTTTTTTCCTACTCTGCAGCGGTGCTGAGCTGAGATAAATATCTCCATATTCAATCATTGGAAGTATCATGTTTTTATATATTAATAATGCTGCCTTTTGCGTCAGATTTTTTCTTAGCCGTAAGAGTTGTGATACTTTTATCGACACCTTTTTAATTGTGTTATCTATGTGTTTTTCTAAACTGAGCTTTTCATCAAGCGTTATCCCTAGATAGTTATAGCTCTTCACTCTTTCTATGGGTTGCCCATCTATGGTTAGAGTCAACTGTTTACTTTCTCTTGTTGGACTAGTTTTAGCACTAGCACTAAATATGACATACTTAGTTTTGGCTGGGTTTATCAATATTCCATTAGTAGTGCACCATTTTTCAAGGGCTTTTAAGTCTTCCTGAATTGCGTCGTATGCCTGCACTAAATTTCTCTTGGTTGAGTATAATAATGTGTCATCTGCATAGAAAGCGTACTTAGACTTGGTTATAATTTTTGAAATGTCATTTGCATATATGATATACAGAAGTGGGCCCAGGATGGAGCCCTGTGGAACTCCTTGTTTAATTACTTTCGTTTCTGATTGTACATTATTTGCAAAGGTCGATTGGCTTCTATTATCTAAGTAGCTACGAACCCATTCTAGGATAGTGTAGTCAAGATTTAGTCTTTCTAATTTATCCATTAGGAGTGGATACTGTAGGCAGTCAAACGCTTTGCGAAAATCTATGAATAATGCTAGTGTTGGTGCTCCCCTGTTTATTCCATGATTCACCTGATTTAAGAGTTGAGTAATGGCATGTGTTGTTGATCTTTTTTTTCTGAAACCAAACTGGTTTTGGGTTAAAAGTTCCTCTTCCTCTAGGTGTTCACTTATTTGATTATGTATTATTTTTTCTAATATCTTTCCCGGTGATGGCAGCAGCGAGATTGGTCTGTAGTTGGTTACTTGTTGCAAATTACCTACTTTGGGAATAGGAATGACATTTGCCTTTTTCCATTCGTTGGGGAAACAGGCTTCCGTAATAGATGTATTTATTATATGCGTGAACTGGCTATTAAGAGCCAAAAGACTATCTTTAATTATTTGCGGTCCAACTTCACTTAGTCCTGATGACTTAGTTGTATTTATGCTCTTTGTCAGATTAAAAACCTGCGTTTGCGTGGCTTCATGTAAGACTAGGTTTTCCTGTGTTTCGTCATTCAGTGTGGTTTCATTATGATCTAACTCTGTGTCCGCAGGTTTGCTTATTTGTGGTTGGGCTTTAATGGCAGACGTCCCTATATTTATAAAGAAGTCATTTATATAATCTGCAACTTGATCGTCCTCAACTTTTGAGCCTTTGTTTTCCAGAGTTATCTTTTTACTGCCCTTGCTTTTTTTGTTTGGAAAAACATTCTTTAGGATTCTCCAGAACTTTGAGCTGTTGTTGGCATTTGCCTCTAATAGATTTATTATATATTCTGCCTTGGCCTTTCGTACGCTTTTATTTGTTTTATTTCTCAAGTAAACTGCTATGTTCCAGTCATCTTCTATTTTATATTTTTTGGCTTTTTTGTAGTAATAATCCCGTTCCCTCATTTGCTTTAGTATGTCTGGGGTAATATATAGTTGTTTCTCTTGACTAAATTTGAAGTTGCATTTTGGGCATTGCCTATTTGTTTCGTTTACAATGTTGTTATACATTATTTGCCACTGCCCATCAACTGAGTCTAGTTCATAGAAGTGGGTCCAGTCAAGGTTTTGCAAATTCTCACTTAATGTGTTCGAATTATAATTTTTATATGACCGGCCTATAAATTCGCAAGGCTGCTTTTTTGTCTTTGGCTTCTTTTTTACTACAAATATTGGCTGGTGATCGCTAATGAATGTGTCTAGTGTTCCAGATTCAGTTATATGTTGTGCGTCAGTTAATATCAGATCTACTATTGTTGAGGATTTGTCGTTTATTCTTGTGTCAGTTTTAATGATTTGTTTCAGGTTGTTTACTTTTTCAAATGTTGCTAAATGTTTGTAAGACGGAGCATTTTTTTTCTTATAATTTATATTGAAGTCTCCCAGAATAAATAAGTCTTTACTTAATCTATTCTGTAGTGTCAGTGTCTTTTCAATGTTCTTAAAAGCGTTTTGAACATTACCAGCTGGAGGGCGGTATATGTTACATAGTAATATATCTTTAGCATGCTCCCTCTTCATGTCCAGCCATTGCATTTCTATGTCTGCGTTATTTGTATGTTTATTATTAATATTGCCATTGTCAATTTCTTTGACGTTAGCGTTTAGGTTTTTATTTACGTATGTAACTAGCCCTCCTCCCCTCTTCACTGTTCCTCTGTCTTTCCTGTATATGTCATACCCTGCTATGTCAATCATTGAGTTGGATATGTTTTTGGTCAGCCATGTTTCCGATATCGTTATGATATCTATGCTTTGACTTTGCAGAATTACCCTGAGTTGATCAGTCTTTGGGAACAGGCTGCGTACATTTAGGTGAACTATTTTTAAACCCTTGGTTTTCGATAAGGTGTAAAAGTTATTCTCCATTAGATATGCTTTGTTTGTTGTATTTCCGGTCTAATAATGTAGTTCGGTTAACATTTTTTTTGCAACCCGCGATATCTGTTTTATCAGGATATGAATGAGATGAGGATGAGTCGATAGGAGGATGTGAATTAATGTTGAAGCCCATTTATGTTTTTTTGGCGCTGAGTTATTCAAGAAAGGATGACCTGAAATAATGTCTTCCGCACCTCCTCCCTCATGGCGTGATAACTGAGATTACTACTTTGTTAGACCCGTAACACATTCCAGCTGTTTGATTTTCAATCTCTGTCCCCTAATCTCTAAGTCATGTGCATGAGGTTGGGTCAGTTTTGAACAAGGTCACACAAACTAGTCCTTGTGACTCTGAACTAACGCGGAGCATTAGGTTCATCAGAGAGAAAGGGTTAGCTTGAAAAATTCAGTGATCTATAAGTTGTGCTGACTTTTCGTTTTGTACTAACGCGGTGCATTAGGTTTATCAAAATTCTAGTCAGGCAACTGTTTGTCTATTTTCTTATCCAGTAGGAAAGTGCACTATAAATGTTGAATAGAAAACATATATGAAATAGGCAGTTGACTCTACCCTCCCTTCTGTACTAACGCGGGGCATTAGGTTTACCAGGCAGTTTAGGTTGGGTCGCCTGCATATTGAAGTTAATTTCCGATACTCATGCTAGGAGTATTTTAAAATTTTATATCCATATCCACGTTTATCTTTTTTCGTGTTCAATGGGGCGTGCACAGTATAAATATGGAAATAATATATATATAGAATAGAATAGTTGAGTTGACTCTACCTTTATTCCTGTACTAACGCGGGGCATTAGGTTCACCAGGGAGTTAAGGTCGGGCCATTTGCATACGTAAATTAATTTCCGATACTTATGGTAGTTCTGAATCTGTTTTTCAACTTATACATTGAATTCTGAACTTAAGGGAGAAAGTCAACTCATAACAATAACAGCTTGTACGAATAACAGCTTGTACGACTTGTTCGACGACCAGTTTCAGCCCTTGTATTCTGACTCGATTATGTCACCGTACATCTTAAAATTACTTTGAAATAAAACAAAATAGTACATGCTATCATACATTTCAGAATAGTACCCTGACACAATAATGAGGCTTGTTTGATGACGCAATTCGTTTGCAAGTACGATGACCGCAAGTATTATGACTGGTATTATGACTGGTCGCCGTACATTCCAGGGTAGCCTGTTAGCATTATATTATATTAGGGCATGTGCGCTCCTTTAGTTAAACTTAAAATCATGACTGCTGTAATTTAGTATTTGCGTTACAGAGAAGTTGTACAGTGACTTATTTTTGCTGTGCCGGCTATATCCATTATTTAGTGTCAAAGTATAGAAGATTGATATAATGACTTGAAAAATTTCATATTATTTAATTAGTAGTCTTAAACAGAACTGGTGGGTCTTCTCTATTTCATTTTGCATAAAAAAAGGTTCGGGTATTCATTGTCTGTGAGTCCATCTGAGTGGTTTCTTACACATGCTGATGACTAGGATAGAAACACTTATAACATTAAATTTAAATTTAAACCTGCAATGTAACTTCAAAGTCTAGGTTCTGCAAATTAAGGTCCAACAGAACGGCCAGTTCAACATTAATCATTCAAACCTTTTTTTAGAAAGGGCAAAATTCTTAATCTAGGTTGTTTGATGTTCTGCGCTTAGCAGACTTGCGTAGTATTTCCTTCAGGTAGTCAGGTAGTCGGGTTGCTAACGTGGAACATTAGGCTTAGACCTTATACCTCACCCCTAATTATCAGATGTAGCTGCAGGTTAAGTTCATGTTCGTGTACATATTTTGTGGAGCTTGTTTAGTCTTGGGACCCGTTCTTTATGAATTGTGGTCCTGGAACTATGCAATAACAAGAAGAACGAAACCAACCCCTCTGCTTTCAGGAACGAATATGGAGCCCTGAAAGACCAATACAGTGATCATTTCCCCATCTTCACTGATGGCTCCAAGGAAGGAAATAGAGTGGGTTATGCAGTACATACAGAGTATGGGGACCTGACGGGTGCCCTTCACGGCCAAGCCAGCATTTTTACTGCTGAAGCACGTGCTCTGGCGCGTGCTATAGACTGGATCAAAGTATCAGGACACAGAAAGTTTATCATCTTCTCAGACTCAAAGTCCTGTTTACAAACTATCCTACAACATGAGCCTAACAATCCCATAATCAGAGATATCCAGCAAAGTCACACCAACCTGAAATCGGTTGGCAAAGAAGTGATTTTCTGCTGGCTACCTAGCCATATTGGAATCTCTGGTAATGAAAAGGCAGACCAAGCAGCCAAGGGGGCCTTGGCCCTAGATCCTGAGGTTGCTAGAATCCCACACACAGACTTACTGCCACTAAGCAAAACACATTTGCGGTCTAAGTGGCAAAGCGACTGGAACAAACAGGAGAACAATCTTCTACACTCTGTCCAACCCAAATTAGAAGAGAAAAGTGACAAAAGCAAAAGAGAGTGCCTTACAAGGTCAGAACAGGTGAAACTGGCCCGTCTTCGGATAGGCCACACCAGGCTGACACATGAACACCTGTTGAAAGGTGAAGTTGCTCCTATTTGTCAACAGTGTAACACCAAACTAACGGTGGAGCACATCATATTGAAGTGTAAGAAGACGGATGACAGTCGCAAGCGGCATCTCCAAAAGAGAACATCGATGAAGGACGTGTTTAACAACAGAAGTAAAAAGATCCTGCAATTCCTTCGAGAATGCCAACTGATAGATAAAATCTAAGAAAGGATCCAAGAGTCTGGGATCCAGGGGCCACCCTGTGCTCCCGACAGGGTCATCAAAGGCCGGGTGTGTGGTGTCCTTTCTATGGGACATTGCACACTAAAGACCCCTTGCCACTCTTCGCAACGAGTAGGGTATCGCACCCGGTGGCGGGTTTCTCCTAAACCATATCATATATTCGGTCACCGCCCTTGTGGCGTAAAATAAGCTGAAAAGTTCTACCTTGTGCAGTCTGGAAAGAACCCATAAGGGTTGGCCGGACGTTAAACTACCCCAACAAACAAACAAACTTTATGAATTGTCCGATGTTTTCTTCCATTCTTTTAATCCAGTATCGTCGGACTGTTCCAGATGGGTGTACTCCGTCCGGTAGTTTACCATAGCTGTGTGTCCAACCCTTCGTACCATGGTTCCTGTGAATCGCCCCTGCCATTTCTGGTGTTGTGTTCCCTCTGGACGTGTTGAGCACTCTAATGTAGTCGTTTATTTTCAATGCCGTTTGGTCTAGTGCCTCTTGTTGCGGATGTTTTTTCCCCCTCTTCCTTTTGATGCTTTTCCTGTTTCCTGGCTCTTCATTCGCGACCTTGAGGTCAGCTCCTACCATTTGGCACATTATTACAGGGGTGCTGTCATAGTTGTCAAGTTCAGTCATAATGGCTTTTAGTAGCTCTTTCACCTCCTGGAATGCTTCTTCAGCTTCATCATGAATCAGGTTGATTTTACTTCCTGCCTTTTCTGTTACTGTGCATATGCCTCCAAAGATGTAGACTACTTTGCATGGCCTAGTGTTGATAATGTTTTTCGTTTCTCTTAGCAGGTCCTGTAGCGTGGCTCCCCTGAAAATTTGGCACCTCACCCTGTATCCCGTGGGGGGTTTGATTCCAGTCTCAAGTCCTCTACCCCTGGAGTCCGTTATCATGTATATAGTTTTCATGTTTAGCAGCAAATGTAGTGTAGGTGATAACTGATTGTCTATATTATCCTTAACTGCTAGTACATGTCACCGTGCTTCGCAGTATAGTACCCTGACATAGTGGTGAGGCTTGTTCGATGACCTATATTATTTGCAAGTACGATGACTGGTCCCCATACACGTGAGGCTTGTTCGATGACCTATATTATTTGCAAGTACGATGACTGGTCCCCATACATGCTAGTTGACTTGAACCTTAATAGTGAAGCTTGTTCGATGACATATTTTATCTATAAGTACGATGACTGGTCACCACACATGCTAGTTGACTTGGACCTTTTAAGTGTAGTGTAGTTAATGACTGTTTGCCTAGATTATCCGCGGCTGTTATTACTGTTTTTATACACGACTTTACTTACAGATCTGCTGTTTTCTTAGTAGATCTCTAGCTTTCATCAGCTGGATTCCTTGCTTGTTGCCTCCTGGGAGGGTTTCAGGCTTCCTCAGTTTTGGAGACGTGATTGAGACTCCTGCTCCCCACTTTTTATCTGGGGTAGCCTCTATCAGAACTTTATTACCTGTTTCAAGCAGCTTCTGTAACAAGGTCTCGTCCTGCTCAAACTTGCGCAGCATCGCAGCCAGCATCACTTCTTCTTCTATCTCCTCCCATTCCTTCGAAGAACCTGCCTCCTTTCCGAGTAACCTGGTTTCGTATGGGTCACGGCTGAGAAAGATCTTCCTAGCGATACTCTTCTTTTGTAGAATTTGTGCACGCCTGTGTTGAATTACTTGTTCTACGCTGACGAATTCTCTTCTCCCGATTGTAATTATGCAGGCATACAAGTTTGAGAAGGGCGCATGTTCTGAGTGATAGGCGATAATGTTGTCTCCGACGTGCTTTGTTTTCACTTTCTCCAAGTTGATTTCGTCCGGAAGTGCATCCAAGTTCGCTGGGTCATACCGTTTCCCGTCAATAACCAGCGCGTTTTGGGTGCTGGTGCACTTGGCGCCCCGGCTACGCGCGACCTCGGTGACCTGTCTGATGACGTTACGTTCCCTTCTCGTCTGCGGAGTTGCGTCGTCATTTACCCAAACGTTAAAGTGGTTTGTTGATTGCCTTAGAGATGATCTCAGCGAATAAACTAAATCCCTGTCACTTATCCTTATGAAGCTAATGAGCACTGACCTGGCTTTCCTCTTGTTATACGGTCCAATTCTATAAGCTTGATCATATTCAACCACTTTTGGGATACCCATCGCTGTAAACAGATCCTCAATCACGACACGAATGTCTTCACGACCCGTTTCGCTTTCCGACAGCCCTTCTATGATCAGATTTTTACGTTTCATCGCGGTTTCCAGTCTTGCTTGGCTCCCTTCTAGTTTTCCAATGGCGTATCTACCACGTTGTAGTTCGAGGTCTAAGTCATCTATATACTGAAGTATGCGCTTGTTTTGTTTTTTGAGTTTATCCACTTCTGCCTGCGTAAATTCCAGTGATTCTATAATTCCGTCACCGTCGCCGTTGTTGTCAAGGTCACGCTTCTCTATCGGGGTTAGCTCTTTAATTTCTTCTTTGTCATCATTATCATCGTCATCTTCAGCATCCGAGTCTTCTAGGACTTTTTTGACTAGTGTTTGACTTAGCGGGTACCGATTTTCTTGAGAGTCGGTGACTTCTAGGCTTGCAAATCTGTTCTCTATGTCCAGCCCGCTGACCTCGCTGTCGTCATTTACCCCTTTTTTCGCCCGGATCCGTTCACTTGCGCGTGATGCTGCTGCCATCTTCGTAATCCGTGACCAAGGTGCTAGATTAATCCGTCTTTCTGTGCCTTGCACTTTACATCTAGTTTATGCGCGATGTAGGTGTTCCTAGTAACCCTAGTCCTATCGGTTTCTTCGACGATCTACGCGAGGGAGGTTGGTGCATCCTTACTCAATGGCAGCCATTTTTTTTTTTTTTTTTTTATTCAATTCAATTCCCGGTCAATGCTTGGTTCACTAAAAGATGAGGTACAGCAAAAATGATTGCTGGGTTTTGATCCCCTACCACCCTATGCTCCCGACAGGGTCATAAAAGGCCGGATGTGTAGTGTCCTTTCTATGGGACATTGCACACTAAAGACCCCTTGCCACTCTTCGCAACGAGTAGGGTATTGCACCCGGTGACGGGTTTCTCCTAAACCATATCATATATTCGGTCACCGCCCTTGTGGTGTAAAATAAGCTGAAAAGTATTACCTTGTGCAGTCTGGAAAGAACCCATGAGGGTTGGCCGGACGTTAAACTACCCCAACAAACAAACCCAGCACTGACAAGTGAATTTTTTGTGTTCAATTCCCCGTTAGTGCTTGGTTTACTAAAGGATGAGGTACAGTCATTACTATAGGAACAACAGGACATGTGATTAAGACAACATTTTAATATAGTAATGGTAAAACATGTTAAGAACAGCCCCGTGGGGGTCCGGGTAAGAATGGATCCTCAGTAGCCCCTGCTGATCATACAGGGATGTCAGTTTCAGATTTTTTTAGATTTAAGAAAACTGGCATAAAATTGATCAAATATGGTCAAACATGGATGCAATCGCAATAGTATCCAAAGACATGTTTGACAGTGGCAATGGGCTTGATAATCTACATCTCAATACAGTTTCTAAACATGAAAACCAGGTCAGACTTTCTTCAGACTAAGTTCAGATTATCAGAATAGTCTGAAACCTTTCTGAGCAGTGAATGAATACTGTCCTCTGATTGGTTGATATTAATCAGGGTATCAACCACACAGGGAAAACAGGGAAAATGGCAAAAAAAATTCCCTGACAGGGAAAAACAGGGAATTTGGAAATTTTGCCAAAACACAGGGAATTTCATTTGCCCAGGTTCCTAAATTCCTGATTCTCAAGATATTAGGGATTCAACTTTTTGTTGTTGGGTTATCCAAATTTTTTCTACACGCAGAAGCTTTTAAATTTAATCAACTTGTTGGATATGACACAGGGAAAAATTGCCACGGGACAGAGAAATCTCAGGGAAAACACAGGGAATTTGAAAACGGAACTTCGGTTGGTAACCTGATTAATGCAATTCCGAATATGACTCCTAAAATTTCTTTGATGAAACAAAATCTTATAAGAGCAAGAGTTATAGGTTATAAATCTATCATCTATTATGTTGTTTGAATTGAGAATGAATATATTTTACAATTCTTTTAAAGGTTACCAAGAGGAACGAGCTCTTCAAGGGGTAGCCTTTAACAGGCGGCAGTGGGCCTGCGAAGGTCCGGTGACATATTAAGCTCAAGATATAGTGCAGGGGAGAGTCACTGAAGGCCCCCGTGTCTAACCAAGGATGAATTAACATCCTACTGTGGTACCGTCTAGCCAGCGTACATATCGAGCTCCTGGGTCACAAGCACGGGAAAAAGTGAGCCTTGTGTCTTTTTCGAGATTTGTGCACCACCACATTATGTAAGTTGGGCACAGTTAGTACAATCAAGCTGTGCGTCTCTGGTATAGTATATTCACAATCTGCTTGTGATAACAGGTGCATAGCACAGCGCAGTAAAACTTTGCACAGCCTGCCCGCTCACGCTGTAAACTACCCTTTGATATTTTGCCGGTGTCGGGCATCAGGACGTGCGCAACAAGGACTCTGATCCCCCGCCTGCGGGAGATCCAGCTTGTGCGCAAGTTTTCCCGCGTATTATCCCCCTCCGAGCAAAAGGCGAGTCACAGCCACTGGCACAGGAGAGTTGTGCGCACGTGTAAAAGGACATTCACAGTGTTACTGTGCTGCAATTGTGCTAGGCAGTGCATCAATATAACCGTGCAAAGTTCGCGTTAAATCCTTTATGTCTGCCATGCGTCGCTGTGTGTCCGTACCATTAAACCGTGTAAATCAACCGTGTAAATCAAATACTCCCACAAAATACAACCCATACAGCAAGTCGTACTAGGCCTAGGCATCCCTACATCAGACACAGTTTAGTTTGGATAGTTTCTTTAGACTTTTCTTAAGACTAGCCTGAGTCGAGGCCTGGACACATACAGTTGAATACGGGTCAGTTGGTGCATGTGTCATGGGCTTAAAACTAAAATGTTTGCAATTCTAATTCTAATTCCCCATGTCTACCATGCATCGACGTGCGTCCAGACCATTTAACCCATTGACGAAGATAAGAGGGTAACCTCATCGAGCCTATCCCTGCCTCAGTAGCTACTGATGCTCTAGCTGTTGATGCAGTCTGGGTCATGCTAGGGGGTACACACGGCGCTCTGTCTGTGTTCTCCAACATCATATTAGTATTACCTTGTGCAGTCTGGAAAGAACCCATAAGGGTTGGCTGGACGTTAAACTACCCCAACAAACAAACAAACCTTTTTCCACAGTTTGCAGTTAGCTTTCAGCATTTCTCATAGGGCCAGATCTACCTTCATACTAGTGTTTGCTGCGTCTTTTCTTTTAGCAGCACCTAAGTTTTAAAAGGAAAAGCAGTTTTTATGAAATGAGCTGTATGAAATTAAGATATCTGACACGTGGAAATTTTTTTTATATATGTTCCTAATAAACAGGTTCCCTTATTATCATTCTGTTTCAAATATGTTGGCCTAGACATGCATACATGTCACTTCATATCCATCATTCCCCTAAATTTCTGTTATTCAAGCTCTGTTTATTCCAACTTTAATTTCCTTACGTTTAACGACCTTGTACAGGGCAGTAGCATAAATTGCTTTCTTTGTCTCTCCATTGCTCCTTCTTTGTCCTCGTAGGCTAAAGGGTACAAAGACTTGCTTGTACCTGATCGAGAGTAGCATTTTCTTTACTAACTCCCGAAGATTATTTGCGTCGTGTGTGGTGAAATATTTGATCTGCTCACTTGAAAAAAACTTAATTTATATCAAGAAGATATCTAAAAGAGTGCCCCGTGGGGGTCCGGGTAAGAATAGGCCCTCAGTAGCCCCTGCTGATCGTATGAGGCGACGATAGGGGGGACCCTGCACTGACCAAGTGGTTTTTGGGTTCGATTCCCAGTCTGTGCTTGGTTCACCAAGGGATGAGGTACAGCAAAAATGATCGCTGGGTTTTGATCCCCTGCTGTTTGCCCAGCCTGTCATCTTCATCTCATAGATTCGATCACCAAAGACAGAATTCGTCCCAACTGGTTTTCGCCGTGAAAATGACCTTAGCTGTCGGTACGGCGTAAAGCACCCAACACTCACTCACTCACTATCTAAAAGAGTACATGAACGTCATGAGTTTCTAATATGTAATATCACAAGACCCGACAGGGTCATCAAAGGCCGGGTGTGTGGTGTCCTTTCTATGGGACATTGCACACTAAAGACCCCTTGCCACTCCTTGAATAAATCTGTCTATAGCATGGCTAACTAATGACAGCTGGAAGCTGATAAAGATCACCAAATTAAATCACATCTTCCCTCCAAATGATTTGCCTTTTCCAGAATCACCAGACACATCTCTACAGATGTTGTCAATAGTCTCAAGTAATTCTGCACTCATCATACTGAAAAGTATTACCTTGTGCAGTCTGGAAAGAACCCATAAGGGTTGGCCGGACGTTAAACTACCCCAACGAACAAACAAACATTACCTTGTGCAGTCTGGAAAGAACCCATAAGGGTTGGCCGGACGTTAAACTACCCCAACAAACAAACAAACAATAGCCCACCATTTTCTTGCATACATTAATTTGTATGTTACACACTTTGGTGTCATCTGTTTTCCACCAATGTTCTCTGCTTCTCACACAGGCCTCATAGTGCCCACTTGTGGCATTGTTGCCTTGGTGTTGTATTACACCGTTAAGTCTGTATGACACTATGCCCTCTATGCTAGGGACATTCAGTGTTGACGCTAGTGCCATATGCGTGCCAATTTTCCCGTGCACACCAAACCTCCCCGTGGGGGTCTGGGTAAGAATAGGCCCCCAGTATCCCCTGCTAATCGTAAGAGGCGAGGAAAAGGGGCGACTTGTTTGCCATGAGTCGCGACCCGTGTCGGTGGAGGAAGAGATACTGGTGCCTGAGGGAACTTGAGAATTGGGTGTCTCGTTTTCCCAACACTGCACTTTGGCTCCTACTTCATCTAGACGGGAGGTTGGAAGCTGGCCCAGTCCAATCAATCGGCTAGTCGTGACGTGCCCTAGGATATCTTGTAACACATAATGGCGCATAACAACTGCCAATCCAAATGTTTCAGAAACATTAGTTTCAACATCAACTTCACCTTGTATAACGTAATGGCACTTGACATCTGCCAGTAAAATCATTCTCCAAAGACTAGATCTAACATCAACTGCTAACACAAAAACATCCTAGAAGGCTACGGCCAGGGCTAATCGAGTGGTGTCCTGCATTGCTTGAGTATACCATCCTCGTATCACTGGTGTGCATCCGCTGGATATCCGCGGCTCTGTGCATCCCCTTGTTGGGCTCCGAGGCGGGTGGTGAGCGAGGATGATGAACATACGGCCCTACCATGAACTTTCCCCCCCACAAAAACCCAAAAAAACGATTGTTGATCATTGACTCGGACTCGGACTCGGAAACTATCGATTGGCCTAAGTTTGTCGTACTCAGTCCAAGTGACCCGTCTGTTCCTCTAAGTAAGTTGTCGCCATTCGCAATACTCAAAGGAATCAACGGCATTGCAGGTGCTGTAAATGACATCATTGAATGTGGGAAGAAGGCCCATGCTGACAATTTGCTACATGCAACCATGCTGGCAAACGTTGGCATGAAGGCCTCTCCCCACAGAACTCTAAACTCCAGCAAAGGGGTGATTCATACCAGAGAGCTAAGTGATGTTGATGAGGCTGAGATTGCCGAGGAGCTCTCACCTCAAGGAGTAACTCATGTAGGAAGAGTAACAATCAAGAAGGAGGGTAGGGTCATTCCTACCAACACTTACATAGTTACCTTCAACAGACCGACGGCACCTGCAAGGTTGAAAGTTGGGTATTTGAATGTGAAGGTGGACTTGTATGTTCCCAACCCACTCCGCTGTTTCAAATGCCAGAAATACAGCCATGGAAAAGACTCCTGTTCAAATGATCTTGTATGCTCCAGATGTGGCCAGAAAGGGCATGACAATACTAACTGGCAAAATCTGGCAAAATGTGCCAATTGCCAGGAAGCCCATATGGCCATTTCTAAGGAATGCCCAGTATGGAAGAAAGAAAAGTTAATCCAAAAGATCAAAGCAGAACGAAACATCAGCTACCCTGAGGCAAGAAGGACTGCCGAGGCTGAGACTCAGTCACTGCCCTCCCAGTCCTACGCTGAAGCAGCGAGACGATCGATGCGAACAGTTGAGTGCCAGACGGAGCGCACATGGCTCAATCGTGATGAGCCAACCACCTTCACATCTGAAGTGAAAGCGACAACAAAGATTCAGAGGCCAACGCAGACCGAAGAACAGCGACAACCAGAAAAGACAAAAAAGACTGAACAACAGAAAAACCCTGTCTCCCAGAGACAGAAGGCCAGTGGGGAGCCTTCGAAAAGACCCACAACATCACCTCGCCTAACCAAGGCGAAGAAACTTTCCATCCCCAACAACAACCACTTCAGTAGCCTTACTGATGTGGAGATGGAAGACATGGCAGATATCGATCATGACGTCAAGATCGCAGCCGCTCCCCTAAAAATAAAAGTGGGAAGTGATCCCCTGTCCATCCACCGTGATGCCAGGGGGCTCCATCAATCAATGGAACTGCCGAGGTTTTCGAGCCAACTTCAACGAATTAAAAATACTAACGGAAAGATACAATCCTCTTGCCTTTTGCCTACAAGAAACATATCTTAAAGCCACAGATAGCCCAACCTTCAAGAATTTTGTCATCTACAGTTCTTATGGCCCTGCTGGAGACAGACCTTCAGGAGGTACCTCCATTCTTGTGAGACACAATCTCTTACATTGTCCTGTATCACTGAACACTAATCTCCAAGCCATAGCTATTAGAATGACCCTACAAAAAACCATCACCCTTTGCTCAATATACCTACCACCCCAAGTTAATTTTACAACCCAAGAATTAACAAATTTGGCAGATCAACTCCCTACTCCATTCATTATCCTAGGTGATTTTAATGGGCATAACCCCTTGTGGGGAAGTAACAATTCAGATGCTAGGGGCAAGAGGATCGAAGATTTCCTAGAAGATCAGGCTCTATACCTGCTCAATGATGGCTCCAAAACTTACCTTCATCCAGGTTATGGAACCTACACCGCAATAGACCTAACGCTCAGTCATCCTGGCTTACTTCCAGACCTGTCTTGGACAGTGTTACGTGACCTCCATGGAAGCGATCACTTTCCAGTACTCACTAAAATTGAAGGAGCCTCCATGGGTGAGAGGGAGCCCATGTGGAGGCTCAATAAGGCTGACTGGGAAGAATTTAAAAGACTATGCACAGAAAGAATCACAGAGGACATAGTCAATGATGAAGAAGGTCTAGAAGTATTCTCTGCTACCCTCATTTCCATCGCAGATGATACAATCCCGAAAACCTCGGCTGTTCCAAAACGTCCAAGGAATCCATGGTTTACTGACGAGTGCAAAAAGGCTATAAATGAAAGAAAGAAGGCCGAAAGGAAGTTTTATCGGAGGCCAACTCAAGAAAACTTGACAATATTCAAAATTAAAAGGGCCAAAACCCGTCAAATTATCAATACTGCTAAAAGACAAAGCTGGAGAGAGTATGTGTCTGGAATAACTTCCAGAACACCAATGAAAAAGGTATGGTCAATGATTAAGAAGATGAAAGGAAAGGGAGGGGGCTCTAGAGTCCAACACCTCCAGGATGGGACAGGTTTAGTGACAACATCTAGTGACATAGCAGAGAAACTAGCAGAGACCTTCGAACACAACTCATCTTCAGCTAACTGTCTTGATGCATTCAAAGAACGGAAAACAAGGGAAGAACAAAAATTTCTCAACTTTAGGTCAAATAACAATGAAAATTACAATTCCTTTTTCACAATAGAAGAATTAACATCTGCAATAGACCGATCACACAACACTGCAGTTGGCCCCGATAAGATTCATTACGATTTTTTAAAGCATATGCCAGAGCCAGTCCTCAAACTCCTTCTAGGACTGTTAAATAGAATATGGGAGAGCAGCCAAATACCAGCTTGCTGGCATGAAGCCATTGTTATACCTATCCCAAAGCCTGGTAAAGACCACACAAATCCGACCAACTATCGGCCTATAGCCCTTACAAGCTGCTTTTGTAAGACCATGGAAAGAATGATCAATGCCCGCCTTGTCTGGCTCCTGGAGTCGGAGTGGCTTCAGGCGAGGAAGGAGCGCCATTGACCACCTGGTAAGCCTGGAATCCTTCCTACGGGACACTTTTATTCATAAGGAACATGCAGTTGCAATATTTTTCGACCTAGAAAAAGCCTATGATACGACGTGGAAGCATGGCATTATGAGAGATTTGCATGCCATGGGGTTCCGTGGCCGACTGCCCACATTCATAAAAAGTTTTCTGGACGATAGGCATTTCAGAGTATAGTTAAACAACATTTATTCCATTATGCACCGACAGGAGATGGGTGTCCCACAGGGTAGCATCCTCTCTGTCACCTTGTTTAACATTAAGATCAATGACATAGTCAACATCATCAAAAAGGACATAACCTGTAGCCTATACGTGGACGACTTCCTCATGTGCTACAGGGGCAGAAACATGCACAGCATTGAAAGGCAGTTACAACTGAGCCTGAACAAAGTCTCCAGATGGTCTATAGAGAATGGTTTCAAGTTTTCCAAAACGAAGACAGTGGCTGTTCACTTTTGCCAAATGAGAACCCCTCACCCCGACCCTGTGTTAAGGCTCGATGGGGACCTCATCTAAGTGGTGGAAGAGACCAAATTCCTAGGACGCATCTTTGATATAAGGCTGTCATTTCTGCCACACATCAAGTCCTTGAGAACTAAATGCCTGAAAGCACTGGACATTAAAAAAGTCTTGTGTAATACCACATGGGGTGCCCTGTGGGGGTCCGGGTAAGAATAGGCCCTCAGTAGCCCCTGCTGATCGTAAGAGGCGACGATAGGGGGGACCCTGCACTGACCAAGTGGTTTTGGGGTTCAATTCCCGGTCAGTGCTTGGTTCACTAAGGGATGAGGTACAGCAAAAATGATCGCTGGGTTTTGATCCCCTGCTGTTTGCCCACCCTGTCACCTTCATCTCATAGATCCGATCACCAAAGACAGAATTCGTCCCAACTGGTTTTCGCCGTGAAAATGACCCTGGCTGTCGGTACGGCGCAAAACACCCAACACTCACTCACTACCACATGGGGTGCAGACAGTAGGTTCTCCTCAACCTGTATAGAGCACTTGTTAGATCGAAGCTCGACAACGGAAGTCAGGTCTATGGTTCAGCCCGCAAAAGCTACATCAGCATGCTGAACACTGTCCACCACCAAGGCCCAAGGTTGGCCTTGGGTGCATTTTGAACATCACCAGTTCAGAGCCTATATGTTTTGGCCCAAGACCATCACTCGAAAACAGACGACTTAAACTAGCTCTGCAATTTGCACTCAAGTTAAAAACAAACAAGTCCAACCCAGCATACAAATATGTCTTCAGCTACAACGACGAAGAAATCTATGATGCTAAGCTTTCATATATCAGGCCATTTGGACTGAGGGTCAAACCCTATCTTGAAGACCCAGATATAGACCTAGACTTGTTGAAACAAACCCACTTCACCCCCATCCCACCCTGGCAAATAGACAAACCTAAAATCAACCTCTCACTGGCCAGACTCAAGAAGAGCGACACTCCACCACTCACTTATAAAACTCAATTCCTGGCTATTAGGGATAGTCTCCTGCTCCACGTTGCATGTTACACAGACGGGTCCAAAGAAGGAGAGACAGTTGCTGCCGCTGCTGTGGGTTGTGGCAGAAGAGTTGCAATGCGGCTCCCAAACCACAGCTCAATCTTCATGGCAGAAGCATGTGGGCTATTCATGGCACTGAAGATCATCCAAACATCAGAACATAAAAATGCCATCATCTTCCGTGACTCGAAATCCTGTCTAGAAGCACTAAATCATTTGAAAACAGACCATCCCATTTTAGTGCAAGTGCTTTCCAAACTACACAACCTTAAAAACACAGGTTATGACATTCAATTCTGTTGGATACCGAGCCACATTGGCTTGACTAGAAATGAGATGGCTGATGAAACAGCCAAGATGGGTCTCCAAGGAGACATGCAACGCTGCCAAATTCCACACACGGACCTGAGACCACTGGTCAAAGAAGTGATTTTCTGCTGGCTACCTAGCCACATTGGAATCTCTGGTAATGAAAAGGCAGACCAAGCAGCCAAGGGGGCCTTAGCCCTAGATCCTGAGGTTGCTAGAATCCCACACACAGACTTACTGCCACTAAGCAAAACACATTTGCGGTCTAAGTGGCAAAGCGACTGGAACAAACAGGAGAACAATCTTCTACACTCTGTCCAACCCAAATTAGAAGAGAAAAGTGACAAAAGCAAAAGAGAGTGCCTGACAAGGTCAGAACAGGTGAAACTGGCCCGTCTTCGGACGGGCCACACCAGGCTGACACATGAACACCTGTTGAAAGGTGAAGGTGCTCCTTTTTGTCAACAGTGTAACACCAAACTAACGGTGGAGCACATCATATTGAAGTGTAAGAAGACGGATGATAGTTGCAAGCGGCATCTCCAAAACAGAACATCGATGAAGGACGTGTTTAACAACAACGGAAGTAAAAAGATCCTGTAATTCCTTCGAGAATGCCAACTGATAGATAAAATCTAAGAAAGGATCCAAGAGTCTGGGATCCAGGGGCCACCCTGTGCTCCCGACAGGGTCATCAAAGGCCGGGTGTGTGGTGTCCTTTCTATGGGACATTGCACACTAAAGACCCCTTGCCACTCTTCGCAACGAGTAGGGTATCGCACCCGGTGGCGGGTTTCTCCTAAACCATATCATATATTTGGTCACCGCCCTTGTGGCGTAAAATAAGCTGAAAAATATTACCTTGTGCAGTCTGGAAAGAACCCATAAGGGTTGGCCGGACGTTAAACTACCCCAACAAACAAACAAACTTCTACACTCTGTCCAACCCAAATTAGAAGAGAAAAGTGACAAAAGCAAAAGAGAGTGCCTGACAAGGTCAGAACAGGTGAAACTGGCCCGTCTTCGGATGGGCCACACCAGGCTAACACATGAACACCTGTTGAAAGGTGAAGGTGCTCCTATTTGTCAACAGTGTAACACCAAACTAACGGTGGAGCACATCATATTGAAGTGTAAGAAGATGGATGATAGTCGCAAGCGGCATCTCCAAAACAGAACATCGATGAAGGACGTGTTTAACAACAACGGAAGTAAAAAGATCCTGCAATTCCTTCGAGCATGCCAACTGATAGATAAAATCTAAGAAAGGATCCAAGAGTCTGGGATCCAGGGGCCACCCTGTGCTCCCGACAGGGTCATCAAAGGCCGGGTGTGTGGTGTCCTTTCTATGGGACATTGCACACAAAAGACCCCTTGCCACTCTTCGCAACGAGTAGGGTATTGCACCCGGTGGCGGGTTTCTCCTAAACCATATCATATATTCAGTCACCGCCCTTGTGGCGTAAAATAAGCTGAAAAGTATTACCTTGTGCAGTCTGGAAAGAACCCATGAGGGTTGGCCGGACGTTAAACTACCCCAACAAACAAACTTGTGCAGTCTGGAAAGAACCCATAAGGCTTGGCGGGACGTTAAACTACCCCAACAAACAAACACCTCTACATCCACAAACATTTGCTCCTGACCATTCATGAATTTAGTTGCATCCAGGGCCCACCTTCCAAGACATTCTTGCATCTGTCATCCCGCTCATATGCTAATTTTTCTCCAGAACCTTTCACAGGGGTGTTGTCACCACCTCGTCAATCAAACCAAGGGCACGCACACCAGCCAGGAACTGATGCACATTCAGATCCGCATTCACTGCTTTCATCAACAAGTTGTTGTCTTTCACCTCATTCAAGAATTCCCTCAACTCAGATCTCAGGAAATAGACACCTGCTCCATTGTGGAACAGAATGTTGAACCTATTTCCTTTGAAAGGAGCAAGGGGCACACTCTCATGACCAAACTGCTGTCGCACAAACTCTCGAAACCACACAGGCTTACCACTCTTCTCACAACCTCTGTCTTGCACATTCTTACATAGTTCTTACCAGATGCACAGTTCCACTCTCACTTTTACCCACATTCTTGGGAAATACCGCTGTTGCACCAACAACGGCAGCCCCAAACACCAGCTTCTCTGACACTTTCAGCGTCTGCGGTCTAAGTGGCAAAGCGACTGGAACAAACTGGAGAACAATCTTCTACACTCTGTCCAACCCAAATTAGAAGACAAAAGTGACAAAAGCAAAAGAGAGTCCCTGACAAGGTCAGAACAGGTGAAACTGGCCCGTCTTCGGATGGGCCACACCAGGCTGACACATGAACACCTGTTGAAAGGTGAAGGTGCTCCTATTTGTCAACAGTGTAACACCAAACTAACGGTGGAGCACATCATATTGAAGTGTAAGAAGACGGATGATAGTCGCAAGCAGCATCTCCAATACAGAACATCGATGAAGGACGTGTTTAACAACAACGGAAGTAAAAAGATCCTGTAATTCCTTCGAGAATGCCAACTGATAGATAAAATCTAAGAAAGGATCCAAGAGTCTGGGATCCAGGGGCCACCCTGTGCTCCCGACAGGGTCATCAAAGGCCGGGTGTGTGGTGTCCTTTCTATGGGACATTGCACACTAAAGACCCCTTGCCACTCTTCGCAACGAGTAGGGTATCGCACCCGGTGGCGGGTTTCTCCTAAACCATATCATATATTTGGTCACCGCCCTTGTGGCGTAAAATAAGCTGAAAAATATTACCTTGTGCAGTCTGGAAAGAACCCATAAGGGTTGGCCGGACGTTAAACTACCCCAACAAACAAACAAACTTCTACACTCTGTCCAACCCAAATTAGAAGAGAAAAGTGACAAAAGCAAAAGAGAGTGCCTGACAAGGTCAGAACAGGTGAAACTGGCCCGTCTTTGGATGGGCCACACCAGGCTAACACATGAACACCTGTTGAAAGGTGAAGGTGCTCCTATTTGTCAACAGTGTAACACCAAACTAACGGTGGAGCACATCATATTGAAGTGTAAGAAGATGGATGATAGTCGCAAGCGGCATCTCCAAAACAGAACATCGATGAAGGACGTGTTTAACAACAACGGAAGTAAAAAGATCCTGCAATTCCTTCGAGCATGCCAACTGATAGATAAAATCTAAGAAAGGATCCAAGAGTCTGGGATCCAGGGGCCACCCTGTGCTCCCGACAGGGTCATCAAAGGCCGGGTGTGTGGTGTCCTTTCTATGGGACATTGCACACAAAAGACCCCTTGCCACTCTTCGCAACGAGTAGGGTATTGCACCCGGTGGCGGGTTTCTCCTAAACCATATCATATATTCAGTCACCGCCCTTGTGGCGTAAAATAAGCTGAAAAGTATTACCTTGTGCAGTCTGGAAAGAACCCATGAGGGTTGGCCGGACGTTAAACTACCCCAACAAACAAACTTGTGCAGTCTGGAAAGAACCCATAAGGCTTGGCGGGACGTTAAACTACCCCAACAAACAAACACCTCTACATCCACAAACATTTGCTCCTGACCATTCATGAATTTAGTTGCATCCAGGGCCCACCTTCCAAGACATTCTTGCATCTGTCATCCCGCTCATATGCTAATTTTTCTCCAGAACCTTTCACAGGGGTGTTGTCACCACCTCGTCAATCAAACCAAGGGCACGCACACCAGCCAGGAACTGATGCACATTCAGATCCGCATTCACTGCTTTCATCAACAAGTTGTTGTCTTTCACCTCATTCAAGAATTCCCTCAACTCAGATCTCAGGAAATAGACACCTGCTCCATTGTGGAACAGAATGTTGAACCTATTTCCTTTGAAAGGAGCAAGGGGCACACTCTCATGACCAAACTGCTGTCGCACAAACTCTCGAAACCACACAGGCTTACCACTCTTCTCACAACCTCTGTCTTGCACATTCTTACATAGTTCTTACCAGATGCACAGTTCCACTCTCACTTTTACCCACATTCTTGGGAAATACCGCTGTTGCACCAACAACGGCAGCCCCAAACACCAGCTTCTCTGACACTTTCAGCGTCTGCGGTCTAAGTGGCAAAGCGACTGGAACAAACTGGAGAACAATCTTCTACACTCTGTCCAACCCAAATTAGAAGACAAAAGTGACAAAAGCAAAAGAGAGTCCCTGACAAGGTCAGAACAGGTGAAACTGGCCCGTCTTCGGATGGGCCACACCAGGCTGACACATGAACACCTGTTGAAAGGTGAAGGTGCTCCTATTTGTCAACAGTGTAACACCAAACTAACGGTGGAGCACATCATATTGAAGTGTAAGAAGACGGATGATAGTCGCAAGCAGCATCTCCAATACAGAACATCGATGAAGGACGTGTTTAACAACAACGGAAGTAAAAAGATCCTGTAATTCCTTCGAGAATGCCAACTGATAGATAAAATCTAAGAAAGGATCCAAGAGTCTGGGATCCAGGGGCCACCCTGTGCTCCCGACAGGGTCATCAAAGGCCGGGTGTGTGGTGTCCTTTCTATGGGACATTGCACACTAAAGACCCCTTGCCACTCTTCGCAACGAGTAGGGTATCGCACCCGGTGGCGGGTTTCTCCTAAACCATATCATATATTTGGTCACCGCCCTTGTGGCGTAAAATAAGCTGAAAAATATTACCTTGTGCAGTCTGGAAAGAACCCATAAGGGTTGGCCGGACGTTAAACTACCCCAACAAACAAACAAACTTCTACACTCTGTCCAACCCAAATTAGAAGAGAAAAGTGACAAAAGCAAAAGAGAGTGCCTGACAAGGTCAGAACAGGTGAAACTGGCCCGTCTTCGGATGGGCCACACCAGGCTAACACATGAACACCTGTTGAAAGGTGAAGGTGCTCCTATTTGTCAACAGTGTAACACCAAACTAACGGTGGAGCACATCATATTGAAGTGTAAGAAGATGGATGATAGTCGCAAGCGGCATCTCCAAAACAGAACATCGATGAAGGACGTGTTTAACAACAACGGAAGTAAAAAGATCCTGCAATTCCTTCGAGCATGCCAACTGATAGATAAAATCTAAGAAAGGATCCAAGAGTCTGGGATCCAGGGGCCACCCTGTGCTCCCGACAGGGTCATCAAAGGCCGGGTGTGTGGTGTCCTTTCTATGGGACATTGCACACAAAAGACCCCTTGCCACTCTTCGCAACGAGTAGGGTATTGCACCCGGTGGCGGGTTTCTCCTAAACCATATCATATATTCAGTCACCGCCCTTGTGGCGTAAAATAAGCTGAAAAGTATTACCTTGTGCAGTCTGGAAAGAACCCATGAGGGTTGGCCGGACGTTAAACTACCCCAACAAACAAACTTGTGCAGTCTGGAAAGAACCCATAAGGCTTGGCGGGACGTTAAACTACCCCAACAAACAAACACCTCTACATCCACAAACATTTGCTCCTGACCATTCATGAATTTAGTTGCATCCAGGGCCCACCTTCCAAGACATTCTTGCATCTGTCATCCCGCTCATATGCTAATTTTTCTCCAGAACCTTTCACAGGGGTGTTGTCACCACCTCGTCAATCAAACCAAGGGCACGCACACCAGCCAGGAACTGATGCACATTCAGATCCGCATTCACTGCTTTCATCAACAAGTTGTTGTCTTTCACCTCATTCAAGAATTCCCTCAACTCAGATCTCAGGAAATAGACACCTGCTCCATTGTGGAACAGAATGTTGAACCTATTTCCTTTGAAAGGAGCAAGGGGCACACTCTCATGACCAAACTGCTGTCGCACAAACTCTCGAAACCACACAGGCTTACCACTCTTCTCACAACCTCTGTCTTGCACATTCTTACATAGTTCTTACCAGATGCACAGTTCCACTCTCACTTTTACCCACATTCTTGGGAAATACCGCTGTTGCACCAACAACGGCAGCCCCAAACACCAGCTTCTCTGACACTTTCAGCGTCTGCGGTCTAAGTGGCAAAGCGACTGGAACAAACTGGAGAACAATCTTCTACACTCTGTCCAACCCAAATTAGAAGACAAAAGTGACAAAAGCAAAAGAGAGTCCCTGACAAGGTCAGAACAGGTGAAACTGGCCCGTCTTCGGATGGGCCACACCAGGCTGACACATGAACACCTGTTGAAAGGTGAAGGTGCTCCTATTTGTCAACAGTGTAACACCAAACTAACGGTGGAGCACATCATATTGAAGTGTAAGAAGACGGATGATAGTCGCAAGCAGCATCTCCAATACAGAACATCGATGAAGGACGTGTTTAACAACAACGGAAGTAAAAAGATCCTGTAATTCCTTCGAGAATGCCAACTGATAGATAAAATCTAAGAAAGGATCCAAGAGTCTGGGATCCAGGGGCCACCCTGTGCTCCCGACAGGGTCATCAAAGGCCGGGTGTGTGGTGTCCTTTCTATGGGACATTGCACACTAAAGACCCCTTGCCACTCTTCGCAACGAGTAGGGTATCGCACCCGGTGGCGGGTTTCTCCTAAACCATATCATATATTTGGTCACCGCCCTTGTGGCGTAAAATAAGCTGAAAAATATTACCTTGTGCAGTCTGGAAAGAACCCATAAGGGTTGGCCGGACGTTAAACTACCCCAACAAACAAACAAACTTCTACACTCTGTCCAACCCAAATTAGAAGAGAAAAGTGACAAAAGCAAAAGAGAGTGCCTGACAAGGTCAGAACAGGTGAAACTGGCCCGTCTTTGGATGGGCCACACCAGGCTAACACATGAACACCTGTTGAAAGGTGAAGGTGCTCCTATTTGTCAACAGTGTAACACCAAACTAACGGTGGAGCACATCATATTGAAGTGTAAGAAGATGGATGATAGTCGCAAGCGGCATCTCCAAAACAGAACATCGATGAAGGACGTGTTTAACAACAACGGAAGTAAAAAGATCCTGCAATTCCTTCGAGCATGCCAACTGATAGATAAAATCTAAGAAAGGATCCAAGAGTCTGGGATCCAGGGGCCACCCTGTGCTCCCGACAGGGTCATCAAAGGCCGGGTGTGTGGTGTCCTTTCTATGGGACATTGCACACAAAAGACCCCTTGCCACTCTTCGCAACGAGTAGGGTATTGCACCCGGTGGCGGGTTTCTCCTAAACCATATCATATATTCAGTCACCGCCCTTGTGGCGTAAAATAAGCTGAAAAGTATTACCTTGTGCAGTCTGGAAAGAACCCATGAGGGTTGGCCGGACGTTAAACTACCCCAACAAACAAACTTGTGCAGTCTGGAAAGAACCCATAAGGCTTGGCGGGACGTTAAACTACCCCAACAAACAAACACCTCTACATCCACAAACATTTGCTCCTGACCATTCATGAATTTAGTTGCATCCAGGGCCCACCTTCCAAGACATTCTTGCATCTGTCATCCCGCTCATATGCTAATTTTTCTCCAGAACCTTTCACAGGGGTGTTGTCACCACCTCGTCAATCAAACCAAGGGCACGCACACCAGCCAGGAACTGATGCACATTCAGATCCGCATTCACTGCTTTCATCAACAAGTTGTTGTCTTTCACCTCATTCAAGAATTCCCTCAACTCAGATCTCAGGAAATAGACACCTGCTCCATTGTGGAACAGAATGTTGAACCTATTTCCTTTGAAAGGAGCAAGGGGCACACTCTCATGACCAAACTGCTGTCGCACAAACTCTCGAAACCACACAGGCTTACCACTCTTCTCACAACCTCTGTCTTGCACATTCTTACATAGTTCTTACCAGATGCACAGTTCCACTCTCACTTTTACCCACATTCTTGGGAAATACCGCTGTTGCACCAACAACGGCAGCCCCAAACACCAGCTTCTCTGACACTTTCAGCGTCTGCGGTCTAAGTGGCAAAGCGACTGGAACAAACTGGAGAACAATCTTCTACACTCTGTCCAACCCAAATTAGAAGACAAAAGTGACAAAAGCAAAAGAGAGTCCCTGACAAGGTCAGAACAGGTGAAACTGGCCCGTCTTCGGATGGGCCACACCAGGCTGACACATGAACACCTGTTGAAAGGTGAAGGTGCTCCTATTTGTCAACAGTGTAACACCAAACTAACGGTGGAGCACATCATATTGAAGTGTAAGAAGACGGATGATAGTCGCAAGCAGCATCTCCAATACAGAACATCGATGAAGGACGTGTTTAACAACAACGGAAGTAAAAAGATCCTGTAATTCCTTCGAGAATGCCAACTGATAGATAAAATCTAAGAAAGGATCCAAGAGTCTGGGATCCAGGGGCCACCCTGTGCTCCCGACAGGGTCATCAAAGGCCGGGTGTGTGGTGTCCTTTCTATGGGACATTGCACACTAAAGACCCCTTGCCACTCTTCGCAACGAGTAGGGTATCGCACCCGGTGGCGGGTTTCTCCTAAACCATATCATATATTTGGTCACCGCCCTTGTGGCGTAAAATAAGCTGAAAAATATTACCTTGTGCAGTCTGGAAAGAACCCATAAGGGTTGGCCGGACGTTAAACTACCCCAACAAACAAACAAACTTCTACACTCTGTCCAACCCAAATTAGAAGAGAAAAGTGACAAAAGCAAAAGAGAGTGCCTGACAAGGTCAGAACAGGTGAAACTGGCCCGTCTTCGGATGGGCCACACCAGGCTAACACATGAACACCTGTTGAAAGGTGAAGGTGCTCCTATTTGTCAACAGTGTAACACCAAACTAACGGTGGAGCACATCATATTGAAGTGTAAGAAGATGGATGATAGTCGCAAGCGGCATCTCCAAAACAGAACATCGATGAAGGACGTGTTTAACAACAACGGAAGTAAAAAGATCCTGCAATTCCTTCGAGCATGCCAACTGATAGATAAAATCTAAGAAAGGATCCAAGAGTCTGGGATCCAGGGGCCACCCTGTGCTCCCGACAGGGTCATCAAAGGCCGGGTGTGTGGTGTCCTTTCTATGGGACATTGCACACAAAAGACCCCTTGCCACTCTTCGCAACGAGTAGGGTATTGCACCCGGTGGCGGGTTTCTCCTAAACCATATCATATATTCAGTCACCGCCCTTGTGGCGTAAAATAAGCTGAAAAGTATTACCTTGTGCAGTCTGGAAAGAACCCATGAGGGTTGGCCGGACGTTAAACTACCCCAACAAACAAACTTGTGCAGTCTGGAAAGAACCCATAAGGCTTGGCGGGACGTTAAACTACCCCAACAAACAAACACCTCTACATCCACAAACATTTGCTCCTGACCATTCATGAATTTAGTTGCATCCAGGGCCCACCTTCCAAGACATTCTTGCATCTGTCATCCCGCTCATATGCTAATTTTTCTCCAGAACCTTTCACAGGGGTGTTGTCACCACCTCGTCAATCAAACCAAGGGCACGCACACCAGCCAGGAACTGATGCACATTCAGATCCGCATTCACTGCTTTCATCAACAAGTTGTTGTCTTTCACCTCATTCAAGAATTCCCTCAACTCAGATCTCAGGAAATAGACACCTGCTCCATTGTGGAACAGAATGTTGAACCTATTTCCTTTGAAAGGAGCAAGGGGCACACTCTCATGACCAAACTGCTGTCGCACAAACTCTCGAAACCACACAGGCTTACCACTCTTCTCACAACCTCTGTCTTGCACATTCTTACATAGTTCTTACCAGATGCACAGTTCCACTCTCACTTTTACCCACATTCTTGGGAAATACCGCTGTTGCACCAACAACGGCAGCCCCAAACACCAGCTTCTCTGACACTTTCAGCGTCTGCGGTCTAAGTGGCAAAGCGACTGGAACAAACTGGAGAACAATCTTCTACACTCTGTCCAACCCAAATTAGAAGACAAAAGTGACAAAAGCAAAAGAGAGTCCCTGACAAGGTCAGAACAGGTGAAACTGGCCCGTCTTCGGATGGGCCACACCAGGCTGACACATGAACACCTGTTGAAAGGTGAAGGTGCTCCTATTTGTCAACAGTGTAACACCAAACTAACGGTGGAGCACATCATATTGAAGTGTAAGAAGACGGATGATAGTCGCAAGCAGCATCTCCAATACAGAACATCGATGAAGGACGTGTTTAACAACAACGGAAGTAAAAAGATCCTGTAATTCCTTCGAGAATGCCAACTGATAGATAAAATCTAAGAAAGGATCCAAGAGTCTGGGATCCAGGGGCCACCCTGTGCTCCCGACAGGGTCATCAAAGGCCGGGTGTGTGGTGTCCTTTCTATGGGACATTGCACACTAAAGACCCCTTGCCACTCTTCGCAACGAGTAGGGTATCGCACCCGGTGGCGGGTTTCTCCTAAACCATATCATATATTTGGTCACCGCCCTTGTGGCGTAAAATAAGCTGAAAAATATTACCTTGTGCAGTCTGGAAAGAACCCATAAGGGTTGGCCGGACGTTAAACTACCCCAACAAACAAACAAACTTCTACACTCTGTCCAACCCAAATTAGAAGAGAAAAGTGACAAAAGCAAAAGAGAGTGCCTGACAAGGTCAGAACAGGTGAAACTGGCCCGTCTTCGGATGGGCCACACCAGGCTAACACATGAACACCTGTTGAAAGGTGAAGGTGCTCCTATTTGTCAACAGTGTAACACCAAACTAACGGTGGAGCACATCATATTGAAGTGTAAGAAGATGGATGATAGTCGCAAGCGGCATCTCCAAAACAGAACATCGATGAAGGACGTGTTTAACAACAACGGAAGTAAAAAGATCCTGCAATTCCTTCGAGCATGCCAACTGATAGATAAAATCTAAGAAAGGATCCAAGAGTCTGGGATCCAGGGGCCACCCTGTGCTCCCGACAGGGTCATCAAAGGCCGGGTGTGTGGTGTCCTTTCTATGGGACATTGCACACAAAAGACCCCTTGCCACTCTTCGCAACGAGTAGGGTATTGCACCCGGTGGCGGGTTTCTCCTAAACCATATCATATATTCAGTCACCGCCCTTGTGGCGTAAAATAAGCTGAAAAGTATTACCTTGTGCAGTCTGGAAAGAACCCATGAGGGTTGGCCGGACGTTAAACTACCCCAACAAACAAACTTGTGCAGTCTGGAAAGAACCCATAAGGCTTGGCGGGACGTTAAACTACCCCAACAAACAAACACCTCTACATCCACAAACATTTGCTCCTGACCATTCATGAATTTAGTTGCATCCAGGGCCCACCTTCCAAGACATTCTTGCATCTGTCATCCCGCTCATATGCTAATTTTTCTCCAGAACCTTTCACAGGGGTGTTGTCACCACCTCGTCAATCAAACCAAGGGCACGCACACCAGCCAGGAACTGATGCACATTCAGATCCGCATTCACTGCTTTCATCAACAAGTTGTTGTCTTTCACCTCATTCAAGAATTCCCTCAACTCAGATCTCAGGAAATAGACACCTGCTCCATTGTGGAACAGAATGTTGAACCTATTTCCTTTGAAAGGAGCAAGGGGCACACTCTCATGACCAAACTGCTGTCGCACAAACTCTCGAAACCACACAGGCTTACCACTCTTCTCACAACCTCTGTCTTGCACATTCTTACATAGTTCTTACCAGATGCACAGTTCCACTCTCACTTTTACCCACATTCTTGGGAAATACCGCTGTTGCACCAACAACGGCAGCCCCAAACACCAGCTTCTCTGACACTTTCAGCGTCTGCGGTCTAAGTGGCAAAGCGACTGGAACAAACTGGAGAACAATCTTCTACACTCTGTCCAACCCAAATTAGAAGACAAAAGTGACAAAAGCAAAAGAGAGTCCCTGACAAGGTCAGAACAGGTGAAACTGGCCCGTCTTCGGATGGGCCACACCAGGCTGACACATGAACACCTGTTGAAAGGTGAAGGTGCTCCTATTTGTCAACAGTGTAACACCAAACTAACGGTGGAGCACATCATATTGAAGTGTAAGAAGACGGATGATAGTCGCAAGCAGCATCTCCAATACAGAACATCGATGAAGGACGTGTTTAACAACAACGGAAGTAAAAAGATCCTGTAATTCCTTCGAGAATGCCAACTGATAGATAAAATCTAAGAAAGGATCCAAGAGTCTGGGATCCAGGGGCCACCCTGTGCTCCCGACAGGGTCATCAAAGGCCGGGTGTGTGGTGTCCTTTCTATGGGACATTGCACACTAAAGACCCCTTGCCACTCTTCGCAACGAGTAGGGTATCGCACCCGGTGGCGGGTTTCTCCTAAACCATATCATATATTTGGTCACCGCCCTTGTGGCGTAAAATAAGCTGAAAAATATTACCTTGTGCAGTCTGGAAAGAACCCATAAGGGTTGGCCGGACGTTAAACTACCCCAACAAACAAACAAACTTCTACACTCTGTCCAACCCAAATTAGAAGAGAAAAGTGACAAAAGCAAAAGAGAGTGCCTGACAAGGTCAGAACAGGTGAAACTGGCCCGTCTTTGGATGGGCCACACCAGGCTAACACATGAACACCTGTTGAAAGGTGAAGGTGCTCCTATTTGTCAACAGTGTAACACCAAACTAACGGTGGAGCACATCATATTGAAGTGTAAGAAGATGGATGATAGTCGCAAGCGGCATCTCCAAAACAGAACATCGATGAAGGACGTGTTTAACAACAACGGAAGTAAAAAGATCCTGCAATTCCTTCGAGCATGCCAACTGATAGATAAAATCTAAGAAAGGATCCAAGAGTCTGGGATCCAGGGGCCACCCTGTGCTCCCGACAGGGTCATCAAAGGCCGGGTGTGTGGTGTCCTTTCTATGGGACATTGCACACAAAAGACCCCTTGCCACTCTTCGCAACGAGTAGGGTATTGCACCCGGTGGCGGGTTTCTCCTAAACCATATCATATATTCAGTCACCGCCCTTGTGGCGTAAAATAAGCTGAAAAGTATTACCTTGTGCAGTCTGGAAAGAACCCATGAGGGTTGGCCGGACGTTAAACTACCCCAACAAACAAACTTGTGCAGTCTGGAAAGAACCCATAAGGCTTGGCGGGACGTTAAACTACCCCAACAAACAAACACCTCTACATCCACAAACATTTGCTCCTGACCATTCATGAATTTAGTTGCATCCAGGGCCCACCTTCCAAGACATTCTTGCATCTGTCATCCCGCTCATATGCTAATTTTTCTCCAGAACCTTTCACAGGGGTGTTGTCACCACCTCGTCAATCAAACCAAGGGCACGCACACCAGCCAGGAACTGATGCACATTCAGATCCGCATTCACTGCTTTCATCAACAAGTTGTTGTCTTTCACCTCATTCAAGAATTCCCTCAACTCAGATCTCAGGAAATAGACACCTGCTCCATTGTGGAACAGAATGTTGAACCTATTTCCTTTGAAAGGAGCAAGGGGCACACTCTCATGACCAAACTGCTGTCGCACAAACTCTCGAAACCACACAGGCTTACCACTCTTCTCACAACCTCTGTCTTGCACATTCTTACATAGTTCTTACCAGATGCACAGTTCCACTCTCACTTTTACCCACATTCTTGGGAAATACCGCTGTTGCACCAACAACGGCAGCCCCAAACACCAGCTTCTCTGACACTTTCAGCGTCTGCGGTCTAAGTGGCAAAGCGACTGGAACAAACTGGAGAACAATCTTCTACACTCTGTCCAACCCAAATTAGAAGACAAAAGTGACAAAAGCAAAAGAGAGTCCCTGACAAGGTCAGAACAGGTGAAACTGGCCCGTCTTCGGATGGGCCACACCAGGCTGACACATGAACACCTGTTGAAAGGTGAAGGTGCTCCTATTTGTCAACAGTGTAACACCAAACTAACGGTGGAGCACATCATATTGAAGTGTAAGAAGACGGATGATAGTCGCAAGCAGCATCTCCAATACAGAACATCGATGAAGGACGTGTTTAACAACAACGGAAGTAAAAAGATCCTGTAATTCCTTCGAGAATGCCAACTGATAGATAAAATCTAAGAAAGGATCCAAGAGTCTGGGATCCAGGGGCCACCCTGTGCTCCCGACAGGGTCATCAAAGGCCGGGTGTGTGGTGTCCTTTCTATGGGACATTGCACACTAAAGACCCCTTGCCACTCTTCGCAACGAGTAGGGTATCGCACCCGGTGGCGGGTTTCTCCTAAACCATATCATATATTTGGTCACCGCCCTTGTGGCGTAAAATAAGCTGAAAAATATTACCTTGTGCAGTCTGGAAAGAACCCATAAGGGTTGGCCGGACGTTAAACTACCCCAACAAACAAACAAACTTCTACACTCTGTCCAACCCAAATTAGAAGAGAAAAGTGACAAAAGCAAAAGAGAGTGCCTGACAAGGTCAGAACAGGTGAAACTGGCCCGTCTTCGGATGGGCCACACCAGGCTAACACATGAACACCTGTTGAAAGGTGAAGGTGCTCCTATTTGTCAACAGTGTAACACCAAACTAACGGTGGAGCACATCATATTGAAGTGTAAGAAGATGGATGATAGTCGCAAGCGGCATCTCCAAAACAGAACATCGATGAAGGACGTGTTTAACAACAACGGAAGTAAAAAGATCCTGCAATTCCTTCGAGCATGCCAACTGATAGATAAAATCTAAGAAAGGATCCAAGAGTCTGGGATCCAGGGGCCACCCTGTGCTCCCGACAGGGTCATCAAAGGCCGGGTGTGTGGTGTCCTTTCTATGGGACATTGCACACAAAAGACCCCTTGCCACTCTTCGCAACGAGTAGGGTATTGCACCCGGTGGCGGGTTTCTCCTAAACCATATCATATATTCAGTCACCGCCCTTGTGGCGTAAAATAAGCTGAAAAGTATTACCTTGTGCAGTCTGGAAAGAACCCATGAGGGTTGGCCGGACGTTAAACTACCCCAACAAACAAACTTGTGCAGTCTGGAAAGAACCCATAAGGCTTGGCGGGACGTTAAACTACCCCAACAAACAAACACCTCTACATCCACAAACATTTGCTCCTGACCATTCATGAATTTAGTTGCATCCAGGGCCCACCTTCCAAGACATTCTTGCATCTGTCATCCCGCTCATATGCTAATTTTTCTCCAGAACCTTTCACAGGGGTGTTGTCACCACCTCGTCAATCAAACCAAGGGCACGCACACCAGCCAGGAACTGATGCACATTCAGATCCGCATTCACTGCTTTCATCAACAAGTTGTTGTCTTTCACCTCATTCAAGAATTCCCTCAACTCAGATCTCAGGAAATAGACACCTGCTCCATTGTGGAACAGAATGTTGAACCTATTTCCTTTGAAAGGAGCAAGGGGCACACTCTCATGACCAAACTGCTGTCGCACAAACTCTCGAAACCACACAGGCTTACCACTCTTCTCACAACCTCTGTCTTGCACATTCTTACATAGTTCTTACCAGATGCACAGTTCCACTCTCACTTTTACCCACATTCTTGGGAAATACCGCTGTTGCACCAACAACGGCAGCCCCAAACACCAGCTTCTCTGACACTTTCAGCGTCTGCGGTCTAAGTGGCAAAGCGACTGGAACAAACTGGAGAACAATCTTCTACACTCTGTCCAACCCAAATTAGAAGACAAAAGTGACAAAAGCAAAAGAGAGTCCCTGACAAGGTCAGAACAGGTGAAACTGGCCCGTCTTCGGATGGGCCACACCAGGCTGACACATGAACACCTGTTGAAAGGTGAAGGTGCTCCTATTTGTCAACAGTGTAACACCAAACTAACGGTGGAGCACATCATATTGAAGTGTAAGAAGACGGATGATAGTCGCAAGCAGCATCTCCAATACAGAACATCGATGAAGGACGTGTTTAACAACAACGGAAGTAAAAAGATCCTGTAATTCCTTCGAGAATGCCAACTGATAGATAAAATCTAAGAAAGGATCCAAGAGTCTGGGATCCAGGGGCCACCCTGTGCTCCCGACAGGGTCATCAAAGGCCGGGTGTGTGGTGTCCTTTCTATGGGACATTGCACACTAAAGACCCCTTGCCACTCTTCGCAACGAGTAGGGTATCGCACCCGGTGGCGGGTTTCTCCTAAACCATATCATATATTTGGTCACCGCCCTTGTGGCGTAAAATAAGCTGAAAAATATTACCTTGTGCAGTCTGGAAAGAACCCATAAGGGTTGGCCGGACGTTAAACTACCCCAACAAACAAACAAACTTCTACACTCTGTCCAACCCAAATTAGAAGAGAAAAGTGACAAAAGCAAAAGAGAGTGCCTGACAAGGTCAGAACAGGTGAAACTGGCCCGTCTTTGGATGGGCCACACCAGGCTAACACATGAACACCTGTTGAAAGGTGAAGGTGCTCCTATTTGTCAACAGTGTAACACCAAACTAACGGTGGAGCACATCATATTGAAGTGTAAGAAGATGGATGATAGTCGCAAGCGGCATCTCCAAAACAGAACATCGATGAAGGACGTGTTTAACAACAACGGAAGTAAAAAGATCCTGCAATTCCTTCGAGCATGCCAACTGATAGATAAAATCTAAGAAAGGATCCAAGAGTCTGGGATCCAGGGGCCACCCTGTGCTCCCGACAGGGTCATCAAAGGCCGGGTGTGTGGTGTCCTTTCTATGGGACATTGCACACAAAAGACCCCTTGCCACTCTTCGCAACGAGTAGGGTATTGCACCCGGTGGCGGGTTTCTCCTAAACCATATCATATATTCAGTCACCGCCCTTGTGGCGTAAAATAAGCTGAAAAGTATTACCTTGTGCAGTCTGGAAAGAACCCATGAGGGTTGGCCGGACGTTAAACTACCCCAACAAACAAACTTGTGCAGTCTGGAAAGAACCCATAAGGCTTGGCGGGACGTTAAACTACCCCAACAAACAAACACCTCTACATCCACAAACATTTGCTCCTGACCATTCATGAATTTAGTTGCATCCAGGGCCCACCTTCCAAGACATTCTTGCATCTGTCATCCCGCTCATATGCTAATTTTTCTCCAGAACCTTTCACAGGGGTGTTGTCACCACCTCGTCAATCAAACCAAGGGCACGCACACCAGCCAGGAACTGATGCACATTCAGATCCGCATTCACTGCTTTCATCAACAAGTTGTTGTCTTTCACCTCATTCAAGAATTCCCTCAACTCAGATCTCAGGAAATAGACACCTGCTCCATTGTGGAACAGAATGTTGAACCTATTTCCTTTGAAAGGAGCAAGGGGCACACTCTCATGACCAAACTGCTGTCGCACAAACTCTCGAAACCACACAGGCTTACCACTCTTCTCACAACCTCTGTCTTGCACATTCTTACATAGTTCTTACCAGATGCACAGTTCCACTCTCACTTTTACCCACATTCTTGGGAAATACCGCTGTTGCACCAACAACGGCAGCCCCAAACACCAGCTTCTCTGACACTTTCAGCGTCTGCGGTCTAAGTGGCAAAGCGACTGGAACAAACTGGAGAACAATCTTCTACACTCTGTCCAACCCAAATTAGAAGACAAAAGTGACAAAAGCAAAAGAGAGTCCCTGACAAGGTCAGAACAGGTGAAACTGGCCCGTCTTCGGATGGGCCACACCAGGCTGACACATGAACACCTGTTGAAAGGTGAAGGTGCTCCTATTTGTCAACAGTGTAACACCAAACTAACGGTGGAGCACATCATATTGAAGTGTAAGAAGACGGATGATAGTCGCAAGCAGCATCTCCAATACAGAACATCGATGAAGGACGTGTTTAACAACAACGGAAGTAAAAAGATCCTGTAATTCCTTCGAGAATGCCAACTGATAGATAAAATCTAAGAAAGGATCCAAGAGTCTGGGATCCAGGGGCCACCCTGTGCTCCCGACAGGGTCATCAAAGGCCGGGTGTGTGGTGTCCTTTCTATGGGACATTGCACACTAAAGACCCCTTGCCACTCTTCGCAACGAGTAGGGTATCGCACCCGGTGGCGGGTTTCTCCTAAACCATATCATATATTTGGTCACCGCCCTTGTGGCGTAAAATAAGCTGAAAAATATTACCTTGTGCAGTCTGGAAAGAACCCATAAGGGTTGGCCGGACGTTAAACTACCCCAACAAACAAACAAACTTCTACACTCTGTCCAACCCAAATTAGAAGAGAAAAGTGACAAAAGCAAAAGAGAGTGCCTGACAAGGTCAGAACAGGTGAAACTGGCCCGTCTTCGGATGGGCCACACCAGGCTAACACATGAACACCTGTTGAAAGGTGAAGGTGCTCCTATTTGTCAACAGTGTAACACCAAACTAACGGTGGAGCACATCATATTGAAGTGTAAGAAGATGGATGATAGTCGCAAGCGGCATCTCCAAAACAGAACATCGATGAAGGACGTGTTTAACAACAACGGAAGTAAAAAGATCCTGCAATTCCTTCGAGCATGCCAACTGATAGATAAAATCTAAGAAAGGATCCAAGAGTCTGGGATCCAGGGGCCACCCTGTGCTCCCGACAGGGTCATCAAAGGCCGGGTGTGTGGTGTCCTTTCTATGGGACATTGCACACAAAAGACCCCTTGCCACTCTTCGCAACGAGTAGGGTATTGCACCCGGTGGCGGGTTTCTCCTAAACCATATCATATATTCAGTCACCGCCCTTGTGGCGTAAAATAAGCTGAAAAGTATTACCTTGTGCAGTCTGGAAAGAACCCATGAGGGTTGGCCGGACGTTAAACTACCCCAACAAACAAACTTGTGCAGTCTGGAAAGAACCCATAAGGCTTGGCGGGACGTTAAACTACCCCAACAAACAAACACCTCTACATCCACAAACATTTGCTCCTGACCATTCATGAATTTAGTTGCATCCAGGGCCCACCTTCCAAGACATTCTTGCATCTGTCATCCCGCTCATATGCTAATTTTTCTCCAGAACCTTTCACAGGGGTGTTGTCACCACCTCGTCAATCAAACCAAGGGCACGCACACCAGCCAGGAACTGATGCACATTCAGATCCGCATTCACTGCTTTCATCAACAAGTTGTTGTCTTTCACCTCATTCAAGAATTCCCTCAACTCAGATCTCAGGAAATAGACACCTGCTCCATTGTGGAACAGAATGTTGAACCTATTTCCTTTGAAAGGAGCAAGGGGCACACTCTCATGACCAAACTGCTGTCGCACAAACTCTCGAAACCACACAGGCTTACCACTCTTCTCACAACCTCTGTCTTGCACATTCTTACATAGTTCTTACCAGATGCACAGTTCCACTCTCACTTTTACCCACATTCTTGGGAAATACCGCTGTTGCACCAACAACGGCAGCCCCAAACACCAGCTTCTCTGACACTTTCAGCGTCTGCGGTCTAAGTGGCAAAGCGACTGGAACAAACTGGAGAACAATCTTCTACACTCTGTCCAACCCAAATTAGAAGACAAAAGTGACAAAAGCAAAAGAGAGTCCCTGACAAGGTCAGAACAGGTGAAACTGGCCCGTCTTCGGATGGGCCACACCAGGCTGACACATGAACACCTGTTGAAAGGTGAAGGTGCTCCTATTTGTCAACAGTGTAACACCAAACTAACGGTGGAGCACATCATATTGAAGTGTAAGAAGACGGATGATAGTCGCAAGCAGCATCTCCAATACAGAACATCGATGAAGGACGTGTTTAACAACAACGGAAGTAAAAAGATCCTGTAATTCCTTCGAGAATGCCAACTGATAGATAAAATCTAAGAAAGGATCCAAGAGTCTGGGATCCAGGGGCCACCCTGTGCTCCCGACAGGGTCATCAAAGGCCGGGTGTGTGGTGTCCTTTCTATGGGACATTGCACACTAAAGACCCCTTGCCACTCTTCGCAACGAGTAGGGTATCGCACCCGGTGGCGGGTTTCTCCTAAACCATATCATATATTTGGTCACCGCCCTTGTGGCGTAAAATAAGCTGAAAAATATTACCTTGTGCAGTCTGGAAAGAACCCATAAGGGTTGGCCGGACGTTAAACTACCCCAACAAACAAACAAACTTCTACACTCTGTCCAACCCAAATTAGAAGAGAAAAGTGACAAAAGCAAAAGAGAGTGCCTGACAAGGTCAGAACAGGTGAAACTGGCCCGTCTTCGGATGGGCCACACCAGGCTAACACATGAACACCTGTTGAAAGGTGAAGGTGCTCCTATTTGTCAACAGTGTAACACCAAACTAACGGTGGAGCACATCATATTGAAGTGTAAGAAGATGGATGATAGTCGCAAGCGGCATCTCCAAAACAGAACATCGATGAAGGACGTGTTTAACAACAACGGAAGTAAAAAGATCCTGCAATTCCTTCGAGCATGCCAACTGATAGATAAAATCTAAGAAAGGATCCAAGAGTCTGGGATCCAGGGGCCACCCTGTGCTCCCGACAGGGTCATCAAAGGCCGGGTGTGTGGTGTCCTTTCTATGGGACATTGCACACAAAAGACCCCTTGCCACTCTTCGCAACGAGTAGGGTATTGCACCCGGTGGCGGGTTTCTCCTAAACCATATCATATATTCAGTCACCGCCCTTGTGGCGTAAAATAAGCTGAAAAGTATTACCTTGTGCAGTCTGGAAAGAACCCATGAGGGTTGGCCGGACGTTAAACTACCCCAACAAACAAACTTGTGCAGTCTGGAAAGAACCCATAAGGCTTGGCGGGACGTTAAACTACCCCAACAAACAAACACCTCTACATCCACAAACATTTGCTCCTGACCATTCATGAATTTAGTTGCATCCAGGGCCCACCTTCCAAGACATTCTTGCATCTGTCATCCCGCTCATATGCTAATTTTTCTCCAGAACCTTTCACAGGGGTGTTGTCACCACCTCGTCAATCAAACCAAGGGCACGCACACCAGCCAGGAACTGATGCACATTCAGATCCGCATTCACTGCTTTCATCAACAAGTTGTTGTCTTTCACCTCATTCAAGAATTCCCTCAACTCAGATCTCAGGAAATAGACACCTGCTCCATTGTGGAACAGAATGTTGAACCTATTTCCTTTGAAAGGAGCAAGGGGCACACTCTCATGACCAAACTGCTGTCGCACAAACTCTCGAAACCACACAGGCTTACCACTCTTCTCACAACCTCTGTCTTGCACATTCTTACATAGTTCTTACCAGATGCACAGTTCCACTCTCACTTTTACCCACATTCTTGGGAAATACCGCTGTTGCACCAACAACGGCAGCCCCAAACACCAGCTTCTCTGACACTTTCAGCGTCTGCGGTCTAAGTGGCAAAGCGACTGGAACAAACTGGAGAACAATCTTCTACACTCTGTCCAACCCAAATTAGAAGACAAAAGTGACAAAAGCAAAAGAGAGTCCCTGACAAGGTCAGAACAGGTGAAACTGGCCCGTCTTCGGATGGGCCACACCAGGCTGACACATGAACACCTGTTGAAAGGTGAAGGTGCTCCTATTTGTCAACAGTGTAACACCAAACTAACGGTGGAGCACATCATATTGAAGTGTAAGAAGACGGATGATAGTCGCAAGCAGCATCTCCAATACAGAACATCGATGAAGGACGTGTTTAACAACAACGGAAGTAAAAAGATCCTGTAATTCCTTCGAGAATGCCAACTGATAGATAAAATCTAAGAAAGGATCCAAGAGTCTGGGATCCAGGGGCCACCCTGTGCTCCCGACAGGGTCATCAAAGGCCGGGTGTGTGGTGTCCTTTCTATGGGACATTGCACACTAAAGACCCCTTGCCACTCTTCGCAACGAGTAGGGTATCGCACCCGGTGGCGGGTTTCTCCTAAACCATATCATATATTTGGTCACCGCCCTTGTGGCGTAAAATAAGCTGAAAAATATTACCTTGTGCAGTCTGGAAAGAACCCATAAGGGTTGGCCGGACGTTAAACTACCCCAACAAACAAACAAACTTCTACACTCTGTCCAACCCAAATTAGAAGAGAAAAGTGACAAAAGCAAAAGAGAGTGCCTGACAAGGTCAGAACAGGTGAAACTGGCCCGTCTTTGGATGGGCCACACCAGGCTAACACATGAACACCTGTTGAAAGGTGAAGGTGCTCCTATTTGTCAACAGTGTAACACCAAACTAACGGTGGAGCACATCATATTGAAGTGTAAGAAGATGGATGATAGTCGCAAGCGGCATCTCCAAAACAGAACATCGATGAAGGACGTGTTTAACAACAACGGAAGTAAAAAGATCCTGCAATTCCTTCGAGCATGCCAACTGATAGATAAAATCTAAGAAAGGATCCAAGAGTCTGGGATCCAGGGGCCACCCTGTGCTCCCGACAGGGTCATCAAAGGCCGGGTGTGTGGTGTCCTTTCTATGGGACATTGCACACAAAAGACCCCTTGCCACTCTTCGCAACGAGTAGGGTATTGCACCCGGTGGCGGGTTTCTCCTAAACCATATCATATATTCAGTCACCGCCCTTGTGGCGTAAAATAAGCTGAAAAGTATTACCTTGTGCAGTCTGGAAAGAACCCATGAGGGTTGGCCGGACGTTAAACTACCCCAACAAACAAACTTGTGCAGTCTGGAAAGAACCCATAAGGCTTGGCGGGACGTTAAACTACCCCAACAAACAAACACCTCTACATCCACAAACATTTGCTCCTGACCATTCATGAATTTAGTTGCATCCAGGGCCCACCTTCCAAGACATTCTTGCATCTGTCATCCCGCTCATATGCTAATTTTTCTCCAGAACCTTTCACAGGGGTGTTGTCACCACCTCGTCAATCAAACCAAGGGCACGCACACCAGCCAGGAACTGATGCACATTCAGATCCGCATTCACTGCTTTCATCAACAAGTTGTTGTCTTTCACCTCATTCAAGAATTCCCTCAACTCAGATCTCAGGAAATAGACACCTGCTCCATTGTGGAACAGAATGTTGAACCTATTTCCTTTGAAAGGAGCAAGGGGCACACTCTCATGACCAAACTGCTGTCGCACAAACTCTCGAAACCACACAGGCTTACCACTCTTCTCACAACCTCTGTCTTGCACATTCTTACATAGTTCTTACCAGATGCACAGTTCCACTCTCACTTTTACCCACATTCTTGGGAAATACCGCTGTTGCACCAACAACGGCAGCCCCAAACACCAGCTTCTCTGACACTTTCAGCGTCTGCGGTCTAAGTGGCAAAGCGACTGGAACAAACTGGAGAACAATCTTCTACACTCTGTCCAACCCAAATTAGAAGACAAAAGTGACAAAAGCAAAAGAGAGTCCCTGACAAGGTCAGAACAGGTGAAACTGGCCCGTCTTCGGATGGGCCACACCAGGCTGACACATGAACACCTGTTGAAAGGTGAAGGTGCTCCTATTTGTCAACAGTGTAACACCAAACTAACGGTGGAGCACATCATATTGAAGTGTAAGAAGACGGATGATAGTCGCAAGCAGCATCTCCAATACAGAACATCGATGAAGGACGTGTTTAACAACAACGGAAGTAAAAAGATCCTGTAATTCCTTCGAGAATGCCAACTGATAGATAAAATCTAAGAAAGGATCCAAGAGTCTGGGATCCAGGGGCCACCCTGTGCTCCCGACAGGGTCATCAAAGGCCGGGTGTGTGGTGTCCTTTCTATGGGACATTGCACACTAAAGACCCCTTGCCACTCTTCGCAACGAGTAGGGTATCGCACCCGGTGGCGGGTTTCTCCTAAACCATATCATATATTTGGTCACCGCCCTTGTGGCGTAAAATAAGCTGAAAAATATTACCTTGTGCAGTCTGGAAAGAACCCATAAGGGTTGGCCGGACGTTAAACTACCCCAACAAACAAACAAACTTCTACACTCTGTCCAACCCAAATTAGAAGAGAAAAGTGACAAAAGCAAAAGAGAGTGCCTGACAAGGTCAGAACAGGTGAAACTGGCCCGTCTTCGGATGGGCCACACCAGGCTAACACATGAACACCTGTTGAAAGGTGAAGGTGCTCCTATTTGTCAACAGTGTAACACCAAACTAACGGTGGAGCACATCATATTGAAGTGTAAGAAGATGGATGATAGTCGCAAGCGGCATCTCCAAAACAGAACATCGATGAAGGACGTGTTTAACAACAACGGAAGTAAAAAGATCCTGCAATTCCTTCGAGCATGCCAACTGATAGATAAAATCTAAGAAAGGATCCAAGAGTCTGGGATCCAGGGGCCACCCTGTGCTCCCGACAGGGTCATCAAAGGCCGGGTGTGTGGTGTCCTTTCTATGGGACATTGCACACAAAAGACCCCTTGCCACTCTTCGCAACGAGTAGGGTATTGCACCCGGTGGCGGGTTTCTCCTAAACCATATCATATATTCAGTCACCGCCCTTGTGGCGTAAAATAAGCTGAAAAGTATTACCTTGTGCAGTCTGGAAAGAACCCATGAGGGTTGGCCGGACGTTAAACTACCCCAACAAACAAACTTGTGCAGTCTGGAAAGAACCCATAAGGCTTGGCGGGACGTTAAACTACCCCAACAAACAAACACCTCTACATCCACAAACATTTGCTCCTGACCATTCATGAATTTAGTTGCATCCAGGGCCCACCTTCCAAGACATTCTTGCATCTGTCATCCCGCTCATATGCTAATTTTTCTCCAGAACCTTTCACAGGGGTGTTGTCACCACCTCGTCAATCAAACCAAGGGCACGCACACCAGCCAGGAACTGATGCACATTCAGATCCGCATTCACTGCTTTCATCAACAAGTTGTTGTCTTTCACCTCATTCAAGAATTCCCTCAACTCAGATCTCAGGAAATAGACACCTGCTCCATTGTGGAACAGAATGTTGAACCTATTTCCTTTGAAAGGAGCAAGGGGCACACTCTCATGACCAAACTGCTGTCGCACAAACTCTCGAAACCACACAGGCTTACCACTCTTCTCACAACCTCTGTCTTGCACATTCTTACATAGTTCTTACCAGATGCACAGTTCCACTCTCACTTTTACCCACATTCTTGGGAAATACCGCTGTTGCACCAACAACGGCAGCCCCAAACACCAGCTTCTCTGACACTTTCAGCGTCTGCGGTCTAAGTGGCAAAGCGACTGGAACAAACTGGAGAACAATCTTCTACACTCTGTCCAACCCAAATTAGAAGACAAAAGTGACAAAAGCAAAAGAGAGTCCCTGACAAGGTCAGAACAGGTGAAACTGGCCCGTCTTCGGATGGGCCACACCAGGCTGACACATGAACACCTGTTGAAAGGTGAAGGTGCTCCTATTTGTCAACAGTGTAACACCAAACTAACGGTGGAGCACATCATATTGAAGTGTAAGAAGACGGATGATAGTCGCAAGCAGCATCTCCAATACAGAACATCGATGAAGGACGTGTTTAACAACAACGGAAGTAAAAAGATCCTGTAATTCCTTCGAGAATGCCAACTGATAGATAAAATCTAAGAAAGGATCCAAGAGTCTGGGATCCAGGGGCCACCCTGTGCTCCCGACAGGGTCATCAAAGGCCGGGTGTGTGGTGTCCTTTCTATGGGACATTGCACACTAAAGACCCCTTGCCACTCTTCGCAACGAGTAGGGTATCGCACCCGGTGGCGGGTTTCTCCTAAACCATATCATATATTTGGTCACCGCCCTTGTGGCGTAAAATAAGCTGAAAAATATTACCTTGTGCAGTCTGGAAAGAACCCATAAGGGTTGGCCGGACGTTAAACTACCCCAACAAACAAACAAACTTCTACACTCTGTCCAACCCAAATTAGAAGAGAAAAGTGACAAAAGCAAAAGAGAGTGCCTGACAAGGTCAGAACAGGTGAAACTGGCCCGTCTTCGGATGGGCCACACCAGGCTAACACATGAACACCTGTTGAAAGGTGAAGGTGCTCCTATTTGTCAACAGTGTAACACCAAACTAACGGTGGAGCACATCATATTGAAGTGTAAGAAGATGGATGATAGTCGCAAGCGGCATCTCCAAAACAGAACATCGATGAAGGACGTGTTTAACAACAACGGAAGTAAAAAGATCCTGCAATTCCTTCGAGCATGCCAACTGATAGATAAAATCTAAGAAAGGATCCAAGAGTCTGGGATCCAGGGGCCACCCTGTGCTCCCGACAGGGTCATCAAAGGCCGGGTGTGTGGTGTCCTTTCTATGGGACATTGCACACAAAAGACCCCTTGCCACTCTTCGCAACGAGTAGGGTATTGCACCCGGTGGCGGGTTTCTCCTAAACCATATCATATATTCAGTCACCGCCCTTGTGGCGTAAAATAAGCTGAAAAGTATTACCTTGTGCAGTCTGGAAAGAACCCATGAGGGTTGGCCGGACGTTAAACTACCCCAACAAACAAACTTGTGCAGTCTGGAAAGAACCCATAAGGCTTGGCGGGACGTTAAACTACCCCAACAAACAAACACCTCTACATCCACAAACATTTGCTCCTGACCATTCATGAATTTAGTTGCATCCAGGGCCCACCTTCCAAGACATTCTTGCATCTGTCATCCCGCTCATATGCTAATTTTTCTCCAGAACCTTTCACAGGGGTGTTGTCACCACCTCGTCAATCAAACCAAGGGCACGCACACCAGCCAGGAACTGATGCACATTCAGATCCGCATTCACTGCTTTCATCAACAAGTTGTTGTCTTTCACCTCATTCAAGAATTCCCTCAACTCAGATCTCAGGAAATAGACACCTGCTCCATTGTGGAACAGAATGTTGAACCTATTTCCTTTGAAAGGAGCAAGGGGCACACTCTCATGACCAAACTGCTGTCGCACAAACTCTCGAAACCACACAGGCTTACCACTCTTCTCACAACCTCTGTCTTGCACATTCTTACATAGTTCTTACCAGATGCACAGTTCCACTCTCACTTTTACCCACATTCTTGGGAAATACCGCTGTTGCACCAACAACGGCAGCCCCAAACACCAGCTTCTCTGACACTTTCAGCGTCTGCGGTCTAAGTGGCAAAGCGACTGGAACAAACTGGAGAACAATCTTCTACACTCTGTCCAACCCAACTTAGAAGACAAAAGTGACAAAAGCAAAAGAGAGTCCCTGACAAGGTCAGAACAGGTGAAACTGGCCCGTCTTCGGATGGGCCACACCAGGCTGACACATGAACACCTGTTGAAAGGTGAAGGTGCTCCTATTTGTCAACAGTGTAACACCAAACTAACGGTGGAGCACATCATATTGAAGTGTAAGAAGACGGATGATAGTCGCAAGCGGCATCTCCAATACAGAACATCGATGAAGGACGTGTTTAACAACAACGGAAGTAAAAAGATCCTGTAATTCCTTCGAGAATGCCAACTGATAGATAAAATCTAAGAAAGGATCCAAGAGTCTGGGATCCAGGGGCCACCCTGTGCTCCCGACAGGGTCATCAAAGGCCGGGTGTGTGGTGTCCTTTCTATGGGACATTGCACACTAAAGACCCCTTGCCACTCTTCGCAACGAGTAGGGTATCGCACCCGGTGGCGGGTTTCTCCTAAACCATATCATATATTTGGTCACCGCCCTTGTGGCGTAAAATAAGCTGAAAAGTATTACCTTGTGCAGTCTGGAAAGAACCCATGAGGGTTGGCCGGACGTTAAACTACCCCAACAAACAAACAAACAAATTGCATCACTCTCTTCGGCCATACTCACTAAGAGATGCATACCACAGAATAAATGATTCATTCTTTCACATCTTCTCAGACTCAAAGTCCTGTTTACAAACTATCCTACAATATCAGCTTAACAATCCCATAATCAGAGATATCCAGCAAAGTACCCTGTGGGGGTCCGGGTAAGAATAGGCCCTCAGTAGCCCCTGCTGATCGTACGAGGCGACGATAGGGGGGACCCTGCACTGACCAAGTGGTTTTGGGGTTCAATTCCCGGTCAGTGCTTGATTCACTAAGGGATGAGGTACAGCAAAAATAATCGCTGGGTTTTGATCCCCTGCTGTTTGCCCGCCCTGTCACCATCATCTCATAGATTCAATCACCAAAGACAGAATTCGTCCCTACTGGTTTTCGCCGTGAAAATGACCTGGCTGTTGGTACGGCGTAAAACACCCAACACTCACTCACTCCTGTGATTTCCATGGAAAGTAATATTCTTTGGTTTCAAAGTTTTTGCCATGTGAATTTGTTAATCCCACCAACGAAGTATAATACATCGGAAGGATTCAATGATGCATAGTGGTCGATTTCGTTGGAACAATTTTCTGAGATTTGCTCCTCTGAAGAAACGTGCCTCAAAAAATACTCCAGTGTTATCTATCTTTGCGACTTTCTCATTAATCATGTAACCACGACTGTCTTAAAATGTGACATGTCTCCTAATTTTGAAGTTCATCTTCCCAATTCGAGAACAAACAGTCTGTAAAATAAATAAAATTCATCTACATTATGAACTGGTGTAACGTTTGATAAATATCAGTTAAATATAATAGTTTCCTTCCTGAATGTGTCAGCTGCTTCTCTATTGTTTCCATATGTTTTGGTACGCTTGAACAGGAACTTACTATTTACTGATCTTTTGATAATTCTGCCAGAACCTTTGGTAGAATTTGACCAAACGTGATGATAATGATGATGATTGTTGGAGTTTCATGTCCACTCAGCCATTTTTCAGCTACATCAGGACCACTCACGTTTTTTGTGTGGACCAGTTTGCTGACAGAATCTATGGGATTATGGGAGGGGTATCCCCTCCCATAGGGTGGATGGGGGGCCGCCCCCAGAAGAAAATTTAACCCCTAATTCATGCAATCTGACGCATTCTGAGGCACTTATGTGACCTTCAGAGATGATGTTTTTTGCTAATATTTTGATTTTCATTTCCATTCTTCAAGGGAATGAGATGTGGGAGTATATTGGAAGGGGAGGGTGTAAGAAGGGAACCCACGCCATAGGGGTGTATAGGGGGCACCCCGAGAAAAGATTTGAAAATTTATTTGAAAATTTATCCCCTCAGTCAAAGCTGACAAGAGAAACCCAACACATGACACCATATTCCGCACACATAACAGTGAGTTGTTCCGGGTAAATCCAAGGGTGGCCAAACCATTCTCTACCTCTGCTAAATCTGTGATCAGAGGAGCAGAGATACCTTTGAACATCATCAGAGAAATAAGACCACCCAAGAACCCACCATGGTCCCAGAGTAAACCTGTGGTCATTCTGGAACTATGCAATAACAAGAAGAATGAAACCAACCCCTCTGCTTTCAGGAACGAATATGGAGTCCTGAAAGACCAATACAGTGATCATTTCCCCATCTTCACTGATGGCTCCAAGGAAGGAAATAGAGTGGGTTATGCAGTACATACAGAGTATCGGGACCTGACGGGTGCCCTTCACGGCCAAGCCAGCATTTTTACTGCTGAAGCACGTGCTCTGGCGCGTGCACTAGACTGGATCAAAGTATCAGGATACAGAAAGTTTATCATCTTCTCAGACTCAAAGTCCTGTTTACAAACTATCCTACAACATCAGCCTAACAATCCCATAATCAGAGATATCCAGCAAAGTCATACCAACCTGAAATCGGTTGGCAAAGAAGTAATTTTCTGCTGGCTACCTAGCCACATTGGAATCTCTGGTAATGAAAAGGCAGACCAAGCAGCCAAGGGGGCCTTGGCCCTAGATCCTGAGGTTGCTAGAATCCCACACACAGACTTACTGCCACTAAGCAAAACACATTTGCAGTCTAAGTGGCAAAGCGACTGGAACAAACAGGAGAACAATCTTCTACACTCTGTCTAACCCAAATTAGAAGAGAAAAGTGACAAAAGCAAAAGAGAGTGCCTTACAAGGTCAGGACAGGTGAAACTGGCCCGTCTTCGGATAGGCCACACCAGGCTGACACATGAGCGCCTGTTGAAAGGTGAAGGTGCTCCTATTTGTCAACAGTGTAACACCAAACTAACGGTGGAGCACATCATATTGAAGTGTAAGAAGACGGATGATAGTCGCAAGCGGCATCTTCAAAACAGAACATCGATGAAGGATGTGTTTAACAACAACGGAAGTAAAAAGATCCTGCAATTCCTTCGAGAATGCCAACTGATAGATAAAATCTAAGAAAGGATCCAAGAGTCTGGGATCCAGGGGCCACCCTGTGCTCCCGACAGGGTCATCAAAGGCCGGGTGTGTGGTGTCCTTTCTATGGGACATTGCACACAAAAGACCCCTTGCCACTCTTCGCAACGAGTAGGGTATTGCACCCGGTGGAGGGTTTCTCCTAAAGCATATCATATATTCGGTCACTGCCCTTGTGGCGTAAAAAAAAGCTGAAAAGTATTACCTTGTGCAGTCTGGAAAGAACCCATGAGGGTTGGCCGGACGTTAAACTACCCCAACAAACAAACAAATTATCCCTTCATTCATGAAATCTGAAGCATTCTGAGGGTAAGGAAGGGGTTCCCGGAAGGGGAAAGACAGGGCCCGGAGATTCCCAGGAGGGTGAGGTGAAGGCAGTATTCTACGCCGCCCTTGTGGCGTAAAATAAGCTGAAAAGTATTACCTTGTGCAGTCTGGAAAGAACCCATAAGGGTTGGCCGGACGTTAAACTACCCCAACAAACAAACAAATCTACTACACGATACCAACTACTCGCAATATGAGCAGGTAGGGGAAACAGCTGCAAAATAGAGTCGTTACCTTTTCTTGTATTATTGCAAACTTCTGATTCATAGACGTGGCAAGATATAACACCATTGCAGAATGATCTTATGCAAATAGCTAATAGACAGCCTTCTGATAGAAATATTTCCTGTTTGTGAATGTGCCTAACTATAAATGACTCGTTGCAAATTATAATTTTACATAATAATGTAATATGAATACATATTATGTAATCATAATATGATTACATAGTTTTAGAAAAATTTATTGTGTAGATTCTTAGCTATGTGTTTTCTAGAGTGCCTGGATGTAATCGGACATGTTCATATAGCGATTTGGCACCGTCCTTAGTTTCAAGTCATTTCCCTAATCTGATGAGGACGATAGGGCATGATATCATTATGGAGTATCGCAGTAGGAGGTGCCAGGCTGTCTGACCTTCTGTGTGTATATCGCAGAAATATCATAGCATTATCACACCATTTAGGGTATTGCACTAATACAACGTTCTCAGGCTTTTGTCAATGTAAAATACTATTCTGTACGACATGACCTACCACTTGACCTAAAACATGACCTGAAATTCAAGGAATTTGAACCTTTCCTCCCCAACGTTATTAACCATGTCAAATACATAAAGCTTGGGTTAAAGCTTGCGACATTCCTCCGACAACTTTCACTGTGATAAAAATTGTATCACACGCCTTTAAAGTCATAGCATACTGTGATATACCCTATTACACTAATGCGATATCCCCCCGTGGGGGTCTGGGTAAGAATAGACCCCCAGTAGCCCCTGCTGATCGTAAGAGGCGATGCTAGGGGGGACCCTGCACTGACCAAGTGGTTCTTTGGGTTCAATTCCCGGTTAGTGCTGCGGTTCACTAAGGGATGAGGTACAGCAAAAATGATTGCTAGGTTTTGATCCCCTGCTGTTTGCCCGCTCTGTCACCTTCATCTCATAGATTCGATCACCAAAGACAGAATTCGTCCCTACTTGTTTTAGCCGTGAAAATGACCCTGGCTGTCAGTACGGCGTAAAACACCCAACACTCACTCACTCACTAATTCAAAGTGAAATGTTTTAATCATCTCGTAAATAACCCTTACAAGTAATTAAATATGTATTCAGACCCTCTGTAATAAATTGTTTTGTATTGTTATACTTGTACTGTCACTTAACCTTCAAAGTTTCAGTCACAAGAACCTAATATTCATCACAATAAGAATAGGTACAGTTTGATTGACATTTTTATTTGCCTTTTCAAACAGCACAAGGAACTTGTAAAAAAAAAGTACAGGGCAAGCGGGGGTATTCATTGTGGCTTATTTTAAAATCTTTATAAATTAACTACTTATTTTAAGCACCCTTCCGTAGCATAAATTATCAACGAGAAGAAATCCCAAGCAAATGTAAAAATATCGTCAAGAATCATAAAAAAAATTATTGTCTTGTTTTCTGTTCGTATGAATATCCTTTCTAATAGGCTGTCCGCACGTTATAGACATAGGTTTGAAACTCAAATTTGCAGTTGTTGCAGGGGCACGTCAAACGAACCTTGATCCTGATTCGACCTCTGATGAAGACGAGACAGTTGGATCCTCAGATGACGCGAGGGAGATGGCAGCCTGTGAACGAGAACAGAAACGGTTGAAAGCAGTGCCAGAAGACGCTGATACCCCTGACAAAACCAAGGGAAAAACATCGTTAAAAGGTGTGCTGGCTAGAATAAAGGCAAAATACAGTAAGGGAAAAAGTATTAATTTATAGATTATACATGAATTTTTATCATTTAGGAAACTAATCCTATACCAAATTATATATAAATATATCTCACTAGAACTGTAATATGCTGACATATGAGTACGTGCACACTCCACATCTGTGAATTAGTAAATTGCTGCTGGAAGTAATAGTATTAATATGAAAAGCCTACCGAGGTGCACATAAGTCACGATAAAAAAAACTGTAATAAATAAATCTTTAAAAAAAAAAGACGACGTTCACTTTTGTAAAAAATAACATTTTATTTTCTTTACTTTTTAGGCAGGAAAGGCTCCAATACAATCTCGGTTCCTGAACCTACCCAGGAAGAGGTGGATAGAATTAAGAAACGACCCCCTGCGAGAAAGGTGCGATCCAAGAAATCCCGGGATGTGCTGACCAATTCAGAAGACGATGTGCAGAAAGCAGAGGGCGAGGAATCTGATGGCGAGTCACCGCTACCTAAGCTGAGGCGAAGTTCTCGTGTGAAAGTAACGCCTGCTGGAAGTGAAGGTAAAATAACCCCTAATAATGTCTCATTTTAAATGGACATAATTATAAGAGTCTAGAATGAAGTAGTCATCTAAATATATATATATATATATATAACGATGGCACATGCAAATCTGAGTTACAGTTTTGTTCATACGTACTTACACAATGATAAATAGTAAATATTTTTGTCACACTCATCACATTAATTCTTTTTCTGTGTAATTAAACAAAGTTGTTATTTACAGCCAGAACCCCTGATTCTTCAACCGGTGAGGTTACCCCTGCACAAAAACCTACAAGATCTTCCTAGCGAATCAAAGCGAAGAAGGAGTGCATCTTGTCATCAAAGAAAACCATCAGCCAGACTCTCGAGGACCTCTCGTGGGGTACTTCTAGCCGACGTCACCTCTCGTATAACTCCGGAGACGGAGGGACAGCTCAGGATGATATGTGAAATTTTGAAACAAGCAAATCATGACAAGGCTTCAAAACAATAATATACATTATTTGAAAATACCTCACTTACAAATTATGAAAGTCTTAAGTCTAATTTCTCGTCTATGAAATGTCAATTCTATGTAAAAGGTTCCTTGCAATAGATACATAATTATAAAATAATTGAACCAAATCTATAAAAGTTCTCGTGAAGCAAATCTATAAAAGTTCTCGTGATAATAATTTTCAGTCTATTTATAAAAAATGTCTAACAGTGTCCACCTTTTCAAAATTCTTAGAATTATTGAATATTGATTATTTTTTATTATTTTTCTGAAGCCCTTCCAGATATATCGATGTCTTCTCTGGACGACGCTTTTGACCAACCCCTTGACTACTCAGTCCACGTACAATCCCCAAATAAGGACGTCCGTGTAGATGTTGATCTTGGTTATGTGCTCTCGACTAGGGATGATAGGAAGAAGGTACCTAAGGCTTCAACGCCGAAGGATGCTGATAGTGATGAGGCCGTAATGGTCGAGGACGGACCTAAGAAAAAGATGAAACACACCAAGCCAAACACTAAAAAAATTTCAGAGAGTGTCGAGCCTTTAGTAGTAGAGGACGAAGCGACCAAGAAAAAGCCAGCCAAGCCCTTGTCTGAAAAGGATACTGACAATGCAGAGCATGTGGTAGTAGTGGATGAACCGAAGAAGAAAAAGCCCACCAAGCCATCCACTAACAGAGATTCAGACACCTCAGAGGCCATAGTAGTAGATGATGAACTTAAAAAGTCTATCAAAATATCTTCCTGCCGAGACACTGCAGATAAAGCAGATCCTGAAGTGTTGGACGAGGAACCCTGCAACCAAAACATATATAAGGGTGTAAGGATTTTTGTTAATGACGGTCAGCAGCCTTCCACCTCTTCTGGCCAATCAAGGGGTAGGCACATACCCACAAGACGTGCACAGCCGATTCCAAAACTAGACTCTGATACAATTGCTGCCCTTACAGCAGCAGCTGCTTATGAGGCCACCCCGCTCGACCAAATGAAAAGGGATCTACAGGCTGCAAAGGCGGCACAGGAAGCTTATAACAGAATATGAAACCGAAGAGGAAAAAAATAAAGTACCTAAAGGGATACCTACATCCCCTAAGCCCATTAACGTTCTAAGTAAACTTTCTAGTGCCTCAGACTTGGTAGATCAACGCATTAAGGATAGTGTGTCTACTGGGTTGATGTCTATCAAAAGCGACCTTCAAGTTCACGATAAACAAACTGCATGTTTGCATGCCGAGGTAATCGGGGTGAAGTGTGATATTCAGAAAATATCCAGTTTGCCTTCAGAGGTTCACGTCGTTCGGAATCTTATCGAGGCAGTACAGGTTGATCTGTCTATGCTCGGGTCAGATTTTATTAAGTGTCAGTCTTCTCTCCAAAGTATGGAGCAGCAAATCAACACATCTTCAGTAGACATGAGGTGTACTAAACAGCACATATCTGGGATTCGAGGGGAGATAGCTCAGGTAAAGGTTCATAGTCAGGCCATCAAGGGGCGGTGTGTTAACCTTGCTTTACAATGCGTAAACATTAAGGACGCATTAGATGATACACACCAAAAAATTGTCGATGTGGGCGACAACATGTCAAACATGAAAGAAAGTATGGATAGCGTTGAGGCCACTACAAATAGTTCAAAAACAGAACTAACTCGTACGAGAAAGGACATAGCCGCTTTGAGGCAGGACGTAGATACTTTGAAGTGAGATGTATCCAGTGTAAAAGGATCGGTTGGTAATATTGAAGAAAGTTTAGAGGTTATCAAAAATGCACTTCTGTACAGATCAGCACCGGAGAGAGTAGTTCTGGGTGATGACGAGATAAAAAGTGAAAGGGATTCTCCTGTTGAAACGCCCAATGCCAATGTTGGAAATACTAATGTAGCAATGGTAGAGGGTAGGCTGGTTGGTGAAATAGTTAAAAGTCCCTTAAATACAAGTGAGGTCACTTTTAAGCAGAGACAGGGGGAACAAACTTATCAGAAACCGTTGATGTTTGAGTAGAGTGTGGATCCGGACAATGAGATTGCTGATACAGAGGAGACACAGGATCCTACAGCAAACGTACTGGTAGCAGAGACAGAGGAAATAGACGGTTCTCAGTGGCCCTCTGGCGAAAACATAGCTCAGTTTGGAGGTTCATTTATCCCTGTAGTTCAAGAGGACCCTGAAAACAAAAACAAGTCTGAGGTGGTTTCTCTAGTGCCAGTTGATATAGTGCACAAAATTAGTAGTTGTACCCCGATGGCTAAAAGAAACCCTAAGAACAAGTAATCTTTTTATCTCGTCAAGTTTTTTCTCGTGGGTACAATACATTGAAACTTGTCGTGTTTATGGATGCATTTCCATGTAGTGCCATTTAAGTTAAATCGGATGTTATGTAGACTAGAATTTTATATTTAGATATGTAGTGACATGTTTCAGATATAGAACTAAGACTGTGCTACACTTGAATGATTCAGGTCCCTTTCTGGCTTGTACTAGAGAGTTTGTTCTGTGTGTGTAGGTGAAACACATTGTGCACTTCAGAAATGACTCCATAACATCAATAAATATACAGACTATTCCTTTGATGATGAATGTATGTCACTTTAACTTTAAGGGGTACAAATTGACTATTTGTTACTTCCCGATGAAAGGATTGTATTGCTATACTGCAATTGGCTACTATTCATTGACCCCTTCCACCCCATAAGGCCATATTTGGCCACCACATGAGTGTTACCCATAAAATGGCACCACTTTTAGGGTTTTGTTCTGATTATAAAAAGGGTATTTCACCTACGCTCATGAGGTAAATATCAAAATATTCCCAAAGTTCCAAGGAACCTTACACTTTTTGTATTGTTCTATGATGTTTAGATATTTTAGAACATGTGTTTCAGTGAAGACTGTTATGGTCAATAAAGAGCAAATCAGCCTACTCTGAGAATCAGCCTCTTGGAAGCATTAATAATTATTAAGGAATTATTGGTGAAAAAACATTTTTTCATGTAATTTTGTGAAAAAGTTTGACATAGATAGAATTTTCCTGAGAATTCAATGATTTTCATAGAAATTTCAAATATTTTGCAAATGATGCATTATGGGAAATTTGCAATGGAATGTTTTTTCCACAGAAATCCTTCATATAATAAGGTTGTTAGGTTGCCATGGTTACGGAAAAAAGAACATTTTAGAGTCAATGGAACAATATTCATTGGTAATGTAGAAAATATCTTTTTCTGCCTTATATTTCAAGCGGTTAGTTAAAAGACCGATTCAATGAAAAGTTGTTGAACTTTAAACATTTTTCTGAATAAGAAATGCTTTTTATTCTAAATATATAAGGTCAAGTTAAAGTTATCATGACATGGAAACAAAGATGACTATCAGAACTGGAGGGTTTCTATTGTACGAGAAGTAGGGAAGTTCAAACGACTATATCTAAGCTTCTAAAGGGAATATTTTAAAATGGTTTGCAGCTTTAGAAAGCATTTCTTCTGTAGTCCACACACATTTTAATCTATTATCCTCAGGAATAGAGGGTTGAAGGGGTTAAATAGACGTATGATTAAATCGATGTCTGAAATGGAAATGTGATACATTATTCTACAAGAAAAAAAGGTCAAACAGACATTTTGAAGGATATATTTTTATTGTTATACTTCTATATCTGTTCGATTATTAAACGTAGATGGTATCTTACATGTAAACAGTGGCTTTTTCTCTGGGTTAATTAACGGCCACGCTGTGACTGTGGGACTCTTGGTCGACCAACACCTCTTCCCCGAACTCTACCCTTTCCTCTTGCGGCTGGTGAGCGGCACTGGTGGCCTTGGACCACCGTAGTTGCGGTGGATGTACGAGATCCTCTTACGAGAACCGGCGTGCCGAGCACCATACGTTTCTTGTAGTTGTTGGGTGTCCTCGTCTCCCTGTTCTTCGTACTAGCCGTTGGGCAGATTCTTGAGGAATGCCTCCCGTGCTTCCACCAGGATCAATGCCTCGTAGTCGGGGTCTCGGTTTTGGCCACGCTTCATGCGTCGCAGTCCCCAGTCAATGCACATGTTGTGTAAAACACAGCATGCCTTGACAAGCCATGACGCCTGTAGGGGTTCCATGTCAATGATGCCAGCTCCTGACTTGGACAGGCACCTACAGTGAAAAATGGTATAGGCAGGCCGTTAAACCTATTTAGATTTTTGAGATTTTGTATTTTTTCTCTTGAAAAAAACAATTATATATGCTTTACTATCTACATTTAAGAAGAGTTGTATCCATGTTCTAAAAATTGGTATAAGTAGGGGGAATGTGGGTTATATCGCGCACCTAATGCGCGATACAACCACAGCAGGAAATGCTACATAGATTAATTAACATCAAGATAATATTTGTGATACGACAGGAGAAAAAAACGGCATCAAAGAAAGGGAATTCATTTTTCTGAAGCTCTGTAACGCATATAAACCTGCACATAACTGCAAATGTGTTGAAGCTGGCTGGCAAATATGTAGTATAAATCTCGAAATTGCCATTTGTAAAGCTCAAATCTTAATTACATGCATTAGAACTAATAGCCTGTTGTTGTATCGCGCATGTAAGTATTGTATCGTGGATTTTATAGGTCTATTTTCAAAAGAAGAATATTAGATAATTTAATAAGAAATTCAACACTAAATATTTAAAATATTAAGCCAAGAGTCTGAAAACAATTGTAATGACACATATTAGCAAAATATATTCAATCACAATTATTTGCCAACTGAGACTCTGATAAATTTCTTTTTGTTCCAGGGATGTAAGTTTTCAGATTTTAATCTGATTTCAGATTTTTTCACATCATCACCTCAGATGATTATTTTCAAACTGAATTCCTTGCATGACGTTTTATGGCATTTTAAGATCATTCTAAATTTTCTCTCTGGGGTTTAAGATTTTTTCATTAACCCTGACTTACATCCCTGTTGTTCCATGTGATAATTGCAAAAACTGCAATTTCCAAGTAAAATACTAATTAACCACGGGCTGAATTTCTGCACAATGGGTAAAGTTGGCCTTTTCCTCTGGTAAATCTAAAATAATCAATTGAGATAGTTCCTTTTTAAAATATAAAAAAGGAAAAATATTCATGGTATCAGAAAATGGTTTGAAATGTGAAAAAAGCAAGAAAATAAGGAAAATACAATAATCTAAAATATATATTCATTATAAAGAATTACCTGTGCGATACAACAACAGTTAAAGCGCGATACAAGGCCATCTACATTTATATTTTCACCCTAGAACATAATTAAAAGAATCCTTCATTTCAATTTTTGTAGAAAAATGTCTATTTTCAGAATTTCACAGGCTTTCTGTGTAGATAAAGCAATATTACCTTATCGTGTTTTTGATTTAGGTAAAACAAGATATGTAAAATAAGAAAATAACTGAAATATAAAGCAAAAACGATAAAGATATGCAATAATAAGGTAATAGGTGTACTATTGATGATCAGAGTGAAAATTATCATTTAGATAATTACAAGGGTGCAGCAGACAATAGTGCATATGTTACTTTTTCAATTATGATGATCAAATTAATCTAAACTAATTAATAGGCCCTTAACTGGAGCTGCGCGATATAACACACATGCGCGATATAACACACATTCCCCCTATAGCATCTATAGAGATATATTGAAATTTGTTGTTGGGTCAGACAATTATCAAGTACCTCCACCGTGACTTCAGCTGCCCGATACAACGTTCGACCGAGGATCTTGCCGTTGTGTGAGCTACCTGGTAGTGCTGCTCCCATGGCTCTAACTGCTCCAGCATTTGTGCCCTAAACGGAGTCATGACTTGTGGTGTTAGGACGTACCTGAAAAGTGTAATTAACACTCATTCAATGTTCTCTGCCTGATAGAAAGTCTACAAAAACATAGACAAGATTTTTATGTTAAGGATTAATATGTTAACCTTAATATGCACACTGAATTTTTGTGAGCCTACCTACAGAGAAAGTTCTTCTTCTCATGTGATGTGGTGACGAAATAATTTGTAAGTTCTCGCTATGTTAAAGTACTCACGGTGCTAGATAAACCACATTCTTTTCTTGTCATATATTGACGTCCAATGAGAATTTCTCGCTATGTTAACTTACCCGCCGTCCACGAGAAGAAAGTAGGGTCCTAGACGGTCGTTATTGGCTATCTGGTAACCTAAGTCGGAGTAGTCTAGGACTCCTTGGTCGTGGTGTGATCCCGCCATCGCAGGCTCCACGAAGGTGATACGTTCTTCGTGATCACAAGCTATCTGTAAAGAAGATTTGTTTTCTATGATAATGATGTTAAGATCTCCTAGGCTACAGCTTCGTACAGCATATAATATCAAACAGATTTCAATGTACCTCGAATGAGAATTTATTGGCATGTATGAGTACATGATATTCAAGACTACTTTTGACTGTAAGAACAGAATAAAGAAAGTTTTTGTATTCAAGTTGAATTTCTTGCTTCCATTATGCTTACCAAGACATTGAGGGCGTGGTACTGCTTCCTGCAGACATACGCAAACTCATTCCTGATTGGCCTCTTGATGGGAATATGAGTCCCATCAATGGAACCAACACACTGCACCATGTTGTGTCGGCGAGAGAAGCGAACGGCAGACTCGTGTAGCTTTTCACCCTGAAATAATATATATGTCACATTCTATAAGAATTTTTAAGTGCTATCAAATAATGAAGATTTACATTCTTAACATAGTTATTAAAAAGCTAGAATATTGTTTTATTTTCTTATTTTAAATGAAAGTTTTTTTTAAAAAAGTTAACCGCCATGAACTATTAAATATGTACCTTGGGGAAACGGATGTGTTTCCTTGCTCGGGAGACGGGGAACTTGACAAAAGAGTCCACAGCTCGACCGATGGTAGATTTGGACACACCGCCCTGTGTGTCACGAAGTATGCCATAATAGGAACCTGTTGCCATGTACCTAAGAGCATAACACACCTACAAGAAAAGATTGATATTAAGGGTTCAGGGATATGTATTGTATCATAACTCATGAGGTTAGATGTTTTTTTCAGATTAATTAATTAATTAAAATTTTGAGAGAAAAATAAAACATTCACTTTGAGTCAGGGTTTTTAGTATAATAATAATATTACATATTTTTTTATTATAATTAATCGGGGTTTATTACCTCATGGAACAGTGGAATAGGGGCACCCCTCTTCTCCTCTTTACCCTTCCCTGGACGAAAACGACTCAGCTCGAACTCGTCTGAGCTGCTCAATACAGGTCGGGGGTAGGCGAAAGCGGGCCTCAAAGTCGGAAATACGGGGCCATTCTACCCGAGTCCTTCCTTTCTTTAACTGTCCTAAACTTCTTACATCTCTTTTCACCCCATTTGGGTCGATACCCCGGCCTGCCTCTTCTCAACAGGTAGGATTTCAAAGCGAACTGTTGAAATGGAGTAGCTCGCGATGACTTCTTCTCTGGTCGTTTTCTGATAGGTGCTGCAAGAAATTAATAAAGAATAGATTGGGAGCTCCTCACTAGTCAACGTGTTGTAAGAGGATAATCCGGTAGTGTTTGGGTAAGACGCCGGTCCCGTGGTCGACCCGGTCGCCCACCCGCCGGGTTTGTTTATTTAGTAATTAAAAAGAGTGACTAGAAGTGTCCAAATACGGCACCAGGAGGGGATGTTGAATAGACACACCAAAGTAGGGACCGAGGGGGGGACCGAGCGCACCCCACCTACCCCGGCCATGTTACATAATTTTAACTTACGGTTCGAATGTTCTGCCGGGTGTTGTCCGTCACCCCTAGCACATAATCCGGCGAGCAGGGCCGGAGGGGCCTGTGTGTAGGGGGCAGCCCGGCCTGCCGCCGAGATCGTCGGGCCTCGTCCTCGGGGTCCTGGGCCAGATCCTGCTCGCGATGCTCCTGGTCAGGCTCCTGGACCTGCTCCTGGACCTCCATGGCCTCTGGGGGCTCCTCCTCAGGGTCCGGCTCCAGAACCGGCTCCGGAACCTGCTCCTGGTCTGGAACCTGCTCCTGGTCCTGCTGCTGGTCGTGCTCTTGGGCCTCCATGGCCTCGTGCGCCTGGTGCTGCTGTTGAACGTCCTCCCCCTCCTGGAACATGTCCTCCTCCTTGACTTCAACCATTCGTAGGTCCGCGTAATCGCCCGCCCCGCCCGCCTCCGCGAAGTACCTGGTTACGCGGCGGAGGAAATCGTCGTAAGTCTCCTCCGCGGGGTCGAAATCGCCTTGCTCGGAGGTCATTTTACTGGTAAATGAAGCGGAACGCCCGATTGGGGTTTTTATATGGACCGTGCCCGGCACGCGGGAGCGTGGGCTGACGTCGGCCAGTGGGAGGCGTGGGAAAGGGTTAAACGTGGGAAAGACACTGAAAGTCGATGACCTATCTTTGAAATATATCGAAACGTCACGAATTCCAGATAGCCTTCGTGGGAACGACACTCAATATTCATTAGATGGCGTTATACACGTTTGGTTTTGAATTTCATTTTGCAAAAATATTTTTGTCTAGCCTTGTTCTTGGAAATCATATTACAAACCTTTAGTTGATAAAAAAAAAAAAAGGGGGGAGTGGGGAGGGATTACCCAAGAACGCGGGGATGGTGACCGTCTAATATTGTTATTGGAAATCATTGTACAAACTTTTATTTGACCAAAAAAAAAAAAAAGGGCGGGGGTGGGGGTGGCGTGGAGAGCGGGGGGGGGGGGGGGTTCCCCCGAGTAGGGGGGGCTGGAGACCGTGCGAGGTCAACAACTACCGGGGTACGGGACCGTTAGGGTCCGTCAGAGTTGTGGCTGGGAAACCGGCACTTGAAAACCGTTTTACAGTCAGGACCCGTCCTAACACTTTGCCAACGGTGCTTGTTTTGAAGGGTTCTAGTCACTCTCACTTTGTTTGGACAACAGCTTACTGGGCCGAGACGGGCCGACCGAGCGCCCTAATCCCCCCCGCCCCCTCTCCCAAATCCCTATGTTGTGATACGTTGACTAGCGAGCGGCAGCCAATAGATTTCATTTGTCATTGAAGGTATGGTCATGCTCATAAAATGTGCACTAGGTTAACTATTCTACCAAATAGATTCGGTACTATGTTTAGTAATACTTAGGGACAATTACAAATGAGGTGTAAGGCTCCTGTTATGTAAGAACAAGATTTGTCTACAAAAATGTTAACTTTTCACCTATTATCGCTCATTATAACTATTATTTGTCAGTTATAGTCTTATATGAATATTTTAAGAGGTCTTATAACATTATATAGAATATTGGACAGCCACGAGAACTTTTGGGAATAGCGGTTTTGGAGGCAGATTGCTAAAATGAATAGAACTGCGAAGAAAACGATGATAGATATCTTACATTTTTTTTTTGAAACTCCTACAGGCTCCCTCTGGTGAATTAAGTTGAATTGGACACCACTGCAACACGTTAGAATGGCGAACAAATACCCACGATGTCGATTTTTTGCGATCATGGAAAACCGCTAAAAACTTCTCGTGGACCTCTCGTGGCGGTCACATAGAATTCTCGTGATATTTTCTGTACGAGAAAAAAACTGCGAGAATTCTCGTGAATATTTTCTGGGCGAAAAAAGCCACGAGAAATGACCATTTTCTCTCGCCGATGTTTTTTGGTCCGCCCCCCAGATTCAGTAGCTCTTTGGCAGAGTGCCCACCCTGAGTCTGGGAGGTATTGGGAACAAGAAGAACGAAACCAACCCCTCTGCTTTCAGGAACGAATATGGAGCCCTGAAAGACCAATACAGTGATCATTTCCCCATCTTCACTGATGGCTCCAAGGAAGGAAATAGAGTGGGTTATGCAGTACATATATAGAGTATGGGGACCTGATGGGTGCCCTTCACGGCCAAGCCAGCATTTTTACTGCTGAAGCACGTGCTCTGGCGCATGCACTAGACTGGATCAAAGTATCAGGATACAGAAAGTTTATCATCTTCTCAGACTCAAAGTCCTGTTTACAAACTATCCTACAACATCAGCCTAACAATCCCATAATCAGAGATATCCAGCAAAGACACACCAACCTGAAATCGGTTGGCAAAGAAGTGATTTTCTGCTGGCTACCTAGCCACATTGGAATCTCTGGTAATGAAAAGGCAGACCACACAGCCAAGGGGACCTTGGCCCTAGATCCTGAGGTTGCTAGAATCCCACACACAGACTTACTGCCACTAAGCAAAACACATTTGCAGTCTAAGTGGCAAAGCGACTGGAACAAACAGGAGAACAATCTTCTACACTCTGTCCAACCCAAATTAGAAGAGAAAAGTGACAAAAGCAAAAGAGAGTGCCTGACAAGGTCAGAACAGGTGAAACTGGCCTGTCTTCGGATGGGCCACACCAGGCTGACACATGAACACCTGTTGAAAGGTGAAGGTGCTCCTATTTGTCAACAGTGTAACACCAAACTAACGGTGGAACACATCATATTGAAGTGCAAGAAGACGGATGATAGTCGCAAGCGGCATCTCCAAAACAAAACATCGATGAAGGACGTGTTTAACAACAACGGAAGTAAAAAGATCCTGCAATTCCTTCGAGAATGCCAACTGATAGATAAAATCTAAGAAAGGATCCAAGAGTCTGGGATCCAGGGGCCACCCTGTGCTCCCGACAGGGTCATCAAAGGCCGGGTGTGTGGTGTCCTTTCTATGGGGCATTGCACACTAAAGACCCCTTGCCACTCTTTGCAACGAGTAGGGTATTGCACCCTGTGGCGGGTTTCTCCTAAACCATATCATATATTCGGTCACTGCCCTTGTGGCGTAAAATAAGCTTAAAAGTATTACCCTGTGCAGTCTGGGAAGAACCCATAAGGGTTGGCCAGACGTTAAACTACCCCAACAAACAAACAAATTTATCCCTGGCCGAGTCACGCCAAAGACTTTAACAATGGTAGTGGCTGCTTGCCTGGCACTCGGTATAAAGTAAGAACCACGAAACATAACTGGTCAGCCTGGTGTCAGTATAATGTGACTGGGTGGGGTATTGTGTTGGCCTATGACATGATATCTCAGTGTGGCAGCACTATAAAGAGGGCATTGGGTCCCACTGCTACAAATAGGCACCTCGTTTCATAGATTCGGTCACCGCCCCTGTGGCATGAAACTAGCTGAAAGGCTTTACCTTGTGCAGTCTGGTAAAAGAACCCTGAAGGGTTGGCCGGATGTTAAACTAATCCCACAAACAGCTACAATTTGTCCACAGTGTAACACCAAACTAACAGTGGAGCACATCATATTGAAGTGTAAGAAGACGGATGATAGTTGCAAGCGGCATCTCCAAAACAGAACATCGATGAAGGACGTGTTTAACAACAACAGATGTAAAAAGATCCTGCAATTCCTTCGAGAATGCACCCCGTAGGGGTCTGGGTAAGAATAGGCCCTCAGTAGCCCCTGCTGATCGATAGTGGGGACCCTGCACTGACCAAGTGGTTCTTTGGGTTCAATTCCTGGTCAGTGCTTGGTTCACTTAGGGATGAGGTAAAACAAAAATGATTGCTAAATTTTGACCCCTGCTGTTTGCCCGCCCTGTCACCTTCATCTCATAGATTCGATCACCAAAGACAAAATTCGTCCCAACTGGTTTTTGCCGTGAAAATAACCTTGGCTGTCGATACGGCGCAAAACACCGAACACTCACTCACTCCCATCCAGCTCACATTTATCAATCATACTTGCATATACCTCATCCTTGCCTGACAAGGTCAGAACAGGTGGAACTGGCCCGTCTTCGGATAGGCCACACCAGGCTGACACATGAACACCTGTTGAAAGGTGAAGGTGCTCCTATTTGTCAACAGTGTAACACCAAACTAACGGTGGAGCACATCATATTGAAGTGTAAGAAGACAGATGATAGTCGCAAGCGGCATCTCCAAAACAGAACATCGATGAAGGACGTGTTTAACAACAACGGGAGTAAAAAGATCCTGCAATTCCTTCAAGAATGCCAACTGATAGATAAAATCTAAGAAAGGATCCAAGAGTCTGGGATCCAGGGGCCACCCTGTGCTCCCGACAGGGTCATCAAAGGCCGGGTGTGTGGTGTCCTTTCTATGGGACATTGCACACAAAAGACCCCTTGCCACTCTTCGCAATGAGTAGGGTATTGCACCCGGTGGCGGGTTTCTCCTAAACCATATCATACATTCGGTCACCGCCCTTGCGGCATAAAATAAGCTTAAAAGTATTACCTTGTGCAGTCTGGAAAGAACCCATAAGGGTTGGCCAGACGTTAAACTACCCCAACAAACAAACAAACAAATCTCACGTTCCAGCTTGTCAACTTGTTCCTTCATCAGATCATACTCTTCTTTGTTGAAAGTAGTACGCAGGGGTTCTATCTCCTTTTGGAATGTGGGGATCTGGTTTGTGGCAAGCTTTAGGGTTGAAATATCACTGTATGTTTGTCAATTGTGACGGAAGGTTAAGGAGTGAGCATGAATTTTTAAGCAGCAAATCTACCTTCTATTCAAGCGTTAGAGAGGCGACATCCTCAACCTGGGTGGCGACTCCAGCCTGTCTTAGATAATCAGCTGTGTGGTGGCCTTGAACATCCTCCCATGAGTCCTCACCTCCCAATGTATCCATTTTACTAGCCATGATCGTTTTAGGTATGTACGGACAGTCGGGTTTCTGTGGTGATTGGTACTATGAGTGTGTCCGATATTAGGTTGGGGTCCTAACTCCCCAATGGCGGCAAGAATTTTCAGGAGGTCTAGGATTTTTGGACACTGTTGATATACTTGTGGTACTTTCCAGGCTAGTGATCAGGTTATGGGTGGCAAAGTAGGGTTGTTGATTAGGCCTAAAACAAAAAAAAACTGTGTTCAAGTAAACCGACCTACCTTAATATTTTGGCACTAATCAACCTTTCTTTTGAAGATTTCATTTAAAAACATTAAAATACAATTAGATTAAAAGGAATGGAATATATATATTATTAACAGACATATTTTAGATGCTTAACATAAGTCTGAAGGGTGTGCTGCATGTCTTATGAGTTTCAAAGAATGCCAGAGGCTATTTGTGACAGTTACAAAAAAAGTATAAAAAAACAAAACAATTAAATCTACCTACCTACCTTGATATTTTCGACATATGTTACGAACACAAGAATTCTTTTTTTAGGCCTTCTTTGTATAAGTGCAGGCCTCCTTACCTGTAAGCTCCAAAATCCATCCCAGGCCCAGGATTTTTTTCCAGATTTGTGCATTTCAGTGGATCATGTGACAAAATAAATGCAATTTTGTAAGGCAACAGGGTCGAAAATTCGGGACTGAAGCTGGAAATTCGGGAGACTTGCCAGGTTGTAAGTAAGTAAACAGAACAGGGGTAGCACTGTACTATGGTGTCTGTAGACCTACCCTATTACTGTCGCAAGCGAAAAGTAATTACAATTTAAACAAAATAAAAGAACCGTATAGTATGTAAAACGAAAAAATACAAACCATAGTTTGCTCAGCTATGAGTAGGTAACAAATTCTACTGAAGGGTAGAGGGGATAAATCGAGAAAATTTACTGTGAGTTCAAGCAAGCAAGGAAGGCGTAAAGTTGGGTCAGGTGGTTCTAGTTCCAGGGGACAAGGAAAAACATGTGTGTCACTAACTTCCGGTGCACGTGTTTGGTGTGTTTGGCAAGTTCAGCATGCAATGGTTGTGAAAGAAAGTAAATTTGTGGGTTTCATGTTAGAGTGGTGACATCTGGTGGGAAATAACGGAACTATAAAGTAGGTGTGGCTTATGTGTGGCTGTGGCTTACGTAGGATGTGTTTAACAACAACAAAAGTAAAAAGATGCGGCAATTCCTTCGAGAATGCCAACTGATAGATAAAATCTAAGAAAGGATCCAGGGGCCACCCTGTGCTCCCGACAGGGTCACCAAAGGCCAGATGTGTGGTGTCCTTTCTATGGGACATTGCACACGAAAGACCCCTTGCCACTCTTCACAACGAGTAGGGTATTGCACCCGGTGGTGGGTTTCTCCTAAACCATATCAAAGATTCGGTCACCGCCTTGTGGTGTAAAACAAGCTGAAAAGCATTACCTTGTGCAGTTTGGAAAGAACCCATAAGGGTTGGCTGGACGTTAAACTACCCCAACAAACAAACAAAACGCTGTACTAACACTGCCATCTAGTGAGAGATTTGCATAGTCCACATGGAATTTGGTATATGGGTTTAAGGTTTGACATTTAAGGTAAATACTTAAAGGTAACGGTTGCAGTTAACTGATTTAGTTTAGATAATATACAAGTGGCTTTGCAAGGATTTGAATCCACAACCTTTGGGTTTGGAGGTGAGGGTCATTTGCTGGTTCCCACAGGTCCTTTTGAAAGCAGTGTAACAAAACAGCAACCAGATGGACAGGTTGGTTATGGCCCATTTCGCTGGTTCTTCATAGACCTGAAGAAAGTTCAGTATGTAGGAAAGGTTGTGTTCTAGAAGCTTAATCCTAGAGTTGGAATTGAAGCTGATAGACTGTATAGATGGCGGGAGCCTTGGCTGTGTGTGATTGAGTGGATTATATCCTTAGAGCTGTTCTTTGTCAATTGAGATCTTGTCATGGAAATGCAATAACACAGGACTAAATAAAGAACATCCTTTCACGCGAGTGTTATGTCTTACATAATACAGGAACTATTATCATGTATTGGATGACAGCAGTTAATTGAGGAGGAGACTGCGATAGGAGCTAGCTATTATCGAAAGGTGAAACCATCTCTTAAAGTAACCTTAACATTAATGGATAATTAACCGCATATAGTTTGACCCTTTCAATTATCATACAACTTTTCAGTTTTTCTTAATTTTTTATTTTAAGTAAACTGTTATCAAGAGGATCTGAAGATTTTGAAGTGTTGCCACCATGGGGCACAGCTGTGAACAGGACATTATCCCTTTAAGTTTATATTGTGCCTCTCCTTCCGAGGGATCGGCTTCTCAGCTATGTGAACTCAAACGTTGACTGCCTTTTTCCTTACAAGGAAACTAAAAGTCATGTGTTTTATTATGTGTAAAGAGATGGCAATGCAGATCAAAACTGACAGAAAATGTGTGAATGAAAATATTTATTACGACTATGTCTTCTTTTAGATAGAAATGTACACAGTATACATAAAGTTTGTGCACACATTCATCCCATATATTTCACATATTTACAAGGCCTCAGAACAGCATTTTTAATGATTGTCTCATGTTCTGACGCTTTATTGTGTACTATGATATTGTGCCTTAGACATACGATATTGACTTTCGTGTTTTATCATTGAATTCCCGTAATCTACCATTTGCTCTTTATTTGGACTTTGATTGCTCCAAAACCTAAAATTCGTTCAGATTGACAATTGGATTTCTTCATCTAAAATAAATTATTGATGCTTGTGTATGTACATAATATAGAATGAAAACTGTATGGACACCCATTTGACATGTTCAGTCCCGTAAATGTTTTAATTTCGCCCTGCTTTTTTATTCTATACCCGTTAAATGTTAGAAGATGTCTATAACTATTGATCAGGTCGTCCAGTACAAATGGATAAAGCATCACATGCAGTGCAAAACTATTTCTCGTTATTGAACGCGGATACATTTTATTTTGGTAACCATCATGTCTCAGGCATTGTGAAGGGAAACCATCTGAAGGGAAGGCACTTCTATGTCTGTTTTTTCTGGACTTCATCTCTGACTGGATTGATATTTTTAATAATTCACCTCCAATATTTTAGATATTACTCGATTAGGTAATAGTGACAATGAATCAGATGCTTTAGTGTTTTATATTAATAAACTGGTTCGAGTGTTTTCAGACCATTCTCTTTTTGTGGCTGTATAAACGCTGTACAAGGGAATCAAATACCCATGCTGGTTAATGCCAGAAAAAGGGGGAAGGCACGTTTCCTTTACAGGACAATGCTTAAGTTTACCAAGTGATGGTAATGACCTGGAACATATAACTTATAATTAACACATACACGTAGTTTACACTGTGTTCCTAGGGACGACACGGTTCACAGGTTTGACAGATTGAGATTACATGTATTTCATTACCAGTTAGGTTCTCTTAGAACACCAACAACTACTCAAATATTTACGTATAACTTCTGTAGACTTATTACACAATTTTGGTATAGAAGCTCCCTCATTTGTTTACCCTTGAATGCATAGGTAAGTTCTCCTGTAAGATAGTTTATACAAAATTAATGGACGACATGCACGTATACAGGAACCACGTAATGACAACAGGTGTAAACATTACATCCAAGCCCATCCTACCGGACCTGATATAGTTAGTGTCAAATACTAATATAAATTAATATCACTGCAGGGATCTTAATGAGTTTTGTGTATTCTTAATTCAACAACCGTCGTAGGCCTACTCTTTATTTCAGTTCTCAGTTTTCATGGTAATGGCTCTAGTCTAGGTTGCTAAAGTAGACCATGCGTGATATCTCCTAAGTATTGTTGATTTCAATCCGCACTTTCCTATTAAGATTATTATAAACTGGGAATATTAGTCATATTTGACCATCTAGGTTTAATGGAAAACATTCAATTTCCATTTCAAATGATCTTCAAATGTACCCCATGGATGATGTGCATTACATGCAAACTTTAAAACATTTCAATATTTACAAGATATTTTGTTATATATAAACATCTGTACAAGTCTTTACATCTGAAAACCCTCAATTCAGACACAAGTCTGAAAGCATTATGCAATAATTCATAGTATAATATAATATCCAACATCACACCAGAGTTAATAGAAAATGCCACCAGGTGGCAGTATTATGAGTCTCTGCAACGCGGCCTGGTGGCTGTTGTAAAAACTATCAGTCAAATGCCCCCATCTCATAGCACCTTTGGGTCCATTTTCCTGTCAACTTTTATATCCAAAGTGTCCTAATCTTTCAAAGAGTCTTGTGGGGATGTGGATATAAATCACATGTACAACAATAACAACCAACGACTCCTTTCTCTCCCCATTCACCCATACAATATTCTTCAACATTCATTCATCACACTTTCAGTTTCAAATGCTCACACAGGGTGGCGTATAGTTTATCCACTAGATGGCGCCACAAAGTGTCCCTCACAATTCTGACACTCCTGATCTGTTCAGTCCATGCTGTTATTAAGGGGATAAATCCGTGAGTGAAAACAGGTGGCACTTGGGGCTGCTAGCATCCATAGGGCATGTGATGCTGTGGATAGTTTTGCATCTGAGACTGCGGGCTCAGGGGCACTTTGGGTATAGAAACATCCGAATGGACGTCATAGTTTTTGAGAATGCGCTCGCGACTGGGCGCGCCTCCGTGCATGAGGGCAGTGTTTGGTGTGATGTTCATATGGTTCAGGTGGGGATGTTGTTGTTGCTGCTGCTGTAACAGGAGCTGTTGTTGTTGCATTGGGTGGAGGTGGTGGGTCTGGTAGGCCTGGTACGGGTCGAAGGGCTTGTCCGGGTTGGGGGCCATCGGAGGCACGCGGCACTGGGCCCGGGCCTTGGACTTGTTCTTGGACTGACTCCTCCGCCGATGGAGGACGTAGATGGAGATGATAACGATGACGACGATGACAATGGCCGGGACGGCGATGATGAGGGGTAGAGACGCGCTGGACGTATCAAACTCGTCGTCGTAGGCCGAGTTGGCTCTGCTACCCCGGTCTGAAAGTTAACACAGAAAGGGTTAGTTTAGAGAGGGCCTAAGTTGTTTATATGCATTTGAGATGCGACGGATATATATGGACGGATACAACCCATTGATACATGACATAGACTGAGGACTTGGACTTATGATCTGCCTCTATTTCTGATCCTCTCATCCTTTCCCCTCTCTCTAAATCAGTAGTCCAACCAACATAGCACCAGAGCGCCACCTGGTTCTTTAGTCTGCTGCCGCCACCTGGCGGATAGTTCAGGCATCACATACCGAACTGGAACGAACCCTATCAGCTCCCTTCCCGAGCGGCGATTCATGGCCCAATAAATCTCTTTTAGCGATGCAGCCGTGCATGGTTTTTGATAATTAACTTCATATTAAGTTCTACAATTCTGAATATCGCCATTTAATTTTTAAAATCCTGTGTATCAGACTTGCTCGCTTCCTAATCCTGCCAAATAACTGTATCTTACTGCCACCTAGTGGCAATATACTAGAGGCACCTAGTGGGATTCTGACGAACTAAACTGTGAAGTTGTAAATTCCCCAACTTTGAAAAATAGCATTTTACCATGACAGCCTATTAAATTTTACATCTAGGCCTAATTCAAATTCGTAGAAATAATCGGACTGATTATAAAGCGACCTGCACAACATGGTCATGTTAAGTGCATACCTTCAAGTATCAATGAAATTAACTTACTGGAGAAAACTGTGAGGAATGCATGGCGAACGCTGTAGCCCATGGAGTTGGCGGCCAGACAGATGTAGTGTCCGGCGTCCCTCTCAGTCACCTGGTACAGGACCAGCTTGTTCAGCCAGGACCCGTCCCGCTGCTCGTGCACCTCACTCGTCTTGTTCAGCAGGATGAAGTCCTTCCCCTGCAGGGTGATCGTCGAGTTAGTCTTCCTCCCTTTATGGGGACTCTCCACCAGTTTTAACCACTGAAAAGAAGACATTCAGAAATTTAATTCCAGTCCGTTTCTTTTTTTCATGCTGCAGACCCCCGGGTGTAGAACTTGATAAATGCTTATTGTCCATACTTGATCTCGCTAACCATAACTTGACATAAACATAACATTTGAATATATTTGTCTTTAATCAGCTAGTCAGCGTCAACCTATATCATGATACCTGGACATGCAGAACATGTAAAGATAATGCTTTTCACAAGAATATTTAGTGCGAGACACATAATGTACATTCTAACTGCTACTTCTGCAGTTTGTACTGAACGCGATAAATATCTGTTCATATAATTATATCTAATGATATAATTGGCATTCACCGCAAGCAATTCTAGTACATTTTCGTGCATTTACGTCGATCGGAATTATAGCAAATGTTAGTCAAGCGTAGTGTTAACCAGTTCTTATTGGTAAATATCATAAGGTCTTTAGTTTGAAAGCTGTAAGCATTTAGATAGTTCTAGCTGAACTTGTTATTGAGTGTCGTAGTCACACGTATTGAAATGTTAGATTGAAGCTCGTATCCCTGCACATTTATGTAGTTCTATACATGTTTTATTAAACTCATGCGGCTAATAAGAAAGAAGATTAACACCATGCTAAGTGTGGGGGACTATGTAAGGTATCTACATAGGTAGTGGACTATTCGATCTCTTTACTACGTCTGTGCAAAGACAGATTATAGTAAAGATAAAAAGGGAAGGACGAAAATTCTGCATAGGCTACATGTAGGTCTAGTTTGGAGTAAAACAGGCTTTCAGTGGTTTCGCATACTCTGTCTTTGAAAATGTACTAAAAGTGTGAGATACCAAGAAAATTAAAAACATGGGGTTAACTTAGGAATTTACAAGAAATGGAAAACGGGTTGTAAACCTTTGAGATAAATTACAGAAGATGTATGTGTGCTAAACAAACCACCACATGGGAAAATGTGCATTAAAACACTCGGTCCAGCTATGACGTGTTTTAAAAGGGAGTAAAAGGACAGTGCACAGGCCACCGCAATGCGTGAAGGATGACGACCTAGTATACAGTATACAGCCAGGAGTGGAGCGGCATAACAGCTCTACAGGGTGCGCATTACAGGCCTTGTGACGTCACAACAGCAGTGATGCCGACGTCACAAGGAGATAGGACGTCACAGGTCGCCTATGACGGCGGCGTCAGCGGTGAAGACAACGAGAACGGTACCTGCATGTGAGGTATGACGTCACTCTTCACCCTGCACTGAAAGGAGGCCATGCTCCCATAGGGCAGGGTGCTGTTTTCGGGGAAGGGCGGCACCATATTGGGCTTCGTCGATAAAAACTCTGCAATATAGTGGTAAAGGAGAAGAGGGAGGAACCCCCGGTTAGAGAGCTCGGTCCACCCTTGTGGTTCTCACCTTGATGCGTGGTTCTACCGGCGAGGACACCTCACACCTGAAGACGGCCACGTCCCCTAAGGGCACGGTCAGGTTGACGGGGAAGTCTGGCATCTGAGGGGCGTCCACTGTGTCTGCAAGTGGCCACATAACAGGGACAAGGGTGTAAATGAGGCAAAGGAGAAAGTAAATGGAGAGGACAGAGACAGGTCACGAACAGAGCCAAGAAGCATCCATTCCCCTGGGGAATTAAGAGAAAGATCTATAATGTGGGGTATTTCAACTAAAGCTTTCAATAAAGTATGTACACAATGATTACGCCAAAGAGGTATTGTGGATTATTGCAAATGGTTTAAGACGCAAAGGATTCTTTTCAGAAGAGGACAGACAGATATGATACAAAGTGCTGCGTTGAAGCTCATTTAAAGATTTTGAATGCATTGGCATGCCAGCGTAAGCAGAAAAAGCGATGTCACAGAACAGTGGCTTAATTGCGTACGGAGGTTAGCAGGGACTTTACAAACATTCATATACACAATGTGTGAATACATAAAGGATCAGTTATTAACACAGGTAGAACAAGAATTTAATCAATCATTCATAAAAATGTATGGCTATATATTATTAAGGGACGTGTTCATTCAAGTAATGAAAAATATATATTGATAATTGCTTTTAGACTAAAACATGTATAAGCAATCTAATCTACAATATTACGCAGTTTCGCATTCAGGGCAACAATGTGAAAGCCTTTGTGGCTAGGCCAATAACATGTAGTTGCAGAATGTAGTTTTAACCTGCTTCAGAAATAACATGTTAACCTGCTTCGCAAATAACGTGTGTGCAATTATAGATGCAATACAATGTTTTACTATCTTGTTGGGTTATGGGTAACTGGTGTAGGATCATGTCAGTCGTCTTACCTTCTATGACAATGGTGTAGTTAAAGCTGATAGACCCAGCTCTGTTAAACACCCGACAGGTGTATTTGCCGGAGTCTTTAAGGCCCACAGAATGAAGTCGTAACGTCCAGTGAGGGTGACGACTACTCTCCTCAGGCTCTATTACACGGCCATCCTATTGTCAAAAAAGGAATAAAACTTATTGATACAGTGTGTGAAAGAAACAATATTGTACTTTTTAGTTTATAGTCTCAGTATAATTAGGCCTAATCATTGTTTAATAACGTTATTTTCATGGTAAATCAAAAAACAGTCGTATGGACCAAAAGTATAAGTAATTTCAATAACATATAATGTAGTAGGCACTATAATCAGACATTTTGGTGTGTGGCAACAAGTTTATACTGAATTTGTGCGCTCCCTTGGCGTCAGTCATATAGGAAACTATGATAATATGTAGGACAAGCAGATGCAGGCGTCATTTTTGATTACCAATAGTTCATGATAAGAATGGCCAAGTGTCTGATTACTTGTTCACGCTTCGGTCAGGGCACCACAGCTGTGGGTGGAGTATTTCAATAAGGTCGGAGAAGCGTGAATATTCTATAAGTCAGATTAAATCAGGAGGTAATAGACTTACCTTGAGCCAGATAATGGAAGGCTTGGGGTCCCCCTCAGCCTTACATTTCAGGCGAATGTTTGCCCCAATAGGTTTGTGGATAGGATCGGTGGACATCTGGTCCATCCGCACGAAAAATGGCACCTCTGAAATAGAGTTAAAGAAAATGAGTACATACTATACGGGAAAGGGAAAGCACACTGTATTTTTATGTTGCAATTGATAATGATGGTAATCAAAATAACCACATATGAACTCCTTGCTCTATATTACTGTTAGTTCAGATTATTGTGTGCTGATTTGTCTACCAATTAGAGATATTGCAATATTTACTTTCCTAAAATAAGTTGATTGTACTACAATGTCTACGATTTTATTTGTGTCTTTTAGTACAACGAGGTGATGGTATCTTATTACTGATATGGATAATACGTACTATCTGTAGGGTAATATTTTCCCTGGAAATCTGGTGGCGGCGTCACAACTTCATCTGAATTGTTGGCTGTAAGAATAAGGAAGCGACCATTAGTATAGGATGTGGTATATTTGGTAAGATGGAGAGGCAGACAAACATACAAATCACCGTTAGGAATAGTTCTGTGATCTATTTACAGGACACCAGTGCCTGTTATGTGGAGGAATGTCCCCTAATGTGAATCAGAGTGAGAGAAAACAAACCAGAAGGTCACCCTGCACTCTCACAGTCCATTAGCCTCATAAATGTTGACCTGATGTGCCATTTGCTGGCCCCACATTCGGAATTGGAGGAGTTTAGGCGATTGCTCTTATTTCTCTTGCCCTCTGGCTATCTGCCTAAAGCGGGCTAAGTTTCGGTGCGGAGGGGTATGGCAGAGGTGCCTTACAAAGGGGCTCCATCGGCAGAGAGCCAGAGCGTCAGTGGAGGAATGTTTGGTCAGAAAACATTGGGTCAGGGAATGGTCAGTCTGGATGCGGTTTACCTTGATGCCTGAGGGCCAGCAGACAGCAAAGAAAGTGGTAAAGAGTCCTTAGGATTCCCTATGGCTCTCCTCAGGTCGACTGTTTACCTTATATTGAGTGGGAGTGAATGGAGGCGACCACAAGTGTGTGACATAATACAACTCAGGGAGTCCCCCCACTTGATGGAGTGGTGCAATTAACAAAACATCAATAACGATCATATTACCTCAATTTGTGTGGGCTGAGTCTCATTCAAAGAGGTTGTCTCCATATGAGAGTTTAGATCAGTTTGGGATGTGCTTATTTCAAATGACAACATAATCTACTCTTTGCCCAGTTACATTGTTAACTATATACTTGTGTTGACAACAGGATGCAGGCATTGTGTTCCTTTGTTGTATTTGCAGGGCTAGGTAGTAGTTTATTATCAGTAACAACTCTTGTTTGGTCTGGCACTGACAAGGTACATTACAAATCTCCCATTTAGGACAAGAGATGAAATTGCCGATATTCACGACACAACACTAAACCCTCCTATGTCAAAGGGCATTGTAACCAGTCCCATACTGTAACTCCAGGTACATGTGTGTAGGTGGTAAAAAGAGACAATAACAAGGTAGAGGATTGGTTCGTATGCACTCCAAGTGAATTTGATCCTGGCTAGGGTTAAAAGGAAGAGGCCGAGACGAGGTCCAAGGTTATGCAAGTTGCAATCAGTCAGCTATCGCTTGTTGATAGGGTGTGCTAGCACAACAAGCCCACGTGTCAGGTGAACAGGTCCCAGTCTACACACAGCCTCCTCCCCTGGGTTAGGGGATACCACCATTTGCCCCAGGCTAGGGGCTGATACCCCCGGTGTATATGAATGGGTCAAACTCACACCAGCATTCTTATGGAGCAGGTTGTACTGCCAGGAGTTGGTGGATGAGCTCCTTTTGAATGTGTTCTTACATTTATAAATACACCTGTGACATGTATATAGCTCCCGAACCAGTATTGTATTTATAAAATGATTATGATAATTTGAATTCAGAGTAAGAAACATTAACAAGTGATTTATTACTGACCCCCAATCACCAAGGTGTGGATATGAGCGGATAAATACACAGAGTAATGTTGGCTAACTGGGAGATAGGAGGCCGAATAGTGTTACCAGCCTTTTAGGAAGATTTGTGTCAGATTGTGCAACCATCCGTTATCAATGGACCATTAAGGTAAACAGGGGATTTGGTTCCCACCGACCAGTAACCGACACAAGGATACTCGAACTCCATGATTGAGCAAATAATGAATTCGTTGGATTTAGACGAATGGATTGGGTATATGTCATTGTACCAATTAGAAAAACCCATGTAATAATGATTGTATTGACAGTCCTACATCCATCTTTAACCAACTATCAGGTTCATCAATAGCCTTTGCATAATTCCTCTAATTTTATTAAGCCTCAATGGCAAGCGCCTAGTTACCTAATAGGAAAACAAACACCTTAATCCTTTATAGATTATGCAGATGCAGTATCGTGATCCTGCAATTCCCATTTTCATCGAGTTGTTGTTCCTCTGGTTAATATTAACCATAATATCTACATCAACAGTTGTAATTACCTTTGTGCTTTTTTGTCATCAGTAGGCCTATTCATTCTCCACCAATTATCATAGAGATATATCGGGGCTTTACGCCACAAGTAACATAAATCTAAGTCATTGAGCTGCTGTCACACGGAGTAATCCACGCTAAGCCTGGATAGACCCACCATGCTATTCAGAGACGTGTTAGACAGGGGGAAATCTCGACCGTGCAAATGGGGCGGATTGGCAAGTGGTAAGCTCTGGACAGCGTCTGCCCACCCCTCCCACTGCCTCCAGCATGTCAGGAGCGTAAGCCATCGTACACTGTTACGTAAGACCCCACCCAGAGCGGCCTCAGACTCTGATGAAGTGGCTAGGCCGGCAGGACAGGCGCAAGCCTAACGTGTGACAATTGACAGCCTTTCGCCGCAGGCTTAGGCCTAACTGCGGGGAGCCAGGGGAATTCTTTGTGCTGGTGATGGACGGGCAAGTCGGCCATAATGACCATGTAATAGTGGCCGGTCTCCCCGGCTAACTGTCACCCAATGAACCCCATGGGAACCCACGCAGCTGATCGCACTGTCTAGAACTTGCCAGGTTTTCCAAAATACCCCTAAAATCTCAAATGACTATTTCTAGCGCATGCATCTTCTCAGTCACGTAATCAACCAAATAATTATGATAAATCTGCAATTCTTTTTCGTATCTTCTTATTTGCAATATCCAAGCCGCAATTTTGTTATTGCACCTTACTTTTGGTTCCAAATTGACTTAAATGTTTTATCGCTGGTATAAATTACATATGTTGTGGTAGTTGATTAGAGTGTTTAAATAAGTAGAAAAACAGTGAAAGTAAGACGAACCGCTGGAGGTCATATCCAAAGGGCGACTGGGGGTAACGGACAAGATAATATCATGCTTCCATTGCGGGGCCATTGTGGGTGGGTGATGGGGTGGCGGCGGCGGTTGTGTGGGATAACGTGTAATATTGACACAGACAGTGCTCCTCACCCGACCCATCCATCACTATCAAACCCGGGCACACCTCGACCAGGTGGAGCGGGCCAAGATCAAAGACCTGCAGGCCGCCAGGTGAGATGTAAGCCGTCAGCGGACAACGGGGGCGCGGCCAGTCCTCCTGGGTGGACAGGTAAACTTGACTCACCCCTCCACCTATACCTGTGATTAGGCAGACTTGAAAGGGGGCCGCCCCAGAACAGGTATGTAATTTGGGAGGGGCCTGTGGAGGGGTGGCCTGCTACATACATCATTTTGGAGGAACTGGCACGACAGTTGCTCCGGTGGCCAATGCAATGTAATGATGAGGCATATGATGAGAAAACCTGCCTTTTGGGGGGTAACCCTTATCTTCAGAGGCGTATGGGATGGGGATATGGACTGGGACGGGAGATATCGTCCTTTGAGATAACGTCCTTTCATGTAATAGGATATTTTTCAATCCCGATGAGGAAATATTACGCCACGTATTCATTAATCATTTTATGAATCGTGCTGTCATATGCAGAATACAGAAAGAATACGTATTCATCGTGTTGCTGTAGTAATTGTAGGCGTTACTCCTGTAGTACACCGTTTTTGTATCTTAATTCATACACTGGCCTTAACCCCTCCGCGAGTCTAACTGTCAAATAATGATGTTCTTCCTATACCGTATTCGGGAGTCCAGGTCCGCGCATGCACACAATTTTGGCGCCACTACCTGTGGGTGGACAAGCGCACTCTACCAGCCAATGAGGAGTTTCCCTTTGTCCCACGTGATATAACATGGCGGCGCCCACTGGGCCTCTCCCTAACGCGGTATAGACTCAGGTGCACCTGGACCGGAAGTAGACTGTGCCACGTGGACCTGCGTACTAAGCATCTACCTTTTTGAAGAGTCACGTGCCCAATGGGATGGTTTGGAATAAATAGAATAAATAAATGCAAACATGATCTGGAAAGATGCACATCTGGTACCGGGAGTTTGTGCCAGCACCATAAAAATGTTTTATGAAATACACACTCACTGATGATAAAAACTTAGGGAAGAACGGACGGCCCAGGTTAGCTTGGAATATAGTTTTCATAATGTCGAGTAATATTGTTAATGTTGGGCTCTGACGTTGTTGATGGTACGGGAATATAACACAACAATCAATTATTATTGTTAGAAATACCTGTTCATCTCAAATAATATGAATAGCTGAAGATATAATTGTTTTAGACATGTTCCGTTCTATTCCATTCAAGCATAAGTCAGAAAGTAGTAAGGTTCACATCTTGTCCTTGTCTTGGCTAGACAACCTTAAGTTGTTACAGTGCACCAGGGTGTTTTTGTTCCCCCGAGAGTTGTAGATGTTCTTGTCTGGGCCATGTTGAGGGCACAAAGCAGGAACCCGACAGATGAGATGCGGACAGATAGAGAGGATCGTGTTAGCAGTTAGCATGCCAGTCACATTCTGGTCTTGTTCACTTGTCGAGTTCATCCCAACATGTGCTCAGTCTTACGTCTACAAGGTATGTCTACGTGGGAAGGCTCCGTTTGGAGGTGTCACTCAGACCACCTGTAGACACTCCCTGAAGCCACTGCCACCGAACCTGCTCATCTCACACGTGTCATCGCACTATCTGAACAGATTATGTTTTAAACAAAACTCAATTAAGCGCTGACGATTTTCCAGAACAGGAGGGCTCTATGGATTTTGGCTATGGCCCAGGAGCTTTGGATATTGACCTAGATTGCTGATATTTTTTGACCAGTTGTTAGATAACTGCTTTCATTCTTATTTTTTTCATCATTTGCAATATCATCAGGCCTCTGGCTTGTGGATGACTTGTTGAGTGACTCCACTGACGGACTCTCTCGTTCAATGAAGACTTCGAGTTATTTTTTGTGATACACTGATGTCATCTATGAACTATTGGAATGTAGGTTAGGGCGTCTTCTCTCTGACCTCTCTGTCTGTTTAGGTTGATTCTGTCTGTGAGTTTATATTTGTTTGGCACCAGGCTCTAAGTCATTGTCTTGTTGGATGTTTACTCCGGCCCTTTCTTCTAAACACGGACATGGTTTGGAAAAGTAATTCATTTGCATTCCATGATGCCCTCTTGTAATATGTCTTCGGTGGTATTATATATTTCACATCGCTTAGTTTATTTCATCTAACTTTAAAAAAGTAACAATACGGGTGCAGCTGCCAGTTCATTTACTTGATATTAGGAAAATACACCAACATAATTATTCAGCTGAGATTGATTTTACCACTAAAAAGGTACCATAGAATTATGTGGTTGTTGATAGCACAGGTTGGTGTCGGCGGTGGCTTCCGAACTTCCCTACCTCTATGTTCAGGGAAGGCATTTCCCTTTCGTCGGAAAGAAGTGAAGCATGTCTCGTATCTAGATCTACATTGGCAACTCTGAACAAGCCTCAACATTGATTGTATCAACGGTTCCCTCCCCACGTCTCTATCGGTCGGTGAGGACGAGATAAGCCGAGGGCCTGACTTACAACCCTTGAGCAGGGTCCAGGGTCAGGTGTTGCTATCTGTGAATGGTAAACTGCACCATACCTGTAGATACACTCTCACCTGAGCGCGGATTTATCACCTGGAGTGCCTGTGTGTCTGTCGCCGCCTGTCATAGTGCGTCTCAGGGTCAACGAGTAGCAAAAAGTTACTTCTCCTAACATCACTTGAGTGTGAACGACGGACTTAGTTTTTGGGCGCTTCATGATAGTGCATGGTACTACAGGTGATATAACTGTAGCACTGTTAGACAAACCTACTGATAAAAATATAAATGAAGAGGTTCTGCTTTGATAGGGGAAGTATTTATAAATGCATAGATGTGTAAGTTGAAAACAAGTTTTTTACCCTGCCCAATGGGTTCTGATGTTATTTGACTTCTAAGACTTTGCACAGCTTGATTCCATGCACCAATATCTACGTTAACAATATGAGGCGTCAAGGCCTTCTCAAAAGTAATCTTTACCCTGACTTTGAAGGGTAGGCTCTTGGTTTGGCTTGTTCTTATCGGTCATGGTGAAGGAGACATACAATAACTGGGCACATAATGAAGCCATGAATACCCCTCAATATGTCTGTGCCACTTGAGAGGTAAACCACCTTGGGTCTTTACCCTATCCATCAAACAGACAGATTCAAATCAAGGACTGACCTACATCCACCCGCCCTATTCACCGTAATAGATTTCTTTGGGGTCGACATGCGTTTTCACTAATCGGACTATGGTGGAGACACAATATTTGTACATAAATGACCCATGCAGAGATTTCCTACTCCATCACATGCCTGACATCTGCTAACCCTAAAGACCACTTCTCCTGATTTATAAATGTTAATCAGTTTGTCTTTTTCTCGTGGGGCCACCCACGTGATCAAATATACCCCCTGCGGCTGGCCGAGATGGGACGGGTCACGTGACACCATGCCACCTAGCGGTGACATGTGGAATAGCGTCGACCTTGACTTTTGACCGCAGGTGTCGAAATGGACACCTCTTTTTGGACCCATGTTATGCGTTTGGTCACTAGACGCTCCTCAGCTAAAGAGAAGTGTTATTTTTATGCCCAGTCCAAGATTCACATGGAAGAAAGTTCGAAAAAACACCTTAATTAGAAATGAGGGGAAAAGAAATATCAAAGAACTAGCGATGTGTTGTTCAGTGAATAGATAAGCTTGTGAGCTCAGATGTAACAAAAGCATGTGTTCTCTTATTATTGGCCCATGGCCAGTTGTTGCTCTCAAACGTAAAAGGGCCCAATCTGCGTTGTTCAGTTGTGTGGTCAATCCACAAGGACCGTAACGTATCAGTGTGCGTGCGCAGTGGCATGTTCCAGTAGCATCACGACAAGTGTCAATCTTCGCATCAATCCAAATGTCGTCTGCAACGGGTTGTTTTGATTGGGGCACATAATCAGGTTCTCTGTTGGCCATTTGGCGCATTAAACGGCCATAACAGTAAGTACCAAACGAGAGGTTATCGTAGCAGAGCGGCCAGGCCGGGCAGTAAAGCACTTAAAGGGGCACAACGGTGTGGAGTGGGCAGCAGTAAAGCACTGATCACCGTGACTTTAATGGTGTCAACTCCATAAAACGTTTGTAAAGAAGCCAGGCGGCCTGCCAGCTGCGGGTAGGCCGTGTAAACCTATACAGTGTTAAGGAGACCCAACTAGGGGGTACATCGTACTCACTTGGAACAGGAATGTTATCGGCACCACCAGCTCGGGACAGAAGGAGAGATGTGTTCTGATATGATTTACAACAACCCCAGTCTGAGATAAGTGATCTGTACCTGTGCACTAAGGTGTTCCACACTTGTCTGCCCACCCCGTAGTTTCTCACCTGAGATAAAGACACTTTAACGAGGACACTTTGATATATAGCCTTGGCATTTTTTCACCACAGTTCACCAAGCCTAAAACCAACACCTCACTTGTGTGGCTTACATGTAAGCTATATAACATTCACCCTTATTCCCTTAGGTTATTCCCTCAGGTAAGGTCATAAAAGACATTCCAATAGGGAAAGTGGCAGATTCTAAGCTCGAGCTCTTTATGTTTCACTCAATCGAAAAGAATTGATAACACTTCAGCTATCAGCAAAAACACATACATTTGTTGCAATCGATGACGGATTGGTCTCCTTTTTCAATAAAAGTCCAATAAAATGTTATTCGCCCACCTCAATAGGCAGTGCAATTGCACTTAAATATTACCTTTAACACTTTTATAAAGCGTCATCAAAGAAGGGAAGGATGAATCAATTCCCTTTTATAGTTATATAAAGTAGTATTCTATATTATAATCTCATTGGCCATACATATCTTCCAATCTGCATAATTATACGGAGCAAGAACTTGAACCTCTTATAGTGGACTGGCTGGCGACTCTGCTATCTGTATTAGGCGAAGAGAATGCCTCAGGTGGTGGGTTCAACACGTACCACCCCCTCTACAACTGACCGCAGGGGACTGTCCGGCAGATGGTCAGTCTACCTGCAGGCAAGGGCCAACTGGACATTGTCCATTGTGTCCAGGGTGAGAAAATCTCAGCAGACCTGTCACCTCGTTTCTGAGGATGACAGATTCCACATTTGGGTGCAGCTTGCAAACACGAATGTCGTACATAAGACGAGCTATTAACACATTGGTATTAGTGTCACTTGATTCTAGGCATGATGAAGGCTGTGGAGCAGAGTTTCAGCCATGTTGAACTGGGCAATGTGCTAGAATGTTAAAGATGCTGCTTGAACATAATACCGAAATGATGAATAGTGAGGGAAACTTTATCTTATTAAATTCCACTTCAAATATTAGTCTGTAGACCACTTTGAGATTGCCTGGTCCCCTGAGTAGCTTAAAGGCTTGAGTCATGGACCAATTAGTCGGGATTCAGCCTGAGGTGGGCAATTGAAAGACAGGTGGGCCTTACTCAAGCCTATTATTTTTGATATCTGCTTTAGGCACATGAGTCACAAAGATAACAATGTCATCCTGGCCAAATATATCGGGGACGCCAACAAAAATATTAATTCAAGCACAGGTCTTCTTCACAATTGTCATAAAACAACACCATTGTTTATTCTCTGTAAATATTTCATGAAGTTCGGTCTGAGTATTGATATTGTTACATGGGGGATTTGCGGAGATGCCACAAAGAAAACAGGAGGGGTGAACCCACGGATCCTCACTGGAGTGCCACAATATCCATTGCCTTTTCCTTGCATTGTGTCTGATAAGGTCGTAACTAGTTGTTATAGATATCCTCGCCCCGAGAGTAAATAATGTGCAATGCATCTGGTAGACTTATCATTCCACCTGGTCCTTCCCCTCCCATAAGAAAACATCTGCACGGACTAGACTCTGTTATGCCAGACCCTCAAGTCCTTACTGTTTCCTCCTGGCTTGGCTGGCTGCGGGGTATTCAGTCTGCCCCACTCCCGGCCGGCCTCCATTGTACTCCGGATAGTGGTGGGCTCAGGTATTATCCAGGTAACCCGTTCTATTATAGAGCCCCGGCCCACGTGTCACCACCAGGTAATGAAATACAAACACACGCCCCCTAGCGGCCCGCGCGGACGGCGGGCGGGGGGCAAGACAATGGTCACGTGACCCGATCGATATGGCGTCGATGAAAGCCCGACAACAGCCCCAACGAGGAAAAAATATCGGTCCAGAAATAAAAACCACAAAAAGTGTCACAACAGACACCAAGACCGTAGGCATAGAAGGAAAAAAGTGTCATCCAGTTTATGGAAGATATGACACCCCGTACCCAGTGGCTATTTACTATAAGTTAGGGCTAGCTCTATATTGCATTACAGACCATTAGGTATTTCACCATTGAAATGATATAAGGCACGTTCGCTTTTACTGCCTCAAGGTATCATAACGTCAAAACAGCTTGTTAGGAAGGCCTTTAACGATTTTGAACGTACATCAGTTGAGAAATCTACCGGTGTGGGTAATATACATAAAAGTGGAGTCATCAACGTCAAGTTAATGCTTAAATGTTGTAGACAAAGACATAAGGAGGTGCCCTCTGCACATGCCTGTAATCAAACCATCATCAAGTCACTCCAGACGTCTTAAATCTGTCGACTTGCAGAAAACAAGTGGGCTAGGTTTCACAATGCAAGTCTGTCTGAATAATAACTCCTGTGTTTTTCTGGTACTATTTCTGGTGGTGTTCCCTTCTGTTGTCATCACGTAGTGACAGACGGGCTGGGGAGACACTACCACTGATGAGGGAGTGAAATCAAACCCCTGCTCCAGGTGGAAACTCTTGCTGGGTGGGCCCCTGCCCCTTGCCTGCTCTATTCTACCACCCAGGTTCCTGCCTTTTTTCCTCTACCTGATACAAACCCCTTCTCAGGTGGTGGGCATGTGTTGGTGGATAAACCGGCCGCACCCAGACCGTGAAGGATATATTCCCCAGGACTAGGGTGGTGAATCCTGGCTCCTCAGCAGTTTGTAAGGAGTGTGTCCACAGAGACATCACACGGGCAGATTTATCGGGGGGATTCTCCTGGCTGACCACCACCTGGGATCTAAGTCAGATAATGGGGCGGCGTCTTTCATCTTCTTGGTCAGAGAACTAATAGCAGGTTGTTCTTGGTGGGTTATCTGGATGTGTTTTTTCTTTAAGAAAAATAAGGTTAACATCAGAAAGATTCCTGGCACGATAGCAGCGTGTGTGTGTTGGGGGGAGCCTTGAGATAAGCGGGGAAATGACAAGGACCTTGGCTTCAGCCGATCTCAAGTTGTTGCAAACCCTGTCATGCGTCCACCACAAGTCAGTCCCCAGGCCAATTGCATCAGCGATTGGGAGACAATCGAACGCGCTTCTTTGAGTCCCTTTTCTCCGTGTTTAATCCGCAGAAAAAGTCTGCCCTGGGGATATCACCTCGGTGAATCCGCCGCCCGTGCGACCACTCACACACTAAATCCGCACCCCTCGGACATTTGTGACTAATCTCAGGCCCACCTGGCCTTTAGGCCCACGTAAGGCCACTCTCAGGCTCGCTCAGGCCTAAGGGATTGTTACAGGTGATCGAACCGATTCAAACAGCCATCTGAAGGCTGCAGACCTTGTTCAAACACAGCTGACTAGGCTCTCCGACCGTCTCATCCCCCACGGCCCCTTCCCGTCCTTTGTGAATCAGACCAAAGAGAGTAACCTTTTGAGCTCCGACATTTCGGCGCCCAAACTCAATTCACAGATTTCTTTCCCTCCATGTAGATTACTATTGCAACTTTTTATGGATATCATCAAGGAGCACCCACGTCATGCCAATATCATTTTATGAATATTTTTTTATAATCATAGAGATATGGAAGCTTGTATATTTTAGTATTAAACCTTTTTTTACCCACCAGCCTCTCTAATCTGAACCAGGGGGTTGCAGCTTAGCCTGAGGTCATAGGATGAGCATTGAATTAGACCACAGGGTCACTCAATTGCTGACATCCCACGGTGCTGACTCAAATTAACAGAGTGGTAATTTCTGCCCAGCTTAAACACAGCAATTACATTGCAATCTCAAGTCCTGATTGAAATGACAGTTCATGAGTCATTCTTTGCTTAGGCAATTATTGGTGAATCAAACAACTTCAAACTATCTTTTAACCTAAATGAAGTGGAAGTGCAAATGGAGATAACATTAAAATCTTTGAACAATCGCTCACACAAAATTGGCTGCAAAAGTTCAACTTCGACAACAATCTCCCTATTTGATTGCAACCAAGTCAAAGACAATAAACCTACGTCCACAAAAGTACATTTCCATTTCCTGTATATTTAAGATACAGTAACCATGTCTCCCTGAATTATAAATAGGGCTAAAGTGTCCCCGATATTGGGCAGGGTCGACCACAGGGGGAAAGCCACAGCTCGGTGGGCGCCCACAAAGTACCCGCCCGAGGCGCCATTCAAGGTGTCCCCTCGGTGCTCCGACCCGGCCGTCTTTGTCCCCGGTAACAGCCGTACTGATCCGGATCTGTTTCGGGCACAATGTCAGCACTCAGCGGCCGATAAATTTCCCCTGCTGCCCACCAAGTGTGGTTACTTTGTCTGAACACTTGGGTGCAAAACGGGCGAGTATGAGAAGGAAGGGTTTAAGATGGATCAGGGTGAGGATACGGAGCAGAGATCCCTCTCGTATCATGTTTCGCCCAATGCCTGAGTCTGCAGTTCACCTGCCCCTTACTTGTTACTGTATCTAGAATGCATTTTTGTCTAGAAAGAATTTTAAGGATAGGCCTAGGAAGAGTACTGATGTATTTGTTTTCAAACGCAAATATTCATGAAATAGATGTTAACTTTGTCGTTATACTTGTGAAATATCAATGTATAAATCAATCATTGCATGAAGAATCACTCTGAATTTCATGCTACTTGTCCCTGTTTCACATTGGGATCATTATTATGTTGTGGCTATGTCCCTGGTCCTTATCTAGAGTAGAACATCTGATTCTACAAGGCCCCGGCTACAAGGTGCTCCTGATAAATTGATACCCGAAGGACGTGTCTTCTGTACTGTCACCTTTGCGATGACCCGGATCTGATATCATGACCTCTTGACCTTAGGCAGATGCCCCGGATGACGAGGAAACACCGCCCGCTGAGTCCGACAGGTGGCTCTGATGTCAACTGGGGGTCACGTGATCAAACTTTGTTTACCTTGAAGAATCCTTGTTGATTTTAGTCCAATTGAATCAATACTCGTTCTTATCCAGCCTTCAATCATCTGGAAACCTACATCAGATTATTCCAGGTTTCTGAATAACAAAGGCTTGGAAGCCTATTCTTTATTGGTGTATTTGCACAGCTGCTGACATCGCTATCTCTATCAGCTGATAGTCCATACATGTATGTCGGTAGATGTAGGCCTATGTATATGTATCTATTCCAAGGATGGGCGTAGGAGTTTATGTAGGCGATATGCATCTCTAACCACTTACTATATTGACCTCGACTATGAGCCATCTATAGGCCTGACGGGAGTTTGTCACTGGGCGCGGCCATATTGAAAAAGGGAGGATTCTGATTGGCTGAAAAGTCGCGCTTGACCCCCGATAGCCAGTGGCGCCAAAGGACTACGCATGCGCAGAGATAGACTCCCGACGGCCCTTAGACGAACTCACGATGTGGCCATGTGTTGCGCTTAGGAGAAGGATACATAGACCACAACTTCCGTAGCAGCTTCCATCAGCATTGGTTTCCATGGTGACATTGTGGCCCTGGTACCATATAGATTTACCACATATAGACATGGTTAACACTGCATTTTTGTCCAACTTAGGTGAAAAGAGACCATGCTGTACAGTGTAGTAGGATGATATATCAGAATAGTATCTCAATGATGTATAAATAACCTTTCATGGGAACAGGATGAGTAGCACTATGCCTGTATAACTTTCTCACGAAAAGCCTTCTATCTGTCAGTTATCTTATAACTAAATGATGGTCTAAAAATAGCATGTAATGTAAAAGCAAATTGCATCTTTGGGGAAGGCAAGCATGGAATTAGATTTTGCGTGCCATGGATGATGACGGAAGACGCAAACGTCACGTTTTGATTGATGGATCCATGAGATAATTGATTGATTGTAATAACTTTAGCGCCATGTCAACACATGGTTCTGTGGTGTAATTACATCTACATTTAGACGTGTGATGGTATGAAAGGGGAAGACGTGAAAACCATATGGTCAAATTTTAGTCTTAATTCCCTTCAAAAAGAAAATTATGTTTTCATAGATTTTGATAACCAGCGACGTATGCACACATCCTTATTAAAAACGACACAAATAAATTGCTCAGACGCCCAACACGTCTGCATGGTGCGAGCAGCTCGGCGTTTGAAGTGTGATCTGTAAACCTTAGTGGCACTATAACAAGCGCAGGTCAGGCTGGGAGAGGCTGTAACTGTTGATGACTCCCAGCTCTTGTTTCTATGAGAAAGTAACGGCTGGTCAAATTGAGACCACGTGCGTCGATCACAACAAAACGTGTGGATCCCGGGCCCCACCCCTCTCCAGGCCTGCTCCCAGTAACCCATCAGCCTGCCCCTTATCCCTCAGGTACTGGAGTAGTCCCCCTGAGCACCTCACTCACTCCGCTGAGTAGCTCACCCCCTCGAGCACCCCAAACCTCCCAAACCTCTCTAAAGCTGTCTCCCACCTATCCCTCAACTGCCCCCTTTTCCCCTGCCCTTCTGGCCGCTGTCTGAAGAGAAGCAAACAGATAGACAGCCTAGCCCCCATTCGAACATCTGAGTAAACGGGAGGCTGAAGTATCCTCTAGTCCGGGACGTTTTCACAGGTTCATCTCGTTAGGTGGGGGTCGGGTTCTGAGGCCGGCCGTCTCCGGCCCGCTGCCCGTCAGGGGCGTGTTGTCGGCCCCCGCCAGGGATCAAGGGCGAAAATCATCACAGTCTGATCTGGTTGCTGCCTTCCCCACTCCGCCCCCGCCTTGTTAGATCAAAGTCATTAGGAAAAGGGCTCAGGTCGCAGCGTTTAGGCGCCAGGAAACGTCTCCCAAGTCGACTGGCGTGAAGTGTATTTTTAGTTGAGTTACCTTTCAAAATATTTATTTTTCCTAATGGATATTATGTTATGTCTTTTCTAGTTTTTCTTCCGGGGAAGAAACTAGTTTTATTTTCCTTTCGACGCCATTTCACTGCGATATTCAAAAGGATGAAATCTCGATGCCCGTGAGAACGATGCTGACAGTTATAGGTAGATGTGAATGGAGAATAAAGGGTGGTTGACTGGTGCACTCCCGAAGCACTGAATGACCTATAGTGGGTGAAGCTTTGGCGTTATTTACCTTTTACATTTGTTTGTAATGACAAGACACCTGAAGGAGCAGACACCCAGGGACCCTTTGTTGACAGGACACTGCCCCTCCCTGTCTGACCGATGGACATCTCCAGTCAACACACTCAGCCACATGAGGCCCCAACATGTTCCACCCCTTGAACATAATCCTATCGCCCCCCATCGCACTATGAGACCCCTGGACGAGCCCCCAGATAAGTATAAACGTCTTCAAAAGTGCAAAAGCGCCCTTCGATGGTTCCATATCGTATGTAAATAGACAGTATAGGGACTCTGCCCACGGCTTTATGCAGATACTAATCGCTCCCTGAGTCGTGCACCTGCTGCTGGGATCAACACACTAACCGCTCCCTGTAGGGCCAACCCCTGGTGGGATCAAAACCCGAGCTGCCTCTCAAGTTGTACAAATAATTGTTAGCAGCGGGACCAGGGAACATCAGGGGGTTGGCATTGAGGAGTCCTTCTGGAGAGGAAGGGGTTTGGGCGAGGCACGCCCGGGGAGATCTGAGCAGGTTAAAGGCATTGAGCTGCTCGTCGACCTATTTGAGCGGGTTATCAAGTAGCCCCAGCTTGGCACCGCCTGTCACATGAACCCATGCCCCACTACCCAACTCCGTCAAATGACCCTCTCCTGTGAGTTACACATCCCTACCTCCTTTAGTCAAGTAACCCATTTGTGGGAGTAGCTCAATTGCTAAAGCATATGTCAGCAAGTAGGCCTATTCCAAAGCTAATTTGGAATTAGGTTTTGAGGAAAAAAACAGCCGTAAAACAAAGATTAAAGGTCAGATGGTACCAAACTGCCTGTCAGTGTATCTGTTGGACCTAAAAGTACAGGACGAGGTAAATATTTTCGGGAACATAAAACTGAACCATCTGTTGAGACCGGCTGGTTACTGGAGGAAAGGGCACGTACATTCTGCGCCCCCTAGTGGCCAAGGTCCGCGAATCATTCCCAGGATGCCGTGCGGGCAGCCGCGGCGGAACTCTCCTGGGCTGGAGGTACAGACTTCCCGTGGAGACGGAATTTCCTCAATTTTTGGTCTAAATGTCACTTGCTGGGTGGTAGACAGCACCCTGGAGGCGGCGGGGCCAAGCTGTGACTGTGCAGGGTGGTTGGTTTAATAATATTATTTTCGGGGGAAATATTCCACAGTGACATCATCGGTGAGTGTCGCGCCACCTGCTGGGGTGGGATGGAAGCTACAGGAGGTACAAAGTGTGTGGCGCCGACATTCCCTGTTTATGCCTCACCCGGCTTGATGTGGGCAGAGGCATGGTGTGAGACTGTCACAATAATTCCCCTGATAAGTCGCATTAATATTAGCGTTTCTAGAACTCAAAACTTGAGATATCTCCCACTAGTAAGCATCAGGCCAAAATCTAAATCTAACTACCATTCCTTAGGGACCTTTCCAGTAACCTGCATCACTGGAGTTTTTCTTTGGGTATTCAGTTTAAAATAACTTGAATTGAAAGGAACTCAAAGGCTGTGATCCAGACTTTGCAAAGTCTTCACCGTGGCCAAAAGCTGCCGTGCTAATTGGCGCCTATTACGTGAGGCTGGAGTGTCTGCCCGGGTCAGCCTACACCAAAGGGATCTTCCAGGTCGGGGGAGAGAGGGACCACCTTCATTATGTTGAAAGTGAAGAGGGTTACAAGTGATTCATGGCCTCCCAGCGGGGGGCGATTATTGTGTGTATCATGACAAGGGCCCGTGGCGAGGAGTGTCGGGGCCGGGGACACCAGAGGTTACACCGGGTGTGTGGAGTAGGGCCGGGGCCCTTTTTGAACGCTACACTACGCCCATTTATCACCCTCCTCCCCTTCTTGTACCTGTGCCCCTTGGAGCATGTTCAATGTACCTGGCTGAGTTCTCCTGGGGTACACCAGTCTATCTTTTTGTACTTCATGTGTAGTCAGTTTTTGGTGAACGTGTCCTTACACCTAATGACCTCTTTACCAATACTGATAATGGAGTTCATGTTACTCCTCCACAAGAAGCCGCACTGAAATCGATTATCTCTTTCGAAAGTACATTTACATCAATTATATATTATATTGATATAATACTGTACAAAAGAAAACTTTAAGTTTCTGATGAGAGACAATTTGATTAACATCTATAGAGATATATACGATTTTCCTTTACCCATTGGCTTCTGAGCTTATAATGTAACAAACAATGTCATATCAGTAGACTCATATCCTCTTTTGATTACAGTTTGCCTACGATCTGAAATATTGTAAATTCATGAAGAATGACATTGTATTCATTTGCTACATTACTATTATGTTGCTTTCTTATAGCTTGTTGCTTTAACCTGCCATTGGTGAACCCTATAATATAAACATACCCCTTACTAGATGCATGCACACAAGCCCCATGGCTAAATTCATTTGAAGTGCTGAAGGTTGTTTGACTTGGAGCCACACTGTCTGTCTACATGGACAAACGCCCGGCTTTACATTGCTAATAATTACAGACCTTTTTTTGGATGTCTGACGATAAGAATTTACTGATGAAGAGATAGTGTCAAGAAGTAATGAATGGCCAGGCAGTGCAAACACGGATATCGGAGTGACCCTTGATTTGTAGGTCGACAAAGATACAGATAACAAAAGATAGACGTTTTTTTGTACAACGATACACTCGTTGCTACTATTCAGCTCCTGCTGACGTTTTTTTAGTTTAAACTTTAGGTAACAATATGATGAATACATTGAACTATCTTTCCTGGTCGGATGGGTTCCAAAGGTACCATATTTCAGAGTGCTTTGAAGGAAGAGGGTCTGAACGCATTTCTATAGCCTGGAGGGCCAGCTCCTTTTGATATATTATTTGTGAACGACCATAGTAACTGACATTTCCTCCTTACGAAAGCGATGTCTTTGGACATATTTGTAACACAGTAACACAACTGTTCTAACCACACTGTAATGAAAGGAATAATGTTGCAAAACGTATGATTATTGCGGCCATACTGACTGGGATACAATTAGCTGTGGTAGGTCCCCTCAAACTTTACACTTAGCCTTTGAACTTTACCAGGCTGACCCCCAACCCTTCAGGATGGGCCACCAACCCTGCGGATCCAACCAAACACTAAGGGGGACAACTCAGTGATCTACGATGTCACCTGCAAAGGTGAGCCAACCTTAGATCTTCGTCAGCCTTCCTCTTTAAAAGATCAAGTTTCACTTACGCCCGATTCTTGTTCAATACCCCTCTAGGTCAGGGAAAGAGTTACTTTGGGAGAGGCTATTCTATGTTTGGTTTAGATGTGAAAATATCCACTTTAATAGAAGAGGCCTGAGAAAAGGAACAGTTTTGAAATAGCATCATAGTTTTTGTAAGGTGTCAGAAAAAGTATTATATCTAACATGTGGAGCTTCCACATAAAGTGTTACAAGTTTAAGGCGTATGTGCGCTCTAGGCTGCAGAGGGGTTTCGAACGGTAGACCCCCAAGCCTGACAACTTAATGATCTCCGACCTTCCCATGAATAGCGTCTTCCGCAGCATGGTTCCTGTAGCTGCACCTCTGTCCTTTGACCCTGGGGGTTCGAGTCCACAATGAACCTGCCTGACCCCGACTGAGCGTGGTAATGTCCGCCCAACTTTTACACCTTTATCACCTACAATGTCAGGTAGCACCCGTGGCCACCTGCGAAGTCTCTGGGCCGATTACTATGGTTACAGAAAACCCTGTAGTTTGAACTTTTTGATGCGAAACCCTATTGCCTTTGTACTTGAAGTTGTCATGGTGAAACATGTACTTAATGTGTGGTCTGCTTGATGTCTTATTAGGCTGTTCATGGGTCTATAAGTGTAGAAAGTTGGCGCCTATTGACGTCAAGTAGAGGGCATATCATATGGTGGAATGCATTCCTAATACATTGAATGGAACATACTTGGGGACCCCTAACCTCCTACAATTTCAATAAGGACTTGGCCATCGCATGCAGCCTGCAATCCATATACTCCATTGGAAGGGTAAAATACTACAATTGTGCTATTTATTCCAGAATTAAAGGGCATAGTGGTCCTATCTTATCTGGATCTCCCAAGTCCAGGTTTAATTGCGCCATTTCCTTTCGAATTCCACGTTTATCCCCAGGCACACGTGGCAAATGGCTCTACCCACGGGGAGATACCGCTGACCCTTTGGCATCACTTTTGGCAATTAGGACCCAAATCATAGAGTGCTAGCCAGTTGGTTCTTAGCCCCAGGTGGTCAGTCTGACCTCAGGTCAGTGGCAGGGCGCGCCGCTCTCACCTGGTGACCAGTGGTCACTGCCACCGGCCTCTCACATGGCCCCCAGTCATACTCATTATAGGTGTGTACCTTAACAAGACATTAGTGTTTTTTATCCCAAATTTCTTATACAGGACATATAGGGCAATACCAACAAAAACATTGCCCCACCCAATAGCAGCGTGAACCCACTGATTATGTACGCAGACCAACCCCGATGATCTACAACGATTGGGAGTGTGGCACATGATTGGAATAGGCCTATACACTTTTTAGGTTTGTAGTCCACAATCTTGGCCTTTCATCAAAACTGTTCTACTGTAGCTTTGTTTACATGGACATGGACAACAGACCATGCTACAACATGTGCATCATGTACTAACCCTGTCAGTCCGTCAGTTGTTTTAAGTGATAGTGTCGACCCCTTATGCATTTGAATCTGACATGGAAGAATCTCGTGGAGAGTTCATGAATACAAAACACTGTTTTAATTAAGATAAATTAGTATTGCACAAATTAATTATGAATAACTACAAGTTGTTCAGTTGTGAAAGTGTCTTGGTGCATGGATGCAAAAGTAGATGGGAAAAACATTTGATTTGTGTTGTTACACATGTTTTGATATAGTCCCACTGGTACTTTGAATAACTTTTTGAATAGTTTTCTTTTTAAAAGACTGAACGTAGAGGCGTGACTTTGTATTGTAATTTTGTCAGGCTGATCTTCCAATTCCCTTCCTCCACAAGCAGATCACTCTCCTTAAATACATATCAACGTCAGAGGACAAATAACCTCACCAATTGCTTCTATAGATAGCCATGGCCCCACGGGTTGCACCACTGAACCCCAAACCCTACACCCTTCTGCCCCAGTTCCCCTCCCTTCTTCGTCCTTCGTGGACGCACAATAAACATGTCAGCTTTAATCAGAAGTTGTCCAAAGAGTTCTCAACCCCAGCCACCTCGCCACAACGACCGCCGACACTGTTTGTTGTTGCCCTCTATGTAGGCGGCCTTTCTTGTTGTTGCCCTCTATGTAGGCGTCCTGGCTTCCTGTCCCCCACTCTACTATTGACGTCCTAATCCCATAAGAAACCCGGTATAATTTGGACGCTGCTTTCTATAGAGGCAGTCCGCCTTTCTAGTTGGCACACTGAGGCTGGGACCAGTCAGGGTCTATATACTGAGCGTCAAACTCTAGCCCCGCCGAGTGTACATTGGATGGGGTTGTCTGGTGTACGCGCTCACAGGCCTGATTCAACTCAGGTTTGTGTAAACCCAAGGGGACGAGCCCTATTCCCAACTCCAAAAACAGTGCAAACAGTAAGATAAACTAAACCACAGAACTGTTTCTATGATGAATTGCCTCCAATGTTAACTTTACACGTCACAAAGGAATCTAGATGTGGGATAATGGCCAATGCAATGGCAGACCTACACCATTACACTTCAATACTTTTTCTATGATCTACACGTTTACAATTCAATACTTTTTCATCAAAAGTTCCTCTGCATGGTTAAATATCCCACAGAGGTGATTGAGGTAAGTAACACCATAATACAATATAACAAACCAAGCATAATGATTTCCCTTCTTGGCAACCTTAACATAAAATATCAATTTTTCAATAAGAAGTATGTGCATGGGGAAAATGGTGAAAAACTACAATTTTAAAACTATAATGCGATAATAATTGTTTTTCTAATTGTACTCACGCGACACGTGGAGGTAGTACTGGACGACGACGCTGCCGAACCCATTGGTCACCTTACACTCGTAGTTCCCCGAGTCCTCCTCCATGACGTCCTTGATCCGCAGCCCGGAGTTGACCTCCCGGTGGCGGTCCCACCCCGCGTTGATGGACTCGTCGTCCTTGTACCACTGGTAGAAGGGCGACGGGTCGGCGCGCACCGGGCACGGCAGGCGCACCGTCTCCCCGGCCCTCACGTGCTGCCACCGGTGGATCTCCTGGGTCACCGTCGGAGGACCTGGAGGAAGAAGAAAAGTCACGTAGATTAGAAAAAAAGTTGTTGTGCTGTATTTTGTGTTTTTAGATTGATTTTTTATGAATGAATGGAATAATGCAATTTTATATTTCTTATCATAGTTCAGTTATCATCCTGCATAAACGCCATTAATGTTTATTAAGTACTTTAAGCTAATTAAATCGTTTTACTTATTTATTTTACAGACTATGTAATAATCGTTTATTGGAGATAATGGTGAGACCAAACGACCGAAGAAGCAATCGTATGTGTGTATCAAGTCTATAGACACCACACATCCTCTTTAAGCGTTGACACTTTGTTTATCTCCGAAATAAAATCCCATATTGTCTTTTCTCCCCAGGAAGTATCTGTAGTTATATCAAATTATAAAACCCTACCCATGTGCACCAACTACATGATCTTTGTTTACGTGCGGCATTCCTCTTCAGACATTGCTACCCCATGACACTGACAAGCCTAACACCCTGTAAACGTTTGAGTGACGTGTCGCCTCCTGGACGCTGTTGTTTTCTACTACACTCCACGGGCTTATATTCAAGGCGGGAGCGGCGGAGGGTTTTGTTTTATTGACCGATGGGGGTCGGCGTTTGTTGTGCTTCGGCAGTCTGCTGTGTCGGGTGACTAACAACAAACCCGTGTTCCCAGAGACCTATCTGCGCCCCTGAGATTAGATCCGCGCGCAGGGATCCAGCATTTTGGCAACGGAGGAACGCGGCTGTGTACCTAAGGGCCTGGACATGTTTGCTTGGATAGGACGGGAGGCTGAGAGCACCCACCCCCTGCTGAGGGGACTGGGTGGGGTGATAATCACCTCTGGACCCTGGAGGGGGTTGGGGGGGGGGGGGCGCAGGAGGAACGGTCTTTAGCATGTATACATGCATTAAGCATGCATGAAATTGAATGTATATTGTATGCAGCATACTAGTACAGACTTAGAACACATGCAACATTGTATATGTACCATAATAAGGACTACAGATTGGCAGTAAAGATGGGGGACCGTGGAGGTGGGTGAAATATTGGGGAGGGGGGAGCTGCGTCTTCTATTTCAGGCCCTTCTTGTCATTGCTCCAGGCTGTGTGTTTTCATAACTTCTCTGTGTGCTTTCATAATAGAGACTTCTACAGGGAACTACATGGTGTCAATCTGTAGGTGGCCAGTACTCCTCAACAACCAGGGAATGTGCACAGAACCTCAGGAGCAGAGAAGGATAAGGGCCTTTCACCACTTTTCCTATCTTACTTTTTAATGTCAACCCTAATACCAAATGGCGTATCAAAATGTAAGTTTCATTAAGTACTAGTTTGGCCCCAGTTCTGCCTAATGACTCTAAAAAGTCTGAAATATTTCAGTCACATTGGTGAACCCAAGAAACACATTCTAAACAGTTTAAAACTGTGCTACATACCCTTGCAAGTTGCAGTAGCACTTAGTATTACACGGCCCTGGTCACAATATAGTGTTGGTTGATAAGCAGTGTTTGGGTTCCTAATGAAGCTCTTATCGCCCATCTGTCCGGGGCCAGGCAGGTTGGGCAGAGAACAGGCGCCCCTTGGCCATCTGTGTGTCTCAATATACCTTATGTAAGTTTAGTCAACCGTTCTCACTTCGCAAATGCAATGACGTACATGACACGAGGTTTAGAATGGGGAACATGTAGGCAAACAGCATGAGATAAGAGAAGTATTTCAGTCTTTTATCAACAACCAGACATTTTCTCTGTGGTATGATTGACGCCCTTCCAAAATTGAAATTTCAGAAAGAAAGTGGTCAGAGTAAGAGCGAGTGTTGATGAATGGCATTATTTGTGTTCTGTTTGGCTTCTCTAGTATTTCGTAACATTGAAGGACCAAGCTAGGGGACCAAGTAGAGCACCACTCATCATCAAAGTGTAAAAACGAAGAGAGTGCTACTGACAATAAACATTATCTGATTCCTGCTGCACCATGACCCCTCCAGCCCACGTAACCGAACATAACAGGCCATACACTCTAGCCAGGCCTCTGAGCTACTAATGGTTTAAATCCCTTTAAGCCGCTGCCAATAAAAGCGGCTTTTGTCACGGACATTGTATTGTTATCCGGGAAGGCGAATCTGGGATAAGTGGTGGTTTTGGCGACAGCAAGCGCGACTTCCGATGTAACATTGACGTCAGTCGCCAGGGCGTCCGTCGCTAAGGGACATGCCTGGTGACAGATCCTGATGGACGTGATTCGTGACAGACATATGCCACTGGTGACAGGTATGTGGTATGTTAGATGCCAGGCAATTTGTGGGTCATTGGCAAAAGACTCACTGTTTACTTTGTGGCGTTAACTGGCGGGGCCCTTTTACAATCCTATAGCCTCCAACATCAACTTGGCTCATGTCCAGGGAAAGTACTAATTCTGATTTAACTTCCAATTCTGACTTTTAAATTTGGCGACCTTGGCGCCGCTCACTATAAATAAAGAGTCCGTCTGATTGCTTATTTACACGCCGTGTCCTCCCACCTCTGCATGAATGTGACTTGGCAGTAATTAAGATAACTTGACGGTGAAAAAATGTTGCATACACTAAACATTTTTTAGGGAAATTCGACACCGACTTGGTGGCTATAAGCTGTCCATTGGTGACACAGTTACGTGTGACACTGACAGCATGACGATGTATAGCCACAGAAATTACAGAGTATGGGTGATGTATACAGCAAGTGTGAATTTTAGAATGCTTTTGAATTATAGTCCGTTGAAAGGGGATCTTGCTACGATGTCTCGGTGGTTTTTGGTGAAAATAAAAAGGCCTTGTTAGATATGAAAGTTTCTTTTCACTCGTCTCGAAAATATCATCTTCAACCGCCGCTGGCCTTCAAATTTCAGAGAATCAACATTACAGAACATATTCTGATAGATTAAACATTTGTATATTTTGTAAAGTAGCTTTAACCTTATACATGTATGTGTATATCAATTATTTCTACCCTAAAGAGTTAAGACTGCCTGCTAGGAGTGTCCCAGAATGGATGATGAAGGGGGAAGTGTGAGTACAATGCCCTAAGCGGGGTCTAAGCGGCGTTAAAACCAGCATGGCATCATCTGATACAGCAGAACCCGTCTGGCTTTGTCTACATAACCCCCCTGACCTGTCATCATTTGTGGCTTGGGGGAGTGACACCTGGGAAATGTGGAGGAAACCCTAGCCGACCACGACCAAAAACATCCCCTCGCAATTTCCCCGACCAGCCATCCGCGACCGGGTTGGGTAGTCACAGCAAGAGGTGGGGTGGTTCTGAAACACTGGTCAAAGCCCCGGAGTCGTGTTTTGGGGGGTGTCTGCACCAGGAGGGGTCTCCAAAACTGGGAAAAAGGAGGTCTGGAGTACCTACACTTTAAGACAGAAGACCAGGGTGAAAGGATAGCCTATCTGATGGAAAGTGGGTGTGAAAATGTCAGCAGGAAGACAATGCGCACCGAGAAAGTAGTCCTTGAGTGGAAGGATATTGTGTACAGGCAGTGGGTGGTGTAGGGTCTGCGTCCTGTCTGTCACTATCTAAGTGCAACCATTGAGGCTTTTTAAACTGTCAACCAGTCGATCCATACCATGATCCACTGTCCCCTGGAACCTCACAATACATGACCTTCTTATAGATTCAAAGTAAAAATACGATGTCTCCCTCAGTATAACTATCCCTTCCTGAACTAGCATTCAGTTGCACACAAAATAAACAACCATATGAGATTACATACATAGTCCCGGACATAGTTATAATGTTCTTTAGCAGAGTTGACCCGATTTGTATTCCTGCATATCGTTTATCAGCAATAATATAGTGTATGTTTACAACATGACTTCAGTCACATTCAGCTTCATGTAGGATTTATGGCCCGGACCTAGTAGCTGAGCACTTGATAGGATTACTCTATGATTAGGACACGTTTCCGCCGATTCCGCCCTTCATACGAGGGCCTATAACTGCGTGTGAAGTGGCATCATCTAGTGTTGCATGTGTGCAGACACATGGTTTGGTTAGGCCGAGGGGACAGGTAGAGAGTTGTGGGTCTTATACCTTGGGTACTTAGAGCCTTGCCAGCTTTATCAAAGGGTTTACCCCTACCAGGCGGTCAGGGTCAGTGACAATCAGCTGTAAGGCTAGGTCAGGTGCCAACTGGTATAACCCCCGGCCACATCTTTGTTTAGGCCCCTGTCTGATGTTCTATGGAGACCTGCGGCGAAGGCTATATAGGTGCTCGTGATATGCTCACGGTATGGAGTCAGGGAGGGGAGCAGTGTTTGATGCATTGAGTGCATGGCGTGAGCTGCTCGCGGAGACCAACCCGCGAGCTGCTCGTACGGTGAGCTCCACCCGGGGCCACGCGGGAAGTGGTAACTTGGCATGGGGGTTTCATTCAGCTCACTTGTCGTGTTCACGTCAATCCATCATCCAGGTAGAGGTAATATTTTACAGGTTCGGGGCCCACGTGTGATGTCAGATAGCCGGCCCCCCTCTCCACGCCGCCTCTATCTTCCTCCCGACTTCGCGTTTCCCCCAGGGTGACACCTACATGGCAACGTGTCATGATCTGCCCGTCCGTATCTAGATCAAAAATAGACACTGTAAAGCTCACTCACTCTCACCTTTTTCAGTTTTACCTCTATCTACCCCCTCCGGCTCACCTCACTTTCTCCTCGGGGCTGATTTTTTCCAATGGTGTTGCGATATGAAGTAAATAAACATTTCAGAAAGCGGTTAATTCATACGACAAAAATTACGACATGGCCTATGTTGGTACATTATTTTTAGTGAGGTTCCCTGTGTTATTCTTCGCTGGGTGTTATAATAGGGCGGGTGGTTTAAGGTTCCCCTCAGGGTGGTTTACGGTAGTTGGGTGCCGGCAGGACGGCCACCACGACCATCTGGCCATGATCTAACCTTATTGCGGATGTCCCACGTTTTTTGTATATCCAGTTCCTGTCTAATCATTTCTGTTTTCCTGACATTGCGAGGGTCGCTGCTTTGCGGGAAATAACTACAGTTTCGTGCAATATCCACCGCCGAGGATAGCAATGTCAGATGTCACAGATTTTACTTCACTTCTCGCTCAGCAGTGCCAGTGGCTGGGATATTAATATCTTGAGAAAAAATAAAACTTCTCCATCTTAAAATTCAATCCTGTTGGGGAAAAAACGCTACAGATTACCAGGAAAATTGGTATAATCCCTATACACACAAAAAGTATGATAACCCACATATCATATAAATATGTAAGAAAATTAATCTAGCATTCTGATTAGATAGAAGAAAAATGTGGTCATAGGGATTAGCGGTATGACTTATGAGAGAAAACATTTTTTAAAGATAGTCTAACTCCAAGTCAATTTTTTCCCATCTGTATGTCGGGCTGTGTGTTTGCCCCTGATTGTGAGTGTCTGCAAACCAGGTGAAGGCATTGGTGTATGACGTGTTGTGTTGGCCTCTTACGCCACAACATACCCACGCCCACCTCGGACTGCTTACCTGCCATATCACCAGCCTTATAGATCAGCCCCGCTTATTATAAAAACCCTTTGAAGATGAGTATTTTCCTTCAAAGATAAAGTGATCTAAGAGAAGGCGATTTTATCAGGGTCCTTATCAAATCAGAATGCATGCATGCGTGTGTGTTCCGGTTTGATAGGTTATTCCACAGAACTTGTGTGGTATCTAAGTCTTCATATTTCCATGTCGTACTTGAAGACTGACTCCCTCGTCCCTCCCTAACCCAGCCGACCCCCCTCCCCTCCCTCCCCCCACTATGATTGCTCACGCAGGTAACAAGCAGTCCACGCCCGCTGCTGGTAACCATCAGGAAGCCCGCTTTTCCCCATAGAATTCTGCTCCCCGCGGGGTACCGACCTGGAACCAGCATCCGCCCCGCAGCACCGCCATTTTAAGGATAAGTGTCATAGCTGGCCAATTATAACTTTATTGTTATGACCATAAAACAATGCATACCCTGCAATTGTCTACAGGTAAACCATTGCGTGAGGCCATAATGAGAGGTTTTGTTCCCACTTAATTACTGATTATCCCCGATGACAATTGCTAAGTATACAGCTTGTTGTATTAGCACCTTATTGGCAATGAAAAGACGGTGTTGTTTGCCAAAGCCGGATGCTAGATTAAAAGAATAACAGAGTTAAATAAGTTAATAGGCGCAGTGTGTAGAGCACTCTCTCATGCATTTAGACCGTCTGTGTCTAACGTCCTCTGGGTGAAATTTGAAGTTTGACAGGTATATGTCTAATAGGTATTTCCTGTGGATAATTTCCGGTATATTTGATTAAAAGAATACCACGGATGCAAAACTTGGTCGGTTAATAATTCAAATTCAGCAATTCTAAATAGGCAAATGGTTTAAAACACTGTTAGTATACGACTAATAATTTATATGTAAGTAGGAACCGTACATTTGGACTGAACAGAAGTGACTTATAATTTACCTTATAGAATTTACGACATGTAGTAAACTTGGAATCTCTAGAAAACCTATCCTGGAGACGGGCGGTCTGGGACATCCTGTACAAATGAGTCTACGCCACCGAAAGTCATGAACGCCATTAACCATTAATACTTTTTTCGCTCGGCGCGATCCCTGCCCCCGGTCTGATCAGTCAGATGCCCGGCCCACCTGGAGTAGTCTGGGGTAGGGCTGCGGCGTCCTCCAGGAGGTGTGTAGTGCCCACACAGGTGTGCTTAGCCGGGCGGGCACGCGCGCCCTGACAGCGCCCACTTACTGGAAATTTGCCTTGGCCGACAGGAGGCGGCTACTGCTCCAGGTCCCCCATCTCACCTTTACCCCCGCTAAGGCGCCAGCCCCCCAGTAGCTATCTCCTGTAGCCTCAATCCTACACGCTGCCTCCCCACGGCCAGCTGGTATTTGTTAGGGACTATCTTCTTTCTTATACAGCCTCTTAGGTGATGGATAGATGGAATTACAGACACATATATTTAATTGCCTATTTACCTGCAAGGGTATTAAGTAGCCTTCGCGTAATAAAATGACCAAGGCGGGACATGGGCAATCCGATGCTTAAAAAAGAAGGTTTATTGTGATATCATTGCCAGATCATTTCAGGAGTGGCGTAGTATATTTCCACTTGAATTAAGGAAATGATCAGTATGAATTTCATTCCTGTCATGTTAAAGCTGGATCTAGGACATATCATCTTGTGAAGTAATTGGTGTGTACGATATCAGATATGTATGATATCACGAGGAAAATAGAGGTCAGACTTACAACTGAGCCTCATTACTAGTTCAAATATAATATACTACTTATATGAAATGTAGAAGTTTTTTAAAGTCTCGGTTAGATTAAAATATATGAATTCCCATCCTAGCCGAATGCATGCTTGGCCCCGAAAAGTATACATGCACGTGCACGGGCGTTGGTCTAACTCTACGGGCGTTGGTCTAAACTCCACGGGCGTTGGTCTAAACTAACTCCAGGGCTGCGATAACGAAGTAAAACCCCAAGGAATTGGCTTTCATAGAGCACAACATTTCTGGGGAAAGCTGACGCGAGACTGTTTCACGTTGTAACCATGTTGTTGACCCAGAAATAGCATTAAGTGCGAGGATGAGTTAACTCAGAGGGACTTTTGAGTAATATGGAGGTAATTCTTCATATGATTATTAGATCTTCATTTGGTAGCTTCGACCTGTAATGATCTTTTTGTTTGAAATATTATTTAGATGAATATCATTCGAAATCTCCAAGTAAATGAAACCATCAATATTTGGTTCCATTGTATAGCTTCAAGCCAAACGAAGACCGTATGCTTCTCACATCTCATTGCGTGTAAGACACATTTGTCTGCATTGTTTTTTTATTTCCCCAAGATAGCAATGAGCAAGTAGGAGCGGGTATTTATTACTAAGGAGCTGCTCTCCCCCAGACTGGCCCACAGCCTCGGGGCGGCCTTCTCCCCGCGCGGTGACGGGGGTCGTCACCGGCCAGGGCGCCGGGCCCGCCGGCCGCCCTGCCCTGCCCCCACACCCTGGTAATTGGGCTCATTTGCTCAGAGCGACTCGCCGACTCGGGACAGCGTGACGAGCAGCTCGCGGGCGCGCCGGTCGTGTTTTATGGGCGGCCTGAAGGCCTGTGGTCAAGCTGGTGCGATATGGGGCAGTGTGTGGAGGAATGATGGCAGTGGGGAGTGTCAGGAAGGATGAGTGAATGGGATGGGAAAAGAAAAGATGTAGATGGATGTGTGGGGATAGGAAGAGACGGTGAGAATGGCAGGAAAATGTGGTAGGGGAAGATTGGTGACTCATCTTTCATTCTCTCCTACTTTCACTGATTAATGGCGGGGATACCATTACATGTTGAAGACCCAAGAGAATATTATTTCACTATTGGTCAGTTCTAATTCCGTAGAATTGGAAATTGAGAGCTTTCCACTTTCTTTTTTGACCAGTGAAGTGCACAAGTGATGGTTACATGACCATAAGCTTTACTAAGCCACTAAAAGCAATGTCAAACTTGCTAGTTCCTAGTATTGTGGTATTCAGAGCTTTCCCGGCAGTTTATGTGGCTTCCTGTCTTCCCCGGGCCATTCATTAAGGGGCCGTGAGGCGTCGTCATTGAATTAATTAGCCCGGGAAATCCCACTACAACCCCCGGCTAATTGACCCTGGGCGGGGGTGGGCGGCTCCGGCTTGACCTGCTCACTGAGCCGCTCGGGGCTAACGCCGGGCGAGCTGCTCGGAGCAGTTCATAGAAGCTCCGAGGGACTCTGCGCCTTGTGTAATGAACGCCCGCCTCAGGCTACGTAAGCCTTGAGGGGGTGCGGCAGGACAAAGCCAACGTTAACGCCTGATTTGCTCGGAGCTGCTCGTGGAGAGTCTCCGGGGAGCAGCTCGCCCCTGCCTTCACAGGTGGCTGTGGGGTAGGCTGCGGCCGTCCCTTCACCTTGATTAGGGAGGCAGCCTAAAGAGCAGCACTGTTACGCCGAGCTGAGCTCATTTCATGGAGGGTCATACATTAACCATGCAGATATTATCACAATTCCGTAACCTGCACTTTGCATACTGTGGTAACCATGGAATTTTGATAGATGTCAGTCACAGGACCACACCTACATGCAGCACCCATCCCAACCCCCATACTGCCCCCATCTGCCCACTATCTGCTCCCATCGGGGGGCGCCCGCCCGTTAGTCACATACCTGACCTGTCGTCTCGGCAGTTACCGGTCAGTTTGAAGTTTCCCGCCCTGTCACGAAGATGACACCGATATGACACCAACAGAGAGGGCCCCACCCCTCAGATGTTCGCCGACCGACGGCCACTCAAAGGTGGCAACGGTCAGTCAAATCGCCCCTAGGCCAGCTGGGCACTGCCGTGTGAAAAGGAACATTGGCGAATACCCTTAGCCAGAGCCCGGGTTAGAAGCGCCCGTGGCTGGAATGCCTTTAGGATGGCGTCTGGCTATTTCCAGATATCATCGATGATGTCTTTATATGCACCTTCATCCGGGACGTCATCCTATTTCAATATAGACCCGGCAGAGTTTTGGCGAGTCGGTAGCCGACGCTGGCGCTATGGAGGAGGGCAATGGGTCTGTCGGGATGAAAACTGAGGAGCTTATCTATTAGTGCACTCGCAGACGGGTAGAGGGTATTAAAAAACTACTTGATGGGTGCATTAAGTCAGGGAGGCAGGGGGTAAATGGCACCCGTCAGGTACATTGATGGCTGCAGAAAACTTCCAAATATTTCAGTTGTGTGAGAGCAATTAGAATGGCCAGCGTTCCAAAGTTCTCCTACTCACAAGAAAATCATTAGATTGAGAAATGATTTAAAATAAAGTGAAAAGGGGATCTTTGATGATCTGCTTTAGAATATTCCTTTGGCAATGTCTGATTATTTATCATCTTGAACTTGTTACATCCATTGCAAAGCAACAAGTGATAAACAGACTACCGATATACTCCAAAGCAAACCCCCTCATACCATTGGCGTAGTCGGTAATGGCTTGGGTAAAACATGAAACCGTTTCATAATGAAACAGGGTCCCCCATGACCAGCCACCAACCCCCATCGACAAAAGAGGCCGAGGGGCGGGAAAAGAGATGATTGTGTAGCATGGAATGCCTGCATGTGGGCCTTTCCCATGGCCGTCTCGGGCCTCTGACAGCGCCCACAGAGACCGGTACCCACTTATCCCCGGCCCCGCCGCCGCCAACATGGCCTAAGTCCCCGCGGGGAGTCCAACTTAACGAATTGTCACTTGAACTTCCCAGGGTGGGTTTCTGCTTGTGGAACAAACACCCTCAGCAACACAGCTAAACAGGAAAAACCACGGGGTGGTCTCCCTTAAAGTTGGTCTTCACAAGTCAGCTGAAGTTGCCAACCCCCGCCTGGTCGTGTGTGTCTGTGGGGAGGGGATGGGGAGAGAGTGTCTGCTAAGAATTTAATCCTTGTCGTAATTACATGGGAATGGGTGTGTAGACGGTACATGTCGTGGGGGTTGTGTCTACTAATGGGACCAGAGGGGTCTATACATGCCTAGTCTAGACATAATGTAAGCTTGTAAGTTTGTCAAATTGGTGAATTAGGATGGGTCGCAAATACATACATGTATTGTTTAACCGATAATCTTTCGGATTTACTATTACATATTCTTGCATGAATTACCCTATTTGCTATTTTCCTCTCTGTTTTGCTCCACTGAGAATATTGTCACGTTCACACTTCCCATATGTGACACATGAGGTAATATGGCCTGATGTAAGTAATGTAGATATATGGGTAAGTAATCCAAAAGACAACTGTGCTGTCAAAAACGTGTCAGACAAATGAAAATCACATGCTCTAACAATGTTTCCTCTTAAGATGAATCCATGGCTTAGTCTGAATTGACTTGGTTCTTGTGAATGCGTGTTTTCGGTATAATAACAATCTTCATAACGTCACAGTCGATTTGCTTAAGGTTAGAAGGGCGACAATATGTCATTTCAAGCTTTGAGAATTAGGAAATGAGCTGGCTTATTATTCATCAGTCTGGCCTCCCATGAAGATTCGGCAAGGCCCACTCTTTAAAGGATCTAAAACATGTGGCTATAAAATGCAACTGCCCTAGGCCCTATATGCAGTGCACCAAACTTATATTGCTTGTTAAAGAGTATATAAAACGTATCTTTGATGTCCTAATTGCATCTGACCAGTTCTTTTTGAAGCCTTTATATCTCTTAAATTTTAATAGCACTTTACCCAAACAACACATTCTCTGTCAAAGAGACGATCAGTAGCCTTGAAGTGGACACTCCCAGACCCCATAGTGTTACCTGTATGCTGCTAACGATGCTAATAGGGGCGTGATTACGGGGACAATATCACACCTGGAGACCCTGCACCTGGCCCAGGTAAGACAATGTGTCAAAGGGAGGACCACACCCCAGGACGCCGACTGACCCACACACAATAACCGCCCAGGTAAACAGAGCACCACCCACTGGAGGCCTCCCCCTCCAGGGTGCTCGGGGCCTACTCAGGAGAAATGATGAAAGTGAACCTGTGCTTACAGTTGCCGCGCCCGCCCCGCAGAGCCCTGCTAAGTGCCAATTGGGCTGACGCTATATACGTTTTGCAGGTGCAAAGTGTTGGCGGCTTTTGGTGCTAAACGCCCGTCAAGTTGGATTGCTTTGCCATTCGTCAAGCCAAACTATTCCGTTTGAGACTCACTTTAAAAGCAATACTTTTAATGGCTTTCTACTCTTGTGTGCAAAGGCCACGAAAGCAGCCATTTCTAGGTTTTCTGCTTTGTAACAACAAACGTGGTACGTTTCTAAAGGACACACTATTGCGTTCTGCAATGTTTTGCCACGGTGAATGAAGCCATTGCCTTTGCAGAATACAATACTTACATTTGGTAGTATTCCTAATTGCCATCGTGTTATTACTGCAGCGATTGATACATCAATATGGGTATATTGGCTTATGAAAATAAAGCCGCATCTAGTGTTATTGGTAAGGCCCATTGTGTTATTTACTCACTAGCAGCAATATTTATACAGCAGCCGATACAGGTATTGTACCAGGTAGCAGACTGATGAATTTGTTCCAATTGACAAGTAGACAAAGGCTTGGTGCAGCATGAATATAACACCCTAGGAGGTCCTTCACCTGATGTAACATTGTGATGTAACTAGGAATCCTGTATTAATTAGCGGTGCTTCCAAATCACCTGGCCATGAAATGCCATAAACCTGATTACAATTATGAGCTACAGACCTAATTGGACCTCTAGCTCAGGTGAAATGACTTCGCATCAAAACAATATGGTCGCTATATGTCATTTTCTGTGTCTATGCAGCTTTATTCATCATATACTCATAACATGGGTTTTGAGATAAATAGCAACACCAAGTGTCTTTGTATACATGGAGTTAATGACTTTTGTATAACTCAATTCCGTTGCACTAATTTTGAAACATGCAGACAAGTGCGGATGATTCTCACCTGTTACAATGCCATTAGGTCCCGCAAAAACAAATTACATGGACATATCCCAATGTCCGGCCAGAGGTTGACCGTTGCACGAGCCAAGCTGTGGTCAGCTGCTCCAAGCTAACACATGTTGCGGGCACACCTTGGCAGGCCGTTCGCACCCGGTTATCTTTATTATCACAACCCCAACATGACCCAAACACCGGTGGGCGGCCATCAGGTCCTAATAGGATATTTTGTCTGTCACACGGCAGGCCCGGCCCCCACCCCCATATGTCAGCCAGGGTCAGCTGCTGACCCCCGGGCTGACCAGGGGTCACCACGCCCTCCAAAGGGTCAATCGCCATGGTGACGGCTGGGGTCAGACTCCCACACTGCCCAGTGGTCATTCCAGCCTTCATATGGTCACCATCAGTGCAGTGGCCATTTCAATTTCATGCACTGTCATTCTTTTGTGACTTGTGCGGGATGAAAGTGTCAAGGCGGATACCGACCACTAAGTCTTGACTCAATTATCGCCAAAGAAGAGATCAGTGGGTGATATTCATAGTGAGTGCTCCATTGGAGGCCATAGTGAAGGCCATATGGGGGAGGTTTTGGGGCCTGGGGGTGGAAAGAAAGTTTATGTTTGGGATTTTGGGGTTTGAATCTGTTCACATCTAACGAAGGCGAGAATGTCATGTGAGGATATCTTTATACATAAATATTTGGGCAATAAAAAGTAAAGCACCTCAATGAAAATCAAACGAACCCTTCAAACAACTCTCTTTGAATCTGATAACGGTCCGCACACAACAACAAATACAGAATCCCCAGACCAGGTGCACCAACAAGGGAGAGTTCTAGGAACAGTTTCTGGGAGCAGGAGGAAGGTAAGACTAGTTCTCGGCTCTTCTAGGAATAGCGCAACCCGAGCTGCTCGGCTGAGTCACCTCGAGTTACTCATGTATCAATGTTGTAACAAGCTCTGCATGTAACAACAACAACGACGAGCAGCTCCAGCCCGACGCCGAGCAGGTCGATGAGAGGGGCACCTGCTCCAGGTAACGCAGCCTACCTGAACAAGTGCTCTATCACCTGTCGCCTCTCCGCCTACTTGGTGCATGTTTATCATGGAGTTGAGGACGTCTGAGGGTAGGTCTGTGAGATACCTGCAATTCCTATTGCAAAACATTGCATATAGATACTGGAAAACTAACTGGCATGGTTTGCTGGTAATTATATCGGTGGTTAATAAAATGATTGATAGAATGTTGGCCTTTTTATTCTATAAATTATATTTGCAGTGTACAACACAACTCTCATGGCAGTCGTCTTAATGATACTCAGGGTCAAGTATAAATATACGGTTTATTTTGGTTCACCTTATGTAAACTGTGTTTTCTCTATAAGCATGTTGTATTTATGTTTTTCCTCCTAGCCCTTTGGAGTGTCTGTAATAATAAGGACGTGGGAGAGTGAGCAGGGCTAACTTTCATCTGGCAGGTAGGTTACGCCAGATGGAGAAACGTACCAGGGATACCTGTGCCCCTGGAGTGGGCTGGGTACCTATTAGACCAGTGGGAAGATTTATGGCAACCTTGGGTGCTGTAAAGTATTCACGCTGATGCTCTCTTTGTGCCATAGTCAATCTATAATAGAGAACCAACAGGTGCATCCATGGACCAGAAATGTGGGTACATTGCATTGTGTTCACTTACTGGACAAAAAGAAAGGTTTATCAATATAGGGCACACTTTTTGGTGCGTACAACAGGCTCTTGAAAGCTCCTCTTTTAATATATCTCAGCTGACATTGAACACATGCTGAATATATTATGATTTCCTTCTGCTGAATCAAAATCTCTACAGTATCCCCATTTCTATTGCTATACCTGACATATAGGCCGATATTCATTTACATGTGGGCATTTCCTTATTCTATGAAGTGATAAAGACTGACTCAAACTTCAGCTTCCAGATGGTCATGCAGCAAAAAGTTTAATAAGGAACCAGTGGGATTGATACTTGACATTTCCGAAGGCACCCGCTTTTTGAGAGACCATATCTACCTGTGCGATGTGAGTTTTTTATTGGTACAAATAAGAAGGGTGGAGTAGCGAGGTGTCAAATGCTATTATTGGTGTTGTCAGGCTTTGAATCAGCCTCCTGGTTCTGACATGCATGTTCTGCCGTCTGATTGAAAGTCCAACTGTGGGGTTTCGGGCTTGTGAGCCTTGAAACTGTGGATGGGGCTAGAGTGTGCCACATTCTGTAGTTATTTGAACTTATTTCATTGCTTCTTATCGCCACAAATGTATAGCCTAGATATTATTTTGATTAGATAATTATACTGGGAACTCAAGGATAATAACATTGATACAAGGTACTAATATGAACACTTCAACGCAGATTCTGTTTTATCTGCAATATTCAGTACTTTCCATATTCTTACGCTAAAAAAATATTCTATGATTTTAATGATCCCTGGACAAGTGTTTGGGACTGGGCGATAATAGAGAACACGTGAAGTTGTCATGAGTCGGCGTCATGTTTCCGGTGACGGCAGTGGAGGCTTGTCTCTCTAATTGTCACCTTTCACGTGTTTTACACCAGTTCGACACCGTCTGATTATCACACCCAACACCTTCATTGTGACCAACACCCCTGTTTTGAGACTTGATACCCTGAACCAGCTGGGGACCTGCTGGTCTACACGTCCTCAAAAGGTCCACGAGGCCGGGGGTGAATCGTAAATCCTTTAAAATGCTGCAGCTCAGGCAGTCATAGCCAGGATTGTCTTCTCATAAACTTAGGATTTCCTCAGGCTCTCCTACACAGTTCAGGTAAGGTGTTACTCGTTAGTGGAACAAAACTCGTTTTATGTTTTCTTACAAGTTTTGGGTGTCGGTGTAAAGCCTTCATTACCTTTCACTTTTATTTGCACTGAAGTAGGTGAGAAAGGTGTGCAGACTAGTTGATTACGCCATATTTCTCTGTGAACGTGCAAAGTCCTTTTGTACGTGTATATAGACTGAAATAGGATGGCTTTTGTTGCAGGGTTCAAAGTAACAATACCTGCCTATTAGCGCTGTGTTAATTGTATCCAATGTAGTTTACACCCTAGACGGCGCGTTAATTTGTGTGATCTACAAACTGAAACATGGGACAATGGATCGATAAGGGCAAACACTGAAGGGGTGGAAGTACTCACCTAGTGCTAGAGTGACGGGTAAAGTTCCAATTAACACCAGCGGTAACAACGACATACACCACTCCATTGTCGACGTAGTTTTAATCATCCTGCAAGAGAAAGAGGAAATTATTATAGGAAAACTGTGAAAATATAAATTGATTGGTATTTTGCATGTTCTGTATTGGTGTGTTATTTGGACAGTTATGCAGCATACAAAACTAAGGTTGAAGTACATTTGATGAAATTAATCATTTTGGGTTGCTTTAGAATCAAATGGGAAGTATATGCGGGTGACATTATGATAACTCATGTTGAACAGGCTTATCGTGTTTGTCCATTTTAAACTACCAAATGGGTTGCCAAAATGAAAATGATCGATTGAAATATAAACAATAACATCAAGTTCGATATTCCTGCCACAAATGGGTTGTATTTTACTCAGCCAAGTGGTATATGGACTTGGCGCTTTAACAGTAGTCTTTGTTGACAGTAGATATTATCGACCACACGAAAGTGTATTACAATGGTTTGACCGCCGGCAGCTGGCCGCTGGCTGCCTGCTCAGGCCTGACCCCCAAATGGTCTACAATTATCTGCTTCTGTTGATCCTCAATTATTTGCACCAGTGACCACAGAACCCTTGAAGCAAACCCCAACCCAAAACCATTTTCAAATACGCAAAATTAAAAAAGCTTTAGTTTTATCACCAATAGCAAGACTGTCCAGTATGAACCAGTCCCACCACCGCCTGTTCTGATAACAATAATGATATCAGAGAAATATTGCAAAAATAGAAGCAGTTCCAGGAAGGACGGAGTCTCCACAGACGCTGTGCAAATTAACATGGGGAATTTATCAGGGGAATGACACGCCATAAATCTCAATGACCAGGGCCCACCAACAGGTTCTGTGGGCGGGTCGCCCCCGACAGCCGCACAATAAGGCCTCGCCAGATGGAACAAGGCCCCACCGCCGTGTTGATTTGAGATTAATTTATCATTTCCCCTGTTACCATATTGATCATTTGCTCACGTTTTAGTGTCTGACTCAGTTCAGGCATGGGCCTGAAATAGTGGCACTGGGAAGTGGGCATTTGGCCTTAATGATGTCAAAGGTTTTCAGACCTAATGATCATTAAATTTTTTGTCATTTTTCTTCACTGTTCTTATGCGATGGTAGTTGACAAAAACAACTCATATTCTTTGTTCGAATACCTTTTCATCGACCGAAATTCCTATCTCAATCGAACTTACTACATCATATATATAAACCACAACATTCATAGATGGAGACTGGTTTAGAAAAAAAACAGACCACTTTCTGATAATCAGATGTCCTTGAGAAGCAACCCTCTGTTTTCCGTCCCGTCTGGATGTGTTTGAAGCCCGTGGAGGTAGCGGGTTAAGCATGATGTAGTGGGCAGGGCAACAAGTCTCCGCTGCCCGCGATAACACGGCGCCCAAAGCACGCCACGCTCGCCCACTATGCCTGTGAGCAGCTCGCTAAAAGTGACTAAAACTCCCCCTCAGCGACTCACTCCAGGCTCCCCAACCTGCTCGCCGCATAGCTCCCACTCCTCCAGGGACCCAGAGCCCATCTTCTCCCACTGATTCAATACTCTCAGGCTTCCTCCCCCTGACTCCCTGGAGTAGATTAGGCTCACCGGGGGAGTCGGCCCGTCTCGGCGCGGCACGTCGGGGTAGTGTGACGGGAGACCCGCCTGGTGGGGCCGGGGGTTCCCGGGAGGTCGGCCGGGGGTTCCCGGGAGGTCGGCCGGGGCAGACCCAGCGGGCCGTCCCCGGCCACCCCGCCGCGACCATCTGGCCCCCGTCCCCCGGCCCTGATAGCCTGCGCGCCGGGCCAATAGTAGCCACTGCTAAAAGGCCTCAGTAGATCAGCTGAGCTCCCGGTCAGACCTGGCGCCACGCCTCATCATGATACTAAGGGCTTTTTGAAATATGACGCGAAACTTAATGTTTGTGCACTTGTTTTAAGAATTTTGAATATTATGTCAAATATACATGGAATGGCATCTCAGCCACGTAGATAATAAGTAATCCTATACATAGAGGTCGACCGCTCACTTACAATTTCCTGACTCCCCAACTCTTTTTTTTTATTATCATTAGGCCCATAATTAAAGATTTTCACTACTTCCATGATTTTCTATTCTCATATATGAATGTATATTGTCATATAATTCAGTATATACTCTGGAAAACTCTTCCTGTGTTTAAATCTATGCGTGGGCGCCTGACATCTACATATATTTACCCACACACATGCTAGGCTGACTTTGGCCCACGTTAGGCTTTTGATCCTATGTGCAGAGTCTGTAAAAGTAGGTGGTTAGGTGCGCACAAGCCTTGATCTGGGTAGATCTTCCTCGCTATCGCTGCTATCTCCGCTATCTCAGGCGGCTAATCAGAAGGGAGACCTGTCAACACCACTGTCTCTTATAAGCTTACTTTGCCCTGCATGGATGATAATGACTTGACGCCTAAGATATGTGGACCCCTCTCACTGTACGTTCTGTGGTCTCCTATCTCTCGGATACACTGTATTATTTCCTATATGCAACCTACATGGGAGATAGTTTAATAGCAGACACAGCAGGCATAATATCTAGTATACAGCAGTGCATTTTCTTCTTTCAATTGAAAATGAATCCCCCTATATTGTAAATAAATAACCTTCCCTTGGATTTCTTTTTTGAATTCATGTGTAGGTTGATATAGGTAATTAATATCGATGTCATTTTATTATGACAGTATGTTTTCGAGCGTGCTTTCCCGAGTTATTATGGATCATATTTGATCCCATGAACTGTCGAAGCTACACGTCCAGGTCTGCACCCCGGGGGGGGGGCACTTGGGCTTGAAAAGGTACCCACTGCCAAACGGACCTGCCAAGCGGGGGCGGTGAACGTCAAAATTGAGGGGCGGTCGACCACTTTTAAGGCAAAAAAGGGGGGCGGTGACCAGTATCCATAGAGCAATATAGGGCAATAATTTAGTAATTATTTATTCAAAATTTTTCTATTGAGAGAAGTAAACATTCTCATTAAAAAAATTTGACCAGGGAGAACCAACAAGCCTCGTCACCCACCAATAATTTAGTAATTAGCCTTATTGCTACTTTATTTCACCAAAAAAAGACTAATGTAATTTTATCAGATGATTTCTTTAGCAATTTTGGTGATTTCTGTATATTTTCTGGTACTGACACACTCTGATTTTGGAGGGTGGTGATCTGTGGTCCCCCAAAACAGGGGGCGGTCAACCAAAATTCAGGGGCGGTAAGTCATGAAAAGTGGGGGCGGTAGTTTGGCAGTGGGGAGTAACGTTCAAAGAGTCAGTGCCCCCCCCCCGGGGTCTGCACCCATATCCGAGGCTCAGTGGTGGGATTCAATGGACCTAATACACAAAAGTTCCGATAGCATCTATCCGTGCACACCGTGCCTCCAGTACACAAAGCGATCCCCGGGCATAGGACCACATCCAGGACCAAACAGCACACACCTCACGTCCTCCCCACTAAATTAACCAACCCAAATTAGCACACACCTGCATAACCCACAAACTGTGATCAGGTGCGGCAGGTACGATGGGCTACTTACAGACAAGGTGGGGCTACTTACCGACAACACCTTTAGAAACGTCCCCAGGATGTGTCGGGGTGGGAGGAGGAGGAAGGTGTGTCACTGCATCAAGGCCCTTCCCCCTGCTATAGTACAATAACAATACGTACCCCTGGTCCGTACCCCATCACTAAATATACACCTACCCGTGGTGGAGTGGAGAAAGTTGTGACCGCAGGGCGTTTCTCTGCCTACTGGAGGGTTACCTGGCCCCCTGTACCTGCCCCCCTTGTACCTGCCCCCCTTGGAGGTGGTCACAAACCGTGGGCCCGGCCCGGCCCGACAGGTGAGAAGCAGGCAGGGACACCTTTGTTTTCGGCCCCCCTTTGATGGCCCGTGGTGGCTGTGCTGAGTGGGCGGAAGCTGGACCACTTGTACCCTACTCTACAGTGGCCGTACTCTCAGATGTAAAGCAGGCCAGTTGCTGTACCAACTTTCTCTAATGTTAGTGTAATAGGTAGGAAGTGTATTGTGACTCAGGTGCTTCAGGTGTGCTCTGTTCGATAGGCTTACACGAAAAGCGAAGTTTTTCACTGAGTTCCTCTTTATGTCTGAATATATATGTGCTTTTAACATGAAAGGAAATGATTTAGTGTTAAACTCAAAGTCCATTTCCCGCATTATTAAATATATAAAATATCATACGGGTCCCATTCAATATAAAGCAGTACACTATATCAGGAGAGTTCTGCGGTGAACGTCATCTATGGGCACATTCAGGCCTTAACATCAAGTAGACCTTCTCGTGAGCATATCCCTAAGTGTAGCACTATATAATTAAAGTATTATTGACAGGCCTACTTTATGAGCTGCCAAAGCCTTCAAAGATTCAATATCTTGGGAGCATGTGTACTCAGGGGCTTTCTTTTTTCCATTGAAGATGGGTATGATGCGTGATCGCACCATGACAATCGTATACTCTAAACTTGTTCGATAACTCCTCCCAGCTTAAGATCATATATTCACTGAATAAACCATTCTGGTCTACTGTTAGAGAGGACCGCCCACCAGGATACAGGAAGTTTCGTCTAAGGAGGGTTCCTGTAGTTTTGACAAGTACTAGTACTGTAACATCAGCATCTAGACTAGAACCAGGACACAAGTGTCATGAGACATTCTGACTGTATACAAGACTATACCATTTTAGTTCTAAGACATCCGGATAGGCCTATATTTGTAGATTACATGACTGATTTTTCTATAAGTTTTCAAAGATTCGATTAGAAATAAGTTTTCAAATAATGGTGTATGGGTTATAAGAAATTATGTCATTTTCTGTTCATCCAAAAGATGCCTGTCTTCAGCTTTAATTTGACCGCAAACGAGCACTTCATAGAAACCGTAACTGGCGGTTAAACGACCCTTCACTGTCTGTAAAGTAATGGCGTATGTCAACCGTACAGAAAACTCCCACGCTGACCTCTGTCCGAGGGTCCACTGCACACCTTGACCAGGTGAGAAAAATGGCCCGTCCCCACAACTTGTACGCCTGGTCCCCGCCTCTGGGGTTACTGAGCGTGAAAAGGAAAATAATTATACATTTGCTCAGGGGAGTGGACTGGGCGGCCGACTGTGGCTAAGCTCCTTTTTTTAATTCACTCGTGCCAACCCTTGGTCACGGCGAGTGAGGCCGGAAAAAGGGAGGCCACATTCTTAGGGTAATCAGCCTACATTACAATCACTGAACGCCCGCCTCTCCATTGAGAAATAGCCTGCTATGGGCAAGGGATAATGACTTGTTGTGGATGGGCTGGGGAGGTAAGCTTCAATTAAAGGTGGTAGATTGGCTTCGGAAACCGTAGAGTCCCTGGGTCTCTCCTCGGCTCCCCCTCACGCATACCCCGGCAACCCCGGCCGCTGCCCCCGGTCTCCCCTCCCGAGCCCAATACACATCTGTCATTCACGGCTTACCTTAAAGTTGAGTATAAAATCCTAGTTTTCTGATGTTGTAAAGTTTCCAAACGCTCTCTCACTGTCGGTACGAATTAGTCCATAGTGTTATATCCATAAAAGTAATGGTAAAAATAATGTTGCCACTCAGTAAAGGTGAAATCCTGTGGCGGTAGTCTTTCCTCCTGTACCCCTAACGCACGGACGTACCATTGACAAGTGAACCTCCCACGCCGGGAGTACAACGCTCTACTCGCATCACGTGGGGCGGCCGGGACCAACCACCGCGCGCCGTGCGTAGGGGTGGCAGGGTGGCGCGCACACATCACCCGCTGAACTGACAGCAACTAGATAAACGCGACCACACTTAGAGATGTCAAATTAATATCAGAAATTATAAATATTCAGTATCTCCAATTTTACCGCATTGAAAATTGATAATTTCATTAATTTGTAAATGTTATCTGTCTACTTACCACCCCTCGCACTGTTCACTTGGTTGAACCCTCATCCCCCAGCTGAGGTAACCATCCAGCATTGACCAGCTATAGGCTATCTGGTCTCATCGTTCACTTTCTCTCTCGCTTTCCCTCACCCCAATGAATGAGTCGGATCAATCAGCTGAAATAACCACCTCGCCCAACACCTGTTCGTTTAATCCCCATCCCTGCGTCTTGCCAACAGCCTTGATTCTGTGACACAACCTGACGCCGTTGGCAGACCTTACTGGCACATCCCCTCCCCTTCAAGTTTACACTATGATTGGTGTGGGGACGAACGGGTCGGGCCCGACCGCTGGGCCGGCCGCCCCTTTAAGACACCTCCCAGTCAAATCATATTCATACACAGCGTTTTGATTCAATGCATTTGTAGCGCACGCCCAGTGATCATCATTATGTGTATTGGACGGAGGCCTGTAATTAGATGTATTCAGCTGGTTTATAAAGCACGGTCACGGTTTGAGGTCGACATCTAGGAGTTGTCAGCACCATATTGATATTTGTGATTTACACATGGAAACCTGTCAAGGTTGAAGAAATACGATAGGTCTGTCGCTGCGCCAAGGAGGAGGGACATATATTTCATACGTTCATATTGCACCCCGCCAGCAACACAAGTCTAGATCTAAATAAACCTGTCCTTGGCCTGTTTGTATCCCGGGTTTCTATACAGGAAATGATGGCATATGTGTTTTAAGACGCGCGTTTTGGTCTCCTGAAAAAGGTTGGTCTTTCTAGTGGGCTTTGCAGTTCAACTCCAGACCAGAAATGAAAACCACGTCAGTGGCCCTGTTCGATATTCATAAAACGTTAATACTTATTTTAATACGTATGTTTTATACATATGATACAATAAATTTGTCTTACTATAACCATCAATCCTATCTGAAACAACAACAACAAATATAGTCATGGGATAAACAATTTTAATATATTCGCCAATTTTAATATATTCGCCACATCCACCCAACCCAGATACCAACCACCTCCAGCAGTATAGACTTTGCCCGTGACTTCCTCCTGGGTACATTATAATTTAGACCAGACCTGACGTCCACCCTTCCCCCTTTAGGCGTACCCCGACCTACCCCTGCTGCACTCTGTGACTGTCCCGGGCCGCCCCCCGCTGTCCCCTGCCCCGCCCCCAATCCCCGGACGTCACCTGGAGAAGGCCCGCCCCCCGACAACCCCTAGAGCCCTGGAGGACCCCCTCCCCACCCTGTCACCATACAGACGCACATTCCATAAACATAGCCGAGTTATGCATTGCTTACTTGGTCGTGACACACGTTAGGGATGCTTATTATCTATTACCCTTTGCTGGATATTATGAAAACATTGTTATTTTTCCATTCTTCCTAAGCTTGAACTAAAATAGCTAACATTGTGCTGCAGTGCATCGTGTCCATTGAAGTAAATACTTATCTTAGCTTTGATTTTTTTTCAATATTTTGTTACGATACTGGAATTCAAATTAAACTATTTTTAGTATGCCAATTATTGGCATATCGTGATTAGGCATATTTCATTCACATATTTTTATATTTATTATTCACAGTCTATGATGAGAAGACACATTTAAACTGACCATTTTTATTTTGTCAAAGAGGCCAATGTTTACGTTTCACACCCCAGATTCCAGGGTGTCGCGCCGGTGTCATATGGTGGTTGCGGCACCCTGCCGGTAGGTGTCTCCCCCGACTGTCACAGAAATTGACCTGAATCCCGTGAAATCTACAGCGCACTGTCCACCCCTGATTGGCCTGCTGTGATGTTCATTTCCTCTGATCACAAACACATTTTTCTCTAACTTCCTAGTGGTCTGCACGCATGCCACATTGATAAGACTGTACGCCACCTCCCAGTTTCTATTAGAGATTCTGATTGCAACGCCTCTAATTGGCCCGGAGCTATGATTTGTGTTAATAACCAACCATACGGCGCGACGAATTAAAGTTATAATTTCTTTTGGCGATTGCATCTAATTGCTGTATGAGATAAGATACCGCGGATTACTACTGGAAGGTCGGAACAATCGTAGGAAGAGAAAAACAAAAACATTTATCAAGTGCCATATTATTTGTTTGCTAAAAAGACAATAGTGGTGAAAGAGGACAGCAACAGGGCTTTTCAGTGCATTCTCCGAAATAATAGGTGTTAATGTGGACCCCCTGTTGACCCCCTTAGGCCCGAGTGTCAAGCCGACTGGGGGCCCATGGGGGTCCGTCAGGGGGTCCGGTCCTCCCGGGTCCCGCTGAGACCCCCACCTCTGGGGTCGGGGGTAGGGTTACGCGCCCTGAGGGGAGGGGTAGCGGGGACCGCCCCCTAACCCCCTTTTCCTGTCCCCCCACGCCCCGTGTCACTCCATGGACGCTTCAACCCCCCCCCCCCCCCTCCATCCTGCATACCCCATTCTCCCTGTCATTACGATTCCCCAAGGGAACAAATTTGCCGTCCTGGCAATATTTTCATGGAATCTCCTTTTTGCAATTCATGTGTTCAATTTACGACGGTATGTTTCTGTGCTATCTTGCTATTTTCCCTGTCGTAGACATCAAACACATTTGCTTTATATATTCTTGCTTTAACCAGTTAACAGATAAAGGTGAAGTCCAGGTATTCTACAAAACGTACATGCTAAATGGAACATTTATAGTTCAATTTAAAGCACACACATATAACAAGTTACTTTACTTTCCCAGAATACATAAAAAAAAAATCAATACCCTACACCCTATGTTCAATAAATGGAGTTAAAAAACAACCAGTTTTTTTTTTTTAGATATTCGGCAATGGATCCGACAAGTGGGCACAATGGCAAACAATTGAGTGTGAAGTTGATGTCCCTTTGCCCCCAGGCGGCTGGATTGACCGCCATTTATTCATTTCCTTAATTGATCAGAGAAGAATCAGATATCAAGTGGTCGAAACCAGACACCCTTTTCCCCAGGGTGACAATGTGAGGACAGGATCATAAAGATGACATTTTCAATTGCAGTAATGGACCTGCCTTTGATACTGGAATCTATTATAATTTCACAGGGTTATGAAAACTGCCAAAGATCGATTAAAGCAAATGCAGTTCGAGGAAGATTTTTTCAGATTGTTTTAGACTACATGCAATGTTTTAATGTGGTGATTATATGGATAAATTTGTATAATGTAAGAGAGTATCCATAAGTATGTTCATTACATTTTACCATTATGTTGAGTAATTCCCCAGGTAAACACGTTAGCAACTGTGGGCAACCATAGTAAGATTCTTATTATGCGTTGTAGCACATATATATGCCTTCTTTATTTGAATGACGAATAGAAGAGAACAGATACCTCTCTCTGCCTTCTATATTGAATAGGATATATATATATTCAAACGGTATCTCTTGATGTTTATTGATGGATAAAGTTTGGTCATGTCTAAGATTAATCTGCACTTCCATATTAATAGTTGCACCCCCCCCCCGTTTATTCCACGCAAGTTATGGTGCTTCAAATGATAGGAAGCCAATGGCAATATACATATAATATATTATATTATATTGTGTACAGTAATTAGTACAATCATACTTCAATTCTGTGTGATCCCGAACCAACATGAGTTGCCGTAAAGTATTATTCACAATGTGAGGTACAGCAGTGATGAATGACTTGGCCTGGCTACAACCATTTATTATGTTTGAAATGTGCTAACACGGCGACTTAAGAATAATGAACCAACTTCATACAGAGATTAATATTGAAGAGGTTATCGATCATTATGTCCTCTATACGCAACTAGTCAGGCTAATACGGAGACATGCATCCACTCTGGGTTTTCGTGTACTTAAGTTTTATCATCTCAATTTATTTAGAAGTTTTAATAAGAAATGTTTATTAACCATAAACCTATTTATACCATAGTAATTTCATCTTGTCAGTTGATATTATAAGAACATCTGATTCTTATTTATTCTTGTTTCATTCCTCCGCAATATAAACCCATTATCATTAGTCAATACATCCTACACAAGTGTAATCATTACAAAATGTGTCAGCTGTTAGATATAGAAGTACATTTCCCCACTCAATGGAAAATGCCGACACCGATGTCTCTCATTCACCGTGATTGTAAATTTTCCCGTTCAACAGATGCACTCCATGATTTCATGAAGGGATTGAGTAATACTCATTTACATACGCACCTGTGGCATAAAGACCGACCACCCCCCCCCCCCATCCTCCTCCTTCGCTTCATCTATTCCAAGATCCTATAGATCCTATAGAGGACAACGAAAAGCGAGAACTCTACATACTGACACTAGCTGAACAAGCATACAGCACTATATAGCATTTGAGAAGGATGGGATAGATTCCCGGTGATAGATTGAGGGTGAATCTAAACAATGACACATCGGTTATCGACAGGTGCCCCATCCACGTCCAGAGGCTGCTCACTGCCCACTGCCCAAAACCCATGGACTGCCCACTACCCCAGGGGGGCACTTGGGCTTGGAAAGGTACCCACCACCAAATAGCGCCAAACGGACATGAATTTGTATCAGGAGTTTTCCTGAGCAGTTTTGTTGATTTCTATATATTTTCTGGTATTGATATACCATAAACTTTGGGGGCAGTGGTCCGTGTCCCCCAAAAGTAAGGGGCAGTCAGCTTAAATTCAGGAGTGGTCAGTCATGAAAGCAGGGGCGGTAGTTTGGCAGTGGGTAGTAACCTTCAAATAGTCAGTGCCCCCACTAGGGCCCACTACCCACTACCCACTGCCCACTCGTTGCCAACCATGCTGCTGCTTGTGGCACAACTTGGCGATAATGGGGGTACCACACGCTATCAAAGACTCAGTGGGCACCTGTCCAACCCATGTATACATCGCCACTCACCGAGCAAGAAGTGAAATAATCCTACAAAGACCTAAACAATTACAAATTTATTAGGACATTTCTATTATATCAAATTGTTGCTTTTCCTGAGTTTCCTTCTTTGGGGAGATAACGAGTTAAAAAAATCCTCTGAATAAATGCTGGCCAAATATACGCAGTACAGGTGGCGATAATTGTCATTGCATTCACAATTTTTAATGCATCAATCGTGTATGGGGTTCAAATAAACAAATTTGATTGCAGACAAAAATACTTGGTAGAATTTTACCATTTTCCTACATGTCATATATACCGCTCCTAATTTATCCGAATTTCAGATCAAATCTATTTTCTATATTCTATTCTCTACTGCATTTTCTCGATCTGGTAAGTGCATGTTACTTATACTTGAATTACGAGGTCAGAAAGGTGTGGTTTTCGACTGCATGCATGGCTGTAATAGGATGTGTGTTGTCAAGTTATCTATCCAATTTCTTGGAGAATTGTAAAATTCTAGTGACAGATTCAAATAATTCTATGTCTTGGTACAGAACAATGAAGACTCTGTCCCCCTCCAAACCCACCCTTTGATATTATGTATGCTTTCTCTGGTTGGACGTGCTGCGCGAGTATATCATGACTGGTGTGAGTTCTTCTATTCTACCTCATTCATAAAAGGTCGTTGCTATGAATAGAGGCTCCACAATGAAAAGTAAATCAATGTCGTGTACCATGCTTTATACCTATAGGTAAACCTAGCAATGCAAAAGGTCATTCCAAGTTCACACCTTTCAAAGTTGGCACATAAAAGCAATGGGCAGCTTTTAATATGACGTATTAGAGCATGCATTAGCCTTATTGCGAAATCATTGTGCTTATATCTACATGTAATAGACATACTTTTATCATCTAAAGGAACAATTTCTTTTTTGATTTAGCATTCGTGTATAGATTACAACGTTCATGTTGTATAGGCCTATTGGAAATAAAATACCATATGAAATTGAGAAGAAGACAAATGAGGAATTGATGTCAAAATATGTTGTTCTTCTTTGCCCCGTTTAGGTATTATTGCTTTGAACCTGACAAATCAAAATACATGTAGATTTACGACTGTTTGGGTATTCGGAATCCCTCAAGGTGTGTTAATGTAATATAGAAATAACAATCCCGACAACAAATACACTCAGGTTTTGTACCAGCCAGGGAGGAAACCAGCCACACAAGAGGTCCATCATATTGGTTTTGGCAGGCTCAAATCCTTTTTCTTGCCAAGGTCAACTCATGTGTGCTTGTAAATCGGTGTAAAGCATGATCAATACCTGGTTGTGTGTCTACCCTAACGACGTATTGTTTCTGTGGGAAGAATACACACCCAGGAGACCAAGTCACACGCCGGAGGTTAACCTCCAGGGCCTTAACTAAATTTTAATTAGAGTCAATCCCATCAGGAATGTGACATGTGTGGTCTAATAAAAAGTCAAAATTTAGCCTGGGATTCAAAAGGCTGTCCAAGTTAACACCCTTTTTGTCCAAACTAGTTTGATGCATGAGTTAATGATTAAAAACAGTTTGGCAGTTGACAACCTATTGTGTCACCTGAACGTAATTGTTTTTTTTATTTGTTACAGGATGTCTGTGGTTATGTGTTCTATCATTTGAAAATGTCTTTGCACTTGCCTATATAGTTATAACTCTATATTTCACGATGTTTCGTCTTGAAATTGCCTTTAAATAACGACCAAGATGTTGCTTTTTATTTGTAAATTAAAAGATGTAGATTCTCCTCTAGACATTGTCTTTCTTTTTGCCCAATTTGCTTGTCTAATTTTTGAGTGCATTGTGCCGTGGGTATATTGCTAACTGCTTGGTCAGAGTCACAGTCTGAGCCACTGATGTAGGGTAATAGAAACATCAGGTAGTTATTATCAGAGGGATCCAGCAACACTCGCCAATTTCCCAAGTGATCCTCAGGCATTAACAGCCCATTACCACTAACCATTTATCGTCTGCTTTTTCCCGCGCAAACTCAACAAGCCTTTTTTCTCAAGGCATTCCAATGAAATCAGACACATGTTTTCTGTAACGACTTTAGAATGTGTTCAGGCATATCGGAGAGATCGACTACTGTTGATTCCATGAATCACCGCTCACGATTGTTGGACAAAATAAGTTTCGCGAGAAAAATCCGCGCGAGAAGGTTAAATGCCTATCTTTATGAGACACTCAGATGGCCAATCGGTAGCGGTTGGCCAACAGAGTGGTCATTGACAGGGGATCTACGACCGTCAAACCGTGCCCGACAGATCAGCTGACTGAACGCTTTGATTCTCTATCTCACTTAAGTTCCAGCATCAGGGATGAAAGGGACATAATGTTTTCATACCTAAGCACGGAGGATCACAGTCCCGCTGTGATGTCCATTTGCTGGAAGGACAAAGGGGAGTCATAGTCAGACTCTGCCGAGCATAAAGGCTCATACCACTATCCCAGTCCATCTTGTTTGAGAAGTTATTTCTTCATGTTCCCCCAGGCTGATGGAATTGTATTTTCTGAGTCTTTGGTTATTGATGCTTGATGTATTGAAATATCAATCCATTTCAAAATCACTACTAATGGGAGAGGAAATGAGATATGGTACTAAGGACGCACTGGCGCATTCTCTTGGCTCCATGATCTGAAGCCAGGGTCTGAAGCATTAACCTTTATTGCTGAAAATTGAATGTCAAGTATTGGTTATAAACACATATATTATACTATTACTGTTGTGTAATTTCCATCAGCAGTAAAACTTAAACATACATCAGATTCAGCCGAATGCTGCCTGATCGTGTTAGTACCGACGCGATTGGCAGACATTGCCTTTTTACAGAGATCGACAAGTGTCATAAGAATATTTTCTAGGAGAGTCAAGCTGTTCATTGTATAAGAGAAGTTAGTTTAGCAAAATACAATAAAGTCATCGCACGTTGTGTCGAAGAATAATAAGAAATAAAATTAATTAATCATAACAAAGTCCCAATGTGAGGTTCAAAGGGTTTATTGTGAACCCTCTCCAGAAAAAAATCATAACGAGGCCATGCATGGACAAATTTGAGACATGAATTCATTATAATTTGTTAGGTGAGACTCCTGAGTGAGCCTCACTTTTCCCGCCCTTTGTTGGCACCAGCAGACGACATCCAGGTGCCCTCTGCTCGTGGCATATGGCTCGTGCCTTCCGTGGCCTGAGGCGGCGATCTACCCGATACCACGGTCTTTGTGTCCGGTCATAATCCGTGGATAAAGTCTGAGTCAACCCCCTGTCACTGCCCCAAAGCTTGGCCTTACCTGTAGGTCCCTCCGACCTCAGAATGAGGACACCTGGGCCTCAGGTATCAATGATTCACGCCCTATTCTCCTGATGAAACTGCGGTTTTAATTGGGCAAAGTAGGTCATTTCTATCCTGATGTTATCAGACCTTCAGTGTGATGCTGTCCAACAAAGTAAATATTGTTTCAAATATGAAAATAGCATTGGTAATAAATTGGCAAATTCTACCAGGTGAAACTAATTTAAATGAGGTATTAGCCGTGCTTCACTTTTTCGGGATAGGGTATAATTTGCTCAAAGTGATACCGGTCCATATTCAAATTGACAAGCATTGGAGATTGACGTGAAAATGGGTCTATTACCTGTTAGCTCATCTGGTTATGGAGTGTTCCCTCGTTAAGCGCACCTGACACCGGGTCCTTTTTTCAGCCCGCACGTCATCGGGACTTATCAGCCGAGTGTCCCATTACCCGTTACATCAGCGCCGCTTGACTCACCTGCAGGGGCCTTAATTTGTCCACCCCACAACTGGGCTAAGCCGAGTGTAAACTGCATTGCGCATATTCATGAGAAAATATAGTACATGTAAGTTATTGGTTTAGTGCAGCCGTCTGTAATTGCACACTTATAATATTTTTATTGTGTTTATATCAGAACATAATATTATGGCACTGCCCTCATGTATCAATATCTAAGTAATTAATATGACTTCCGTTTAAACCTTTTTGCAATACCTACACATTTGCAGGACTATCAGACTATGGAACTAACCTATACCCATATTAAATTTAGACAATAGGTGGCGCCTCTATAAGAAGAGACAGTGGAAAGATATGATGCAAAGAAGTGAATTTAAATTGTTTCGATGCAGATTTCACAGGAATTCACATGATATGAAACAAGTTTCCAAAAGAAATGCGTATTCACGGGTCCACACATAGCTCCCCATACCCCCTTCCTCATCGCCAGAGGGCAGTCTCGGTCATAATGCCCCCTTCTGGGAGCAGCTCATTGTGGGGGCCCTTTGTGTGGTGAGTAGCTCAGCGGGGTAGGCCCACTCCCCCCAGGAAGGCCCTGTCACCTGTGGCCAGTCACCCCTCAATGGGCCGGGATTGAGTTACCTGACGTGGAGGTGTGTCAGCCCCTACCTCCAGGGTCTAATGGACGCAGGGACACGTGTAGCTGTCAGGTGGGCATTGGGGAAGCGGGGTCAGTGGCGAACCCCTAAGTGCGCACTCTAATCGATTGATATGGTTATTTGTTTGGCTTGATAGCATCGTAATTGGTTATCGACAGGATCCATTGTGTATTTTTTTGGTCAAATTTCAATGTTATTTTATGGCTGTGTTGAACGATTCCTCATTGCAAATTTGAAATATGAGCAATCGGTGGGTTGCGTCGGGGTCTTAGCCTTCTTCTCCGTTTTCCCAGCTCTTTTCTATTTCAGTCATTTTTCACGCCTGTAAATGTCATAATCCAAATTGAACGACCATATCTCAGATGCCGTTCCCTCACTCAATCTTGTCGTAAAAGTCACCAGGGAAACCATTCCAAGATGTCCTTACCCAATCATGCTGCCACCCCTCTCGGTATCTACTTCCTCCATTTCTATACTTATGCGACAGATTTGTGGCCTTTCAATGACTAGTGTGACGGCAGCGGTGCAGTGTTTAATATACAGCACTTGAGCAATATAAACGGAGTGGCGGGAAGCGCTTGGCGCCGCCGTCCTTCTCCACTGGTTTGCCATATGCCTCAAGATCTCTGCACTTAACCAAACATTAAGATATGAGAGTCCATCATAAATCCTGCCGCACCGCGCCAGAGCATTGGGAACTTCTACCGGATGAGATTGTCATCGCAAAAATATGGAGCAGAACTTATACTTATAGCAATACACAAATGTACGTACGTATAAACAAATGCCTGTCTCCTTTTTTGATGGATTTTGCAGGATCTTTATAATGTCATAAACGGCAGTTCATCATGCAGTCTGGTTTTTATAATGCCTACGATGTATTTGTTAAATGACAAAAAGACTCCAGCAACGAGAAAAATGTTTCGCATCTCATGGTGCATGTTTATCAAGTACCCATAAGCATAATCTTTATGGGTCATCTATATCACATGGAAAGGGAAGCGTATGCCTTCACTGCCAGACAAAAACGAGGCCGTTGAAGGAAAAAATACAGATATCCCCATCAGGGGGGTCCCACCATCCGGTATATTTCTTGTTAATTTTCTTTTTCATTGCAGTATTAAAAAACTGAATTTTCACGTCATATTCCTATTGATAAATCAATACTAAATTTATCACAGAAAAATATGTCTACATTTCTTTCATTGATATAAATGAGAAATTATATCACTTCATATCGGTCCTTCTGATTAGACAACAGGACTCTCACATATCCGGAACCTGTAGGCATTGGCATTACAATAATGCGGGTAACTCCCATATAAATGATACAATTGCAGGTAGTCCTGAATACTTTTCTAACTAAGACCGTATGAAAAATAAATAGTTATTCATAGGGCTCATGGTGAGCAGGATTAACGAGCAATATTCGAGGCTAGTGAGTGACTCAGTAGATAACCTATCAGGTCAGGCCTGTCCTAATAAAACTATGTTATCAGCGGCATTCCTCAGATACGTGAAACAATGGCCCTGGCTGGTTGGCTAGGTTGGTATCGACAGAGGCCAGGAGCACGGTCTGGTCCATTTCGGCGAGCTGATCGACCAGACCGATACAACTCATCGACCCGGAGCTGCTCACTCAGACCTCGAGCACCTCATGAGCAGAACATGAACTGCTCGCTTAGTGATGAAAATGGACATATCCGTAAAGGGTAGTTGTATAGTATTTTTTAATAAGAGATGGTAGGTTATTTTATACTAATTATGAGAATGTTATCACCCCTTTGCTCAATTGATAGGTTTTCTTTATAATATATAGCAATTGTTTTTAGCATGGAGATGCTACAAAAAGAAATATATGATATCTATATATAATATCTATATTATGTAATACAATAGGCAATTGAATCTGTTTGTTTATGCATATATAAGCAATGTTGGGTCAAAATTTTGCAAATTCTATAAACTATTGAAATAATTATATTCCACGGCCATAACCTAGGCCTGTGGTAAAGTATAGACAGTCAATAACAACTTAAACTACATCAAAGTACATCAAAACCTGTCCGTGGTCATTTTTTGTGACCCATCAAAATTGGTTTGTTTACAAACATTGCTGTCTTCAAGCATAAATGACATGAGTATTATGGAATTCACATAAAGTTATTGTCAGTTATCATGATTTATATTGTACCAATGGCTAAAGTTAGACTATTGGAATGTATTTTGATCATAGTTATTTGAGTTTCCAAGATTTTGTCATATTTTGACATAGTGTTGCTTTTGGCTCCCTTTAATCTGTACCATGTCGGTAAGGACATGTCGCCCTAACAATCATATCTGCAGTCTTAGGGTATCTCATAATAATCCTCATTTTTATTTTACAAAACTTCATTATCTCACGCAACATTCTTCTCCTGCCCTCCAAACAATGTCAATTACTACCCTATGAAATCTTAATGATAGGAGACATCCGTCATTAAATTTTAATAAACATGCGAAAACATGCGGAGACTGGAAATCCTAAGAGCCTAGGGTATCGCCTAATGAGGACAAAAAGAAACGTACTGCCATATAGGCCAATTAGGATTATTCACCATATCCAGGATTACCAGAGGAAATGAAGGCGAGGTTTTATTATTCATATCTGAATAATTGATTTCATGCTGGCTCCCAAGTTGACATGAGATCAGTGCCTTTGTAAACCTTTGTAAAGAATTTGTCTATATATGGACTAAGAAAAATATAATGATTGGAGGCTCGAGGGATGCGTGTCTAAGCTTTGAGCTGTTTTGTAGTTATAGAGGGAGTGTCCATACTTTGGGTCTGGCGCTGCTTTAGAAAGAATATATACTAATAGGCATAACAAGGGCCTTATCATACGACCCGTATCGTCTGGAGCCAATGGAAAAAAGCCACAATTTGGGATGTTCAAGAGAAATTTGGAGAGGGACTTACTTTCATCTTTCCTATATGGTACAATGACAGTATGCATGCACTTTATCTAACGCTTGGAAACACCAGGGTGCCCAGTGAGCAGGACAATCTAGGGAAATGGAAACAAAAAAATATAGATTGTGCATTTTGAGTGAGGACACTGAAACATAGTGTAACTAATCTCGTAAACATTGGTTGTCAGTGTCTTGGAAGAACAATGACCCACCTGATGACTACAGTCATTTCATGCTTTCTATGACGTTGACAAAATATGGCATTTCACCAATGCATACTTATTTGAAATATGTTTTAGATTTTTATTTTTGGGAAAGGACGATATGGTGTGCTGGTGGTTGTGAAACTTTGTGGAGTATGGGCGGGGGGGGGGGGGGGCTGGTATGGAGTGGTCCTGCAGGAAGTCTGAAGAAAGCCAGAGCAGGTCGTAAGATGATGAAATACGACATTATTGACCGAGCAGGATAAGGCAGACTCCCCTCGTCGGATAAATCATATACACCAGAGATGTGTGTTGGGAACACGATGCAGGCTCCATTCAACCCCGCCTAAAACCAGGCCTAAACTCCCACTAAACCCAGGCCTAACTCCCCATAACATAAACCACGCCTAGGCCGCGGTCACATGATGCCATCTCGGGTCATGTGACCTTGGGGGGCTGGGGTCACGTGGGTCCTGGAGGAAGGTCCCATGTGCGGGGTGGGGGTCTGGGGGTCCGGGGTTTATCGACGGTCAGAAAACAACATCCGTCCACTAGTCAACAGGGATTGGGCAGGATCAAACAGAAAATGTATTATCTGATATTGAACACTTACCAAACTTGTTGACAAAGAAAAGGTACTGCAGTCTGAGTATAGAAACTGGTTCTTCTAGCTGGACGACTTATTGAGTTATCAAATTTAAAAATGATTAATATCCATCACATAACATCAATATCAAATATACCTCAGGGCCATCATTTTTTTACCTTCAAGTCATATTGTAAGAACACCATGACATTATTCTGAGGTAAGCAATTTCTAACAGACTAGCTTCTCCCCATTGTTGTTTTGTTGTTGTTGTTGTTGTTGTTGTTATTATTATTATTATTGTATTTTGATACTATTCTAGCTTCTTTCTGCAGATAGGCCTTCATTATGCAGCCAGCAATTTCTATCTAATAGACGCTGCTACTTTCATATCACCATCCACCAGGGAACTGCCGTTTATATAAACCAAGCGGCTGTTAGCCAAACGCCGCCGGAGTCCTCCATATATAAGAGACTTTTTTTTGGTTGCTCTCAGGCTATATTTCATGGCTTTCACCATAAGAGATGGGGCGAGTGTTCATACGAGTGTCTGTTAGGGAGGCTATCAGTGAGCTGCTCACCCGCTCACCCAGGGCTGGCCCATTCACTGCCGAGATGGCCGTTTGACCGATGGCTCCGGCCGTCCACAGCTGACCGCTATACTGACCACTACGCCGCCCACTGCCCTCGGCAGCCAGTCAGTCTCCGCTCAGCTCGTTTGGCGAGGCCTGATATGTTCCGGGGTGGTCATTTATAGTCAGTTACTATTGGATGAGGCGGGCCCACGCCCCAGGCCGGGTCGGTTTAACTGTCCGTCCTCCGGCCGGATCAACCACCTGATTGAGCCTGATTGAGCTGCTCTCATCCCCAACCAGGCGTGTCCAGCCGCTGTATGGTTATCTATAGATTGACCATCGACTCTGGGTATGCATACGCCTTCCAATGATGAAATGTAGTGAAGGATATTACCAACACATTAAAGGTGGTACAGGTTTTCCTCTAGGAATCATGGTAATGAACATAAGAAGTTGCCATATCACATTAGAGGAAAATTTTTAGAGGAAAATATAGAGTAAAATTCCTCGAAGTTGAAGTTTGATTTTGCAAGGATTTTAAATTAAGGGGCTTCGAAATTGAAGGGGATGTCATATACGTGTACTACATTTCATTGTACCAACATGAAAGAAAGCGCCTAATGGTAAGCGGGATGGGGAATGATCGTACACTTGTCTGTTTGCCCAAATGCTAACCAAACCCCCAACTAATACAACGCTCGCCAACATACAGTTTCATCATATAGTAAACAGTGATGCCGCAGTACATACAATCATACATGTATAGATGATTAGGTGACGCTGACATTTACATGGACCAATATTAAGGACACACTATTACTATACTCACAAACACGGATATTGCTGGCTGGGCGCCGTCATATTTCTGGCTTCCAGTTTGCCTATCATTTTTCATCTCTCTTTTTTCTTATTTGAGTTACGGTGAGGGGTTGGAAATTGGCAAGGCCGAATATTCGATGTGACACAAACAAACCCTGCATCCACAAACTTAATTCTGTACACTTACATATACTCCCAAGCACAACCTCATATATACAACACCAGTGTTATGATGATTCCCACAATACACTCCCTGTTTTACCTCACCCCATTTTCCCGCCACCTGGGCGGTCGTGATCGCTCACCGCAGACGACATTTGGCCATCTGCGAGTCTCGGCGGGGCTGTGGTCAGGGCTAAGTCCATCTCCATATGTATGGGCAGGGTCTAGACAGGTATTCCCCGCCTCGCCCCCATCTCAGGCCCACAGCTGAACGGGCAAGTGGTCGGGAAATTACCTACATGGCCCGCCACTCTACACATACAACATGTATTTATACTTTGCCCCTTCGGAGATGCCGAATTGCTCGGGCCATCTCTGACGTCAATTACCAAATTGAAAGTTGTTTTGAAATTGCTGCAACTATTGGAAACACTTGAAGGTTATGATAATAGCAAAACTGTTTTCGTAAACGAAATGTCCAACTGTTATTTGTCCGTATGTATAATGTATTACGTCTGGTCATGCATGGAAGCTGTTTAGAATAGCATGGACAAGTTGTTAACTTTCTGCATGGTGTGTGTTTCTTATATAGATAAGAAGGATATGTAGAGTGAAGTCATATGGTCAGAATCTGGAAATGGCTGGTTTTAACGTTGCACAACCACCATTCCTCTGGCTGAATTGGGAGAATGAACCAAACGTTCGCAGGAACTAGTTCCAAAGAAAACTCCCCATGTCCAGCATGAGGCTAGTTTGAGTTGGGAGGTGACTTATGTATTCCTGGCACCGGCGCCTACACAAATACCACAGCCTTTGATTCCTCACGTTTGCCTGAGAATTGTCAAACTCTCGGTTGTGTGTAGACTAGGCTTACGTGGATTACATCAAGGTTGATCCATCGCCCATATCCTGTCTGTTTTGTCATATATCAACACCTCCTTGTTGACCGCCAGCCTATTTTTCCTAGGAGGTGGTTCCTTTATGTCGGGTTGTCTGTACATACATAATTTGATGGAGATGTGAGGAAGGTGGTAAAGTCCTGAAAATTAATTCAAGAAAAACTGTTGGATGGCCATGGTAAATACCGGATGTATGGAATAGTCACTTCAAAAGGTAATCCAGTAGGCCCTAAAAACCACTTATTTTTGTTTGGATAAATGCGTTGAGCATTGGAATATAAGACTTAGTATATCTTTATAAGCTTTAGATATACACAGAAATACGTTTGTGCTATAAAAAGTGTTCTATGTGCCTACCTTGTGCATCAATAAAAGAGAACATATAATGCAGAGCTACTGGTTGGCGTCATCACGTCAAAAGTTTTTTTCTGTATCCATAATGTATGAGCAACAAAGAAAGACACTGTGACTAATAATATCATCACCAGTAACAATTACACGGCGATGAATGTATTCAGTGTACAATACATTTATTTTTTCAGCAATTTGCTTTCATTTATTACCAGACAAAACTTGCAGTCTACCTCTTTGTTGTTAGTTCCAACACGTTCAGGGTCAGGGTGCCTTCCGCTGGTCCACAATCCAGTTGGCGTTTCCTCATTTGTAAGGTGACCAGATCTGACCACTGGTCAGCTGGTCAGGAACACATGGGTCAGTCCGTACCTGGTGGTATATTGCCCAAGAGAGTGGAGGGACTGGTGTAGTGTCACCGGTGACAAAGGGTGGAGTGCCCCACAGTTTGTTACTGAGTGCACGTCTGTCCATTCCATTTCCTGTCCACATGTACTTCCTAATGGTAGTTCAGGTTTTATGATCCCCAGGTCATTAATAATACCAAGCCTCTCATGATTCTGTTTTGGTATACAGTTCACCCTCATCATTGGAAAACCTAAACATCTTTCCGGACCAATGCAATTAACACACTTTGTTGAACGTGATTTTGTGTTACTCATTTAGGTTATAATTAAAACCGTCATTGCAGGTGTAGTACGTTTTTGTTGTTCCAATTATGCAGAGAGTCCCTTTAGATATATCATTCAGGTAAGCTCACCTTTGTTCGATAAATTTATTTCATACTGACTTGTAATGTGAGTTCAATAGACTAATTAGGGTCGTTGCACTGCAGTAATCTTTATTCATAGATTTGTCTGTTTTGCATTTTTCTGTTTGTTCCTCGTTTATTATTTATTCAAATACATATTTGGCATATACTGTTGTAGAAAATATAGTATGTATTCACTGATTCATTGAAGTTACTTGAAGTTTAACATTCCAATGTTTCGTATAATGTATTCACTGATTCATTCATAGTTACGTGAAGTTTAACATTCTATCGGGCATTCTATCAAGACTATCCTAGTTTTATTGGCATAATACTATAGAAGAATTTTGGTGTTTTTGGTAGTTGCCATCCAACCCCTCTCATTTGAAATGATGAGATAAACATTGGACACTAGCATTTATCTATAGATTGTCGTGTCCATTCTCCCAGTGTATTAGCATACATATCCAAAAGCAATGAAGATATATTTGACATAGGCCAGCTGTTTCTTTCACAAATACTAAGAAAAAAGTGGCCAACTTGGCTAAAGATTCCGCGTGTCCGTCCCTACCTTGTCAAAGGTCCCATTTTGCCTCTCTGTCCATATATCACGGTGTTTAGTGTCATTCCCCGTGGTCACGTCACGAGGTCACATGGCCAGAGGTCATAGTCAGGGTCAAAGCCATGTCGAGTTGTCCAGACAAGCTGGTATAGACAAAAACCACAGGCGTACCTCTCACTTCCCTGACTTGGGCGTTGTCCAAATATTTAACAGAATGACATATACCTGGTTGGCATTGTCGCTATTAGTCACCCCCCACTCGCTGCGGGTCAAGCAGGTCTAAGGCCAAACCAATACTGAACTGGAGGTTAAAAGGTCATAAGGCCTGTTTAATGCCCCATCAGATTCAGTGGAGGTGTGATTGGGCATAATGGTCAGACTTGGCCAGGTCCGGCCGTCCAGGATGAGTACAAAATAACCTTTTTTGCACACATTCACTGGTGGGTGTTGATCCAAATGAGGCTTAGGCACGCAGAGTTTGGGGAGCAATGGCGCCAGTATTTCGGACCAAAGAACAAACATATATACTCTGTTATTCACAAACATCATCTCATTCGTACCAAGCGGAATTGCAGATTTGCGGAGAAAAAGTGGTTAACTTGGCTGGTGGCGTTGCGTTTAAATACATGCTTTTCCCTAATTAGATTTTGTGTAGGTGTTGCACGATTTTAGCCTATTCTACGAAAACTAAGATCAGCGCCAATTTGTCGGATTTGTCAATGAACAGGAGGGATAGATCCGGAAAGGAGCACATGGTGGCTTGATCCCCTCCATTTCTTCTCACGACTTTTTAAATATATGAAACTCAAGCATAGGCCCATTTTGAGGTTTTTATTTTCTATAAGCCCTCAATTCCCTTCAATAAGCTAGATCAGATATCACTGTGAAACATTTTTGTAACCCTACAGAAACCTTGTGTCTGACGCCAGATTTGTTGAAATATTCTGAGTGGTTATCATAAGAATAATGGCTAGCAAGTGGCTCCCCTTTGTTCACCAACTTTACTATTTGTTCTGACCAAAGTCACTAAACACTGCTAACATGTTAGCCACAGGCAAGATGTTCAGGAGTCTGAGACTGTGAGGGTACATCTCAGTCCAGCTGGCCTAGGCCACGCCGCTGATGACGTGATCCGAGTTTTAGACGACAGCCCTTACTGGCATCACACCAGGAATTCTTAACAACCCAAGAAAAGAATCAGATACTACAATTCTACATTATTCTTTCTACCTACCTAGAAGAGGTTCACTTTCATTTTCTATAGCATATGTAGTCGCGTACGTGTAGTTATTCCTTGTGTAAACCCCTCCCCCTATTTTGTAGCTTGAATATAGTGTTGTTATGAGTTATGTATTATATATAATCAGCATGCAGTTTAACAACTCACTTCAGACAGCAACATATAAATCTACATTAAAAAGCTATAACAGGCCGTATAGATAAGATGACATAATATTATCGCTGTGGGGGCTCAGCCTCGCCCACACCTATTCTTATTTATGGTAGGTAAAGATGAATGTATTTTCTTGCCGTGTTTTAAAACGTCTCCATTTTTCAGGATATGTACATCACAGACATATATCTCAGGCCCGCAGGCTATGTGAACAAAAACATAATTTCCTATTTAACTTAACCTCTGTCGGCGCTCAGAAATTATAGCTTTCCTTTCAACATAAAGCAATTCATACGTTCTTTTACTGCATCTGGTTCTCTCGTGCAGGTGCTAACAATATTTCTTTTTGTTCCAACCTCTTACTCCCTCCCTGTTTGTCCAATTAGAAGTACCTCCCATCTCGAAGACTCGTGAGCTAAAACAAGAGCCACTTTGTTCACCGCTTCTGTTCTCCATCATTCATCTTAGTTGCTGTCGCGTTTCATCTGAATTTTGTTCTAAGCAGCACAAAACAAAAGTAGTTACTTCCAACCTTTCCGAAAAATGGTTTAGACTTTGTATAACCTAAGAGATGACCGTATATCATTTCAGTCATAATTCCTCCCCTACGGACATTCCAAGTGAATAGCAAAATAATTTGCTATTTCAGGTTCAGTGAAGAGCAATCATATCCATTAGATGAAGTTACCACAATATGCTAGACAGACCACTGACGGAGGCCTTTCAGCAAAAGGGCCATTAATGTCCAGACTGAGAGTTGGTAGACATTGTAGACATTTAACGAGGACGTTGGCCACATTTCCATAACGCCCAAATGCGCCTGTAACTGTTGGGAGGTTGACCCACAGGTTAGCCATATTTTCAAATCATTGTCAGACGCTCAGGCCGGCCTTATCACTGTATGATCACTAAGGGTGGCTGGTATCCCTGGGTGCCGTTCACACGACGAGGGCCTGGCCGTCAGCTCAACAATACCCCAGCTGTGCCCACCTCCAGCTGAGACCAACACTCAGCTTTATCTGGGGAGGTCTTTAAAATTGGCTCAATTTGGTAGCGAAGACTTGAAACGTATTCAAGAGGGGGAAGGTTTAATAGATCCCTTGGGACAGAGTAAGAGAGACATCCCTTACTACAAGCTGTCCCCGGCTTTTATTACTCCACCCCTCAGATTCACCATCCCCAGCTCGCTTATTCTTTGTTATTGCTTTGTACTTTTGCTAATTCAGATGTAAATTCCCGCCCTAATTCTCGAAATAATTGGTGCTAATAATACCTGCACTCATGCTTACCGAATCCATCAAGCTTGCAAATCCTTGAGTGGAGTATAATTTCTCTGCGGTAAACCAGCACACTTTCCATATGTTCTGACGTTTGCTACATAAATCTAAGTAGTGTTCTGAAACAGGATGTTCGTGTTCGTTGGACTTTTACGATGACAACAGAAATTGCACATCTAAAGTCCCATATAGACCATACTAATTCCTTCTCTATGTCCTTAAAAGCACTTAGATTTTCGGAGACTTTTTTGTCCATGTATAACACCGTGGATGGTCGGTCATGCCAGGTTGAATAGGGTTTAAATGTCTGTAGACTATATAGCAAACTCCTGAATATGATATACCTCTGATATTGATATAAAAAGTATGAAATTCTGTTTGCTGCTATTTGGATTTCCCCTTTAAAAAAAAGACCTCAGTGACAACTGATACACTTCGGCCTTCATGGTACTGCAAAGCAACAAGCACGTAGTATTTCCTAGCCAAACAACATTATGTCCATCCTTTATATACGCACAGAAGCGTTTTCATAAGATTTTCATTTTTTCACATAAAGAACTTTATCGTAACCCTTAGAGAGAGTGCATGTAAATGGAAATATATAGAACGTGTGTATATCCTTTGTTCGTCGTCCTGAAGGGATTGTTCGGATTTTGTATTGCGTATCTACTGCATGTTCTAGATTGGCATATTTGCTTTTGATGGAAAAAATACTGTTCTTCCACATATCTTTTAATAATTTGTCTTCATTCATGTAGTTGAGCACATTCTCACCTCTCACCCTCTGTAGCACGTTAACTAACATCTGTTATAGATGTGACGCATCTCACGCACAGATATATGATGCAGACTTGTTGAAGAGTGAAATAATCCTACCCTTCAGAAAACCAAAGCATTAGGCACGACCTCACACATTGAGAGATAAGATAGTGTGTGATGATGTGGAACGATCCGGTGCTTTACTAGAACAATATCTGTTTGTGGAGGTGCGGTAACTAGCACCTGTTCTCACCTGGGCAGAGAGATAAGGGGCCTCTGTCCTATCACACCTATCTCAGAACGCTGCGGACCAAAGCCAGGGCTATCTGCCGATGGGGGTGATAAGCATAGGGGTAGTAAGATACGCAGGTATGATCTCTACCTCGATCCCTAGTTAGTCTAGACATTAGTGGTGAGAATGGCACGTACATCAGTGATGTCATAGATATACAGGTGTTCCTATATCTCACCTGTTGGTTCAGATTGTCTGGTAAAGGACATCCATAGATCTAAATGTGACATAATTTAAGGTATAGGGTAAGCCACGGAATGTAAATATTTGCAAAAGGTTTTTATTTTGGGCACGACATATTGCCATTCTTTCCTTTTATGTAGACTACACTATTAATGTAAGTGTAATTCTATTCATGTAATGAATCAATTACACCCATATTTTTTCTAGTTGCTATGTGTCCACGAACAAACATTTTATTCTTACCTCTGATATGTGTCTTTTATTCAAATAAGTCTCGCACTGACATCACCTAAAAGAGAAGAACATTTCCTGAAGTTAACTTTCACTAAAGGGTAGACAAGGTAAATTGAATCAAACACATCTTTTATACCTCTGCGATAAAGTATTTACGTATTTGCTGGACAAGGAGCATAGACCACAATGTAAATAACAGAAACATGGTGTATTTCATTTATACAAGGTTTGTATTCAATTCATTTCCATAATAAATACACAGCACACAATGCTTCCACATGTTCTGTATTATCAAAACAGTTTGTATTCTGATCTCTCAGTTATGTCAGCTACTTATAGACAAGAGGAAAGCCACCAAGCACAACTCTCCTCACAACAGTGAGATCAGATCCGGCCAACTATAGCCCAGGGCCATGGCTGACCATCCCCCATTCACCAAACCAGGGGATTAGATGCTATATGTGCTCCCCTTGTATGAGGTATGCCTGCAGCAACAGCCAAATAAGGCAGTTTCCGCCAGGACCAAGTGCCCCAAACACGCTAGCCTGCAGGGGATCAGGATGACAAAACATACATATCAGTTCTCACCACCAAGCCGAGGCCTGTGTGCGCATGTCACCGATCGCTTGTCTGCAGCAGTACAAGTGGGCGAAATTCATACAGAGTTTCGGGTGTCTGCTTACAAAGAGACTTTCTCTTTCTCACAGGCGCGTTGCTTTGCCAAAGCTTTGTAGGAATCCTGCAACAAGGTAACAATGAATAGAAAAGTTGGTTTCTAGATCTATGAAGGCCACATACTATGTGTACTCCATGGGATGTACGTTTATGATTTCTTCCACAATAAAAGTTTGTTTTGTATGCCATTTGTATTTTTATTTATTCCCTTTGGCAGCTTCGCAGTTTGGAAAAGTGTACTTTCTCATATATGTGCTGCTGACCTGATTCAGTTATAATACCTATTCTTTTTGTTCGTTGGTAACAAAACGACATGCATCTATATCCCAGATCTATAGATACACCTAAATCAGGAAGATCGACGATTATTGCTGATCGTCCAAACACCTCTCACAAAGCCAAACGGCCTTCCCCACTGTTCATGGGGGGAAGTCACAAGTAACATACAGTCCATTTATTTCAAACACAGAACCCCGTGAAGCAAGAACATTGAGGTAAAGTCCACGGGTCAGTGAACCCTAAAACCATGAAACTCTAAACCAACAACTTTAAGAAGACACCACGCTCGGAACCCGAGTATTTGAGAGGCTGCTATGAAAGTGTCTCAAGTATATAGTTTTGTCTTGCAAGTGTTACGAGCACAAAGGTTTAGTTTTCCCAGCCCACCTAAGCCCCAGTCCTAATGCCTACCCCACATCACTCAGGTTAAGAGCGAGGCGGGTTGTTCCCTAGTTGTGTCTACCCCTGTAACCATAATGTGTACCTTGCCCACCTGTAGGGGCACCGACAGGTGGGGAAATATCCCACAGGTATGATTAGGATCATTTGGATCTCTGCACTATTACAAAGGCCTCCCTCTGTGCCGAGACACATTTTAGAGCTCCCTACAGGGGGGTCCTTCAAAGACCTGTACTTGTATTTTCTTGGCCTGTATAACGAACACTGTTTCCAGTCTTCAAAGGATGCATTATGTTCCATTATGACGTTGGGAATACAAACAGAGAGTCTTTCATTTTATACATCCCTAACATGCATTTATAATTCATAGATTTCCAGTCTTTAGATCTTTATAGATTAAGGACTACACCATATGCCATTATCTCGAATAAAGGCGCGCCTGGATAAGACCTTGGAAATCAACAGGTATGAAATAAATCACGATGAAAGGATTTTCTCTTATTAACACCCCCCAGTCACATTGTTGCCGACTGAGCATTTCAAGCCAATCTCACTTTCAATCCCATCTCCTTCATACGTGTGTAACTCGGAGCAAAGTCTAACATTTATGATTATTAGTAATATTATTGTCTTCAGCAACTGAGTCATTTCTCAAAACGAGCAAATATTTAAGATATTTTTCTCAAAAAGCGGTATCATATCCTCTCTGTATGTACGTGAACAGCTGTAAGTAATTGTCGCATTTTGAAATTCCATTCCTACTACTGCACTTTCTGTACACTGTAAAAAGTTGGTGTTAATTTACAGCAGTTCTTGCAGTAAATTTACAGCACTTTTTACTGTTGGAAATTCTACAGCAATATCCACTGTAAAATTACAGTATTAGCACTGTAAATTTACTCAACTACAGCAGCTTTGTAATTTTACAGTACTTTTTCATGTAAATTTATTCTCCACCAGGTGGGGCAAATGCTTATCATCAGTAAAACGTTGGCAGTTTTATCTTAAAACTATATTTCAAGATGAATTATTTATATTCAATTAAAATTAAATGTGATAAAGAGATCCAAATACTAATCCACTATATCACATAATAGATATCCCTACTCTGTCTTAATAATTTCAAGATACAGAGATAATTGTCTGATTGAGACCCCTTTTTGGTAGCAAATTGCCTTCATAGGTCTGTGTTGGATTGGCAGTTTCTTATTGTAACACCATTCCATGCATGTATTTGCTAATACTCTTAGCATAAATGCATCCCTCATCCTAAACACATTGGTTTGAGGTTGGAATTAAGCCTTTCTCCAACATTTAGTTGGATTTTGGAAAGGAAATTAATAAAGATAAAGTGGTAAAATGTTTGTTTTAGCATACTGTAAAATTACAGCAAGTACTGTAAATTTACAGCAAAAATTGCTGGAACCTTTGCTGCCAGCAACTTTTGCTGTAAATTTACAGCACTCTGTCTGCTGTAAATTTACAGCATATTTTGCTGTAGGAAATCAACAGTACATTATACTGTAAATTTACAGTACCAAGAGTGCTGTAAATTTACAGCAAAAGTTGCTGGAACCTTTGCTGCCAGCAACTTTTGCTGTAAATTTACAGTAGTTACTTCTTACAGTGTAGTTTTAAAGGGGTAATCGTCCTCATGTGGAGTGACCCTTTGATGAGGCATCTCGGCAAGCAGGGACCTGTATGAAGACATCGTGTTGTCACCGGGCGACGTCCCCACACTGTTTGATCCCCGGCCGTGCCCCGGGGCCGACACTGGATCCTTAACGGGATCCAAATGTTGGACAGAGTCAGACAGACGCCCTGCCCAGGCACCTACCACCACCTGCCTTTTATACCCTCCGCCCAAGCAAGAGGACCGACACTCTGTGGTATGCAACTACATTATGGGAATCGATTTTTTAATTGATCCAAGATACCTATCTATTTTTGGTTCGGTATTGAATCACGTCGAATATGTGAATCTAAACCAAATGTTCATGTTCGTGGCTAAATAGAGGCTCAAAATATATAATTACAGGGTTGCATACCAGAAATAATACTCTGGAACTATTGACAATGCCTATATTCTAAGCCAATGTTTTGACACCCAAATTGCTTGCTTGTCAGAGGTGCGCTAATCGCCATTTTGTTAATTATGTTAGCCTTTGCGATAAATGCCTCCTTTGGCAAAGCGCACTTTGCTCTCTAAGATCCGAACCAACGGCTTTTTCCAAGTGTCTAACCGACCTGCTTGGGGCCTTTTATGTCGCCGCCAAAGACAACAGGTACACAGAGGCCAGGTAAACAGGCCCCAGGTAAGGCCCTGAGTGAATTAGAATCTAGGTGAAGAGCCTCACACTCCAGGCCCCACCACTAATCCTACGCAAACACATCTTGAATAACGTTAACGTCTTGGAGTGGAGGATTAAGGTATACCTAATAAACTGACCGACTGGACACTTGCTCCGGGCAACGGCCAAAAAGAAATTTGATCTGGCATGAAGTAATACGGTGTTTTCTTCACATGTGTTGTGTTTTCTATACTTTAAAATGCTGTAGCTCCTAAACTTAATGATACTTCAGGATACATAAATTTTAGCAGAGGTTATCTCTCCCTGATATTCCTCACCTTTAGGTGTGTGTCGGGGTCAGATTGTGGAGATTAGATGTATATGGGACATTCACAATCCTGGCCAATGTATCACTTTCTTTGATCAGCCAATCAGTTCAGAACAAACCCCAAAAGTACCATTCCAGCACCATTCCAGCACCATCGAACTCCTAATATATACCATCCCACTGCATACATACATAACTATATATTCAGGCCTGAGGTAGGGTCGAAGCCATCTCTGGTTCTTTGTCAGCTGTCAGTCAATGTGTCCGACCCTACATGAAACAAAGTGGTGTTTGATCTGCTGGTGTGGGGGCCCTGTCCGCCTCCCCTGGAGGTCTCAGGTGTCCATGTCCTCAAGGTGGTCGGGGCTCACCGCCCCATGCACACTGTCGGGGCCTTTCAGGTGTTTCCCCACACCTTTGGTGACCTTCAAACGTAACTTGGGCTTGCTAGCCATCAACTTTGCCAAATTCTGTGAAATTACAAATATCAAATGATACGCACACTGCCGGAAATAGAACTTTAATAACCGTTGCGTTTGGGGCCATTAAGGTACATTAAAGGTCATGAAGAGATCTTGTAAATGTGACTTTTTCAAATTTTTAAAGGTCACCTGAAAGACCCTTGTAAAGGTCTTGTTAAATTCTCATAAAGGTGATCTTTCCATTACATCTAATGTACCTGAATGGCCCGGCCCATTACAAAATTTGGATCAGGTAAATTTCAAACGTCACAGAGTGATGTTTACTTTGGTTGTACAGGTGACTATTGGCACAGAAAAGGCCACAGAAAACTTGAATGAGCAAATTGTGTAATTATAATAATATAAAACACCAACTTTTCCTTCAGGCTAGGTCCATAAATGTACATAATGTATTAGAGGCAAAATTCCGAAGAGATATGTCGTAATTCATACCGCTGACTCCAGCTTCAGATAATGATCTTTATGAGCTGTCATATGATAATATTGATACAAGTGTTTTTTGTTGCAAAAGAAAACCACAGGAACAGAGTCGGCGCCTCTTTCTATAGGACAAGGGAAGTGTGAAAAATAGCATACCTTTGTGAAGGAAACCTAATAGGGATGTTTGCCTAATTTAAGTCAGGTAGTCTTCTTTCGCGGGTGATCCAAAGGGCTGACACAGTTCTTTTTACACTACCAGACTCTCCAAACTCAGGTATATATGTACAAAGTTATAGGTATTTGCATGGCGTGTTGAAAGTGGGGAAATAAGACAACTCCTGGCCTTCAATCACCACGCCAAGGATCTTCTCTATTTGCATAAGAATTTCTTGCCCTGCCCCATTGCCAGGGCTGCTGATCACTAAGCCCTAACGCATTGTTTACCTGGCGGCTTCTGCCAACTTCAAAGGGCTCGGCGGCCAGGGTACCTGTCGGAACGTCTGTTGACTCTTCAGCTCAACCTGGTCCCCTCTCCCCTCTCACACTCTGCCAATGTTCTGATTGGGCAGCCGGCAAACAGGACTTTTGACGGACTTATATGTACACAGGAGGGCCCACTGCTCTTTGGTCCCGCTCCAGTAAGGGTCTGGAGGAGCCTCAGGAGGTGTTGTATGTTATCTGGGCCTATTTATAGCACACGGACCATCTTGAGCAGTGCTCCATAATGGCATGGTAAAATATGCACTGTGATATTTTTGCTTTTAGCAAAATATATGAACGAATGCAAAGGTCTTCATAAGTAAGTTTTCCTGAGAAATGCAGTTCTGGTACTGGGTCTTTTTTGTAGATGTATGCAGCTGCCATGTGGAATATGCTACTCAGAGGTTCATTGGTGAATGTAGGGATCAATCGTAATCCTTGACCTGGATTCCATATATGACCTTCCTTTCTCAATCCCATCTCAAACAGATCCTTTCAACATAATCCCTCCGACCACATTGCCTTCATATTTTTCTCCTACACAAACATCCCGAAGTATATACAGCCAACCTATAAATAGGCCAGAGAGGATTATTTCTCACCAAGGTGTTGACAGACCCCAACAGAAAGTGCAAATTCCAATCAATTGTGATTGCTCTTCTTTTATGTTCTAAGCCACACAGTTCAGAATATAGCATTTCCAAGAGGGATAACGGCCCATTTATCTGAGAAAATGGACTTTGTGGACATGTTTTTTCCCCAAAAGCAGGAAAGGCTTCGCAGGTAATCCCTAAAGCAGAAGAGCACACAGAGGACAAAGACTGCAGCTGACAGGTGTTGTATCATGATGCACAATCTCTGTGTCCTGAAGAGATGCATTGAGGATCAAGTAAGCCGCTTTGGAGATTTTTCGGATTATGCCGCCTCCTCCCTGGCTCCCCGGCCTACCATCGGATAGCACGGTGCAACAGGTTCACCTTCCCGGAGCCAGCTTCTCTGGGCCGAAATAGACTGTGCAATTTATACAGGTGGCGGTGGAATATATTTAAATATACACGTAAAATGTCACGAATTTTGTTCGGATCGGATTCCCAGTTGTATAATGAATACACAACCACCCAGACTCGGAGAGTTTTTGGTGGTTGTCATGTTTGCAAAATATAATTGATTGTTCGTGGCAGTTGATAAGGCATCGCACTAACTAATTGCATGCTTTTCTGATAAGTTTTTTTAACCCCCTTTCATTTATCGGAACGTTCTAATAAATAGGTATGTGTCTGACATGGGAGTGCGTTTGAATTTTGACCATATATTATGCATTTTACACTGAAAACACAAAGTCGTTAGAGAGCCACTGTAAAGTGGTCAAAGGGTTGTCACTGGTCACATTTGGGCTTTCATAGGTGACTTTTGGGTTATCACAGGGCTCATTTCAGGCCATCAATGCTGTGTGACAACCTTGTGATACTCCTTTGACAATTTTGGGGCGGTCAGAGGGTTGTCATTGTGAATTTTGAGGCTGGATGACAACCCAAAGGTAGTCATTTTCTCCTGACTACTTTGGGCCAAAAAGGTCATCAGAGAAGCAAAAATGAAGATCGGGTTGTCATAGGGTTGTCACAGAAGAAAATGAGAAGTCAAATGTCCTGCCTGACTACCCTAGGGTTGTAAGTGAATGGTGCCTAAAATGACAGCCCAAGGTTGTCATGGCCTCTGTCTATATCAACCCAGTGTTGTAAGTGAATGGTGTCAAAACCATACAACTCATAGGCCTCCTATATGTAATGGCCATACCTAATAACTAGTAATAACATAATAGGAAGCCAATATAAGGACTATGATATCTACAACATGAAAATATTCATAAATAAGATTTTTTGTCTAACAGACACAGACACAGCCTGTAACAACCTTGGGTTGTCGTTTTTGGCACCACTTTTGACAACTCTGTGTTTTCAGTGTAGAAAATACCAAAACAGGTTCAGAATTGGCAATCACAATGAAGCACACATAAAGTACCAATGATGACACACTTATTTCCATATTCATTTTAAAGAAACAAAAGGAAACGGAATGCTGTCAGCTCATCAAATAGAGTAATCATATATGAAGCATTTCTCTACTTTCCCAAACTTAACTGTATTAATTAATATTCTCCTCGAGATACATAGTTTATGAATAGTTATCGTATTACATTTATAGGTATCCTTAAGCCCCATACCCACTAGGCGATTTGGGCTTGGGCGATCGTATTTTCCCTGGATCGCCCGTCAGTATGTTTTATTGAAATATGCATGTTTGATCTGAATCTCTGGGAAAATCGCCAGGCGATTTGCCTGACGATTTTATCAAACCTGTTCATTTCAATGTAGCATACTGACAGGCGACGAGGCCCAAATCGCCTAGTGGGTATGGGGCTTTAGCATAACCAATCCAAAGAATGTGTTAGAAATTTTGTTATTTTTTAGAAAACACTCTATATCTGCTTATCAGTGACGTACGTTGTTTGATAGATACAAAACTGTGCCTTAAGTAGACAAATTCTGGAGGTCATATTAGTTGGCTTTTTTCTACAGTCCAAAAGTAAAAATGGTCTATGTAGGATAATACAGAAACATCATGCAGGCAGAGGTAATTTCTATTATTATTGCTCCACGACTCTATGTTTGACCTCCTAGCATAGATTGGGGCAAACCTTTTTGCCTCCAGTGTCAGATCAGAGTATTTACCCTTCTTTTCAAGCCAGCCAGTGTTCATACATAATTTGTGACGTTGACATAAAAAAAGACACAAAAACACCCATGATAACTATGTGGGTGACTAGACCATTGACCCCACTTCCTACTTTTTGATGAGGTTTTGTCTGGCAAAGTGGTCTAGTAACCATCCACTCACACGATTGTTCTCATATTGTAGAACAGCGACATGCTGTTTGTTGAATCTGGAATACTTTCTTTTCAGATTCTATTATTTTTCTAAAATATCATGCTGGCACACTGTGTACATGCATGTACCATTTCTAAAGGTTTTTGGCTACAGGACTTTAAATGTATCAAGGGAAATTGAAACAAGAACCAACAGTTCTACTACAAAGAGTTTAAATTGACAGGATTTACCATGGCAATCGAATATTGATGGGAGTGAGGACGAATTAAAGAGCTGTAATCGGAAACAACTGGGCAACTCCTTTCTAGGTTTTTTTCTCTTTTAGTACTAGTGTCCTTCTGTTTATACTTCTCTATAGCATTGACCAACATTTATAGAAGACACTGCAGCAACTTTGTGCAAAATGATAAATGAACGCAACATTATGTCATATAATTATGAGCATAATTGCATGTTTTTTGTACATTGCATGTAAATCGTACATTCTTAAGGCTGTGTCCTATATCTATGGGATACCGATATGATAATTTTCTGTTCTTCTAATTTTAAACCCCTAAATTAAGTACATGTAATGGATTTGCCCTTGGTCCATCAAAACTTCATCTTTCAACACTCTATCACCCCCCTGGACAGCAAAGTCACCGGTCAGATTCAATTATGCGGAACCACGTGTGTTCCAAGAGCAGCAGTCAGAGTCAATAGGAGCTAGAGGTGGCAGTAGCGAGTTGCTCAAAGTCTACCACCTATAAGTCAGGTGAGTCCCTCACCTATTAGCACCATCTGGCTTCATGACCCGAATCCCAGTCCCAGAGAGACCTCGCCCCACCAACCACCTGTTTGAGGTCACAAAGAGCTGCTCTCAGGATATATATAGGACGGATGAGCAGCTCAGTCATATGTTGGTCCTTTGATGAAAGTATGTTGGAGAAGTGTAAAGTACCACCGTCTATATAAAGATCTATAATTTGCCAAGGGGCAAATGTTTCATCACCCTGCCAAAACAGCAGTAAGTAATTCCTGTTCTTACTGAGTAAGCACGTCTATTGATTGAGAGAATGAGAACAGAAAAGAAAATTGTGTGATCAGACGTGTCTGGTGGCAGGGTCTGAACACGATCTGCCGCACTGATACCTTTAGGGAGAACAGCTGTGTTATTCCTACATCGATTGTCCACCAGACCCTCCTACGTAGATCCTCGCCTTTGTGTCTGGATTGGGTTTTGTATCTTGAATTATTGCATGGATATGAATAGATCACGACTCTTCTTTGTAAGGGGAAATCTAATCTTGAGAAAATGTTTAGTTATCTGTGGAGATAGACAACGATACACATGGGCAAGCAGTGATACTTATATCCCGTCCAGCGTGCATGGTGATAAGCGCATGCTCAGCAGTAATATTGCCGTGGATTCATCAATGAATTATTGTCAATCAGTTATCATTCAGTCCCATCATCAGTCGGAGTAGTTGCACAGAGCTCGAGTTAAACCCAGTAAACGAAAGATTGCCCAGCAATCGCCACTGATCACTACCAGTTCGACCAGTCCCAAATGAAGAGATGGCATGGGATGGCATCATCACAGTTCACCACTGTGGAATGGACGCATGGCTAAATGGGTATATCATAGGAAAGTTAACAATGGCCATTTAGACGCATTATTCTAATTCACCCTGGAGGCGGACAGAGGGCCTTATAAGTCATGACAACCTATAAACCATACTAATAGCTGCCTGAAGGTACAGGGAAATGTGGGAATGTGAGGGGCAGGTGGTGGGACAGTTATAGGGGACTGGCGGTGTAAGTGGTATGGAGGATAGGTGGGGGAGGGCTATACCCGCATGGCATTCTCTGACCCCTCTGACCTCTACCCATACCTCCGCTGGTGTCCCTGACCCTGGTCAGCCCTAACAAGCCGACCCTGACGGTACCAGCGGCCTAAGGCAGCAGACTGGGCGATAATGAGTGTTAATCACCCATAATGAAACTAATGGGGCAGGTGTGAGGTATTTAGAGCCGGCCCCCACACCTTCAACCCTCTACTTGGTATACCACCCTGCCCAAGGGTATAATACCAAACCAGCATACATGAACTTGAGGGCAAAGTATATCCGGAGGGACGGATTTCAACTACCTTTCAATGGCATTTACAAGTGGCAACTGTCAATGGATCACCCACCACTTAATCATTATAAAGGTTTCATACTTTCATAAACCCTTTATGGTATGTTTGAGAAATTCATATTGGGTAAAACAGAATAAATTACTTTAAAGTTTGAATTAGGTCACGTTACAGGAAATTATTATTTGCTGGCAAAATGTGAACTCAGAAGTGCTTATTTTGTAATCAGGTACAGTGCTACAGTGCTATAGGTATGACTTACAACTACTTACTCACAGCATGGTGTAAAACATGACAATTGTGATTTACAGCGGTCGTAACATGATAATTGCAACATTTTTCCAACCAGACCTTGCATGTCATGATTCCTTTTTGTCGTGTTGAATGGTGCTTTTCACTGTCACTTCTAACACAATGGACGTTGGACAGGCGTCAATAGTTAACGATTTTCTGATTTATACATGAATCGGATGTGCCAAGGTGGCACTTTGCCTGCCAATAATTCAATGCAACGACACATAAACGGGGACCTCAGAATCATGATATGACAGAACATTTAGTTTACAATGTTCCTGATCTATAATGTAACAGTGTCCCATTCATGTATTGAGATATTATGATTATGTCTAATTAACAACTAATTTGCATGTTTGCAAAATGTATTTATTTTAATTTTCTTATGTATTAACCGAATACTGCATTTCTGATCAGGCAGCTTTCCCAAATGTTAATACACTTTTCCTCCAGGACCATAATAACAGAAAAAAAATCAAATATGATCTATATATGAAACCTCTGCGTCAACCGTTTAACAACAGGTTCATGACACTAATTGGAACAACTAGACCCTACGAAGAAATCCACACTTGGTCAGCCACGCCTGTCTGGCCGATAAAGAGCCTAGGTGTGTTATCAGTGTCAACTCCTGGACTATAGACAGGTGATACTGGGTGCTGGAGGAAAGTGAGACGTCCCTGTGTTCTTTACCGCGTCGCCGGTTCTAATGAAGCCATGGTGAGGTACGACACGGAGAGGCCTAATTCACAATGATAGCCAAGTGACAAGGCCAAATTTGATAATCTTGAGGCTGTAAATACTAATCAGATAGAGTTGCCTCAAGCTTCCAGTTCCAATTAAAACAAGTATATGGAACACATTTTGAGAACCAGGGTAGTGCCATTGGCAGCCCTATGAATCATTATTAATATTAAAAGTTATAATCATTATAAGTTTTCATTTGAAATTGTTTTGCCTTTATGCTTATGTATGCGCTGTCTAAGGTTTTTCAATTTGATGTATTCCTTTTTCTTAATTTACTTCTCAGGCAAATAATTAAAACACCATAGTAACTGAACGTGATAGTTTGAATACCAGAACAAAAGCATTTTCTTTAACAAAAAAGGATACTGTGGCACAGCTAAGTCTACTCATCTACGAATACTTTTATAAATGCAGAACAATAGGGACGGTGCGTACATTAAGCCAGCACAAGAAACTGTTCATTAACAGTTTCCTTAAGGGTGCCAACAATCCCAGAAGACATCAAAGAAGCCCTCTAACGATTTCCATTACATCAGACACAAGGAAAGTTTCTGCAAACACACTGCAAAGTTTGCTCTTCCTTCCTTTGCAGATACTTCGCTCTTCCCCTGTGAGGTGGCGCTCGCATCGCAGCAATTATAAAGCAATTACTACGCGCGCACTCTTAATCGGAATTGTAAATTCTTGTAATTGGATTTTGATAATTGCGAATCCATCTGGCCAGCTTGCAGAGTTTAGACAAGACACGCCTGAATGTATTAGAGATAAGGAAAAAGATGGGTGGGGATTAGAGCTGACAGATCTGACGGCGGTTCAATTAGCCGGGTAGGACTGCAGGATCCCCCGAGAACAGTGAAGTGGCCAACACCCGGCCCTACGGCCACGGCTCTGAGCACCAGTTGAAAGCCACGGACAGAATGAGATGCCGCCGCTCTGGCATTGATATGGCGAAGCTTAGGATAATAGAGAGCTATTTGCTTCCGTATAGACATCAGGTTTCAAAAACAGTTGATGAGAGATGGGCTATGAGAGAAACATTTTTCTGCTAGAACTGTAAGCGTCCTACTTGTATGATCTTTGAAGTATAATTTCCATTGGACAGGGGTTGCCTCAATAATTGATATGACGAAAATGTCACTTCATAATTATTATTCTGAAGATAACTAGGTTATATCTGGTAGGCCTAATCTATTTAATGTCATATACAAATGTGCGACATGTTTACCTTTATCCTTCCTCGGATATAGATAAAAGAATGCGATACACTCTCAGGTCCGCACCTTATATTGTGGCTAATATAAACTTAAGTGAATAGTTTTTTTTACTTGAGAGGGGAGATCGGCATTTCAGAATTTATGACATTAAAGGAGTAGGTGAGGGTGTCATCTTACTGTCAGGCTTGACACCCTGTCAACCCTGACATGGTGATCCTACCATGATGTCAGGCATCACACCAAAGATCATAGGGACTGGAGTGTACACTTCACAGCCTGTAAAGTGCATACACGAAACTTTAGATCAATTACGTTTTTTCTGGGACGATCACAATTTGGATCTTTTATAAGACGGGCACAACTTTGAATACCAATAGGAATATCAAATTGACAGAGATACCAAAGATTGACACCTTACCTGATTAAAACTTCCTCTGATCTTTTAATCCTAGGATGTTTTTCGTATTCACAAGTGTTGAAAATCCTCGGGCTAGTGTTACACAGGAAAGTTAAGTATATCAAGTTACTGACAACTTTGGTTTCAGAAAATTACTACTTTTAGGAGGCCTACAGTAACAAACAGCTACCTGTAATTATTAGTTGGTGTGAACCCCCTGTCAGGTGTCTTTGTAACCTAATGGGGGTCGCAGGTCACTACCTGTACATACATTCACCTTGGAACACGAGAAGACTCTAGATCTGTCGAGGTCAATCCCCACCATATCATAACTTTTTCTTGTTGGGTGAACGCTATACAGCTGCTATCAAATGACTGTATACAATTCAATGGCATAAGTGAATATATATAGCCGAAGCAGCAGGGTAAGGCCAATGTTTTGTTTAGGGCATATTTTTTCATTATTCTCAGTCACATTATGTCATTGTAAATCTGTAAACCCAAGCCATGCATGCTCGTAATAAAAGTAATTTGCGGTCATCACATTTATACTTCTATCACGTTTCTTTGCTTTACACAGAAACATTCACCAATAATATAATAACAGAAACAAGTAAACCTTCGCTAATTTCACGTGAAAATGATAAACATAATTCAATTGGATTTCCTGATATAAGAGAATACAAATACCCTCTATTGACTGAAATCTACTAATATTATAACATGTAATATTATAGCTACCAACCAAAGTTCTTTCAAACAAAGTTTAAAAGTAGTTGCTTTAGGCTTCTAGACTTTTTGATCAATATTCATCATCCCTATCTGCCTCTGTAAACATATATGTGGTAAAACATCAGAGGAGGTCTTTGTTCATGTGGCCTGCCTTTATCCTGCAGACTTCACAGGGAGTGGTCAGTGTGTCGGGGACCAGGCAAAGGTTGCCCCCCCTCTGATCTGTGAGCTGCCTCATATTTGTCAGAATCAGCGAATCCCTATCGCCGGCCTATCACCGGGGGCTTCATGTTCCTGTCAGGGAACGACTAGAGTTCAGAGGCATCAATATGTCAGTCTTTATGGTTGGACATCAGACTGAGCCGCCTTTTAGATTGATTTTCCAATGAAAAGGACATTCCACGATTACATGGACTAACAGAGATAGAATGTTCTATGTACGTTTCTACACACATTACGTATCATAAAGAATTAGTAGTAGGCGTAAGCATGCATCTATTGCATATTGCCAAAGGAAACCATGGATATCCTACAACATTTCATCATATCAATACTTGGCCCTTCCAGTTCTGGGGCCAAAGAACGGTTAAATGGAGAACCCATCGGAACTGTTGAGAAAATCTAGAATCAGTGACTTTTCCAAACAAACTCCCTTGTAAAAACTATATAGGCATTTCAATATTTCTTTCTCTTGGTGGTAAACGAGACACCCCGTGACGACCATCGAAAAAAATGTATTTTTTACATTTAGGCTCCAGTAATTTTAGCAACATTATCCAGACTTCACAGTTTATACGCCACCTGCCTTCCCTGGATTACCTGGGCTTGACATATGATTACTCTATATTCCCCAGGCTCACCTTGCCCTGAGCCTCTAGACGCTACATGATAGGTGTGTCGGGCCCTAATTGAGGCCTGTCAAATAGTAGGCTGACCCGTTTCTAACCCCCTATGTCCTGTTTCACCTGCAGCCAAGCCCTGAATAACATGGATCTTTCTCTGACTAGGCACAACAGGGGACCTCCAAAAAGTGGTCTTTCTTTGATGAATTTAGGATGTTTGTCTCCGCTTGCCATTGCTATCAACAGAGTAAAGAAAGGGACCAGGAAAAATAGTAATAGTTAGGCCTGGGGCCAAATGCTTATAAGAAGAAGTTGAAATTTATTACAACCAGGTCCTACAGTCCAAACTGAATGCTGAGCTTCCTCATCAATGGTCATGGTCGAGTGTTCGTGCTCAGTGTTCGTGCATTCTGGAAAGCAGGAAATATAATACGAACTTATGTCTCTGCAAATATTTACAATTAAATCATGCTAAAAACACTCAAATCACAAATATTTCACTGAAACGAGAACGGTTATTTCAGTGCTTAACCCATTCAGGCTCGTTATTCTCGTTTACTTCTTGTGCAGACAGTAAAGACTTAGTGTTGACGAGTGCTTTTAAGCAGAGTTCCACTTGGGACATCGCATCTGTGTCCACTATAGTGCCTTTTTCCACCTGTACTCCAAGACGTCTATTGTCTCAGAGTGCGACACGTTGAGTGGCTTTAAACATTGGCGGGAAAAGACGCCACGGGAGGCTTTTGTTGGGGCCTTTGTGGCAGACGACATTCTGACCGTGTGTTCTCTGTCAACATGGCCGCTATTGTTAATACTGAATGATGACGTAACCCCACGTAACTTTACGAACCTACCCCATCATCCCTCACTCTGAGCCTCTAGGATTCTAAAGTTTCGATGGCACTCTCTTTTACTCTACTTCCCGCTCTCTCTCACTCATTCTGACGCTCTTCCTCCTGTCACTTCCGGTTTCTGATGGATCAGGTGAGAGGGCGACACCTGACGGCTATCGGAAAACGCATGCGCAAGATGCCTGATGGACTAGCGGGAGTTGTTGAATAGACGCCCTGCTGAGTAATGGATAGTAGTGATATCATCACTGGAGCTGTTATGTTAACCTTTTATTCTGGAGATCTCTCCTGAGTCTAGCTGTCAATTCCCAAAATAATCCCACCTGCCTTCTTATGCAATTCAACGGACAATGCAGATATCATACAGGACATTGCCCACTTTTGTTCAGGAACTATCAGTGATCCATGGAATTTTCAGATAGGGAATACACTTGGCAGGCATAGCTGATTGACAAGTGAACTTTGATTGACATCACGTACTTAGGAGGCAGAAAGCTATACCTGTAATAGGATCAGGCCGATCCCCGTCATGAAAGAATACCACCTGCACTGTAGACTGATAAAATGAATGATATTCTGACATAATTTGTGATATCAAAACGCGAAGCAAGCGTCTATTATACGAGGTAAAAGCAAATTTTATCCATCACTGTGGGATTGTCATTACTGGCCTATGATTGTAGACCTTGTGCAGAAGTGGTCATGGGGTCATGTTTTGGCGATCACCATGTTGATTATGATTTGGTGATATTGTCTTAGATATTATGGTGTGGATATTTCTTGTAAATGTTTCAGAAATGTAGGTAATAAGCATTAGGAATTATCACCAAAATAGCGGCCAGCTCATTTAAGGAGATGATGTCATCTGTGTCTATACATGAATTGTGAAGAAGTGCTTTCCATTATTCTGCCTATTTTGTTACTTGAATTGTTCATGACTAAATCGGGCAAACTGCAACATGCATGTGGCTTTTACTGTCACAGAATAAGCAAAGGCACTGGTGAACTAAACAAAAAGTGCCCACTATAAAGTCTAGGTCAACTTTCTTTTCTGAACATAATCCCGAGATTTGTGACAAAAAACATCTGGGCTAGTGGGTGGACTCCCACCGACCCCTTTGAATCGGACTTCCGTCTTACCTTTAGAACAGTAACACTAATTGGAAAAAAGTCCAATTGAAGCTTATGTAACACCTCTCAAGAGATCACCGAGGCGAAATGAAGAGCAAGTCAAGAACAGCTGGAGTCACAAGTAGGTCCTTCTCAATCCCTACAAAGGCCTCATTAGCCTATTGAGGCGTACATCAAAAGGACTTTCTCCCTTTATGATCTGCGGCAGAGAAACTCTTCTGACCACCTGCGCACCATCTCTTTTGCAAAGGGTAAAAGAAAGCTATAGTATCTGCTGTCAAGTGAAATTTCTACAAAACGCAACCTGTCCTTCTCAGATTCGGGGGTAGGTATCGAGCGGAGAACATGTGTAAAACATCGCTACATCTCTGAAAATACTTCTTGGTATTCTAACTCGGTGAGCAAACCGGAAGTGGGTTAACTAGGCAAAAATGAAGGCAAGTGCCGAGGTGCAAGACGAAAATACGTCATTGCAAAAATAGTTAGTACACTTATAATTCGGATCTAGTTATTTTTTAACAATAAAGAATAAAGTATATTCTAGCATTTAACAATTGTTTATTGCAGTATTGGGAGGGTAGGTCCTATTCAGAAATCGGATAATGCGACGTGGAAACTTAGATATTTTGAATTTATTTCCATATTGATGGTTGCACACATGTGATGTGAATAAATCACGCAAGGTATGACGGGATTGCTATGACGAAATTCTGTCCGGAAGGAGTTTGTTGTAAGAGCAGAGTGCCTTCACAGAGGGGGTCGGGACGAGAGGTGGCACAGCCAGTTGCCAACGCCCCTCTCTGTTTGTAGTCATACCACATCAGTCGTGCAGCGGGTTTCCCCCAAATCAAATGATTTCCAGTAATTCCCACAATGTTTCCCAGACACTGTCCCCGCCCATCGGATCATGCAAGTAACTTGGTTTGGGGTCTCACCACACTAAATCATTCAATTAACCCGTGGACGTCAGTGCTGGCCTTGTTTTCGGGAGAAATACTTTTTTGTGTACTGCCATGGGAAAACTGAATGCATATCATTCTAAGCTATGAAAATAATGCCAAGACTTTTTTCCTGTAGTTATAGTCGGCATTCTTACCCTTGATACCAGTACTTGTTAACACCTTCCTGACTGCTGTTATCATAACTATGTATGGCACTAGAGGAGTGCTCTCAAGCATTTACCAGTACTATATTTGTCTTTGTCATATTTTCGAGAGAGTTTTTAACACTTGAACCTTTGACTAACAACTTTACAACCACAGAAACTCGATCTTTTGAGTTCAATCATTAACGTTTTGGAGGATGCCTTCTTAAAATTGTTGTCTGCTGTATTGTAGTATCATTACAGCAGAGACAGGTTCCCTAGTGAACTGACCAGTCGCACTTTCCCCTACACCAGAAGGCCTTTTTCCCAGGACAGGGGGTCATCAATTGACCCTGAATTTGACCCCCAGCCCCTGACCCTACGACCCCAGTGGAGCAATAATAACATTACGGTAACAAGGCCAATATTCCCCATTAGGACCTAAATCCGATTCGCCGAGGCCTGCTGTCGGCTAGCACAATATTATTTCTACCCCGTTTATTGATTATTGGAGTGTTTAGGGAAACCGGCCGTGTAGCGACAATTAGATCATGGAGATTAGATCAACTACCAGCAGGTTGGGCGAAGATGACTTTGATACACTTTTGGATAATCCATATGTGATTTATCTCACTAAGTCTATAGGGAGGTAACCGGAGAGGAACCAGAAGCCGGATTTCTTTCCACGTTTTCAGGAAATTGCTCCATGTTTTGTGCCTTCCTCTTACCCCGCCAAAATTGTTTATCAGGGAATAAGTGTTCCCAGAAAGATACAAGTGTGATATATACATAGGGTGACTCAGGCCAAAGGGATATTGTGACTCACTTGGATAATAATCCGCTGGCCAGTTTTCCGGGAAGATCATGTTATTATACTGAGAGGTATTGGGAATCACCGTGTGGGTAACCATAATAATGAAAGCAATACGACACACCGCCAGCAGAAAATTTAAAACAAAAATTCCATATACCGGTACTGAGAAACAATTCTCCTGTAAAAGTGTACCAATGCGAGTATCTGTTCAGGAGACCACACATTGGTTTCTCATGGAAATCCTGTTTCTACATTTTTAACGGACAGATCCAGAACCCAATTTTCCTCCCCCTCAGGTCAGGTTCCAATCAGCAGCAAACGGGATCAGCAATGATAAAAGCGCGCGAATAATCAAATCAGACGACTTTTATCACAACATTCGAAACGGGCGCCAATTTTCGCCACCTCCGAGGTGCAATATCTTGATGGTGTACCAATTCAATTAAGGCTGGTGCCGCTTTGGTTCTTACTTCTAGGGGGAGGGGATTTAATACATTCTGCTTTTTGTCCAAAAGCAGGCCCATTTTTAACATGGTCTTATTCATCATTAACCTTTCTTTGGGAAAATGTAGAATAAGTGCTACCGAATAAGTTTCTTGATAACTAAGGTTCCCTGAAATAAAAATAAAAATAATCTTTACTTCTTTAAAAACCCGTGCAAGCGTCGCATTTGTTCAATTTGCAAGTCTGAAGTCCCAACAAACAACGTTCATTTTGTCTTTCATGACGAATTTACACAAGGGTGTATTTTAAGCAATAGACTTGAATGAAAGCAATCATGAGAGTAAAAACTAAAGTAATTGTAGAATGCAGTCAGCAAACCTTTAAGGAATGAATGAAGACATGTTTTCAGGATCGTGTGTGACCAGACTTTTACAGTTTGCACGGCCCAAATAGGCTGTTCATGGTGCCCGAGAGAGAGACAGTGAAGTGGGGGTGAGGGTGGAGAAAAGGGAGGGAACAAATCAATTGTCGATCTAGCTCCGTCCCTCGTCGTACAAAGCCTGCGGGCCACCCCTCACCACTAGCGGCTGGACTCTGTGATAACCGCGATATTACGGCCTCTGTAATTATGGACTACCGCAATTGAGGTGGGTGGGGGGCTCAGGTTAGGAGATAGGCTTACTCTAGTGCAACCTATCCCTTTCTGCCACAGCCTGTGTGTATTATCCGTTAAAATTACCAGGCCCTCTTTTAAAAAAGAATAAAATATCGACCTCCATAGCAACAAGGGACAGTGCCTAAGCAGCGGCGTCACGGAAAGCGGCCATTTTGGGACGAGCAGACGACAATTAGCGCCGCAGGAAGTAGAGGGCGCTGCTTGTACTCTCGTGACGTCTCGTGTATCGCGTTACTGAACATTTCAACACGTCCCACCACAGCAAAGTGATCCTTTATCGCGAAAGAGATATTTTGTTCCAATACGACCTACTGATTCTGAAATGCCTTTGGTTTATAGACTGTGTGAAGATACAAGAAGTAGAAGGGATATCTGCCTACTCGTGTTCTTCTTTGTGTTGCCTCTTAATAGGCTTTACAGCAAATGGCCATGTGCGTGGCATAATGATTGAACTATAATTATATTGGTGCAAATGACTATTTGACGCAGTTCTATCATTGCTTTAACTATATAACTGTGGGAAGTTGTCTCAACATTTGTGAGCTCGTCATAATTAAAGTACGGGTATGCAACCTCCTCTAATTGTTTTATGACAGTACATGTACTTTTATAATAACGAAATAATAATTTCATTAAAAAGGGTGACCTCAACGTTCCCCAGGTGAAAAACCCAAAATGACAGCAAAATCCTCCTGTGAATTCCTGCATGGGAGCAGAGACACCTGGTGGTCTGTGCGGCAGATGACCTCGTGAGGCAGACGCTCGGAGATTGGGTGGCCTCCCATAAACAGATGACCCCGGTGTTAATACCCCGAATTATCGCCCATTACAATGTTATCCAGGCTGGACGCTGATACGAATGATGTGTCCAAGGGAGGAATTAAAGCAAGGTGGGAGGTATCGGAAGATGAACATCCACAATTTGAGGAGTGCACTTTTTCAATATTTTGTAATTAGATGCTGACTATACATTACACAGGGTCATACCTGTCTGTGGTCATTATCTGGTCATCCAGGGCCAGACCAATAATTTCCCCAAACAAAATGAAAAGTTTTATTTAACCCGGGGTGTGTTGGATTAATCCAGTCTTCCCTCGACTCCAGCCATAACGTATTCCGCTATAAAATTTTTGTTTTGTATTTTTGTTTGTTGGGTTAGTTTAACGTCAAGCCAACCCTTCAGGTTTTTTTTCCAAACTGCACAAGATAATGCTTTTCTGCTAGATTTGTGCCGCATGGGCAGTGACCAAATCTATGAGATGAAGTGTCTATTTGTAGCAGTGGGACCCACTGCCCTCTTTATAGTGCTGCCACACTGAGATATTTTTTCATTTGAAGCATGTGATATTCCTCAAGTAACTTGCAAAATTGCAACAAACTTGATTTGATCACAGACCAAAATTGGAAGAATTTCTACATAAAAGATGACATAATCATATGAAATACCGCTTGAAAACATATCATCTCAACAGCCCCTACATATCTGCCAAAACACATACAAAAGAAGAAACCAAAAACCCATATTCATTAAATTTTCCATCATCACCCATTTGAGGACGCTATGGGTCGGAATTTCACAATGGCTTGTTTTCCCGGAGGCTGTGTTAGATTCATTATAAATGATCACATCTAATTGGGCGCCACCCGCCTAAAAAGCATCTCCCTTCGCCTCGAGTTTTTCAGTGGAGGATCCGGCCCTGACGGGACGCAGGCTGCCCCCAGCTGTCATGGCGGAACGCTGTGCAGACGCGCGCCAACCGCCCCAAGATAATCAGGGGTTCTTGTAAAAGTGAGCAGCGAAATGAGCCCGTCTGACACTGGTGTCAATACACTATCACCAGCTCCCGCATCCCATATTCTGGCCATTCTCATCCATATACACTTTGTATATGAGCTTCGGGTGATATTATGTAAAATGGCGTTTATGTGATGCGCATTTTACTATGACCTATGCAGGCGTTCTGGTTACTATAGTTATGTGTTGCTATTTAGTCGATTGGACCCAATTGAAAACCTAAATCGCATTACAATTATGATAAATGGATGCTGATGGGCAGCATCCATTAATCATAATTATATTGTATGGCCTATAGCATAGAAAGCATTTTAGGTAAGTAAGCTTATATTGCTAGAATACTCCCTTTACATGTATGTGTCTGGAAAAGGATATTGCCTTTCTAATTTTCACATACAAAAAACGGTAACAAACAAACGAACAAAAATGGTAGGGATGGAACGACCCTCCTTGACGCCAGTTTCATCCTACACCTGCCCAAGGCAAGACGTTTATTTAATGTTAGAGAGCGAATCACGTCCGGAGCTGAGAGGTCCTCTGTCAGAACTACTGGAAGCAGGGAATAATTAAAGGTAAGGCAGAAGAAGCAATCTTGAATTGGCCTCTTTGCCCTGGGAGTTAAGAGACCCGTCGTTCAATGCCGTGCTTTCATATAGTTGAGAACACCATCCTGAAAGCTTCTGTCTCTTTAATATCCTCTCAGGGTATAGAGTCACTGATGGACCAATGAATAAACGTCACGTAGGTTCTCCATCTTCAGGCAAGTTGCAAACTACCCCCACCATGATCACCGTTCAGGGATCTCTGCGGATAAATGCACATCCACAGATCCTCTTGTCTTTGACGCCTGATCTGACCCCTGTCTCTGACTGATCACAGGGACTGGAAGAGATGGCACCCCTCACCCCACTAATCCTGCTGGAGTCACAGGAGGCGACCAGTGGTCCTCACCACCTATACCTGTCACCGAGGTGAGGGGACCGCGCCTTCCTCACCACCCTGCTGACACCTGGTGAGAGAAGGTGGCATTATCAATAACGTCACGAGACGCTGACGTGCATGCGTGGCGTGAATATGCATGCGCACGGGACAAGTCGGGAGTCTCCTGTAACTTGTTGGACCAACCTATACATTATACCCGGGAGTGAGGGTGGTTACGGTATATGGGTTTTTGATGTTGTAAATGCTGGCCGCTTTCATGATTTTCCACATTCACTGTCTATCCGACAAATGCGACACCTCTATACATTTACACCTACTGCTACTGTGCTGGCCGAATCCGGGTAAAAAGTCGGACGGCGCTTTGCCTTTGAAACCATCCACAAATCGATTGCAGCATGCGCATGGATTCTGGTCGGCTCTCGATAAGACTGGATCCTATGGGGGCCGGGGATGAAGAGGGAAGTCCTCTCCCGATGGGGAATTAATTATTGAGAGGGCCGGCGGCGATGACTCAGACGACCATCCCTGAAGGCCAGCCCCGGCCGGCCAGGACAAACAGCGGCGAGCTGCTCCTGCCCTCTACCGGCGTCGGCACCAATCAATCGCTCGCTAACAGGTCGCGCGTCCGGAATTGTCACCTTGGTGGTCGGCGCCCGGCGCCGCCTGTTTGGATTAAAGAGGAACGCTTCCCGCGACCTGTATAAATATTTCCAGTGGTATGACTCAGGGCTGGAGGGGACAGGCAGGAGGAGCTTTCGGCAGGTTTCGGCCACCTTCCGGCCACCCTACGGCCACTCTGGTACCACTCTGTGGCCACCATCCATCTGGAGGTGTTGGGAGAAGGACATTTCATGCCGACCCCTTTTTCGAGATGTTGACTCTCCAACGCCACCTTGATTGGTGTTCAACAAAACGAGGACTTTTTAGGAGGGAACTGGGCTGGGAGTGCTCGGAGAGGGGTAGGGGTGGTGTGCCGTCTTCTCCTCCAGGGTGGTGGGGTTTGTATTTATCGAGCCTAACTTTGAATCAACAGTCTCCTGTTTGCTTCCCCCGGTCACTGAAGGGTCATGTCCGGATTGGACGAAGCCACACATTGTAGTTTTATTTACAGTGACTGAACTGCATGTTCCGCTTATTTCGAATTAAAAGAAAGAGAAATGCAATAAACAATCTTATTATATTTCATTCATAACTTTCACTTTACATGAAGCATGCGTAAATATAATACTTTTTATCAAAATGAAATTCAATGTTAATGAAATAACGCATGCATCATTGTAAAGTGAATGATATATACCTAGAGTGTTGGGTCCAGAGTAATTATGAGGAGAAAGGGTCCAGTCATTCAGCATCCTCTCAGTATATCATTAACCTTAACTTTGATAGGTATTTCATTTGTTAAATGTGATAAACACCGGGTCAGATTTTGTAGATACTTACTGAATCTGAGCAAATTTGCCATGGCAGAAACTTTATTGACCTGTCAATAGGGAACCTAGTCGGGAGGAAGGTATTCAGTTTTACTAAAAGAAAAGGAAGTGTATCCCATTGTATATCACAACTGCTATGTATGTGTAATAGTAGTTAGTGTAAAGCATGATACGTTGCAAATGCAGATTAAGTGCAAATAACTCAAACTCGGTTCTTCGAATCGTTAACACTGCAAACAGCTAGATACTGAGTGGACCTCTTTGTCAAAACTCCCAGCACATCTGGAAGAGTTACAACTTTCCCCTTGATTGTCCATAGAAGTGCAGAACAAAAAAAAACGATTCACGCCTAGTTTTTGATGTTCCATGTAGGGCTGATCTGGGACAGGCACTGGAGCAGTATAGGGCGAGCGAGTGTTAATCAGAGGGGTATCTGGGGGAGCTGCTCAGTAGACCTGCTCCGAGCTGCTCCGAGTTGCTCAGACAGACATTAGGCGCCTGCTTTTACCATTAACGCCACCAGCTCCATTGTCGCGCCCCGAGATCATACGGCCACCACTGACCCGGCCACTTTTAACCCGATGCACCTGGCTCCTGCGCCTCCAATTCACTGCTTATTAGTCATGCACTTTTTATCAATGGGGATGCATTAATAACCTACCCACTTTTCCCTTTCTTCTGGTTCACTATTATGATAATTATGTCTCTTTTTAGTCGAAACTATATACCAACAGCTTCTTAGGGTGGTATATAGACATCTTGAAGGTGTTGGTAGGTTCTTTGATATTCGTTCCGCCTTTTTGTAGCGCTTACATCTATTGCTCGGAAGAAAAAAGAGGTAATAGAAGGGCGGAGTGTCTTTGAGCTTCAGAGGGTGACAGCTTTACGGGACATAAGGAGAGCAGATCCCGCTGTGTCCTTAATGGACACTCTGAGGAGTCGGGTCAGGGGCTCCTCCCGGCAGAGACAGCGTCTGGGTCATTGGTTTCAGGCACTTCGGGGCATTCCAGGAAATCACATAAGGCGAGCCCGGTAAAGGGCAAAGGGCGCAAGATGCACGTAGATGGATTAACTCATCACTTATTTACCGGTAAAAGGACGAGGGTCGGGAGTGGGAAGCCACTGGATGCTAAGACCCAGGGCAGAAAGGGGATATAGCAGGTCAATTTATACCAAATGAGATCTGAAACGGGATCTTTATTTGTAACCTTATTCTTAATGGAAAGAACTGCAATACCGTAACTCAAGTATAGGTAGAAATAACATTTCTATGTGTTCTGACCTTCATGAATGATTCCAGAGGCCAAATGTTCCTCAACATATACCACCACATGGTAGTTAATTTTTTATAGGTAAAAAGGTAATACCTATATAACGAGATATTATTAGTGTTCTCACGGCCCTTGCTATGCTACATAAACATAACACGAGGGTACAGGAGGCGTAAGAGGGGCGGAGACCCCCAACGGCCAGCTGGGTACACTTCTCCTCCAGAAGGTGCTCCTCAGCCCGGCCTATCCTTACAACGTGTTCCTAGAAGTGCCTAGAAGTGGCTTCTACCTGGCCGTCTGGGGCCCATCAGCGAAACCCAGCCTGGAAGTGTGAGGCTGGCCCGGCGCCCTAAACTACCAGCAGATTGGCCAATCATACACATCATCCTGCGCCGTCCATCAAGCTGCACACAGGAGGCCGGTGTTAATGGACCTTTTAGGCTTTCCTCCAGGGTTTTGGTGTCCAATTCTTGTCCGGGTAGGTTTATTGGGAGAAGAGTGGACACACTCCTTGAGGCACATGAGACCTACAAAGCCGACCTCTCCGATCTCGGCACACGAGTTGTTAATAAACCAACTTCCGTCGGATCCAACATCCTTTTATTCATAGCAGCATTTGTTATGAACTTGAAAACTAATTATTTGCGGTTAAAGTAATAAATATCCATACGTGAAACGTGAGAAACGCTCATCCCCTCCCAAATCTCCCCCCCCCCCCATGAGCACTTCTGGCTGCTGCAACAATTCCCTCTTCAGCACACTTACGTACTTAAGTTGGGTGAGGGGGAGCGACGGGACAGCTATGGCTCTGTCCCAGCTCTGGGAAGAGGGATGTGAAAGGGGGAGCGACCCGAGAGATAGAGACTGATGATGATGACTGCTTCGGGTAAATGGAACCAAATCTGAGCTATGGCAAAGGGATACCTTAAGGGGCGGTAGTATAGACGTCACATATAGTGAGGACCCCTCCCCCTCCCCTTTTCCCCTCCCCCTCTCTAAATCCCTAAAGCAGGATCCCAGGCCCCCGGACCCGGGGATGAGAGGGTCCCCTCCCGGGTGACACCAAGGCGCTTCATGATAATACTTGAGAGTAAGGAGAAGGGATTGAGGCGAATGTTGGGAGCATGATTCATCCCAGACGAGCAGCTCAAACCTGCTCAGTTTGAGCTGCTGGATTCGATGCATTCCATCGCTGTACTGAATATGTGCAATTGCCGTCTGAATCCGCAGCAAGTGTACAGATATGTTCCATGTGGAGACATTAGAATCGATGTAATCGTCGAAGCCAATTTGAAAATGATCAACTTTGAAATGTTCAAAATAAATCCTAAAAAATCTCAGTGTTACAGTGTCTCCGGTGATGTTTTTTTTATCATTCTTGGATATGTTCAACCCCATAGGTCTCCATTTTCATATCAACCTATGTGTATGCAGTTTTGTCTTTAGGTGTATGAAGATGGCATGTGCATTTCATTAAAATACAAAAACTGACGTGTATTGGTTAATGCCTTGAACACATGTTATCACTCGATATATTGTGCACCTGATAAAGAACTCTTTATCTGTCCCAGTTTAGCGGGGAGATTTTTTTGCCCCGACTTTACAGTTTTAGATTGATTATGACCAGAATAGTAAATCTCATTGAATCTTTGCCCCTAGACGTAATACATCTTCGTTGCTTATTATGATCATAATCTGGAAAATACCAAGTTTTATCATAAATTGCATATACCCACTTAGAATATCTGATAACCTTTCTGAATACAAGCTTTGCTTGATTATATCGCAAAAGTATAGGGCAACTTTATGATAAAAGACTAATCAAGAAGAAACATTTTTGACATCTACGTCAAGTAAACCAAAGCGACATCTAGTGTCATCGGAAACGACTACTTCCTGCTCCGATTTCTCTTGTCTCTAAGCGGCGTCTTTAGCGTCACTCCCCTCCTCCTACAACACCAGGATTTTGTCTGCGTCTCGGCCGTCAGTCATAAATCGTCCACCCCTTCCGTCTCCCGGCTTTAGGATCCAGCCTTTCCAGTTAACCAGCTATTATCCCCCGAACGCCGACCGACTCGGTCCGAGCAGGGCGTTTTAACCGTATCAGGAAATGAAATCTTAAGCGGATGGACGCATCTCTGCTTTCCGGGGCCGGGATAAGGGTATTAGGAGATCATTTGGCTGATCTGCCAAAGGGGGACAATGGATTAAGATAATCCCCTGGGTGGTCATCGATTCCCCGGCCGGACCCAGAGCTGCCCCCCTTTGACCAGCGGCCGAGTCAGCCAGTCGGTCCCAGTGTCTCCATCCTATCTGATTTCCTCTATGAGAGAGGCCAATTATAAGAGTTATCCCATCAGTAATATCAATAAATAAGCCATATCTATAAGTTTGATTAAGTCTCTAGTGTCTATAGCTATGAATTCTGTCTGTATCATTAATGTTGCAATATTAATGTACTCAACTAGCAGGTTGATTAACAAAAGGATTTGCACTGCTCTGCTTCAACAGTAACGCCTATTTGATAACCAATTAATACGACCCCCAATACTTTTGAATAGAATTAATGTTCTGTAAATGATAATAACAATTATCATTTAAGATGGCTCTTGAAAATCGATATTTTCCGGAAAATCGGTTATCTCATTTATAGCATGATTTCACGGCCAACCCTATACTTTTCCATTCTTATTCATCCTGATTGGCCAGGAGTAGCTTCAAACGGTGTCTAATTGGGTGTTTCCCGTCAGTTCAGTACCCTGAAGAGACGGTTGATCTGATTACCCCTGACAGGTATCGACTGATCCCCCCTGACGGCCAACAAAACGGACCCAGTCACGCGGAACCGGAGGCAGAACGCATGCGTGCAGAGCACGTCAAGGAATTCAATTCCGACCAGAGGTTTTGATTATAGATTGATCCAATATTTGGTACTTTGAAGACTGTGGTTAAGTAAAATTTACCTGGGATAGGTTACTCAAAAAACGTTGGTTGCATGCTTTGTTTATCTTTACTGTGAGTATGGTCTCCAAAGGTTGATGCCACAGACTCGATTGTAGGGCGTATGTTATAAATGGCGAGGGTGACTAGCACTTTTTACAGGAAAGTACATGTATCATCTCCTGAAATCCTTCTATATTTGCATCCTCTTACATACAAGCAGGTGTTCATTTTGTCAGCTGCAAGAGTGCATTTCGTGTTTCTTGTACATTAAGGTATGGAAAATAATATCATATCGCTCAGTATTTTTAAGCCCTCTATAATGACCCCTAGTGACATTGAGGACAAAAGTTCCACCTTGGATAATCTTTTATAAAATTATGTTTATTTGACATCGGTAATCTGATCATGATCTCCCTCTATTCAAACATGCTGTGTGCACAGTATTCCCAGAAGCAAAGCTTCAATTATTTTATAAACCTAAGCAATATTCTTAAACTTATGACACATGGACGACGAATCTGGTTTAGATAAGCTAAGGTACAATTGATAATATCACAATATGCCTAGTCTATTGCCATAGTCATACATAGTGTGGCTGAAATTCCATGCCCATCTGATAGTATAGCTTATAACAAAAACTACCCTACTTACCATATGATATCGTACTGGCGTCCAACGATTGTATCACCTTCTAAGAGGACTTCCCCGCTGGAGTCTGAAAGAACAAAAAGCCATCCATCAATACCTAATGAAGTGATGACGCTGGCTGCTTACTGAAAGGAGAAGGCAAATCAATTTTCTGGGATGCGATAGAACAGCAGCCTCCTCCTTTCTGTAGGTAACGCGTTTTGGGTAGACTTAATTAAAGGCTACTGGAAAGTGTGGGGAGGGTTGGGCTGAGGAAGCGCCGACCAGGGAGCGGTAATCACGCCATTATAAAAGTGGCGGATCCTTCGTATCACACGATTACGGCGAGGTGTCTGTCGACGAACGGCTATAGTTGATTCCGACATCAGGCAGGGAGCTTCAAAATGTTTCCATTGCCTCAAAGATTTCTCTGTGTGATACTTATGCTTTTCTTGTGGTCTTTGTTTAAATATCTCTTAGCATATCAAAATGTATGAACACTTTCGGTATGACCATGGGTCTTTTTACCAATTGTAAACGAAAAGCTGTCTCACACAATTATGAATAGATATACCCGGTATCTGTGAACTAAAAGTAAAGCTGGAGATACACATAGTCACGGGCTTAACTTTATCCCAAAAACAATGTAGGCCCACTCACTATTAAATCTTAGGGGTTGATTACAGTACATTTGACTAAAGTTACCTGTACGCACTTGCACTTTTGACTATGTTATAAAATACAATTTTGTATTCTTTTGCGTTTTTAAGTATACCTCCTCTGAAGTCAGTTATGCTATACAAAAGCAACTTTGATCCCGAATAATGTTAGGCCTATGTAAGCATCCTTGTTGACCTTAAATCTGCAAAAGTGGTAAAAGACGAATGGCAAAGTTTTACATAGGCATACTTGAAGTTAAAGGCTAACATTCTCAGACCAAACCACACCAATCTCTGTCCCCGGTTCCCCTACCACCTGTCAGCGTTCGCAGAGAACTCCCTTCTAATTGGTTTTCTTCACTTCTTCCCGAGGGCTGCGAGCAGCTCCGAGCTGCTCTCCCCTTGCCAGACCTCCCAGAAAAGAGCCAATTAACCGCTGATTGATGACTCACAGGAACCAGAATGCCTCCACTTTTATTTTTCTGCCGGTTTTGTATTAAGTGTTGGGATTCGCGTTAAAGAGCCGGAATCTGAGTTGCTCGTGGGGACTTGGATGAGCCCAAGGAGGTGCGGGTTGTCTCTATTACCGAGGTAATGTTGTTAACTGAACATCATTGGAGACGGATGGGATCAGATGGCATTTGAGCGTGTTAAATTCAAATGGTTTTTGAGGATTTTCATCTCTTTGATGGATTATCTTAGAGGTGCCCATACACAGTGCAATATCAATTAATCAGAATAGGATGAATAATGACATACAATTGCAGCTCAATGGGCAATAACTTTCACCGGTTTTCATTAAAGTGTCATCTTTAAAAGTTTTTTTGTGGCCTTGTACCGATATATCTATTGTTGAATGATATTATTTTGTTATATAATGTACTTTTGATACTCTTGCAAGATCACACAACGCGTCAGGGAGTCTTAAACTAACAACGAGGTTCATAACTCATGCACCCAAATTATCAGGAGGTTAAACATGCGTAAAAGGCAGGTTCTCTATTTGACAAATTCTGCTTGCTAGACATTTTGACCGAGAAGTGTTGGGAAAAAAAGAGTGCCATTGCAGGTTTGTTTGGAAACCTTCCTCTCCCAGCAACGGCGACAAGGAACCAAACTCTACTGACAGCCCCTGCCCACAATTCACTCCCTTTTGGCGACAGCTGTCATGCGCACGCGCAAAGTAGAGGGCGCCACCACTTGGTCGTGTTTGCCGAACTGTGCAGACGCGGGCAGGCCAATGAATCATTTTGGATTGGCCAAGGTCTCTTTTTGGTCAGTCAGCCAACTTACACCAAATAATTGGATATAGAGGCAATGTAAGAAATAACGCTAAGATGTCTTTTTGTTACTTAAAGGAAGTCTTATAGTTGTAATCAGCATTAATTTTTATTTTGAAGCACACACTGTTTAGGCTGTATTATATATGTATAATTATGGGTAATGCCGTCCGTTTTAAGATGCACAAAATGATACCATGCCATATTGAGAATTGACTCCAAACAACGTATTTGTACCTTGTGTATTGTGTAGATTCATTGTAACTGATAATTAGGCCTATATTCTATTTACGACTCGGTGTATTTGGTGCATGCTATCTATGCATGGCGCCCCCTGCTTGCAAAGACATAAGAATACTACACCCAGCATACATTTCTCATCAAGATGGCTGTCCAACTAGCTTTAGAAAAACACTTGTTCAACACCAACAAGACCACTGTTATTTTCCTATATTCCCCCAGGCTTCAAGTTGACACTCCATTAAGTTCTATGCTGTCCTGACCGGGTACACTTAGCATCTCCAATAACTGTAATTTCCTTCTAGTTCCCCAGACAGTTCAGGTCTTGCACCATTTATTTCAGTAAAGACATGACCAGGCCAGTCAGGCCGAGCACAACAGCCTGCCCTGGCGTGCCCCTCACATCCACTAGCTGTCATGTGTACCTTTCATGATCTATGTATACCTTATCCTTAGTTGAGGTGACTTGCATCTTCAAGGTCACGTGACCAGCTAATTCAGCTGGCCCTAGGACTATTTAAACACAGTGGGATGACTGAAGGTCGCACGGTGTAAAGGGACATTTATCACCATACTGCATTTTAAACTGCTAGTTGTATCTACAGAATTTAGATGAAATGTTTGTTATGCGTTTCATCACAGCGGCTCCCGCGGATATGTGACTCCATTCATACACATTTCTATGATTATGATTCCTACTTCTCACCGAAGCTCTGCGCTGCGAAGTTTGATTGCATTATGGTTTCTCTTTTTTGCTAGCCATTACTGGGGATGTAAAAAACACAATTATGATAAATGTGATGAATGTCTATTCATCAGATAGGTAAAAGACCGAAATAAGAAAAGTAAGGTAATATGACAAAAGTAAAGTATATTTTATAAAAGGCCCGAAAAAGGCCCGAAAGTGTAAAAGCCCGAAAAACCCGAGAGGCCCGAAAATGTAAAGGCCCGAAAATGTAAAGGCCCGAAAATGTAAAGGCCCGAAAATGTAAAGGCCCGAAAATGTAAAGGCCCGAAAGTGTAAAAGCCCGAGACCCGAAAGTCCCGAGAAAATATGTAAACCGGAAGTGATAATGTAAACCGGAAGTGACGTCAATTGTAACCACGTGATCAAAGATAGCCAATCAGGGCTGACCACTAGACTATAAAAAGGGGCGGTGAGGCCCGAATAAATGAGTTCCTTTACAGTTCTCCTTGTGTCAACACGTGTCTTCTTCCTTTGGTAACCGATGAGATGAGCCGATACGAGTTAATTAACTAGAAGTTTAAGTGAAATAGTAGAAGTTCGAGGGAATTAGGCGAAAACTTAGGACAGGGGCCTGAAGGCCCGAAGGACCGAAACAGGGCACGAAGGCCCGAAACTGGCCCGGATGGAGTCCCGGAAACGCAGGCCCGGAATGGCACGAGGGCCCGGAATTAGGGACGGAAACCCAGGATCCGTAGGAACGACGGCGCGACCGGCTCGGCCCCACGCTACCAAACAATAGGCGACCGTCGGCCCGACATCCCCGCGGATCGAGACCGAGGGTGGACCGTCCGTAGGAAAGAACACCGGCATCGCAGATAGATAAGAAACGGTTTCCCCCTACCCCTACCATATTTTCCTTCCCCCGCAGTCCTCCGCCCGTCGACGAGGGCCGATTCCCGATCGACCCGCTCAACCCCCCTCGTGCGCGAGGCAAGACTCAAAATATCACATCTCGGTTTCTTGCCCGGATTCTTCGTCCGTCCGAGATCCGAAACAATTCCCACGTCCCTCTGCTGTAGAAATCGGAAACCCCGAACTACCGAGGAACGTCACAATAAACATACTAAAGCATTGTAAGTTTATTATGAATATAAAAAAAGATACATAAAATAAGAGGAAATAACCAATACAAAACTTGTTCATATGAATGTTGTTTTGGACTACCCATTTCCCAAAATGAATTCTTTTGAAAACCGCCTTTCTTGCAATAGGTGGTAGTTCACATGAAAAAGTTCACCATAAACCTGAGGGTGAAAGGTGTAGAGAGTATAAACCATGCATATGTCAGCGCTGACAAGACTGATCTACGTCCCCTGGCGGCCACTCCTGGTATGTAGGAAGGCTGATTAATTACCCCAGACGACACCAGAGGTCGCGCGCCGTCATGAGCTGCTCACATACACGCCAAACATGCTGCACGGTTCACTGCACAGATCAGCCAGATCCAAATCTGTCAAGTTTCCATTATAGATAGGGGGAAATCATAAATCTTCAGGGGAGGTTCCGTGTACACTGTGTGGGCTGCTGCCTGAGTTTTGCCTATGATGAAGCTGTCATTCTCTACCAAGGTTCCCAGCAGTAAGCTTTGTAGGCCTGCATGGCAGCTTGTTCATAGATAGAATCATGAATCTATCCAATTTGCTTTCATCATCAGATTAATGCTATAGGGAAAAAGAGACTCCATATGAAAGCGGGTGGTGAATTGAAGTTGATCCGCGGTCAAGAGATCCACTCAGGGGGTTCCCCTTTAACGGGGCCTGCTGATTGAAGGATTTCTGATATGGTAATCTGATAAACATGGATAAACTTTGTGTTTTAGCGTTTGGGACTGACTTAGTTGCCATGCAATCAAAGCTGTCAAAGTTTGTAACTTTTCTTAGTATCTTACAGAAAGGTTGATACGTGGTTGGACTCTGGTCTTCTCCAGGGGGTTATGGAATTATCCTTTTCCCAAAAGGAAAAATTATTACAGTACTTGATGCTGTACCTTGAACTGAGTATTCATAACAATTAATAATATTTTGTTGTAATTTATAGACACATTTGATTGGTCAAAATTATGTATTCACGTAGACACAATAGAGTAACTGGTTTATTTCTTCACGATATAAACTCCAATGAAACAATTGAATTGACTACAGGCCTCAAAAAATGTATAACAAACAAGTCTACACGGAGACGAAAGATATTCCTTGACAAACAGGTTGTATAAAAACAAGTACTCTAGACTCAGTTAAACGTCCAAGTCGGCGCAGGCCTACGTGTTTCTCCACACATCATACCACCTTCCATATGTAGCCATTCCCATACGTGAGTGGCCTTGTCTACACCCAAGTAGTGCAATATCTGTAGCCAACCAGGTCTTTACAATAGATCCTTGTCTACAAATGCCCCAGAAGGACCTTCAAGAAGAAGTAACCAACTTTCTGAGGGGTCCTAAAACGGATCTTGTGGTAGAACTGCGCAAACACTCCTCTCCCAAACCACACAGCACCACCGGCACTTTCTGGTCGTTTTTCATCCCCATTAAGTCTCATTGTTATCGGACTGACGAGACCTGTACCAGTAAATCAAGCACAAGGAGATGACACTCTGTTTATCGGAGGGATGACAAAGGAGGGCCAGGTCAGATAATGTCCGTTGGGGAGCGTGTCGAGCTAGACAGTTACATGCGGTGAACAAGGACTTGTGCATGGCCTGACTGAATAGATACTAACTGAAGGAGGCCTGGAGAGTGTGGGAACCCTGCCTTATCACCTATAGAAACATTGGCTATTGTTTATCACAGACGCCACCGGCAGACATACTTATACACTGGAGGGCATAATTGATTTTGATCCTCGGGCCTCCCATGTAGGGGGTCTTATGGGAATAAGTTGGGCTCTCCAGAACACATATTTGTTTTTCATTTTCCCTTCAGTGGAGGCAGACTCTGCCAGGGGCCTTTGCAGTGTGCTCTGGTATAATATTTGTGCAGTGCTTCGTTATCTGCTGTATGCCCTCTGGGACTGCCTTCATTTTGTACAAACAGTTTGTCATTTGGTGTCTACTTGACTGTCTGTCTATCACCCTAGGAATATTCATGAAATAATTATGGTGTGCATCTTTGTTTTTTCACAAAGCCATATTCAGCCAAAAGTCACAATCGGTTGACCTAATTATTACATTTATATAACATTACATCGTCCCCAAAATGGTTCGCAGTCTGTGCAGATAGTACAGATGAGATAACAAACATACAATCATTACAGAACTGCTCAAAGGAGACATAGCATAGTTGCAGATGATGGGTTTATCCTTATAGTGTGGAGCCATAAGACTACATAGATCCTACTGGCTCAAGTAAATAGGATCTTGTTAATATCATAACTCAGTACTTCAAACGTTCTTATAACAATTGGTTATTTTCTAAGATTAAAAGAAATCAACAGAGGAATTCGGTGCTTATAATTATATCCTATATCAGTCTCCCACACCTTACAAAATATGGATTTTATCATTTTGATTTTTTTTACTCTTCCTTATTTCCCCCTGAAACTTACCAAATTACCCATCTCGTGCATTGTCTGCACCAGGTGCACCCCTGTCAGTCACCAGGTGCACTCCGGGCTATCACCACAAACCTGTGCACCCCGGGCACTCACCAGGTGCAGACCTATCAGGGTTAGACCACCGGACACCTTCCCCGACCAGCCGCCGGCCATAGCCACTCCAAGAAACAGTCCGATAAGTCTATACTCTTGTCTTATCAGCACCACATCGGTCTTGCTTTCATGACCTTTCACCCCTGACACCTGATGGATGAACTTTGACCCGGAAGTGCACGTCCGACGATTACTGGAGAAGCTCCTTGACACTGTGCAGACGTCGGGCAAGGTGTCACCAGTGGGCTAAACACAGGATGTCTGTCCAGAGAGAGAGCTGACGGCAGGGAAAATCAGAATAAACAATTGAAATTCAATCAACAATTCTTAGGAGAAGGCTTGAAGGCCTTAGTTTCTGAAGCTGCAACGCTTTAAGATTCGTTGGAACCCTTTCCTGTTTTTTTCGATTTTGAAAGAACTGCTGGAGGCAGGTTGAAGCAGACTTGATCGAGACTTTGGGAAAGGTGCTTTGATAAAACATTAAATCTTCTTCCTATGACCGTGTCTATGTGAAGATGTTCATCTGCCATGCTGGTTGAGCCCCAATAAAAAAAAACCCATAGAATTAAAAGAAACCCAGCTGAAACCGACTTCTAATAGATTAACGATTTTAACTGAGGAGGGAATCACAGAGACAAAATACTTTGTACAACTTCTACAGACCGACCGAAAAAAGATCTTCTCATCGCCTTTTTTACCTTTGGTTTTCTTTATCTCCATGCCGATATGGCCACAGTAAAGAATCCCTCGCGTGACCGAGCGATAAAATCGGTTGCATATCTGAGTGTTTTACCCATCTCGGACGGGCTTAAGCAAGTCATGTGGGTAGCCCTTGAACGCTCTGTTTCCTTTAGACCTTGGCTCCAGAGAGAAGGAACTGACAGAAGAAAATCCTCCAGGGTGTGGGAGCAGTGGCCTCCAGGCGGCAGCGACGCCTCCCGGGGCGGGGCTGGTTCACCCAGGGTCAACCTCCCGATCTACCAACAGATTCATCATCAGCGGTCTAAGTGTGCCTCCTCGGCTACTCCAGGGCGGACTGGTAGACTTACCACTGTACCCCATCTCTTTCTATAATATCACCACCCTTAAAACACTGGGAGTATTGTGCATATATCATAATAGTTACTTCTTTGCGAAGTGTAAGGAGGAGTATTTCTCTGTGGGATCCATGGATGTGACTATGCACTACCGGTATAATATCATATCTGCATTAAAGTTTTCTGTTCCTGCAAACATATTATTTTGTCAATTTGCAGCTCGTAAATAAACCAGATAATCTCATCTATTCCCACTTTTATGAGTGCATTAGTATTTCATTATCCAGTTCAAGAGTTTACTGACATACATGCATATTCAACCAACGTCCTAGAAGATCAAATTTATGTTGTACATATGTAAAAGTCAGGAGGAGGCGAAGGTCAAGACGTTCATCCGCCTCCTGTCAGCAGGCCCGTTGCCCTGGAGGCTCTACATACCTTGCGGCATTATATGGCCACGTTTTTCGTGTCTAACATGGTTACTAATGACTCAAATAACTACACTAATGTCAAGTCTTTAGAATGTAGGTGGCTAATTGGTGGACTCACAGGTCAAGTTGTCACCATTGAAGTGCGCTCTTTCAAGAGCAATTATTTACTGTTGTTAAGTTCAAATCAATATAGTAATACCATCAATTTAGAGAAAAAGCTGCAATTGAGACAACTGGTGCTGGTGAATCACTAAATCCTATGTTTACAAGTTAATTTGAACAAAACACTCAAGATAATTATGTGACTGTTTTTAGAAACGTTTTGAAACCACATTTTCTGAAGCAAGTTTAAACTGCTGACCAACAATCCCTGCAACGTTTTGAGTACATCTGTAAGTTGTCGTGTAAATTTATAAACACAGTGACAGCCAAGTAACGCCCTGTCCAAATACGTGTTAAAACATTCCCAACTCAGCACTAACTGTCACCAGCTCACACCTCTATTCAGCTGTCACCCTGAACTCCACTTTAGCCTGAGTGAACCACTGCACTCTGTGACCTCATGGTTTGATCTTCTATTGAAAATGCCTCACTCAAATAAAATCAGCCTTAACCAACCTGCCCTACATGACCAACCAGGGAGGTTGAACTGCCTGCCTGAGTCATTACTAAAATATTACATATCAATTTGGACGTCAGAGCATCCGTCACCATTACGTCATTACATCATTATTTCAGGCGTATTACAGGCAGGCACCTACGTGGTGGCCTCAGGGTGGGGACGCAGGGGGAGGTCCCTGTCCTGTCCAACCCTGGAGGAGCCTGGGGCTACACCATGAGGGCCCCTAACTACAGCCTATTACAGGCAACACGACCAGCATACCAGGCTCCAACCAGTCGACCTGTCACGGGGACAAAAACCCCATGGTGACCGCGTTTAGCCTGTTTGCCACACTGCACAAACATTCCCATACAATAATGTAGTATTTCATATAATTTCTGACAAGTGGCTGACAGAGATGTCAATCATTCCCCCTTTGCTCTATCCACTTTGTGCACTTTTTTTAGCACTAGCTAATTTCCCTTTTTTTACTGAATTTGAAAAACAGCACTAAACAATTGCTTAAAAATCCACTTAAAAATAAAACTTTCACTTGACCCGCAGATTGAGATTGTGCCAGCAGCACAGGGGACCCCTCCTGGGTAAATTGGTATAATTTGACACGTTACACAGATGACGAATAGAGGTAGACAGCAGACATCTGCCAATTACTCGTCAGGGTGACAAGGAACATCGTGGTACAAGGAAATAGCATGGAGTGTTTACATGTTGACCATAATCACATCAAGCATGTGTCGCAGTGTTGATAGTACTTTACCATGATGAATCGATCTGGGTTCAGGAGCAAAGCAATAAACCTCGTCCGTCTATGATTATCAAGGTCCCCATCCAACCAAACCATTGTTTTCCTCATTATTCACTCGTGTATCTTCTGGGATAACACCGTTCAGGTATCTACTCAGCCTCCAAAGTTATAATTCATCTGAATTGTTGGACATTCTCTAAGTTTGACGGCTAACAAGCCTTTCCCACATTGGGTATAATCATTTGGGTTAGACGAAATACATTTCGAAACAAAGCCGGTCCCCTTAGAGTGAAACTACTGTTAAGCTTGTGTTATTCTTCTTTATTTAATACCGCTATAAAGGACCGCGTTACGTCGTTAACTTGTAAAGTAATAGGGTTCTTTTGGTGAGAATGTGTTATTCTTATTTTTGTAATGTTTTCTAAAATAGCTTGAATAATCAAGCCTATTATGGGTATTGATTGTGAACCATTGCTAAGGTATTCTACAATATGTAAACTTTACCTTTGATGTTAACTTGGGTTAGCTCATTACAGCATCTTTGACATAATTTAATCGAAACTGAAAACATAACTTGACAATCTAAATACAATGAAATGCTCAAGAGGTTGACATCTGAAGAGAATGTCGAATGGGCGGAATGAGAGGATCGTTACAATATCACGAAAAGGTACCAAATACTCATGAATGTTCCCTTTGGTATACCAACTAGATTTCCTATTCAACTAACCTAGTCTATTTTCTAGGTAAAAATATATCTCCATAAATATAAGGTCCCCATTGCACTTGGTGATACAGCAACCAGCCGCTTCCTAGATTTGACCCCTGCTGCTTACTATTTACTATACGTTTTTAACCGGTACTTCAAAGGTTTTGCTCCCATGTTAACCTTGATACCTCTACCAAGAAGATGAAGAAAGGTTTATGATCAAAGTTATAATTTTATCAAAGTGTCAAAAAGGTTATCTTTCCAATGAGAAAAAATACATTGAGTATTTGTAGATGACGGGGTCTCCCCGGGGGGGGGGGGGGGGGGCTTATCTGTTTTGCTCATTTTACGATTTTGATTATATACGATTACCATGTGTCTCTTAACAGAGCAGGTGCAATCATGATTATTTTTGAAATCGTCAAAAGAAATGTCATATGTAAATGTCATTAACCCATGTGAATATAGACGTCCACATTTAATATTCTTTTCAATACAATGGTTATAGCCAGTGACATAACGGTCCATACACCATGCACTATGCAAATTGGATAAAATACAGGTCTTCTATTAATATGAACTCTCCATATATTATGTAACAGCCCCCTTCAACACTAATAATAATCAAGTTCCTTAATAACACCACCTTTTAGCCACCCCACTTCCAACCTAATCAATACCAGCCACCAATAGCTGCCACCTTGCCCTCAGCATTATTTCATTTACTCGCTGGCCTGGACCTAATAGAGATCCTCCTCTGACCCTATTACCCCCCTTCTGCATGATGCGCCCATGCATTGTCGCTTGTCACCAGCATGATTTATTCACATGCTCGTATTATCGGCCCACGCAAGCCGACACGCCGGGACAAAGCTGTTCGGACAAAGCCGGAACCATTAGTCCAATTTTCACACCTCCTCGACCGAAGAGTGGTATTGACTTTCTGGCCCTATTGGTTTTATTGATATACAAGACGATTTGGGCCCAGGCTGGTGACCGTAAAATTGATGGATGACATAATTGCGGGCGCATATTAATCACTATGCTGAGTGGGTGGGCAGAGAGAGAGAGCTATATACATAAACATGTTTGTAAAATGAGCACAGCTATAAGCAAAAACAATTCATATAAATGCATCCATGGGACAATCTATGCATAACTCTTACTCTTAATGGCATTGCATAGCATGAATCTTATTACTTTTTTCCACATTTCATTTTTTCACTTGCCATGCTGATATTGGTTCCTTCCTATATTTATATGCAAATAGGGGATCATCCGCAGTTGGGTCGATTACAATAATCTACACCATTCCCTACAGTCAATGAGGTATATCTGTATGTGAGGCGATCGTAAATCTGGAATTTGACCATTGCATTCACTAATGGATCGTAATATGATGCTACCTATACCAAGGTGTCTATATCTATATCAGTGTCTAATCAATCTCTCCTGAGGTCGAACGAACTGCAGCATGCTGGTCGGTTTACCAACGACATGACCGCAAATAACGACCAGTTAAATTCTAAACTTTTGAAAGGTTGTGAAACGACTCGCCTGCTAGTCTGCACTCCGTACAGCTTGATCTTTGTTATAGGTTTAAAAATAGAACAGTACTAATTGATAAGGGAGGAATCATGCTAATGTATGGGTGGCATATCGGCCCATATGGCCTGATAAAAGAGTAGAAAAAAAGCAATGATTGGTTATATCTATTATGTGAACATGCAAATGCCATTGGAACATGCGTCTGCAATTATGTCTCTGTAAAGTACAACAGTTTCTATTTTTCAGTTGGTTGTTTATTAATACCATTCTTTGAATACATAAACAGCTGCAGTATAAAAAAGAAAACGTATGTGTGTGTGCCTAACCTAACCTGGCTATCCTCACAATTAGATGAAACAGCTTACGTTAAGCCTACACTAGACTTCGGTGATTGATACATTTATTTATTCATGTGTATTTATAAACGTAACAATCATGACAACCCTCTTACATCAATCCTTCAGTAAATCACATTCAAGTTACATTATGCTTCTTGAGATTAAACAAATCAGTGACATGTGATTTATCCATGGGTTGGCCGTAAACCATAAAACCAGCGACCGCAAAACGAAAAGGGCCATCCTATCTGCTTGGCCTCGGGGTCACGGTCACATCTGAATATGGAAAGGTCGTCTCCACCAGGGAGCGCTGCCACCACTTCCACCAGAGGCCGCTAGAGTGCAGCCATCATGGGCATAGCGGGGCTAGCATGGCATCCATGCTATGCTATAGGCTAAATCTCCCTGTGACATTACTGTAAGTAGGAATCAGCTCCCCCAACCCCTCAGATCGCCAATACGCCGTCCCCTAGGCCGGCCGACCACGCTGGGAGCCTGCACGGCTATCTGAATAATATGTGCCGGCAAGCCGCATGGCATATCATTCTCTCCACTTTACCGTTTGAGTTATGACCGCACGTTATCTAGCTTGCCCCTGCAGTTGACCTTTCCGCTTTCAAATGTCACCCCCTTCCGTTTCATGAGTATGCATGGAAATGCAGAGAAATGTACGGTATTCTCGTACATTGGGGATGGCCGACGATTCCGGACGGCAAACACGGGCGGAGAGAATTGGTTTCCTGAGATAAAGCAGAATTGGTTAATCCAATTTTGCTTGCATCGCTACCACTGAGATTGACGTACGGCGGTATAATATCTTTTTTACCTGTTCACGTACGCATCAAAGCACTTCTTTCACAATCCTGCCATAACTTGCTATATAGCGCCAAAGTCTTGGTATAAAGGGACCTATAGTCTGTTGGGTCAGACTGCTTCCTCTTAAGTACCATGGTGTTTTTAAACCTGTTACTTCTCTTCAGCCAAATGTCCAAACCTTTCACCAATTTGAAGATATTTTATGAAATGATATCCAAAACATGAAAAATACCTAAAATATATCTCGATGAAGCATAACTAAAAGAAATGCCCCATGTTTTAGACTCCTCAAATGTTAATGATCAGATCTTATATGAACTCCTTAATGGGTTTCCTTGCCTTCATGGTCTTAGGCCAGTTCAATTGAACTACTTTCGTGAAAACATTGTCAATCTCAAGCTTAAGGTTGCACCACAAGAAGCCATCGTGTGTGTATGAATTTGGATACGATGCCCAGTATCCATATGAGCACGTACAAACAAACATCTATGAGGAACTCAATCCTATGGCCTTAAAAACGGAAATTGATTTTGATCATCCAGTCAAATGTGATTGTATCCCTTGCACTCAGACTTCACTTGTAGTACCTTTCCAATATTTCACAATCACGTTTGCCCCTTAGGTTTTATCATTGTTCTACTAAAACTACTGCGCTTTCTAAGTGGTATTTTATTAGCTCATTCTTCTAAGAGGAATGGATTGAAGCTGGCACAATACTGGGAGATTCACTGTGGCCTGATAAGGAGTCTGGGAGACGAGTTGTGCCATGCCGACGCCCCATTACAGACTGTACACACAATCAGCAGGCCATAAATCCTCTCCCACCGTAGCACAGGTGGATTTCTAGGCAGTTCGAGGAACGGAGCATCACGCAGACGCTTCGGGGAAGTGCAGCAAACACCGTAAAGATGTGGATTATTGGGATAGGTGAACATTGTTGCAAATTAGGAACTGTGAGTTAAATCTTATCAATCAAAAGTTATAATTAGAACTCGTTTATACATAAAGTTACAAGAGGTTGTTCTTTTTCGTATACATTTCTTGCAATGCAAAGGCTTTTCGCCCTTAAAGGTGTAAACCGTGTTTGTTCCTGTAAGGATTACCAACGTGCGATTGATTTAATGACTTCGAACCTTATACAATTTTACAGATATTATTCATGATAAAAGCAATGGTTTATATCGTAATTTTCTAGGGTCCTGCTTGCCATCTTGCTCTTAAATTTACTGTAAGACTCTCTTAAAGGGCACACTCTGTACAGACAATTATTTATGATGTAACTGCATACGGAATACACTGTTAGTAAAAGCTTATATCTGAGGTTTTACAGTGGGCTGGGACCCGAGACACATGTAAACATCGATAGGGATTGACTGACAGCGCGACATAAATCAGAAAGGGGTAGTGCTGGTGGAGTTGCCTCAAGGCAAACAGCCTTATAAAGCCAGCAGGGGATAAGAAAACTTTGTCTAAACTATTGATGGTTGCCATAGCAATTCAGAACCAAATATACCAAACTGCAGGTGAATATCAAATAATCCTAAAACTGAATTATGAGCCACTTTGAGTTTTTCCTCTTTGTGAACACGGCATTCAGATTTGAAACGCTGAGTAAATTATACCTGGGCTTTTTTTTGTGAGACTTTTTCTGCCGTTTCCCTCAGCAGGTAGCAGGTCTGCACGTTCCTCAGAAGAGGATGTGGTCGTGCTGAATGTGCTTGGTATAACTTTGGTGCAGAGAGCAGATCAGCAATAAAGGACACATGCACCATTAACTCATGGGTTTATTACAGAACAAATCTTATTTCCCCTTTCTACCATGAGATCACTGGTCAGACAAAATTACAAACGAACCTTTGCCATATATATGATCTGCATTTCTCCCTACTACCCCTCCGAAATGGCCTCCAAAATAAATCATTTAGTGAGAACTAAACCTTAGAAGTATATTTACAGCTCGCATAACCTTTTCCAAATGGCACACCCTTTGAAAATATGACGTAAGTCACGATTCGTATTAGAGTGAACAGAACAAGGCACCTGTAGATTCCTATATCAAAACCACACATGATACCTGTTCCTACAAACTTCTTATCATGCAATTTCAAAAGTACAGGTGTGCTTCTCAGCAAAGTCTGGTACCTCCATAACTGTACGTGAGATTCATGCACGTGAGGTTTGTCATGCAAAGTAAGCCTTGTAGTACAAGAAAAAAATGTAACTATAAGAACAGCCCTGTCTTACCATCTACCCTTCCAAATTTAGAAATAGGTGCAATAGGCTTACATAGATAATGACATAGGGCCTATATAACATGGCCGATAGTTAGTGTCAGAAAAATTAGGGACCTTTTAAATTGTGGCGTATCCTTCCCATAAACTGATAAAGGGTACATGACGTTTTTACAAGGACTTAGTAACATAAAACGTACCATATACTCAATTAAGGTAACACAATTCTGGGGAATATGCTGACAAGTAAGAAAGCTAAGACAATATAGGTTTTAATCAATATTGTGGCATTATTAGTGTCAATATCAAATTTTACATCTGGGGAAGTACCATTGAGTAATCTTCAGTGTGTTTCTATATAGATATTATTTTTATCATTTTAAAGTAGCAGAAGATCTACTTATTGCAGATAGATATAAAGCAAATATTATGATATTTCCCATAGTCATTCTTGTGATCTCGTTGACAGAACAATCAACATTAAACTACAGCTGCTTTACATTCTGTAAATCAATTATCCGTGGGAGGGAGAACTCTATGACGCACCTCTATCCGATGCAGGGGACGAAAAGGGAAAAAGTTAACTTTGTCTTGCATGTCATGGCGTTATTTATGGCATCCATACGCCCTTTTAATCTATATGTATATGCTTGCAGACTTTGGAAGTTCAGAGGGTTGATAGGAATTGGAAAGGGGCGCGGGTGATGCGCCAGCGGCCACGCTGGATTTATTTTCTATAGAACACAGCCAACAGAGAATATAAGGATCGGCCAGGCTATTAAAGCCTTGCACATTGGAGTATATTTATATATAGACCATGGGCTGCATGTTGGTCCCGGCTGACGGATATACACCAAGAATAGTGCCCAGTATGAATAGCCTTCTGCCAACCTGCCAGAAATTGCCATCAACAATCTGCACTTTTTACGCTGCCTCCATGGTCCCAGACATGCTGGGCCACCATAAAGCATGGCTGTGGGGCAGGGCGGGCCCATCCTTTACACCCCACCCTGCACACCCCTATTTACATCATTATCTATCTACACTTAGAGTAAGTTTCATTAATAAGCTCCCTCTGTACTAATCGCCTGTCATCCTTACGAGAATTTGATATATGGAGCGTAAACATTATACTTGCAAAAAATATGATTAATTTGGCTTAATAACCCTGGATCTTGTATAACCCATTGGCGTTCGGAAAAAATAGTTTTAAGCCGTGGGGTTGTTTGTGATTAATAACAATGCGAGTGTGTGGCTGGTAAATGATGGTTGAGGGAGGGTACTTTGTCTGAAAAGACATCCTCATTATGGTACCTAGCCTTTCTCCATTTGACATTCTTGTAACTCCTGAAACCTTTTAATTAAACTATGAAATTTCCATAACTTAAGATTAATGAAATTCAATTTTAGGCATGTATATATACTTGTAAACTAACCTTGTTCATATAGACCTCCCTACTTATATTAATATTTAATTCATGCATGAGGTAACGGCAAGGACGTAATGCCATCAGATTCTGTGAATGTTAACTGGTTAAAGTGGCATTCTGAGCTAATTCAGATTGAAAAATATTTTTTTCTAATTCTAATAGGATCAAATACATCTCAGCCAGTAAGACCTATATCAAACTTGATATAAGCTTTGATCAATTCTGAATTAGGTAATAATTGTGTTTAAAGATGCCAGAGGGAGTTTTTGTCTCCAGACAAAAACTCCTTCAGCGTTTCAAACTTTCAGATTGAGCCTTCAGAATTTACCTCTTCTGGGCAAGACCAAACTACAAAAAGGTAATCTCCTGGCAGCTTTACCTGTCTGTTGATGTCAGAAATTGTCAAATTAATTTTAGTTTAATCTAACAAGTGATAAATTTGAGATCATCACCTAGAATACTCTTTGGCTGGAGAATTTTCCATTCCGATGAAGAAATAATCAATATTAATATTTTAATGTAAAACCCAAAATTTATCACAAAAATAAGTCTAGTTTGGTCTCCAGACTATTCAGTGACTTTGAGCTACAATAATAAAATATAAAGAGGTTTTGTCAAATTAGCTCAGAATGCATCTTTAAACTGACAAAATAAACTGAACCACACAAATAGTTATGAAAGATAAAACTTGGCTTGCTGAGTTGGAATTTCCAAATTCTCTTCAACGCGCATGTTGAATTGTGAATCTGGCAAGACGATCGGTTTCTTAAAACGTAAAGGCACCTTATCAAGTAGTTCTTCTCTTGGATTTGTATTTCTGTTGATTTGAATATTCGATCAATTTGTGACCATATAGTGGGAATATATACTACAATTTCGTTATTTCTCTCAACTTGCTGTCGACGAACCTTTTTCCTGCCGGTACCCAAAACACAGAAAATCAGCTATTCGTAGTATTATTATAGTGACCCCCACCACTGTGTCGGTAGGAGGGGACTGGTAGACTGTTGGGTGGCCCAGGGGGGGCCCACAGTGAGGCCTGCTACCAGACCAGGGGAGGGGGACCACCGATCTATCACCTTACGCTGATGGCATAACCAATTAAAACATGACAGACCCACCCACCTGATTAACAGACATCAATTAGCGGCGGCCGGGCCTCGTTAATACTGCTGACGGCGAGCTGCTCATTATTGTCCCCGGCCCCAGTCGCGAGCAGCTCCACAAGCCAACCATCCTTTTTCCTCGTGGTGGCGGTGGTATATAAACAAACAAGCCCGCAAACAAGCCAGGAAATTGCAGCCTGACTAGCGGGATGATGGAGGCTGAATATAGATGTAAAAAGGCAGTGGTAAAAAAGGAATTAGGTGTCGGATATAGGTTAAAAAATGAAGATGGTGATGAGAGGGTGGCAGGCTGGTGGCGGGGGTATGTAATGACGTGTGATCATCTGATGGTCGTGGAGTGTGTGTAGAGTAGAACATAGTGGTCGGGGCCGCTGGTGTGTAATGATGTCATGTAGCAATAGGCTCGTTACACTAGCACTCACAGGATGGACACAATCATTCCTTGTCTGGACATCAATTTAGATGGGGACATAATGGCTCCATCTCCCATGTTGAATCTATAGAGACCGTGCCTCATACAACATACATTGCATGGGTAGTAATATTTAAGTGGCTCTGCACTGCCATTTGAGATCCATTCTGCCCCCATTCATTTCTCCAATTCCACTCAGTCTAATTTCCAGGCCTCTATTAGGTAATAGTCATTAATTGGTGGACATGGCGCTTCTCTCCTGGGGCTGTATTATTCAACGAGGTGTAAACATCTTAATACAGTCCCACTGCACAATGCTAAAATGGCTGCTGGCATGAATAAGGCAGGGTGTTATCCATCACCTGGGCAGGAATGCCACTGCTCCCTGCTGCTACTACACAATCCTACTTCTTGCTCAGCCAACCTGATCCGCTGCTGTTGCCACATGGCATCTCTGCACGACAAGACTTTCTCCTTATCAAAAATACATAAATTCCTGCACAGATGTAGATGGGGTTATTTTTCATAGGCGTGGCAACCCTAAAAAACATCCACGTTATGAGCAGCTGCGTGGCTGCCTCTGAGCACCCACTGTGCTTTTTTTTCACTAGTTATTAGTTGTCAGGACATGACTATTTGTTTCCTGAAGCTTGTATGCCAAGCTATAAAAGTACAAGATTCAATGGTTTTGGTAGAATTGATATTTACAAAATCATTTATCTCTGTAACATCGGACTAAGAGTGAATCGATGAAATTTAGGTCGCTGCTTTCCCATAGAACTTAGTAGCTTGGAATATGGCAAATGATGTGTATGATGTAATCTTAGATTCCATAAAGTCACTTGTCAAGTTCCATAGTGTTAGGCTATGTCTGGGCAGGTGTTTCTGTGTAAATATGATATGTCACTGTCCTGACTCTTCCTCGAGGCTGTTTCCCTCCTGGTATGATTTGCTGCCAGTCTCCAGTGACGCTTGCAGGCGCCATTTACAGCTCCTCCAGGGTGCCTTGTGTGGTGCACGTGGGCCGTCCTCCTGTAGTATGGTGGGGGACGACACTGTCCTCCAGCACCATGTGCCACACCAGGCATTATTACCATACCAGTGCGCCACACCCAACACCACACCCTACAACACCCCACACCTCACCCCTCACCACACCCCTACCTCACCCCCTGCCGCCCCCATCCCATCCCTGACCCCTGGGAGCATGCAATTCAGGCGTCAGCTACCCGCAGCTCCCCCTCTGGCCTCAGTTATAACACTGGACACGGTGACCCCACCATCCCGAGGATAATGGGATGCATGTAAAAACCTTGTATTCAGCACTCGGTGCCAGACAGGAAATATAAAACAGCTAATAGTATTATCGAATGTGACAGCAACACCTGAATCGTGAAGAAACAAAGGCAAGAAATAGTAAAAACGTAATATTCCATATTGTAGTCTTCTTTAGATTTCTTGGAAAACTTGCTGTAAGCTCAAACTTGGTGGACTTGAGTTTTCAACTGTTCAATGTTTCATAGGTCTCAACCTGAAGTAAGGGACATGCAATTGATGGTTATAAGAAATTCTTCAAGTCCGCCATGTTCTCCCCTTAAGCCGGCCAGCCTTGGATGACCCATAAACCAACCCATGATGGCCTTTTCCAAATGGGAAATGCCTGTCAGAAAGAACCCAACCCACCGACTGCATCTCTTAAAGCACAGACCCTCCAGACAATGTCTGATCCCTGCCTGGATCCTCCAGTAAGGGGAGGATCCTGCCGGTGATCTCTGCTGCCCCTCTATCTGGATCCCTTATCGCTGGATCCCAGACCGGGCCAATTAATCCTGGATTTGCCAACAGACATGCAGTTATGACGGATGACAGCTGTCGTGGGGCGCGGCTGAGGTGTGGGGGAGGGCTAGGCGATCCACTGAGGGTGTTACTGGTACGGACACTGGGAGATTTTGGCCCACCATTAGGTTATCTCAGGAGTCTTCCTATAACACAGCTTTATCCTAAGGAGGATGTCTTTAGTCGGTCTCTATGACTCATTGCCCTTCCCATCCTTTATGTATATATAGTTATGGTGCATATGAGTCATGGATAGACTGGGATAGCATATATTCTCGTTGGTTCTTCCTTCAGTATGTATCATGCTTATCTGCTACTGTACAATTAAACCCCCAAAAAATGCTACTAGGCCTACACATACTACTACTGTAATGATCAGAGCTAGGTTGAATACATACCGTATCAGTATCCTGTTTATGGGTGATCTTATCTCCAAGAATTGTATGCATGTTGAAAAGGAACAATCAATATTGTCCTTTGAATTGGACTTCTCATCCAATTTTAATGTTATTTTGGCCATTCATACTGAGACAATATGATATTAAAACATTACAATATTAATCATAGTTATACACGATGGTTTATGATTTAGATAAGCTTAAATCGATACCTATTAATGAAAATATAATGTTATGTTTATCAATATTTAGCATGTGATATATTCTTGTCAAAATGTGATGGTACCATAATATTATTCTTCCTACACAGTAATACAGAGGTACGATAAACATCATTCTTCGTTTCATATTACTTTTACAATGTTCCCTGAACCAGAGGACGCCTGAACCAACAATATTTACTTGCATGGTTTTTGGAATAAAAAGTTAAAGATAATTTCCGCTAACGGCTATATGATACAGATGTTGAGTTGGATCAGCAATTTTGCAAGAGATGATTCAAAGAGAACTTTGTTATTTACACAGGGAAATTAAAGACAACGTCAGCCTAAGTTAGAAACATCTTCGTACTTTTCTAAAAGTTGTGAAAGTAGAACTGCCCAAGTAGGCAAGTATATGTAATGGACAGTGTCGTATTTCACGTGAACAATGTATAATCGATTATTTAAAGTTCTTGTCTTTATTTCGGAACCTGTTCATTTTGGTGTTTTTGCTTTCCATTGAAAGAGTAAGTAACTTAAGGAGCACTTTAAATTGTTCCCTAAACAGATGCACATGGTAAAAATGTCATTTTAAAGGAATTTATTGTATTCATCCCCGGTAGGAGAGGGTTACATTTACATGATGCCATTCTGCCTGGTACCTAATTCAAATACCATGTCAACGGTAGCATGGAAACCAGAACAATGGTAGTCACCCTTCGCCCTACATGGAATCGACTAGCCGGTGCATTTGAACCGGAAATCATGGATATTTCTGTCGTCTCGCGTTCACGTCACGTGGCGCGAGAGTGCGCGAGACCTGGACCGATGATTCACGCACAGATAGGCAGATCGGCGGCGGTGCACACAGTTCGGCAGATTCGTGTATTTGGAGATAAGAGCGTGTTGTCAGTTGTACAATGTCGGAGCTTTGCGTTGGGGATAAAAGGGGTTCGTGTCTCCTGTGAAATGAATTAGCAATTAGTTTCACTTTCAGATCTAAGAGACAGCCCTCGAATCTCAAATCAAGAGATGCTTCTGATGCAGACGCTCTTCAAAAAAAGAGAGATAATGTTCTGCTAAAAGGCCCCTGGAAAGTTCTGTTATCTAATGGAAAACTTCCTGCTGTAGTTCTGAGGCATTTCGTTTGACAGTGAAATTCTTGTATAAATGTTAGATATGCATTTCAGCAATCACATTTTCACTTGAAATCCATGAGGAAAATCAGGCAGTTTTTGCACAAGTGCATACTTTAATGTAAAATTTGAATTCTTGATTTTTCGGTTTCTTTCAGCAAAATATAATGACATTGAAGTGAATCAATTTCAGGTCCACAGAAAAACGTGTTCTTATCCATGAGAACAATTGCTTAATCAAGTGATGCTTATTGGCCTTTTCAGTGGCGATGCTGATTTGCATCACAAAAGCTAGGAACGTCAGTCACTAAACACACAAAGCCTCATGTCACGCCACAAAATTAAGCTTAAAAAACAGCCACATCAGAACCCTAAAGGGTTAAGGCATGTTCTTCTGGCGTGGTGATCACACTATATGCAAGGCGGTGTGAGCAATTCAAAGAATGGCATCTGAGCAGTTGGCGAGTTGCTCCTTCTGCACGGCCGAGCCACTCTGTATTCACACATAGCAGGCCCTGGCCTCGGCCATGCCTTTGGCGCCGTCCCCTGACTCCCTCATCAGTATGCCGAGAGCTGCTCGCATTTGCCTCACAGATGGGGGGTTGGGGGAACTGTTGCGCCTCCGTCCGCCCCCAGTTCCTCCGCTGGAGGCTTCAAAGGTTGTACCCCGCCCATTATCCCGAACTAGGTCAAAAGGTCAACATTGGCTTCCCGAAGCCATTAGGGTCCGGTTCCAAAAACTTGGGAGGAAAAGGGTGCAAAAAAGCGTAACCAATCTTAGTGCACAGATTCTGCATCTTGAGCTCAATGCTGAGTGTAAGGACCCTCACTTGAACTGGGGATTTATGATTTGGGAACACCCAGGATGTAAAAGGTATCGATCCTGTTCTGCCTGCCTCCCCTGGGGCCCTTAAGGGTTATGGCTACTTTCTTCTTGAGTTATGCGTCATATACATGCAACTCTACCGTGTGTACGGTTCGCGCCCTCTGTAAGCCAAAATTTATATGGGTAGGAAAAGACTGTTTCACTCAATCAGGCTAATGATTAAAGCACTTTTGTGGGGTAAGGTAATTAGTTCAAAGTTTATGTGATATTGACTTATAGAAAAGCTCACTTTAATCTATTGAGTTTAGTTTGCGAAATGCAAATTGAGGTTTAACCTGCGTATACGTAAATTCATAGAGCTTTTGCGTAACGGAATATAAGCCCATGCATTGATAATGCTGTATGTGTCGAGAGATGTAACATTAAATTGCCACAAACAATATGTGTACTACGTTGAATAACTTGAATATCCTTGATTCCGATTACTTAACGTTTTATTAAATGGGACTCTCAGTTACGTTTGCCTATCAACAGTGAGGTAAAAACGTGTTACATTAAATGTGCAACATAGTTTAAATACCTCAAAAAGAATTCGCATTTAGCACATCTTAAAACTTGAGGTTAAGTATTTGAATTTTTCAACAAGGAAAGTCGGAAACATCGGCTGAGAATGTTCATCGGTTGATTAGCCGGAATGCACTACATACCTATGTTAATCTTGACAACCAACAGGCATGTTTGATCCTCGTTTCGATTGCGAATTGTTGGGGGCTCAGTAATTATGCATTCCAATCAGAAGATTTAATCTCACCTTTTTTGCCCTCATACATCGTAAAGATCAGGTGCAAGAGAAAGAATCACTAAATAAATTGAATTACCTTACATCTGGCTGATTGCATCATTCAGCAATCCGGATATCCGGTCATGTTTTAAACTATATCTGTATAAGCCTGAATATTGATAAACTAAAATTCTTAACATTTAATTATCTAAATATATTGAAAAGTATATTCATTTTGAAACTAGATGAATGTAAGTCAGTTTTTCCTTCTGGGACCCTGAGAATCCTGGAAGAATACAATTATCTTACATTCCATGCTGGTATTTGGATGATGATGGGCCTATGCTTACTGAAAGAATGATATGCATCCTTTCCCTTCCCTTTGGTGTCACCAATACCTTCCTCTACACCCAAGACCAAACCTTAGCCCTCCCTAAAACGTGCCCGATACAGCTAGATCGTCCCTATACATCAGGTCTACCTCGGCCGGTGTCATCCTAAGTACCAGAGGGAGCAGGCTTTATGATTGAGTCGTAGCTTCTAGGTCTGGCGTCACTAATCCCCCTCATCTCGGGCTGTAACATAGGTCGGCCGCCCTGTCCGAGCGTCGTGTAATATGGACGTCAATGGCAGGGCCTGCTCTTCAGAACGCCCTCTAAAAACGTTCTAGAAGAGCAGTTTTTGGTTTGGTTAGGGCTGTTTCTTTCCTCCTGCTGAAGGACGTGAAGGGGTTTGGGTGATACCCACTGGTGTCAAGGGTCTGATTCCTGACTGGCTGCTTGAAGTAAATCTGTATTATTAAGAACCATGATAGCTGGGTTCATGCTCTCGATACAATAATGTTCCCTTTGCGCACATTATCATATTTCTATTTTTTATCATTTCTAAACTATCTCTTCCGGTAAAAGGAAGCTGCTTTGATAGTGCAAGGAATATTACATCGATGAAGCCTAACCATAATAATTATGATAGCCTGAATGAAGCTGAAGACCACATTCACCGATGGTAGCAATTCTTTTGGGTTGAATTTATAACTGTGCTCATAATATATAACCTGCATTTATACAATTAATTCCCAACGCTTATACAATAAAATGAACGTTTATGGAAGTAACAAAAATGATAATGGAGGTGGTACCAGTAGTCTGGGGAACAGCGGGACGACTTGGAGGAGGACGTTATGGCCAGGACCGTGACGAGGTCCTGGATCGTGTAGGCAGTCACTCCTACAGCGACAAGCGGTTAGCGACACGAGCTGCTCAGAGCAACTCAGCTATCCCATGAAGGACGTATATTGTTTCGTTTGCTTTTTTGTGTTTTTTTTTATGAGAACTGGAGCTCGCATAAGACGTTTGCTTATGATCTGTTTATCACTTCCATGGGTGTTTTAAAATTATATTCAATCGAATATTACACTTGTATTAAGATTCTGAACAATGGTTTTGGACCCCTTATGCAATCTAGTGGTTTTGTTACTTTGGTATTTATTTGTTGAGTAGTTCTGTTACAATATTGAAAGAATGTCTTTTTTGACACTATCATTATTATTTTATGAAGTTTTTGTTTCCCTAATTTCAGTTCAGTTTGATAACAGTAGGGGAACACCCCGAAGTTCTAGTCTCTCGTCTCCTCAATGCATCATAATATACACTATCCAAGGACAATGTCGATCTAGAGGAGCTGAACATCAAATTCCTTGTTAAATTAAGTTTATGAACAGGAAAAAAGTATAGTAACATCATTGACTGCCATAACCATCGCGACCAGAGAGCAAACAATTCATTAACTATTCACAGTCCCCAAATACGGAGTCCCCTTAAATCGGACAGCGTCCAATTATATGCACACCCTCTGAGTCACTTCAAGTTCACCTGAAGGTCAGAGCTGTTGGTAGTTAGTAGTTAGTGACGGTGGGGTGTCAAACGCGCTGACAGTGTCAGGCGGGCTGACAGTGGCCCGTTGACAGTGTCATGTTGTGTGACCAGACACGGTGTCAGCCGCCGGCAAGACCGCTTCATTACGGGAATACATAATGAACTCTCCCTTTCATCATCCATCAACACAAGTCGACCCTGAATGCCAGACATTTCTCCTCATAATTTGCCTTTTTTACCTCCCTCCATAGACACTATTAATTGTAATCAATAAACTTGCACTGAAATAGATCGTTGACTTTATAGAGATATATTCTTTTGAGATGGGGAGTATTTTTCAGTGAAAACTTGTTGAGAAATGTTTTCGGTTCTGGAAGCAGACGACATTTGGAATGTTTACGGCGTGATTGATGTGGAGGCGGGAAACGGGTCAGACCGTGAGAACTGCAGGTGTTTAGCTGCAGGTAACGAACGGGAGGAGGTCGGTCACGGACCCGGTGTGAAACATTGATGGGCCTTCAAGCCCAGTGCCTACCGGCTGTTGTTTCACCATAAGTAATAATAATCCCTCTCGTATGTCATGTGATGTCAAAATAGGATTTATAGATATCATTGAGATTGGTCGACAATTCCTAGAATACCGTTACATCAGGCCTTGTTCCTCTGCAACTATACTCACTTTGCATTTATCTAGGTGTGAAAACGCCAATTACCATTATTACTATATTTTATTTGTTGTTTCAAGCATATATCCAACGACCCGTTTCCCATTCCAGCACCTAGATTTATATCCAATGCTTTCATTTGTGCAGCGCTACCGACTTTTTTCACTTTGCTTTATAAAGTTGTGATTTTATTCAATCATCGGACGTCTAGAATTCTTAGATGAATCAGGGGGCTCCAACCTTCCAATGTAGATATATTATATTGATACGCTCAAAGAATAGTACACAGACCAATAAATCTGCTGAGCTGCTCGCGCCTCGGGAGCTGCTCACAGACGGCAGGCTTCCATCAGATTAGCTGCTCATCGTCTGGACCTCAGGTGGTAGACAACATGAAGGCCAGTGGCTAGGGCTTAAGGCCCTTACGGCTGGGGGAAGGTGGAGGAAGTGATGAGTATGTGGCCAATGCTCCCCTTATTCCTCCTGCAGCCAAGAATCTTCCCCAATGCGCCAGTTACTTGGGATGATATTAATACACTTGTCAACCTACACTTGACATCTGGAAGAACATGTAATACACCTGAAGTTGTTGATAAACATGATTATTTGGAAACAATGTAGATGTAGTGCCTACTGAACCAACCATATATCTGTTGAATGTGAATACTCACTTGTGTACAGCTACTAAATTTTTGTTTCACCTAAATTTTCAGCTTTAGTACTGGTATACATACCCAGCCAAGGTGCGACGTAACGGTCACGTTCTGCGATGTTCTAATAACGTTCTGTGACGTTCTGCGACGTTATTAGAACGTTCTTCGACGTCACATCCTTGGCTGGGTATGCACTGTAGGTTACTGTAGCCTTATCGGAAAGGACGACCTAAGCATGAGATACAAAAAAGACCGTACACGGTGAATAACTGTCGCCCCACCACATCCTTTTATTGGTAAATTATACCGAACATGAACAATTCATACAGTTCGTCAGCAAGATCTCCTGAGATTCACTCTTGAATTTTCCTGCCATTGTCTCCTACCTCATAGTTATGTTAGACTTAAAAATACCATATTTTCGCTTTGTGATTCTGACCTTATTTTTATTACTTATTCAAACTTATTCAAATACCTCATTTTTATACCCTAACAATTTACTTAAAGAGAACCATTTCCCCATGTACAAGGCAAAAGCCCATGTATATAAATGTTGAGTTATGGGATGCACCTTGCATGGTAATCGAAACTCTCTTCCTTGGAGAGATATAGAGAAAATATGTCCTTTATTCATGACTGTACCTATTCATGGGTGTATGTATACAAGTCCCCAACCAGCCAAAATGGCCATGAGCTCAGAGACTATTCACTAATCAGTACCCCCACGCATAGAAATAGGCCTCATAAAAGTCTTGGTGGTCCCACTGTAGACTATATTCCGGGAGGGCATGTGAAAGTCTTTTGGTGCGGTTGGGTCAGCCGCCGGCAAAGCTTACGGCGCATACATAGCATTGACCAGTGGTCAGCACCGGACCGTGGCCGCCTCTACTGAGAGGCGATGGTCAGTTTATTGCCCATAAAGCTCCCATTTGTAGGCAGGTATGGCCGGCGGCAGGCAAACAGCGCAGATCCCTCCTGCAGTCAGGGGAAAGCGACCTCCACCAAAACACCCTCATGGCCTATACACATCATTCGATCCACTGGAGGTCATAATACCTCCCAAGTTGCGAGTTAATTGCAAAACAAGAATAGGGGAAGAACATTATATCCCTTTTATAGACTGTTAAGGGTAACGATATCAAAAAGAATATATAACACATTAATAATGTGAATGTGATGTCTGGATAAGACGATCCCCTCCTTGATCCCCTCCTTCTGGGCAGAATTGTTTTTTTTTGTATCTATACTATTTGGGCACTAGGGACTACTCCTTTTCTCAGGAATATCCCGCCCTTCGGTTTAATCATAGAACCCCTTTAAATAACACAACCCCCCCCCCCTCCTTTCCCACCTCCCGACTGTTGGAACTATTTTTACAACCCTCTGATATTCCTGTCCGTCTTGTATAAATGGCATTATTCCCACCCCCGCATTGCAGACCTAACAGCAGCTCACATGCCCCCAGGTTCCCATACAGGTATCCATAGCAATAACCAGGTGATGGTGTCGGGCAATAAAGGTGATTTACCTGGACTAAGGTGAGGTATTGGCCTCTCCTCCACGTATTGATTGCTTCTGGGGGCGGGGAATGGAGGAAGCAGGGGGGAAACGTCTTTATGACTCCCGTACACGGCACGAAAATACACACAGGTTGGATGTTGTAACTAGATAAGATGTGCCGTTTTAGACGTTATGGCCCTTATATCGCCATTGCCTGCTTCCTTTGCATGGATGCAATGGGGCAGATGCTTATTACGTCTCTGTGTGCCACTTATGAGTCTGAACTACAGAATTCTTCTTAGAACCGGTACATGCAAGGTCTGTGAATGTAAGATGGGAATCATCAGTGGCCCATAAGAAATGAAATACCATGATTGAGCCATTTGTGCACATACAAAAAGGCCCCAGACAACTTAGGCAATGTACAGCTATGTCCCAGGACTGACTCCCTATATACGTCGGTCCCTTGCGGTAGGCACCGGCCAGATCTCTCCGTATAAAAGCAGGCTCTGCGTCTGGCAGCCAATTCCAGCCGTAAATCTAGGCCCCCAACCCCCCTGGAGCCTGGCGTCTCTACAGCCGGGCAGGGGGAAAGGGCCTTAATGCGGCCTGCTGGTATATCTCAGCCCGCCCCGCTAAGGCCCTGCAAGGGTCACAAAGCCCTGCCGAAGAGGGCCCCAGCCGGCCGCGGTCAACCCCCAGTAATGATGATCCATGGGGTTCTGGACGCCTCTATAGCTCCCGATACAATTTGCTCCTTGTCGAACCAAATTAGCCCCTGCCCGATCGAAGCCTATATGTGACTACTGGTGCCCACCGCCGACCCTTATATCGCCAACCCTCGAGCCGTTTTTTCCGGTCAGTAGGCGTGAATGGGTGGTGGAGGAAGGCAAGGAGAGCCCATGTTGGGGGAGTCACTCAGGGGTACTGCTGTTTCTACTACGGTCAAGGGATTTGTGTCTGCGGTCGATGGAATTGGAGGATTCTTATGTGACAAGGACCATGTGATGGATTCTAAATAAAAGGGGATCCACGGGGGTTCACTTGATGGTCAGTGCTTGTCGAAGTAGTGCGAGAAGTAAGGCCAATGGCTGTTCCCAGCCACTAACCTCAGTTTCCTTGACTTCAGGGGGTTTTACTCCATGTGATTTCACATGACGTTGAGTGGGATAACCCAAGGTTGACCCGCGTGGTATACATAGATATGTTTGCTTGGAGCTCAACAATATTCCCATATTTGATGTTGCTCTATTGCCATGCGTCGGCTTATTTGCAAGGGGTAGATTCAAGATGGCGAAAAAAGGGAAAGGGTATAGATGTACTAAAACCAGCCGGGTGGAAAGGTGGGATACTTTCGACTTGTTTTGAGGTTAGTTCCAACAAAATGGAGGGGGTCGCTCCCCGGTGCTCTCCTCCTGCATTTGCCCCTGCTGACCTGAAGGATCATGCATGGTTACATCTTAGGATTCAAACTTTTCCTATCGTACTGCAACGAACCAACGGATGCCACCTATAGGCCTAAACTTAAAAAAAGCCAAGGTCATGGGCAATGCCCTTTGTCCAGCTGGAGCCACATTGACCGTGTTTAGGTGCGGTAAGGCCCAAGTCACAAACGATTTGAAGGCTCACAGTCAAAGTGGCCGAAGACTGGCCGCCTAACCCGATTACCTGAGCTGCTCCGGCCAGCCGAGCTGCTCCCGGTGACGGGCGAGCTGCTCTTAATGCTCCCGGCCCTGGGCCAGTTGGTGCTGAGAAGCTCAAGGTGGGCGAGCCCCAACACCTAGCTCCTGTCAGCTCTCCAGCAGCCTGACGCTAGCCCTGATACCTGCCCGCCCGGCTGGACACCCCCGCATTACTCTGACACCTTGCCTTACACCTTGACACCCGCTCACTGTCACAATCACTTCTGCATTGATAATCCATTTATCTCACAAAATTGTTTCAACCCAGTGCCTTTCTTGCATCAGCATGTTTTACAATTTGGACAATCAGAACTTACGAGTACGACACCAATCGCATTGTATTTGGGACAATACTTATTATTTAATTAATGCGCATGAATAAATATCATAATGTTATGTTACGTAGGTAATTGTCAATTGCCAAGAATTCGCAACAATTTCCTTGTGTTAATTAATACTCTGCCTATTAAGCTTATTTTCCTTCTTCAATACCAAGGTATGTTTTGACACCGAAATTTACAGGCACTCTGCTTACTGGTTACCAAAGGTATGTCAGAAGACCACTGGAAGGCAATAACAAGTCTGGCCAATTTGCTCCGAGTTGAGACCAGGTTGGGAAATGTGTTACATTTCCTCGGGGCATTTTCCAAAACGAGTAAGATCGTTATTATCCATCTCAGCGCTAAACTACGAACCTCATAAATCATCTCAAACTATGTATTTAAATTGAAATATATAATGAAGTTCAAAGGGATACTAAAATTTGGATTTTTCCCCGGGTGGGATAGTAAAGTTAGTAAGTGTGTGCTTGTGCTTGTGGGGTCCAGGTGATGACAGATGACTGTCAACTGCCGTTGCTGGAGGCTATGTCCTCACCCACCTATTTTATTTGAGCGAAGATGACACGTTACACTAATAAGAGTTCTGTTTGCTGCCCCCGAGCTATTAAACCACTCACAACGGTCTATTTGGCCTACAAGAAAACACTCCAATTTGATATTGAAAAAAAGACAGACGTATGTCTATACCATAGAGTAAATAAAGCGAGAATTCCATGCCTTAAAGGGAAGGTATCTATTCCCAACTGAAAGGCAAAGATGAAGTACAAAAACTACTTAAACAATGAAAAGAGAGCGAAGCTTCCATCTTATAAAAAATAGATGAATATTGTTACAGGTTTCAATCCATTTTCCCCCTCTCAACGGGTCAAGTGTAGCATACAGTTTAAGAATATCAAAAACAGGAAAAAGAACTTACATAAAAAATATATGATATATTAAGCGTGTGGCGCTGTATTGAATATATGATATCTATTTTTTCATGTAAGTTTCTTTTCCTGTTTTTGATATTCTTAAACTGTATGCTACACTTGACCCGTAATATATATATATATATATACATTATATACATAATAAATTATATATAACTGTAAATCCCCCAAACCGTGATAGTCAAATGACAAGATACACGTCCCTGCACCATAGACATTGGTAGGACGCCAGCTGCATACGATTGCTGTGTTTCGTCGCCGGAAGTGGTCAGAAACCAGTCTCCACCAGGGGCCGCCACTGGTCTCCAGGGGGACGCTATGATTTAGACCAGGGGAGGGGACGGTCCTGCCCCGGGCGGACACACCGGACAGTCTCTGACGATTGGCAGAACCTCCTCGTCATTAGTCTGCATATGCTTGGCCGCCAAAACTCGGTTTGTGCTGTGCTCTCCAAGCTGATGTTCAGCCCCAAAATGCAGGTCTACCGGATCCTTTCATAAAAGGGAATTTAGTTTTTACCATATCTTTCCTCTAGGTGACTCACTTATGATAGATGAGATTGATTCTATTTTTACCTCACATCTGTATTTTTGCTATAAACCTTCCTCACACGCCACCGAATAGGGACCACTTCCCACTCAACAATTCCAGCTCATGTACATGTAGAATGAAATGCAATGATTTTCAAGAATTTGTAACTCACTTTTACAGCAAGGGTCGATATTTTGCTGTCGTGTCCCTTCAGATATTGATATTCATGATGGAAAAAACCAATATACATGTGTGTTTATGATATCCTCTGCAGTTTGACCTGTGCAATTTCCATACCTGATTTATGATCTGATCACAATAATAATGATCGCATAGATTCCAGACGCAAAGTTGATGATCATCAAATGATGAAGCTATTAGTGACTAGAGATTATCTTTGCAACATGATTGCACATCATATCAAAATGCCTATATTGATTAAACGCACGGTAGTCTATTGAACTGAACTCTAAATGTTTTAGATGTGTATATTGTTCATTCTAGTAGTATCCTATATTTGACAATCAGTTAAAGTTTCGTAAAGTTAAGCCCTTAATCATGATGATATCCCAGCCAAGGATATGACGTTCTAATAACGTTCTAATAACGTTCTGGATTGGTTCTTGTTCACACTGTTAGGTTACAGCGACGTTCTTTTGATGACTCCCAATTACGTCACTGCAACCAACTGTTGCGACGTGACATTGTGACATTGTGACAACGTTCAAGCAATTGGATTTGAAAAAGGTGGAATCACCTGGGAAGAACATCTCCTGCCTTGCAATAGAATCTGCCGACCACTATAGCCTGTAAAAAGTACAAGCATGCAACAATACCAGAACATGCACTTAAGTCCCATCAGCAGAAAACCGATCGGCCAACACAATCAGAAAGAAGCTGCAGTACTCACTAAGTGCGCAATCGACGTCAGGAGGGCAGGCCTTGGCACGATCAGCTCTGAAAGACAGACAGGAGAGTGATGAGAATCCGACACCCGTGCAGCGGGCAGGGCGAGGTGCTAACGACCTGGGGCCGATCAGGGTCTGTCTCAGGTCACAGCCAACGACCGCTCAGCTCGCCCTTTGATGGGGTATACAGACGGGGCGAACTGCTCACGACATCCGCCCATCACCTGCTCACTGTTACACCTATAATTGATAATCGTCGTAACTTCCTTACTCAAATAAGACTGCGACAAATCGAACTAGGCAGCTGCGTTCTTCTTTTCTAGAGTTTCTCTCTTTCTTTTTGGCAGGAGGGCAGGTGGATCTTGGTGGTTGCTCTCATGCCCGGAGACTAACTAGTTTTGATTTTGTATCCGTTGTTGATATGATTGCTCTGTTAATTTTGAGCAAGACAGGTTTATTAAAACTAGGACAAGCGTTATCTAGTTCGCATTGAAAAACAATACTTGTATTCAACTGTTCAAATGGGTAATGCCCTGTTTCCACCAACCGATTTAACCATCGATTATTTAGTAATTTATTACTTTTAACTAGTATTATAACAACAGATTATATATGTTAATACCATTAGAAAGAGAATTAAAAATGCTTTCTAATGGTATAAGACTTTTGTGATTAACTAATATTCCCACTGCCGATTTTTGAAATAGGTAGTAAAATCGCCTGGTGGAAACAGGGCTTTACTGTGAAGAATCAATCCATATCAGATAAATACAGGTAGTGAGACTTTCTTATTAACATCAGCAGAAACTAAACCCTATATGTATCGAATCTATGCTATTTTCTACCTAAATAATCTAACAATACTGGCCTGCCTAGTGCGACATACTAACTGTCCATCCTGTTCTTTTTTATGTCCCTGACCCCCTGGCTGTTGCATGCGAATTGAGTGGGACTTCATAACAAACGCCCACTGTGGACCTGTTATCGTTAATTTGAGCCCCTGCCCGCCATTTTCACCCACCCCATCCAGCCAGGCTGGAGCCGGAAAAGGGACACCACTAATTGACCCCTGACCCGGAAGGCCGGGGTGGCCGCGCGATTGTCGGTCCAACTCATTTCACATGTCACAGGCTTATTGTCACGGGTCACATAGGCCCTGCCAAGCACCAGCGTTATAGCGCCATCTTCAGTGATTCATGAAAATCAGGACTTAATAGGCAGGTCGCTATAGGGTGGCCGGGATTCTTCACCATCCCACTGTATCTGTTTTAGCCAGGATACTGTTGTTGCCTGGATTTTATGTACTGCAAGCGCGTTTTCATTTCGTTGATTCATCTATACAAAGGATTCCTGCAATTTAAAGGAATGGGCACCATGGAAACATCATAGGATAGTGTTGTACTTCAGAACAATGATGCAATTTCACTTAAGAGTTATGATATAGTTGAGATAATAAATATTGAAGCTAATTGTTCCATCATACTTATAACTTATTTCACTTTTCCCATGAACCTGCGCAGTGAACCCTCCCATAGAAGGCCTGTAGGCATGCATTGGAATTGAAAAGATTCCTGCAATTCAAAGTGATGGGCACCATGGAAACATCCTAGGATATTGTTGTACTTCAGAACAATGATGTAATTTTACTTAAGAGTTATGATATAGTTGAAATGATAAATATTGAAGCTAACTGTTCCATCATATTTATAACTTATATCATGAATGTTCCATAATGGTAAGTAAGTTCGACTTACTATGTACACACCTTTCCCATGAACCTGCGAAGTGAACCCTCCCATAGAAGGCCTGCACCCAACGATTTCCATTGGATCCCATACCACAATTGATAGTTCAGGCCTATTCCGCTAGCAAGGCGGCACTCTATTGAACTAGGTCTATAATTATTAAGTTAACAGATGAATATTGGTAGAGTTCTCCTCATCTTGGTGGTTCAGGTCTAACTAAAGACACTCGATCACTTGCAGAGGTACAATGTTGTTTATTGTGCATTTCAATGGTAACTGAAGAGTACAACTGATCCGACTAGAACATGGTCACCAAAGACATGACCTTAGTACAGTTCCATGACACCGTTGGAAAATATTCCAACATAATTGCTAGAGTATTCTCTGTCATTTGTGCTAATTTATGAAACGGAAATAAGCAAAGGCTGTATATCTAGACAATAAATATTGGTATGCAAAAACCTGCTTCAGAGATGCAGAGTGTATTACAGTCGACAGTTTGACTGAGTTGCTTGTGAACTGGTATAGAAGTGGTTTACCGGCGGAGAATAGCCATCGCCCTCTCCTTTCTCTCCTAAGGCCCCAAAAGCCCCAACCGCTGGCCTTGTTTACTCCTACCCTGAGGCCCAGACAATGAAGGCGCTAATCTAATGACCTTCTCTGAGCAGCTCCCGAGGTGTGAGTAGCTCAGCAGCTGTTTCCGCAGTTGAACCATTCATGGGAGGAAGGGTGGGCGGGAAGGAAAAGCTAATTACAAGTATAGATATATAAATATAATATATTTGGATTTTTAAAATGATTTAGGATTTTTCTTGATTTCACTTACAGCTTGATCCTGGAAGTTTATCAAAGATTATCCATATGAATTGGAAGCTAAGAAAGGTCTCTCCCTAAAGTTCTACTTTCAGGACGTTCGCTGATCGTGTTGTTTTCTTTTAACACCAGTCCTCAATTTGCTATTCTGTAGGACTTCTGGATCTTTTTATTAAATTTAGGACCAATCCTTTATTGCATTTAAGACTCGATCTTTTATCCAATTTAAAGCCTGGCCGCAGGACCAATTTAAGGCCACCGACAGCAATCAGGATTTAGTTTCTTCGATGCACTCTCATTCATCATGGCTGTTCTTTTTTGTGTTCAGATATATGTACGCCCATACATAGCAACATCCATGTGTCTAACACGATCAATAATTCATCAAGTACAGACCCTTCTCCCAGAGACGTCAGGGCGCCAGCAAGGACCATCAATTAAGAAGTAGCAACCCCTGAGCTATCCAGACATCAGCAGGGTGGGCTCTGACGTATTGCACTGCATATATAGATCCAGCTAACTGACAGACCCAAAAGGCATTATGCAGTCTCCCACCAACTGCTTTAACATATCACCTTCTGCATGCATGCAGCAACCGATACATCAAAGAATTATTCGATGAGTCAATTTACTAGCAGCGTCTCATCTTCAGCCCATTTCAGAATTCCAATTAGATAGATGGCTTTGGGTGGAGAGTGATGTGGGCGTGTGGTAAGATGTATAGTGGGCCTGTCCCGTATGGACGTGTTGATAAGTGTTCTGTGAGGGTATGGTCCCTACAGCAGCCACGTAATTGATCAGGGATGGAGCCTGCCTATCACTTATAGAGCGAGCTGCTCAGGGCTGAGTGACACACCCTTATATCATCCCTATCTTCTTGTTCAACAGGTCGTTCCACATGCTATGGTCCTATGTGAAATACGATGTATTTACGTTTGACTTTCCCCTTTCAACAGTTCAAGGGACATATCCAGAATTAAATAAAGGGAAGGGATTGTCTTGGTATATGTCAGGTAACAAAGCATCCTTCACTCAGTCGTATAGAGGCGTCTTTTTTAAACAATAGAGTATTTTCCCGCGTTTTTCAGTTTGGATTAGTTAGGAAGGTGGTCATCTCGCCTGAGAACTAAGTGCTTGTATTTAGCTACATCCATAATAGCAGCCGATTTGACACTATCGCAGTTCTTTCTGGAATAAGAACATAATATCATTGTATTTCAATTACTTTCCACTAATATTGATAAGTAAGTATTTCTACATGTTTCTAAAAGTGGATTATTGATTCAGCTTGTGGTTGTACTAGAACTAAAGTCAATGCAGTATTCGGGTCACCTTTTCAGAGATGAAAGCCAAAAACTCTGGTTCTTTTGATTCTCAGAATAATGGGCAACCCCGCTTAACATTAGAAGACACAATGGAAACGGTAGAACCATACCCAACGCAAAATAAATGACGTTCTGTTCTAACAAACTTTGAGAACCCACTATTGAATTGCCCTGTTTCCACATAAATCAATATTACATTTCTCTGTGGCCCGGATCCTAAAACCCAGATACAAAAAACTAAAGCCCTGAGCAAGTAAACCTCCTTGCCAGGCTTCTCCTTGTCGTCATTAGACTTAGTACCCACTAGAGGAGCTACCAGGAGGCGGCCAGAGATGGGTCCCTCCTCCTGCTCGTCTCAACTGACGACACACGTGTCACTTAAAAGCCATTCCATGTCCTGCCTAAGAGGACGTGGTATTAAGTTTTATTATGTCACTGACCCCCTAGGCCTGACATCCTGGCCGACTAAGCCTTATTTATTGGATTATTGATAACGGCTTTATATCGTGCTTCGTGGTCTATTTATGGTAGAAACCCATAGTGGGACATGCAAGGGAACCCGTTTATAGTTCTGCATAGCCCAAACTGCTCGGACCGAAAAGAAACTTTGTTTTGAACAGTTATCAGTTGGAGTAATAGGTTCAACTTTGGAAATGTTAAACTGTTTATATGAAACTCTTACACAAATAATTTCTTGGAAAGCTGGAGATATAGTAATTCATCCCTCATTAGTGATGTCAAGCGGATTTTCGAGTATTTCTATAAGTTACCAGGATCTCATAGATTTATATATCACGTCTGTGTTCGGGAGAATCCACAGGAAGCACTTGTACTGTGTGATACTCGATCTTATTCTTTACATGATCACAAGCATGAAGATTGCATTCCATCATTTGAAAATGTTATTAGGAAAGCTTAAATGAGTAGTTCTACATTCCCTGCCATGTTCTGGCATAATTTTATGCGTTGTGCACTTAATCCACACGGCCCAGTGGACGGGTCACTTCTCACTGGTCGCATTTACATAATGGTGTCTCGATATTACCCATAGAACAAAATAGAGGTCATTCTGACCTCGTATGAATATTTAAGGCAGGAGGAAAGTTCCGGACCTGGAAGTCAATTAGCACACTCCCGGAGAGGGGGTCCATGCAAAGGCGAGGTCTAGAGGGTATAATGGTGGCCAGGCATGAAGGGCCCAGAATGTGCCTAAACTGTTCTGGAATGAGTTTCATACATCACCATGGAGATGGAGTGACCTCGGGTTTACGACCCGTTTACACGGTAACCCGGCCCCCAGACGCCCCCTGGTGGCCAACCCAGCTGATGGCCGTACCACGCCACCATGCGGCAGGCATGAGAACAGTGTTGACCTGGCTTCAGCAATGGCTTCCACTGTGGCTTATGCAGCGCCCCTTAGATTGGCTTCTACAGCAGTTTCTGCTGCGGCTTCTACAGTGACTTCTGCAATGGCTTCTGCAGTGACTTCTACAGTGGCTTCTGCAGTGGCTTCTGTAGTGGATTCTGAAGTGGCTCCTGCAGTGGCTTCTATAGTGGCTTCTATAGTGGCTTCTCTAGGGGCTTCTGTAGTGGCTTCTGTAATGTTTTTTGCAGTAGATTCTGTAGTGGATTCTGTATTGAATTCTGAAGAGTATTATTTAGAGGCTTCTGTAGTGGCTTTCGCACTGGCTTCTGTAGTGGATTCTGTAGTGGCTTCTGTAGTGGCTTCTGCAGTGGCTTCTTTCTTTCGTGTAATAAGTTGTAAGCTGGTTGTTTAATCTCTCAGTTATAGGTTGATTAATTTAGAATCATAAAACAATTGACCACGAAGAGAGAAAAAGTAGATCCTAGTAATGCATATGTTTCTCCCTAATGTTTTGTTACATAACGTATGTTTCACATTTCCCTCACGTGCATGGCTGTAGAATTCATTACTATAGACCTTTATCTTTAGTTAGTAAGTAAACTGAAGTATCTCTATTCTGCACCAAGGCGTGTTGCTTGAGGTGGCTACCCTCCTCCCCCTCCTTCCAGCTGCTCCTCCACCTCCTCCTCCTCAATTACCCTCATTTCCTAGGTAACCCCTACAAAAACAACCCCTCTAAGCTATAGCCCCATCCTATACCCTTGTGCCCTGATTTTACATTGTTGTATGAAATATAATCGATAAAACCCTTGTTTCAGGATCGATAGGCCCTGTTTAAATCGGGTGTACACGAAGGTTCCGTCAGTGAAGTTTAATACATCAATCTATCAGCGAACAGACTGACTCTGATCAGGGCTGATGGATCACCGTCACGCCCCCTGGTGACAGAACACGAAGTACCCCTGTCAGCCCCGCCATCCCATAATATCCCCGGTGACCCCGCCGGTCAGTCACGTGACGGGCTGGTCAGTAGTTGGGGTAATCCTCACTAGGGGACGCTGTCATCGAATGATCATCATTTTTTCCGCTTGTCAAGGAGGCGATAACTATATATCTGGCGTATACATGTGCACTTTTTTCTTCCCACGCCATTGTTGTAAAAACTTATTACAGTATTGTTCATAAGTCCGATTTCTTATTTTAGATGTTTAGTCTGAATTAGTGTCTCGCAAGTTGGTCTTCAAAGCACAGCCTTGTTCTGTCATTCCATGAAGAGTTTAATGTCATCAGTTACAAAGCCAGGGTGAAGATGAGGGCTACTCCCTTGCGAGATTGTTGTTACAATACCAATGACAATAGTTCTGGGGTATTCGGTGAATGTTGGAACGCCCTCAATCCCAATGCTATATCTAAGGTAGTTATTACAATTCGTTTTATTCCGTGACAACTTGAAATCTACAAAACAACCTCTAAAAAAAGTAGCTTGGATGACTTGCTATATTCCATGACCACGGAAATATGAGGAAGCATTAGTTGTTGACGTCGGTCTCCATGGCAATCCTGTGGTTATGGTGTGAACGAACGGTCAGCGAGTGGCGACAGCCTGTCTGCCAGTCCACGTTCTGCTGTCACCTCCTGGAGGCTGGGGGTGATGGATTAGCATCATATAATGCCACTGAAATGATCCGCATTTATTTGAGTCCATTGTCAACCCATCCTTCCATACGTCATGGTATGGATAGACTAATAACACCCATGTCCTTATTTGAATATAGATGTGTATTTATGTGTGTGAAAGCCCCATTTCTATGCAAGTCAGAAACTATTTTTAGTGCGGTTTGGTGTTGTCTTTGCTACGAAAACGCCGGTGTTTATGGGTTTGGTCGACCCCCAACTTCCGATACATACAGACGAGCGTCCGGTCTCACCTCGCACCTATACCGGATCCGGAAGGCGTCGACGGGGATCCGGCTAGGCTCAGGCATAATCCCCCTGATCCCCAAGATCCTTGCTCCTCCAGGGCTGTTGCCATGGGGATCGAGTAAAATTGACATACCGACACTTGTGTTGACGTGCCGACGGGCTGTGTCTGGCCCCTTATGGGGGCCTGCCTTTAACTCTTTCCTTCGGGACAAACCCTGGAGGAATCTTTTTTTAACAAAACCCCTATGTTGGTAATTGGGTCTCACTCGGATAGACTCACAACTCAAGATATTGCGTTTATGTTAAGATCCAGTGTACATTCCAGTGAGGAATCATGAGGTGATAATTTTTTCTTGTTTGTAAAGATTAAGGGATATAAACAAAAAGGCAGGAAACGCCCAAGCAAATGCGAGCCCTGCCCCTCCGGACCTTTACTCGGACAGGGCTTAGCCCCTCTGCTTATTCCATGCAGGACGCCACCCCACCCCACCCCGCGCCCCGAGAGGCGTAATGAGGGTTGTGTAGGAGTGAGTGGTGGGGTGTGGGAGGTGGGTTGGTGGTGGCGGGCTGGACGCTTTACCTTAATGGGCTTTGCCGTCCCCTGTAACTCGTGTACACGGCTTCATGTTGGGAGCCTGCATGCCCTCCGCAACAGGCCCCCTTTACATCTCCCCAGTCTGCTTATGGCCGGCCCCTGCTGCATGAGTCACTCCAGGAGCAGATCTGGACATTGGTGCTTAGCATTTACAATGTTGACTGTATATACTGACAACAGAGTGAGCTGCTCAGAAAGCCAACACTCGTGTGTGTCTGCACATAAGGCTAATCTAGGTTGTTCTTTGCTAATCTAGGGTCCCCCTTGCTTTCTTAGGAATAGGACCAATCATGTCTGACCTGGCTAAATACTTCCTGTGCTGTGTAGATATGTATATCTACACCACTTCATATGATAATGTTCCTAATTAGGGAGCCAATATCGACCTTAATGCCATTGCAATATTTATCAACTGCCTACAGTGTACCCTCCGAGGAGACCGTAGTACACATCATGAATTATTCTATTTCTAGATTAGTTTATGTGTATATCTTAGCTCTTACATAGAAGCATTGAGCTGCTGTTTAAAATAATGGTATCATACGATCTCTTCAACGTATGATTTTGAGTTCTTCATGCGCGATATGATGTAGAGGGCACAGGCGTTCTGGGAACCAAAAGCGCGAACGTAAAATGGGATAATATAATATCCCAACGCTTGTCTCTGCAACTACCAATAAGAGTTAGAAACGCTGCAAACCTTTCACTTTACAAGGCATTGCTCAATCATAACTACCTAACTTTTACTCTCTCTAGTTAACATGCATGTAAATATATGTAAGTACAGAATATATTTTATGCATTTTGTAACTGAGGACAAACCCGCTCGTAGCCTGCAGGCAGCTTCACCAGCAATCGTCAGCCCAGCAGTGCTCGCCTGGTAGGGGTTGGGGAGAGAGGGACTGGTAAGGGGGGTGGGGGCGGTGATATATCGACGAACAACCCAAAATGGCCCGGCTTCCATTCCATTTAGGCCGGTCGACACGGGACCAGATCGGATCGGTCTGTTTCCTCCCGACCCAGGTTCCCCCACGGAGCAGGGCTATCAGTAAATCCCTCCGGGGAAGGCCCCGCGCATTTAGCCCTGCTGGAGGGAGTGGGCAGGGGTTGGGGAGCTGGAGGGGTGGGTGGGAACCACTCACATGATGCCTATATACACGGGAGGTGGGCACCATGTGAACAGGCAGATTAGGTCCGGCCTTTTGTCGCAGGGCCCGTTTTATGGCCTACTCGGCTTTGTAGTACCCACACTACTCCCAGGGTGGGTGTGGGGGGAGTCAATGGGCAGAATCAAGGGTTTGTCAGCAGCAACCCCAGCAGGCCTTGTAGGACACAATCATTGTGTCCACTGCCTACCCGAGCGAGCTTTGAATCACAACACTATTCATCGCAGTCCGTGCCCCTTCTCAGTTCCGGATAGTAAAGTCAAACTACAGGGTCGTGTGGGTCTTCCACCATGTACGGGAACAAATCATTTTCGGGTTTGTAGTTCACGATAGGCGACTCACCACATGGAAAGGATGCTCCAAAGAAGTTTTAAGTCAAGTTCTTGGGCTTATATTTCAGAAGATAGGAGTAGGTTTGTGAAACACAGTGATTAAAGGGAGCCAAAAGCAATGTTTGGTCAAAATTTTGCAAATTCTATTTACTGTTGAAATATATTCTATGGTCATAACCTAGGCATGTGAGAAAATGTAGACTGTGAATAAAGACTTAAACTACATTGAAATACATAAATATTCCCTTCTAGTCAATTTTGGTGACCCACCAAAATTCGTTTGTTTGCAAACATTCCTGTCTACAGGCATAAATGACATGAGTATTATGGAATTCAAATGATGTTATACTTAGTGATTACGATTTATACTGTACCAACGGCTAAAGTTAGACCCTTGGAATGTATTTTCATGGTTATTTGAGTTCACAAAATGACATACAATTGCTTTTGGCTCCCTTTATGCAGTCAAATACTAAATTATTGTTTCATGTAGAATATGCAGCTAACCTAATCTAACTACTCTATTTTATTCGAAAATTATCTTGGTTGGATCACCATCGGACCGTATTTTCTTTTTCTCAGAATTTATCATTCTGTTCAAATCGGGTATTCTTCCACATAGAGCAAAACGAGTAGGCACACCATGGTATCAGTATAGAACGAATGACAGCAATTGCTGTGTTTTGACAGCAATTGCTGTGTTTTGGAGTGTTTACAATACAACCTTTTGCTTTAAAATTATTGTTCTTGAAATGTTCATATGGTCACTAACTCCTTCTCATACCTTGACAATAGAAAGACATAATTATTGTATTATGTTGCCCCTAAATGAACCTCATGACACATATGATATATTGCAGGTTTTCCTAAGAAACTTCCCGAAACGCGTTAAAATGTTCTTATTGCGTCCTTGTATACACGTGTAGAGAGTATACGGACGGTGGACATTGATTTATCAGGCTGAGTTACTGCGGCATGTAAATCCGCCGGTCAATCTGCATCGGTAAGTGTTTCTCCGCTGACCTGAAGTGGCCCCTGATCTATCTGTTATGTGGAGGAGCCTTGGCACGAGCCCTTTGGTCTAAGGGACCTGCAGTCACACAGAAAGATAGCCAGGACTGGTAACCAAGGACTACACCACAGATGGAACAAGACTTACGGCCCAAGACTTTGGACACTAATAAAAGTTAGAGTAGCAAATAACAAAGTGGGTTTGTGTAGAATATCTGCCACATGGTCCCTGTAAGAATATGATTATGTCATTGATATTATATAAATGATAAAACAAAATGTCGCTGTAATGGAAACTAAAGCGAAAATTTGTTCAATCTACTTTCTGGGATATAATTGAGATGAATCGTGTTTAATTTCTTTTTAAACGAATGTCCACGATGGTAAGATCTTAGATATCCATAAATTTCCAAAAAAAGCATTGTTTTTCAATATACTCATGTTATCAGTTATATTCGGATGTCATTTTATTATAAATAAATGTGATATACAAAATTACCTTCCTGCTGAAAGTAAATCTCCATTCAAGTTCAAACCCCTGAGCATCCCTCATCCGTCCATCCGTACCGACATTCCCGATGAACCCGACAATATTCTGACAGGGCCGAGAACAGATGTACCTCCGCACATTTTCCACCTGATAAGAGGGTGATAACAAATGGCGCCGGGTTTCAGATGATTTCCGGCAGCAGAAGAGGCTTCCACCTGTGCCCTAATGACTTAATGCATTCAGGTGTTAAAGCCTTCCTGGGGATGGGCCGGTCAATCTGTCCGCCACGCGTGCGTGGGCCCCGACAGCCATATGGCCCATGCTACTGAGACATGCTACATGTAGTCACATGGTCATGGCAGTTGGTGATTTGTAGGATAGGATAACGAGGGAGGATTTGTTTTCATTTTTATATTCCTTAAGCTAAGAAAAAAAATTCAGTGGAGGTGCGTGTATCACTATCAGTGTGTGAAGGCCGCATTCCACTTTGCAATTTTACTCGTGATTTCCAAAATTGTACGCGAGAATAAGGGTTCTATAATTATAGAGATGTTAGACTATTAGAAAGGATTTTGAATCCTCTTTCAAATGGTGTGTTATTTGTATGGGTTCCTTTAATATTCCTAATGAACATTTAGAAATAACTACATTGAAATAGTGAAAATCGCCTGGTCGAATACAGGCTTAATCTCTACCACTGTGCATAGTTGGATATACTAAAAACCTGGTCTTTTAACAGCAATGTGTGTCAATGATGATGCTCACCTACCTACGAGTTCTCTTGACGGTGAGATGTGTCTCAGTGGAACAGATGAATGACTTATAGACAGTTAGCCCTAAGGCGTTACTAATGCTTACTCCAGTGTAACATCACGTTACCCTACTTCTGTCAACCAACACCCTAACGATATTTGGGGCATAGCCTACGGCTCACTATTGTTATAATGGTGAAATATGTAAACTTTACCATGCAAATATAAACTCTTAATAATATCATATAACAGGGTTTGAGAGTTGAAAGACCATTTGTACTTTATCATCATAAAAAGGGAACATGAGATTTTGGGGGGGAAATAGAAATAAATACACAAAAAGCAACTTATGCCACGTGAAGACAGGTCCGAAAGTTGATCCTAAAGTTCAGCCAGGCAGCTGTCTGTGTATGCAGTCTGTTTGTTTGGTCGACTCTGACCCTGCGTTTTGAAGCCATCATGTTCTGATCAGATATGGCAGAAAGGGTGAGGCCCAGGCTGAACATCAAAGTTAGTTCTGATGACCTCGGGGTCAGAGGTTAAAGGTGCACACTGGGGACCCGAGTGATCAAACATGAAGGTCTGACATGTGGCTCAAGTATTCTGTCTAAAGGTGACGAGGGGGGTTCTCTCCTGAAGGGTAGAACCTTTGGGGGTTTCCTGACTTACATCTATATTTGATGCACTAATTGGCCAGGGGCATAACCCTGTACCCCAGGGGTTTCATGCCCATTATCCCCCTCTCAGCTAAGAGGACACTGACTTGGCATTTGTATTGCTGTGCACTCAAACCTTAAATTCATTGTCTATTCTATATTAAAGCAACATCATGCTCATTCGAAAGCAGTCTACTGAAACCATAAAAAGTCCGACGTAAAATGATAGTGGCAAAGGTGTCCATAAACATTTTATCATAAGCGATTCAGAAATTTGATACGGTGACAGTATGATACATAGGCCTAGACGCCAAGGAAAAAAAACAATAATAAAGAAAAACAGAAAAGCCTGCCCTACTGGGACACCCCCTTGTGTTGGGTGATTCATGGACTCAGCCTCTTTGAAGTGGCAATCTACAAAATTCTTGGAGGTTTTACATGTCACGACCCATAGGTCGCCAACAGAAAAAGGTTCAGATTGAAGAGTTAAAAGCAGGTACCTCCTCCCCCTGAGTAGCTCGGCGGGGTCGGGTTGAGCAGCTCGGAGCACCTGGGAGGTCCTCCCCACCGGCCACATCTGGGGAGTCCCTAGGTGGTGCCTTCATAAGGGGCAGCCTTCCTGTCGGAATGGCCTCAGGGCCTTTCTGGACCCTCTCTCCAAGAACACAAACTGCCTAAAGCCGGTATTCCACAGACCCATTTTGATGCTGTGGATTTATATTTATTTGATATTGATTTTTGCGAAAATGTTGTATGGAACCATACATCCTATAAAATTTTATTACATTAGGAAGCGAAATACAAAAACCTTTTCGATGATACATACGTGTCATCTTGTCCCCTGTCACCATCCTCTGTTGATTCTGAATCGACACATGGAATACAGGCTAAAAAAAATTTAATGTGTGTATTGCTTCCGGGGTACTGCTCAACAATAATTAAACTGTTAAAAACATGCTAGATTATAGAGATCACTCCTTTTACAAAATAATCCAAAGGTTATTTACTCTGGCTGATGCAGTGTTCTATTATGAGTTACCTTTTTCACGTTTTATGTTATTGTTTTGTTGTTCTCTACTCATTTGCAGTAACATATGGGGTTATAACATAACAGATAAGAGTAAGACTAAGAAACTCGTGAATGTATTGTCTACATTTATTGGTACCCCGTTGCAAATAAGAATTGACATGCTTTGGGCAGAATCAGGACAGAATATACATCTGGAAAGGATATACTCCGCTAATTGTGTGTGCGATACCTCCATAAGGTATAAAGTTTCCTACCGCTTGGATCTCTAACACCTTCCTGGTGTATCAACGACCTGTATTAGCACAGATCCATATCACATGGGGCTATAACAACCTAGTTAGTGACAGAGAGGGGCGGGTCAGTATGGTCAAGGTGTTCAGTGTGGTTATTAACAGGGTACGGTGCCTTGGGCCTGCCCCCTCCAGGTGTATAGACGGATTGGTCATGAATACAAAACGACCCGTCCACATTCCTTAATGCTACTAGTTGACTGGTCGGTCCCAGGGATCACATCTATAACACCTAACCGGAGTATAGTCGTGATGACTAGCACCTGCACAAATGCGGTGCACTGGCTGGGAATGATAATAGCGGTGTTAGAATGAAACTTAAGTTATGACGATGGAAGCCAGTTGCAGTTGAGAGTTAAGTGTATAAAGTATGGTGATACAGCAATGGTCTTGTCAGATGAATCTACGAAATGTATAGATAGGAATGGCAAAAGTGCGATAAGGTACTTTAATGTTCCAGCCCGCTCCTGCCACTGTACTAAACGTATGGCCTTGATTTCACCACATTCGAATTCATCTGGATTAAAAAATCATTATTTTTGAACGCTCAGCATCGCTGATGGGAGGTAAAAATCAAGGGGGACAAATGACTTTCGACCCTTAAATTGGTGCATACACTAGTGTGTCACTGCTGTAACTCATCGTCAGGTCTCTGCGCATGCTCACTCCTTCCGAGCGCTACCTTCCGGTGTATAAGTTGACGTATACAGAACCAGGGTAGGATTATATTTTTAAAAAAAGAAGCAAAACTCAGAATGGAAACCATACCCTCCCGGTCTGTCTGATTGGCATTACACGAGCAGTGGCTAGTTGACGCCAAGGTGTTTTCCATTGGTATTTTTTAAGTGACATCTGTTTTTGGGGGATGGTTGATATTCAGACCCAGCGGGGAATCAGTTGGCAGGTCTACATTTGTTTCTGCTTGGCTCCAGGCTCCGTAGAGTAAGACTGTTTCCATGAGGTCTAGCTGTATGTTCCATGCTCTCAACCACAGCTGACCTCTATTATTTTGTTCGCGGATGGAAATCGCAGACGTCGATGTCAATAAGATAGGATTTTTCTCATACTGAAAGCATTTATTTGGATAAAACACTAGTTCTCTGGTGCTTTTGTCTTTATCGAACAGCTTGCAAATTATTAGTGATTGCTAGATATGGATCTGGTCAAGCTGGGTTAGGTTAGTAGGGAAGAACATTAAATCATTCTATAAATTCAGTACGAAAGTTTCTGATAAACTCGATGTTGACTTGAGATAACAATATGTTCACATGTCCGGAAATAAAGTAAGATATATTGAATGCCATTCAAAAGGTGTTCAGCTTTCCATTTTGATAATGTCAAAATAATTTAATATCACACTAACATATGTGAAATTTATTTAGATAGAGAACTGTATTTCCAACTTAAATTCAGAACAATATCCTTTTGAAATAGCAAAAACATACCAAAACTCATGGCGCATGATAATATCCAAAGAGGGCAGGATCAGTAACCTTTCCCATTCCCTTGATGTGTGATTAGAAACAAATAAAGCCTACTTGAAATATTACTGAAACATGAACATCGATACTTCTCTCTTTCAGTGCTGTCGACAGGCCTATTCATCACTGTAGTTTTACCATTCCCTGCACTTGGCTTTGAGTATTCCTTTTCCAAAGCTTGTCCTCATGGCCTCTTACTGCACTGGTGCTCTTTACTTCAGTATCAGATGGCCTCTTAGCCCTCTTAGTAAGCAGGGGCACGTGTCCATCTGCACGTGTCCATCTGCACCTACTTGTCATGGTGTAAGGGGACACTCTATTATCGCCACATTAAGCTATCAGCACCTGGTTTTACCCAAATCTGTACTTGTTTGGCTTATCTTGGGCCGCAAGACGGTATCTGTATTAACCCTGCCTTGGAAAATGTTCCAATATTGCCAGGCTATGAATAAATACAAGTTTGACCTAGCTTTAAGTGCAAGCAACATTATTTCTGGCCCTGTGTGGATAGAAATATTAAGGTGGATCTAAATGCTATGGATCTTTAAATTAAGGTCATCAGCGACACAGAGAGGTCCTGGCCTTAGAGATACTGAATAGGGAGTGCCTTGGCTGGGTAACCTCTAGCAAAGGGGAACAACACTTTACCATTACTGGCACCGTATATCTAGGCCCGTCTGTGAGAGGCAGAAATGTGTCCTCAAAGCCCTATCTAAAACGTAGAGGGGAAGTGCTAAAGGCTGCTGTAGGCCCATCTAAAAGTGGGCTAGTCCCTACTAAAAGCTCCTTACATCCCCTAGCTACGTACGTTAGGGTCGGCTTAAGGGCCTCACCTTCTTTGCTACAGAATATGGGAAAGGATTATATATATCACATGTGCGGCCATCAAACACAGGGCCTTTAAAAATGTAACAGCGTTATTATCACACACAAATGCGAAGACATGTTCACACGCCAAATATGTTAGGCCTATCATGTCAGAGGCAATGTGTTTTGAATGTACACAAGGGTGGCATAACAAAACAGCCAAATTGGAAACAATGACAGGAGTCTTCTTGAATGTTTTTCATTCCCACCAGTTACTGTTTAGCATTATGAGACCGTCATTCAGGGGACTTCATGATCCCCGATGAAAAACAACTGTTTTTATAAGGAGGTTGGTGAATAATAAATCCGAACAGCACAAAACACTATTTTCCAGTCCCCTTTACTTTGCCTACCTTTGTAATTGTCAATTTTTCAAGACTAAACAAAATACAATCCCCACTGATGGGCCTATCCATGTAATGCACCGACCCAACCCCTGACCCCTATAGGAGCAGGGATTAATATATAATTTGGTTACCTATCTGCTGTCTGTGTAATTGATATCGCTGTCAAATCACCCATCAGTGGCCTATGGTCGGTACACTTGGAACTGTACATATTGTATACCTACATTGTGCTGGCAGTGGCCCGTTAGACAACACGGTTGTTCCTGGTGTACACAACCACCACTGTCCGGTGACCCGTGGGCCTAACGGTTAATCGACCAACGCATGTCATCCAGCCATTTACCGAGATGGACAAGTTCAATTCCGTCATCGGGAAGTTGTATCCTATACCCGCCTTCACCCCTAAAGACTTCCCCAGGGAAAAAGAGCGGTCGGTCTTGGCCGCGAATGTTGGATAAGGACATGGCCAGGAGAATGTTACAAGACGTAATGCTTTATTGTAACACTTGTAGTTGGGTGTGGGCAATGAAATATGGATGGCCAGATGGTTATGGGATAATAAGACAAGCCCAGGAGGGGAGGCACTGACTCTTTGAAGGTATCTACCCACTGCCAAAACTACGTCCCCTACTTTTCATGACTGACCGCTCCTGGATTTTTGTCGACCGCACCTTATTTTGGGAGGACGCAGATCACTGCCCCAAAATATCAAAGTGTGAATTACAGGAAATGTACAGAAATCACCGAAATTGCTGAGGAAAAGTTCTGATAAAATTAAAATTAGTTTCTATTTGAAATAAAGTAAAAATTATTTCATTAGAATCTGATTAATGAAATTACCAAGTTACTGCCCCTATATTGATATACAGATGTTGTTCACTGCCCCTCTTTTTGCCTTAAAAGTAATTGACTGCCCTTTAATTTTGATTTTCACTGCCCCCGTGACGCAGTTGGTTTATTTGCCAGTTGGTACCTCTCCAAGCCCAAGTTCCCCCCCCCCCCCCCCGCCCCCGACAAGACAAGTAACACTGCAAATGGAACCTCTGATATCACTGTCCAGAAACCCTTAGAACTAAATAGTAAACCATTTGAACGTAACCGGAAGTGAAAGGCCTTTAATGTTTAGCTATTGAATAAGTACCGACTCTTTTCATAAATATATAAATGTTTGTATAGATGCTCAGAGCTGCATCTCATCCATCTTTTCAGCTCCTGAATAAATCATGTTTGCCAATGATCGATGGCGATATATGTAAAATTGGCGGGAAACTGGATACTTAGAAAAATGTCGTCTGTCGTGATGCATGCCATGCAAAGGCTGTGTATATGATATTCTAAGGTTCCTAATGGTTTTCTAGGATGAGATTTATTGCTAAGATCATTGTCTTGGAGGAAACTCACACCGAATCGCTTTCTAATGTCATAATGCATTACCATCGATCGAAACGGCGATTGCAGACTGTAAAAGGAAGTGTCGGTATGAGAAATAGAAGCTCATACTTCAGTTTTCAAGTTGCAAACTCTTTTGTTTGTTTATCCAGTGATACACGATGCGACTGAACACCAACTTATTCTTTTCCCATGGGGTTTTCATCAATTTAGAATTGAATGATAACAGTCAATAAAATAATCAAATATGTATTTTTTTGAGACTGAATCGTTATCAAAACTGTTTTGAAATCGGTTCTGAATTGAGTCATAGATAGTATATTTGTAGTGCGAAACGAAAACTATGAACCATAGAAATGAACATGATTGGAAGTGATCATACTTCCCAATTCTATACGTGTAATGATTTCTAGGTACTGCTATTGTTTGCCAAACATATATACAATACTTTCTCAATTCACATTAAAATATGTTTGTTTTCAAGGGCAAAAACAAAACTAGAGAAATGTATATAAGTTTTCAGTACCATAGATCCAATGGCTTTTCCGTGACTAAATGATACAGTGTACATTAGGCTGAGGAAGCCATTACCCCTGATTAATGCACGTCTAGTTATCCCAACATACCTTCGGCCCCGTGGCATATTTTCCCGCGAAATTATTTGCACAGGCCGGTCGTATATCAATAAATCATACTGGGCTTGCCGACGACAGTGGAAGTGGTGTTGACAGTAATAGTTTATTGGGCAATAAGCCTAAAACGTCCGTAGACTCTAATTAATGAAGCCACGTAACGAGTATGTAATGGGAGTGCAAACTGCACCAAGGGGTGATCGTGTTTACCTGAGTAATATTAGCCACCCATATGTTTAAAGGACTGAGTGCAATTCATCATCAGGCCAGGGCAGAAGTGGTGTCAGCGGCTAGGCTACCGGTGATATAGGATGCTGCTGCCGACCGACATGTCTGTTACTGTTGTTCCATTTTGCTTGTTTTGTTAACAGTTTTTTGTTTAGAATAACCTGTCATTTTTCATTTTATGTTTTTGTAAATGGAGCCCGTAGACCTTACTTTTTACACCACTGGAGCCATATTTGAAATGATCACAAAAATTGTACATAATTGCGGGGACAACGGTTTCCTCTCCTCCTCTTTCACCCCTCCCTTTAACTTTCTTCTGAATGGATTAATCGACCAATCAATCATTTGGACCCCAGGAAGGTGTCTATCAATAAACCCTTGTTCTGTCTTGCACTCAATCTGATTCCTAGCGATTATTAGTTTTTACTTTTATGTTTCACTTATTTTCATTGGTAGGGACGCTAAACGTATACCCCCATATTCTTTGACATGTCTTCAACTAGGCCAATATGATTTTATACAGCAACCCAAGGACTCCCACATTTCATATGTTTTGGAAGGGAACTGTATTCTATAGTCAGGATTATGACGGTATTCAGATTGGAAGATACCAGTTTTATGGTAATAATATTATATATAGGCGGTACTCAGTATAAAGAAAGATAATAGCGGGCCTACATGGAAAATAACATATATCTACAGAGTGAGCAATAAGGACTTTGGCTATGGCCAATGTAGACTAGGCCTATATACCATCCAAGCCTATTGCATCTATTCCTCCTTTTGTGACTACCCCTCATGACTTAATGATATTATTAGACTCATGATGAACTATCATTGGTTCACCTGGCGCCTATACATCTCTACATGCAATACAATCTGCCGAATGGGCCAGCCTATGAAATGGCTCCTCCTAACTTTGCCTTTCTATGGCATTCGTTCGTTATTTGGGCAAATTTATTGCATCAAATGGTCATAGTCAACTGTGCCCAATCTATAAACCTTTACAAGACAATAACGTCTAAACCACCGCATGACCGTTCTAGGAAAGAGGGTAGTGAGACCTTGGAGGTAACTTCCGGTTTTAAATCATAAAAGTGTTTCCGGATCCGGAGCGTGTGCTCGGTCGGTCAGGAGGAAAAACGGTGTGCGTGAAGTGTGGGGAGGGATAGTGGTTTTCATAAACGTCCTGATTTATCATTGGTCTTTATTGTTAGGGAGCGGATGTGCGGAACCCTTGTACTTTGGTAGCTAGCCTATATAGGGCCTATGCAGCAAGCACTAACGTCCCATATCCAGCTTGCTGTTAGGGTTGTCCTGTTTGGCCATGGTTTGCACATACTATTAGTAGGCCTATGTCGAATTGGAAGTGTCCTAATTCATTGATTTGGAAGCTTTGAGCAGTTGAATCTACATGGATCCAAAAGCCGACATAATCATATACATACATGATTTCTAAGATAATATAAGTGGCAAAATGTTTATAACTATTGAAACATATATTTCAATTGTCTCATTATGGTCAGTTGTGAAGTGGGTCTACCTATTAGCTGTGAAAACTAGCTTAAACCTCAGCAGAACTCCATTAGCCCTTTAGACCCCAATCCGCGGCCATAGGTCAAATGCTTATTTGCTTCCCTATTCAATACTTTAAAGCAGGTGTTTATAATTCTTATTGCCATTGGCGGGGCAGCATTTGAAATTCCTCAACTAATGAAAATTTAAGGAATTCCTGAGGGTAATCCACGGAAATCCTGGGGAAATACAGCAATTTATAGTCTCAATCTGTAGGGTCTAAAGGGTTAAAGATGCTAAAAATTACCATGTAGGTCATTTTTAAGCAGATTTACGTGTTTTTCGCAGATTCCCACAGATCGATTTTAATGATTTTAGGCCTATGTCAGTTTTAATTGTGTACATTTTACTACATGTATAAGCTCGAGTTAGATTCCTAGAATGTATTGACATAGGTCTATAGTTATTTGAGTTATGACCATAAATTTCTTTAGGTTCGTTGATTTTGAAATAGTTCCTGAGTCTCAGAAAAATATCACGGTGTATCATAGAAAAAGCTATGCTCATAATTTGGTTAGGAAAATCATATCTTTGAGAAAATATTAGTTTTGCGCTTTTCCAATCCTGCTAAAAGTAAGACTTTTTTCACGAGATTGACTATATTCTAAAAGAATTGGAAATAATTATAAGAAACACCTATTGATCACCTGTTGATCCGCTGATTGCAATTTATATACTTACACGTTGTGTCGTGGGTGGGCGTGTCAGTGGGTGGGCGTGTCAGTAGGTGGGCGTGTCGACCAGTAGGTGGGCGTGTCGACCAGTAGGTGGGCGTGGTCAGTGGGCGGGAGATCTGCCCTCCCAGGTGAAGTTATCTGCGTCCCCTCCCGGCAGGCTACCTGCACCCCGCTATTACCTGAGCCGATAACGGGTTGGGGCCTCAGGTGTGCCTTCTGTCAGCCCACCTCGTCACCTCGGACGTGGGCCCTGACATGACCGCTGGGGCCTGACCGCAGGTGTCCACTCCCAGACCCTGGAGGAGAAATACAAAAGGTCTTTTAATTCAGAGTACTGGAGCAATTAGACGGAATAATAGAAGGGCGTGGTGCTATGAGGCATACGGCTCTAAGCAGCCAACTTGCGTAAATGTATTTACTCGGGCAAGAGTGTGCTAATCCTGCAAAATAAGGGTGCAAAAAACTAGTAAATCATTATAATTTACTCGGTTCAATATATTGGCTTGTCTTTACATCCTGGTTACAGTTTTCCTCAGATGGCAAATCACATTGACCTACAATGCAGAAGTATTGCCTGCAGTGAATTTTTTTTTTCAAATGATAGATCGTTCGATGTCATAAAATGCTGGTTAATGCCTATATACCTTGCTTTTATGAATGAAAATAGAATGTAAAAGAATGGTCCAAAGCGCGGCCAATGGTTGGCGTTATGCTTTCATTCAAAACGAGTTAAAACTGGACCTTGGGAAATCAATTCCCTGGACGAACACACACAAAAACGACCGTCAACCACGGCTTAAAGGATGATCCTAGCGGTTTAGGAGCCTTTGCCTTTTTTCTGATGGCGGAAATAAGAGATAGAAGGGTGTCGTGGAGGCCGGACTCGGACCATATAAACCAGGGATCTGCCGTGGAGGAGGCCCGGACAGAGGCCCACTAACGACCGGAGCCCAGGGCTTGTAGGGCTATGACGGATGGGGCGGGTGGCGGGGGGTGGCGGGGGGCACCTCCAGTACTGTACACCTGTACTGCCTCCAGGTGATGGATCTTTGGCACGCCCCTCCGCCGCACACCCCCATACATCTTCCTCAACCACTCCAGGGTCCCCAACTACCGGGGAGATTAAACTTGCATTACGGGGAAATCTAATTGGTACACTTCATGATTATCCGGATTGTGTGAGTACGTGGAGGCTTATACCAATTCTTGTTGCATGTTTCATATAGCAGGTCTCATTTGAAACATGATAATGGCATCTGGTTGGTTTCTTAACCTGATGTTATCAACTTAAAGATAATTCCAACAATCAAAGATGATCGTCGGAAAAGAACATGGGGGGATCATGCCTTTTACCATGATAATTCCATTGATATCTCTTATTTTATCTATACTGAAATTGTGTGTAGATGTGTGATATTTGAGTAACAGAGCTTATTATCTTTCATTATTTCTGAACGTAGGTGTACACAAATAATTGTGTTTAAAAAGCAATAGAGAGCGATCGTGTATTATTATCTTCAAGTCTCGGGATTTGGTAAATCACAAGCAATAGTAAAAACCCGGGCAGTTGTATTTAACCAAGATACTATGACTTTGTTGCATCATTCGTCATCATCAAAATGTAAGTAGGCCTAGGCCAATACGTGGATGGGAAGAGGTATAGGGTTAATCCCTCAGAGGACTGTATTGCTTCATTCAAAGTCTTCTTCTTATCTAATCAAAGTACAGTAAACAACGTGTATATTGAAAGATATATTTCGTAGTCTCGCAACCTTTTAAATATCATAATATTGTACCATGATAATGTTTGGCATAATTGGCAAAATTGAAACAGTTTGATGTTTTCTTTCTTATCAAATATCGATGTTATCATTATGACTACATGTATTTGAAAAAGAATGGACGCAGAAAGATGTGAAATTCATTTAGAAAGGAAATAGTATAAATATCATACAGTAGAATGCTGATCTATAAAAACATAATGTTAGTTTTATGTCCCCCCTCATTCTTGGCGGTTCTCCACAGTTACTAAGTTGTAACCGACAAAGAACTAGTTAGGCTGTAATAATGAGATGGTAGAAATCGGATACCAAGAGGAGAAATAACACAGACAGCGGTGGGAACACTCACTGAGGTAACATGACATATACATATGTGAGGGCAGGGATACTTCTCACAGTTAGTCAGCTTCATGCTGTGACCCCCTGAAGACTCACAGCTTGGACCCACTACAAATTGGCCCAAGCGGCCGCCAAGTTTGTCTACAAATTGGTTAAACAGTGAACGGCAGATGGTACAAATACCCCGACTGTAGACAGGCCAGGGACCGTAGTTACCGGCCTTGAAAAGCACAGATCCGTTTTGAGGGCCGCGGGACCAAGGCTGAAGTGATGATATACGGAATAATACCGATAAGATGTGAATGTTGAAACGGTCTGTGGATCCTCTCATCATTTCCCCATCTGGGAAGTCATATCCGTCTCTGCTAAGATCATTTTCCTCTCGGAAGACTCCACTTCCGGTAGTTTTTACCTTAATCCCCAAGGGGCAAGCAACTATCAGATTAAACCCATAAAGTCTCAAATTTAAAAAGAAACTCATCATTCTTTTTTAATAACATGAGTGACTTTTTAAATGAAGCAAAGAGTAATGTGTAAAACAGGAAATCCTTGGTTGGCGTTGTAATGGGTCTTTCCGATAAGGTTTGTAGCCAGCTGTGTGTTTCACTTAGCAGGCCCCCTGGCGGCTGTGTTATGAAGGCGCCCCGGGCGGGCGGGCAGTGCGTTGTACCTTTTGACACCACACGGTGGGAGGTTCTCTCCTCAACTACTAAACCAAACCCAGGGGCCATCCTCTCCCCTGCACGCTGAGTCCCCAAATACTAAATCACAACTGTTTATAAGGGTCTGCTATGATAATCCACATTGGACTGCGAGGATGCAATAAAAAGTGGTCCCAGGAATGGTATATGATAGACGCACAGGGTCATTGCTACTGAAAATACTGTCTTGTAATGTTCCTCTTCTCGCGTATTATCAATGTGAATCATTGTCATATGGGGAAATGCGGGTGACTTTCGAAAAGGCCATTAACATATTAATTACAAATATTTTATATTTAAAAACACTGAATGACTGATGCCGCGTATCTGTTACACAATGACAACCGATTAAACTGTTTAATTTGGAAACAGTCCAAAGAACTTAAGTCCCGCTTGGTTCAATACAAAACAGTCGCAATGAAAACGGATGGTTTCTGTCTTATCAATGGTTGTGTGTTCATTGACTTTTATAGTGGACGCAAACCAGATGAGTCTGTTCAGGATGCCTTTATTCCCAATTGTCTTGGGGGGTTCCCTGTGTTCTGATATCGGTATGCAGTGGTGGGCGGACGTGAAAAATCTATACTGACACTTTGGGGTATTCAGTCGCTCTTTATCCGGCTAGGTCACGCGATTCCTTTACGTATTAGAAAGATTGAGGCAGTTTGTGAGCCCTGGGGAATTACAATAATCCAATTGAAGCCATGCACCCGCGTTTCAGTAGACCAAATCAGGGGAGTCGATGTCTTAGAACCTATAGTCTTTCGGTGTTTTGCGCCTTTGGCTAAGGTTCTACTGTACGGAGACAAGTCTGGTGTATTAGTTGAAAGCTTTCACCTCCTCACTCTTTAACCTGTGTTGAATACAAAGTTAACCATCTCTTTTAACCGAGCACGGGTTCCTCGTGAAACCCTTCGTTACCCAAGCCACTGAAAGCACACATACGTGTCGTCATAGCCAATTCTTTGAAAAGTAGCTGCATGCATACTCGTCAAGAAATAGGTACTCACCTACTTTCAGATAAGTGTTGTCAAGTGATTGGAGGAAAATCAGATCTTTATTTGAACTGTACCCGAAAATTGACTGTATTTGGTATAAACATAGCCACTCTCTAAAATCAGTTCCTGTTCATGCTCTACCAATCAACTTTTGAAGATTTTGTTTTTCAAAAAGATGTAAGTAAAAGTTTGAACTATGTCTCAGCATCGAGTATAAGAAGACCGCAAGGAGTCGATAGATCTCCTTTTCAAGTTGATGGCTTTACACGAACCAGGTCATCATAATCTTATCAACCATCTTTGGCGGTTGCGATTGCAAGGTAAACCTGTAACACGGAAACAAGAAAAAATATGGTTGGTAAACACGCGGGGCAAGGGTCATAAACCTTATTAAAGTCTCCGGTTTGTGCATGACAAGCATGAGTCCTGGTTCCCTTCTCATGACTCCTTCTTGTCTTTGTTCTACTTAGACACATGCGTTTGTTCTAGATCGAAAACACATTACAGTAGCTTGCATTTCAGATACCAGCATGTTTGTATCTGAACGCAAGTACTAATATTTAATAGAAAAAAGGCATAGAAATGTGCTTGCAGTGGTACTTGTATTGGGGCAACGCAAGTACTAAAGCAACCACATTCTATGTTCCAACATGCGTTCTAAGAACCATTAGTAAGATGCCCAACATGAGTGAAATAACGCATAGCTACATAATTATGAACTTTAGTCACCTGAAACACAGCTTTTGTTTGCTTCAGAGAGAAGCAATAGTAATTATGAGTAAAGCGCAGTACTACTACCCCTACCCCTCAAAACAAATTCATTTTTGGCGGTGACCAATTTTCACCACTAGAAAAAGGTTTCAATGGAAGAATCGATGTATGTTATGTTACTATTAGGCCTGTATTGCTCCGGCCTATCTGAAATCCCGAATTTACGCCTGAACAATTGGACCGACATCTGCCCGAATCACCCCCGATAAACGTGTTCCTCCAGCGTCATGTTGCACCAGCTGCTGCTGAACACCCCCCTCCCCTCCTCCTGTAGCCCAACCCCTCCTCCATGTAACCGGCTGTCTCCCGTCCTTTAACTGCCTCCAATACCAGCTAGACAGACGGCGCTAGACCACCCTACTCACCCTCCCCTACTTCCCCAACCTCCTCATCTTCAAAATCCTCCCCATCCTCCCTAACCTCACAACCTTTTCCTAGCTCCTTCTTTCAGAATCCTCCAACATTTCCCTAGCTAGGCCCCCTCCTCCACCTCCCACCTTCCCCAACATCCTCTTTTTCCTCATCCTCTTTTAACTCACAGCCCTCTCCAACCTCACACTTTCGAAATCCTCCCAACCTCCCCCGTCCTCCCTACCCTAACCCTCCCCATGCTTACAGTCAGCCCCCTCCATCCCAACCTCCATCCGTCCCACTCCACCCAGCCCCTCCCCAGGCTACCCCAACTCATCAGTCACAACTCTGATGGACTTAGGCTGAACAAGAACCGATCATTTTTTACACTCCCCAGAGAAAATCTCTCTGTGCCGGAAACGTCCGTCCTCATCTCCAAGACATTTCATCCTCATCTAAGCACTCTCTATCTTGGCCGGCCGAGATGGCCTCTTCATCTTCCCTGGACATAATTTAGCATGGAGTTATTTATAGCCTTATTCCAGAGAAGCAGGAAAAGCATAGATTTGGCAATGCTGATAATGGAAAAACGCTCAAAATGCAAAAAACGTTTAAAGATTTTTAATTTTAACCATCAAGCAAGGGTCGTATATTTTTTACAGATATTCACATGACAATATTAGGCCTATTCTGATACTAACAATAGTTGCATATTTCTAAATCAATATTTAAGCATTAAGAAAATACTATTTATTTACACTGATTGTTCGTACCACCTAGGCCTAATTACCGTCTTAGTGATTTTAGTCTGTGAAATACTCGACTATATTAACCTGATGCAATATTGTTTTCAGGAAGTGAGACCAAGACGAGATAGAGATAACTTATTAAATGATATGAAGTTGTAAGTTCAAGGATATAATTTCTAATAAAGAAGTAAATGATACTTATAAATGAAGCCAAACTATGTGTACTATTTATACACTGTTTATGAGTTTACATGGTATGCTCTTATTAAATATCAGTCAGGCTGATTATTGACCGATGCACCCGTTGTTGCCGAACATAACGTAGCACCCAACCATTATTTCTGCGTGGCTGCTTACACTCAAAACGGGAACCAAGCATCTTGGAGCTGCTCGTGATATCCTCGTGAGCTGCTCGTGAGCTTCTCCAAAAGAAAGCCCTGGGCTCAGTTCGGGCAACATCTTGGCTGGATTTCCCCTGTGGTCTGGGCATTGCTTTAGGTCTCCCAGCACTTAGTGATAATTGTGGACCACTAAGTTGGGCATGCTATGGGGAGCTATGGCAGGCCACCCTTGGGTACCAGTACCAACCGTCTGAAATGGTGGGAGTAGCTGTGGATGGGCCGGGCCCTTTATAGCGCCAAGATTACAGATTTGATGGGCTGGGCCTGTGTGATTTGGGTACTCTTTTCAGATGATATAAAGGTCTAAAGAAACTGTCATTTCTCTGGAGTTCAGACACATAAAGTGGGAAGTTGTGTAAATATTGCAAATTTAAAGGACCAATAGAGAGGTACAAATGATTTGCATCGCTATCAACTTTCCGTTTTCATTGAAGTTGATGGAGATATGCCTGGCGGAAATAATCTGTAATAGTGGCACTCAGACTAGTCTATTACCATAAAATCTTGCCAGCATATTGTTATTTATTCATATCTACTTCATGCATACTCACTAGAAAGCAATATGAATTTATCATTGTACTGGTATTCTAAATTATGTCCAATAAACCGTCTTGTCCTGACGTAAGTTAATGTAATAATTAGGATATGATGTAAAATAACTCAGCGCAAATTCATGGGTTGGAGCCTCAGTTGCAGTACTAAGGCGGCCTCCAATTGTGCGTCAGCTTTAAAAACACTTCATTATCCAACACGAACCAGACGACAATTGTTTGGGTCGAGATGACGGAACAACGATTTCCGCTCTGCGGAGGGAGGGTAATGGATCGGCCGCCATAGGTGTCAGGCACAGCCGTTACACCCCCACCGCGCTCCTGTCTTTTACTCCTCGGTCCCTCTGCTCCTGTTAGGTTACTGTTAAAGAGAAGGTCGTCACAAACTTGGGCGAAACACACAGTTTCAAAGAATACTAAAATGGAAAGTAATTATAAAATCCATCCGGTGACCGATTTCTTTCTGTCACCCCATATAGATGCACAGGATGTTTCAGTAAAATGGTAATTTCCGACTCTATGAGATACAAAAATACACATATAAATAGAGATGCTGGCATACCAAAACAAAGTGTCCAAAGATAAATCGTCATACATTTCTCTAAAGGCCATTTCAGCTTAAAGCATTATTTCAGACTGCACAAATTATCAGAGAAAGGTGGAAAATGGAATCTATAGGCTATGTTTTTTTGTCCATGGAACCACTTAGATATCATGACAGGTAATTACAGCAATACATGTTTACCATGTAGATCCTTACGACAAAAAACACCTAAACTGTTGTTGCAAGGAACAAAATCATCTTGAAGACATTCGTAAAGTTTTTAGAAAAAAAATGAAGTCGCAGCCAAAGAACATTCAAATCCAAATTCAAAACTGTTTCCTCTGCATCTGGTTGCTATGGTCATAGTAATAGTGACTCTGAAACCTTGGCGTACCACTGCTCTGCTCGGCAGAATGGCCTTCTCTGACTCCAATAGACCAGTATAATTGGATGCTGTAAACTTTCATCCGCCCATTGGAAATTTAACAAGTGGTGGAAACTCACACGTGGTAGAGTTTCTCTTAGATAAATAACGCATTCAGGTATAAATTAACCGGACTTGATAAGTATTTGAAAAGAATATGATGTGGTATCTTATCAGTGAATTCAGAATTATGCTTGTGCTGTTGGTGGTGTTCAATATAACTAGAAATACAAGCAAACACTTGCAGTAGGGCATCTGCAATTCTACCACTCTCTGAGGCTGATGGCTGTAAAGTCCCCTAAAAGCCCTTTTCAGGGCGGCGCCGACCTGTTGCTATGAGTCATAGCCGGGGGCTGATTACTCCATCAGATATGCTAATAGCATTAAGTGAATTCTCCCCACCCCGCGTTATCACTATGCATGTATGTGTCGCTATGCATTTGCATGCTGTCGTCAAGGAGGGTGTGTGTGCGCATAGTGGTTCATCTAGGTTGACTGTGTAGCCCAACCGTTATCAGTGTTTATGGGGTGAGCATTGTGAGGCTTAACTAGGTGACTCAGGGTAGATGGGGGGTAGTGTCAATGGTCTCCTTCCACCACGGGGGCCTTTCAACACATGTCCGGCCCTTTTAGCGCTGGAGGTTTATTGCCCTCAAGGCTTGGAGGATCTTCCGACCTGATTTTACTTTCCCTAACTCACCATCATAACATAGGAAGCCACTTTATATGGAGAGTGCACATACCCATGTGCTTCTGTACCTTATCTAACATACCTTATCTTGGTGTTTCCTCGTGCATAGGCCTATAACATGTACCTATTTTTCTAGCACCTACAAATTTTTTATTTGTTTTTATTGAGCAAAACTATCTCGTTTTTACAACGTTTTTCAGATAGAAGGTATTATTAGTAACACAATATATTTGTTAGTATACAAAAAGATGAGTATTGATGAATGATTGTAATGCATTTCAATGTCTAGTCTTTGTCTCAAAAATATATACCAAAGAAGAAAAGATTCTTCAATGGTTGAAAACATTCATATCCCTCATGTTTTCCAATCGAAGTTATGCACATCCAGTTTCTTTAATTGAATCTTAAATAAGTTAAGACTGTCTAATTGTTGCATCGTTCCAGGTATTTTCTCCCATAAAATACACATTCGATAATAAGGACTATTCAACACATAATGTTTTGTACTGAACGGTCGTCTTAGTCCTATCTTATCATCAGTCCTAAGTGACATTTCTCCTCTCTTAGGCTCCACAAATTTTTCATTTCTACTATATACATAGACAAGAGTCAATAGTTGCCTTTTTCTCCGAACAATAAGACTATCTAAGCCATGTTCAAATTGTAGATCTTTCAGATTTTGACATTTTTATAACTGTATTCAAGTAATTCAGCAACACTTGAAATTAATGTTGGGTCACATTCATGTATGTAGATACATGCATTTACATATATCATATAGACGAGATCAATCGGTCTGGAATGGCATCCATGTCAGCAGTTTAGGTCTCACAGTCATAAATCACAAGATTCTGTCTCCAGTGTTAACCGACCACTGCTGACCGGAAATTTTGCTTCAGGTGGTACAACACCAGTTCTGGCGGCCGGACATTGAGTTGCGGTCACCCCGGCAGTCATTATTCGCACATCAGTCACTATTACGACAGCAAGGGCAACAATTGTTGTTTATTGATGTGGAGGACCGGGGGGAAGGTAGCTTCGTAGACTTCTACTAATGGTGATCGACCACCCATGAGCCACGGGCTTTTGATGATTAATTCATTTCCCCACCGGTGAAATGTTTTCTTGCGGTATAAATGTATTTTGAACTATATATACGCCCAAAAAATCAACGTTCTTCTATAGCGTTTCTATTCATAGATTACATTATATCACGTAGGAAAGGTATCATTTGTAAATATGTTGCCGACCAGTCTGTTTATCAATTGATAAATGTGCCTTACTCGTTTCTTATGTTTCAGATCGCGTGTACGGCCGTCCCTAGATTTCAAAGCATCCACTAATTAAGTAAACGAGCAATGGATTTGCACCGGGAAGGGCTTTTTCCTGGTTATGTAATCTACACAACAAGCAACAAGGTTCTCATTATATCGCGCCCACCGACGATTAGATTATAGGTAATGAGCAAACAGTAATTTGTTAGTCTATATAAAAAGGGCAGCGCCTGCGCTCGGATTCAGTTAGCAGACGACATTTCCGTACAATTTTAGAAAGCGCGGGAATAGGGCTGACTCACTGGCTGGCGCGTGAGCGGACATGAACAGCGATACGTCTTCCTCACATTCCATCAAGGGCCGCCAACCTAAAACACGTTGAGATGACCCTTTCCTGTTAGATCTATCTACTACCAATGGCCCTTTACCCACGCCCCCTTTCCCCGCCCCCAGCTCCTTAGAAAACTGACCCAGACTGACCAGCTTGTACCCCCTCACTCCCTACTCGACCCAGTGGTTGGTGTGGCACCATGACCTTCCCTGGCGAGCGTCACCTTTGACCTCCGAGGCCCAATCGCTTAATGAATGGCTGTCGGAGTTTCCGTTTTACCCCGATATCCCCGGAGCCCGTAGGATTAATGGCCGTCCAGCAATGACGAATGATTCAGCATTGTCGGGGGCGACCGGCACCCGGGCCTCTGATCTACCCACTGCACATTCAATTACTTGCAAAGGAAAACCGGCGAATTATTCATCGGTTGGTGTCACCGCACCCCTGTGTTTATACCAAACCCAGAACGCCGCTGTGGGGGACACCATTGAAGATCAATTAGAATTTGATACTGTCTCTTTTGTTTTGAGTGTCTGTTGAAATTGCAAAAATGAATTTCTGAAAACCAATCGTTGCGCACAGGGGGATGTTGGAGATAGACCAACACATGACTATGAAAGATGGAATTCATTTTTCAGAAGTCTAAAAATGAGAACACGATATGCATTGTTTGATGCGAGAAATTGTTTTATTTAGGACGCAACGGTGCTTCCAACCTAAAATAATCACCAGTGCACTTTTAGTGCTGTCAATTTGAGAAATGATTTTCACTGACTGTACCTCGCGCGTTATTCAATGAAAACAGATGAATGCAGGTTATTTATTCAAAATATCGAGCTTAGAAAATTACAAAAGAAAGTCTGACCGACAAGTAGAAACAAATTGGAAATAATACATGGATGGAAGAAAGATATGAATGATACAAGAATTAATCCGTTTAAGTTTGCCCGGACTGGGAAAAATGAACGTTTACTTTCTTCCATAGGCCTACCGTGAGTAAAACCGTGATTCACGCGGGACCTGAAACCGTTGGCCTGAGCCAAAGCCCTCTTTTTATACTACTAGTCTCCAGCCGATGGGCGTAGAGCTACACTGTCCGTGGAGAAAAGGACCTCCTGTGTTTATCCTGCTGGGCTGAGACTTTATAGCCTGTCGGGGCCCGTCGGCAGGGCTGCGGCCCTGGAGGAGGCATTAGGTCTGGTGCACGTGGCCGCTCCTCCAGGCGGAGAAGGCAGCGGGAGGACGTCCATCTTGTAGGCCTGATGCGGGTACCACAGGTCGCCGCCACCCCGGTCGTCTTTCTGTTTGACGCAGATAACATTGACGACAATACGGCCCAGGCTGTCGTCAATATCCGGAGGTGGGCGTCGCCCATTGCTCCTATTGCTTTCTCCGCCGGCCGTAGCACCCCCGTGAAGGCCCTACCCCATCAAACATCACCTCCTCCACCCACCGCCTGGAGGTGGTGGGGGAGTGGGGCATTTACTTATTGCATGCAGTGACCACTGTTGGGTTCCCAACTACCTCGTTTCGTTCAGAATGTCCGTCGCCCAATGCCCGTTTGGGTTAAACTATCATCCCTTATACAGCCTGATGTCACTCCGCTATGGCTACCTTTTGGACGTTTTTGTACACTGAAGCTAAATGCTATATTCAACAGTTGGTTTCCTAGATTTGTCAGCGCCGATGTCAATAAGCCTAAGATTTAATAACAGATAGAGTGTCTATATATATATATATATATATATATATATATATATATATATATATATATATACACTCATATTTAATGCATCGGTGATATTTTAAACCGTCTTTCCCCATTTTCACCCAAACTACCACCACTACTACCATCAACCCCCTCACTACCTCCAACGTCCTCGGTAGCAATTCATTGTTTAAAAAAACACTCACGAAACTCCTGGAATTTCTAGGCATTTCCCTGGTGATCGCCAGTCGAGCCGCTTAGTGGTATAAGTGTTGGGACCAAGGTCATTCTGGACACCCCAACATCCTGCAGGGTCTATCAGCGTGTAACATGGCCTCCTGAAGGTTCCCCCAATCCTAATACCCCGACCACAATAAACTGCCGCAATGGCGGCGTTAGCTTTCTGCTGTGGTGGCCCTAGGCCGTGTGTGGAAAGAGGAGATATAGCCAAATAAAGGCGGGCACGTACGGCTACAACGCCCCTATGAAACATCACACAGGGCTGATTGATCAGATGTCTACTACAAAGAAGAATGCCAGGCCCCCAAGAAAGACTGATACAATACAAATGCAATCTTTTTGTTTTGAGAGTACAGCATCGCCCTCGGGTTAACCCTCCAACAGGATGTGTGTAAATATAGTGCACGCACCCTCCCAAGTAGATTTACCTGGTTTTGAAAATTGCCTCCATTATTTTGGATAGACTTTCATCGGAGACTTATGATATATTTTTGCACACAGATAAGAAATGAATTCAAACAAATTACGCAGAACCTTTAAACAAATAGAGAAAATATTCGGTTCATAGCTCTTTATCTGGGGCAGTATATCAAATGAACTGACTTTCTTACCAGCTTACTGAGGCACTTTAAATTGAGTGACTTTCCCATAGGTGTTAAATACAGACAGACAATGAGCGTCAAGGAGAGCTTACCGTTCTCCTTTAAGCCCCAGTGACCTTTGGCCCAGCACCTCTCCTCCTGTCTGTTCCTTCCTCAAACATACTTTGTCCAACATATACAGGTCATTCTCTGCCCTCTGCCATAGCTCCTTCTCCACCCCTTCCCCAGGAGGCTACTTTTCACTCCCACATCCTGCTCTCCTAAAGCTACATTGGTGGCGGGCTCTCCATGGCAACGCCGGAGCTTTGGACTATCGACCTTGTAAATTGCCACTGGCAGATAGCGCTACCCGCGCAACATTATCCACACCTTAGAGGCTCTTAAACACTACCATTCCAGATAAAGTTCCTGACACTTCTACCTTCCATTTCATATTGTTTGATTTATTTTAACATTATCGACAAAACCAGCTTGGTGGAGGAAAACTCGGATTTTCTTTTCACATGTGACTCTATCTACTCAACAACTGACTGGAGAAAGTGTATGAATGCTTCACAAAATATGTATGATAGTAGTTGATGATGCGATGGCTTACGCTTTATGCCTTTTACCAATTCTAATTGTATTTCCAGTATGCTTCCATGAACAGATTAGCAGACATATTATAAAGCACTATAACACAATCAGGAACAGGCATAGCCTTACATTATGCATTGGGGCATTTGCCCGATTGACTTTTGTGGCTCCCAAGAGAAAAGGGGGAAAGAAAAATGTTTGTGATGTTGGGTCATAAAGACAACTTTATAAGTGCGACATATCCAAGCATTCAGTACCCAGGTTGTAAGGTGGAACCGTCCATCCCCGCAGGCCCTATTAAATATAGAGACATTACCCTGGACAGCCTGTTGCTTTTTTCCCTATAACCGTATTACACTAATGCATACACAGAGCCTCCTGAGTCCCAAACATATCATAAAATAGCCTGACAGTGGTGGGGGAAGGCCCACTCAGTGTTTTCCGCGTAGTAGGCTGAAATATGTAAAAAGGCCAGAGGGCCCCTCGGCGAGGTAGCCCTGACTGGGCCACAACAGGGAAACATGGGCATAATTCATAATTCAACGTGTCGGCAGGCCAGGGATAATCCACTAATACCGGCCGGCCGTGGCCTTAAGAGGTAATGCGCGGCGGGTAAGGGTGTATATCATACATGTCAGCCTGCCCACTGCCATGTACATACAGTCATGGAGTGGGATTATGTGTTAACGGTGACTGGCGAACAGGGGCAACTGTACAGAAAATAGTATGCTTGTACTCAGCTGGATTTTGGCATCGTTTCCCTTTGTGGCTTTCGTCGGATATTATGCCCTCAGCCCAATTCTATGATAATTTTCAACCAAAACTTTTTTTCCCCGCTTACTACTCAATTTATGGCAAAGTAGTAATGTTATAGCAACACAAGAATAGTATCCTTCTTTTATCTGTTTATATCTTTCAACTGAAATCGCCAAATCTGCTGATAATTTATGCTCAGCTACCATAGCAATTTATATTTTTGTAAACCATACACTGTACTTCATTTTAATTGTGATTATCCTAATGAATATCAGTTAGTAAATTGTGTTTCTTCTTGAGATGCACAAACTGAATGGCTAAAAATCAATTTAAGGGAAAACCTTTCCTTATTTACCTTTAGAATGTTTGTGTTTCCAGTACACCCCACGGCTGAGCACACATTGGAGTTTCCCATGCACACTCAGGTAAGAAACTGAGATGTAGAACATGTGGTAAACCAACAAATTGGTCAATCTAATGGCCAGCCTTTGCCAAGTGGGGGCCAGATGAAAGACGGGCTTGGGCCGGGGGACTGGACGATTGCCATCATCATTACCTCGTGAAGATGAAGGACATGTGGAAACACGGCCGGGGCCTGCTGCTATTTATTCCGTAGTATACACCCATGACTGAGCCTTACCCCTGGGATTTACCAATCTAGACAGGGTTGTGTACCTATAGAGTGGTAAATCCTAGTGTTAAGGCCCAGTCATGAGTGTATACTAAGGAATAGATTTATATTGATTACCGTTCTGTTTATTGGAGCCTTGTAAATCCATAATGCATAGATATCTGTATTACATGAAATGGTGAGAAAGGAAGGAATACAGTGACTGCATTAGGCTAGTGATAATGTCGTAGCAAGTGCACTTAATTCCACTCCTTATAATTATACTCTAGGGCAACTAGGGTCTATTGGTTGACCATTGATTTTGGTTTGCATAAGACAAATCATAAAATGGGAATATAATACAAAATTATAAGTTAATCTCACATGAGGCTTAGCTTATAATAACAATTGAGCTTTGAATACATTATTTTATTGGTACATCTATCTATATATACATGTATATGTGTGTGTATGTAAGTGTGTGTGCGGCCTTCCCACATTGGGCCTCTTATTAATTGGAGAAATTAGGCCTATTAGTAAGACGATTCATGTCTTTAAATGAAATACGTCTAGAACACATTGTCTTTTTGATCAAATTCAGTAAAATAATTATTCACTGATTTTAAAAGACTTAATGACATTAAGCCATCTCCTAAAACCTTACCTTTTACGACGTTAAACTCCTTAATCAATAAACCAGTTGTGAAGGACGGTTTACTTCTTTCAATGAATTACCTCCAGTTTACAAATCCCGATAGTATATAGTAAACCTTATCAACGACTTGGCCCCATCCTGTATGGCTAGAACAGAGCATTTTGGCCAATAGCTTGGGGCCAACAAGTGTTGTCTCGCGTGTTTTGGTCCCGTAAAATGCCCTACTCTCGGACCATGTGGCAAGTCTCGTCAGGTCCGTGGTCACACGTGAGCATGCGAGATGTGTTGGTGGCGCTTCTGTTGTGGAACGTGGACCAAGATTTAGGAGGTGGACGGCTGAAATATTCAAAGCACATCGATTTCTCTGCTCTCTCTTTGGAGTTTTCTAAAAGTAAATGAGTTGATTTATTATTTCCGATGGGCTTTTATTATGTAGGAATTGATTCACTATATCACACAGGGCTGACAATTACATCAACAAGATTTATTAGTATTGTTTGCAAGGTCAAACTGCAGGTACTTTCCCCAAAACTGATGGAAGTCCGTAGATGGCTCCTCTTATTGGGGTGTAAATCCAAGAATGCTGGTATACTTATGATGCATTAATAAAAAGGAAACACCTGTATAGATATAAAATAATGCTTTACCTTTAACAGGTTGGGGCTACGACGGGAAAAACGGGACGTCCCGTTTTTTCAGGACGCAACCCTGTAGATCCTTTAAAAACATTCCATTATTATTTTTTCAATTTCAGAATATGACCCTTTATGGCAAATAATTATTTGGTTAAATTAAAATTGATTTTCATTTTAAAAATAATGGTTTAAATGGGTTTAAAAAGTCTGCTTGAAAAAACGGGACGTCCTGTAAAAACGGATCACAAAACCGTCCCGTTTTTTCAGGACGGTCCATTTTCTTGGTATGATTTTTGTAACTTTTAAAAAATAAAAATTCATAGAAAAAAAATGCAACGATAGAATTTGAAAATGCAATGATCATTTTGATGCAAAAGATGTGTACTTTCATGACAGATAATTTTTGAGTTTAGCAAACTCCTGATTTTCTGAGCATTTTCATTTATGTACAAATATTAATTGTGAATCATTATATATGAAATTTTCAAAATGGAAAATGTTATGTAATTCATGTTAAATGCAGAATTTCATATTTTTTTCTATTTTGCATTTGCAGAAGAATTTTTCATGTGTATCTTGTATATTATTCATGTACAAATTCATCTACAATACTTAGATACACATTTTTTCATAACTGCCTGTTATCACAGGCCGTCCGGTTTTTCCAGGACGTCCCGTTTTTCAGTGGTATCCCCAACCTGTTTAACCCTTGTATACATCGACACTTTCTTTAGGATGGCAGAGCGATTTTACAAGTTGATTGTAATGTAATGTAAGTGTAAATGCTCCATAGCAACCGAGTTAGAACCCATTTCTCAATCTGTCTCTTTAATTCGTGTAAGGGCGCATATCAAATTGATCCCCTATTCCTTTCAATTAGGAATCTAACTTACTTTGCAGAAACCCATATTCTCCAATTACAAGTTACCAAATTAGGAATGGGCTTACCACACAACCGAGAAACCAACAAAAGAATACTCACTGTACCCTTAGGTCAGCTCAAGCCGCGAGATATCCTGCGAAGAAAAGACTAGAAAAGGTGGCATCTGAGCGGCACCAATATGCATCATGTAGCTGTCAGTGGTGGGAGATGAATCACTCGGATAGACCCGACCCGACCCCTCATCACAATGATGGAGGATCGAGGGGATCTCAGCCTACAGGACAAACGTCCGGGCAGGGCCAGCCTGCTGCCTCCTGTTGTCCTGTAGTGTGAGGATATGAGGGATCCTAGCCTACAGGACAGACCACTAGGCAGTACCAGCCTACAGTGGTGTGAGGGAAGGAGGGATCCCAGCCTACAGGACAGACCACTAGGCAGTACCAGCCTGTTGCCTTGTGGTGTGAGGGAAGGAGGGATCCCAGCTTACAGGACAGACCACTAGGCAGTACCAGCCTGTTGCCTTGTGGTGTGAGGGAAGGAGGGATCCCCAGCTTACAGGACAGACCACTAGGCAGTACAGCCTGTTGCCTTGTGGTGTGAGGGAAGGAGGGATCCCAGCTTACAGGACAGACCACTAGGTAGTACCAGCCTGCTGCCTTGTGGTGTGAGGGAAGGAGGGATCCCAGCCTACAGGACAGACCACTAGGCATTACCAGCCTATTGCCTTGTGGTGTAAGGGAGGGAGGGATCCCAGCTTACAGGACAGACCACTAGGCATTACCAGCCTATTGCCTTGTGGTGTGAGGGAAGGAGGGATCCCAGCTTACAGGACAGACCACTAGGCAGTACCAGCCTATTGCCGTGGTGTGCGAGGGAAGAAGGGATCCCTTCCTACAGGACATACCACCATACAGAACCAGCCTGTACCCTTGTGGTGTGAAGGGAGGATGGATCCCCCTTATAGCCGGCCTGCCGCTTTGCATGGGATGAGGAAAGACAGAATGAAGCGTGTGGACATGATAAAGCTGGGCTATGAGTAGTGCCACCTAATCATTAATCAGCAAGACCTTGTCATAGTTCAGACCTGTGAGAAGGGTGTCTGGCACACAAAAGGCTATATAATACTAGGGTGTGTCATTTTCAATGGGCTCTGACAGCATTATTCTATTAGTCAAGTAGGGCATGGATAAGTATAATACTATATACCAATGCCAAAATACATTATGAATACTAACTGGACACTGCCATTCAGTATTTTTGGTGTATTGGCAAAGTGGGCAGTATTTGTGAATACTGCCCACCTTGCTTTACTGTGTAAAATGTTTTTCTCCATATTTTGTGAATTTTTAATGTATTTGCATGATTATTTTTGTTATTTCAGGTAAAATAATGCAGTCTAATTAAATGGAGATAGTGATAGAGCCCTAATTTAAGAGAAAATAATGAATATTAGGGAAAACTGCTTGACACCAGTCAAAGTCTGTGCATAATCAATACATTGGAATACTGCCCACTTTGCTCCACTGGCAGTTTCCTTTCTCTTTTGCTTATAACTTACAAAATATGGTATATAATATAAGGAAAACTTACCTCGGTTGACAGTACAACCCTGAATACTTGGTGGGATGTCAGAAAAATTACTGCCCTCAGCCTAACGGCCTCGGGCAGTAATTTTTCGACACCCACCTCGTATTCAGGGTTGTACTGTCAACCTCTGTATGTTTTCCTATATAACTGCATGTGATGATAATTGAATTATGATCAAACATGACACATGAAGCAAGCGCTCAGCTGAAATTACGTTACCATTTGAAATATTTCGAAAAAAAATACATACTGTTGCAGATATAGATATATAATTTAACGTGTGTTTCTGTATTTGTCATGTCACCAGGTCATTGGAAAACGAATTACTGCTGCATCCATGACGGTGGAAGTTGTCATAGCTATTATTAGCCTACCATAAGTACTAAGTGCTAAGTGTGCAAAATTATACGTCCAGGCTTTTATTAACCACAGGTTTGAGCCAATTTATGATATAGAAGATAGATCAATTCTTGTAATGTTTACACTTTGAGGTGAGCGTTCTAGTATTTTTATTGATAACAATATCCCCACTTTAACAGTTTAGTCGGTGCTAAGTCTATACTCAGGGAAAACAGAGGATTCTATCAAATCAGCTGCCCATTGATTTTTAGATAATGTTACGGCTTTAGGGGGTCGTGTTACACGAATAACGTGAGCGGGTTATTGTCAATTCACCACTCGTCCCCAATCCGTGTTCGGTTCTGCACAACTGCTTTGTTTACCCGCAACTGCCACTCCAAACTCGATCAAATCGGCGTGAAACGATAAGAAAACAAAAACGCTCTCCCCCAAAACACCACCCCTGAAAGGCGTGGTTTTTATTAGGGTTCACGCCTGCCATAAATTGTCGCCGGTGCGCATGAGACTATCGGCTAACACAACGACCCTAACCTGGAAACCCGAGAATGAGCTTCTCAGCCCCTCCCCAGCTGAGCAGCTCTTTAAGACGGAGTCTATGTCGGCCGCGAGCAATACGTATTATCAGAACACCCTGCGTGTCGCGCCGTCATTCCTCATTTATTTCAAACCTCCCACTATTCGCAGGATACTCGTAAATCGAGCGCGATCACTTAATTCGGACACGACTTGATCTTTTTATTTACACGGGCGCGGATTACGCGGGCCGAGTGGTGCGGGCGGCTGGTCGTGATTTAATACCTGTGGCGGGGAGCAGTGCGTGCTCACCTCGGCCAGCACGGACTAATAAGGTGGGACGCCGCACCACACACGGAGACAACGGGGTATGGGCAGTTTAGATCAGTTCCTTCGCCTTAACGGTCCCTTTTGTAAGTAGAATGTATGTGTATGTAGCGCAATAGCCTCTGGGGTATTGTTGTGATTTGTATTTTCAGACAATAGCGAAAGTTCCTAATAAGCAGATAATGGTTATTTAATACTGTATATCCCGGGGTCGAATTGGTAATGGGGGAGGGGGGCGCCTCCTTTTTTCGGCCAAGTATTGATATTTTTTCAATGTCAAAATTCTCGGGTGTGGAGGGGTCTGACTGAAATTTTTACAATAGGGTGCTCTCCATTTGCTCTCCATCTCGGGATCCGCCCCTGTATTCCTATATAACAATTCCCGGAATTTATATAGACGGTTGATAATTAATCAGTTTAGCCTCCGGACGCCCATTATCTCCATATATATGTCTACACATTTCAATTAAACAAACGGCATTGGTCTTCAATAAGATCGGAGGTGAGAGGGAACTCGCTCATCAGGTGACTGAAGAGTGGCAACATGTGATTCTATCTGCACTGTTAAAATGGTGTTTAGAATTTAAATATGTTTAGGGTATAAACATGTTTATAATCTAAATACATTAAACCATATCTGTTTCAAACCTAAACACTTGTAACTTCTAAACATGTGTTGGGTTAACTATGCTTAAAATCTAAACGCATAACATCAGTTGTGTTTAAAAGCTAAACACTTGTAACCTCTAACCATGTTTTGAATGGGACATGTTTAGAATCTAAACACATAATATCAATTGTATACTATGGAAAAGAAAAATGGACACTTTGGGATTAGAACCCACATTCTCTACATTCAAGGTAGAAGCCTAACCAACTGAGCTAACTTGGACTGCATGCAGTGCACACTGGCAGAGGCAGCACCAATGAATAGGATCTGTACTACTATACAGGTATTCAACATTAGACAGACAATAGTTCAATACTCTCATACCCCTACTTATTCAGTTAAGTAGCAAAGCTGGGCTGTGCCTACCTACAGGCCTCCATAGCTCAGTGGTAGAACATAGGCTTCATATGTGAGGGGCCCCGGGTTCAAATCTCGACTACTGTAGTTATCAAATTACTACTTTGAGGTAGTTGTACTATTAGTGGTTTGCAACATGCCGTCCATATTTTTGGCCATGGTTAGTAAAATGTTTTTTCATACACTTAGGAATTTGGAACTTTGTGATTAAAAATCTTAGATTTTTAAGTTTTTGTAGCGTCATTAAGATAATCACTTCATTGGCCTGCTATTCTAGGTACGGTCAACCAACCAGAACACCTCTAAAACATTTACAAAACGTTTTAAAACACCTTTTCAGTAGGATTAACATGTAGACACCTTTTTAGTTCAAGAACTTTATTAGCTATACCCTGAAGGTTTTACCTCCAACAATCAAACAAACCATGCAAGGCTAAACCAAGAATGAAGGACATACTTGGTTATTGGCTCAATGATCCTGTAGTGTGTTTACAGGAAAAATAAAACTTTAAATGCTGTTAACATTACATCTGGTGTAACCTGTATGGCATAGTACCAAAGCAGTGTTTTACATGTAAAATCTACGGGTTTTTATTACACACTACGGTATATTATTGTTAAATTTAAAATGGTTTTCATCCTTAAAAATGAAAGAACACTGTACATATTATGGTATATTACTGTTAAACTTAACACCTAACCCTAAACACCTTGAAGACCTAAATGCTTCATAGATAAACACCTAAACATCATAGATTTCTAAACACTTAACAGCTAAACATCAAAAAAGCATAAGCATTTTTATTCTAAACACCTTGAGGACCTTAACACTTCATGGGTAAACAGCTAAACATCACACATTTCTAAACACTTAACCCTAAACACCAATAATTCTAAACATGTTTAGGGAAATAAAGTGTTCCAAAACTGGATGCGCCGAAGTGTTTAGGAAAGTGTTTAGGTTCTAAACACTTGTTTTAACAGTGTGGTTATATCATTATACTCGAGTTCGAGGGTCACTATTTTACTGATATTTCTGTATGCGATTTTATCATAATGAAAGCAATTTATACCCTGTGTAGTAACCAATAAAGAGGAAATTCGGGCAGTGAATAGATAGATGCCCAATGGTGAACAATCGCGACGCCTCGATAAAGTTCAATTCACATCAATGATATATCTAATGTCGCTGGATGCTAAACGAATAGTGATATTGTGCCTACGCCAGGAAGAGACTCGAATAAAGAAATGCATTGAATGGCAACCTAGTCTACCTGATCTAACGATAGAACCAGCAAAATGTTTTAGGGGGTACTGTACAGGCCTAGCCCGTCGCATAATACCCTGTAATATTGCACGGATAAGCATATAAAAACATAGAGCAGACATTCTCCGGGCCATATTCACACACATTCGTCCACTTTATAGTACCCCTCTCAGGGCCCGTCCGATTGAATGGGAACCCCGTTATGACCAACACGGCCATGTTTAAGGACTACTGGAGGCAAAGCCACCTCCTCCAGCGGGCTGCTTGGCACGTGAGGACCTACTGGAGCTGTCGGTTTAGCACCCGTTGAGGGCGTTTCCCGCGATAGGGCCCGATGGGTGGTGGTCATGTAAAACCCACAGACAACGGTCATGTTACCGCCATAAGGGGAGGAAGGAATGTTTCACTGCTGCAGTATGGAAACTGGGCGACGAATAAAACTGCAGTAGAGCTTGTTGTACACTCTCCGCACTAACCTACTTTTTGAAGGGAGCCAAAAGCAATGTTGGGTCAACATTTTGCAAATTCTATAGTTAACTATTGAAGTATGTTCTACGGCCTATAAATAACATGAGTATTATGGAATTCAATAAAGTTGTTGTTAGTTTTCATGAGTTATAGTGTACCAATGGCTAAAGTTAGACTCTTAGAACATATTTTCATAGTTACTTGAGTTTGCAAACTTTGTCATGTTTTGACGCAACATTGCTTCTGGCTCCATGTAAGAGTTTCTACAAGATGCTTTGGTATTAATTTCATTTTTACTACTACGATATATGACATATTCAATTCTGAACGTTTGCCAGACAGGGTTTCAGGCTGGTGATATTATGATATGGACTGGACAACTTATCGAAACCTACAGCGGTTTTACACTGTCCTCAAGCGTTTGCTTTGCTAGAAATTAATCTTTCACCTAGGCATATGATTCAAAAAAATAACTATGTTTCTACTCATAAAGTATTATCTTTGTGACGAACGTAACTTAACTATTCTATCTGATTTTTAAGCTATTAATTTTCAGCAGAAACTTATATCTTCTGCCAAAAGGCAAGTGACCCTTGTATGTGAAGTCTGTTGCCATTTCAACATTTAAACAAATTTAACTTATATCTGTTTGTGAATTTCTTTTTCTATTTATGTTATAATTTAAAAAAATCTAGGCCTAGCCCCCCCCCCCCCCCCCCCCATCATTTTTAAAAGTCATGAACGATTTTCCTCACTAGTGATGCTTGTGACGTACCTCATATCACAATAAATGAAACAAACCAAAAAAACACATTATTTTCTATTAAATATTATCAACTTCATGTAATGCATTTTGGTATTTCTTAAACATTTTTTTAAACCATCCTTGAAAACACCTCCACCCACAGCGCCTACCGCTATCTTCCGTTAACATGGGGGCTGCTGATTGGCTGATGGCATGACGGTGGGCGTGGCCCGGGTCTAAACGGTTGTCGGGGAGGAGTGGGGGACGGACACCGGGCGCTGGGAACTTTTGGCCCAGTCTCACGTGTCTTCTCGTGACAACAGGTGATTTATCAGGGCCCTGCTTCCCAGAGAGACCTGGGCCGCCGGCTTTTATATGTATACTTTTTGCTCCTACCTGCGCCCCGCATTGTCTTGGCCTGTATGGTCTCCTCCAGATCATGAGTACACCTGTGGCCCTGCAGAATTCGTGTTTGGTTCCATACCTCTTTGCTTTTAACTAGATACATATATGCGCCGATAGACAATAATTTATGTCTCGGAAATGAGAAATGAATAAAAGTATTTTGATATTTTTAGATATTGTCATTGCCACAGACTGGACATGACTTGAAATTTGTTTAAAATGAGCCATATTGTAATGAATTCATATGATCCTGTATATATTTTTCACATTTATAAGTGTAATAACTCTGAAAACCAAGGAAAACCTTGAAGATCTTATTATTACTAATAAAAACCTTTAAAAAATATACATAATCCTTTGTTTGTAATAATACCTTCATGCTGACTGCATTAACTATATAACTATAGAACTGGATGAAATGCATAAACTCCCTGTTAAGATGCCAATGGTCCTTCAAAGAGAGTGACCTGCCAAAATACATCAAGGCTTTGAGAAATGCACTCGTGATCACTATAATGTTAATTGATTATTATGATTATAATATTTACCACTAGGTTTTAAGGCCTACAATATATAAGCCTTGCAAGATTCATAATATGCACCTTACAGTCTTCAAACCAGACCTATACTGTCATCTCCCTTAGATACACGACTCCTTAGGTAATTATTGCGTGTCTCATCATTCTTTAATCAGTATACACTATCAGTGTTCACTATGCTCTCCTGTGTGTGGGTGGTCAATCATGGTGGGCCTATATATCAGCCTTCTACAACATCCACTCCCCTTTCTACTCAACTGGCAGTCTCTAAAGTATCTGCGCCTTGCCACCTGTTTGTGACCTGCCCAATGCATCAGGCCTATATTATACACCTCCTCCTGTATACACCTCCCCCTCCTGTAGGCCCACCCTGGAGTCTGGGCCTGGCTTATACTGCTGCTCTCACGCCCTGTTAAATGTAGACGGCAGTACAAAGTCATGCCGGTCGTGTACCACGCCCGCTGCTCCATTGGGCCAAGGCCCTTTCATGCCAAGCCTTCAAAGATTCAGAGAGCTGCCGCCTCAACCTCCTTTTCCCAGCCTTTTCCCAGCCTTTTCTCAGCCTTTTTCCAGCCTTTTCCTTGAACGTGCCTCTCCGTCTTTCCACCTTCCGACTCTCCCCCAGTCACCACCCACGCCCCCTGATAAAGCCACAGACACCTTCCTCTCGGTTTTTCTTTTTTCTTTATCATACTACACCTCCAATCAATCCTTGACCCTCTTTTGGCGAGGCGCGCCTAAAACCTGTACCGAATCCTTCCTTCCACCAGAATAAGGACGATTTAGGCGTCCCCGGTAGTAATTGTTAGTGTCAGCAGTTCCGTCGACAGACCTTGCTAATAGTGATTAATTTACCGTGATGACAGTAAAGATTAACAAAAACGGTTGTGAAATATTCACGGTAGAACTGTGGCTATAGTCGCCGCCCGCCGTGCCTGGCGTGCTGGTATGATGGAGCAGTTTACGAGCAGCTCACAGCAGGTTGAGCAACTTAACCCTCTGCTATCGCCGGATCTCATGTATTACCCCGCCTATTTAAACCCCATAGCAGGCACTATAACAAGGGGAGAAGCAGGAAGCCACCAAACAGTGAACATGGGGATTCACAGTGGTTAAATCGTTAGATTATTATTGATTAATTAATCAATAATAGGAGTATTTCATGGGTAGATTTTATGCCAGAAAATGACAGATTGAGGGGGATGCTCCCTTGACAAGTCTTATATCAGCAGGTGAGAAAATCCTGTTAGTGTCTACGTTACAGGTGCTTTACGAGGGGCCACTGGCCACCCGACGACGGAGCTGAAGGTCGGCCTGCCCGGTTGGTCTTCCGCTTTGCCTTTCAACCCAGTATGAATCAGTAATGGCTTCAATCTGATATGCACCTCAATTAGGTCCTGCCGACAGTGGCTTCAGTCAATGTTTGTCGGATGAGAGCAGCTCTGAGCAGAACCAAGCGGGTGTTCATTGAAAGCAGGTCGGGCTGGTTTCTATAGTGGCGCAGGGAGTAGTATAGCGAGTTGACGGTTTGTCGATGGCCAAAGAGGGCATTTCTATCGGTAATACGCCTGATGCTCTCCAGGCACGTGGGTCGACAGTTTATCTCTTCTCTGGCACTACAGGTTGGCATGCCACCTACGTTTGGGTCTGTTGTCTGCTAAATGTACAACCAAACCGTCTGGTATTTTCTAAAACGCTACGATTCTACTATAGACATTCTGCGGACCAAGGACAACAAAATTAACAATGTAGATATTGGTGTCCCAAAAAGGAGGTAGAAAGAACACAGAATTTTGTGTTTATTGCCTACACCTTGTATTTCCATTTAGAGTCAAGATGCCGTCAAGAAATGTAGGTTATCGATATAGGGTATGCATGTGAATAGATATAAAATACACCAAGTACAATTACATCCAATATGGTGTACAACGTCGTACAATAGGGCAAGGAGGTGGCCTTTAAGAGAAGTGCATATAGGCTCAACTGGAAAGGAATTTTCCTATATTGAATCTATCAAGGTAAACGGTCCCTGGGCAGGCTTCAGTGGCCGTTGCCATTTCGGTATAGAGTGACATTCCCACAGCTACAGAAAGCTATCCTTTTGGCTCGGGCCTTAACAACGAATGATATCTGCAAAAAGGCAGTGGCTCTATATTAGAAGAATTACTCACCCCTGGGAATTCCTTGAAGACGGTGCCTAATGGCTCAGGTAAATCCCACAGCTGTTTTATCCCTTGGTGGGGAATCAGGCGGCGGCCCGCGGGTCACAACAGGTGGCTGCCACTGGAGGCAGGTGCGTCCTAATATATGGTCCTCGTAACAGCCAGCTCACAGACTTAAGTGGCCTGCTGCTGGCCCGTTTTTGTTACACGCCGAGCAGCTCACAGACATGTGAAGCGAGTCGCTCCGAGCAGCTCGCCGCTTACATGTAATGCTCTTTGGTGGGAGGACGGTTAGTGGTGGCTGCTGGTGTGGCGGTCGTGGTTGTAGGCAGCCCCTGTCACTGCTTGCTTGGGTTGTGTCTACTATCTCTGCCAGCTGACCAAAACAATAGTGCGGTAAGATGAGCTGCTCACCGGAGAACTGCTCACTGCTCGAATAATATCTGGTACTTCCACATCCAATAGGCCGAGGCGGCCCAGATATGCTCTGGTCTCCTCACTGTAGAACACCTGTGAACAGCCGCCTCTCCCGGGTCTGACAGGGCAGAACGCCTGGAGGCAGGAACTTGAAGTGGTCCTTAGCACGTGGCTGCCCCTTCCTCCAGGGTGTCAGTGGAACAGGCGACTGGCCCCGCTGAGTGGTATGTACACTCTGTGGTGTCGCGGCGGCTGGGATGGTGGTTGTGGTGGTGGTGGTTCAGCCCGCTGCGCGCTCCTCCAGGGGGCGGCCACGTGGTCTTCACTGCTCCAGGGCAGGACTGTATCCAGCTCCAGAGGCAGAGAAACCAAAGGCAATAACAGAACCGCCCAGTGTTGATCTGTGCAGGTAGTGTTGATGGTGGTGCTGAGGGTACTGGAGAAGCCTTAGACCTCCGCCTTGACCGTTCTCCAGCCCTGTGGCCGGCGGAGTTTACAACCAGTGATCACTAAATCAATACACCAGCCAGTCCCCGGCCAATGTGTGAGGAATATCGTATCACGCCCCGGCCCTAGGGCCTAATAGGGCGAACGGACCGAGCCACGGCCCCTGCCATCGGCGAGGAGCAAGAACACAAGCGTGGCGGGAGAAAAAGAGGGCACATGTGTGTGTCTTTGGGGGGGTAGTGTTGCCGATGGGGTCCGCTTTAAGAGAGGGGGATGGGGTGGGTGATGGGCGTAGCCGCCAATGATATCGTCCACCACAGGCACGCGCCCACTGGCCGTGAAATACAGACCTTATGAGAACAAGCGCCGTGCTCGCGCCTGGCTGCAGCTGCCTCTAGCGGCTGGGGACGGGCCGGCTGGTCGGCTGGTCGACTGGTCGACTGGCTTACTGCCTCTGCTGCTGCCACCAACAGAAGAGAGGAGGGGGCGAGTCACTGAGGGACGGGCACGGCCTACAGCCCCGCCCTGCTGATGACGATACCATCTCACCTCCCGGCCAGCGCCTCTCATCGCCCCCGGCTACCCCTGGAGGAGATTAATCTGGGCTGGCTGGGGTTCTACTGGAGTAGGCTACAAAGGCCGGTTCCCTCCTCCAGGTGTGGGGGAGGAGGTGGGGGGAGGTCTGGGTTAAGTAGGCTGGTCTAATGTTAGCACAGGGGTACCTTGTTACAGAGGTGGGCTGGGATGGTTATGGGACCCTAAGGGGCTATATCTCCCATCTTGGCCATGAATAAGAAATGGGAATGTCGATATCTTCTATATCTACAGAGGCATATGTTTATCTTGGGCAAGTGTGGAGGTTGCCTTTGGCATAATTGCATACTATGCCCCAAAAAACAGGGGCTGACAGTAATGCATGAATTTAAGCCGCGGTATCCAGCTGACTCCATACGTATTCAGTTTCCCATTTGTGTGTCCCTCTCCGTATTCCCTTCTATGTGAACAGTGGAATTTAAAAGCGTCCATATCCATATGGTATCTGCCATACACATACATTCCCCAAACAGATGTCTATGCAAATACTTTCAAAGTAAACGATATCGACCCATTTGTATGCCAGCCTACAGTGTGAGGTTTACCAATGGCATCACCGGAGGTTTCAGCGTGAAATTGGAAAGTGCAATTTGTTTCTATTCCCCACAGCATAGTATAAAAGCCTTTTGTATGCATAGGTCTGAATTCAACCCCATTCCTTTTGATGACAAAGTAAATGTCCCAACCCACCAGAGCAGAATATGAAAGCCTTTTGTATGTGATGAAACTTGCTTGAAATGCTTTCTTTTAATGGTGATATAGATACATGTTTGACGTACGAATTGGTCCCAGATATGTCTAGTGCTTTTATCCAGTTTATTAATGAATTCATATTTTTCATTCCACATGGATAGGCGATGACAGAGTGATACTTTAGAAGGGAACAAAAACATCACTTTAATCCCTCCATTGTTTCTGTGTATAGATGAAATTGCAATTATATGCTAGTCCCCAAGGGCGCTTCCCGGCCTTTCATGCGTACATAAGCCCCCTTTTACTGCGTGGAACTAAGCACCAGTTTTTCTGTGTATACATCCTAGTCATTGGTGAGATAGTGTTAGAGGCATATGTGGGGACTTTCAGTTGGTGAGAGGAGGGTGATAGGTCAGGGTGCGCGTTGCCTGGCCTTTGGATGTGGGTCAGTCTGGCCGAGGGGTCGGTCCGTCACCGCCAAGATGGAGTTCACGTGATGGATCTCACCTCAGTGGGCGCGCAGCGATCGGGTAATGCGATAAGGCGGTGACATGCCTGTTTGGGCCCGTCCGCAAATAGAAAGTAGGCCCGCCAATAAATGGTGCCGGCCGGCGAGCAGATATAAGGGGTGCGACACCCGGGTGTTTATACAAACATTATCTGAATGCAGAGAGATTGGACACAAATCGTATCGCCCGGCCCACACTTCCCCCTATTCCCCACAGAGTGTAGGAGGAGGTTGCGTATGTACATATTTACCAGGCTGGAGTGGACTTATATTTTCAGACATAAATGCGTGGACGGAGCCGCCATTTCCGGTGTCAATGCCCTTATTATACCAGGGCGCCACCAGACATTGCCCTTCCTGCACTAGATTCTATATCTAAACCTCATTTAGGCTTAGCCGGCCTAACACTGACCTTTACCAGCTGTAACTCGGCCTAAGACAAACGGCATAAGGGCTTTATAAATGGCAGCTGATACTGAATCATTTATGAGTGCGATGTGTGGTTGGTGGGGGATGGTGGGGCCTTTTGGTGGGGTGCCCCTGCCGGCTGTCAGGTCCTTAAGTAAAGGGGATTAGCTGATATTCTACTGGCAGGATGCTGAGACAGAATGACTGACACTTAGACAGGCGGTAGAGAAAGAATATGCCGACCCAAGATTTAGCGGGAAAGAAACAGAGGGGAAAAGAAAAGTAGGTCGACAGCCGGCTAGTAGTTGATGATGAATACTTTTGACGAGATGATCCCTTATTCTAGGTCATTGTCACTAATAGATCAATTGGTTAGATACAGCTGTTAAATGTTAGTTAAATAGTATTAGTTCAATAGGAATCGTAGATATGGGACAGCTCGTGGATTATTATGTTTAAGTAAAGAAAGATAGTAATAATCTTGGGTCGTTCTGTATGCTAAAGGCCGGGCATCACAGATGACCCGAATATGACCCACAACTCAATATTTTCATTTACCCGCAGTTTGTGCTTGGGGAGTAGCCGAGTGTGAGTAACATTACATTCCTACTCACTTCGTACTGATACTCCTCACACAAACCCCCAATATTTCCCTATCTCCCTCCTTACCCCGGCCCCGCCCCCACCTCCCCTCCCCCGGCCCCGTCCAAGTGATCTTCATGCATATCAATCACCTCTGCCCGGGCCACAACAGACATGGCCGCAATGCCTCCATCATAAAACCCACCCATAAACCAGTCGATGATGCACCCGCAGAAAAGACCCATTTTTCTCTGCTACTCACAACCCCTAAGGTCCCTTTACTCCAGACCCAGGAGGAAGCGCGGAAAGGTTCCCGCCTTGAGGAAGGTTTAGTAGGGTAAACAGGCCATGTTTTCACGCATGGCGTCTGACTTCTAACCAGGACATCACCACATACTCTGCGTAAATCATTAACAAGGTCATGGGTCGTCCACACAACAGGAAACTAAAATAGACACACTTGCTCCGGTGAATTAATTGTAATGGTGAAGGATGAGCATTACCTTTTTTGCTGTTTTTATTTTGCCACCCATGCATTCCCCTGTTTTGATGCAACAAGATTAAACATACTTGGAATCAATTGATCTACATTCTCACATAGATGGCACTATGATTAGAACATCTCCCCAGGCCTATCTTCATGGAGTGTGCAGTCCTTTTTGCCTAAATTGAGATAAATATTCATGTGCCCGACGGCCTGTGCTATTCACACGCAGATAAGGGGTGACGATAGTTACCATGGTAAGGGAGGCTATTCAATTGCACCTTGTCAGGACTTGACAGGCATCTTCAATCTCCAGTGTTGCCTCGTGATTGTTTTGTATGGAAGACACGGTATTTTTATATCGTGTATAACTTCCTAATATAATGTTCCCTATTTTGAACAGACTATAATATAGTCAGTTATATTATATTGATATATCTACATAAAGTGTCAAAAGAGCAATGAAATATGTAAAGTTTATCGTGCTTATAATTTATCGCAGCTAAAGTAATTTAGATAGACCTTTCTCTTTAGTACATGATTATAAGTAGCCTGGTTTATATTGTAAAGCGATAGCTGTAGGGTTGATGGTTGATGGTCAATTGTATGTGAAAATAGGCATGCGATGGCAAGGTAATTGCATTGATGGTTTGGTGCATTGATAGATGGCCAGTCGGACCTGTGAATTGATGGTCCGGTTTGATAGTGACTGGATTAATTGGTGCACTTAAATTGTCCTAGTATTGGCCGGAATGGTGGCTGTTTGGTGTGCCAGTGGTTGGCATAGGTGGTGTAGTTGTTAGGTGGAAGGTGGTTCAGCCACACACGTGATTAGTGGGTGGATAGGTTAGTGAGTGGATAATGACTTGGTGGGTGGATGAGTGAGGGGATTATGTGTGTGGGTCACAGTGTGGTAGATAGTGCAATAGGCCGTGTGGGTCACAGTGTGGTACAGATAGTGCAATAGGCCGTGTGGGTCACAGTGTGTGATAGATAGTGCTATGTCCATGTGGGTCTACGGGGGGGTGGGCCCACCCTGCACTGGGTCCAGTGACCATAGTCCAGCCCCTGATTATGACCCAGACCTCCGGCCCAGCCAGTGCCCATTTCTTCTGATCTTTAAGTGTCGGCGAATTGAATCTTCCATCTCCTTATCACCGCCGGCTTTAGGCCTGATCCCAGGCTGTCAAGGAAACGCGTGATTAATTGCTGGCTGCCAATGCATTCCATTAGGCTTGATTTCACATGCACTCACATGCTTTAATATCCAGGAGACATGCTGCTCGCAAGGAGTCTGCTTTTTGAATGCCATGGGATCTTGGCGACTTTTTCGTTTTCATTATCGTCTTAAGGGATTTGCGGTAATGGGCGGGTGGGACTAGGGAGTGGGTCGTTATGGGCGTATCATACTCGTCTTTGTAATGGTTTCCATCACTAGGATGGGGAATGTGATTTACAAAATGTCTAGTCATCAAATAGCACTTATAGAGATATCAAAGAAGAGCATTGAAAAAAATAAGCTAACATGGAAATACGGTAATGATGACACGACTGTGCTAACAGTAAAAAGAGTGAGGCATACAGCTGTATAGAATACTGCTATTATTGTGCACTGCGACTTTAACATCTCTCCTTTCAAAACAAGAAACTGTTTTGCGCCATTTTGGTGCACGTAACAAGAATTAGAGTTTACACGAAATGAGAATGCTCATCTGTTCCATATTGATTGGAGACATGCATGTTTTAGTTAAGATTCTCACATTCTTTGGCCAGAGCTTCCCCCCCCCCCCCTTATTTTGGTGGGGACATATACTTCCAAAAGAGAAAATATTGCGTGTGTGCGCGAAATGCATGCTGTTTTAGTACTTAGCCTCTATGTTGACCTCCCTTTTCAAAATCATGTATCCGCCCCAGCATGGAATATTTGATAAGTGGGAATTTATGATGTAGTTTACTTATCTATACATATTACTCAAAATAGACAAAGGCAATGAAATACGCGATTAAATTGGTTCCCAGTTATTTGATTATCCAATTACGCACCAATGTGGATTTGTGTAGGCGTCATGACGTCATGGCAAACATCAGCCAAAACAAACAGTCTGTCTTGGCTGAAGTTTCATTGTTTCAACAAGAGTTTGGGTATCTTTCAGTTTTCTATCATAACATGGTGGAAGACTGAAAGATAACCAGGCGTATTATGCCAGAAAACTATTTGGGAATCAACAATCACTCGTTGATTACAGTCATAATCAGATAATGTTTCCAATATCTCAGTATAGGAAAATGAAGCTTAGACACCAGACATCCCCTCTATACCTAAAAGGTAGCTTATTCATGAGCAATTCGAGTTGTTGCTAAAACGTGTCATTTGTCACTTCCGAAAAACAGTAAGAGGAAACATCGGTCTCAGGCTCGCTGAGTGGCCAGGTTTGAGGTATAGGCGGCCTACTCTAGCTGAAGCCCCTGTCTCATAGCGTGTTCCCCGAGTCCTCAGTTCTAGGCCTAAACCCCGTGCCCTCTGCCCCGCCCCAAACACCACCCCTGCCCCACCCCCGTACGGTAACCAGTGGTCCCTGATTGATCCCCTTTCATATTGTCGCCGGCCCGTGAGGCCTACCCTCCTCTCACCTCCCCCTACTCTACCATCCACCCCACCCCAACCCCTGCCTGGCACACCCGCCCCCCCTCCCTCTCCGTGTCCTCTGTTGCTGGGCAGCCCCAAAACCCACCAATTTCCTCAGCCTCTAGAATGTTTCCACTCCCCCTTCAATACCCCAGCTCCTTCCTGCAGAGAGTTTAAATCTTTGTCAGGGGTAGGATTCTCTGTCGGAAAAGATGGGGTGTAAATCCAGTTTACATACGATCGTTAGACCTACTATTAAAATGAATGTCTTATTAAGGCACACATAATTTTCCGTTTTTTTTCTCTATGACAGTTTTGATACCAATAGAGTGATGTTGTTTAGGGGGAAATAAATTTCAGAAACAAACGACATAACTTGTTCTGTCAGAATGATTAACACTTAAATCTAGCATTTCCTCTATTCTTCCGTTTTGTCCTTGGGCAGATTTCTCTACTGAACAATGCTAAATACCGGCCTGACAAATTAACAAAAAGGGGCGCATTAACTGGGTGTTAAATGAAACATTTCCCCAGAAGACCTCCCGGCAGAAACGCCCTATTATCACCCACCTTCTGTCTGGGCTGCGTTCCCCGACTGTCCGCTGGTTTCCGGCACCTGTTTGATTTGGCCTGATTGATATGCAGATCAGAGCGCCGCCAACGGGGTTGACATGAACTAGGCCAGTCGAGGTCTCTTCGTATGAGTCATCGCTTCCGGCGGGGAAACCTTGTTAGTTGGGTTAGGCACGATAGGACTCTGGGCCAAATTCGTAGGGTTCGGGTTGGCACAATTCTTGTCCTATTATATTGTATTTTAGTGGATGAGTGACGGTTTGAAAATTGCATGACGGAATCTCGCATGATGGTAATATAAATGATATAGCCCTAGGGCCTCGTTTGGTTGTACGACATAGGCCTACACAAGTCACACAGGTAGATGGTTGTCTCTGTTCTAGTACTGCTAGTATTATTTAAAAGATCCTGAAATACCTTTTCACATATAGATTCATGATGACTTCCATTTGTTGATGCTAACTAGAACAATGTTGAAATGCTAGTATCTGACCTATTCATTAGCCTTAAGAAGGAATAATACTTGGAACCATTTTTGTTCGCCAAGAATAATGTATATCTAGTCCGATATTGGTCGCGTAACAATACCTTATTTCCATACACAAAGGTATTTGGCCTATACTACTCATGTCAGAATTCCTCTCCGCCCTAGTAGTATGTGGGAATGGGGCATATGGTATGGCGACCTCCGGGGTCCTAACGGGGGTGGCATACAGCGTCGGCTGGGGTGGCGGCTGGGGTGCACCACTCACCAGGCTACAGCTAATATTACAGCAGTTAATTGCGATATTCATGATAAAATTACGAGAATGCTTGTATGTGTTATGCCATCTTGATCTTTATGCTCCAAGTATTTAATTTGTGACCACATTAAATCAACGAGAATATCCCCAAAACTGCAGTCATGGCGTAAAATTTATTGAAACAGTCCCTACATTTTAGGCCTATTATATGAGCTCAGTGTAATGAACTAAATAATTAAATTCAGTTTTAGAGTAGTAAATGCCTTGCCCAGTCTGCTGTTGCATATAGCTAAAAGAGAAACGATAAATATTCTTTCTCCAGTTTATTATTTCACCATTAGTACACCAATCCAAAGGTGTAATATAAGATATCTATCCTTGTGAAAATATGTCAGCGGGAAAATCTCATATGTGTCGTTATCATACAAACCACGAACTCCTTCCTTCTACATCCCACCCTCCCAATACAACTCACCCCCCCCCCCCCCTTTCAGCCCCGGCATGCGTCCCCCCAAGGGGATGGAGGAGACTTGTGTTGTGGTCTGACTCCCCCTGGTGGCCGTTTCCCACCACACCGGGGAACGAGGGGAATCACAAAGAACGTCCCGAGGGAATGGGTGTCCCATGGGACATGTGAATGAAAAGGATAAAAAATGTTTTGTATGTTATCAAATAGAATTGCTTTTATCTAGGACTGCAACGAAACCCTCTTTCAGGAGGGAATTCTGTATGTATAATCATCTGTTGTGATAGATTTACTTAAGTAAAGCCTTACCCTCAGCCTTCACGATCGTCGTTGTCGAGATTATTGTTTGTTAATTGTTACATTTTTACTTCCAATTGGACGTATGTTTTAACAAAGTCATATAGGCCTAATATTCAAGTTCTAACGCAAGTTTCAGACATTTTCATATGCAAATGTCACAATAATTCAATCTTATCAAACGTACATATAAATGCAGCCTTGCATCCCCTTTATAAACCAAGACGACGTTGCTTTGTTCTACAAGCTTCCTGAGTGGTGGGGTCCCCCTGTCGTCTCACACGCACTCCCCGTTACCCCCCACCCGTCAGCCCGCTGACAGCCCCCGGCCTGGGGATTTATTAATCACCCTCATTGTGTGCATTCCTCAGCATGCCCGCCTCCCGCCTGTTGATTCTCCTGGTTAAACCCTGCCTCGGGTTATCTTTGTCCCTCCACAAGGTCCAAATGCAAACACCCCACCCCCGCCACCCGCACACAAACCACATATAGAAGCCGCGGGGGTCCCCTTTCAGCAGGGTTTGATGAGATTCCGGCAGGCGCATTACTAATTGCCGCTTTAAAGGAAATGCGGTTTGTTTAATGCCAACTGGAATAAATTAATGAAAATAAGACTTCTGCTGGGAGTTGATGCAAATGAAATGTAATCCATGCTGGCCCTCTCCCATTTCACTTTGTGCTCAATTACTCTCAGATTCGCTAACTTAATTAAAGGCCCCTTATGCATTTTACATTTGAAGCAGAGTCGCCATCGGCTTTTATTTTCATGTCAGCGCCAACTATGAATAAATGAGAATTTATGAACAGACACGTTTCATTGTTTTATTTCATATTTAAGTGAACGTCGACCTTCTACCCTCACATGAAATATTAAGAATTTTGTTTTGTTATGTTACAAAACTCAATGAAAATATATTGATGTCCTGTCACTACATAGTAGAACTACATTGTTGCTAGGACGGCTTCCATAAAAAAGGAATCACAAGTTGTATGAAGATCAATCTTAACGCCGACAATGAAGGAAAATTATCGAATCGCTGCCACTCACTGGGGCTCTTTTTTATCTTCAAAGAAGTCCCTTTTTTTCTTTTAATTTGACGAGATAATTCTTCCTCTTTCAGCCCTGCTTCCTTCTCGTCCCCGTTGCGATTACCGTTTTTACACGTCACTTGGCGAGGTGTGAAGGCAATCTTGGCGATGATAGAGGCGGGGAGTGGATCCTCAGTCGATTTGTTGGTTTATTTCCACCTCTTGTCTTCTCCCGCCGGCCATCTGCCCAACATCAAAGTGCCCACATGGCCCCCGAGCTGGTCCACATCTATGATGAGTCAAATAATAACCGCTCCCCGCCGCGCCCTCTCTGGGCGTCTGCCGTCAGTAATGGCCGCTCACCCCCGGTCATGTGACTTCACAGCGTCCCTTTGGGCACGACCTTCACTCGACCTTGAACTGACCCAGCCGCTGCTGTTGCTGTTCCCGCCTGGAATGCCCCCAGCCTTCATGCGAACGGCCAGCCTGCTCCAGGGCCTAAGGACCTAAAATTGATCGCATCATGTTCCATTGTGCTTCCTCGTGGCCGGGCTGACCCCTCACGCGTTGCCATGGCGACCCGCAAAACGAGGCTCATTGCCATGCAAAACGCACGAGTGGAGACAAGTGTCCGTTTGCAAACTTGATCAACTGCCCTGCACCCCAGTACCTCTCCCTCCCCGCCTCAACCCTCAGTTACCGCGCTCTGAAAATTAGTATTTAGCCGCACTTGGGGAGGCCCCTTAAGTGTCGGGGCTAATCAGGGAATCGACAATTTATGGAAACTAACCATAGGTTTGCTGCGCGGGGGTCCCGCCTCTGGCTAATCACGCTCCGCTGAGGATCAAAGGAAAACTTGGATGATCGAGGGAAGGGGAAGGAATGGCAAGTGTCAAGGAAATGGACACAAATTGGCTTTTATTACACCCGCGCAGAGAGAACGGTGTCAGAAGTCGGACTTTATATGGCAACGTGTAGGTCGTAGCTTTATTGGCAGTCTTGTAAAAAGGCAGCAAGCCGGAAATGTTGTTTTCATCATGCGGGCGCATGTTGTAGAGTAATAATTCTTGAATCCAACACAATAAGCTATTACACATGGTCAAACTGTAAGTGCTATATAGCTATTTCATAGCACATCCATACCGCTCTGGGCAGACTTCTAAACCTGAGATGCGTTTTTAAGATAAAACAAGTAGGCCTAACCATGGAAATTCATAGGAGAGATATAGACTATATCAGTGAACTACTTCTACTAACATTGTTTTTAAAAAGAAGTTGATCCATGATCTTAATACCATTGAACCCATGATAAGTATATCTAAATCTGTTGAAATGACACCAATAATTTTTCCTACTAGTTTCAAGAACGACAATAGTCGAAAGTTGTATCTGTTATTGCTCTCTCTTAATCAGGCTTTAAGCATAAAGGGGCCTTATACTCTTCCTAGAGTTACAAATATCTGGCTCTTTAACATTGCTAGACAAAATACAACTGCGGTATTATCTCATCCTGGATCAAACGGAGATCCTTTAATTCGAGGATTTGAAACAAGAAACAAATGCGGCGGCACATCAAAGAGTGGTCGGGCATTGATCCAGCGGCTGTTGTCTTGGGCAATGATCTCCTTTACCGACCCTGCTGGCCTGAGAATGAGCTGCTCGCCGGGATGTAGGAGGGGGCAGTTTGCCTCCCTCCAGCAGATAAGGCCCAGTGAGGAGAAGGACAGACGATGCTATCAAGAAGCCACAACTTGTATCTTTACTTTCCAGGAGTAGCCAACTCCTCCACGGACCTTGTTCACTTTCTTAGTCATCCAGTGAGTCGATATTTCCCCCGTCCTTCCTCATAACCCTCGCCCGCCCTCCTCACTCCTGACACTCTCCCTCGGCTCACTCCCCTCCCCTCTCATTGCAAGCAATATCACGTGACATGCAACAGGTTCTCGCGGGAATACGAAACCGTGACCGCGCGGGGAAGGGCCTTTCTGCTGTAAAGGTCATTCCAAGGTTGAACGAGCCCGGTTTTCCCGGCTTCAAAGGCAGGTCTGACAAAGACGCTAGATTCAGGACGTATAAAAGCCGCCCAAATTGCACATTGATGTTCGTCATCAGTGCTATTTCACTCGCACCACCTCCAAGGATTAGGGCTCAAATCGTTAACGCTTGTACGCGCGGAGGGGATGGGTCGGGCAGATTCTGCAAGGAGTCGTTGGGGGAAATCTATGAATCATCGCTGCGAGTTGAAACGGCGGGCATTACCGTGTCATTATTGGGATTGTTCTGCTCTGCTGGTGCCGATAACGAGCGACTCCAAAGTTTAAAGGGACACAGATTACTGAGGGACAGTCTACACCGGAAGGTAACAATTAAGTGCGGAGACTCCATCCTTCAAGGAAAGGCTGAAAGGCCAACCGAGTACCGAGGTTTTCTTCTTTTTCATTTGCGTCACCCACATACATTTAATCTGACCCATGAAAGCGATGATTGTGGTCGATATTTCTTTCCGCTATAAAGGACGATCCCCAGATTAGGACGTAGATTGAAGATAAATTTTATACTAGTAGGCCTATAGTTATGTTTAGAAAAAAGAAAATGACTTTGACTAACTAACTCAATGCAGTAACATTATTATTAAACAGATGGAATACAAATATAACAAATAATTAATAACCCCATAGTTCATTTTCATGTAGAAGTTTAAACTTCTCTTTGATTTGCAATTTATGAATGTGCAGTTCCATTTACCCGTCAACAATTTAAGAAATTCCTTTTTCTAACTTGTGCATTTTAGGGAAAGCTTCTGATAATTCATCAGACGGATGTACTCTCTTTGTACCCCTAAACAAACCAGCTAACCGGAAGTCTCCTCGTATTTCAGTCAATTGATAACCTCTGTGATCATCAGAGCCAGACCCCCAAACTCAGGCAGAATTCTGTTACTGAAGTTAACTAAATTTCAGTAAGGATTGATTTTCCCTTAGGGGAGGGGTCGGGCGGTTTACCTTCTGTTTGAAGTGGTCTCGGTTGTATGTGTTGGTTGAGTTGATCACACCGGCTGCCAGGCCCTCATAGAGAGCAGCTCGTGAGGGATGGGTCCCGTGTCCATGGTGACGAGCATATGGGGAGCTGCTCGACAAATCTGATTGTTGTGACACACTGGAGTGACCCACGCTGGAGTTGTCCTGCCAGCTGGGTTCACTCACCCGATTATGTATACCATAATCTACCTTCCTGACGGCCTGGATCCCTAAGCTAATTTACTCAGTTTATATGTTTACAAGTTTATGGAAAGGGAAGCATAAGTAGGGTCAAACAGATGTCACCTAATGTAACGCTACCGCCACGACATAATGGTACTGCTGTACATTAGTCAATGAAATATTCATATTCTTATTTGTGCATACATACATTTTATGTGCATGATGTTCCCTGTAGTTAGGCTGTTTCATTATATTGCACATGTATTGCCTACATATAGCTTAGATTTCCCCTAATAAGCCCATCGCACATTGGGTATACCCCAGGGTTGGACAAAATTACCATGTATGCCATCCTTGTCTCCAAGAGTTGGGGTTTCTGAAATAACCAAGAATTGTAGGTTTGCCAGCCAATCAAAATGCTGTATTTCAGGGCAAAATAGAATTGGACATTATAGGTTAAGCCAACAGGCTGTTACATTGGTTCCTATGGGAAAAAGGCCAAGTTGCTTTGGTTAATGTTGTATTATGCAAATATCTCCATGGAATAAACACAGAGGGAATTTTGAAAGTATTTAATGGTAAACTTTAATGTTGCTGTAAACTAGAATGGTCTAATTAGTGTTTAAATATAAAATTAATAGTGTTCAAGCTGATGACATACATGGGTGATGCTTCTTTCTTTAAGTAAGATAAATAATATTAAGTTAGTACCGTAACTCGTGTGCGCACTTACTCTATTTGTGTCTATTTTCATCACTTAATGATTTATGGACACTAATCTCTGACCATCTTTTCATATAAACATCCTTTTTATGATACATAGTCTTAAACAGAAAAGAATCAATTCAAGAACAAATGACCCTTTACTACCCCAAAGAAAGTGTCCTCTGAGTTGGAAAGTTCTCGGGTAGTTTTGGAGAGTGCTTGGCCTCACGGAAGGCAAGCCTGGTTTCTTTGTGACGTCTAGAGCTGTCTTTTCTCGCTTACTTCTTTAACCCAGGGGACATCGATACGTCTACCAGTCGGGGTACAACAAAAGACCCCTAAGTCGTATTCCAGCCTCCCCCTCATTAGAATATCGGTGGACAATACCGGCAATTTGTAGGATTTGGAGGTTGGCATGGGGAGAATGTTAAAAGGGCTGTGGCCGAGGGAGGTAGCTGTTCTTCGCCGGGAAAAATCCTCTCTGAAAGTTTGGGTTTGGGGAACTGGCACTGGAGAATGGTGGAGGTAGTATCTAGGGATTAGGGTATATTGCTTGTTGGGAAACGTTTAGGGTTCCAGGGCCATTGTACTGTTGTATCGTTTGGTAGGAAAATAGCAAGTAAATGCTTGTTCTGTTAGTCGGTACAATTTATCTTACATTTCAACTGATACATTCACTTTAGTATTGTTGATGAAAACCATTTTGTTTCTCAGGCACTATCGAATGAAACGATTTGAAGTTGTAACCAAAGCGTCGCATGCAGGTTGTCTTGCAGGTATGCTTCTCAAAAAGATCAGGCCTGTTTTAAGGTCTTTTGTAATTCTAAACCTTGGTAGGCATTCTATAATGTTGGATTTCCTACATTTAGAGAATTGGCATAAATCCACAATGTATTAGCCGATTGTACCTTGACTCATTTTAGTTGGTACAGGGTAGAACCCTCCAGGAGTAGATCTAATATGCATGATACGTACCTAGTCATAATCCATGATCTTAACCATATACCAAGCTGGGAAACCGTTCTAGGACCTTAGGATTAGTCGCTCAGTGCTGTATTTCTGAGCTGTCTTAAAGGAACCTGTCCAGAGAGAGGTGGCCTCCTGGCTGAGTCACTCTTGGTTCCCAAGGCAGATTCCATTTTCACCTATCTGTGAACCTGCCCAAGAGACAAGACTGTTTCCGACTACCCCTCCCCCTCCCCCTCCTCCCCTGCCCCTCTCCACCTCTCCTCCTTGACGCCCTCTTCTCCTGTCAGGCCCGATATCCGGCCAAGGGCCCAACCCCCCGGCCCAACCCCCCCCCCCTACCCCCACCCCGTGCTAATCAAAAGGCGACCCCCGGACGGCCATGACAATCAGAGTGAGCTGGGTCACGTGACTTGAGGGGGATGCTATCGTTGCCCACCAGGTGGCAGTGCGGGGTCTGACCCCCAAATGACCTCCAGACTGGGCCCGGAACTATGTGACGGGCGGGGACCTCCCGGCGGGGGCTCACCAGAGGGCGTGGTGGGAGGCGACCCTTGGATAAATGCCCTAATATGGACTGATCCGGGCGACCTGTTGAGCAATGCCTGAACGGCCCTGTGGTCAGGGGGTCATACGATGGGGGACTGAGAGTCTTTTTTATCACCATCAGGCATAATGATATGATGTCAACGCCATCTGACCACGGGTTTATTTATGAGGGATTTCATTAAGTGTATACATGTTTATAGAACAAACTATAATCATAATACTTAGGCCTATAATTTTGAAGTATTGCCTTTTCTTTTGATTTCAATTCAATAGTTATTAATAGTAATCTTTCATCTTAGATATACATTTTTACTTAGGGGCCGTCCATAAATGATGTCACACACAAGGGAGTGGGTGGGTGAGTTGAACAGTGTGACACTGCCTGAAATCAGGCCTTATTTTCATCTTTGAATCAGACGATTTTGTGTGACAGGGGGGTGGGTGGGTCCTAAAAATACCCTCACAAATTGTGACATCATTTGTGGATGGCCCCTTAGAACTGTCTTAATTTCTGATATTGATGCCGTGGTTTAGGTTATATATTTATATGCAAGCTGCTTTTTTATCAAAATGGATTGTAATGCAATATCAGAAATTCTCCATCCAGTATGGTATAGAATTTTATTGATAGGTTGATAGGAGCAAATTCACTGCTATGAGAGGTATGTGGTTGCCAGTACTCAGTATGCAGGTAAGGCCCATGTGTCCCACCCCTCTGTGGTCACGTTCACACCAGGAAGCCTTCAAGTGCCACTTCCCCTCACGCCACCACCTCTCTGACCCACTGCCAACCACAATGCCGGCTTGTCAAGGTGAGAGACACTTTATAGGGGACTTGTTCACATGATGGAAGCTATTGCAATCCAGCGATCAAATGGAGGAATTCTTATTTGGTATTCACTGTCCAGCTGAGGCTTTATTTGACAGCTGATGACCGCACGCTGGATGATATACCATGTACATATTATGACTATCAAACTCATAATCTACTTAACCACAATACTGGAACAATAAAGGTATTTTTGCTCTAGTTCAACAAAAATTATAAGCCTTACCACATTTCATTATAGTTCCTTTTGAAAAAAAACTATTGTCAGGGATATAGTTCTAGAAAGTCTATAAGCCTAGTCCTCTGTGACCTATCTATAAGGGTCAACCTTTTATACCGCGCGGTCTAGAGACCAAATGTGAATAGAAAACGTCCTTGCCCCCAATATGCAGCGGTACAAGATTCAGTTGAATAAGCGTGTGGAGTGTTGTAATGGCTAACATCCTGGGTTTGAACTTTAGCATTCCAGGGCCTGTGCCCTCAATTTCATCCAGCGTCCTTTTTATTCCTTTATTAAAAAAATAGGTAGGGGGAACAGTCATCATATTTTCGACCAGTGGAAACCAATTGAAACTGGTCGCAGTGTGAGCCCGTCCCCTTGCGGCGAGCAGCTCGATGAGCCGGTGGCGTGTCCCCCCTCTACCTGGAGGTACCTGATTAACCCCACATCAAAGCACCTCCCCACCACACCGCCTGGCACCAGCAACTGGGCGAGAAACATCACAGGCCCTAAAAAATCGAGTTTCATTGGCGTATTATTGACCAATCAGCGCGCGAGATGATCGATGGTGCGACAGGCATGCGTTTCTTTTCTGGGTCAGGTCACAGCATATCTGGGTGACTGAGTGATTATCTTGGTCTGCAAGAGAATGTTCAGCAGTTTGGTGATAACCTTGTAAATCTGTGTGGTACTTATTCATCTTTATTTAAATGAGTATGTTTGTCTCATAGTTAATAAAACCTTGTAAGTGAAGGCAGAGAGAATATTATTTTAATCATAACTAGTAGAGTCAAGTGCTGATGAAATTTCGTTGGGTTTGCTTTTAATAATTAAACTCCTTTTTATCATACAGGAAAAAGGAGCTGAGCGGATTATCCCTTCACCAAAAATAAAAAGTAAACGAGGGCCTTTTTTTCAAACTTGTCACTTTTGGCGGCCAGTAACGAACCAACACCACAAAAACAGATCTGAGTCAGAGAATGAAAAAGGCATGAGGCTGTCGCCGTCCTCACATGGTGAGATGGAGGGGAGAGCAGTGAGATGGAGGGGAGAGCACATGTTGATCTTGTCGTTCGCCACACCCCTAAACCGACGGACGGTACCCACGCCCATTTACTGCGACTGTCACAAGTGTCACTTAGAGGGACAACCCCTGTTTGGTCTCCATGGAAACGTAATGCGCTTTTAATTACTGCCTGCCCTCTGTTGGCGCCGACAAGCTTTGTGCGCGTCCCGCCAGGGTGCCTGCCCCCCTAGACGTCAACTCTCAGCAAACCTCGCGCCTCGCCTTTAGCACTATAACATGAAAAACATAATTTCTCCTTACATGGGTCTAGTTCTCTTTCCATGCCGGATGATATTCATGTTCGATTTTAAAGAACTTGCACCTGACTCAATGGAATTAAATTAGTTATGCGATACGCGTATAATTTATATATGAATCTGCATATCTCCAATCAAGCCGTAAACAATGTCTTTTCCTCTGTTTTTTTTTCAAGGATAACAAATACTTTGAAGAGTATGCAATGTATAACAGCGGTCAATGGTTATATTGTTTAAAAGCGTAATCAATTTAGCCTAAAGGGTATTATAGAGGGGTATGGAACACATTCCTCTACATATATACGCGGGTACTGATTTCGGAGGCGCTGGACATTACCGGCTCCACCCCTTAGACGTCCTGACGCCCCTGGTCCACACGACCATACAATTGTTTAAACGCTTTCCCGCCATGCTCGAATGAATTATGGTGTCTTAATTCACTTAAATCTGTTTTACCTACTACAATTAATGTACATCTATTTATTCCGATGTACCTTACAGCAGGCTATCCTTGGACGATTGCTTTGTGTGATGGCCGGACATGCAATATTTTTTTCATACGGTGTATATTGTTGCTTCAAAATACCAATGAGTACTTTTACTACAGTTTCACCAGTTGATCCTTTGTAGGTCTGTGACCAATATTCCAGCCATGTCAACTGCTACCGTAAATCTGGGTTAATGGTGGTACGTTCTAAATAATTGTTAATATTATAACCCTCCCACAATATTCAGATAATACTCAGATAATACACCATTCCGCACTTAGAGTGGCTCCAATAATATCAGATAGAGTGATCAAACACGGAGTTAAGCAGTTGCAAACGCAAAGTGAGACCATTCTCTTTACTGAGTTTGTGTCAGTGGCTGTTGAATAGTGAGTAGTATAGTGAATTAAGTACCCGTATCAGGCCATACAGAACAGTAACAGTGCTAGAAAGGCATTGATTTAGGGTTATCCTCTTGTGGTGTTATTTGTGATAATGCAGTTCCATTGTACTTGGGGGTAGATGCTTGCAATTGTTGATTTAGGAAAATGCAGTCGAATAACAATACCTTTGAAGAACAATGACTTTCTGGCAATGTGGGAGCCGCCATGGAGCTGCAAAGCAGAATACACATAGAAAGAGTCTTTTCTTGGCACAATGGTTTAAACAATACTATCATCTCAGTAACCAGTTAGTATTTTATACTGAATACAAAAAGTTGGATGGAAAATCGCGAGTCTGTCCTGCCCAAGCTGACGTTACAGATGTGATACTCTTTGGTACGTTTTGAAAGGGAATCCGTCTTGGGTGAACCCCAAATCACCCCCCACAAATTTACACCTATCAGTTCACATTACTACCTGTGATATATTGTCCCTGGGGGGTTTAGGGGTAAAGACTCTCCCCCATAACCGTTATAATCAGCCCGACCAGGGATCTGCAGCCTAAACCGTTAGCGGGGACCACCCACAGGGCAACCCCTCTACGTCAATGTCAGTCCTTAACTAATGTTACCTAGCAGAAATGAATGCCCGCCCGTCGGCCTGACAGCCCGATCGTCTCAGCATGCAGACAATTTTCCACATGGGTAGTCTCGGCAATGACTCGGCGCGTTATCTCCTAATACCTCCGCGAACAGTCACCCGCCCGCCTGCCCGCCGCCCCATCACCACCGCAGCACGCTGCACGCGAGCCGCTCGCTCTATAGGCGATGAGCAATTCGTTTGTGGGTCTCACAGCGGCATCTGCTGGAGATGGCGAGGGGAGCTGCTCAGGCTGGGGCGGGGGGGAGGGGAAGGGGGTGTTGAGGGACTCGGCGAAACGCTCGCTTCCCCATTACCGAGGTGTTATGGAGGGGTGATGACAAGGGGGTATTGTAGGCCGCATGAGTGGGTTCTCACTGTCATCTTCTACATTCAGGGTCGTTCTCCTAGGAACGGGCACTGTTAAAATGTTCCTTTTGATGTGATTCCTCTTTGTTACAGGTTATGTCTAGGTATGGCGAAATAATTATGCTACTGGAAACACACTTTCAAAGGATAATGGTCACATAACATCTAGATTGATTATTTAAATGTTAAACGTAAAATTACCATAGAGGACACGGAAGGCACTGTTGTAGAGTTTATGAGATGTACATGTACTTCTAACTTGATGTTTACTTTTGAGATCTTGTTGCCAACATTCAGTAAACAAAGAACCAATAGCATCGGCTGCTGGTTTAATCAGTGAAATGGCCGGGCCAAAATGAAATGTTGACACTCCAGACTGTAGTTGACAGTTCCTGACAGAACTATGTGAGGCACTAGCGCGATAAGAACGAACAATGTTCTATAGTTACTCTCAATTCCTGGAGGATAGAGAAGAACAGCAAGGCCGACTTGTCTCAGGGACAATGTTTTTGTCCTGACAGATATTCATCATGAAGAGGCAATTCTTTCCGCCCTTTCTAAAATTCTCATTATAATTTTCATTCCTAGCAATAGAACTTTTAATTTTCTTACCCCTTTTATTACCATGCTGGATGTTTGCAAAATTACTCGGAGCAGGATTAGGGTTACGTTCATGCCTAGGAATGATCATTATTATGCCTATGGATTTATCCTTTAATTTGGTTTTACGTGTGTCTTATAGGACTACTGAAAACGTGTAATAAAAACAGTCCTGACCAGCCACTGTTAATTACTAAGTCTATATACACGAATAGGCCTATGCCATATCTATTGTAATCATCAGAGCACAGGTTTCCTAGGTAAGCCTTGTAATCCTGGGGTCCTTATATAATCATATGAACAAACGGGGGATCCTAAATTGCTGCAGTTCTTGAGTCAAAGAAAATTCTTACAACCCTTCTACCCCTCGCCCCTTCATTAAAAATCGATCGGTCTTCGTCCCAATCTGTTGCCCTGCCCCCGGGTTACTGATTAGGCCGAGGTGTCTGTTGGCACAAGATTCTTGTTTCACTTCTTATCACCCCGTGTCACATTATCTACTTCATCTTTTAGGCACATCCCTCATTCGCCTTCTCGGGTTAAGTGGGGGCGGTCCGAGTGAGAAATTAATACCCCAGTTATTTCCAATTATTCTCCTAGACCTATCAAGGAATAGAAATAACTATATTTGCCAGCTTGATTAATGAGACACAATCTCCTGTGGGTTTTGAAAAACCTCGATGGATGCAATGAAACTTGATGACCTTTAATCTTAGAGAATGACTTCATAATTCATCACGAGGCAAGCTTTAGCAGAAACTTCAACAATGAAAGCGAATATTCATCTGGAATGGTTCATCTCCATGGGAGGAATGGTGAATAGTCCTGGTTAACAGTTGTCCGTATTTATGAAGTCCTCATGTTAACGAATAAGTCGTACTAATTAGTCTTTGAGGCGTTCCCTATCTGTTCCTTACATCAATCCACCAAATATGCACAAGGACCTTGTGTTTTATCCCGATACATGACGAGGAACATCCCGTGAATTCCACCCGATATCTGTTAGTCGCAGAGAACCCTTTTTCCACACCCCGACGCCGAGTCCCATTTCCCTACACTACTGACACGACTTCCTCATTAAGTACACGATTAATCAAAAGTTGAAATCAAACACGCGGCGGTTCGATAACTCCGGGCTTAATTTGGGGCGCCTCCCACTCCGTCTGTTTCCCTGATTATCAAGAGACGAATCAGGCCCCGCGCGTGAAATCAAATCGAACGCGCTCGATGAACTCAATTAAAACTTCACAGCTGATGTCCCAGAAATGGCCATCATGTTTTGGTCCAAGTTGACTGGGACCTCCATATGCGGGGCGGATGGCGACACTGAGGGCTGCACTTAATAAGGCAAAGTTACAGGGCGTCCATTTCTAAGGGGTTGGTTATACAGAGAGAAAGGGAAAATTACATGCGTAATCCTCTATTTATACTGATTGTCGGCTACATAGTCGATTTTAATCAATTACCAGTGTACAGTCCCGGTAGTGATTATGGGTATATGGGAGTTATACAAACTCAACAGATTATTACAATTATATATCATATAATTATGTAAAGTTCAAATCTGTTTCTTTTCTTTAGGTCTATCTGAATGGGAGCTTAGCGAGGTCCACAGATTAAAATATAGTAAATAATGACACCGTGACGAGACAAATATGATTAAAATATAGAATATCAAATAGGTGTGACCACCATAAATGCTCTTGCTACTTCTTAATATAAAATTGTTAAGTTTTTGAATCCCCAATTTAGAGTACCTGAACTAGTACGGGCCTAAATCTTATATCCTCTGCTCCCTTTCACCGTCTGTCACCTTGTGTTGATTTCACGGCTACCTTGCCTCTCCCAGTCTGTGGTGGGAGGGGGCCTCCTGGGCCACCCAACCATGACTAAGGGAGGGGGTGATGACTTGTGGAAGGAAGGGTCTAGATTAATAGAGTGGCCAAAGTCCTATGCTGAAAGGTGCGAGATATCTGGAGAATTTTCTGAAGGATTTGGGGAAGTCCAGGTGTAATGCGATGCATCAACGACACCCATAATTATGGGCATTATTGGCCCAACGTCTACTGGGTTCATGAATCGTAAGGGCTACCATAGCCTAAACTTTTTTTTTTCCATTTATCTAAACCACATTCACCTAAGTGATGATCTTCCATGAAGGTACATCGAGAAAACAATAATAACATAAAGATGACAAAATAGTTAATACACACATCATAATATTATAATATTCAATTTTAGAGGTCCATATGTCACAAAACATGGCCGGGTCACAAACTTGATGTAAATCAATTTTTTTCTTGATTCGAATTAAGGATAGACAACACCTCTCAGCAGCCAAGCGCAGCACTCTCTTTGTTTTTAGATTAATTCTATACTGTTCATGGTATTATCATATACCATATATATCTCAAAAGCCAATACACAACCCTATCTAATGATATGAATCACATTAGAATGTGAATAACAGCACCTTTGTAGGTAGACCAGGAATTGAACAAATGTGTTTTTCACTTTTATTTTTTGAACAAGGATATTTCAGTAACTACTGTATCTAGATGCATAAATCTCTTCCCTCTGGGGGATCATTATGGACATGTCCAAGAAATTTCATTAGAATCCATCCAGTGGTTACCGAGATATCCATGTTCAAAAAATAAAAGTGAAAAAAATAGTTTTTAACAGATAATTCCTAGAATCTTAACATGTTGGCAACACAATATGTACTAGAAGATAGAGAAAGTGTATCCTTTAATTTGATATTTAGTATGTTGTTTTAGCTTTTCTGGTTACTGCACAATTGTCATTACCGCAAATGAAGCCACTCTGAGGTGTTGTCTATCCTTAATAATAAATTAGTGTTAATAGAATTACTAATGTCCTATTTATAGTAGAATTACTTTGTATGTATATTTCACTGGAATAAATGTTGAATAATTTGAAAAATGATTTTTTTTTTCAAATTTGGTAGAATTACTTTGTTATACTTGAGCAGAATAGTGTGAAAAAAATTCAACTAAGAAACTATGTTAGCTACACTTTTCTTATATTTCCTTACTATATTTCCTAACACTAGTTGAGGTTAAATACAATTGGTGAAAACACAGTTTGCAATTTTCAACAATCTTTATAACACAACACAACTTATACAGTTATACATTTCAGGCAATATGTGATACAAATATGCGCTTCACACATGTGGATCCCCAATATGCTGGGTTGGTGCATGATTCGTATGCGTTCAAAAGTTTGAGGATAGCCTTGAAGTGTGAAATGGACAGGTACGAGAATTTTCTCTGCGACCAAGGGTAATATTAACTTGAAAAAACCTTAACATTCAAAAACATTACTAGGTATTAAAATGTACCTACAAGAATTTATATATTCTTGCTCACATAGGCAAATTTTGGGATGAGAAAAACCTTTAGTAACTTTCAAAAGATTACTTCCATGCGAAAAAATGTACGACTGTAATCATACATAGAAAACCTTGGGCTATGATAACTTCAGGACTAATTGCTCACTAATCATTTATACATATAAACAATATATTTCAGATATGTTCTAAGTGACCCCATTCACCTCACCAGTGGACAACGGCCATGAAATACAACATAATTATGGTAGTGTAGCACCCGTTGCATATTTGAGAACGCTTTCAGCCTATTGAAGCAACGTTTCAGGTAAGAAAATTTCCACACATGTATTTCAGAATGAACAATATTAGGCACACAAACTTGTCAACCAGATTCTGTCGGGCCACCATCATATATGATATACTTCTATATTATAATGAACAATATTAGTAACTACTATGACATATGAAAAAAAAACTACCATCACTTTAGAATCAAATACCACTTTTAACTTTTAAGATAATTACTTACAGACGCCTAGATGAATATTTATGTTTTAATTAACTAGAATGGAACTAACGGTTCTATATTTGTTACAAGGTGTCTGGATGATACCTGAGGGATACTACACCATACCCCTACACAGCGGCCAAGATCATAACAGCATGTGTGTGCCTTCATAACATATGCCTGCTTACAAAGACCCGTGTCAGTGGCGAAAACTATGAATACATTGAAGAAGTTTGCCCTTGGTACCCCGAATATCTGTGCCTTAGCTGAAGGGTGTCGCTATCCATTGCTTTCTTCACAATGTCATAGACCTGTTTGTAGATCTGAATACTCTCGACTGAAGCACCTTCTGGAATTTGTAGTAGTCTAGCCGGAGAGGAGGGTTCAACTGTCTCTTCTATTTCAGTGGCTGCAGATTCAGGGAGTGGAGATTCATCGTTTGTAGATTCAGTAGCTTCAACTGTGTTTTCTACTAATACAACTGAAGGGTCGGCAAGTCGAGTGGGTGCATCACCCTCAGTGCATGCTCCAATCTCTACCTCTGCTACATTATTACTATTGACTATTTCGCCTGTCACTGTCAGTGGATATGTCCTGTTCCTGCATTGCAAAGAGGGTACATCAGGGGCGGCTGCACTGCACGATGTACTTGGTTTAGCTAGAGTAACAAATATTAGTTTATGCGCACAAACAGCAAAATTGTTCTTACCCGTCGGCTGAATAACATAAGGTTGTATCTGATAAATGCTCATTTTGAGTATTTTCTAATTAAAGAAATATGACATATTTTGATGGTGAATATCATTCTAAATATTTGTTTGATCATTATTATATCTTATCGTGAGGAAGAATAGGGTGCTTTGGTCAGAATTATTAATTTATTTAGATCATTAGGATGTTACTATGGTAACAAGAACACATTCTATTTCAGATACGACCTTATGTTATTCACTTTCAAGGAGTTAACATGGAAATGAGTGAATAACATAAGGTCGTATCTGACATAATTATATAAATCTATAAATTTACAATTCAAATCAGCTTAACTAATATTAATTCCACAAAATAACATTTTTGAAGGAAAAACAACATTCTGGGATTCAAAAATTTGATAACCCTAAAATAATTTTTAAAATTATGATATTTACACTGCCAAATGTGCAGCCCAGATACGAACTTATGTTATTCAATATTCAGACCATTTCTCCAATAAACAAAGGTCGTATCCAATATTTTTCTTATAACATTCCTGTAATTCCTATTATTTTCAAAAATTCAAAAATAAGATTATAAAAATGGATTTATAGGATGGCTATCTGCAGAACTGAATTATAACATATATTCATTTTGTAATAATTATCACATTTTACTAAGAAAATGAAACTGGCTCTCTTCAGATACGACCTTATGTTATTCATTTAAAAGTACAATTGGGCAAATACGACCTTTGTTTGCTGGCTTATAACATTCTATTGAATGTGAAAATTCCTAAATTTCCTAAATTTCTAGACATCTTAAGGGGAAGGGAAACATTTTCAAAAATAAAAATGAAATTGATTTTTTTGAGATACGACCTTATGTTATTCAGCCAACGTTACTATTATTAGATGAGATTAATATGAAAAATATATTACTTCGTTATCTACACACTCATGCCAATACCATAACAATGCCTTTATTTATATTTCAATGGTTACAAAAAATAATCTATTGAACTATTGTTAATGTCTGATTTAATACTGCGTGATGTGTATATGACTAAGTATCCATGAGTCGTTTGTCCAGATTGTCTGAGTCAGTTAGACTGCGTTTAAAGTTAGTTCATTCACTTCCCAATAGTTCAAAAGAAATGAACGATGAGGGAGCTCTTAATATGAAAGGGTTTTTATTCAATAAACATCTCATCCCGAGTCAAAGCCACTATGTATAAGTCTCCATCAGTCCACCTCCCATCTCCTATCAGCAATCAACCACATTTAGAATACAAGTCGTTCCAACACATTCTAGACCGCTCTAGTGCTTAGCTCTATCACAATCCTATGTCCGAGGTAGTTGTTATAGGTAAAACTCCAGTCTGCTACGCGGGAGCTGATGTACTTACTCCAAGTAGCTCCTTTGCTAAACTTACTCAGCTGACATTCTCACTAAAACTGCCTGCTCCTCACTTTGCAACACCTTTTATACTGGTTAACAGGTGGCGCTGGGAGCGTAACATATCTCTTTCTAGAAGTAGACTAGAAGTAGACTTGCTAAGCCTGATCCTTGATAGATTATACAACATGATGATATATTAAAAGTGCTAAGCCATTAGTACATTATTTAGTGATTTTTTTAGGTGGAGATGTGTAGGTGACATATTTAATATCATTTGATCGACGTCTAAAAATAGAATGACATTTTACTATAAAATTAATCATTAAATACCATTTTCAGAACATTTTCTGTCAGAACAGTCACTGGGGGAGTTGTGACTGTTTGGTACTTAAAGGAAGCAGAACTTAAACTTTATTGTGTAGGAGTTTCCTTTTTACTTTGATTAATTGTCAACAAATAGAAATGAGATGTTTTGGTTCTTGATCTGCAATAGGTGGCATTTAACACCGCACCTAACTTCTGATTACCATGAAACCGTTCATAGGTGGCAGCAGGAAGCATCAATGTTCTTAGAGTAGAGGAGCCAGTTTTGACGCACTAAGGGCAGGTAATTGAACAAGAGAATATCCAGGGGGGAAAAGATGTATTCATATTTTTTGGTATATATGTTGTAGAATAACATCAACGAAGATGATCATTGTAAAAATAGTTCTAAATTGAAATTATTTTTGTAGTATTTCTATACATTACTTTCAGAGGTCAATTCTTCAGTCTTGACGCACTGGGGCATATTTTCACCCACTTTAAGAGCCTATTTTCGCGCATTAGACAATGTATTAGGTATATGAATATCAAAATATTTAACAGATATTTTGTATAGAGGATAAGAAAACGATTATCTATTGTATAACCACTCATAGATCCAAAAACTGTTACAGGCCTTAGTACACAAAGTCACTGAAAGAATGCTGTCCAAGCATATATAGCCAAACCATAAATACCATGTGATAACCCATAAATACATGCGTATTTAGGGCTAGCAGCTGGTGGTGTACCAGGTTAATATTTTCCTACTGTTAAAAAATACAGTACGGATATGAAATCTGGAATAAATAATATAATGTTGTGGTTTTCCTGAAAAGTATTACATACATGCAAAATGTATAACTCATTTTATTCATGAAAAATTTCGGAAAATTTGGAAATTCTAAATGGCCGACATGCGTGAAAACTGAATCTTCTCATGTTTTCTGTATTCAGTTTTCACGTGGGGGACCAATTTTGAATTTATGAAACAAAATTATGAATTGTAAATTCTATATCATAGCATATCACTTTAAACTAATACATACGCATTTTAGAACATTCAACTACATTAATATTATTAAGCAGAGAAATTGATAGGGATAAATTAATTCAAGAAAATCATTATTTACAAGAATTTCAGAAATATCACTGAAATGTGTCAATATAAAACGTAGTTTGACAAAAATAAAAAGCTTATTTTCATGAAATATTATCAAAAATCCTAAATCCAATGTAAAACACAATGTCCCATCGCTATATCTATATTCTATTGACCCTAGAGGCAATTATATTACTTCAGATGCGTCAAAACTAGTGCTGCATCAAAAATGGCTCATATACTCTACAGTATTTGTGGCATTGGTCTGAGAGGGCTTGGTTGAGAGTTGACATTTTCTCTCATAAAACAAGTTTAAGCGTATCTAATTCGGGAATGAATAATGAACTTGAAAGCCTTTATCATACACCTCCTGAATATAGTTAACTGATTTTGTCAAATAATTTTTTCATGGGGAAATTTGCAGTTGAAAAAGCCCTAAAAAGTACTAAAGCTGAACATTGACTACCAGCCTTTGGTTAAAGTGCCTATACCTAAAACGTTTGAGGCAGCTTTAGTGAAAACGTCTCCAGGTGTAATTTAAACTTTTTCCAATGAATATATTTTTTCAAAAACACTCAAAATGAGATGTTTTGGTCCTTAACTCTTAATTTGAACAGAAATTGAAAGAGTGGAATGGATTTGAAATATTGAGTTTCTGCAAAAGTAGCCTCTGAAACAAAAAAATCCAGTCATTTCTTGGCTGGCTCAACAAGTCTTTTTACTTTTTCCTCAATGTTGTCAAATCTTTCCATTATTATTCACAAAACTTCATTAGATCATTTAGCATACCATACGAGGATTCTATAATGATGAAATTTGTGACTTATAATGTATGTTATATGATTAACGTACTTCCAATATAGGTCTATTACCGACATGGCCACTAATAACTCAATTTACTAATTTTTTTCAATGGTGGGTGGGTTACTCTTAGGACAAGGTGCATGAGAATGACTGATACTGAAGAAGCCCTTTCCTTACCCCTTCCTTATACCAAAAGCCAAATAATTCCTGTTTGCTCATAAATCACGACGTAGTACAAGCGTTATCCGTGAGGTGGGGCCTTGTACGAGTTCACCTACTCTGAGTTCATTTGTTTCACCAGGGGGCGGTCAAGTTCCAGCGTCGGGCGCGAGCTGTTTTCAATATTCTTCAAACTTCCACTTGTGATATTTTAATCAAATGTATTGTTTATAGTCTGAGGAAACTGTGATATTAAAGAATGTGCAAGGGTTTGTGACATATTGAATCTCACGTAATGAATGCACTATGCCGAGGAGTAATTTTGGTCAATATTAATTATTAACGAAATCGAATGATTGTTCTTATATAAAAGAATCATTTGGTTACTTCTTTCATACGTTAAGGCTACGGACCAGAATGATAATTTTGTTAAATCTTCATGTTGATACCAGATAACAAGAAACACAAAAAAGATGTTCAAGATCAACTTTATTGCAAGAAAAGCAAAGAGACTGGCGCTTCTAGACCAGCGTTCTATCCAGAGTTATATTAGCACATATCAAACTAATCGATATAATGGGTAAGTACGCGTTTTTTTATTATACAAACGTGTTTTTTCCCGTCACAACTTCAGCATATTGGATGGTCACCATCATAATAGCTAGCTCACGTAGTTTGACAGCCGGTTGTAACGCTTTCGGTTATAGGCCGATGAGATATGTAAGTTGTTGTATAAATCAAGTTAAACAATGATTTTAACGTAATACACCTTATAGTTATACGCCTCCCTATGACAATCCATAAAGTAAGACAAAGCGGTATCTTTCTTATGGTAATCAGCGCGTTAAATACCGGACAATATCTTAATTCATACCTCAGTATTTTCCACACTGTACAGGAAAATGTATTGAAATTTATTAAAATGTTTCAATTAAAGCAAACAATCTAGAGCTTTACATATAACACATATGTCATACTGTAATAAAGTGTCACAGGTAAAAACTATTTCTGTTCTGCTGAATATAAACGAACATAGTCTTAGTCTGATCTTTCAGGTATGCCACCCTATTGTGATAGACAAATAGCAGAGTTTAACGAATGATATCTTAGACGCCACTAGGAGGAAAATAACCTTAGAAATAGTCCCGACCTAGAATTTTTTAGATGGCTTGAAACTAACAGGAATTCTATGATTTTCAATACTCTAGTGATAGTTATATAGGAAAAAAACTTTTGTTCTCTGGCAAATAACCTTAAATAGGAAACCATAGAGAAGAAGGAAAGGTGGCATCACTGAATTATTTACACTCGTGACTGCGACTCTTATCCGGCGGTTCACGTCCATAGTTTACAAACGGAAAGTTTGTTTCATTTTCTAGAAGGTCATTCAACAAGGGATCTTCATTTTTTCCTCCAATTCTTACTCTTGACAGTATACATTTTTTAAGTGAAGTTATGTGGGTGATACATCGTACTCGTGGGGGATGTAAATGGTAAAGGCCGAGTTGAGAACATACAAGGTAAAGAACTGTCATTGTACCATGTATAGAGAAACTACTACATAGAACAGACAAAGCACGTTCAGTTATTGTGCATCTTGTCACAAGAAGTATCCCATACAACATACCAAAAGCCTGCAGGTATTGTACATGTGTACCTTGTCAAAAGAATTATCAGATACCACACACCAGTTGCCTTCAGGTATTGTACGTGTGTACCTTTCACAAGAAGTATCTCATACACACACCAAGTGCCTTCAGGTATTGTACATGACTGTGTACCTTTTTGCAAGAAGTATCCCCTTACACAAACCAACTGCCTTTAGGTATTGTACATGTGTACTGCCACAAGAAGTATCCCTAAACACACACCAAGTGCCTTCAGGTACTTTAAATGATCGTGTTCCTTGTCCCAAGAAGTATCCCATTACACACAACAAGCGCCTTCAGGTGTTGTACATGTGTACCTTGTCACAAGAAGCATCCCATACCACACAACAAGAGCTTTCAGGTATTGTACATGAGTACATTGTTGCAAGAAGTATCCCATACCACACACCAAGTGTGGATCTGCAGATGTCTGGCATACCTGATACCACATTCCAAGTGCCTTCAGGTATATTTTCATGTGTACCTTTTCACAAGAAGCATCCCATACCACACACTAAGTGCCTTCAGGTATTTTTACATGTGTTCCTTTTCACAAGAAGCATCCTATACCACACACTAAGCGCATTTAGGTATTGTACATGTGTACCTTGTCGCAAAAAGTACCCCCTTACACAAACCAAGTGCCTTCAGGTATTGTACATGTGTATTTCATTGCAAGAAGTATACCATACCACATACCAAGTGCCTTCAGGTTTATTCTCATGTGTAACTTGTCACAAGAAGTACCCCCTTACACAAACCAAGTGCATTCAGGTATTGTACATGTGTACCTTGTCATAAGAAGCATTTTAAAACACATACCAAGTGCCTTCAGGTTTTGTGAACCGTTTTGCCAGAGCGATTACCACAAGCCAAGCGCCTTCGTTTATTGTGTACTGTGCTGCAATAGTTGCCAGGTACCACACCAAGAACTTCAACTATCTTGTGCCACATACACAAGAGCTCAAATGTAATCACTGACCAAGTGCTTTCCATCATTTTATCTCAATTTCACAAGACCCTCCCAAAATTGAGTAACATGTATCAAGGGCTGTCATTTACAACATGCCAAGTGCTTTCAGTTATCATGTATTTTGTACCAAGGCTAACATACGAAGTGCCTTCAGCTACCATGTACCACGTACCAATTATCACGTAATGAATAACACATTGGTTTCAAACATCCGAGGGGAAAGAGGGAAAGAGATGTACCAAGTATGGTTTGTACGCGATAGTTTGACTGGTCACCATGCAGTCACTACACACTGAGTTATCAAGTAACAAGTGTTACTCAGTAAGAAACCTTCATACAAAGTTGGCACAACTATGACAAGGTACCAAGACTGATCATGTACGCGGTAAAACATCTGGCGGAGGTTATACCAAGTAATTGTAAACCACTTATTACAATGTGACGAGTTCTTGATTTAGAGAACCATCCTGTACAACCAAATACTACCCTGTACAAAGGTTTGGTTTGCAACACCATTGTGGTCGCAGTGAAAAGAGATGCTTTAGAGTCGGGCGTCCAGGTTTATATTCATGAAGCAAGGACAAAATCATATAAGAAATACACAAACCATGATTCTCAAGTGAAAACCATTTCGCAGTTATAAGAAGGGACCGTCCATTAATTACCTTCGCATCTTTACTACTACCTTTAATCCAGCCTTCCTCCCACCCATCAACTTACCATTTTGTGCACACCTGTGGTATATATATATTAAGCGTTCCACTCACAGCAAAGGAAAACCCATGAATACAGAGATAACCAGGTGGACATTTGATCCTGAAAGTCAGGTTTATGCAGTGGCCCAAGAGGTGTCCGTATATTATGTTTCCTTCATTCTGACAACATTTGTTTGTTGGGTAAGTTTAACGTCCGGCCAACCCTTTAGGGTTCTTTTACCAGACTGCAATAGGTAAAGCTTTTCAGCTAGTTCTACACCACAGGGGCGGTGACCAAATCTATGAAATGAGGTGCCTATTTGTAGCAGTGGGACCCAATGCCGTCTTTAGAGTGCTGCTACACTGAGATATCCTCAATTTTGAACAGGGGTATTTCTAATTGACCCAAGTATTCCCGTAAGGCATTCAAGCTATAATTTTGAATAGATGAAATAGATATTGTAGAGTTGCAGACAGGGTGGCCTCTCAAATTTCAGGTGTTTTCCGATCTCATGGCAAATTTTCCTTGTGTCAATTTCGGTAAATTCATCACGTCTAAAAGCATTCAAATCCAGAAAAATTTGGAAAATCTTTTTAGTCTATTGAAATATTGTTTAAGTTAGTCCTTTAACCTACCCGTGTAAGTGTAGCAGTGTGCCTTTCTTCCATGGGTGGAATATTTTTTGTCTAACAATCGATTATTTAAAAAGCTGTTTAAATACAGATAATGATCGCTACTTGCTGTTTCCCTTTCAAGCAAACAAATCAAAACGTTTTCAGAATTCGATTGTGTAAAGTGTTTCACTGAATGTCAATCCCGTTTTCTGCTGCTATGGTAACCTTATATACCTTTTGTTTGTTATAAATTTGGGTTAAAGGCGCTCAATTCTATCTTTGCCATAATGCAATAGTAATAATGCATTTAATACTTTTTCATTTAATCCAGGAAATTTAACTTAACGCTTGGGAACTAAAAGTGTCTATCTTACGTCTCAATCATTCTCCCAATAGAGACGTATCTAAAAAGATGGCCAATTATACATCAAATAGCTTGCACTCCAAAAACAATTTTGGACCCCATCGCTTTATCCGATACATACTCATCGGGTCAGAACCCCATCGTCGTTGATGCGTGTGTAAGTAATCAGTAATGGAAGGTCCCAAAGAATTACAAACAGCGGATTATTCCACTGTATACTCTCCAGTACTTGGGGCACAATGATAAGTCCTTGCATCACAATACAAAACCGTGACACCTTGAGAGACATTCTGAGTCTGTGTTAACTGTGACTCAAAGAGAGACATTCTGGGTCTGTGTTAACTGTGACTCAAAGAGAGACATTCTGGGTCTGTGTTAACTGTGACTCAAAGAGAGACATTCTGGGTCTGTGTTAACTGTGACTCAAAGAGAGACATTCTGAGTCTGTGTTAACTGTGACTCAAAGAGAGACATTCTGAGTCTGTGTTAACTATGACTCAAAGAGAGACATTCTGAGTCTGTTAACTGTGACTCAGTGAGATATTCCGAGTCTCTGTGTTAACCATGACTCAATGAGAAACATTCCGAGTTTCTGTGTTAACCATGACTCAACAAGAAACATTACGAGTCTCTTTGTTGAATGAGTGAGTGAGTAATGGAGGTTTTACATCGTACCAACAGCCAGGGTCATTTTCAATGTGAAAACAAGTTGGGACAAATTCTGTCTTTGGTGATCGTATTTATGAGATGAAGGAGTCTCTGTGTTAACCATGACTCAATGAGAAACATTCTGAGTCCCTGTGTTAACCAAGACTGCATGAGAGACATTCTGTGTTAACAGTGACTCCACGAGAAACATTCTAAGTCCCTGTGTCCCTGTGTTAACCGTGACTCCATAAGAGACATTCAGAGTTTCTGTGTGGAGTGACACATTTTGGTGTGTAAACTTTCAACCTCTGTTTGAATTTGTCGCGAGAATAAGGATGCTACAATGCAAGGAAAGTGTAGATGACTTGGGGGTACCTCAGAATAAACTGTTCGTGAGAGAAACCCAGAATGACAAACCTTCAGAGAAGGCATTGAACATGATCGAGTATCACAAATGTGACCTATGTTGGTTGGTCTTGTTATTCTCAGTGAATTAGGGACGTGATTTGACATAACCCAGGCCGGTAAGGCCAGGTGAGTGCGGTTTGTGTTGGTTTGTGATCGATGTTAGTTTATGATCAATGTTGGTTTGTGACCGATAAAACCTGTCAACATCTATGAGCTTTGCCATACCTCCAGTACAACAAAGTTTCATCTCCAGCAATGCTAAAACCTTTGCTCATCGTTTCGATGATTAATTAGGTGTACCTCGTTCAAAAGAATGTATGTTGCGATAGCGGAACAATGCTTGCCTAAAACCTTGACTGATTCATGTACTTATATCAAACTGTTCCCCCACAACAAAGATAGGTAGGTCCTACATAGTTCGCCATATCAGGGACACTATATGTATAGGAATAAACATGACATCCATAAACAACCTTTGCAGAGAATACCTGTTTCACCATTTTCACCTAAAAACGGAAAGATTAATTATTTTCTTTAATAAAGATTGATGCCTCATCGATTTTGACTGGAATTTCAGGTATGGGAGAGTGGAATGAAGTAATTTGACAAGAGTTTTTCGGATATATGACAGTGCCACTGACATGTAACTTAATTTCATATTTGGCCGAGAGGTATAGTCGTTGGGCATGTATAAGTTGTGAATAGTAGACGGGAAATCTTGGTTTGTAGTACGTTCTCTGAGGACATCATATATGTACAGGTTGTCAATGAAAACCTTCCTAAACTTGGGGCACCAATAACACAAGTTTTGTGAGGTTATCACGTGAAGAACCAGTCTTACAAGTCTGTCAAGAATTACATCAAAGTGAGGACGAACAATCGTAGGTCAGGTGAAGCAGCTGCTACTTAGAAATTTGTCTCCTGTTCCTATGGGTATGAAACATCTTTTGATCTAGATACTCTCCAATCACACTTAGACTAAAAGTAGTTGCTATGAACCAGAACCCACCAGTACTTCATAGTTCATACAGTTTTTACATCATTGCTTGGCTCAGTAGCAAAGAGAAGGAGCTACTTTGCTGGAGACGAAACCATGTTTAGGAGCCAGTCTCTCGACAGATCTAACATATCAGATCTTCAGTGTAAACATCACTCTTTGACCTTAGCACAGGAGTGCCATTTAAGGATATTCTCTTCAGGTTGTACATGTTTGAAACGAGTTTAACAACCGCAGTTGGCACAATCGCAACTACCTGGTAATACAAGAGAATGATATGTGTACATCAGTGCCCCATGACAAAGGTGTTACAGAACACATGAGAATGATATGTGTACATCAGTGCCCCATGACAAAGGTGTTACAGAACACATGAGAATGGTATGTGTACATCAGTGCCCCATGACAAAGGCTAGTGTGGTATTAACATATTTTTTTGAGATAAAACTTAGGATGTGATTCTTTAGGGTTGATGGCTGGCTGAACCTCTTCTCACGGTGGGAACACTTATATGGGGCTAGGTACTGGTGCATCACTGCTCGGGCTAGTGCACATTTTTCACCACTGGCCCGGTGGACTAGTGCAGAAAAGTCCCTGTTGAAGTTGTCTGGGTCCAAGAGTCCCAAGCTAAATGTGTTTTTCTTCTTTTGCAAGAAATGATTTTATTAATGCAAGTTGTTATTGATGAGTGTACTAAATGTGTACAGGGGTATCGAAGCTAAACACCTCGGTAGCTCCTTTAGAATAAGAATTTGATATGTATTTATTTATAATTGTGTTACGTTTTAATTTTCAGAGTATGGTGAAACCACAAAGATTTACGTTCTGATTGAAGTTCTACATTATGGTTATACTCCATGAGTTTGTACACAAGAAGCATACCAATACTGAACATACCCTCTTTAGCTGAAGAGAAGGAGCTCTCTGAAGGGGTAGTTATAAAATAGGACACGTTGCTACATCACGGTTAAGAGAAATAAGAGATGGCATACTGGACATGTTTCCCAGTAGAAATCCTCATGCCCGTCTCCCAACCATGATGGTGCGGTACAGTGGAAGAGAAACTGCATGAGCCGCAAGCATCCAAGGGGGAGTTAGGGTTCTTTCCAGACTGCACAAGGTAATGCTCTTCAGTTGTTACTTTTTATGTTATCGGTTATGAATGACACAACTGTATTGATGACGTGCATACGTTGGCACACTTACCAGTGTACCCAAGTTGGGTTGCCACAAGGAAGAGACCATATTCGAGGATATTAGGTTCTGAGGAGGATTTGACTGTCCCTAACCAGAGGGACTGACTGAGATCGAAGTATTATTCTAATGCTGAATCCCTTAGTTTTATTTCCGGAATAAGTGTCCCCTGCATGTTCCTTTTTTTTCATTTTCTAATTTGATCCAATTAAAGACATTATTTAGACATCCAACAAGAAAGATTTGAGACGTAAGACCTTTTTAAGGCTTTCTTATTTTCTACCTTCAGACTACTGGGGTTAGATAGATATCTAAGTCAATAGATTCGTGCAACAGCAATCATTGAGCTGAGATGAACTTTTTATCAGGTCCCGGAAAGAATATTACTGGTTTCAAATTCTGAAAATAGAGGTCCGATAAGTTCCTCAATTCTATAATGTCTTTAATTGAAATCTAAGCAATTACTAAGATCTTATATAACTTGCTATCTTGTGATACAATTTATTTGGCTATCAACAATTTTGTTCAAGATGAGGTTTCTTAGAATGCTATTCAATGTTCAATTCATTTTGACAGACCCATACCAAATACGTTTTTCTTGAGCATTCCCTTTTGATTGTGGCAACCCAACAAGTCTCATGGATCTTTACATGGTACTATCAGTAGTATTGTTCACTTTTCAGTAAAGGATCACATGAAGTGACAGTTTTGACTGATTTCAACTGGAGTGAACGTCAAGGGATGTGGTGAATACCGTTGTCAATGAGATGAGACTGGTCATTGAAGAACTGTAACATTGACCCCCTTACCCTGACCATTCTGTCAGTGAGATAAGAACTGAGGACATTGTGACTAGTGCCTGCATTGACCATTGACCTTGGAAGAAAGTGGGAACGACAAGGTTTGCGTTGACCACAACAGTTCATCGCTCGCTACTACCCCAATGATTGAGTCAAGTGATGGGCTTTACACCAGAGGCAGAGGACGACTCAACACGGCAAGAGGGAGGTTGATTCTCTCGTTAAGCTCACCCACAGTACACTTGGCTAGGCAACGCCTACGTACATTCCTATGGGGTAGGAGATTCATGGTCTGTACCGACCATAAACCCCTTATTAGTATCCTGACCACAAAAGGCTTTGCTAGTGATAGAACAAGCCAAGGAATTAACAAGTGGTCCACTCTTCTGTTAGAGTATGACTTCGACATAAAGTACAGGGATGAAAGTGGTTCATGAGAAAAAAACTGGAAATTCACGCGTGCAGAATTGCATGCATAAAGGGAGGGTCAAGTACCAAAATATAATTATTTAGTAACTTCTCAGAATTTTGTATTTCCCTTAATTATTGGTTGTTTTTGACTTTTAACATCATTTTGCTCACAATGATGTAAAAGAATGTTTTTCATAGAGATATCCAACTTTCATTTAATATTTACACACTTTTCTATCTTCACTCTAGGAATAATTTTATGTTCCTCAAGTACAGAGACCACTTGCTGTGTCAATCACCCAACCACTGTCCTTCCCCCAGATCAGATAACCAGCTGGTCACCAGACACCCCTGACCACAGGGCTACCCATGAGGGGGATGACACCACAAATTCAGAATGTGAAAATATAAATATTTCATATGGAAAAACACATAATATATATATATATTCCTTGATGTAAAGACTCAGAATTAAAAATAGATACAAATGCTCAGTATAATTATTATGATGTGAATTTTTTTTCTGACAAAAAGTGTGAACAAAATGTTTTATAAATTCCTTTGTGCAATGGGACCCTCCATATGAAGCCCCATCCTCCACTTTCTCCTTTTCCAGTTTTTACTGGAAAGGGGTTTAGTACTGTAGAGTATGCCTCAGGGTTCCAGTAAAAACTGGAAAGAGTGAATGGCTATCACTGAGAGGACTGCAGCAGCCTGCCCTCAAAGAGTGAGTGGCAGAGAACCAAGGACCTTCAGACCCTACCTTATGTGTTACAATACTGATCAAACTCAATTACATATTTGGTTTATGAAATTAGGTTATTGTCTGGTAACAGGTAAAAGAATAAGAAAATGACAATTAATGATTACATAATTGCATGAAAGTAAAAAACTGGAAATCCAGGAAAAACTGGAAGACTTTCATCCCTGAAAGTACATCCCTGGCATTATCAACACTGCAGCTGACTGCATGTCGCGGTTGCCCCTACAACGTGTGCCCGAGAACGGGTATACTGAGGATGACGAGTATATTGCCGAGGTATATAATAAGCACTTACGAATGGTGCTATTTCTACAAAGCAGTTTCTACAAGCTACGCAGGAGGAAAAACTACTCCGTTGTTGAAAAAGAGATGCTTGCAGTACACTGGGCTACACAACGTCTCCGTACTTTCTTATGGGGTAGGAGATTCATGGTCCGTACTGACCATAAGCCCATTTCCTAGTATCCTGACCACGAAAGGCTTTGCTAGTGACAGAACGGGCCAAAGGGTCAACAAGTGGTCTACTCTTCTGTTGGAGTAAGGTTCACAACACGGCTTACACTTACTGTCTATGATACACTCGGGACAGGTGCCCCCTTTGTCCCCTCCCAAACACACCTTCACCGTGTTGACCACAGAACAGCCAGGGAGCCGTTTGCTTTAATACTCTGATTTGCCTTCAACGTGGAGAGGAAGAAAGAAGGACTTGAGTTCACTTAGGTTGTTAAGTTAACTATCCAACAATCTTTGATGACTAGCTAGAAAGGCTACTAGTCAAAATAGACAAGAGCAGGATCACTGACGAGATAACAATCACGTACAATATACCAAACCACAACTGTATGTTCTTTGTGATACGATACGACGGTGGTTCGTTCGTTTGTACCTTAGATCATACCCCAAACAGACCAAGAACATTTCAAGTGTCTCGGATGGTTGTATTCTTGATGTGATGACCCAGCATCTTGTCTATTTGATCTATTTGATCAAGAGGCGGCATCAATTCTCATGAGAAAGGCCCTTAACAGAAAGGGATCTCATTGTTCCCGGTGCGAGAAACACCAGGGAAACGTCTCATAGTTTTTGGGTAAGAACCCACGACATGTGGAGTCTGTAATATCGATAATATATACCTCCATAGTTTGTCCAACTTTACAAATGTAATACATGTATATCGATTTTCTAGCATCTAGAACATAGCGATAACAGATTCAAAGAGGGTGTATGAAATCATAGGCTTTCGGCTTAAGCCCAGTCATCATTCAACTGCCTATAGCACAAAAGTTATACATATTTATACAATTATACCCATCATATAAATCTAGAAGCAAAGAACAACCCATATATCGTTACCGTTTGAACAAGCTAGCTTTCAAAGGAGCTGCAATGATATAGGTCATACAGTTTTGATTTTATAAAGCTTTGCTTATCATTTTCAAAGCTTCGCGTATAACCTTGCTTTAACTACTTCTAAAATACTTTCGATAAACTAACAAGTAGGGTGTACACTACAAAGTAAAGTTACTTTGACAACTGAAGAACCATACAAAAACTCAACGTATCTAGGGTGTCAGCAGGGTGGATGAAGACCAATATTTGGAACTCGAATTAAAAGTTCATCGTTCAAGGGTTAGTTACAGGACTAAGTTAGCGGCATCCAGAATGAACAGATGTTCCTTTCCTTTTTTCTTATAGGTATGGGATGCATGGACAAGGTTCATGAGTGCATCCAAAGAACTTGTTTGAGTATACACTCCAAACTTTTTTTATACCGAGGATAAACTGGCGGGAATTCTTATAAAATGATGTTTTTGTATGTGCTCTTCGATGTCTTACATGTATAACGCAAAAAAAAGGCAGAATCTCTATGCCATACAATCAAATGTATTATGATTTTGTTTTTTTGCACCCAGGTTGACTTCACCAATGTTACAGCACCATTTGCCATTCATAATTCATATGAACAAATTAAAAGAAATTATTTCCTGCGCTAGGATACTTTCTAAAAATAACACACATGAGCTGTTCAACAGCTAAAGAAACAAACTGTGAAGAGGAATCTCGGTGCTGTAGTCGGTGATCTCTGGATGAGTAGTCGGTGTCTGGTGGACTTGGCGACTACTTCTTGCCCATCATTAGCTCCAGTTCGGCTAGTTTCTTCCTAAGCGCCTCGTTCTCGGCCTTTACCTGGGCGTTCTCCTCCTCCAAGGCACTCACGTTACCTACAGGTAATAGGCATTGGTAAGAGTGGGGTCAAGTATCACTAACAGACGAAAATCATTGTTAAAGATCGTTACATTGGTAGGAACAAAGCTTCTGAATTTTCATACCGTCAAATTGGGTAAATTAATAGGACCTTCCCTGGCTTTGCATTACTGTTACAAAGTATAGACTACAAACTGGAAAAGTATTTTTGTAGAAACGATCCACTCCAAAATCTTCCAGACTGCCGCGCAATTATAGTAGCAAATGCCACTCCCGACTGATGAAAAAGTAGGTCAAGCAGGAATATACCCGTTGAGAATAGAGTCCTGACACTGAATTTGCCTCTTAATAGCCCCAAAAGAAGAAGAAAAAAACCATAAACAGACATTAAAGCGATGTAGGAAAATTCGGTTCCGCAAATCATAAATCATCAAAAGGTAGGAAATCCTAAAATGTAGGGAAAATGGCATCTCTATAGCAGTACTGTACTGATACGATGAAGCTATGACACCTACCTTCACTGGAGACGGCAGGTGACGCTGGACGCTCCCGGTGGTCGGCGAACCCTGAAGTTACCAGTGCCTGGCCGATGTTACCGAGCTGCGGGATCACCAGGTCCACGAGGTAAAACGACTCGTTAGACGGCTTCTTCTGAAACTCACAGGCTACATTCTGTGTGATTTCACGGAACTGGTCGATGGCCTGGTCGGACCATTTACCGTCTTTCGGGAATACACCTGCAATAGTAAATGCAGCAGTTATAGGTCATAGAAACTGGATCAAATTCCTGGAACAGCTATTTTGGGGAATACTGAATAACTGGAATATATCTGTCCAAATACGAAATTTGCCTATTCTAAAGTCACAAAAGTTTTACTATTTAAATATGTTATGAACGAGATTTAAGAAATTAATTTTGACAATTTTTGAAAATTTGAACACACACAAAAAATCACAAGAAAATCTTAAATCTGACTTCCCTGAAGTTATCAAATGTAAACCCTTGGTGTATGCGTACCGGCAATGCAGCAGTGGAGGGCCTTTGGGGAGTAGGCGGCCAGGTCCATGGTCAGGGGCCGGAGACTGATGGCTTGGAGCAGTCCGTCATCTCCGTAGTCAATGAAGTTGACGAGGAAGCCCTGAGGAGTCCGCTTCTTGATGACAGCGCGATACCAAGCTCCATCTATTTTACACAGAAAAGAAAATTATATGATTATCACTAGTGGTTTGTACCCCTTTTATGTTCATTGGTAGCCTAAATTTTGAGTCGATGTGTTGTTCGAATTTAAAATAAAGATTTTTTGTTATTCGCGGTGATGGAAAAAAACATCTTTCTAAAGTATAACTCATATTAGCATAGTTTATCTAGATTCTCTTTACTTGTACTGGTCTTCCCTTGACTTCAGTAGCCTACCCTCATCCGAAGATAATTTAATAACAATTGCGACAAGTAGACCTACTTTAAAATTAAGAAATCACCCCAAATACCATCTGCAACAATTTCTAACATCACCTTGAATATATTTCCTTATCAAATTGATGCGACTTCGAGTCCTAATAATCATTTTTAGTCGTTTTAAGTTTTAACTGTTCTTTCCATAAGAATAAAGATTAAAAAAAATCCTCAAAAAGGTTTAGTTAGGGGATCGGATTAGGGCTAGGCCTTACCTTGATTTAGGGCTAGGCATAGGTCCCTGGGCTCGGGGAGGTAGCCCTCCGTTGGCGGCAGGGTTGGCCCTGTGCTGGCCGTCTTCTCTTCGATCTCCTGGAGCTCGGTAACATCTGAAGGCAGGAGTGGATTCCGACAAGTCAACAAATATTTTCTTTTGATTCATTACAATTACTTTTTTTCATAATTATCGAAATGGTAGGGTCACACGCAAGTTCATATTGAAAAAGTGTTTATATCAAACAAATTGACAATAGATATATTTCTTTATAGCACAGACGTGCACATTCCAAGCATCTTTCAAAACCAATTAAACGTCCAGTACTTAGGTAAAACAGCGTCGTTTTGTTATAAAAAGGTACTATTGGCTTCAAGTCTGTCCATCTCTTGGATCTAAACCCACCTGCAATCATCTGCACGTAGAACTCTTGTGGCGAGACGGCGTGGGACACCGCCCCACGGAAGGTGTAAGCCACGCTGCTCGCAGGCAACATTTCCAGCGTGAGCCTGCCACCGGTCCTCTGCACCTGGGGTGGCTGCGGTAACTCTAGACACTGCTCCCTCAACATCTTTCCAATGTCGCATGCTTCATCGGACATCAGGGTCATGGTGACTACATTGGCATTACTTTGCTTTTCGGTCACGACCACTCGCACTTGTTGATTGAGCACCATCTCAGCCAGGGGCTGAGCCATGGCTGCCAGGTCCGGCCCAGAGGTTGGGTCCATCCCAGAGAGACAGCAGCGCGAGGCTAGTCGAGGTATGGTGAGCAGCTCACTCGGAAGCTGCTTGCACTCAGTTGGTGGAAGCGTAGAGCTAAAGCCGTAGTCTAGGGAAACTAGCTTTATTTCGGATGGTGACAATTCCGTGACTGCCATACGGTACGTGTCCCCCTCTATTAGGCAGCACACGAGTTGGCCCTGGGAGTCCACCTTCTGCTGCTGGAGTGAGCTGCTCCCGTGTACGTCCATCAGCTCCCTGAGCTGAGCGAACTGAGATGGGTCGTTTAGCACGTAGAACTCAGTAGGAGATTCGACGTGGATCACATGGACGTTGATCGGGGAGTTCAGAGGCAGCTGCTTGGCAGCTGGTAAGTCGGTGACATGGGGAGACTGGAACTTGGCGTTGATAAGGGCATTATGTTCATCGAACAGTTCAGCCTCGTACCCATCTTCTTTCTTTGTAATTTTCGCTTTAACCTGTGGATATTCCTTCAACATCTGCGGGTCCCACAGCGCTGAGGATTTCTTGACATCGGCTAGCCTGGTTGTAACACTGAGTGGAGCAAGCTTCTCTAGGCCACTCAGCAAGGGAGCGAGATGCTCTTTGGTGTTGTCTTCTACATTTCCATAGTCTATGTACAGGACCTTATATGTGTCCCCGCTGCGCTCCAACACTTCTGCGCGATACCAGTCGCCCTTAAACTGGCCACAGACAACCTCACCTGGCTTACTCGGGGCGTAGCCGGCGACGGGAGTAGTGGCCATTAGAATCTGAGTCATGGTAGTCGCCGCCTCCTTGGTCTGCTCAGTGAGTAGCTGTAGGTAGAGGTTGGTCGGGGAGGTGGGGTCCATCAGCAGGCACTCCACCGTCTGGGGGGCGAGGGGCACGGTCAGCGTGGGAAGGTCTTGGATGGTAACGGTGGTGATCTTGGACAGGAGGACGCCGGCCTCCACCAGCTGCTTGTTGACACTCTCTGTGCTCCCCTCTTTGGTGAGCTCCACGAGCAACTTCTCCCCAGACTTCTCAGTGAAAACTGCGTTAAAAAGAGCGGTACCGGGTTCCAAACATGCTTGGTCCCATGTCTTCCCCGGAGCAACACCCTCCATGCCGCTCAGCGCGCAGGTGATGCCCAACACAGGGTACTGCTCAAACACACTGTCCGTCACCGGGGCGATGCTCTTTGATGGAATTGTGTCCTCATTCCCGAAGTCAAGAAACAGTACCTGAATGGCTTCTTCGTTTTGGATGTTCATCACTTCGGCTCTGTACCATTCACCATCTTCACTGAACTGGGCGAGCACAAATTGACCCTTCTTTTTGGGCATGTACTTCCCAGTATAGTCTGCCTGGCGTTCTTTCAGGGTTGCTATAAGTTCCACCAGGAGGGGCTGGTCTTTGGTTAACTGGATTGTAAAGCTGAGTGGTGAAGCGGCGTCTAACACGATGACCTGGACCGGGCTGGGCCCTGGACTGAGCACCTTCCTCCTCAGGTCTGCGGCCATCTTTATGGGGGGTTCTGTACGAGAAGTCTGCTTGTCGCTGGTGGTAGGTGCCAAGTGAGGAACCGAAGCGAGCTGGGCGTTGGCTGCGGGCTTGGCCGAAGGATCTATGCCGGGCTGGAAGGACGCGTGGTTGGCGGCAACCATGCATTGACTGAGGGTTGCGCCTGAGTCGTTCTTGATGTCTATGAGTGCCAAAGTTTGCGAGCACTCTATGACTGTCGCTCGGCAGTTCCCGTCTCCAAGTTGAGCTTTGAAATACTCTACTGCTTCCGCTGACCACGGCCTGGAGGCACTCTGTATTCCTATGTGAAAGAGTACAAAGCATTATTACATCACCTTAAAATAAACACGTCTCCTTTAAAGTATCATTTCAAGATTAGGGTACTTCTGCTTAATATCAAATAAATCCAGGCTAGGAAAATCTGCGTGTCCGCGTGTCCTCGACGACCAGAAAATGGCTGTGGACGACCAGAAAATGATTTTTGGTCGTCCTCATGACGACCAGACATTTAGAAGAAATAACTTTTATTTTACCCTTAAAAGATCAAGCCTTCGACGATTTTAAAATGATTTTAGCCTGTCCCAATATTGTGGACGATCTATGATTATATGTGGACGACCAGATTTTGATTATTGGGCGTCCTCAGACGACTAGAAAATAGGGCGAATTTTCCTAGCCTGAAATCTAATAATTTTTAATCAGTTTAGATGTACAAGTATTCACTTTTCGTGAACTGCTTTTCCATATGAACTTGATTCGAGGTTGAAACTATAGGCCTAAATATAATTCACTGTTTACAGCTCCACAAGAACTACAAACGCTATTGGGCGTTCCTTGATTCTGGCGCCAACCTTAAAAAGTCTGTTTCCTCTTAAAAAGTCTGTTTCCTATCTACAGTTACAAATTCAGGCTAATGCTAAATAGAACCATTCCTTTCACTAGCAGTACTCTTTTTATATTGGAAATACTGTGAGCATCTACGAATTTGAAATTCGATCAACATAATTATAAAGTGGGATAACACAAATATTAAAGAGTAGGAAAATATACTAAACGCCTGTAACTTGAACTAATCCGCAGATTCACAAATACAGGTAAGATATTTACAAAACAAATAGTGTATTACCTCCGATCCCAAAGAGGGCAGCCATAGCTGGGGGACTATGCCATTTCTGGTCCAGAGCGTAGACATTGTCAACTTGGGCTTTGTTGCCGAAGTCCACGTAACGTACTTGGAACCTCTTCCCCTGCTGACGTAGAACTTGGGCTCTATACCAGTTTTTGTCCATAGGGAAGATTGCCGCAACTAAACCTTCTTGTTCCGCCCTATAAAAAAAGATAATTACAGGTTAATCAGATTAAAACGATTTTCTAAACCTTTATTGATGTTGTTTATTTATGCTCTCACTGCAAATCACATCACTGAGTGTTTGTTTTGACATACGGCTATATTGTAATGTTATAGGCAATTTATTTATAACGCACTGTTTGATAACTGTATTAATCTAATGCTATCACATATTCAATGTTTTATGCAGTGGTCCACCCATAACCAACCACCCTTACAATTAGTCACCTGTCTTATACGGTGGCATTTCTCTTTCCCGAAGGTTGGCGGCTGAATCAATTAAAAGGGGTTACTGGCTTTTCAATCTGCGTATCAAGCACACGGGAGATTCTACAAACATTGTGCCGATGAAGAGTACCGAGCAACGCACTAACCCGTTACCGTAAAGGGGATCAATTATCACTGTTCGCTATCAAAATTAATATTACTATAACCCATATTTATGTCAATCTACCTTAAATGATATGATGTACTTTTTTTTCAATAAACCCATTTTAGATTTATATGAGTCACAACATTTGGCTAAGCACATGCTGATCACCAAAAAGTGGTCATGTAAGCACATCTGCAAAAGGTCTATAGGCGGTTAAAGCAATCCCTGAATGACTCCACATGAGAGGTTTAATAGCACTCTACTCACTGAGTGGCCGGTCGCTGTGATGATTTCTCAGCGAAGTGACTATTAAGGGACCCTTGTATCTCATGCAGCTGGGCAAGTAGATCAGGAGTGGATATCTGCGCCCAGAACTGTGAAGGCGACTCGACCTCGACTACAGACAGGTCCACCTGAAAACATAGGGAGGAGAAACAGGTACTGGATCAGATGCAACGGCACATTCTCGTAAAGCCTATTACCAATACTTCTAATAAAATTTTAACTTGCATTTGACACTTAAAGTTATAACATCATATGGTACATAATAAAGGAAATTGGAATCTAAAAATATTGCTTGTTCTTGACTGATTAACCAGGGTAACAAACGAATATATATTTCCGAATTCAGATTAATCCGACGAGGCAAGATGTTACTAGTATAGCAACCGCCTGAGAAGTGACAGTTGATGATGTCACTACCTTCTATGACAGATCACTAAGTGCCCATGGTGACAGTGTGGTTACATGTCATGTTCACATATCCCAGCCTATGACTTGTGTATATCATTAAGTTGATGAGTAGAGGCTGTCATAGTATTGGCAATAGCCCTTAGGGGGTCCTGCTATTGGCAGTTTCATAGTAATCTTCAAGCTGCATCTTGATAAAGCCGAGTTTGAAAAAATGTATAAGGATTACGTCAACCAAGAATCTCAACAAAGACGGTTCCCATACTAAAGAATTATTGGGGTAGGATCCAAATCTTTTTTAGACTATGGTCAGTCTGGCAAAAATATATGCATGAGATAGAATTTGCATTCTATAAAAGTAAGACAGCATTTGTGAATTATTTATTTGGGCAATTTGCATCAACAGATGTACTTAGGGAATTCTGATCTGTTTGCTGCGCTAGTCGACCAGCAGCTCATAGGGATATTTTAAAGACCCTTATACAAATGAAATTTATATAAACATTTTTTTTGACGTGGCCACATCATGTTTAAAATGGGTGACATTGGATGAATATTTAGGATCTTAGTAGATCCATTACATTTAGCCCAACAGGAGCATTCGTGTGAAGCTTTTTTATGCACTTTAGTTTACATAATTTATTTTGTAATTCACTAAACTAAGTAGTGTGTACTAAATAATGGAATTTTAGCTTATATATTGAGCTAAGTTAAGCTATCCCAAACATATAATGCTATGTAATATTGACTGTAAACTCAAACCTCCTGTCCCTTCTTCAGCATTTCGCCCACTGTCCTGTACGGGTGACCCTCAACTTGATTGGGCAGCGGAGCAGCACCTTGTTTGGGCGGCGGCCGGGCGGCAGCTTGATTGGGCAGCGGTGGGGCGGCAGCTTGTTTGGGCGCTGATTTTTCTGTTATCTGTGGACTCATGTTGTTCTGCTTCTTTTGTCCAGCCTTCTGCGGGCCTCCTTTGGAGTATTTCTTCTGAGCCGGACCGTTGGTGTTTCTTATGGGAGGACTCCCGCCCTGAATCATTTAGATTAAAAATAGATTATTGGTGAGAGAAATATAAGATTTGTTTGTTTGTTGGGGTAGTTTAACTAACCATAACCACACGTGGTTCTTTCAAAACTGGGGAATATTAGAGATTTAGTAGTGCAATCGCTATATTCGGTACACAATGTATCTATACACTGGGAGAATTCGTGATGCACGGGAACCAAACCTCGGGAAATACTTTTCATAATTCATCTTAGATAAAACGATTAGGGAATCATAAAAAACGCATGGAATAAATCGCAGAAGTTTTCCCTGCGGGAAAGTTTGTTCATTTTCAAAGTACAGGGATTCTTAATCCATGGCAATAATATATGACAAATATTTGAAACAACATAGTTTTTTTAGGAAGGAAACAATAACAATAGTCTCTACTTTAGTTTTCAGGCTCTAATAGCGAAGGGGAAAAACATGACAGGAAAACGCATTATGTTAAAATAGTTAATTAAAATTAAGACCAATAATAATTTTCTTCTGAAATTCTTTTTTTTTTGGACGCTTTGTTGATAAAACAAAAATACTGAAATCCATATTAAGAAGTCGCATCTCTGACATTCGGAAATGCTAACGATTAGTTGAATTAATAACGTGGAACCCTTCACCACCAGGCCTGCACCACGTCACCCTTGGAAAACAAAATAAGGGTTAGATCATTCAAAAAGAAGACAAACCTCTGGGACCGTGAACCCTATTTCAATAATTAGTATCATATATCAATCGATTGCGAGATTTGTTCCCAAATTCGGCGCTTCTATATGTATGCAGACATCAGACATGCAGACGTGCAAAATCGTGAGGAATATGGAGGAAAATGGTGATTCTAATCCGAGATTTAGATATAGCGGGTTATTGGACTGCTGTCAGAACCCCTGGGCTGTTATGTGATGATTTGTAGATGTAGAGACCCGGCCAGTGTTGAAAATAAAAAAAAATCCAAATATCCTCTAAAAACATTTTTAGCATCTAAAATACATGCCCTGAGCAACTATATGCTGTTTTATGGTTTTCCATGCATTTTTAGGTCAATTCTTTTGGAGTTAATAATAATTACAAATTTTCTTAAAAAAACAAAGTTAGGGTAGGGCCAACATGTCATATCTCCAGGGTGACCTATGACATCATCAAGTGGGTGATTGGTAGGGGGTCAGGGAATTGGGCAATACCCCTAGAGGGGTGTTGCCAATGCGGTTTCATACATGGTAATTTTAAAGCTGACTTTGAATATAGATGAGTATTTAGGTTGTCAAGACAAGTTGGCCGATTGAGGGGATTGAAAGGATTGATCATTTGATGAAATGAGAATTTCGCCCGATTGGAATTAACGCAGGAAGCTAAGCCTAAGAAGAGATATTAATGAATAAAATATTTTGATGGTAGGTCCGAAAAAATGACACTATAGTGACAATTCAGCAAAAGAACTTATTGACAGTGTGACGCCTATGTTTCAACACTGAGAGGTAATGAGTCTGACAGTGACAGTGACTTAGGCCTAGATATCTATTATTTTTTAGATAAGATATTTTGATGGTAGGTAGGGGAAAATGACACTATAGTGACAAATTCACAAATCATTTAATCTTTGAATCATAAATAAGTGCTTTCGGAGCCTCCATTGACAGTGTTGGAGGGGGCTTAGGCCTGAGTCGTCATTTTCTCAGAACGTCTGTAAAATATTATTGGAAACGTATCTAGGCCTAAAATAATCAAAGCATATGACAAATGGGACTCTGAGATATAGGAGAACATAAATATATACATGGATTTCATTTTGATAGGCCTAATAAGGTCTAGATAATTATTTTTCAAATTGCCAGACCCAACGCCCGAGTTCAATGGCATTGTAGGCCTAAGATTGTACCATCTGTAAAATATTATTGCAAGCGTTTCCAGCCCTAAAATGATTCTAATATGTGATATGTAGGATCCTGAGATATAGGTGAACATAGATATATACATGGATTTCATTTTGATAGGCCTAATAAGGTCTAAATAATTATTTTTCAAACTGCCAGTGTCCTCCTTCTGTCCGATTGATCCAAGTTTAGGCCTAGATTTCAACGGTATAATTTTAAATGCTGGAAAAAAGATATGCACCCACCTTTAACGCCTGGAGTCATCAATGCGTTTCAATGCGTATATCCTCCACAATTGATGCGTAAATAGTAAATATCATCCTGGTTTCCTGAGTTCAATGTATCAGTGCAGGCGTGCGGGGAGAGAGAACCCGGCCGGGTTGAAGCCATGTTGACGCCTACTCGAAGCAGTGTGACAGTAAGCCTCCACGTGTCCGATCGATCCAATGTTTTGCCTTCGATACGAACGCATAGTTCCCGCATGAGTTTTCAATGCGTTGTATGCGTTTAAGGGTGTCCATTCGTCCAAAATATATATATTGAAAGCATCAGATACCGCTGTAATCCAGGCGGAGAAGGCGCAGCCCGCAGTAAGAACCAACCGTCCCCGCCACCGGCGTGGGGCGGTCTGGGCTCTGTCAACAGGGGAGGCGAAGGATTGCAAGAAAACATCGCGATGCATTTACCCGTTTAGACGCGTTATTTCGCATTAATTATCGATTCTGAGACAGTGGGATGCTTATCTATGGATCGAAATCTATCTATGGATACCAATAACTAAAGTTAGAACGACCGATTTCATGGTGAAATAGGTCTGCATAAGTTGATGAATATTCAGACTTTGACCCATATCCCTTCTTCTCGGATCGAAAGCGAGGCTGGTGGGCGTGACTTGACCCGGTTAACACGGAGTCGTGTGACGAGCGGATTTCTGTTCTTATTTGCTCAAATATCGGTATAAATGATTAATTGATGGTGTTACAGGACCCCAAACATCATGTACGATCCACATCAGATAGGAAATCAATCAATTCTATCGGATTATGTATGTTTTGTGATATGAGTACGGCCATCAGCTGTCACGTGACGAGCGGGCCCGCAGGTTTTCGGCGGTTTTGCGAGGTTATGCAGTCGCATTTTGCCAATGGCGGGTCGCGCCACGACCGTTTTACCGGAAACATCGGTAAATAAGGCCTGGGTAGCTTGTTCCCGCAATGATAGAAACATATAGAAAATAGTATGTGAGGTAAGGAGGCACCAGCTTTATGCTAAATTTCTGAATGTTCCCGGCGAGTCTGTCAAATCACACCCATTCTAGTTTATTGCTTGTAGTCGTACGCGAAAGTCCGAGCGCTGTCCTTTAGAGAATTCCGCCTGATACGCTTTGATTTGCTTTCATACTGCTTTGATCGCTTTGGTTACCAATGGCGAAAAATAACAAAAAAGGAATCATCTGTGGCGGCTCCCAATGGTAACTGGAGAACTCGGGTCGGGCCGCATCCTAACTCGGGCCGGGAGAACTCGGGCCGCATACCAGCTCGGGCCGGGAGAACTCGGGCCGTCCCCTTTGACAGGCTGTGTCGCCCTAGGCACCACTGGCACCTCCCTTCTGCATGTAAAATGCACAATTCTCAAGGAATAACCATAACATAATTGCATGATTACTTCAATATAATGCCCTCCTAGACTGGAGAAAAAATATGTACATAAAGATGTGCATTTTAATGAACACATTTTTTTCTAGATCTAGTCTTATCCATCCACACTCCCCCTCCCTCCCTCCTGCCCTCCTCCCTGCACCGGTCCCGACCTTATCTACGCCATCTCCCCCTCCCCCACACCCTCCCCGACTTTATCAACGCCATCTCCCCACCATCTGAGTAGGCCCCTACACGCGGCCCGACTTCACCCGGCCCGACTTCGTCGGCGGCCCGACTTCACCCGGCCCGACTTCGTCAGCGGCCCGAGTTCACCCGGCCCGAGTTTGTAAGCGGCCCGAGTTCTCTAGTATTCCTCCCAATGGGAGTCCCATAAATGGTTTATGGAATCTGTTTCAAAAATTTATGAGACAATGTTTGTCAGGATAAAAATGGGTAAAAATGAAATTAGTGTATAGAGCACAAAAATAGGGTTAAATAAAATTTCCTCTGACAGAAAAATTATTTAAAGGGTGGCGCATTATTTCTAGTGGAGAAATACAATTACTTTGGATGATCCTGCTAACAACCTAGTAATTTTGAGCGCATAGGTAAATTATTGGCCATATGGTAACATTTGTATAGCCATGCCATAGTAGAAAGCAAATTTCAGAATTATGAGGGTTTTCAGGATGAGTGAGATGGGTGACTTCAAGATACAACATCTCAGCATCCGCAAGGAGTATCAACACATGACTGCAGACGTGTAGGAGGAATTTAAGGATCAATTAGATAGGCCTTAAGATATCCTTTTTTTCAAATACAACATTGTAAACGTGCATCATAAAAAAGTGTGGATCACCTCGAATGGTGCGTTCTTTACTTTGTTTGCTTGCTCTACCACAACTGACCACATGGTTCGTTTGGCAAGACTAAGTGTATACAACGAGTCGCACACATACAACTGGTCTACTAGTACTATTCTACACAGAAGAGAGATTGTTAATTGTGTTTTTAATTGTTTTTACCCTTCAACTTCTTACCTTATCTATACGCTCCCAAATTGAATGAAACTGTAATGAAATGGTATTTGCAAAAAAATATAAATCAGATGTTAACATGAACTGCTTATATTGGTCTTCAATCGGAACACGATATTGATTTATTTCACTTTTTAACGTTTTCCGTAGATTACAAATACATGAGTATCATAAATCTATTTGTAGATCGTTCTGTGGAGGGAGGTCTCGGTTATGCCCTGGTGCGAGGATAGATAGATCAGCCTTATGAATCTTATTATACCTATCTATATCTACATAGATTCTACATGCCTATATGAGCTGGACCAGGACACAAACGACCTGTCGGCACGTCCCCAACACATTTACTACTAGGAGACCTGTGACTGGGCGTCATTGTATGGCTAGAGGCGTATAGAACACCTAATTACCCCATACAATTTTAGGACAACGATAAGACAACGTCTCGACAGTTTTATCTAAAGGACCTCGATGAATTCAGATTAAAACGCCGTTTAAAATGAATGTGGTTATTTTTTTTAAAAATAAAGGGACAAAATTATCGGGGGCATGGGATGTCATAGGAACTAGGTTAATACTCAAGAAGGTCGTATGGGTTATCGTGAACGTTGTCATAATTACGATCCTATGTGCAATAGCTTGAGCTGAAATCGTCCTGCATTTGAGTAGGTGCCTAGAAACATGAACAACGCTGAGTAATAGAAATGAGAACTTTGAGCTAATATTATTTCTAATATGCTTCTGAACGGGGAGAGACCTACTTTTTCTGAGGAGTCCTTTTGGACGGGCTGGGCATCTTTCTTCCCCTTGACCTTTGGTCGGTTGGGGGACGCCAATCTCATACTGGACGGGGGAGTCTCCAAGAGTCCACTATTGGGCAATGTTTCATCTTTAAAGACCACGTTTCTTGATGCTTGATGGGTCACGGTCTCCGTCAAAACCACGTTTCTTGATGCTTGATGGGTCACAGTCTCCGTTAACACCACGTTTCTGTCATCTCCATTCTGAGCCGGCTTCCAAATTTAACAGAAGTAGGAAAAATCCAAATCAGAATCGGATAATGTCAGCAACATTTTCTCTTATTTGATGAGTCATGGTCAAAATACAACAGATTTTCCAGTTTGATAAGAATATGACTGATCTGAGTGAAAACTTGGAATGGGATGAATTGGCTTGAAGGACAAAATGGTGGTAAGTGATATAACAACAAAAAAGTAGAAATCAGTTTTACCTGATTAGAGCATGATGCCGCGCTGCAAATAAAATTACACAACATAGAGTGAAATGAGAAAAACATGTACGTGATTAAGGTAAGATTTGTACAGGGTTGTTAGGAAGGCAGGCATGTAAGTCATTTCCGTGGAAAAATAATAAAATTGCATAGAAAGAGTTATAAACCTTATTTTTGAGGAGGTAAATTAAACTATTACATGTTTACTAAGCCAAAATATTAAAAAGTCATGTTTAAGAAGTATAAAAGTTTCGTATTTTTCCTTTTTTTTTGCAAAAATTTCCGAGGGACCTAAAAAATGGTCAAAATACAACAACAATTTTTTTTTATTGAACGCGGAATTCCGCTTTTCCGAGCAAGTGTTACAGTCTTACTTACCTGCTCAGGTTCAGTCACAAAAATCAGAAAGAGCATAAACAAAATATAGATTCATAACAAAATGTTCGATTTGTGATTTCAGTTTTAAATGTTTGTCTTACAATGTCGGAAAATGCCCTAAAATCCTCCTGAGAAAAACCGGAAATCCTGAAGCTCTTTGATTGGCTATATATCTTTTAAAAACACTTTTTGACTTTAGGCGGAAAGCCGGCAGCTGTAAGATGCATTGCATGTTTATTAATATATCCAAATATATATTCATTTCTATCATTGAAGGAACTCGCCTATAAAATTAAGCCTAAAATCATTGTGTTCAGGTCCGCCCTCCCTTAACTTTTTTTGTTGTTTTTTTTGTTGTTTTTTTCAAATAATAACAATAATAAAAAAAGCCAGGAAATGGCAAATATTTGATAACAAGATGTAATTTAGATTCTAGAAATTGTACAGGGTATCTGCTTTGACTTTTGAATTTTCAAGAATGCCCAAGTCTAGTCCAAGTTAAAAGGGAAAAGTGAAAAAAAGGGGAAATTGCATGCCATGATAACATAATTGATTGCTTTACCTGAGACACACTTTCTGGTGGCTACTCCAGTCCTGTCGCTGGCAGTCCACGCTGCAGTAACGCACGATATGGCACTGTGCGCACTGATGCATGCCTGACATTAGAAAAGTGGAATGAGAAGACATTTTTTCAGTAACATGTTCTTTTAGAAAATAGAAAACAAAGCATAAAAACATCAACGGCATCAGTTTAGGGACGTAATCTTTTTTAAATAGTTATCTGAGAACAATTTCAATTTTCTGATACTACAACAGAATTGTAAATCTTATTAGTGCCTTTCAATTTTAAAAATTTGTACATGAAAATTTACTGAATCTTTAATGAAAATAAAAGGTACAATCGGCTTAAACAAGCTGTAATATCGTTATATAAATATCATAAAATAATAAACCTACCAACATTCGCGCAGACATTACAGGTCATATCTGAAAGGAAACATGAAAAGGAAATGTGTGAATATATATAATAGTGATGATGGGGCAAAATTTTCAATGCGACTAAACTTTACAAATTATACTTTTCCTGAAAGCCCTTATCAAAGTAAACTGTTACTGGTTGAATCGACCTTGTATGAAAGTTATCGATTTTTGAAAATACAAAATAATGAATCATTTTTGTCAGAGTATTGAATGCTAGTTGTTTTCATGTGGTTGATTAACAATTGGGGAATTGTTTATGATGTTTAACGTTTCTGCCTTTATTACTCTTTCCGTAAATGCTAGTCAGGTGGTAGGTAAGTTCACGAGATGGACGCTCATTTCCACAACGCAAACAACGCTTGGCTGTAAGTCAGGTTTATTTGGTGGATCACTTAGATGCGTACAGAGCCAGTGCAATGATGGTTAATATTCCTAGGGTCACAAGTCCGATTGGTGAAGAGTAAGTTTTCTCCTAAGAGTCCGCCCGCTCCTACATCCGCTCTCAACACAGTAATTCCTTCAACAGTCACCAGATGTCCTCTTTTACGTATAGCTATCTAAACCCCTTCAAATCCTTAAGCTCGTGTCTGTCCAAATGTAATAGTGCTCTCCACCGTACCCAGAGGTTTTACCCAATATATAGCAGTCTGGTATTGATTTTCCCCGGGCATCGACGCTTGCTGAGAGATGCACCCTGTCTGCTATTGCGTGACAGGTATATTTACACCTACCAGCAGCTCATGCTACCTTTATACTATGTGATATAACAATTCCTATAATTTGGAATACTTTCTTGAATTCCCTTACTTACAACTGGTGACGTTCCCTTCATTATATCTCTATACAACTAATTTCATGCGCAAAGTGAATTACTCTCTACCTTTGTGCAGTATCTATCATTCATTGCAGTTATAATGAAAAGACCTGTATTCGCCCTACCACAGATAGCTGATTTACAGTATTTTAAGGACCTGCAGGCTAATTTTGAGTTATTTTTCGACAAAATCACTGGAGAAACTATAGAAAATAAATTGTAATAAATCCATCTACAATGAATTAATTCTCAAATGACTCGGGAAATATTATTAGATATGGATACTAATTCAAAAATTATGATGGCTAGTTTTTAACAATGTTAATCTACAAATAATGATATGATTAATGAAAATTCATATGGTAAAGCCTTGAGTTTTGTCGACATATTACGCAGTATGCATTCTGTTTTAGGTTAACCTGCAGGTTAAACTCATAAAAATGGCTTATTTTTAACAATGTTAATCTACAAACAAGTCCAAACGTCTAGCCATACTGATCAATGCGGCGGCATGTTTTAATGTTTTAATGTCTTAATGTAATATATAGTAAAAATGTTTTATATGGTATCAAAGCTTCCAGCTTTGTTACCGATGAGGAGGCGGATCTAGGCCTAATAATATTAATGTGTAATTTATTGTGGTAGGTCTGAACTGACACTATAGTGTCAATTTCACAAATAATTTAATCTTTGAATAATTCAAATCTTAAATCTGTGTGACACTGACAGCACCGGAGAACTTATTGACAGTGTGACGCCTATGTTTTAACATTGAATGGGAATGATTCAGACACTGACAGTGACTTAGGCCTAGACATATTAGAACTCAGATTTAATATTTTGATGGTAGGTCTGAAAGAATGACACTATAGTGACAATTCAACAAATAATTTAATCTTTTGATCAGAAATAATTGCTGTCAGAGCCGCCATAGATCTAATACATTGACAGTGTCGGAGGTCGGGCTTAGGCCTATCTGAGTCCAGTCATTTTTTCATACCATCTGCAAAATATTATTGCAAGCGTTTCCAGGCCTAAAATATCAATCTATATTATAATATATAGGACCCTGAGATATATGGGAACATAGATATCATTATCACTTTAATTTTGGTAGGGGTAATAAGGCCTAAAATAATTATTTTTCACATTGTCAGTGTCCGACCAGCCGAGTTTAGGCCTAGATTTCAACGGTATTATTTCAAATGCTGGAAAAAATATATGAACTAACCTTTAACGCCTGGAGTCCTCAATGCGTTTCAATGCGTATATCCTCCACAATTCATGCGTTTAATGTCATCCTGGTTTCCTGAGTTCAATGTATCGATGCAGGCGTGCGGGGAGAGAACCCGGCGAAGGGTTGACGGCGCCATGTTAGGTCTGACAGTGACAGTACTCCTCGCGCCCGATCGATCCAATCTTTTCCCTTCGATACGAACGCATGTTTCCCGCATGAATTGTCAATGCGTTGTATGCGTTTAAGGGTATCCAGACATCAAAATATATATATTGAAAGCATCAGATACCGCCGTAATCCGGGTAAACAGGCGGCGAAAGAGGAGCCTCCTGCCAACACGTCCGACCGCGGCGACTACACCCGGCCGTGTGACAGTGTCAAGCGGTGGGGAGGCGAAGGATTGCAAGAAAATGGCGCGATGCATTTACGCGTTTAGACGCGTTATTTCGCATTATTTTCGATTCTGGGACAGTGGGAGGCTTAGCTACGGGTCGAAATCTATCTATGGATACCAATAACTAAAGTTAGAATGACCGATTTCATGGTGAAATAGGTCTGCATAAGTTGATGACATTGACCCGATTCCCGCGCCCCAGATCGGAGAAGAAACGGTCACGTGACCAAGTAAGATGGCGGGGGGGCGCCCGGCGATCGTACTGATATGACAGTTTGGATTCCCGGCTTGAATGTCTAAATTAGCCCGTTTTGGACGATTTTAACGATTCCTATGTATTCTATATATCAAAATCTCTGCAATTTAAGCCAAAATAAGCTCAAATATGTGGTTATTTAAGCCCAGAAGCGATCGTCTCATCGAGTGTTACACATAAACGCGTCACCGATTGTCGTATAGACGAAAGGGGAATTCGGCGGCATAAGATCTTAAGGTGACCTAGGCCTGTATTTGATCTTAAAGCCTTGCCGCCTCATAATAATGATATGATTAATGACAATTTATATGCTAAGCCTTGAGTTTTGTTGACATATTACCCAGTATGCATTCTGTTTTAGGTTAACCTCATAAAAATCTGTGGTTGCGATAATTGTAGTACTTTTCCGAACTTAATGAAATGTAGAACTCCGTCTATATATGGAAAGTCTAAATAAATAGTAACCAACTAACAGTTGAAGGACGAAAACTAAGGAAGATATGGAATTTTGAAAAACAAAACTTCATAAACGATGCACTTTCAAGCCCCATTTTAACCCAACCTCTCCACACTAAATCTAATTGCTTTGTTTTATTTTTCAAAGATCAGTTTAAGATTTAAAAACGTATTTCTACGGCTAATGTCCTTATATTTTCAGTGTAGTTTTCTGTGGTAAATGTGCCTGTGATGATTACCTATTATACAGGGTACCAACCCAAATTTTATTTTCAAATTCCCTGCGTTTTCCCTGAGATTTCCCTGTTCCGCAGCAATTTTTCCCTGTGTCATATCCAGCAAGTTGTTCAAATTTAAAAGCCTCTGCATGTAGCAAAATATTTGGACTACCCACAACAAAAAGTTGAATCCCTAACATCTTAAGAATCAGAAATTTTGGAACTTGGCTAAATGAAATTCCCTGTATTTTGGCAAAATTTGCATTTTCCCTGTGTTTTCCCTGTCACAGATATTTGTTGTTGCATTTTCATTGTTTTCCTTGTGTGGTTGGTACCCTGATGATATTCATCATAAGAAAAAATACTTTCAACGTTATCTCTCTACCGTACAGCAGCTCAAAACTGATGTAAACTTGGCCCTAATAGTAACTTACTGAAATCCGCATTGACACAAGGCAGCTGCAGAAATATCCCCTACTAAAATCCGCATTTTTCAGGTAATAACAATAACTTTATGGCCTTTTCGTGGCCACAATCGGGATCCTCGATGTTTTTTATTTTTTTAATCTATAATTTGTATTTTACAGCTCAAATGATCCTTTGTTCATTTTATAGCTCGAATATTCTTTTGTTAATGAACATGTGTGCAATTTTGTGGAGGGTATTTTTCTAATGTGACAGCAGAGGACAGTGCGAAATAGCTGCCCGTCGTCGCTACGTACAGGACGTTTTGTACCCAGAATTATTTCTAGGCCAATCCACCCCAAAACGGATAGGCCTAGATCTACGTAGATCTACAGTGATACAGAGATCTAGTTTTAACTCACCTACTGTTCCAGTACATGATCGAGAAACATGGTACTGGAATTCGTATGTACATTCCGTAAAATCCATAATTGCCGAGTCTTTCCTGTTCAATGTGCTCCGGGTAATGATCAACACTTAGTCTCGACGAAAGTGGGAAACACTCAGTCTGTGGCTCACTGGGGGATTCCCTCCCCACTGAGTGACGTAGGTCAGACTAGTTTCAGTTTCGAATCCCCAAAGACACCTCTGAAAACATCTACAGAGGTTTCGGAGCTGAGAGTCTTACTAATACACTCAAATAATTGCGTCTTATTGTGAAACGAAGAATGTTCCGTGACAACAGTGAACCTCGCAGACTTTGGATCACGTGATTGAGCTTATACTTATAACCATGGTTATTGAATTCACCAAAAATAAACCACTGCTGTACAGGTGTCCTGTTTCGAGTTCATAGAACAATGGATTTTTACGCTTACATCAAGGGTTCTCGTTTCTAATGGAGTTACCTATAAATGAGGTAAGTTGGAGACTGGTTTGCTTGATCTAAAACCGACAGAACCTAACTAGATCTACATACAAATGGTTGGCAAATTTTCGCTTACCGTCCGTGTTCATTCCGTCTGCCATGGGTCTGAAAGACAACAAAGGGGAGCATTAATTCTCAGTAACGTAGAAATTTCCCCGCCCTCTACTTGACACATCGTAGGAAAGGACTGAGTGGTTAACGTCGGTAAAAGATCCGTTTTCCCCGTTCATCCCCTCCTCCAGAAATAGTAGTGTTGCCAATACCACCCCCGACTAATAAAAAAAGAGTAGGAAAACCTTTCTTACGACGTTACGTTTCTTTCTGGAAGTACCTAGGGGGGAGGTAAGATCTGGGAATTGAGTTCTAACATCGAATTTACACTCAAACGGACATCAAGCGACGTAGGAAAAATTGGTATTTAAATCCACAAATCACTAAAACGGAGGAAATTCTACTAAAAAACTACCGGGAAATTGGCATCTCAAATAGACTCAACTCAAGATACTCACTATGAAGCAATTTATATGATGAGCGATGTCAGTTTGAGTTGGTAGACAAATCTGCGGAGACTAAAGGCCATATTCCACTTTGCAGCGTTTTGCTCGTGATGGGCAATTCACTAGCGGTGTTTGACCCCACCGCTAGTGAATCTGGGCACCGCAAGATGGAATATACAAATTGCTTGCAGTGGTACTAGCGGTGGTGCTAGTGATGACCCAACGCTAGTACCACCGCAAATGGTTTAATATTCTTGTATATGATCTTTTAATATTTTTTTATACTTTTTTTATGATTTTATTTTGATTTCTATGACTTTTTTCTATGATTTTATATTTATAATCTACAATGATTTTATATAGTTTTCTTTTGCATGCTTGCGGTAGCAGAAACCAACATGTTCGTTTCTGAAACACAAATTGCTTGCGGTGGCAGCTGAGCCCACCGCAAACAGATCCCCACCGCATAGTGGAATATGGCCTTAAGGCGTCCGAAGGATGAGGCAATCGTAGTTTAGAAATGGATTTCAATTTTTGTACGAAAAATACAAATTATCAAAAGGATCTTTTAAGTCATACTTTTTAGCCTCTTCAGCAACTCGTTTTCAGTTTATCACAGAAAAGTGTCTGTTTTAAAAATTTTGAAGGAAAATTGCAGTTAACCGTACTCAAATGGCATCAAACCCTGGAAAGTGTAGTATAGACCTTGTGCAGGTAAGGTCACGTGACCACATTTTGGTGATCACCATGTGGTGATCATGACCACGTGGCTGTGGAATTAATTCAAAATTCAAAATTCTACAAGGTGAGGATTGTTGAATGACTTGGTTTTAATCAAATGTAGCAAAATTATTTGTTCTGTTCAAATATTGATAATAATATTGATTATAGATTGATCACCAATATGGAGGCCATCACATTTTGGACGATGTGACGTCATCTGCACAACGTCTTATAAGACTTCCAATATCATCCTGACGAGCTTAAGATTAGAATTTAAGACAACGAAAATAAATTGTGAAGGGCAATGACGGCGCGATCAGCTACAAACTGCAGTAGCGAGTACTTACCTCTCCTTTATTTTATCAACTGCTTGAGCTGTTGTAGGTTCTGCAGTTTTCTCTGGTTTAGGTTTCATTTGCTGTCCGGGCTTAAACTGTTGTCCAGGCTTTGACTGTTGTCCGGGCTTAAACTGCTTAAACTGAAGTAAAATGTAATACTTATCAAAAACCTTTTACTAGTGAAGTGGAAATTTGCATTATCTTATTGCTTGCGAAGGCTTCGTTGCTTTAGGTTTTCTTTCAGTAATGATCAACTATACCTGACTGTAGGACTGCGGTCGTCGACTGACATCCTCCACATCAGTCGCATATCCGTCCTGCTTAAAGTAAGAACAAAGTAAATGAGTATTTATATTCAATTGGCATAATAGGTCTAAAAGTATCGCAGTTTGTACCCTTCCCGTGAAATGGTTTAAACGGACATTCCTGAAGGGAATAGCCCTTACAACTCTCCAGGCCTCTTATATCAGCTTCTCTGGACAGAGAAACAGGCTCCCACAGAAACCTTACTTTTGTAAGTTTTTAATCCTAATCAGTATCTCGACTGAACTATTTACTATAAAACAGGGATGGGAGTTGGGGTTAAGGAAAAAAATCTGAAACAGCCAATCCACAACCACCATTTATTCACTTTCCTGAACACTTTCAGATTTTCGTGAAAATCCGAACTTTGAATAAAGTCTGACCAATGGTCCAAAGTTTCACTGACCTTTTACAATTGTCACGCTTTCATTTACTGATTATCACGTATTTCCCTGGCCTTCGACCATCATTTGGCCACAATCTTAATAGTTTGGCCACTTTAATAGACAAAGCCATACGAAAATCAGAAAACTTACGTCCCTGATTAATACAATTTTACTAAGATTTACTTAGAAAATCACAACATCAAACAACAATACCTTTGTTCCTTTTCCTCCGGTTCCCGGCAAAACGGTCAGGCGATAATTTGGCCGCACCTGACGATATAAACCACGTTAAAGTTCAATGTTATGGAGTTAACATGGTTAGAACAGTCTTATAAGACCACCTAGTGACCGGGAATTTACACATAAATTTTTTAACAGTGAACATGCGCCTGTTCTCTTTACCATGTGTTGTGAAACATAATAAGATAAGGGTAAGATATCATGTGTCAATTAAATGCCCAAAGTGATGACTGTAGATAGCCTTGGTGTCTCAATGGGTAATATTTCATGAGAAAGATTTCAAAATAATTGTTCCTCCTGACAACAAAGTCACCCGGCAGCTGGACTGGAAACAGAATGACTTTTTAAGACGGCCTTGGTTAGGTAAATATGGTAGTAAAGCAAAGTTGCTTAGCCAATCTGTCAGGAAACGCCTACCATTTTTATTTAGTATTATTGCAACAATCTTTTAAACTAAGTTACTCGTTTGTTTTGTTGCGATAGTTTAACGTCCAGCCAACCAGACATGGTTCTTTGCAGAAGTTGAAGGTGATGCTTTTCAGCTGGGTGTGTCTATATGATTTTGAAGAAACGAGCCACCGGGTTCAGTACCCTACTTATTTCGAGTGGCAAGGGTTCTTTAATATGTTAAACATATTTACTTATTATGAATTGGAACATAATGTGATATCTGTTGTACATAATCAAAGATGTCATTTCTCACAAATGTTATTGCATGACCGTTTTCAGTTCACCCACCTGGTAATTGTCTAATTGTTGCATTGCACACATGGCCTCATGCTTGTTGGCGAATCCTACAAATCTATGAAGTAGAAGTTGGAATTACGTTACAACCGAGCATCATAAGCAGTCTTACGAATATACATGCGGTGAATTAAGAGATTAAGCTTCAAGTACAGAACGCAAAATTGAAATTGTACGCAATCTCAAAGTTTCTTCAGTAGTAAATATTACAATTATACTTTATGCTGGTAATGTAGTTAATCGATATGATTAGTACTATATATATGTAATTCTTGTAAAATACTGTAACATCTTATAAGATTCAAATGTTATTCAATCATTACTGTATATTGCATAAACTTGACGATTACCTTTTTTTTCAACTTATTTCAAAGCAGTATTAAAAACATTTTATTTGCAAAAAAAGAACTACATGGCTTGGAATTAGTGATGGTCGTGCAGACAGTAATACATTATCAGTCGCAATCATCAGCTTCGCATGCAGGATTTAAAAAAGAAATGGGGGTGGGGGTGGGTGGGAAAGGGGCGCGATACTGGAAAAAAATTCTTAATGACTTTTTGGCCGAATTTTACATTAAAAAAGTCTAAATTTGGTTTAAAACAAATAAAATGAAACAAGAGGGCGGGGGCGCCTCTAAATCCGCCACTGTTCATCCATGAAAAATAATGAACGATGGTTTTTGTGCCTTAAGTAAGACGGGTAGAAAATAATGTCACCAAATCAGCCATGTTTTATGATGGGGAGATCGGATTCGGGGGAGAAACAACAAGGGTAGATATAACACGTTGCAGTTGTATCAATATGTATGATAATAAAATGAAAATCATAATAATTACCGATTTTAAATCGAAAGGGTGAAAGTAAAGTTTATCAACCAGTCAATGGTGGTTCTGCTTTCAAGAAGTCTTCAAACATGTCATAGCTTCGAATATATATTATGGGGATTTCCTTTTTCATGGCTTATCAGTAGCTGCTGCAAGATTGAAGGCATAGGATAAGGGCGTAGGTAAAAATCCGATAGGATAGTTTAGGCTAAAGCTTAAGTAGATCCTTGTTAATGCTTGGACTAGAGGATTATTTTATGAGGTCAACCTGGCCTACCCATACGTCCAGAGCATTCCTTCATGTTTGGCAGGCATTTTCTTAGCTAATGCCACGGCTCCAAATACTGCGAACAGCTCAACTAGTTCACTCTGGAAAACAGCAGTTCTAATCGTATCAGTAACATGTACAGGGCGCCAGGCTGTCGTTCTCGAATTCGGGACCCCGCTTGCTAGGTGCCATGTCTTATCTCTGCCATTTTCTAAAGTGAATACAACCCCGTGGATACCACTGATAAGGCCACAGACAGGGAAGTCGGAAGACTAATACAGTTAAAACATATACTTAATCAATTCATCAAATTCTAAAAGAAAAATCTAAATATAGATCCATGAATATGAAATGAAGCTTTTCAAGATGCTAGCAATTTCGGGTAATCCAGAATTTTGGGGAAAAAAAAAAGATTCCTTTACCATTGAGTCAATGGGGATGTATTCACCAAAGTTCACACCTTACTGCAGCGCCACCTACAGAAAATGCCCGGATAAACGGGTTCAAGGACGGGAGGGCACAAGGGCTCGGCAGGGATGGGCGGACGTCATATAAATATACTAGTGCAGCTGCTTGCGTAGTGTTAAATGTTCCTCGGTTTCCTTACCAACACAAAAAGAACTGATACAACGTTAACGAACACAATTGCAAAGTTACAACGTTAAAACAAAACTATCAACGCTAGCCTACCCATAGGGAGTTCTCCATTTTTTATTGTTTTCAACGATCTTGACAGTTTTCTTGAGCTGTCCAAACTTGCCAAAGAGCCCCCAGAGGTCTTCCTGAATATCAAAGTGACAAAATGTAAGGAAATGCAGAAACATTCCTGTCTGAACAAAGGAGGTATTCACCGTGGCGGCGCCACCAGCAGTGGACGATAATCAGAACCAAAACGAAGTGGCGAAAATTTCAAATGGGGCTGGTGTGCTCTCCTGTCCTGTATTTCCAGAACAGGCTAGGTTTTAATTGGACTCTTTCACTAGACTTTGAGAAAAAGATACTATATTTTCAAAATATATGAAAATTAAAAGTTGTCATTTCTGAAAAATAAATGAATCTAACTGGATTTCAAGTGACAGCTTCCTGACAATTTTGTCTGAAAATGGTTATATTCTTTGGCTTCTGACAACTTTATACTACAAGCTATTTTCAAATTTTGAATTGCTATAGAAAGTTGGAGGTCTAATTTAACATAAACGTTCATAGAGCTCAATAGAGCTCCTCATTTACTAGGTATACTTTAAATTCCAAAATTGACAAAACCAGCTGTCCAGGCAGATCTCTGCACTACTGAATGGCTAATTCAACAACCTCTTATCTGCTGGGAGAGTGTGACCTGGCAGTTGAGCTGTCACAGAGCCTTTTCACTGTGTACATATAGACACAAAATAGTTCTGGGATTGTCATGATGGCCGTGTCAGCTGTCATTGTATTTTAATATAATCTGTCCAAGTCACTAAGCTCCATGTCCCTTGCAGAATATAAGAAATGGCCATGTTGCAGTGTCGAATTTAAGAACAGCCCCTGTCGCATGTCGTTAGCCAGAAAATTGGCCGTGCTGCCATGTCGAATTTAGGGGTCTAGACCCATAATTAAATCAACAGAATCGTACTTGATCTTGAATTACTCGGGAACGAGAATAGCAATGGGTCTTCTTCGAGTATGAAATTAAAAAGGAATGAATCCAAACTGCCTCGTCTTGGCTGCATGTTGACTTCCTTTCTGCTGCGCCTCTCATGACAGGGTTACTTTAAATGCGAGACATCAACATTATTACTTGTTATTTCTCTGACAACATTTTTGTTTTCCCCGACCTCATGAGCATGTAGGTTCTCTGAAAAAAGATTCAAGAATCCCACTTCGATTTGACCTATTTTATTCGCGTACTCTAAAAGCTTTTTATTTTTACTCTGTCCAAAATGGCATTCTCACTAGGCTGAATCGGCGCAAAAAAATTAGCTGATTACTACTGTATTGTAAAATCCATAATATAAGCCGCACCCTCTCTTTTGGCATATTTTCATAACATATTTTTATGAATGCTGTTGTATTCAGGGTTATGTAAAACCCTTATTCAAGCCGCACCCTCAATGTTGAGGTCTTGCTGGCTTTTAATTCTGGAAATATCCTTTATAAGCCGTGGCTTAAATTAGGGGGTTTACGGTACTAAAAGAATCACCGGACTTCTGGGCCGATTCATACAATCAATCAATATGCCATTATGAAATGAATATCTTTGACATGTATCGGTGCTAGAATCGGCTCATTATTCTTGTAGACTCTGCTTATTTTTTGGGGGCAATCTGTCTGCCAACTTGGACAAAACCTTGTAGCGGGTATGCGGCTTTACACAGCATGGCCTCACCCCTTCCCACAACATAGGGGCGTCATCATAGGCGTACATACGCCGCGTAAACAATCACTCCTGCCCACCTGTTTGATAGTGAACTTTACAGATAAAATGTGAAGGGTGAGATTGAGAAAATACATACATGTACTAGACAATGAGTAGCAAACTTAAAACATGAGTAGCAAACTTAAAAGAAGGGGAAAACTGGAAGGCATTCAAGCGGTCATTCCAATGCATCAAGTCCGAACCCGAATTTCAATACGGCCTTTAAAAGAAATAGAAAAAGAAAGAAGTTATGTTCAGGTAACCCTACTTATCCTACAATTTTGGCCCTCCCTTTTTTTCAGAGAAATTTTATATTTTATTTATCTATTTTTTCAAAATTCAATAGAATTAATAACAAGAAGCAAATGACTAACAAGAAGCAAATGACTATCAAAGTTCCGATCGTTGGAACGATCGATGTTCGCCCTTAACAAAACAATGGACATTTCATTGTGTTTGAAAGGTAATTGAACGAAATGTCAATATATCTAATGTACGTAATCTATAGCAATGGTTGTCCTGCTGTCATACACAACTCAGGGAGGGGCTTAGGAAAGGGGCTCCTACTTCTAGTGCTAGGTCCCTTCACCCACCCTCCTAGACCTGCAGGTAACAGTGGAGGTCCTAATGTGAAAGGGGTGAGGCTTGATTGGCTCAAGTAGGCCTACTGGTTATTTAATCCACTTCTGGCTTCTCAAACTGCACCCTCCCCCACCCCCACTCATTGAACTGAGTTCAAGGAGTGGGGGTGGGGGAGGGTGCAGGGGAGAGGCCTGCCCACTCAATAACACTTGATGCACACTAATTGTCCTTGCTTACAAATGCATGCCGGTGGACAAAGGCCTGTAGCTACTTGTATGTAAGATTGTGTAACCAGGCAATCAGATCAAAGCCTAAATACCTACAAAAGACATGACTGATTGAGTGAGCCCTTCCCATAAGCTACAATACTAAAAACTATAATAAAGGGCTCACAAAAAGGTCAGAGAACATCAAATAGATGCTCTGAACAAGTATTTCAGGTGATGAGAGTTGTTTTAGAGGATGTTTTGAGCTTCTTATTTTTATGTTAAACACTTCCCAGGGCCTTGTGTCTAACTAAAAAATAGCAAAAATATTGATAAAATCGACCTACCTTCCCTAATTTTTTCGACCTATGTTACCTGAGCAAAACAGTTTTTTTTCTTTGGGTTTAATTTCAGTTTCAAAATTTAATATTTAGAACACGTTTCTCAACATGTTAAGGATTGACTAGAGTGGTTGGGCCATTATTTTTTATTATTCATGTAACTTCGCATCTATGTTTGGTGTTATACTAAATTATACACCATATAAAAGCTCTAATTTTTCTTTATTCAGTCATAACAGTTATATCGAAATCAGATGAAAATTCGGAAAACTGTAATTCAAAAACCCACTTTTTCACTTTTTTTTAAACAAGGATTATTTCTGAACTATTAAAGCTACACACGTAAAATTTTTTATGCATGTATAACTTTGTAAGGAATCACACCCTAACCACCGGTGTCAATCCTTTAGACACATATAGATTCTTAATGCCTTTCCCGAATTTTTTCTCTGTCCTCAACTTACATCCCTGTATGAGGCATGTTCATTTCCAAGTTTCAGAATACAATCATAATCTTGTCAAGTGGAGGCAAATACGACTTCGGAGTGCATTTAGCAAACAGACGTGCAATACCTATAAGTGAAAAAAAAGACAAGCAAGCCTCGACAAATCCAGTGCCCAGTGGGCGGGGGGGGGGGGGGGGGGCTCCCCAATTTGAGTGGAAATTGTTAATACTTTTATCCAAAATTAAAAAAAAAAAATTAGGTTGTTGTTCGAGTTTCTGAGGCTGTAAATATGAAATCCAAAAATCTCAAATTCTAGCTATACAAATGGCTCTGGGGCCGGGCTGCCCACTTCCTCAGTCCGGGAGCCCGGTGGACTCCCACCCTATTCAGGAATTTATCGAGGCCTGAAAGGCATTCCATAGTGTAATAGTTGGTGCATGCAGCAACAAAAGGAATGGATTATTAAAAGGGCGGGAGATGGGTCTGTGTTTGTTGGGTTAGAGGTGGGTCACCCAACATAGAGGTGGGTCACCCAACATAGAGGTGGGTCACCCAACATAGAGCCTTACCCATAGGTACTACGGCTAGGTTTAGCCAAACGCTTTGATTTATTTGTGAAGGCCTTCTCCACATTCCCGAATGTAGAGAAGAGGATTTCCAGTTCCTCCTGTGTTCAATAGAGATCCATCGATGCGTTAATCAGTTACAATTTCATTTACAAAAAAAAAAAAAAAGAATAGTTAATCGACATGTAATATGTATTATCTCATTATGTTACGTTGATATATGTTAGTTGACAGAAAACGGATTTTATCCAGAAGAAATCGCTAACATATGTCAAACGATATCAACTGAATGGTTATAATATATCCATTGTTACCACAGGCCTCGAACTAGGTAAAAGAACAGTTTAGTGCAAACAATTCAGCGTATTCTGTAAAATTTACAAGTTTATCTAAAAATAATATTCAGCATGTATAACTACAGAAACATCCAAGCATAGGATATCGACATACTTCAAATTGTTTGTAAAAACATGTAAAAAAAAAGAAAAGAAAAGAAAAGAAAAGACAAAACAATTACATGCATATTTCTTAATGAATCGACGGAGTTGAATACTTTATAATAGATTCAACTACTCTTTTATCTAGACTTAGAGAGTGATAATTAACTAAAAGTGCGGTTAAGCTTTACAGACCACACATTCCATCGATGTATTTGGATGTTATTTCATTACAGTAGAGGCTATTGTGCAGTCTGAAGAAAATATCTGTACGTTATCTTTAGATTTGTGCTCAGAGGGCATGTTTGAACAATGGTAATCCCACCGGTGCAACTTCATACTGATGGAATTTTGCCATACTGTTTGTTGATGGTGGATAGAACAAATTCAGCTGAAGTTCATGTAGTCTTATATAAATCTATGAAATAAAACATTAAAAAATATGAGGAGAGTTTATCTTAAGAATATAGAGGTTTGTGGGTTTGCACAGCCTTCTTGGTTGACTTTACAATTATTATAATCAATCGATGATACTAGACCTGTTTTGGTAATGCCTCATTTCTAGATTAGGAAATGACTAATTAACTTACCTCTGGCATATCTACAGGAATACCCCTGACGTACAGTTCGTACAGTTGTGTTTTCGGGTTTTGTCTGTGGAGAAAGAGTATATCGATACAACAAGTCCGAACGTCCATGTAATACTATATCAATTCGGCGGCATGTAATATAGTAAAGTACAGTATCACAGCAAGCTTTGATCCACATGAGGCAGCAGTATTAACAAGTGCAACTGTATAATCTCGTTTAAAAATGAATCGTTATTAAAATAACGAGATTCTTCGCCTGTTAATGAAAAAAAAACTACTCAAGTTTGAATTAGATAATTGTAAATTAATCTTATATTTGTATAAAGAATAGATTGTTATTGGCAAAGAGGAACTCGTAAGGAAAAAAAGGATATCCTACATAGATACTGTATTAGAGTGAGAACAAATTTCTTGAGATTTTAAAGATTTGAACTTGTTCTTGTAAACTCGTAAGGAAAAAAAGGATATCCTACATAGATACTGTATTAGAGTGAGAACAAATTTCTTGAGATTTTAAAGATTTGAACTTGTTCTTGTAAACTTGTCACATAATAAAAACAAAGTCACCATGCTGAATAACATGTCTTTTGACCTTGTCTTAAACTTTTTTAAATTTTGTAAAGATTGAAAATTGCAGGCGTTTTTGGACACTTTGCATATCATAAAAATAAGGTTGCCATGCTAACTAACATGTCTGATGACCTTGTCTTAAACTTGGAAGTAAAAGGAAATTTCATGAAAATCAAAAATTTTGAAGTTGTTTAGATGCACTTGGCGCATCATAAAAACATGGTCGCCATGCTGATGAACATGTCTGAAATCCTTGTTTGCAACCTAGAAGTGAAAAGAAATTTCCTGAAAATTGAGAATTTTGAAGTCGTTTTTACGCACTTGGTGCATCATAAGAATATGGCCGCCATACTGATAAACATGCTTGATGACCTTGTCTAAAACTTGGAATGAAAAGAAGTTTACTAAAAATCAAAAAATTTGAAGTCATTTTTGAGCATTTGGTGCATCATAAAAACATGGCTGCCATGCTGACAAACATGTCTGATGACCTTATCTAAAACTTGGAAGTAAAAAAAAATTTCCTGAGAATCAAAAATTTTGAATTTGTTTTTATGCACTTGGCACATCATAAAAACATGGTCGCGATGCTGATAAACATGTCTGATTACCTTGTCTAAAACTAAGAAATAAAATGAAATTTACTGAAAATCAAAAATTTTGAAGTTGTTTTTATGCACTTGGCACATCATAAAAACATGGTCGCCATGCTGATAAACATGTCTGAAATCCTTGTTTGCAACTTAGAAGTGAAAAGAAATTTCCTGAAAATTGAGAATTTTGAAGTCGTTTTTACGCACTTGGTGCATCATAAGAATATGGCCGCCATACTGATAAACATGCCTGATGACCTTGTCTAAAACTTGGAATGAAAAGAAGTTTACTAAAAATCAAAAAATTTGAAGTCATTTTTGGGCATTTGGTGCATCATAAAAACATGGCTGCCATGCTGACAAACATGGCTGATGACCTTGTCTAAAACTTGGAAGTAAAAAGAAATTTCCTGAAAATCAAAAATTTTGAATTTGTTTTTATGCACTTGGCACATCATAAAAACATGGTCGCGATGCTGTTAAACATGTCTGATTACCTTGTCTAAAACTAAGAAATAAAATGAAATTTACTGAAAATCAAAAATTTTGAAGTTGTTTTTATGCACTTGGCACATCATAAAAACATGGTCGCCATGCTGATAAACATGTCTGAAATCCTTGTTTGCAACTTAGAAGTGAAAAGAAATTTCCTGAAAATTGAGAATTTTGAAGTCGTTTTTATGCACTTGGAAGTAAAAAGAAAATTCCTGAAAATAAAAAATACTTAAGGCGTTTTTATGCACTTGGCGCATCATAAAAACATGGCTGCCATGCTGAAAAAACATGTCTGATGACCTTGTCTAAAACTTGGAAGTAAAAAGGAATTTCATGAAAATAAAAAAATTTTGAAGTTGTTTTTGTGCACTTGGCGCATCATAAAAACATGGCTGCCATGCTGAAAAAACATGTCTGATGACCTTGTCTAAAACTTGTCTTAAACTTGGAAGTAAAAAGAAATTTCATGAAAATAAAAAAAATTGAAGTTTTTTTCGCACTTGGCGCATCATAAAAACATGGCCGCCATGCTGAAAAAACATGTCTGATGACCTTGTCTAAAACTTGTCTTAAACTTGGAAGTAAAAAGAAATTTCATGAAAATAAAAAAAATTGAAGTTTTTTTCGCACTTGGCGCATCATAAAAACATGGCCGCCATGCTGAAAAAACATGTCTGATGACCTTGTCTAAAACTTGTCTTTAACTTGGAAGTAAGAAGAAATTTCATGAAAATAAAAAATTTTGAATTTGTTTTTGTGCACTTGGCACATCATAAAAACATGGCCGCCATGCTGAAAAACATGTCTGATGTCCTTGTCTAAAACTTGTCTTTAATTTGGAAGTAAAAAGAAATTTCATGAAAAGAAGAAATTAATGTTTGAAGTTGTTTTTGAGCACTTGGCACATCATAAAAACATGGCAGCCATGCTGAAAAACATGTCTGATGACCTTGTCTAAAACTTGGAAGTGATAAGAAAAGTCCTGAAAATGAAAAATGTTGAAGTTGTTTTTGCGCACTTGGCGTATCATAAAAACATGGCCGCCATGCTGACAAACATGTCTGATGACCTTGTCTAAAACTTGGAAGTGAAAAGAAATTTCTTGGAAATTTAAAATTATAAAGTCATTTTTGGGCACTTTGCATATCATAAAAACATGGCCGCCATGCTGACAAACATGTCTGATGAACTTCTGTAAATGTTGGAATTGAGAAAAAATGTTATGCAAATTTGAAATTGTGAACTTGTTTTTTTCTCATTTGGCACACCATAACAACAGAATGTAAGGACTTGACACTTCTGTTCCAGTCTGACCCACGGCTAATGACATGAGAGGCAAATGACTTTCACCTGGGTTCCACTCTACCCACTACAGTTGCCCAAAACTCAAAGTTGTTTACTTGACACTTCTGTTCCAGTCTGTTCCGGTCTGCCGCACAGCTAATAACATGAGAGGCAATTGACTTTCACCTGGGCTTCACTCTCCCACTAGAGTTGCCCAAAACTCAAAGTTGTTTATTATTGTTTTAACTATCCTGAAACTTGTAAATTTTGATCAAATAACATGAAAACAAGCAAAATACAGATAAACTTATAAGAGAATTATGTAAAATACATTTAAGGTATTTTTTTTAAAGAATTGTAACAACACAAAAACCATTCTAATGTAAAAATTGTCAAAGGCCAAAGGACACATCTACATGTAACTAAATGTAACTAAAATCTCCCCTCACAAGAAAACCCATGCATCCACTCTCCAAGCATAGGACAGGAACCAGGAGATTAAATGTGTGATAATAGGGTGAACTGGCTCTTTCACTTAGTCAAAGAAAAAGCCATCCTATACTTCGCCTATCAAACTTTATACCATTGGTGATACTTAATACAACGCGAAGAATAATATTAATGATTTATTGTGGTAGGTCTGAACTGTAGGGACAATCTGAGAAAAAATATTTAACTTGCAAGCCGAGACACTGACAGCAGCATAAGACCTTGTTGACAGTGTGACGCCTATGTTTCTTTCAACATTCAGATTCAGATACTGACAGCGACTTAGGCCTAGATATCTATGAAACTTTATTTCAGATCTAATATTTTAATGGTAGGTCTGAAAAACTGACACTATTTGCTGACAATTTCACAAATCATTTAATCTTTGAATCATTTAAATCTTAAATCTGTGAAACATGGTCTGAAAATATTTGAATTGCAAATGTGTACAGGCCTAAATGATCAAACCATACGATACATAGGACCCTAAGAGATATAAGAACGTAGATACATACAGGATTTTCATTTTGAAAGGCAGGGCCCGACGGCTCGTAGTGATCTTTATCACGCCAAACATCCATGATTAACTTTGATTAGATCATCATAATTAGTGCATAATCATGATTATCAGGAAGCTTGTAACTCCCTCTAGAGCATATGAAACGAGCAATTTCATTGGTCTAACCTTAATTAGATCCACCGTAATCATGATTAGGGACCAAATATTTAATCTAACCCATAGGGTAGATTTAGGTGATGATTAAGGGTGATTAGGTTATCATGAGCAGTCTGTCCTTATCAACCTATGGAGTTATGAGCCGTCGGGCCCGGGCCTAAAATTATCACACTATGCAATATATAGGACCCTGAGATAAACAAGTTTGCATTTGTTTAAAAAACAAAAGAATGCCACTGATTAATGTGATTAAGTGTAAATGACGCACGTTAATTACTAATAAAATAAGTTTATGTAGTTTAACTCTTAAAATGATGCTGACATAAGAATAAGTGTACACTCTGCATGGAAATGTAAACTCTAAAGTCTGCTTGGATCAAATATATAATGTTAGATAGGCATACCAGGCTAGGAAATTCTGCGTGTCAGCGTGTCCTCGACGACCAGAAAATGGGTGTGGACAACCAGAAATTGATTTCTAGTAGTCCTCCTGACAACCAGATATTTTGTAAAAAAAAGACTGAAAGTGTTCCCTCAAAAATTCTTATTTTGGTCCATTTTGTTAATTGTTTAAAACCTTTAAATGTTTCTTATTTACGTGGACAATCTATGAGTGCTTGTGGACGACCAGATCTTCAATATGGTTGTCCTCTGACAACCAGAAAATTGGGAGGAATTTTCCTAGCCTGGGCCATAAGAAACCATAACAATATATTTAAAGGTTATGAAAATATTTAAAAGAAACGATCTAAACATCTGCTTGTAAAGTGTACAGCTTAAAATCTGCTTGGAGAGTGATGAAAACTTGTTTGGAAATTACCAGCAGTCAAAACATAAACTTGATGGAAAAAGAAATATTTGAAATTGAAACATCTGCTTGGAGAGTGTAAACCCTAAAATCTTCTTGGAGAGTCCAAGCAATCAAATCATATAATCTTAATGCAAAACTGGAAATTTGATGCTAAACATCTGCTTGATGATTTGTTTGTTTGTGGGATTAGTTTAACGTCCGGCCAACCCTTTGGGTTCTTTTACTAGACTGCACAAGGTAAAGCTTTTCAGCTAGTTTTACGCCACAGGGGCGGTGACCGAATTATGAAATGAGGTGCCTATTAGTAGCAGTGGGACCCAATGCCCTCTTTATAGTGCTGCCACACTGAGATATTATATCATAGGCCCACACAATACCCCACCCAGTCACATTATACTGACACCAGGCTGACCAGTCTAGTTTCGTGGTTTTTACTTTGTACCGAGTGCCATGCAAGCAGTGACCACTACCATTGTTAAAGTCTTTGGTGTGACTCGGCCAGAGATAAATCCCAAGACCTCCCAGACTCAAAGCTGGCACTCTACTAACTGGGCTATAGAGTCTGGTCTCCCCATTTGTCGCCTCCTATGAACAGCAAGGGGCTGCTGAGGACACATTCTTCCCAGGAGGCTCCTTAAGGTACCCCCACCCCGGATCCCCACGGGGGGACTCTGCTTGAAGAGTGTACACCCTAAAATCTGCTTGTAGTAATGAAAACCTATTCCGAGATTCAAAGCAGTGAAAACATATAAGCTTGATTCAACGATATCCGTAAAAATTCCTGAACATGTCCCCTTGAAAAACTCTAATTTTTGTCTATTTTGATAGTTGTTTGAAAACTTTGAAGCAGTCCCAACAATGAGGACAACCTTCGGATGTATGTGGACGACCAGATTTTCGATATTGGTTGTCCTCTGGCGACCAGAAAACTGGTAGAATTTTCCTAGCCTGATTACATGCTGATAACTATGTCTGATGACCTTGTCTAGAACTTTGAAATGGGAAGAAATTTGGCCGCCATGCTGGCAAACATGCAAATGATGTTATCTTAAACTTAGAAGTTAAAAGAAATTTACCAAAAATTAGAAATGTTGAAGTTGTATTTTGACACTTGGTGCGTCATAAAAACATGGCAACTATACTATTAAATATGACAGACGACCTTGTCTAAATGTTGCAAGTCAAAGGAAATGCATAAAAGAATTAAAAAATTTGAAATCATTTTTGGACACTTGGCATATAATAAAAACATAGCAGCCATGCTGACAAACATGTCTGATGACCTTGTGTTAATGTTGAAATTGAGAACAAATGTCATACAAGTTTGAAATTGTAAACTGGTTTTTTCTCATTTAGCACACCAAAACAACAGAAGGTAGGGGATTTGACACCTCTGTTCCACTTGGTTGGCCAGTTAATAACATGACAGGCAATTGTCCTAAACCTTGGTTACACTCTCTCCCACTAGAGTTGCCCACAACTCAAAGTTGTTTATTATTGTTTTAACCAGGGTTCGAAATTAACGTCAGCCCGTCAGCCCCAGGCTGATAGTTTTGAACCAGGGCTGACAATTTTTGAGAAATTTACATTAAAATCAGCCCGGATTTTTTACACCTGTAATACATTATAGTATGTCCGGGCTGACAGCCAGAAAAGTTAATTTCGACCCCTGTTTAACTATCCTAAAACTTGTACATTTGAACCAATAACATGAATTCAAGCAAAATACATATCAACTATTATATAATTATGTAAATACCTTTGAGGTATTTTTTTTTCAAAGAACTATAACAACACAAAATCCATTCTAATGTGACAACTGTCAAAGGCCATAGAACACATCTACATGTAACTAGATGTAAATAAAATCTCCACTCATAAGAAAACCCATACATCCACTCTCCAAGCCAGTGTTCGAAATTAACTTTATAATTCATGCGCCTGCCGGGTGTATATATGCTAAAAAGTATGCACCCGAGACTTTTCCTATGCACTTCTCTGATATATGGACATGATAAACACCCAAAAATAGGTACGCATACCGGGCGCAAAAAAAAAAGACATGTAGCTTCTTGGCCTATTTCAACTCCTCGAAAACAATGCATGATTTTGTGGATGGACACATACTTTTTGGCCCTCTGCACCCGGTGCGTACACCAAAATTATTCGTAGCAGGCGAGAAAGAAGGGATGGCAGCACTCTGCCACTTCGACGCTCACTAATGGCCAATCATCTATGCACTGGCAGCTGAATCTTGCTGGGGCTGCTGCAGGTAAATTTAAGTAAATTTAGGCAAATGCCACTTTTATCACTGACTTAGAAAATGATGCATAAACTTGTACATACTCAAACGACATGTTGCTGCTGTTGCTGTTCCTGTCAAACGTTCCTGAAAAAAAAGAAACATACTAGTTCAAAATATTTTAAAGAGTAATAACCGTTCATTTCAAGTGTATGGCAACGTCATGGTTTGCTGTGTTAGTGAAATTATACTATAATAGTCACCTATTTTTGATATTACCGTTAACGACTTGACTTACAGTTAACAACCAATCAAGAAATAATGCTGTGTGTACTAACAGCACTCAAGAGATTCGTATTTAGTGCTAGTAGCACTACTCTTGGCAATAGCCAGGGTGCCCAGGCTTTTTGACGTAGAAGCCGGGAGGCCAGGATTTTTTCCCTCTTTTTTCTTTTGTTGGTAAGAGTATATAACGAAAATTTTTGGGGGGAAAATGAAAACTGAAAAAAAACACCTCCCACCCGGCCCAAAAATGGTCACCCGGCCGGTTGACCAGAAAACAGAATTATTTTTCAGGACAGCCTATGGGAGGAAAGTAAGGGTCGTTCAGACAGGATCAGGGGGTCTTTATGGGGTATGGGAGGGGAGTAACCCAGCGGGCAAAGTGATTCAATTGAAGTACTTTAAAGAGAGGAGCCAGTGAAATTTCAGTTCTGGTTATTTTACAGTTTATACATTAGATTTGATGCTCATATAGAAGTATACCAAGTTTCAGTGAAAATCATTGACTCATTCATGTGATAAATGGGTTCAAACTTTAAGAAACCTCATATTCCTCTGATTCTGAGGAAATCACACATCTGTCTGTGAAATCACACAAAATGACAGTTATATTCAAATTTCAAATTTCTAAATTCCATAAAAACTATATTTTTTCACATTTTCTTTTATAAATCTTTTAATTTTGTGATTTTAATCCCTTTTAGACTTATAAAGAACATTTAATATATTTCTTATTGCATTTATTTCAGTTTTATAATGTTTCAACTGTTCTGCTTGTGACATCACATACAGATAATTGCTCTGTGCAGGCAGTGTCAGATGCAGGCAGGGGAACTTAGTTTGATGGACATAAAATGTGAATTAAACAAAAACTATTAGAGATAAAAGCATTAAATTTGGTATGGTTATTCCCTGGATGGTACAGATCACGGCAGTATACTAAGTTATGGTCACTGACCCCTCCCTTTAAAGTTTTGGTGATAGTACTTTTTAATTGTGGATGTTGTGAAGGGGAGTAATAAAGATGAAGGCAGGAGTAGTGTTGAGATGTTTGTAAACTGAAATGATGTTGATTCAAGCAATCAATGTTGGTTCAAGGTTCATATTGAAGTGAGGCTGTCCTTAAGAAAGATTCTATTTCCGGTCCAGCGGGTGGTGTAAATAAAGATGAGCCGGGCAGTCAGGATTTTTTTTATCATTTATTTTCCGTTGCAACAATTATAACGAAAATTAGGAGAAAAAAAATATTAAAAACTGAAAAAAATCCCTCCACTCGACACTAAACAGCCACCTGGCCGGTCGACCGGAAACAGCATCTTTTTTCAGGACAGCCTCAAAACTTGTGCATCCACCGGGTCATCTTCAACCAGTGATAAGTGTACAATAATGCTAAATGGGCATTTATAAGAGTATCTGATTGATATATTCAATTCAATTGTACTGACTGGAAGAACAGATTCATTTGACGTTGGTCAATAAAACATGTTGAAAAAAAATCCCTGAAACTGTGCACCCGAAATTACGTCTGTGCACCCTTCTAATACACAGCAATGATAAAAAGGCATTAAAAGTGTGTACATGACGGGTGCACACCAGGGGGGGCACCGGGACCTACCCAGCATCCTCTTTGTTATGGTTTGGTGATACTGACCACGTGGTGTGTCAAAACTTGCCCAGTGTTTACATATTTGGGGCTACGAAATCCTTTCTTTTTAAAGAATGTCATCATAATCTGAAACTTTGGCTAACTTTCTGTACATTTTAATTTAATAAATTATATAAAATGAAAGTTTATATATTCTGTTTTCCTACTTTTACAACACATAGAACTTTGACAACAAAAATAATAGTAACCCTTGTTGCATTTGTTTACATTTTTTGAGGGAGTCTTTTACCTAAATGGGAAAATACCCAGGTGATATAAATACATACATGTAAGTGTCAATACCTGTTCTATTAGAAAATCAGAAAGATCCCCATAGGTCTCCAGAAATAAAAGCAGGAGAATCATTCAAACATAGTGTGTTTATGAACAAATCTTGAGTTCATTTCCCTGTGTGGCTGCTGTGTGTAGGCCTGCACTGACCGTTACACCCACCCCTCCTCCAGGCAGCCCTTTGAAAGGCCATAAACCCCGGGTGGTATGTTGCAGGAGGGGGGCAGGAGGAGGGGAGGGGGAGGTCAAGGGGAGGGGGATCTGTGACCCACATCTCTAACCGTCCTGGTCAATTCAAATCTGACAGATACAGATTCATAAAATAAGGGATAAGTGAGCTTTATTCAATATCCTGGTTAATTAGGGGACATTTGGAAACACATTGTAGGCTATATGTACATTTTGACATAAAAAATAACCCTTTATTTTGGATGGTTTTGTGATGGACAGTGAGGCCCTGGAGATGTACACAGGGCAGCGGCAGGCTGTGGAGTGAGGGGCACACGGCTGGACGTTGATAATATAGGTGCCGCGCGTTGCATTCTGGGTAGGTCCCGATGCCCCCCCTCGGTGCACACCTTATAAAATTGTGCACCCGGCCGTGCATATATGCGCGCCAGGCACAGGTCAATTTCAGACACTAACCAGTCATACTGGTATTGAAGGAAAATACCACGAAATGGTATATTGGCCCAACATAACCAATGACGTATACATGTGAGTACATGCAGATGTACGAAACCTGTCGCAGTTCTGTCGCGAGTTCAAACAGTCTCAAGCGAAAGTCCTCTCATAACTCATGAACTGCCTTTTCGTCCATGGCAGAAAGTAGGCACTGACCTAGCCATGTTAAATTACAAAGACGACCTCCAGGGCTCTGCAAGGCGTCCTCAGGACACCCAGACTGTGACTCATGCGTGTCCTGCATATAAAACTAGGGTGTTCACTTGCTTCAACCTAGATATTGGGGTTTAATTTATAGGGTGTCCACACGACACCCAGAGGGTCCTGTCAGGTTGTCCTGTACCCTTAGGGGTGGACAGGACACCCAGGACGCTGGCTTTGGTGAGGCCTGTGACATTACCCCAACTTCTGGGAAAAGATGTTGCGTCAAAGACAGTAATCCAAAAGTTGAAGGGTCTTATGTGACAGTATGGAATACAAGAACAACAGAATCAACCTAAATGACCGAGTTACCACCTCCAGGTGTTATGTTCGATATACCAATTATATTCCGATATATCCACGTGACAGGGAGCTCGGAGAATAACAAACCAATAGCAGCGACACTCTCCATATAAATCTCATGCACCTGCGTGCAACACAGGAAGACCCTACACCTACTCTGCTAGTAATCGAACCTAACTCTCTGACCACCCCAACTGGTGATATCCTAGCTGTGGAAGCCTCAGTTAAGAACTGGGCTATGGATCACCCCACAGTAAAAACTACCAAATGCCACTTCTGGCCACTTCAAGTGTCTAGAACTCAAAAATAAAGAAAAGTCTGGGCCAATGCTCATGCCTAACTAAACCTCATATATGTTGACTTTTATCCTACCTGTTGCTCAGAAGTGTGACTTGTTCTTAAATATCCAATAAAGAAAGAAAAAGTGAAGTGAATGCTTGAATTCTGACCACTGGCCATCTTGTCCACTTCTGGGCACATGCAACAGAAAGGTAAAGGTCATTTGTCACACCTACAGGGCCCTCAGAGAATATGTACTCCTAGAGAGGGCACACTATAAATAATGTAACAATGTGTTAAGACATAATTTAATGTATGACTGTCATTGAATTTAAAAGATAATAGGTTTTAACTCTCAAGTAAATCATTACATTAGTCTATGCATTTAAATGTAAATGTAGAGTAGATCTATGGTGGGTATTTGTCAACGGCTGCCAAAGGACATGTAGGAGGCTGTTGGGCAAATGTGCATTTAAAACTTTGTTCATAACAATTGTGGGGCATTACTAAGCGCAATGGATAAACTACTACACATTTAGGGATATGTAAGTACTTGTATACGGTCATAAAGTAGGGCCAGACCCCCTCTATTTTGTGTATGCAATGATTTGAAACTTTCAAGGTAGGAGTGATTTAGAACTCTATACACAGTCTGTTAAGCTGTGCTAGAGTTCTAGGGCTAGTGATATTTTTTTTTCTTTTTTTTTTCGCAAAAAGCAGTAAGACAATTCTCAATGCTAAGCGCTAATTTTCAGAATTATACACTGGATTCTATCAAAGGTTAAATATAACTGTAGCATTAGTGGCAACAGGTGTTTAACAATATATAAATTCATATACAATTTAATTACACATTTAAAGAAATAAGGAATATGGAGGAAGGAAGGGGGGGATGGGACATGGACAATACATCTATACAGCCTATGTTATACCAAGATACGCCTTACATCTAAATTTAAATTCAACATAGGAACCCAATTGTTGCAATACAGCAGGAACTTCATTCCACATAGTGCTACCAGCATAGATAGATGATGAGAATGTCTTTGTTAAGACCACTTCAGGGACCTTCAAGACTAACTTAGCAAATTGCCTTGTAGGTAGATCACGATCATCAATATAAAGGGGATCAGAAGATCTTTTATACATTAGTCCCAGCAAATGTAAAGATCTTCTTTGCTCAAGATTGCCCATACCAACTCGACGTATCCTCTCCGCTTTGTCAATTTTAACACCAAATATAATTCTAGTAAATCTATTGAACATAGCCTGGAGACGATCCTTTTTTTCATTAGACAATAAAATATAGTAAAAATCATTGTAATCAAACAAAGGTAAAATTGTTGTTTTGAACAAATATAAAGCAGTTTCAGTTGACATTAAATGTCTGATTTTTACAAAAGTTACTTTTTTTGCAGCGAGAGAACCTATGATCTTATTGTATTGGGCATCTCCTGAGAATTTCTCATCTAATATAGTACCCAAATAATTGTATTTATCCACACAATTTATCAAATTCTCACCCAGTTTTAAAATGGGAGTTCCTAAAGTTACTTTCCTATATGCATAATGAATGTACTCCGGTTTTTTAGTATTTAGTGTTATCCTATTGTTGATACACCAATTAAACACCTTGTCTAAATCAGTTTGCATATCACTATATACCGTGGCACAATCTTTGTTTGCATGATATAGTACAGTATCATCGGCAAATAACAGACAATGTGAGTGTAACAAAACATTAGGCAAATCATTTATGTAAACCAAAAACAATGTAGGACCTAAAGTTGACCCCTGAGGAACTCCAGTGACCAGACCATGCTCATCTGAGTAGTTCCCTTTATATAATGTGACTTGACTACAGTTTGTTAAATAATCCTGGAGAAGAGCAACAGTTTTGGGTAATATTCCACTCAGGGTAAGTTTTTTGAGCAGTATTTCATGATTTATTGAATCAAAAGCTTTTTTTATATCTAAGAATGTTGATAAAACTATTTCGCCATTATCTAAATGCAACATGACATCATCAACTAATTTTGATACCGCCGATGAAGTAGAATGATTTTTTCGGAATCCATGTTGTAATTTAGTGAAAAAATGAGTATCTTCATAAAACTTCTTCAGTTGGTCATGTATCAACTGCTCAACCAACTTTCCTATGACAGGTAAAATTGAAATTGGACGAAGATCACCAGGTGTAGTAGGATTTGGTACTTTCATCAATGGAATAACAGTTGCTGACTTCCATACATCAGGAAAACTGGCTGTCTTCACTACCAAATTAGCTAGACATAATAATAATTCTGGCTTATGTAACATGGCATCCTTAAATAAGCGCGTACCATACTCTCTTATACCAGAAGACTTATAAATGTTAAGACCTTTAATTTTAGAGATAACATTCTCAAGTGTAAACTCTACTGTGATGAATGCCTATTCATCCAAATATGTAAAGAGACCAAAATGCGAAAAGTAAGGTAATATGACAAAAAGTATATATGTTAATAAAAGGAATGAAAGTGTAAAGGAACGAAAGTGTAAAAGAACGGAATTGTAAAAGCCCGAAAAAGAGGCCCGAATATGTAAGTAGGAACGAAAGTGTAAAGGAACGAAAGTGTAAAGGAACGAAACCCGAAAGATGTAAACCGGAAGTGACATGTAAACCGGAAGCGAGAATGTAAACCGGAAGTGACGTCAGTTGTAAACCACGTGACCAAAAGCAGCCAATCAGGGCTAACCTCTAGAGTATATAAAGGGGCGGTGAGGCCCGAATAAACAGAGTTCTTTCACAGTTCTCCTTGCGTCCACACGTGTCTTCTTCCCTTAAACAACTGCTGAGATGAGCCGATACGAGTTAATTAACCAGAAGTTCGAGTAAAATAGCAGAAGTTCGAGGTGATTAGGCGAAACTTAGGACGGGGGCCTGAAGGCCCGAGGAACGGGAACGAGGACCGAAGGACCGGGGTAGGGCGCGAAGGCCCGAAACTGGCCTGGATGGGGTCCCGCAAACGTAGGCACGGAACGGCACGAAGGCCCGAAACGCGGAACGGGGACCCGGAGTCTGCGGGAACGACGGCGCGACTGGCTCGGCCCCACGCTACCAAACAACAGGCGACCGTCGGCCCGACGACCCCGCGGACCGGAATCCGGGGTGGACCGCCCTATCGAGGTGAATACCGGCCTTGGAGATAGAGCGAGACGAACCGCGGCCCCCCCTTACCCCTACCATATTTTCCCTCCCCCGCAGTCCTCATCTGACACCGAGCACCGAGCACCGATTCCCGACCGATTCGCTCAGCCCCCCCTCGTGCGCGAGGCACGACTCTAAAAACATCACATCTCGGTTCTTTGCCCAGATTCTCCGTCCGCCCGAGACCCGAAACAATTCCCACGTTCCTCTGCTATAGGAATCGGCAACCCCGACCTATCAGAGAACGTCACACTACTAAATTAAATTTATGAATATGATTAGGGTGATCATCCAGGAAGTGCGTATCAACATTCTCACCAAATTCCCTTGAAAGTCCGGGTCCAATTGATGTAAAAAATTCATTAACAGACTGGGCCTCTGAGGCATTGTCCAATAATTTACTATTGTCAGTTCAAGAGCCTATGGAAACTCCAAAAACACCTCTAAAAGTTTCCAAAACACCAGAATTAGTAAGGTCCCTGCTTTAGCTCCTAGGCTAAGTCCCAGATTGTAGAGCAAACTCCCTATCTGTCCAGATCTGGGAGAACCTCCAAGCACTCTGGTCATCTCACTTCCTGTGACCCAAAATTCAGGGGTCACAACGGTCTTCGGCGAAAAATATAGGAATTTTTTTGTAAAAATATAGGAAGAGGAGGTTTTAGGGCAAAAATATGAGAAAAATATAGGAATTTTTGGCAAATCTTTTTCTTTGATTATACTAGATACAGTCATTTCATAGGCATTTGGTCAGTTTCTGGTTGAGTGGGCATAGGTTGTTGCTAGGTGCGAGATCCTTGTCAGTGCGCCAGGTATTGATGACAACAACTCACTATAGGCTGGGGGGGAACAGAACACAGAATGCTAAATATTCAACCTCTATTCATAAAACTTTCACATTATATTTGTTTCAGCAAAGTGGAGGTGTTGATCTATAATTTATATAGTATAAAACATGGTTGCAGCCCAACCAAGTTTCCCCCAGTGCAACCAATTTTAATCCTTAACCATTGTGTCTGTGGGCTTGTATTTACCAAATATGGCTGCCACTGGTCCCTGCACCAGCGCCACCTATGCGAAAGTGCCGGGATTACTGACTCAAAGAATAGACTTCAATTTAGAAATGAGTCATTGAGTGTAGATCTAATGAAAAAGGATACAGATATTCCAGAAGGAGAACCTACGTTTCAATCATTTTTGTTCAATACAATAGTCTACTTTGATCAATAACATTCAAATCAATCACTTCATTCATGATCCTTGTTGACTGCTAGGGGCAGATACACGATTTGTTGGGGGGGGGGGGGCAACATTTGGAAGTTGTGAGAAGTGAAAACTTGGGAGGGCCCAGGGGAGGGTTGGCCTGCACACTGGGGGGGGGGGGGGGGGGGTTATTGGGGTAGTTTAACTTATGGGTTCTTTCCAGACTGGGGGGGGGGGGATTGGGGGCTGTCCCCAGGGAAATTTTGAAATATTAACCCCTCAAATATGAAATCTGGGACAACCTCACCAGTCGGCCTTACCCTTCCTGCCCTGAGGGTCCCCTGACCCTGACCTGGCGACCTTTACCCTTCCCTCAAGCTCATGCCCTGAGGATCCCCTGACCCTGACGTGACGGCCCTTACTCTCCCCTCATGCCTTGAGGATCCCCTGACCTTGGCAGTTTTACACCTGTATTCCACTAGACAAAAAAAAATACCAAAGATCAAGAGGGATTAGGGCCAAACATTGTGAGTGTGTCAATTTCATTTATACACCTTCAGTGTTCGAAATTAAGGGTGCGCCCTGCGCCCGGCGCGCACATTTCCGCGGCCGGGTGCACGATTTTCGGGGGTATGCACCCGGTGTGTGTGCACCATTTTTCAATGGATATTCATACCTATGTATTAGGGGTGTGCATTGGCAAGGTGCCGGGTGCATACTTTTGACTTTTATGCGCCCGGATGGTGCACAAAATAAATACTTAATTTCGAACACTGACCTTACATATTAGTGCTACTGACTGCTGATCTTTAGCATTTTTTGACAAACATCAGCAGGATTTCCACGAGCCTTGACAAGGTGGGCCCGTACCCTCCCCTAACCTCCTCCTCCCCCCCCCCCCCCCCGCATGCCCCTAGGACTCCTTGGGCCTCCTGAGAACAAAGCCTACTTCTCTCCCCTGTTTTCCCTTTAAGCCTTTTCTCCCTTTTTATTCTTTTTTGCAAGGGGGAGGGGGGGGGCACAGAGCTGGGAGAGGAGGCAAAGGACTGGGAGGGAAAGCAAAGGGTCAGGTAGACTACTAGGGCCTAGGCTATAATATATATAGGTATATTACATAAACATTTTAAAATGCTCACAAAATATTGAGGAATGTATTGAACTATTGTTAATGTTTGATTTAAGACTGCGTAATGTTCGTGTATATCCAAGTCTTCATGAGTCGTTTATCCAGAATGCCTGAGTAATTCAGACTGCGTTTAAAGTTTGTCCGTCCACTTCCCAATAGTTCAAAAGAAATGAACGATGAGGGAGCTTCTTAATATGAAAGGGTTTTATTCAATAAACATCTCATCCCGAGTCAAAGCCACCATGTATAAGTCTTCATCAGTCCACCTCCCATCTCCTATCAGCAATCAACCACATTTAGAACACGAGTTGCTCCAACACCTTCTAGACCATTCTAGTACTCAGCTCTATCACAATCCTATGTCCGAGGTAGTTGATATTGGTAAACTCCAGTCTGTTACACGGGAGCCGATGTACTTACTCCAGGTATAACTCCTTGGCTAAACTTACTTAGCTGATGTTCTCACTAAACTAAGTGACTACTAACTTCTAACTAACTAACTGCTCGCTCCCTACCTTGCAACGCCTTTTATATTGGTTAACAGGTGGCGCTAGGAGCGCAAGATATTTCTTCTAGAAGTAGACTAGAAGTAGACTTGCTAAGCCTGATCCTTGACGGATTATATAACACGAGAATATATTAAAAGTGCTAAGCTATTAGTACAGTATCATCAGTCAGATTCAGTGTCTTGTTTAATATGCTTTTTGAATTTTATCTCTATCTGCATTGGTTCAAGTGCTACAGCCAGTTACACATGGACTGGTACTCTGGTTTTGCCATGTCAAAATGACATGTGTATTTAGAAGGCTCACTGTGCAGCTCGATCGAGGGCAAATTACAAAGCAAAACTATATATCACTTTGAAGGGAAAATAATGTAGATAAAATTCTTGCAGGTTCATCGAATATTTTTTTGAGCATATGTCTTCATTTTTTATAAGTGAAAAACTCGGTCACAGCTTTTACCTCAAAAACAGGGGACACTTTTTGATGGGTAGTAGTAGTAGTACACTTTTATTGACAACTGAAAAATCTACAGGATCCAAATGTGAAAACTCGGGGTGTGGACCACTAAATTCGACACGGCGACACGGCCGTTTTTTAAATTCGACACGGCGACACGGTCATTTCTTAAATTCGACATGCGACATGGCAATTTAGTGACAAATGACACGGCCCTGTTCTTAAATTCGACATGCGACATGAGCCTTATAAAGCTAGTGACATGGGACAGGGTCATTCCTTAAATTTGACATGCGACATGGGTCTAGAGGGGGATTATAGGGACAGGCGACATGGGTCATGGCCGTTTTTTAAATTCGACACGCGACACGGGACCCCCCCATTCAGAGCCCCAAAACTGGTGGAATCAATACAATACAATTCTTTATTCACGGCCCTTTTCAAGAGCAAAGGAAGTACAAAAAAATGTCTACAGGATAAGTGAGTTGTGTGACATATAAATGAACAATGTAAGCGCTGTAAACACTAAATCAGTATAGCTTGTGTTTACTAAACTAATCATAAATGAGACTGTTCATTATCAGTGGTAGTGATTCTGCTAACAACCAGCAGGTGGCAGCACATGTTCAATCCCCGTTAGATGTACTATTTGACTAGGTATACTTGACTAGGTTTGTCGGGGTAATTGGCTAGGTTATGGGGTATTGACTAGGTTTGGTGAGGGTATTTTAGCTCTGGGTGGTTTTTGTTTTTTTTTGTTTTTTTTTTTGTTTTCTTCGACAGCTGTTTTTTTCGTCTATTGTTGCCCCTGTCGTCTTTGAATTTTTCCATGATGATGCTACAGAATTTTGCCAAGTGTGAAAGAGTTAAGGGGTCCTTTGCTTGGAACAGGGTTTCCATGTTTAGTGTGTTATGTTTTTTGGTAAATGTTTTGCTGATGTAGGTCTGTCTTTCCTATTCTAAGGCCTGGCACTCCATGATGTAGTGAAATTCGTCTCCCAAAACCTTTTTGTTGCATATCTGACACAATCTCTCGTGCTTTTCTATCCCTTTGTGTCTTCCCGTTACAATTGGTAATTTGTGATTTCCACATCTGAAGCGACATAAATCCAAAGCTTCTTTTCGGTTAAGGATATTTAAGTATTTTTCAAATTTTAAGTCTTTTTTAATTATTCTATAGTTTGTACAGTGCCCCGACTCCATGATCTGGCTGTGCCAGTCCTGGAGTTCTATGTCATTGGTCCTAACTTTTATGCTGCTTTTAACGTGTTGTGGGTTGATTAGTTCTGGGGGGGTGTCCATTAAGAAACTCATGCCACATTCATTGAGTGTGTTGTTGATGGAGGCAAGCCATGGCGAGTTCAGCCTGTCCCTTACTTGTTGGTTTTTTATTACCCGGAAAAGGATACTAGATATTTTGCCCGGCTTGCTTGTCACGAGTTTAGTCCAGAAGTTAACCATCCTCTGCTTAACCATTGTTTGTAGTCTGGGTCGGCCCAACTCGCCAAGTGCAATACAGTTAGCAGTTTTGGTGTTGAGTTTCAGAATGTATTTACAAAAATAATTTTGGACCTTTTCAATTTCAGCTAATTTAGAAAATCCCCAGATTTCACAGCCATAGAGAAGAATAGGGACAATGCAGGCATCAAACAGATGGCACTGGAGTTCCAGTGGAAGCTGGAGGCATCTAGCCTTTGCTAGCAGGGAGAAAAGGGCTCTTTTAGCCTGTGATATTTGTTTTGAAATGGCCTTTTTGAACCTACCATTATAGTTGAAAAGTATTCCGAGGTAGCTATAGGTGTACTGAACCTCCAGAGGTTGGCCGTAGAGCGACATGCTCGGTAGGTTTTTAACTTTTCCTCTTGAGAAGATAACAACTTTAGTCTTGCTAGTGTTGACTGTCAGGTGCCACTGCTGGCAGTAGCCATTTAAAATATCTAGCATATTCTGCAGATCACTAGCTGACTCACTAAGAAGGATGGTATCGTCTGCATATAGTAAGGTGAAAAGTCTTAATAGCACATCTGTTTCTGCATCTGGATTGATGCATGTAAAACCTTGACAAGTGTTGGTGAAGTGCCCCTCCAAGTCATTAAGGTAAATTGCAAACAAGAGGGGAGATAGATTTTCACCCTGCCTAACTCCAATATTGCAGCTGAAGTATTTTGATAGATCATTATTGACTTTAACACAGGACTTAGCTACCTTGTACATTGAACTATTGTTAATGTTTGATTTTAGACTGCGTAAGATTCGTGTATATCCAAGTCTTCATGAGTTGCTTTTCCAGAATGCCTGAGTAATTCAGACTGCGTTTAAAGTTTGTCCATTCACTTCCCAATAGTTCAAAAGAAATGAACGATGAGGGAGCTTCTTAATATGAAAGGGTTTTTATTCAGTACACATCTCATCCCGAGTCAAAGCCACCATGTATAAGTCTTCATCAGTCCACCTCCCATCTCCTATCAGCAATCAACCACATTTAGAACACGAGTTGCTCCAACACCTTCTAGACCATTCTAGTATTCAGCTCTAACACAATCCTATGTCCGAGGTAGTGGATATTGGTAAACTCCAGTCTGTTACACGGAGTCGATGTACTTACTCCAGGTATCACTCCTTGGCTAAACATATTTAGCTGATGTTCTCACTAAACTAAGTGACTACTAACTTCTAACCAACTAACTCCTCGCTCCCTACCTTGCAGCGCCTTTTATACTGGTTAACAGGTGGCGCTAGGAGCGTAAGATATTTCTCCTAGAAGTAGACTAGAAGTAGACTTGCTAAGCCTGATCCTTGTTGGATTATATATCATGACAATATATTAAAAGTACTAAGCCATTAGTACAACATGTTTCTGATGACTGTAAGAACTTTGCCTGAGATATCGTGTTTGAGTACTTTTAACCACAGTGACGATCTGTGAATGGAGTCGAAAGCTTTTTTATAATCTATGAATGTGTACTAATGGCTTAGTACTTTTAATATATTGTCATGATATATAATCCAACAAGGATCAGGCTTAGCAAGTCTACTTCTAGTCTAAATATCTTGCGCTCCTAGCGCCACCTGTTAACCAGTATAAAAGGCGCTGCAAGGTAGGGAGCGAGCAGTTAGTTAGTTGGTTAGAAGTTAGTAGTCACTTAGTTTAGTGAGAACATCAGCTAAGTAGGTTTAGCCAAGGAGTTATACTTGGAGTAAGTACATCGGCTCCGTGTAACAGACTGGAGTTTACCAATACCCATTACCTCGGACATAGGATTGTGATGGAGCTGAGTACTAGAATGGTCTAGAGGGTGTTGGAGCGACTCGTGTTCTAAATGTGGTTGATTGCTGATAGGAGATGGGAGGTGGACTGATGAAGACTTATACATGGTGGCTTTGACTCGGGATGAGATGTTTATTGAATAAAACCCTTTCATATTCCGAAGCTCCCTCATCGTTCATTTCTTTTGAACTATTGGGAAGTGAATGGACAAACTTTAAACGCAGTCTGAATTACTCAGGCATTCTGGAAAAGCAACTCATGAAGACTTGGATATACACGAATCTTACGCAGTCTTAAATCAAACATTAACAATAGTTCAAATGCACAATACAGCCTTTTTTTTTGCGCGAGTACGAGGTCAATAATGCAATTTAGAGAAAAAATATGATCTAGGGTGGAGTATCCCTCCCTAAATCCTGCCTGCTCTTCTCCCAGCATGTTGTTTTCGTCTAAGTACCTGTGTAGCCTTTGGTTTAGAATCATAGTAAATAACTTCCCCATGCAGCTCAGTAGGGTAATACCCCTGTAGTTGTCAGGGTCATTTATATCACCTCAGTGTCCGAAATTAAGCTGCGCCCTGCGCCCGGCGCGCACATTTCCGACGACGGGCGCACATTTTCTAGAGATGTGCGCCCAGGATGTGCACAATATTTTTCCTCTTTTAGTAACTATATATCTGGAGAGTGCAGGGACAAGGCCCCGGGCGCACAATTTCGGGAATTTTGCACCCGACGTACGCACACAAAATAAGCTTAATTTCGGACACTGCACCTTTATTTTTAAATATAGGCACAATTAGGCCTATGGTCCAGGATTCTGGGACGGTACCTGTATCCAGGACTAGGTTAAAATAGGAGCATATCAGTCTATATAAGCATATTTGGTGGGCTGTTTTTGATGAATTCGTTCAAAATATGATCTAGCCCCCCAGCCTTACCATTCTTTAGTTTCTTTACAGCTATACTGAGTTCCTCTATACGTATATTTTGATTAAATGGGGCGTCGTTGTTCAAGCATAATTCTTCAATGTTGTTATCAGGACCACTTGTTGATTCGATTGCGTTTATCTTTTCAAAGTGGTTCATAAAACTGTCTATTTCTATATTTCCCATTTTGGTCCCTTTACCATGTGCCCTATTTATAATGTCCCAGTAGTCCTTGGGGTTTCTACTTTTAAGGTTTTTTTAGATTTGTATGTAGGTCTTGGTAGTAGGAGTTCTGAGCTGCTTTAGTGGTCTGCTTGTATAGCTTTGCAGCCTGGTTCATTTCCTCTCTCAGAATCAGAATGTAATATTCCTACCTAGCCCTAGGCCTACTCATTCACTCAGATTTGTGTCAGTGCCTGGTTTTGTAAAAACTGCAATTATGTCCGACCTCTGTATCATGCCAGCCATACATCCAAAAGTGGTCAGGTCTAAGGCCCCCCCTTTTCAGAAGTTTTCCCTGCTCAGGCTGAGTTCATTTCACAACTAGGTCAACGCGGGAGATGAGAAGATTCGCTGAACTCCAAACCCCTCCGAAGATGGAGCATTGTAGGGCTTATTTCGATTTTGGCACGTTTCAGTGTGAATTATAAAGAAGTACTTTGTTAATTGTGCATGTAAATAACTTATGAAAATGGTATATACTAGTTGAAATCTCTGAAAATAAGATATTTACGGTACTCACCTCAGCCTCAGGTCTAGATCCGTGCCATGCTCTCTCGCGTTGTTAGTCTCCAAGCTGATTGTTGGTGGATTTACATACGAAAAATAGAACAAGGTTGTGCTGTAAGAGTGATGACGCTGGTGTCACAAACAAACATGCCAATGGAAATTATTTAAAGTGGTTGTTAGGACATAGATATGTAGCATTTATGTGAAGAAATATAGACAAAAAATATTCATGTAGTATATTTTAAATTGATGTCATTCAGTTCTTGTAATTCTGTCTTTTATGAACTTGCTGTTGACAAGATTACACTAGACACAGGTTACCATTTCCGGTCAAAACATCAAGATGGATGTAATCGACTCGCCACTCAATTTGGTAAAAAACTAGACTTTTACTTGACGCCTTTGTTTAGATTGTATATGTACTATATATTATAGATTTGTTAATCATGTTTCCTATCAAGATATGCCAGATTCAACGCATAGTTGTGTTCTGAAGTGGTTGGAAACACCGCCCTCTGCTCTGATTCTGTCACTAGATCTAACAAGTGTTGTCTATCACTCTATGACTGTCACTGTGTTAGCCAAAATCCAGTTGTCGCGCATGGCCGGGAAGTTGTGACAGAAAACATTGGTTTTCACTGCTACACTAAATTCTGATTTTCTAATATGTCAAGGAAAAAGGCCACAGCTATCCAAAATTATCAAAATTTCTTCTAGGAAATGATAATAAATAGTCTTGTAGTAGTAGTAGATATTTTATTGACAGTCAGGAAGTCAGGTTTGACTTAAGTTATGTCATTTTACATTTTCAGAGATGTAATAAGAGTAGCTACATACTAAATAATATTAGATAGGCAAAACACAGCTGCCTTTTCTCTAACATTTGTACAAGGGTACAGCTACATACAGTGCTAAACAAACTAGATAGATAAACACAGCTTATCTCTTAAATTTATACAGTAGCGTTAGACTACAACTTACATACATGGCTTAAAACATGAATAACCAACTATTTATACTTTGTACACATATCAGATTAGGTTAAGTGCACCATTTGACAGACTGTATTAAAATAGTCTAGTGGATTAGTAATATTGGAGCACCAACATTGAGATCTCATCAATACACAGGAACATAGCACTAGCAGGACTACAGTGTTCGAGACTAACGCCTGCCCGTCGGCCAATGGCCGACGTTTTAGGAACAGGGCCGACGAAATATTGATAAATTATTGTTAAATTGGCCCGGATGGCCGACAACATTTTCGGCCGTCATTTATGCATTATTCAGCCGTCATTTATGCATTTTTTCGGCCGTCATTTATGCATTTTTTCGGCCGTCATTTATGCTTTTTTTGTCGTCATTTATGCTCTTTTTCGGCCGTCATTTAGACTTTTTTCAGTCGTCATTTAGACTTTTTTTGGCCTTCATTTACACTGTTTTTCTGGGCCGAGTAAGACGTATCAGGGCCGACTACTTTTTGACACTGTCGGCCCTGATGGCCAAGAGCCAAAAAAGTTAGTCTCGAACACTGCGGACTAGTTTGAGATAATGACACTATGACTTGGCTGATGGTTATGGGTTAGTACAGGGTGCTGTTGAGGCTGTAATAACAGATATAAAAGGGGGACAAAAACTAATCCTTAATCATTCTTGAAGACAGGTGTGTGTCATAGCCTTATCGGGGTTAGGGAAGTCTTTGGTTATGGTCATGCATGGGTGACCGTAACTAAGGCCAGAGGGGGACAGATTAGGTTAGAGATGAGGACTGACCAATCACAGCTAGACAAAACTGTCCCCATTGGAGTTGCCAAGAAACCCTAGCCAGGAATTCCCCCTACCCTATTCTCGAGAATTGCGCCTACGGGCCGAAAGTCTGCAATTCTTTACCTATACTGAATATGAGGGTCTCCAAAAATCACATCGCGCACCTACGTTGCGGGGAAATCGCGATCAGAAATGTTGGGGTCCTTTACTATGGCTATGTATGGAGAGAAACAGGTTATTTCGTTCCAACTTTGGAAATAGTGGTCCAATCTTCATGCAGTACGCAAGAAAAAGTTTTGTAATGTCCCATGGAATCCCAAACAGGCCTCCAAATGGTCACGGAAAGCCTAGTTATTTTGCAATCATTGGGGAATCCCTTTTTCACACTCTCCAAGCGGACCTCTCACCACTATAATTCAATGCGTTGTAGGAAGGATCTGCTTTGAGAGAACCCCAGCATTTCCCGTCGCGATACTCCCAGCGCGTTCAGGGTTTGACCTTAGCATAGAGTTACTAGTACTGGGTACTAGTAAAAATCCTGTCGGGCTAGTGGAAATTGTGAGCAGCTAGCCCATAGGGCCAGTGAAAATCTTTGAAATAACAGTAAGAACATATAGTATACAGACTAGTGGAACTTTGATCTGGGCTAGTGGAAAAATAAGGTCACTAGCCCGATGGACTAGTGAACCAAATAGTTAAGGAAAACCCCTGGCGTTGCGGAAATGGAACGGGATTTCCCCAAAACCCTCAGACTCGCATCTTCCGTATTCTGCGCGATTGATTAGGGTGGCGGCACGTCTGGCAGGAGGTCTATGATCAAATCTCTACTCCTATCCTCGTACACTAGATCGGGGCAGCAAATTGGGAACTTTGGAAAAGCCACATTCAAGGCCATCTTAAACCCCCAAAAAAACATATTTTTTAACCCAAAAAGTTTTCAAAAGAATATTATAGTCCTTTTCTCTGATACCATACAATGCAAATCTAAGAATCAAGAATTTTTAATCAACAAATAATCATCAAAACTGAATTATAGGTATGTACTGGGTGTGGCTTGATTGAAGGCCTTGTGATTTAGGATCATATAAAAGAACTTTATTAACACAAAATAATGAGCTTTTTTCCAAGCCAGGTAAAAGCTGATTCGGACCCCATTGCCAAAAGTGCAACCCTTTTCTCACTTCATTGAAGGGAGTTCTACAACAACAAGGCCCCTTGTGCTCATAAAAACCTTCAGCGAGAGGCCGTCAGCCCCAGTCCCTCTAGCCACTCATTTTTAGCTAGAAGGTCTCGACCCCACCCCTATGTACATAATTCCCCAAATAAACCTGGACATACAGAACTATTCCCCCCTACTGACACACACCCCTGTATAAAAAGTCCTCTATTGTTTTATGATTACATCCATTCTATTTTCTCTGTGAATTATAGGCTCATCAGCAAGGCAGACGGGCTGACACCTTTTTGAAGAAAGAAAAGTATGAAGAAGCCATAGGATGTCATAAAAAGGCTGCAGGTAACAACTCATTTTCAACCGCTCCGACATTACCTATATACAACTTTTTCAATAAAGTGACGCCGCCCTGGTGTATTAGATTAGAATACTGTCACCGCAGTCGAAATAATTTAGTTTTGGCTATTTGATTTGCTGTTAAAAATATCAAATAGGCATTTTAAAACCTATCAAATGAACGATAGATGCATAACAATATTTACCTATCTCTTAGGTTTTTAAATGTTTTATAGTTAAGTTTGATCATTCAATGTCTAGATGTACGAATCCGCAATTTTTTTTGTGTTCAGTCTGTTTGAAGAAAATGTCAACATTCTTAAGTAAATCTGTCCCTGTAGTATAGGCCACCTACCTACCTACCAATCGCCGTGAATATGGCCTTAGTTATCGAACCGGGGTAAAGTATTCATTACTCACCCAATACTACCAAAATATTAAATCTTGTCGCCATACCAGCATTCTTTTTCTCAAACGATGTATCGATCATTTCATCATTCTTCCATCCCAGACACTGTTTGATTATTTAACAAGATGTCTTTTCTACGAAAAATTGTATTGTTGCTTCTTGTTCGATATTTATCTCTCTTTTTATTCAAGAAATGGGCTGTTTAATATATGAATGGGTTGACAGCGGCAGTGAGCCAATTTCTTCACTTATAAAAGTCGTGTGGCCACTGATATGTTCTTAGTGATAGTACGACGGAAAGGTATGTAAGACTAATGGAGGATACTACATGGCGTGAGGGAGATCCAGTGGTCAGTGCCTGCTCTCAGCCATTGGCGATCGCCCTACTAAAGATGGGAGGGGTAGAAGTGTAATAGACATGCAGACCCTGTACTCTGAGAGAGATTGAGTGGTCAGCAGTGGTCGTCCTACTGTAGGCGGGAGGGGTACAAAGTAAAATCAACAGGAAGGCCCCGTGTTCTGAGTGCGATCCAGTGGTCAGTGCTAGCTCTTACCCAGTCAATGTGTCCTACATTTCTTCACTCAGATTTTTAAGATCTAAATTTCGGAATTCTTGTTTTGTTTATATAATGTTCTGTTTTTTTTTTCTATCTTATCCAGAACTTCTCCTGGGTGCCATGAGGACCACCCACACCCAGGGCGCCCTGCAGTCGCTCACCCTGCAGCGTGAGTACCACCTGAAGCAGGAGGCCATGGTCCGGCAGAAACAACGACACGCCATCATAGCCCAGAAAAAGTCCAGGAAGCCCCGCCCCAACAGCGGCGGGTCCCAAGACCAGGTCGACGCCGCGGTCACCAATGGCGACGCCCCGGAGAGCGACGTCAAGTTCGCGGCCCGCATTGCCTCACAGCTGGCTGATAACATGGAGAAAGGCCCAGACGGCACGGTCATATACCGGACTATGGATGAGTGCGACTCGCTGCTGCAGATGTTGAATCACCGGGGGCAAGAAGATGAACAGCGAATGGGTGAAAAAAGGGCCGATACCTCCCCTCGACAGCAAACCAACGGGACCAAAGTCCCCAAAGATGATAAGGTCATCATAGAAGAGTTGAGGGTGCACAATATAGCCCTGTGTTCCCATATTGTGGATCTCCTCAAGGAAATTGAACAACAGAAGCGTCAATTGCAGCACTACAGGAGGGAGAATGACGACCTAAAGGACAAACTGAACAGGCACGAAACGCCGTATATGATGGAGGACTCGACTGACTCGGAGAAGTATTACCCTGTCCCCGTGGGTATGAACCTCCACGACTTGCCTTCTCTCGAATTACCACCGCTTGAGATGCCAAAGTTTGACTTCAGCGCTTTAAAAATTGATTCAGAAGATCCCCAGGATTAAGGCAGCCTCAAATACTTCAAATACTCGTATCTTGTTGTTGTAGAATATGCACATTTAACTGCATCACGGTCTTTTAGTTCAGCCTTGTTGTCGGCTATATTCTAAGTGATTCTCATTCCAGAAGAACCGGTGGTAATGGTCTAGGGGAATACAGAGCTCTCAGACTCTAATTAAAAAGATACTTTTAAGTTCAGCTTCCTGCGGGATGATCGATTTTGATTTATTCACAAACTTAAAACTTGTAGAAGTTAAGTGAGGTGGATCGACTTGTAAGAAGTTGATTTATTTATACGTTTTATTGTCAGTGCTAGAAGCAGTAAGTGGAATATATATACGCATAACTTTCTGCACGCAGAATATTGTATTTTGTTGTCGAAAGTGTCGGCATATTGCATACATGCATGTTGCAAATCACCGGGAACAGGTGTAATGAGTTTTATTTATTGTAAATGATGTATTAATTACCTCAAACTGCATATACGTGGTAACAATATATTCCAAAATTTCTAAATTATCTTTTAAAGACCTGATGTTTCTTACCCGCGAACGCTACATCTGCTTTAAACATTCTCTCTTCGTGCTTGTAAAGAGAGGTTCTGACACTTGTAACTCAGGTTGCATTAGTATAATAGAAATCAACGTCGTGAGATTATCAGCGTGACTTATTTACGAGTTGGAGCAAGTGTAGCCGGACCCATGTATATACGGACGAACAATAGTCTTTTAGTAGTTAACTGATGTTTATTAAAAAAAGTGTTGGTTCTTCAGTAAAGTTGTAGATACATCATAGGCACCTTGGATAAACACCTTCTGTAAACACCGTGAAAACTGTAATGAAAAATTGTGTGTCTTTTAGTACAAAACAGCTCTCACACTTGGTTATCTGAGTATCATAATATTCACAGAATATACTTTAGAACTTGCTTTATGACATTAAATGTCTTTATAGTGACAATACAGTCACAGGTTTCCTGTACTAGAAACTGCACTTTAACACACTAAGATATAAACTACGCGCGTAAAATAAATGGTTTTACCATGAATTATCATACTAAATTACCATGGGCATTTATTTGGCCCTTATAAGAGTCAGTAGTCACAGATCTTAATTTAAACTGACATAAATCGTACATAGATCTTACATAGATTTGCCTTATATTTGGCACACACAGATGGTCAATAAAGTGCTCAGCACAAATTCTACATGGCTGGCAGACAATAATACTACTCATTTGGTAGTAACTAACTCTCATGCATACATATTAGGCTGACACTAGATGATAACATTATAAACCATATGTAGGTCACAGATTCCTGGCCCAAACTTTTGGCTTTACATCTCAATACAGAGCATGTCAATCAATATTAGGGGAATCATACAATGCAGGGCATACATCATTTTTGTTAGACATACCTTATTGCGCCGTACATAGGTCTGGATGGTTAGATTTCTTGGTTTTGATCCTACATTTTCAGCAATGGAAGCCCACTCCATGTGTTGTCATTTTCCCTCTCAAACCATAACTCTATAGTTTCTTATTTCCATACCAAAGAAAGTACAATAATAATCTTGGTGAGACTACTCATAATTATAAACATACAATATTTGTATTTAAACTAATCGAGTAGAATAATTATTCAAAGTCTGAAAGTCAAGTTTCACAAGTAAATACCAATGTGGCTAACTCTGCTTCAAAGTAAACATGGCTGCCAGTGACTTGTACTCCTCTGTCACTGCCTAAGTGAAAGCATGGATTATCAAAATACAGGGGGAAACACTACCTGAAAACTACTTTCATAGTCTTATCTAGTATTCTGGAGATCACTAAGGTAGGTTTAAGCCAGAAAATCGGACTGGCAAAGTTGTAGTTCGCCAAATTCCTCTATTATCGCTCGGCGACGCGATCGCCGATACACTCCCACCCGAAATCCGCAGTGATTTCCGCCGAATTAAACGCCTTCGGGATATTCCAATAGTTTCGGGATTTTTCCAAGTAGTTCTTGACGTCTGACCTCTCTGTCCTTTGTCCTTATGGTTTGAGCCGGACTGCACTGCTCGCTTGGCCCATGCACTTACTTTCGGGGGGTTCTCAGGAATAATCTCTGGCTTTCCCTTTGCCGGTGTGTTTACTTTAAGCCGTGGTGGCCGCACCTTTTAAGGTGACGCGTCTTTGGGTGACTTGGGTGACTGGGCCTTGCCCTTGTCCTGTGCTGGTTTCTGGTGGGTGCTATCTCCAACCAGCTTCTCTGTCCCCTTGTCGCATTGCCTCTTTAGTCGCTCCTTTATTTCCCTCTCCTGGGTGGTTGTGTTGACTAGATTAGGCCCTCTGGAGATAGACGACTTAGCTTGAGGCTGACTAGCTGTCTTCTCAATGCGCTTCTTACGCGGTTTTATTTTTACACGAGGTCGTTCTCCTCCTGTGTCTCTGCTTGGTACCTGGTCGTCATCTCGTCGATCCATTCTATCGCCATACTCCCCACCGCCCCTATCGCGGTTACGGTCCCTATCTCTGTAGTGGCTGGCAAATGATCGCCGACCTCCATCTCTGTCACCATATCGGTCACTCTCTCCAAAGTGACCATTTCCTCTGTTTCGGCCGAACGTGAATTCGCTTGGATCCCTTTTTCTCCAATCACCGATAGTTTGGTCCACTGCGTCATTGTCTCTGCCTCTGTCAAACTGGCTCCGTTGCTTATTCTTCTTCCCTTTCTCTGTCTTATCAGAACTTGACGCCATCTTGGTCTGTGTCTGTACACTTATCGCGTCATCCAATATTTCTTTAACTGTAATTCTGTGAGACTCTCCCGAAGCCTCAGTCTCCACTGCTTCTTCACTCCCACCGATGATGCTCCATCCCAAGTCTGTCTGGAGGGCAAATGGCTGGTTACCTTCTCCCGTAATAGAACTCCTGGGAGCCAGGGCCAGAGGACAGTTGTAACCGATCAAAAGTCCAACCTCGCAGTTCTGTAGATTCGGGATCAGATGGGCGATGCGTCTGAGGTGGGTTCACTTCCAGGCTGTAGACGATGTCGGAATATGGGACGTGTCCGCAGGTATAAAATCTGTGGTGAAAGTAGTCGGCAGGTCTATGTGTGTAGGTGAGTCGAAACCTCTTACCCGAAGTTCTTGGACCTTACGGCAGGAAATAGCATTATCTCTGGCCGATATCGTTGAGAGTCGTAGCCTAGTCTTCTCTGTAGGTGCCTCTAGCTTGTCCGCGGTTTCATCTAAAACAAATGTAGTATCTGACATGGTGTCAAGCATGGCATAGACTAATACTTCCTTTTGTGGCTGACTCTTCGCTGAAACCCACACAGGCACGATCATCGTAGTCATGGATCCTCCTCCGATCTTAGTCACCTTACCACAGACTGCCTTCTTTCCGTCGGGGGACTTGTCTCTATTTTCACTGGAGTCTTTAGGTTTGTCCTGTTTGTCCTTTGTATCCTTTGGAGTTTCTTTGGACTCTTCTCCTGGCCCACGTTGCATGTGCAAACTTGTGGGATGCTTCTTCTCACATACTGTACATGTGTTCCTCTGTGTACAAGTCTTTGACATATGTCCTCTATTTAGGCACCCATAACACAGACCATTCTTTAGGACATAATCTTGCTTTTCTTGGTCTGACTTCCTACCAAGTCCTCTGCAATCAGCTATCACATGACCGGGCTTGTCACAGAATCTACATGTCTTACTGGGTTCCTTGGTGTCCGAGGCTAAGGTCCTCGCAGTAGGACTAGGTCCTTTCTTTTCCTTAACAGCCTGAGTCTGTTTCCCTTGGTTCTTGTCCTTTACTGAAGCCTCTCTCAATGACCCCAGTGAGGTGATCGGGTCACAAGCAATTTCCGCCTCGTCAACCACAAACTTGACAAAAGTTGAGAACGGGGGAAAAACTCCTTCTTTCCGTTTCTTCTCGGCCACAATGCGAGTCCACCGGTTGACTACCCAGTCGGGCAATTTCTGCAACATCTTCCGGTTCTCGCGGGTGTCGTTTAAGATCTCAAGGCCCTTCATTTCCGTCATTGCGGCCTCACACTGCTGGAGAAAATCGGCAAACCTTCTTAGAGCTTGGCCGTCCCTGCCCTGCACCTTCGGCCATGCTTCTAGCTTATCACGAAAGGCTTCGCTAACGATGTGCTTGTTTCCGAATCGTTCTTCCAGGACAGCTCGGGCTTGGTCGAAAGCTGACGTACTTCGCAGCAAGAAGTACCCACTCACTGCTTCTTTCGCAGGGCCGCTGACATATCTCTTCAGATAATGGATCTTATCGCGGTCTGGAATGTTCCTCTCTTCAATTAGAGTTCTGAAGGTGATACTCCAATCATAGTACTTGAGCGGACCGCCATCGAAGACGGAAGGCTCCAGGGCCGGAATCTGGGTCAGACTGATCGATGCGGCGAATGCCTCGGCCAACGCTGCGACGTCGCTCACTGGTTTAACTGGCTGAGACCTGGAAGACCTAAGAGAAAAGAGACTTCGTCTTTCGCTCTGTCTATCTTCGTCCTCTCCTTCTTCGTAAACCTTCACCTTAGCTTCTGCGATCTTGATTTCATCTTTAATTCTGCGCTGCTCTATCTCACGTTTCTTCTTTTCTATTTTTCTTTTCATTTCTATTTCTAGATTTAGTAAATCTTCTTCTAGTTCTGCTCTTTCTTCGGCTGCCTTCAGCTCTTCCCTACGAGCCGCGGCTGCTGCCTCAGCTTCTCTCTTCTTAGAAGACGTGGAGGATCGTGAGATATGGGACGACGCACCTGTCTTCTTAGAACGCCTTGACCCGTGACTAGATGCAGCGTGAGAGGATACCTGAGATACACGGTCTTCCTTATCTGTCATTTTGCCTTTAATTTCAGCAATCAGCTTGTCTTTGTCAGACTTCAGCCTGTCGACACCAGTCCTAATCTCGTGAGGGGGAGCAGCGCCTAAGATGGTCTTCAGCTCCTCGAAAGCCTTAACGACTCTTTCGTAGCCTTCATCTAGCGCCTCCATAATTTCGCGAAGATCAGCGTCGGGGCATGGATCGCTAAGGTAGATGACTGCAGTGCGAATTTCACTTTCAAATAATGCCTGCGCCTTCTTACAAGCCTTCTCTAGCTCGCGTGCCTTGTTCTCACGGGCCTTCTCGGTGAGCTTGCGCTGACGTTCGCTCTTTCGACGTTGCTCCTCATCAGCTTTGCCTATTATGTCATCGCCTACTTCACCAGCCCCTTGCTCTGACTCACAGTCGTCGCTGTGGTGTTCTTCGATGATCGCTTCTCCGTCCGTTGACCCCTGCTCCTTGGCTGGATCCATATCGTCAGGTTGGTCGCTCATGTTGAAATATGAAGTTCTACCGACAGACGTAAACTAGAGAAACGACTACGTGATCTCGGGTGGGAACGACCGACGGGCAAACAGATATTATGTGAATATAACCAGTCAAGTAACCTTATACCGTTCTACCTGTCTATGTTATCTTATAAAATTAGGTAAAGTTGACACACGTTAATACCCAATAATATGTACCAAATATATAACCATAGATCAGTAATCTTTACAAGACTCAGAACAGTTCTTTTTACATTCTCTGTTGTGTGAGTCAAATTCTTTAAACCACAATGTCACACTTTCATAAAGGGATATAACCAGGCACAGTAGATCTGGACTGTTCCTTGTGTAGCCCCTTTGGCCACACCACCTGACGTTCAGATGTCTTGGTTCGTCCAGATGCCACCCTTCAGCTCGCGCTGTCTATCCGCCTAGTCTCTTTAATTCTTGTCCCCTTTAGTCGTGGTAACGTGTGGGTCTTGTTCTATCATCTTACGAACTTGTTACGTGGTACGTCGGAGTCATCACGTGGCACACCGGTCGTGGTGCGCAGCACGTTGAAGTCGTCAAGCGGCACACCGGTCGTGGTGCACAGCAGGTCGTAGTCTATCATGCGGCACACCAGTATCTTGGTGCGCGGCACGCTGAAGTCATCTCGCGGCACACCGGTCGTGGTGCGCAGCAGGTCGAAGTCATCAAGCAGCACACCGGTCGTGGTGTACAGCAGGTCGGAGTCATCAAGCAGCACACCGGTCGTGGTGTACAGCAGGTCGGAGTCTATCGCGCGGCACACCAGTGTCTTGGCGCGTGGCACGCTGAAGTCATCACGTGGCACACCAGTCGTGGTGTACAGCACGTCGGAGTCGTCAAGCGGCACACCGGTCGTGGTGCACAGCAGGTCGGAGTCATCAAGCAGCACACCGGTCGTGGTGTACAGCAGGTCGGAGTCTATCGCGCGGCACACCAGTGTCTTGGCGCGTGGCACGCTGAAGTCATCACGTGGCACACCAGTCGTGGTGTACAGCACGTCGGAGTCGTCAAGCGGCACACCGGTCGTGGTGCACAGCAGGTCGTAGTCTATGGCGCGGCACACCAGTGTCTTGGCGCGCGGCACGCTGAAGTCATCACGCGGCACACCGGTCGTGGTGTACAGCACGTCGAAGTGTCAGCACGGCACACCGGTCTCAGCACGGCATGTCGTAGTCTCGGCAGGGCACAGCACATGGGGGTCCCGGACCGTCCTATCTGTCCGTCTTCGTTGGGCCTAAGTTTGCACTTGGCCGCGGGCTTAAGTTTTCACTGTAGCCGGACCCATGTATATACGGACGAACAATAGTCTTTTAGTAGTTAACTGATGTTTATTAAAAAAAGTGTTGGTTCTTCAGTAAAGTTGTAGATACATCATAGGCACCTTGGATAAACACCTTCTGTAAACACCGTGAAAACTGTAATGAAAAATTGTGTGTCTTTTAGTACAAAACAGCTCTCACACTTGGTTATCTGAGTATCATAATATTCACAGAATATACTTTAGAACTTGCTTTATGACATTAAATGTCTTTATAGTGACAATACAGTCACAGGTTTCCTGTACTAGAAACTGCACTTTAACACACTAAGATATAAACTACGCGCGTAAAATAAATGGTTTTACCATGAAATATCATACTAAATTACCATGGGCATTTATTTGGCCCTTATAAGAGTCAGTAGTCACAGATCTTAATTTAAACTGACATAAATCCTACATAGATCTTACATAGATTTGCCTTATATTTGGCACACACAGATGGTCAATAAAGTGCTCAGCACAAATTCTACATGGCTGGCAGACAATAATACTACTCATTTGGTAGTAACTAACTCTCATGCATACATATTAGGCTGACACTAGATGATAACATTATAAACCATATGTAGGTCACAGATTCCTGGCCCAAACTTTTGGCTTTACATCTCAATACAGAGCATGTCAATCAATATTAGGGGAATCATACAATGCAGGGCATACATCATTTTTGTTAGACATACCTTATTGCGCCGTACATAGGTCTGGATGGTTAGATTTCTTGGTTTTGATCCTACATTTTCAGCAATGGAAGCCCACTCCATGTGTTGTCATTTTCCCTCTCAAACCATAACTCTATAGTTTCTTATTTCCATACCAAAGAAAGTACAATAATAATCTTGGTGAGACTACTCATAATTATAAACATACAATATTTGTATTTAAACTAATCGAGCAGAATAATTATTCAAAGTCTGAAAGTCAAGTTTCACAAGTAAATACCAATGTGGCTAACTCTGCTTCAAAGTAAACATGGCTGCCAGTGACTTGTACTCCTCTGTCACTGCCTAAGTGAAAGCATGGATTATCAAAATACAGGGGGAAACACTACCTGAAAACTACTTTCATAGTCTTATCTAGTATTCTGGAGATCACTAAGGTAGGTTTAACCCAGAAAATCGGACTGGCAAAGTTGTAGTTCGCCAAATTCCTCTATTATCGCTCGGCGACGCGATCGCCGATTCTCAAGGACAGGGTAGGGGGAATCCCTAGCTAGAGTTGCTTAGCAACCCCAAGGGGGACAGTTTTATCTGGCTCTGATTGGTCAGTCCTTATCTCTAACCTGATCTGTCCCCCTCTGCCCTTAGTTACAGTCACCCATGCATGACCGTAACTAAGGGCTTTCCTAACCTAGATAAGGATATGACACACACCTGTCTAAGAGAATACAGCAAGCCATATTTTATCTATAACTTATTCGCAAAGCATTTGTTTCTGTATTTTTATTTAATTAAATAGATTGTTCAAATTATTTGAAGTTTGTTGAAACTGTTAATTGAAATGTGAGGAAATATGTTAGTGGAGGGAAGGCAGTTATTGAGAAAATAACATTGTTGAGCTGTAGATAATGATGGGTTATGAAGCAGTGATAAAAAAATAAATTCTCCTAAGCTGGAATGTGTAATACATATCTTGATAGATTATTTTGATACCGCGAAATTTGGTGTGTTTGGAAGGTATTTCAATTCTGAAAATGCTTGCAAGACAATGTTGTCACCATAGTTGTCTTGAACTAAGTAGCAAACGACAGGAAAAAAATAGCGAATGCCATGGAGAAGTCCATGAAACCCTATAGAAAAATAAGTAAATCTTGTTGACAGGGAAACTTCTATCTGACCCGTTTTCATTAGCTTTATTTGTCTCTTCTAACCCACTGACCTATTAGTACCCACTAGTATTAGCCAATACCAAGGCAATAATCACAAGCTATGAATTTCGCAAATAATCTTGAAAGTTTATAAAATGTCCACAGAACATTAATCTAGTGGGGCAGAGTTGTTAAAGTAACCCATACAATATTGGATAATTCTGTACCTAAGTCAACCCCTTTTTGTCACTCATCCAGCTCTGTATAGTATCTTGAATATAGTTATTGACTTTGGTCGAACTTGCAGTGTTTCAACGGATACTAGAAATATTTGAAAGAACACTTTTGGATTTTTTTTAACAATATGTCCAAAAATATTATATTACCTAAAGAAAAGCGTGGGTCCCATATTGGAAACGAAGAAACTTCAAGCATCCTAGATGGTTATAGAGAAATTGTGTTTTTTTCCCGGTGTTCATGGAAACAATTACCACTTATGAGAGGATCTTCTTTGTATATGTACATTGTAGTACCGCAATTAATATTAATATTCGGGATACTTATAAAGTTATTGTCTATAAAGATTTTATTGCTTAAGGTTCTGGACAATTTCCGTAAAAAGTTTATTCCTTGAAATAATGACAAGTATGAGTATCAAAAATGTGTGGCTCACGGTTTCATTGAAAGAAAAGTAATTTTTAAAAAAAAACAATCTTTTATTTATCCTGGAAAATTACAAGTTCGGCCAAAAGGCCGTTTTTCACTTGGCTCCAGCAATTCAGATAATAAGTAATCTAGATAATATTAACAGTAGGATGACAAACAGGTCTCCTTAAACTTTATACAATTGATTTAAACAAGTTATTGAATATCTGTTGGTGGAATTTTGGAAACTAAGGAGGGCCTACATTTAATGGATGTACAAATATGACGAAGTATTCTTTTTTGTGAATGTGATGCATTCGCTTTTTATACACACGAAATAGGAGTTAAATGATTCTAAGATTGAAAATATCAGCTGAACAGTATATTCATTGCAGTCTGTGAGGTTTTGGAAGATATTACGAGAGGGCGCCACGTGCGTTCGCACCACGTCTGAGCTCCAACACTCATGACTGTATGTTGCCGTTGCGGTTGAGGATATGTTAGATTGTATAGGGACGGATTGAGATAGGTTGACGGGTTGTGCCTCCCCCCCCCCCCCGCCTTTTTTGATCTTATTTATTTTGTGTTTTGTTCTAAGTCAAATATTACTTTTTTTTTAATGAAATCACGGAGGGGGCGCCGGGGCTTTTATTCCATAATTATAGGCGCCCTCCTAAGGTTTTGAAAAGATGGGGGGTGGGTGGGGGCGCTACTGGAAAAAAAAATTCCTTAATGACTTTTATGCCAAGTTTTACATTAAAAATACTCAAAATTTTCCGAAAAGGGGAGGGGCACGCGCCCCCGCACCTCCCCTCTGGATCCGCCAAAACGGGACACAAAAACACAATGGTCATCAATCATTTAGTATAATTCATAGGGACAGATTCCCCATAAACTCTTTGAGTATGATATGCGAAAGAACCCGTGTTTAGAAAAAACAAGTAAATGTTCAATGTATTGCCAAGGTCATTCATTCTTTTTTGGTAAACAATCGAGACTGCCTCGTATAAATCGGAATACATGGCATCCCGATAATTACAGTATATGTATGAGAAACTTCAAAGCAATATTGAATTCAACAATAATTAAAAACCAACGTAGGCCGTGACCATGCGTCTAATGATATAAGACCAGTTTTAATATGTGTGCCACATGTCGGTGATTGCAGTTTCTCTACAAGACTCTTTCCCCAGTGTTTCCCTATGCACTTAGTTACCTGTTCATCCTCTTTCTGGTATGCGAAGCATGCATAATTTTCTGAGGAGACAAAAAAAAAGAGGAAAATGTTGGGTTGCTGTGCATATAGACATTGTCCAGACAAGTTCACTTGACCTCGTTTCGATGATCACCATACTGGTGCATACTCCTTAGTCGCGTCGGATTCCACATGTAATACTCGCTCCGACTATAGCCTTTTTTCGTCACGCACTTTTACTGTAGTATTGCGCGACCGCATCACGCATGTGGCCCGCCGCGAGAAAGTAGTTCTTATAGAAATAGTCAAGTCAGGCTGGTAACAAGTCCCAGCGAAAAGTAGTCCCTGCACGCCCCAGAATGCTATAGTCGGAGCGATGATTACAAGGGAATCTGAAGCGAGAAAGGAGTTTGCATACTGGTGTTCATCATAACAAATACATGGCTTTAGATTCAATCTAAAAGCTGTCAATTTAAAATCGTAACAATGGTTCCGTTCACCTAGATTAACGTGTTTGATCTCGGGAAATTTAACACAAATAAGTGTTCTAGTTCTTTTTTTAATTGCAAGTATTTCTATACTGATCATCAATAGGACGGCCAGCACATTTTGGCAAATGTGACGTTGGAAGAATTAACCAACATACGGTAGTTTAAATAAGATAGTACCGGTACAATACGTTACTACTAATACTAGCCGCTATAATCAATAATTAATTGTTACAATTTTCTGAATTAAAGAGCGTGCGATAAAGCATCAAATTATCTGTTGGTAAAATTCAATCAACATTTTGTGAAGTTTCACAAGATATTTTATTTGAATGTATGTATTGCCGCTGGTGATGCGGGAGTCTGCTTGTTTGCCTAGGCCTGTATCAGTTTTAGTTGCATTAGCTGGGACTAGAACATTGGATTTGATGGCACTAAAATATATGTTTTCCTGTGACATTGCTTGTATATTACTAATACCAACGTAGATCCGGTGTTGACATGGGGGGGGGGGGGAGCCGACATGTTGGGGGCCGGGGTAACATGCCTACTTTGTTTAGGTCTTGTCCACATTTTAGCCTCTGCATTTCTGCAAGCTCTTGTTATTATTTAAATAACAGAAAACAAGAGGCAGGGGTGGATTCAGGGGGGAGGGGGGGGGGGGGTCTGATCACCCCCTCTTTTTTGGTGGGGACTCAAACTCACCCAAGAGAAAAAAAAACACATCACACACATGAGCTCGAATGGACACTGTTTTACTACATGTAGATCTACTTATATGTGGACCCCCCCCCCCCCAATCCCCTTTTCGAACTCCTGTATCCGCCCCTGAGAGGCTTACCCTGTCGGACAAACTTCATTATGCTATGGAGTATGGAGCTACCTACATTAATAGGAGTGTAGGTTTAGGGGGGGGGGGGGGGGGGGTCGCATGTCGATTTTAAAAACAGCCCATAGATCTAGATCTATGTCATTTATATCACTAAGCAAAATGTCATGATGCTAGTGTCACTAACGATATAGATGTCTAGTATTATTATAATTATATATGGCATATATAAACTTAATGACTATAACATGTAAGCATGTTTTACCCATGTCAGTCACTAAGATATATGTTCCTTGTCAAATTTAAGAAATGGCTGTGTCACCCTGACGGTTCAGCCCTGTCACAGGTTACTAAAATGTGCCATATCCCATGTCGATTTTAAGAAATGTCAATGTCGCCCTGTTGAATTTAAGAAATGGCCATGTCGCCCCAGCGATTTTACTAATTTAGGGGACATATTCAGTGTTGGAAATTAACTTTTTTGGGCGTCAGTCATCTGGGCTGAAGTTCATGAAAAACTGTCAGCCCTGACAGAAAACTGTCAGCCCAGATTTTGTATTATAACAAGTGGCTTTGCCAAGATTCGAATCCACAACCCTTGGGTTTGGAGGTGAGGGTCCTAACCACTACACCATGGAGGATGAGGCTGGAACTAAGAAATGGGGTCATGACCCAATTTGCTGGTTCCCACAGGTCCTTTTAAAAGCAGTTTAACAAAACAGCAGCCAGATGGACAGGTTGGTTATTGTTTCAATATGTAGAGGTTTAGGGAAATCCAAGAAGGAGTCATAAAGTGACTTGGAAACTGGAGTTTTATTAACACTGTGTCTGCGCGGGAAGCGCGTCCGAGAAACTCGGCGTTACAGGGAAAAGTTGGATTCATAGCGGTGCAGCCGAAACGGAACGACGCGTAAAATATGGAATCGCGTTACATCCCCAATGGACTTAGAAAAAGCTTACAATCATACATAGCTTATTACAAGTCAGAGTAATTATTACAAGATAATTACATGATGTAGTTGACACTAAACTTTAGTTTGACAATTACTAGAAAATATGTGTCGGATACATAATACACATAACTAGTCGGTATGTAGTACAAATACAAATATGCAATTCTTAAGTCACATAAGAAGCAAGATGACTAGGGCGTTTGGAGCTTCGCCCAGATCTAGACACATAGGGAGTTGGCTCTACAACTGGAGCCTTTTGAGCTTTAGCAGGAACCTTAGGGACCTTAACTGGAACCTTAGCTGGTGTTGTGGGAACTTTTAGTGGTGTTTTGGGAGTCTCCACAGGCTCTTGTACCGGAATATCTCCAGTTGGAACGGTCAAAGGGTAAGGTTCGATCACTACCGGAGTAGGTGTAGGGTCTTCCTGAGTCGCACGCAGGTGTACTCGGTTACGACGTAGAGTAGTGCCGCTATCGGTTTCGATCTCGTAAGATCTTTCGTCAAGTTTCTTTTTGACGGTTGCCTTCTCCCAGGACTTTTCATTGAGCTGATACGGTTTCGCTCTCACAATATCGCCTTCTTGCAGCGGCTTTAGTGGCTTCGCTGTTTTATCATAATAGAATTTCTGTTTTGTCTGCTGAAATTTCAGCTTGTCGGCGATTTCAGACTTTGATCGGTCGGAGTTCAGTAAACTCGCTGTAGTTGGGAGAAGAGTTTTGGTACGTCGACCCATTAATCGTTGAGCCGGGCTCAAATCGATACCTTGCTGTGGCGTGTTACGCACATTCAAAATCGCTAAATAAGGGTCTTCACCAGTTTTGGCAGTCTTTTTCAGGATTCTCTTTGCGGCTTTTACCGCGGCTTCTGCCTTTCCATTAGACCTAGGATGGTGAGGCGAACTAGTCGTATGTTGAATATCATACTTAATCGTGAAATGACGAAAATACGAAGACGAGAATTGCGGACCATTATCTGTGACTAGTTGCTCTGGTATTCCGTATCGAGAGAAATGAGCCTTCAGCTTCTGGATAACTGTCTTCGACGTGACGTCGTACAGTCTATCGATTTCCCAGAAGTTGGAATAATAATCGACTGTCACGAGATAGTCTTTATCATTTAAAGTAAATAGGTCTGCGCCTACTTTCTGCCATGGACGAGAAGGCAGTTCGTGACTCATGAGAGGTTCTTTCGCTTGTGACTGTTCAAACTCTCGACAGGTCTCGCACTTCTGCGTATATTCACGTACGTCATTTGTCATGCCGGGCCAATAAACCATTTCACGGGCTCTACGGAGCGAGCCTTCAATGCCCGTATGACCCGTATGTAACTCACTAAGGATACTTTTTCGGTTTCCTTTCGGTATGACCAGACGCTCACCTCTGAATACTAAACCATCGGTGACAGCTAGTTCGTCGCGTTGGGCATAAAATTCACGGATCTGAAGCGGGACTTGGTCTTTCTCGGGCCATCCCTGTTGGATCGTCGTTTTAAGCAAAGACAAAATCGGGTCTTCGTGAGTTTTCGCACGGATGTCCATGATCCTTTCTTCGCGCATCGGCAGGTAACTCACTGCATTTACGGACTCGAACTCGCTCTCTCGATGCTGGTTATTGCTGATAAACGCACGGCTCAGCGTGTCCGCGAGTAGCATTTTCTTGCCTTCAAGGTATTCGACCGTGATGTCGTAGGCAAGTGCGCGAATAAGCATACTTTGAAGCCTTTTCGGGGCTCTGTCTAAAGGCTTTTTGGTTATAGCGTGAAGTGGCTTGTGATCGGAATGTACCATCACGGGTCGGCCGTATGTGAATTGATGCCACTTTTCGAGCGCGAAAACGATCGCCAGCATTTCTTTTTCAATAATCGCGTAGCGCGACTCTGTGTCGGTCAGAGCACGACTGGCATAGGCAATCGGCTTGCCATTCTGCATAAGAGCAGCGCCTATTCCAAACTGACTAGCGTCGCACTGAATAATCAGTTCGCTCGTTGGGTTGTAATACGCAAGAATGGGGGATTCAGTCAATAGCTTTTTAAGCTTTTTGAACGCTTTGTCTTGTGGTTCACCCCATGACCACTCAACGTCTTTGTGTGTGAGGACTGAGATCGGCCTCATGACTTCAGATAAGTTCGGCACGTACCTAGCGAGGTATGTCACAGTGCCTCGGAGACGCTCTACCGCAGCGACGTCGGTCGGCGCTTCCATTTTCACAATCGCTTCAATTTTCGCAGGATCTGCTTTCAGACCAGAGGCAGATACGATATGGCCAAGAAAAGTTATTTCTGGCACGTTGAACTTACATTTATCGGGATTAAGTTTAATACCGTGCTCGTCACAACGAACGAGAAGATTCCGCAGGTTTGCGTCGTGTTCCGCGACATCTTTACCGTACACGATTACGTCATCGGCTACGCATTGAACACCGTCGAGGCCTTCAAGGGCCATACAGAGACGCTTTTGGAAGATTTCCGAACTAACTTTTAGGCCAAAAGGGAGTCGGAGCCATCGATAACGGCCAAAAGGAGTAGCGAAGGTAGTGAGAAAACTTGATTCCTCGTCAAGTTCCACATGATGATATCCCTGCTTTAGGTCGCAAGTGGAAAATACCTTAGCACCAGAGAGTTTTGGAAGAACGTCATCTAGGACAGGTAACATGAAATGTTCACGTTTAAGGACCAGGTTAAGGGGCCTAGGATCAACGCAGATACGAATAGCGCCAGACTTTTTCTTTACGACTGACATTTGATTTACCCAATCAGTAGGGCGATCTACTTTACACAAAGTTTTTTCTGCGATATGTCGATTAAGTTCACTAAGGACAGAATCTTTCAGGGACTCAGGGAGAGTACGAGGAGGTCGTACAACAGGTTCGGCACCCTCCTCCAGGGTGAGGTGCGCAGGACCGCCAGGTAGGGTACCTAGTTTTTCGTCAAAAACATGAGGAAATTCACATTGCATGTCATCAGATTTGACAGAACAAACATCGAAGGCATTATAATTAACAGTGATAAGACCCATGCTTTCAGCTGCTTTACGAGAGAGTAAAGGTACGCAGTTGTTATTTTCTACGACGACATAATCTACATTCCATTTTTTCTCAGTTTTGACATTAGTGACTTTGATTTTAACTTTACCGAGAGCAGTCTCACTGGAACCATTCCACATTTTTAGAGTTACAGGTTCATCGCGAATCGTCCTATTACCAACATGCTTTACAGGTAAAATACATACAGTAGCACCAGGATCAATTTGGTGGACAATTTCAGAGTCGTCGATTTTCATTTTGCAATACAAAGGTCGGGCCTTAGGATCAGAAATAGCAGACACGTCATTTACAACACTTACAGAACCTTCGGTAGAATCGTCACTGGACTCGTCATCATTTACAGCGTGTACTTTTCTTTTAGGATAAAAACTACGCTTGGACGATTTAGAATAACCTTTAGAACTTGAAGAAGTTTTAGGCTTATGATCAGGTTTGGCATCAGATTTACCATTTTGACATGTGTCAGAACCAGGAAAGTGGTTAGGCTGTTGACAAGAATAACATGTTTTACCCCAGGCTGGGCAAGCAGATTTGACCATACGATGAGTCTTAGAACAAAATTTGCAACGCTTATCTTCAGACTTTTTGCTAGGATAGTGAGAAACTTTGCTAACTTCCCCTTCAGATTTGTTCATTACAACTTTCTTGTTTTCGTCGTTAAGCTCCATAGATCTACAGATGTTTAGAGTGGTTTTAAAATCTAGCTTAGCTGAACGAGTTAATTTCTCTTTAACTGTATCACTCTTGTGACCGTCCAGAATACGGTCCATAATACGAGCATCACGACAGGCAGGGGTACAAAAGTTACAAGTACTCGCTAGAAATCTAAGGTCAGAAAGGTATTGTTCGAATGTTTCATGTGGTTGTTGTACTCGTCGCGAGAATTTGAGTCTTTCGATGAAGTCACGCGTTTCACTAAGGAAATACTCGTCATACTTTTTAATCAGTGTTCTAGGATTGTCTTTCGTCTCACCGTCACCAAATACGAACCCTTTGTATATTTTACGAGCTTCAACACCAATCGACTGTAGGAGGATCGCCGCTTGGAAGTTTTCGGGCTGACCATGGGCGCCCGATAGTAGGAGATACCGCTCGTAGGCTTCTTTCCAGTCGAGCCAACGTTCACGTTTACCAGGTGAGTCGACGTCCAGCTCGCCAGGAGGTTGTAGGTTGGGTAGAGTAATTGGCACAGGTGGCACAGGAGCACCACCACCAGCACCGCCACCGGCACCAGCACCGCCAGCGCCAGCACCACCGCCAGCACGGTCGTCGTCAGAGTCGGCCATAGCAGTAGATCAGAGGGGTCGACAGCACTGGACTGCAGACAGGGGTGAGACAGTTCAGGTGAATTAATCAGGTCAGGCAACAGGATGACACTAATAAAATACCAGGTCAGCAGGGTGTCACAATAAAATACCAGGACAGCAGGACGGCGAATTAACACCGCGTAGAGTAGGTTGGTACGTAGTGACAAAGGTTGTGACAGTAGAGGAGGTGTACGGCGCACACAGCACCACAGGAGTTGACACCACAGGTCTAGGAGAGTAGTCACAGGAGGTTGACAGGAGTCAATGTCAGGTTGACACTAACTGACAGCAGGTACAATTACTATTTCTCAGGTAGTAATGTAAAATTCATGAGTTCTCAGACTAAATGACACAGGCAGGTTGAACTATGGTCCAGTTCAGAGTTACAGGAGCAGTTCATTTCTTCAGATTACTTGAGTAGATTCAGACTCAGAGTTACACAGGCTTGTTGACAGGACCACATGCTGAGGGAGGTGGTTGACAGCAGACTCAACCCAGAGAAATGTCCTCAGAAATGCAGTTTACTCACAGTCTCCATTCCCAAAAGTTGTCCAAAGATGATCACTCCACTGCTAGCCACCATGTTTCAATATGTAGAGGTTTAGGGAAATCCAAGAAGGAGTCATAAAGTGACTTGGAAACTGGAGTTTTATTAACACTGTGTCTGCGCGGGAAGCGCGTCCGAGAAACTCGGCGTTACAGGGAAAAGTTGGATTCATAGCGGTGCAGCCGAAACGGAACGACGCGTAAAATATGGAATCGCGTTACAGTTATGACCCATTTCGCTGGTTCTTGGTAAGACCTGAAGAAAGTTCAGTATGTAGGCAGTAACATGCGAAAGGACATCATTTTAGAAGAAGTAGGGTAATGGCCCTAGACCCCTAAATTCGACACGGCGACAGGGGCATTTCTTAAAATCGACATGTGACATAGACCTTAGTGACATGCGACATTGTTCTTTCTTAAAATCGACATGGCGACATTACCCTTTCTTAAATTCGACATGTGACACTGGGTTTTACTAGCGACAAAGACATGCGACATTGGCATTTCTTAAATTCGACATGCGACATCAGGACCCCCCATCAAGGGCCCCAGGGTAATGAACTTGAAAAATTTGACCATTATGATTTGAAGTTTTTATGGGAAAAGGTACTAACCAGATGAGCATTCAGTAACATAAATGGAAAAGATTAAACAATTTTTTTTTCTCTGAAAAAAATCTGTCAGCCATACGGGCTGAGAATTAGCTTTTTTTGCCCAAAATTGTCAGCCCCGATCAGGAAATGTCAGCCTGGGGCTGACGTTAATTTCCAACACTGCATATTAGTGTTTCAATATGTAGAGGTTTAGGGAAATCCAAGAAGGAGTCATAAAGTGACTTGGAAACTGGAGTTTTATTAACACTGTGTCTGCGCGGGAAGCGCGTCCGAGAAACTCGGCGTTACAGGGAAAAGTTGGATTCATAGCGGTGCAGCCGAAACGGAACGACGCGTAAAATATGGAATCGCGTTACATCCCCAATGGACTTAGAAAAAGCTTACAATCATACATAGCTTATTACAAGTCAGAGTAATTATTACAAGATAATTACATGATGTAGTTGACACTAAACTTTAGTTTGACAATTACTAGAAAATATGTGTCGGATACATAATACACATAACTAGTCGGTATGTAGTACAAATACAAATATGCAATTCTTAAGTCACATAAGAAGCAAGATGACTAGGGCGTTTGGAGCTTCGCCCAGATCTAGACACATAGGGAGTTGGCTCTACAACTGGAGCCTTTTGAGCTTTAGCAGGAACCTTAGGGACCTTAACTGGAACCTTAGCTGGTGTTGTGGGAACTTTTAGTGGTGTTTTGGGAGTCTCCACAGGCTCTTGTACCGGAATATCTCCAGTTGGAACGGTCAAAGGGTAAGGTTCGATCACTACCGGAGTAGGTGTAGGGTCTTCCTGTGTCGCACGCAGGTGTACTCGGTTACGACGTAGAGTAGTGCCGCTATCGGTTTCGATCTCGTAAGATCTTTCGTCAAGTTTCTTTTTGACGGTTGCCTTCTCCCAGGACTTTTCATTGAGCTGATACGGTTTCGCTCTCACAATATCGCCTTCTTGCAGCGGCTTTAGTGGCTTCGCTGTTTTATCATAATAGAATTTCTGTTTTGTCTGCTGAAATTTCAGCTTGTCGGCGATTTCAGACTTTGATCGGTCGGAGTTCAGTAAACTCGCTGTAGTTGGGAGAAGAGTTTTAAGCAAAGACAAAATCGGGTCTTCGTGAGTTTTCGCACGGATGTCCATGATCCTTTCTTCGCGCATCGGCAGGTAACTCACTGCATTTACGGACTCGAACTCGCTCTCTCGATGCTGGTTATTGCTGATAAACGCACGGCTCAGCGTGTCCGCGAGTAGCATTTTCTTGCCTTCAAGGTATTCGACCGTGATGTCGTAGGCAAGTGCGCGAATAAGCATACTTTGAAGCCTTTTCGGGGCTCTGTCTAAAGGCTTTTTGGTTATAGCGTGAAGTGGCTTGTGATCGGAATGTACCGTCACGGGTCGGCCGTATGTGAATTGATGCCACTTTTCGAGCGCGAAAACGATCGCCAGCATTTCTTTTTCAATAATCGCGTAGCGCGACTCTGTGTCGGTCAGAGCACGACTGGCATAGGCAATCGGCTTGCCATTCTGCATAAGAGCAGCGCCTATTCCAAACTGACTAGCGTCGCACTGAATAATCAGTTCGCTCGTTGGGTTGTAATACGCAAGAATGGGGGATTCGGTCAATAGCTTTTTAAGCTTTTTGAACGCTTTGTCTTGTGGTTCACCCCATGACCACTCAACGTCTTTGTGTGTGAGGACCGAGATCGGCCTCATGACTTCAGATAATTTCGGCACGTACCTAGCGAGGTATGTCACAGTGCCTCGGAGACGCTCTACCGCAGCGACGTCGGTCGGCGCTTCCATTTTCACAATCGCTTCAATTTTCGCAGGATCTGCTTTCAGACCAGAGGCAGATACGATATGGCCAAGAAAAGTTATTTCTGGCACGTTGAACTTACATTTATCGGGATTAAGTTTAATACCGTGCTCGTCACAACGAACGAGAAGATTCCGCAGGTTTGCGTCGTGTTCCGCGACATCTTTACCGTACACGATTACGTCATCGGCTACGCATTGAACACCGTTGAGGCCTTCAAGGGCCATACAGAGACGCTTTTGGAAGATTTCCGAACTAACTTTTAGGCCAAAAGGGAGTCGGAGCCATCGATAACGGCCAAAAGGAGTAGCGAAGGTAGTGAGAAAACTTGATTCCTCGTCAAGTTCCACATGATGATATCCCTGCTTTAGGTCGCAAGTGGAAAATACCTTAGCACCAGAGAGTTTTGGAAGAACGTCATCTAGGACAGGTAACATGAAATGTTCACGTTTAAGGACCAGGTTAAGGGGCCTAGGATCAACGCAGATACGAATAGCGCCAGACTTTTTCTTTACGACTGACATTTGATTTACCCAATCAGTAGGGCGATCTACTTTACACAAAGTTTTTTCTGCGATATGTCGATTAAGTTCACTAAGGACAGAATCTTTCAGGGACTCAGGGAGAGTACGAGGAGGTCGTACAACAGGTTCGGCACCCTCCTCCAGGGTGAGGTGCGCAGGACCGCCAGGTAGGGTACCTAGTTTTTCGTCAAAAACATGAGGAAATTCACATTTCATGTCATCAGATTTGACAGAACAAACATCGAAGGCATTATAATTAACAGTGATAAGACCCATGCTTTCAGCTGCTTTACGAGAGAGTAAAGGTACGCAGTTGTTATTTTCTACGACGACATAATCTACATTCCATTTTTTCTCAGTTTTGACATTAGTAACTTTGATTTTAACTTTACCGAGAGCAGTCTCACTGGAACCATTCCACATTTTTAGAGTTACAGGTTCATCGCGAATCGTCCTATTACCAACATGCTTTACAGGTAAAATACATACAGTAGCACCAGGATCAATTTGGTGGACAATTTCAGAGTCGTCGATTTTCATTTTGCAATACAAAGGTCGGGCCTTAGGATCAGAAATAGCAGACACGTCATTTACAACACTTACAGAACCTTCGGTAGAATCGTCACTGGACTCGTCATCATTTACAGCGTGTACTTTTCTTTTAGGATAAAAACTACGCTTGGACGATTTAGAATAACCTTTAGAACTTGAAGAAGTTTTAGGCTTATGATCAGGTTTGGCATCAGATTTACCATTTTGACATGTGTCAGAACCAGGAAAGTGGTTAGGCTGTTGACAAGAATAACATGTTTTACCCCAGGCTGGGCAAGCAGATTTGACCATACGATGAGTCTTAGAACAAAATTTGCAACGCTTATCTTCAGACTTTTTGCTAGGATAGTGAGAAACTTTGCTAACTTCCCCTTCAGATTTGTTCATTACAACTTTCTTGTTTTCGTCGTTAAGCTCCATAGATCTACAGATGTTTAGAGTGGTTTTAAAATCTAGCTTAGCTGAACGAGTTAATTTCTCTTTAACTGTATCACTCTTGTGACCGTCCAGAATACGGTCCATAATACGAGCATCACGACAGGCAGGGGTACAAAAGTTACAAGTACTCGCTAGAAATCTAAGGTCAGAGAGGTATTGTTCGAATGTTTCATGCGGTTGTTGTACTCGTCGCGAGAATTTGAGTCTTTCGATGAAGTCACGCGTTTCACTAAGGAAATACTCGTCATACTTTTTAATCAGTGTTCTAGGATTGTCTTTCGTCTCACCGTCACCAAATACGAACCCTTTGTATATTTTACGAGCTTCAACACCAATCGACTGTAGGAGGATCGCCGCTTGGAAGTTTTCGGGCTGACCATGGGCGCCCGATAGTAGGAGATACCGCTCGTAGGCTTCTTTCCAGTCGAGCCAACGTTCACGTTTACCAGGTGAGTCAACGTCCAGCTCGCCAGGAGGTTGTAGGTTGGGTAGAGTAATTGGCACAGGTGGCACAGGAGCACCACCACCAGCACCGCCACCGGCACCAGCACCGCCAGCGCCAGCACCACCGCCAGCACGGTCGTCGTCAGAGTCGGCCATAGCGGTAGATCAGAGGGGTCGACAGCACTGGACTGCAGACAGGGGTGAGACAGTTCAGGTGAATTAATCAGGTCAGGCAACAGGGTGACACTAATAAAATACCAGGTCAGCAGGGTGTCACAATAAAATACCAGGACAGCAGGACGGCGAATTAACACCGCGTAGAGTAGGTTGGTACGTAGTGACAAAGGTTGTGACAGTAGAGGAGGTGTACGGCGCGCACAGCACCACAGGAGTTGACACCACAGGTCTAGGAGAGTAGTCACAGGAGGTTGACAGGAGTCAATGTCAGGTTGACACTAACTGACAGCAGGTACAATTACTATTTCTCAGGTAGTAATGTAAAATTCATGAGTTCTCAGACTAAATGACACAGGCAGGTTGAACTATGGTCCAGTTCAGAGTTACAGGAGCAGTTCATTTCTTCAGATTACTTGAGTAGATTCAGACTCAGAGTTACACAGGCTTGTTGACAGGACCACATGCTGAGGGAGGTGGTTGACAGCAGACTCAAACCAGAGAAATGTCCTCAGAAATGCAGTTTACTCACAGTCTCCATTCCCAAAAGTTGTCCAAAGATGATCACTCCACTGCTAGCCACCATGTTTCAATATGTAGTGGTTTAGGGAAATCCAAGAAGGAGTCATAAAGTGACTTGGAAACTGGAGTTTTATTAACACTGTGTCTGCGCGGGAAGCGCGTCCGCCGACGCGTAAAATATGGAATCGCGTTACAATTAGTAGGGGGCCCTCAGGCCCGTAGCCAACTTTTTTTAGAGGGGGGTCATCTTTGTGACTGAAAATTGCCCAACCCGATTTACATGGGCAGAACGACAGCCAGTCATTCATTCACAGTAAAGTAATCAACCTCCAGTCCCTGGATCCAGGAGAGAATCCATAAAGCGGCGCGAACTTATTTCAAACCATCACTCTTCAATCACTTTCCAATTTTGCCCGTTGGTGATAAACGAGTGAACATGTGCTGGGAGAGTGGAGCACTATGACTTAGCTGGTTCCCGGCGTGTCCCTCGCTCTTTGTACCAGTTTCCTCCCGTCATCATCCCGCACGTGGGGCCCAAACCACAAAGCGGCCAGTTGCAGACGACGCTCGGCCCGGCCAAGCGGCAAGACGCGCGGCGTGTGTCGACAAGTTGCAGCTGGATCAACTTTTTTGACACTTAGGCCAGTTGGCAACTGTTCATATTCACTCTTGACTCCATAAGAGGAGAGAATATGGCATCGAAAAAGAGGTACGACGTGAATGCCGACGAGAAGACGCCGCAAGCCGATGCCGGAGAGGCGGCAGGCAAGGCGGTGGAGGCCGGGAACGATGGCGCCGTCAAGTTAAAACCGAAATTAACTCTCGTTAATGGGGTCACTGTCATCGTGGGTTCCATCATCGGCTCTGGCATTTTTGTCAGCCCGAAAGGTGTGCTTCAGTACACCGGCTCGGTGGGGATGTCGCTGATCGTGTGGCTGCTGTGTGGGTTGTTTTCGCTGATCGGGTCCTACTGTTACGCCGAGCTGGGCACGGCCATCACCCGCTCAGGGGCCGACTATGCCTACATTCTGGAGGCGTTTGGGCCCTTCCTGGCTTTCCTCCGGCTGTGGGTGGAGGCACTCATCGTGAGACCCTGCACCACTGCCATCGTCGCCCTCACCTTCTCCTACTACCTGGTCGACCCCCTCTTCCCCACCTGTGAACAACCAGAGCTGGCGCTCAGACTCCTTGCTGCACTCTGCATCTGTGAGTATTTTTCTTTTATCAATGAATGTAAAATGTGTAGTCGTAGGGCTTCAGTAACAGTTGCCTATGACTGTTCAGTTGCTATGAATTGTTTGTATACCTTAGGTGATACACATTAAGTTAAGATTTTAACGCATGCTGTATCAAATGTGGTTTACAACCAGCCCTGTATCACCCTTCACTGGATTTCACTGCTCCAGGGTGATACAGAAACTTATTTTTCAATAAGGGGCCTTCCACGCATAAATTCACAAATTCTAGACCCCCCCACCCCCCTTAACCCTTTGCTGTTCCGCAATTTTGGCAATTTCCCAAAGAAATTATGACCTCGGTATGAATGATAGAATTTTACTCTGAAATCTTAATAATATATATGGAAACCTATATATCACTTGAAAGCTTATGACTCAAGGATTATTTCAGTGCTGATTAAATTTTCAAAAATCTATTATAGGGTCATGTGACCTGGGTCATGTGACCCTTGATTTTTCATTATTTTAGGTGAATTTTTGTCAATTTTGAAGAAATTAGTGAAAAAATGAACCAAATATTAATCTGAGAGAAAAACTTACTATTGATAAAATGTAGCCAGTGAAATTAGAATTACACTGATATATGATTTAAAAAAATTAACTTGACAGGTCTAATCAAATTCGTTAGGTGAATATAGTTGCGTTTACATTAAAATTTACAAAATTGACCAAAATTTCTTTAGTGCATTTCATAAAGTATAGATTAAGGGCAGTATTTGGTATGAAATATCACAGAAAATATGTTATTTATGATACAATTATATGTATTTGTGGTGCAGCAGTTAACATAAGCAGTAGAATATGTTTTTGTTACTATTTTCTCAAAATATTAGCTACTTTGATAGAAAATATCATATATTTGCTACCAACCATCTAAATGGTACAGCTTTTTAATAAATTTAGTTTCTTAAGAAAATACAATGGAGTTTCCATTCCTGTAGAAATAGTTTAATTCAAAGGATGTCTAAATAAAATTATTCAGTGATTACCTAGAACCCTTTCTGTATCAGAATATGTCATTCTTATTGAAATGATTATGCTCTTTTATTCATGAAACTGACATTTGCAGTGCATTTATCTACAAAAATAGTTAAAAATCATTAAGTATTTATCATTTTCTGAAAAAATGGGTGATATAGTACATTCAAAGTCATAAAAAATATATTAAATAATATTCAACAGTGATGAAAATATCTACAGGGGTCCAAAAACACTTTGGCATGAATTAATACTGAAAAAATTATTCAAATTAATCAATTATCAAGGAAATCATTAAGATTTAAAAATTTCGGACATATATGTCCGAAATTTGCATTAGGGAACAGCAAAGGGTTAACTGGCTTAAGCTAAAATACGCATTGGATTTCTATAGGAACGAACGCAATATTCCTAAAATCTCAGACCCCCCCCCCCACCCCCTTCCCCACCCCCTTGGTGCGTACATGTATACTTAATGGAAGGCCCCTAATTAAAAAAAAAAGGAAAAAAAGAAATCATTAAGAAATAAAAAATCTAACATATATGCACATGTTTAGAATGCTGCATCACAGCCCAACCATCACTGATTGTGGGGGTTCCGGGGAAGAATAAAGGCCCCCAGTAGCCCCATCTATAAGGCAACGGTAGGTACGACCCAGCACCAGCCAAGTGGTTCTTTTGGTTCAATTCCCGGTTGGTGCTGGGTTCACTAAGGGATGGGGTACAGCAAAAATATTTCTAGGTTTTGATTCCCTGCTGTTTGCCTGCCTTGTCACCTTCATCTCATATATTCGATCACAGAAGACAGAGTACAGATTCGTCCCAACTTGTTTTCGCTGTGAAAATGACTTTGCTTGTTGGTACGACGTAAAACACCCAACACTCATTCACACTGATTGCTGTGCATCCTTGGGAGCTTGGATCTAACAGAAAAGGTCTATAATAAATCCTCAAACCTCAACCTCAAAGGGGCCCTCAGGGAGTCAGCACCCCGAGGCTGGACCCTGATATCTCCCTGTGGGCCCTGCCCTTAGGCTGATATCGGGGTCCAGCCACTGCGTGCTAACCCCTCTTGTACCCCCGTCTCAGTTGATAATGTATTAACTGTCTAACTGTAATGTAGAGAAAAGGAGGGATGGTCTGGCATTGCCACCACTCCCTGATTGAATTAACTGTAAATGGGCCTTGGATATTAATAAAGAAATGTCCTTTCAAGCGAGTGTTCTTGTCAACTGTTGGTGACCTGAACTCCCACCTGAACTACATCTAGAGCTGATTCAAGATCTTCAGGACAGAGAATCATGACTTGCTTGGACCATATGCTTGGACTACTAGCAACCAAAAGAAGTAATCTATTGAGCAATTGGAATACAAATACCATAAACATAACAACAATTTATCAACCACATAGTTCAATTCCTTTTGGGGCCATCCATCAGAATGATAATTAATTTTGTACACGTGTCTTCAGAAGCCTATACCAAGCAAGATTTAATCTGTATTGGGCTTTAATCGTTACAATCGAAGGACACCTGCACCATGGGCCCAGACCATGGGTCTGCACCTATAAATGGTAGGACACGTTCGTCCTTGCTTACCGGATGTGCACAGGTTTGCATACCACCCTCAGGTAAATATGTGTCATTTGGGCCATAAAATCGATTTATTTTGAATTTTGATTAAAGCTACCGGCCGTGCTCGAGGAACCAATGCTCATCCATAGGAATTTAGCATTTAGCCGCAATGAGGTGTCATATGTTGTATTATTATATGGGCTGTATGCTCGTATTATAAAATAAGGGGCAGGTTGACCTGGATCTGCTTGTCATTCTATAATGACTGTCGTACAAAACTACAGGAAGTGATTGGTACATTTGATGTTAACGACTTTCTGGAAGTCACTCTTCAACACAGAAAATTAGGCATTATGCATTCTATTGAACCGCTGGTGTACTGTTATGAAAGTCAAGGGAAGCACATAGTCCACATAGATTTCACCAAATGCATACTGCATGCCCTCGCATTATCATGATATATGGCAACTACGATCATAATCAGGTAGAGTAGGAGTGGTACAAATTTATTGTCATGAAATTACATTAGAGCTGAGCGTCAGAAAAGAAAAAAAAGGAAAGAAAAGAAAAAGCTGTTTATATTCCCATAGCATACATTGCTGGCTTAATTTACAGACAGCAAAGAACTCTTTGCTGAGTCATCAGATCATGTTGTTAAAAATCTAATGAGGAAGCCGTCGTATCCGACTCCATGCTGTAAGTCAATTTACTTTAGAACTCACTCATGCACGGGAGACTACCGTACATAAGTGTCATCCCGGTACTGCATGGTTCAACAATTTAGCATATATAGCCCGCCTGTGTAGGTCTTATCATCCTGGGGATCAAAAATCCTTGCTGATAAAGCTGCTGCCTAACTATCTATACCAATGTATCTTTATATGTTTATTGAGAGGCATTCGACCTCTCAGATTCCTGAGAGCCGTATTATGTAATACCAGTAGTAAAGCCCGCACGGCAGGTGAATTAAAGATTACGTCTGTTTGATGGAGACCACCAATGCATGGTATTAAAATAGTTTATAAATAATGAGCCCTGCAGCACTGTAATTCATAAAGAAGCTATCAAACAATGTGAATATTCTTAGAAAAAAATGGTAAAATAGTATTGTGCTTTCAGCATCATTTTACAATATTGTAAATATTTATTGAATTCCATACAAAAGAACGACTGGGGAAGATGGCAAGGTAAATATGTGTTGCACATATAAAGATATATACTTAGGTTTGATAAAACTGCATTATTTGGTCGTCTTTAGGACTAGCTGCACTTTTGTCATGCGAGTCTTTCTTTTCTGTCCAAAAGATCTTGTTACGGAATAATGCGAAACAAAATGACAAAGTTAACAACTGCATAATCTGGAGTCTTCATTTTTCTCAATTACTGGAATTCAAAATTTGATGAGTTGTCACAAGATTCTTTAGTTTTTTGTTGTTGTAAAAGACCTTTGCATTTTCTTGGTTTTACAATAACATGATAGGAAAAATCTATTCTGAAAATAACATTTCCTCTACTCATTTGTATCATCAGATGGTAAAAGCCAATTCATATTACTCGGGTTCACAGTCGGAGCTATATATTCATATGATGCAGCATGGGAAGAATCCACTAATAGCCCCTCGTTATTACAGCTGTGGATAAGGTTAGGCCCTGATAGGGAGGATGCCTTTTCAGGCTTATCTTGATTCACCAGGCTCCCCCGTGAACTTGACCTGGTGCTAACAGGTGACACAACGTCGCTAGAACCTTTAGCCTTTCCCAAGCACATTGAGTGGATCTCTATGATCCTTGAAATGATTGGGTCAACATTCGGAAGGCCACCTGCAAGCATATAGGTATATGTAATCGGTAATCTGTTTACGACGTTCACCCTCAGTGCAACTAGTAGTGCATTGTTCGAGTACGGCACGCGGTACCTCGATTTTATCAGTTCTTTAATTCACATGCCATTAACCCCCCCCCCCCCACACACCCACAATGGTTGTGTTCAGGTTACATAGGTTGAAATAATTAGGGTAGGTAGGTAAAAAAAAAATCCAAAAAAATCTAGTTTTCAACTTACAAAATAACCCGGGCAGTGTCGCACTTTAAAAAAAACTCTAAACATCCTCTAAGATAATTTCTAGAATCTTAAATACATGCCCTGTGCATCTATATATGCTGCCCTATGCTGTTCCAATCTGTTCTTGACAATTCTTGTGGATTTTGAATAAATCCTGATACAAATCTAACAAAAATCTAGGTCAGGGAATTTTTTTTTTTAGGGTAGGTCAGGTTACCTGAACACAACAATTTGTTTGTGTGGACATATGGACGGTTTGAATTCTGAAAATGTTAGTTGACAATGGCCCAGACAATTCGCAGACGAGAAATACGATCGTGTTCGTGTAAATCCTTCAAATTATCAAATTCAAACGATTGTATCACTCGTGTACGTACATGTGAATTGTGTTTACTATAATTACGCACAGACACTGGAGCTCAAGTCGCATGGTGCAATACGGCCTTAGTTTGGTGAACAACGCCTGAGGTTTACCTTAACTTTAGTACCACGACTGGGTGATGAGTAGATCCGGAACGGCAATGTTTGCAATAAAGACAGATGTTGTGATTATGATGAGAAATTTCTAATCAGTAGGTAGCATTCTATAATAAAAATTAAACCATGATACTGCTTTCGCATGAAAAAAAGACAGGGGGTTGCTATTCTATCAAGAGCTTAGAAGTAATTTGTTAAGATCTCAGCGTGTGAACACTGCTCGTAGACGAAGACCTAGAAGTAGAAGCCTGTATTTTAGATGACCTCACTGAGTAGCCGGTTTTCTGAGCTCCAGGCGACGTGGCCTCCTGGTGTGGATGACAGGTAGTGAATGCAAATACCGTAAAAAATGAAGACTATGGAAACCACTGACTTTGCTTTTAGTTTTTTGTCAAATTATGGTCAACAGTTAGTCAGGGCTAGTCACGTATACTAGAAAGCAATGTAGTTTTCTAGGTTTTACACCAGGATAAAAAGGGTCGCTAAATCTGAAATATTGTCGCCAGATAAGTATTTTTTGGCGATATTCCAATACTGAAGTTCAAGTAGTTGCATGTAGACCTTACAGCATGAAAAATTAATATGTGTGTTGGAAAACACTACCGCCATTTAAAATATGCATGTGTTGTGAGGCATTTTTCTGTTGACTCTTTTGAATGGATTTAGAAATTAGGCATGAACATGACTTCATATAACAGGGTTGCCACTGGTCAGGGAAAAGTTTATTTTCAATGTAAGGGAAAAGTCGGGAAACTGGTCAGGGAAAAAATAAATTTTGAAAAATCTGTCATAACCCCCAATTTAAACCACAATGTTAAAGTTCACGCGAAAATAAAAGTATCAAAATTAAGGTAACCTCATGTACTTTTCAATTAATGTCTATTTCAGAGGAGAACAATGTGTTACGCAACTTTTGCACACAAACAATAGTCTTAACCACTATTTCTGTAAGTGCGAAGCCAGCCTAACACCTTATGTGCGAATCTGTAGGAGGCAAGCCTGCACATGACTAGTGACGTCATGGGAGCCATATACTTACCATTGTAACCAGTGGAGAAAATTAAAATGCTTGGTATTCAAAATATATGCTTCAGAAGCACATGATATTTTCAGAATGTAATGTCACATATGTGTGTACCCTCCCGGGATTTGTACTTAATTTTTCAAGTTGTAGTTTTAGACTTAGGAATTTTGAAGCAGGACTCATACTCATGCACCATTTAGGGCTGATGGCTCCCGTGACGTCATGGGCCTTTGTTTACATGAGGTAGCATGGTCACCAGTGCGAAGAGGCAGCCCATTTTAGGTTTCATCTATTTCACTAATTATCTTCAATTTAAAGATGTACCTCTTTTACACCGTAAAACTATCCAAATGAAACATATAATAGTGCTTAAAATAATCTTTTCGCGTCTTCTTTAAGATCTAAGCATCAGATCATGTTAAGATCTAAGCATCAGATCATGTTAAGATCTAAGCATCAGATCATGTTAAGATCTAAGCATCAGATCACAAGAATCTGGTGTGTCAAAAACAATTTTGTAAATTGCGGCCCCATGACAGGCATGTTGTAATATTAATGTGTGTTGCTGTTATCCAGCATCATTGTCCTGGCTACAGAAGTTGCCAAGAAAAGAATAACGTACTGTGTTTCAAAAGCCTGACTCTAAATGGGAAGAGAAGACTATTCTAGGGATGGTTCAGGTTGTTTAATGGAAGAATTTTCTATTAGTCAGGAAAAAATGGAATTAGTCAGGGAATTGTCAGGAAATTGTTGACACCTCTAGTTTGTAGCAACCCTGTATAAACAAGGCCAAAGCAAACAAATAGTTGTGTTCAGGTAGCACAGGTCGAAATTATTAATGTAGTTATTTTCGATTTTCTTTTTTCTCTTTTTACGTACCAAATAGATCCGGGCAGTGTAAAAAATAGATAAAATACTCGTAACATCATTCAATTTTAAAGGAATTGTTAGCATCTAAATAACATCCGCTTCCCCTCAGCATCTATATGCTTGTATGTGGATGTACATGTTTTACAGTGGCCTACTTGAGTTCTAGGATGGCCCCATCGCCTCCCGTTTCCAGTCTCCAGATACACCAGCTGGCCGGGGCACGACCCATTTCTGGGGTATCTATGTCTAGACACTCTCGTACCCCAGTTTACGACCGTCTTCACATAGGCAAACTCTGTAAAGTGTAAGGCCGGTAAAACGGTCCGTCGAGACAAGGGACTCTTATAGTCTTAAGCAGACATGATTAACTTTTAATCTTTCCGAAAATTTTACATGAATCGAGGAAAGCTGTGTTTACATACTTTTCCTTTTTCTTTCTCGTCGCATTGGGCAACAGTTGGGGGGAAGGGGGGGGGGGGGGCACAGGAAAGGGGTTAGCCCTTCGCTTCTCTGTAAATCCACGTCCGGAAGGGGGAAAGGGGTAATATATTTAGGCGTACCAGAAGGTTTGGTGCCCTGGTTTGGTGCAGTTTGGGTATATAGTCCATGTCGACCCACTTAAGGATAGACAACACCTCTCGGCGCCCCATTTGCAGCAACTAATATTGCGCTGCCTCTGACAATGCTACAGTTATGTATTGTACATCAAATGATAGAATATATTTTTCTCTATCTTTTGATATAAAGGATATTATTGTAATATTTAAACTAGGGAAATAAGATGTTAAAAACTTATTTTTTCACTTTTATTTTTTGAACATCGATATCTCAGCTATCGCTCAATGGATTGTCACAAAATTTTAGGAGCTTGTTGATAGCATTTATATGCAGGGAAGCGTGTCTCAGAATTTTTATTTAGGTCTTGGTTTTGATTTTATGTCAAAAAACGGGAAACTTTTTGTTATTTTTTTCAACATTATTTTCTAGATTTTATAAAACAAAAACTAAAACCTAAATAAAAAATCTGAGACACGCTTCCCTCCAAATGAATGTTGTCTATGGGCTATGAAAATTTCAAGCATTTTCATGGAATATTAAGTGAGATATTCATGTTCAAAAAATAAAAGTGAAAAATGCATTTTTTGTATTCCTGACATGCTTATACATGCATATATCTACACATCCAAATATGAATTATATGAATAGATAGGGTTGTTCAAAGGGTATTGACTGATATAACACTCATATTAATACTACAGATATTAAAAAATATATTCCTGTTAAAAGACAGTCCTGCGAATTTGCTGCTGAGAGGTGTTGTCTATCCTTAAGCTTTTAATGGTTGTTTTTTTTTGCCATTTTTCTTTTAAACTTCGGAATATTTGAAGCACATCGTGAATCCGATAGAATTGATTAAGTTCGGGTAAGTCTATTTAATATTTTAAGAAGCGAAATTCTGCTTATGAGAGTACGAAGTGTGTAATGTCCTTGATGACCAGATATCGTGTTGGGGTCACCGATGTTACTGTCATAATAGGTGATCCAGATGAGTGCTCTCTTATTTATCCCTCTCATGGAGGCAGATAAGAGATATGACTGCTAACCGTTACATATAATAATGGTAAAAGGTATCAGTAGCTACCGTTATCATATAAATCTACTTCTGACCCTTGTTCCTCAATGTATCAACTACCATTGTTAGGCCATCTGTAACAGCCCCAGACCGGTTTGTCGTTACTCCTGTGAATGTGAACATGCACATTACATTGAAACATATGGGATTGTTACCTAACTGTATTTATAGCAACTGCGAGACTGAAATCATACAAGACAAAAAAAATGCCTGATTTATTTCCATTCTTCTAAAAACACCACATCTGCTTTTCGAGTCTTTTTGGTATTACAAATCAACTCGACGCCTGTTTAGCCCAGGCTATTATGTCACAAAGTTTGTATATGCTCATCATGTCATACATACTCTGTATGAATGGATTTCTTAACAGTGTGCAACAGAAACAACTAAACTAATTAGGACACTCAGTAATATTTACCCATAATAACATGTAACCATAGTGAACTGAGAAGCAATGTATCTCTTAAGGTTAGACTACTGTGATGAGGGGCAATTTTGTCGGTCTCGCAACATTGTAGAATAATTATTTCCCTATTATCTATCTTAATGTTTATTATATATCATTAGGTACATGTTGGAATAGACAATCTTATGATATAAACTATATAAATATTGATATTATGATAGAAATAGAAATTGATCGGAAATGTGAAGATCATGTTGAATACTTATTTTTTTTTAATTGAAATGAACTATTGTTAAAGTTTGATTTAAGACTGCGTAAGGTTCGTGTATATCCAAGTCTTCATGAGTTGTTTTTCCAGAATGCCTGAGTAATTCAGACTGCGTTTAAAGTTTGTCCGTTCACTTCCCAATAGTTCAAAAGAAATGAACGATGAGGGAGCTTCTTAATATGAAAGGGTTTTTATTCAATAAACATCTCATCCCGAGTCAAAGCCACCATGTATAAGTCTTCATCAGTCCACCTCCCATCTCCTATCAGCAATCAACCACATTTAGAACACGAGTTGCTCCAACATCTTCTAGACCATTCTAGTACTCAGCTCTATCACAATCCTATGTCCGAGGGAATGGGTATTGGTAAACTCCAGTCTGTTACACGGAGCCGATGTACTTACTCCAAGTATAACTCCTTGGCTAAACTTACTTAGCTGACATTCTCACTAAAACTAACTGCTCCCCACTTTGCGACACCTTTTATACTGGTTAACAGGTGGCGCTAGGAGCGCAAGATATTTCTTTCTAAGAGTAGACTAGAAGTAGACTTGCTAAGCCTGATCCTTGTTGGATTATATAACATGACAATATATTAAAAGTACTAAGCCATTAGTACATTCGACGGCGGTCAGGTGTTTGAGTTTAAGGAGGTGGACGACATAGCTCAAACCGAATGGAAATTTTCAATCAAATGGGATAACGTTTCCAAATTTGATGATTGGATATATTTGTTATTATTGTTTCCTAACATGAGAAACCAATGTGGGGGTGGCCTTGACTCTCGTGGTACATTCAACACAGTGTGATGATAATCAAGTTCTTTTGTTCATTTGAAGATTGCAAACAAAGATACATTCAGTTTCACTTAATACCTAAGTACATTTCCAGTAGTCTATGTTAAGACTGGAGATCAGTGAAAATGTTCATGAACATGAAGGGTTTTAGGAAGATCTCCTATTATTGTCTGTTTAAGAATTGTGTCACTCGTGCATAAGGTGACCAGATTAAGTGATGATTGTCAGTTTTTGACTTAGTACATATGTATACAGTTTCTGATATTCATAATTTGTAATACGAGTCAACAGAACTCAACATATGTACAATGTAAAGTTGTCTTAACCCTTTAAGAGTAACAAGCACACATCAAATCCAAATTGTAGGACATTTTAACACAACATAAGTCAATACAGAGGATTCGGACATTTTGAACGAACGAAGTTCATTATACAATACGTGTCAAATTTCAATCAAATTTCAACCAGAACAACACTATGTACAATAAATACAAGGTCCCTGCATTGAATCTAGTAGCATTCTGCAGTTGGGTCTAGAGAATATTATCATCCGCGTCGCACGCCCACCAGTCATGCTTAGTACATGTGTACTTAGTGGGACGCTTGACTAGAATTCCCCTCCAGGGTTTGACCTCGATTTGATTCCTCCAGGCGCGAAGCGCCCGGATGCCAAATTTCTCTTCCGAACAAATTTGCAAGTTTGATGGTTCGACCTGATATTTTGGGCCGATATGAATTAATTCTGGCGCTTGATTACGTTGGTTGGGGACCTAAGCTTTAGTTTAGCACAGATTTTGTAAGAAATTATGCGATGGATTGATCATGCTAGCCGATTTCAAAATTTGGATCTTTTGGATCAAAAAGGGGTTTCCCAAATTAGCCTCGTTTTGACGTCATTTTAATCAGTGCCGGCGGTCCTTTTACAGAGTCAAGACGTGTTTTTTATATCTTCGTTCATTTTACTCTATCCTCCACAAGTTCACCATGGTCCGAGTGGCTATTTTCTCTTCAAACCGGGAGGCCGGACTCCAGGATTACCCTGATCTAATCCGGAGCAGCACCGACCATTATTTTGTAACTTTTCCGAGCGAGGACGCAACGACAGCGGAGTTGGCGGGGCACGCCTTCGCCCATCACATGCTCTACCCGGAAGACGTGCTAATAGTTATGACTAACCTCCTCGACATTTTGACTTGGGACAGAGAATTGGAGCTTTACCTGCCACTATTCATTAACCCGGATGGCGTAGTGAACTTTTATGCGGAACTATTTAACCAGGCGTTCCTGAACCTGCGAGCCCATCCCATCCCAGCCACCCTGATCTTGGCCACTCCCTCCGGTTTTGATGCCCGGAGTTGGGAGTTGACTGACAGTGATGGCTCGTTACAAAAGTGGATTAACCGGATCATCCCGCGAGTCAGCAGAGAGGTCAGAAGAGCTAACGAGTGGTATGCGGTTCCGACGGTTGACACTGGTCACGCACTCCACCGGCCCAAGGTAGTCGCGGACGGGGTAATGACGGTCAACGATTTCCGCGAGCTGACAGATGGCTACATGCCGTCCACCCGGTTGCTTCGTCGTTGGGCCCGGGCTTTAGGCCGAGTTTTTGTCAGACTGCCTCTTCAGCAGTAGGCCGCCGGCACTCTCTTGTATATATTGATTTTCATTGATTTTCCCAAGTGATTTTATGATTTAATTCCCGGCCTATGCCTAGAACACTTAATTTTCCGGGTTGGTTTCGCCAAGTGATTCTGCCGATCCAATTCCTGGCCAGTGATTGGTACACTTAAGTTCATATATCCAAGAGGAGCAGATCACACTTTTGACGGAGCTCCAGACTGTTCTTATGGGAAAACACAGACATTTTCACCGCCCTGCTGGCTTGTCGTCGGACACCGCCCTCCTCGTAGAGACGGCCCTTCGTCCGGACCGCTCCGAGACCGGGTAAGTTTGGTCTTTTTTCTACAGTTCTTGGCATGTTAGGTAGGCTACTAACTGTTGAATTTTAAGGAGATTGTTGGTCAGGATTTCTTCGCCAATTTTCTCAGTCCGCCTTCACGTTGTCGTATTCCGGAAGCTGATGTCACTCCCGGAACCAGAAACTGTGTTTCGCTGGTGATTTTTTTGTAACGGGTAGTATGGGCGGCCACCTAGTGTTTACTTTTGATTTCAAGATGGTGGACGCGGGCTGAGAACTAGGATCTTGCGTACTAAACTTATTATCTTTTCCAGGTCCTGCGGTATGTTAGGGTGATGTAAATGAAGCAATGTGACACGGTTGGCACTGAAAAGCGTCAGGCTATATGATTTTAGTGGGAGGGATTGTTTAGGCGAACATGATCAAGCATATTACCTCGCGCGTGGTTGGGCGATAATAGAGGGTTTTTCTGACTAGCGGTTTGTTGACATTACCGATCTAAGTAGGCTTTTTGGAGTGTGGGTGATTTGTATCGTATTGGTATTCTGATATTATTTGATACTATTAACTGTTGGGGACTGACACTGCACATGTGGAATCAGGTATGGGTGACCAGAGATTCCGGTCTGAGTCGTACAACACTAGGTTTGCTGTAACAGAATTCTTTGTTTAGTCGCTATTCGTACAGGACATTAGTGTAAATGTCTACATTGGAAACAATTCACATGGGGTGCCCTGGGTAACAAACGCTTCCTAGGGTGTTCACCTGGTAAGTTTAGAGTGACAGTAGGTGACCAAGTATTTTGATCCAGACTGCCCAGCATTAGATTGGCTGTGACAGAATTCTTTGATGAGTAGTTCCCCTTACAGGGTACTGGAAAGATTGACGTGTCGGCCACGTGAGGCGACACCACAGGTGGAGCCGTCCAACGAATTGTTGGCGACTCCAAGGTAAGTTTGAGAAGGAGTGGTAAGAACCACCAATACCCTTCCCATGTTGAGTCTAACGACAAGACGTCGTCAGTGTCATAGTGTTAGAATAAATTTTATAGCGAGTAATATTGTACAGAATCGTCCAGAAGAGGAAAAAATATTACTGTGAGGAGACCGTGATGAAGCCTCCAGGACACTGAATGAACTCTCGGACGAAGATTCTGGATGTGTCATTGTGAGAGAGGGAATGGTGTCCTTATTAAGCGCTAGAAAGGCACCAAAACCACAAGGATTACCAAGCGCCACAAGCAGAGATACACGGGTGAACACTGCGGGAGTTCGTACGTTCATAGATCAGGCCTTAGTAGGCACCGCTCCATTGAACACAGAGGCCACGCTTATCGGTGCCTGAGGTTGCCAAACACCTCAGACAGTGATATCTTTGCGATGAATGTGTGAAAGCCTATGCCCACAGGTCGGGGCTGAGCCGTCACAAGAACATCCATCTGCAAAGGCCCCATGAGTGCTCGAGATGTGATGCAAAACTGTCCCGCTCAGGTTCCCTGACCGACCTCATGGGGAGATAAGAATAATGATAGGAATTGGATTCCTGGTGGTTTACCTTAAGAGGCCACTTTTTTTTTTTTTTTTTTTACAAGAGTCAATACTCTTGACAACACTCTTTATGTACAGTGTGTTAGAATAATTACCCAATACACTCCACGGATTTATATGTAAACAAGTTAACACCCCCCTCAAGGGTGACAACTGTTCTAACGTATTTGACTCCATTTTGTGAAGCATCCGCTTTAAAACCACAGTTTGTTCTCATTGAATGGTTATATTAAGACAAAGTCCTTCCCTTCCTTGTTAGTTACAGGTGGTAGCTCGGCGTTCACCCCCTATGTTCAATCTGGGGTTTGAAGACCGAGTTCCACTTTATATTGGGTAGTGGCGCCCTCTTAACGAGACAAACAGGTGCGCCCCTAACTCCAAACGGTTCACTGAATAGATATTATACCTATGTTAACAGTAACACCCTACTGTCTACCTTATACTTTACATCACATGGGGAAAACCAACATGACAAGCGGTGGGGGTAGCGTTTCATTCCGTAAGGTATAAATGTCATTAAAGGACATTAAGTACTAACTGTACAAAGGAGGTTGAGATTATTCGTTCCTCATTAGTTATCACTAGAGGATCGGGTCTCAGATTCAGGTTCATTTCTGATCTGATTCCCGGTCCTCATTAGTTACACGTGGTTTGTCGGTACCTTCCCACTCATAGGACCAGAATGGGCAGCACCGAGTTTCCCATTGTTATAATTGGGAGCAGACTGCATATATTTTTTTTTTTTTTTTTTAATATGCAGCCTACACCCCCTTTAAATTATAGAGATGTGTAAATGCATCTCCTTAGATCACTCACTTCCAGACAGCACCTAGTAAGTCGGGCCTTTACCGAAGTACAGTACAAGGTTAAACCCGTCCTTTGTTCAGGTCTATGCCCGTTTTTCTTGTGGAGAGTCAAGACTACTCCTGAAAAAACTCCGCCCCCAGCTTATCCTAACTATGCGCACGCGGGGCAGGAATGTGTTAGTACTACAGACAACCTTAGAATTTTAGTTTCTTTCTAATAGATTGGGTAGACTATTAGCTCTGGGTGTCAACTAAGTTTTTTGCAGCCGTTCGTTAGGGAATTAGTAGACCGTGTCCCCCTTCTTCAGCTCAACTGTTGAGCGGAGACCCAGTTACTTTTTAGCGCCACGACGGCGGTCAAGACTAGTATTTCATCATTTTTTTTTTTTTTTTTTCTCTCGACGGCGGTCAACTCTGAAGCTGCACGTCTTCTTTATTAATTTTAATTATTTCTAATTTACCCGGGTCGAAACTTGACTTCTTGCCGTTTTGCCTCAGACCCGGTTAAAACTGGTCTAAACATGGCCTAAATAACTTAGTCTTGTACTTTTGGGCAGTTGTTCATTATTCTCTTTCTTTTTGATACTTGTTTTCGTTGGATCCTGACTTTATGGTAAAGTCAGGATCCCTCGACTTAAGACATACGATGATCCGGCGGCCATTTACACATAACCAAGACGATGGGGCTATTAATAAGGACAGCACCTCGCTCCACCGCCTTGTGGGTTTTTGCTACGGCTTCTCCCGCCCCAGGGATGGCTTGTCCAGTCTGAGGGAGTCGCGATATGGTAAGAGAGAGAGCCGATCACCCTGTGAATGTCACCAGTTCACCGTTGTCCCGTAACTACCTTTCCTTGTGACCTCCGTTATAATTTCTGAATATAGCACGCCTTGGTAGGAATTGTACATATCCTTGCCCGTCGCAGCGCGCCCATACCAGAAGCAAACGAGCCACGTATAAGGTACTCTCGTGTGCTGTCACGGAGCGTTCCCCCCGAGAATGTTACTAACTATTCTGCGTTCATATGTTCTTATCACAACTTGCCCAGAATTCCCTGAGGAAGGGCTCTTAGTTAAATGAATATTGGGTTGCTTTATATATTCAGTTTTTTAGGTAAATTTCTTTCTATTCGTCGATTTTTTTGTGATGAAGAGACCGCTTGTCAGGAGCCAATCCACCCGGGGCATAGTGACTGCCATGGTCGGGCGTCCACCCCAGTGCCCTTCGCAGCGTCAGTGACGCGTAACCCCAACGTCCTGCCTCCTGTCAGGCACCACTGACACCAGGCCTGTGGGCAGGCTCCTGCTGCTTGTGCAGCCCCCTCATCTTTGAGAAGATTATATATGTAAGCATGCTAAAGAATAGACAGTGGCGTTCCCCAAGTGACTCCTGTACTGCAGCCCGATCCTAGCGGTAACAACAGCACAGGGGTCAGGTGTAGATGGTACTTGCTTGGGGAAGTTCACTTCGCTCGTTGGGAGCATTGGTCCCGTTGAGCGCTCTTAGGTTTTATACAGAATTTTGAGTATATTTTTTTTTTTAAATGCTAAAATTTCGCGACACTAGGATCGGTTCCAAATGGTTCCCTACTTTAAAAGAGTTGCCAAATCGATAACAATGAGAGTGTTGAGCTAGGCTACCGGGCATGGGACACTCGACTTGAGAGAAATTTAGATAACCCATGGGTCCATAGAGAGACGGTTGGACCAGCCTACCCGACCCAGGTTTCCCTGGCTGGTGAATCCTTATTGATCAGGTTAGTCAACAGAACCCTACCTACCCAAACAGGTATTGCCCGGCGAACTTCCTGTAACATTTTAGTTTTAGTATTCGTACCTTTGTGTTATTAATTCACCAATTTTACCTGTACAACACTAGGTCAGGTCTTAACACTCGTTACATTGTCATATGATAACTTCATAAACCGTTCCTGGATCTATTTCGGATGTCCCTGGCCTTACTGTCTTTCGGGCAGATCCCGTTCCGGTCGTTGTTGAGGTGGGCGTGGTCGATCTAGGAGGAGCGTTAGGCATTGTTCCATGTCCCATCACCGGTTGAGGCCAGTCCACTCCGACATCGGACCAGCCTGCGTCGATGAGGCGCGGTACTCCCATGGGTACAGGAGTGGCTAGCCCTGAGGAATATCTCAAGGTCTGGCCCTGGTATTGCATTTTAAATTACTCATCATTAGACGGGCTAGTTTCTTAGATACCCTCAGGGTGTCTGGTAGTGGTACCCTAGATGGATGTTGTCCAGGTCTAGTCGCTGCTCCCATCAGCTGCGCCCCCCAGGTAACTGTCAGAGTATATTTCAGACACAGCTGGGTCACCAGTAGATCCCTAATGAGCACATAGCCCTCCGTATAAGTGTGGTCTGAAGGCATGGCCAGTTCCCCCAGAAAGATTGTCTCTATCATATGTGGGTTGGCAAACTGTACATACAGTCCATCCACAGTCTTCCTTCTGATATATCTCCACTTTCGCCACACGAGGACCACTATAGCGATGACTAGTACTGCTAATAATATAGCAAGTACTGCCACTGCAGTGGGGTTGGCGGTCGCGTCTGGACACCCAGTCAGTGCCTTTTCACGGTGCAACAGTTTCTCCGGGTCCGCCATCTCTAAGGCCATGGCCCGAGGTAAAGTCATGGTTAGTCCGGCTAGGGCAGCCTTGCCTTGATGGTTCCGCCAGCACTTCCAAAGGATACATCCAATAATTGTCACAGCTACCACTATGCAGAAGATGGTGAGGAGACCAAAACCGCCTCCGAAGTTACCTATAGAGAACCAGGGGGCGTGTTTCTCTACCTCGTAACGGTCAGTCGCTTTCTTGATACCCTTGGCCAAGTCTTTACGGTGTTTTTGTATTCGTTTGGCCAAGGAGGTTACAGGTATTTTGACCTTCAGGCTTTCCTCGATTTCCAGCAGGTCTTTCCTAATTGTTTCAGGGATAGGGTCTGACTCTAACATAGTGGGTTCGTTTTTGGACGTAGTGAAATTCATGTCCCACCCCTTCACACGACTTGCTGCTTCCAACAGGTCATTATGTGGGTACACAACCGTGGTGATCCTGGTGTGCCGGTCACAATTTCGCAAGCTATACGGTATCCATGCTCCTTGTGTTTGGAATGCACAGTCGCATTCCACCTGAACCCTTGCATAATTTTCTATGTTCACTCCGACCGCAGGCTGGTTTCTGCAAATCATTTGGCCTCGGGTGTCGGCGCTGACCACTAGCATATCTCCGTCGTCTAGGTACACTGCCATCTCTCCAAAGTCTGCTTCCAGTAGATAGTCCAGCTCACATTTTTCTTGGATCGCTAGGTCGTCGCGCCTCAGTAGCGCAGCAGTGCAGGTGTTGTCTGTAATCTTTTTCATATAGGGTAGATCCTTACAGAGCGTGATGGTCTGTCCATAACAACCTGACCAACTGCCACTAGCCAATGGTACGTAATACTGGCGGGACATGGACATGGCGACACTTTTGGGTAGATTAACAATTTGGAGAGCGTCCTTCTTAAGTCGCCCCCTAACCGTCACTGGCACAGGAAAAGTTAGTACTTCGTAGACCCTGAACAAATGTTCGTCAGCCACCACTGGCACCCTTACATACACTATTAATTCCTGAGTGGTTTCATCGAATTTGAACGAGGGTTGACTGTTCTCGTAATAGAAGGAAGGATCTGTGAACGCGACATGGAACCTGGGGTGGATCCCTTTTAGATATCTGTTAACTTCCTGGACCGCTCCGACCATATATTGGCGGGGCACCAAGTCCATAGTCAGCTGGCCCCGCGTCAGGCGCTGCACACCTTTCCTGAACACGCGAGTTTGCTCTACCATCAGTTGAAGATACACCATCTCTCCTAGCTTGTCTTCTAGAGCGACCGGTATCATATTCAGGTACAGTTCCATCCAATCCACCTTATGTTGCACGAGTTTCATCCTTCGGCGAGTCGTGTTGTGTGCCTTATTTAGTGATCTTAGATTGTCCAGTAGGCCTATCACGACATGGTTAACCCTTTCCACAGCCTCGTCATGTTTTTCATTCATCAGAGCCAAGTCTTCGATCATTTGGTCCGAAGATTCTTGCAATACTCTAATCAATTCCCTGTTATATTTGACATCAGCTGCCAGCCCTTGGTTCCATGAGGTTGGAAGAGGAAAGGTCGGCCATCCTGGATCGTCCAGCATTGTGGGCAACTTCTTCATTCTCTTGACCCTTCCACCTGGATTTAATTCCGACTCTTGATTTTGAAGGTCTTGTTGAGTGTTTTTTATTAGGGAACTTAAGGTTTCATTAAGAACTTCCCGGTACCGACCCTTAAGCGCTTGCGACGTCTGATCCATCCAATTGACCAGCGACCTGATATGGTAGCAGGCCCGATCGAGGGCGTCTCCTCCCTGTAGATATCGGTGACAGACTTGGCCAAAGGTAGCTTTGTTGAAGGAGCGCCTCCTTGGAATAGTGATTAGGAAGCCTTGTCGGACGTGTGTTATATCCGCGGTGGACATTAACTTCCCTGGTTTTAACACTACTCCATATTGTTCTAAAGCTATCACTTCAGCGTTAGGGGCTAGCCCTTCAGGTGGGCTGGAGTCGTTATGCACTCCCCTAATGCCCCCTATTATAGCTAATACAAACAGCACTAGCCACTTCATTGTCTTCGTTTTGGCCTTAGCGATAGTTTGAGAAAGTTAATTTTGCAGTCTATTTAAAACATGTTCACAGCAAAGTTGCCTTATTTTCCTGCGCACTACTATCATCCATGCGCCGAAGTATGCTCTCCTCCCGGGTCCTCTGGTCTGTTTAGTTTGGGACATGCTCGTAGAGGTTTTGCCCGTTGTCATTTACCACTCGCCTGATGATTCCGCTCTCGTCCTTGGTGACCGTGATCCTCAAGCCTCTCATACGTTCGCAGGACGAGGGGCGCATTGCTCTGAGGGGTCTTGGCCTAGTAGGTTCCAGTCCGAAACGGCCCCCGTTGGATCGTACGACGGTTGGCTCGAGGGGTATGGGTTCGGTACCTGCGGTGGGTTTGTCGTTGGGAGTGGGCTCGGCCACAGTGGGCCCCCCGGCTGGCTGGTTGGCGTCCACTGCTGCTGGTTCCATAGCAGTGGTGAGGGATTGGCGTTGCAGCTCGTTGTCAAGCTGCTCAAGTCTAAACAAGCGGGGTCCGCAGGCTGTAAGTGGTGGAGGAGGGGAGCTCCCGCTGGCCCGTTCCCCACCGGTGGGGTTGGCGCGTGTTGAACGGGTGCTACCTCCACTTTTAGTCCTGGAGCGGCGACGGTTAGCTGTTCCCCTCCCGATCGCCTTTCCAGAGTGGGCAGAGGTCGACCGCCTCGTGTTGTTTGTAGGCTGGTACTTTCCTTGACGCATTTAGAGTTTTGTGTGGTCCTTTGAATGAAAGGAGCTACCTGAGTTTTAATCTCAGCTAACTGTTTGTTTGATTTTGGCACATCCAGTCCTACTGTCCTTCTAATTTCGTCAACAGTCTCAAATAGTTGGAACAGTGGTTGCGTAAGGTCCCAGAACCAGCCGGCCTGAATCTGCACCGGTTGGTTGGCCGCTTCCTCCTTCTGAACCGGCTTGGCCAACGCCGTTAGCCTTGGCTCGGGCTCCGAGTCACTCACCTCAGATAAATTGTAGAAGTCTTTATCTGCTGTCTTCTTTTTGGCTGGAGCCGATTTAGCGGACCTCTTGGCTCCGCCTGTGGTCGTTCTGGTGGGCCGCCGGGCTGGTGTCCTTGGCTTCTTCCGGGCAATCCCGGCGTCGGTTGAGTCCGGACGGACACCCCCCCGGCCCGGCCAACTCCACCGCCTAAGGGTCTGAGCCGGTCGTTTCTTAGCACTCTCCTTCTCGACTGTCTTTTCTTTCATTTGGTAAAATCCTAAAAGAATGGCCCAACGAACCTTCCCTTGGTAGGTAGCGCCCTCTGGTGGGGGCGGCTAATCCGTTTCCTTCTCAGGGGGACGATGATCCTTCCCTCCGTGTCCGCAGGGAAAGTAGTGGTTCCCTTTGGATTGCTATGTGGCCGGAGGGCTAGACAGTTCCCATGAGTCGGTGGATCAGTGTCCCAGCTAAGTTCTCTTTCTGCTCCTTCCAGGAGAAGTCGGAAGTTGAACAATTTCTATCTCCAACTTCTGTTCAGAGACAGAATCAATGTCCATCTCCGTCTCCCCCCGGGCTGGGTTGTGCGTACAATCACCTGCAGCAGAGGTGACCGTCTAGGAGCAGAGTTGCGGACCGACTGGTGGATCAGCGCGGATCCCACGAAATTATAACCGATCCGCTTGTCCATGCCGTCTCCATATTTGGAGCTGTATCTTGTTTCAGGTGGGGGGAACGCTTGCATCCGGTCCCAGGAGATGACGCCAAACCACTGGCATCTCCCCTGGTGTGCGCACCCTCCCTTTCTGCCACGCCCCTGGGCGCGGCGAGGTGGCCGTGAGGTAGACCACCTGTTCCATTAGCGTTGATGCTAACGGTGCCGCTCCGCCGGACCTTTATTTTCACAGGGCGGCTAGATTTCCTGCATTAATCATCCATGTCGTCGCTTTCCCCGCCGTTGGACAGAGCGACGTAGTTAGGGCGGCGGTTCCGACGTAGGTTATAGCCACCTTTCGTCGGGACATGGTCCTTTACTGTTTTTTCTGGGCTCTGTTCCGATGTATCCAAGATCGGCACATCACCGCAGGGTAGTTTTATGGGCTTGTTGTTGCCTGGAGGGGATCTCCCCTCCAACGGTTGGCTTTTGCCCCTTCGTTTAGCTCGTTTGCGTTTCCTCTGTCCATTAGCGCCAGCTGTTCCCCGTTCACAGGCGGCTTTATTAGGAACAAAGGATAATTTTGGTGACAGCGCGGTGTCCGCACTGGCGCCCTGACCATCAGTGATTTGCCCATCCGTTTCTGCTAAATCAGTGGGACTTGGACCAGGTTTTTGTGTAGGTACCTTCCTGGCCATAGGAATTGCATCATGCTCATGGGGACCGGTCGTTCCCGTTGAGTTTTCAGTCTCAGCACCCCTTATTTCGCCATCTTCCTCAGCGATTTCACCCGTCGGAGTGTGATGCAATTCAGGGTTTCGGTCAGGATCTGCCCCTTTTGAGTTAGTGATTTTCGCTTCTCTCACCATTTTGGGAATGTTATGAGGGACGGCGGGGGACCAAGGCCCATGTGCAGGTTTGAGTTTTGAAATGTTTACTAGAGGTGGTACCTGTTTCCCAGTTTTTAAAGACACTAGTCTAACAAGGTGGTCCCCTTTTGTTTCAATTACCCTGAATGGCCCGGTATACCTGTTTGAGAACTTAGACGCTTTATTTTCACTAGCTAAAGGGTCGTACATGTATACCATATCACCTTCGTACATCTGAGTGGGCCGCGCCCGCTCATCAATTCGCAGCCTCAGATCTTTTTCATAGTTTTGAACAACTCGTTCTGCCATATTCTTAAACATAGCAATGTTGTCCTTTGTTTGCATGAAGAACTCGCAGTCGTTCAGCGTTTCAGGAATTGTTCCCTGCTCAGGCATTCCCATGCTAATTGGATCTCTGCCAAACAGCAAGGTATGCGGGCTGTATCCCGACCGTACACTGATTGTGGATCTAACTGTCCATAATGCAATGGGAAGTAGATCGATCCAGTTACAGTGGTCGTCAGGGATATAATAAGCAATCAGGTTTTCAATGGTTTTATGTAGTCTTTCTACTCGAGCGTTGCCAGTCGGCATTCGCCCGGTAGTGAACGTTTGTTTGCACGCTAGTCGGGTAGTAATCTCCCGGAACAGTCCTGATAGGAAGGCCGCCCCCCGGTCTGTGTGCAGACGGTTTACCCGCCCATACCGACACACTATCCCGGTCAGGAAACAGTTGGCCGCGGTTTGCGCAGTGGAGTCTTTCGTGGTGAAAGTCTCCGGCCAACCTGTTAGTAGGTCTATGAAGGTCATGATATATTTTGACCCATCCCTAGCCCTCTTTAGTGGCCCGATGAAATCACACTGTACCACCTCAAAGGGTCGAGTCGGCCTCTCCCAAGACTTAGCTAAGGCCTTGAAATGTGGGGCCCGTCTCCTTAGAGAACAGGTTTCACAGGCCTTCACATAGTCTGTAATGTCGGCGTTCATGTTTCGCCAGTAGAACCTGTCAGAGATTTTGGTAGTGAGATTACTGATACCTACATGTCCTCCAGCTAAGATATCATTATGCAACAGTCTCAGGACTCTGGGAATTAACTGTCCTGGAACTATCATTCGTGGTTTCAGCCTTACCAACTGGTCTTGGTGTTTGTTATACCTTTTGACGTTGAACCTACAAAGTACTCCTGGCGCGACCATTCCCACAAAGTCGGCTTGATCCATTATTCGCCTAGCCTCGAGGGGATCTGGTGGCAGGTCTCCGTCTTGTAGATAGTCAATTAGTTGTGCGCACTCCGCATCTTGGAGTTGCGCGTTCATCACCGTAGCCACGGAAAGCTCCCCATCCTGAATTTCAGCCTCGAACAATTCACATCCCACGGCGGGTTCATATTCCTCACCGGGGACATGTTCGTGGTGAACTCTGGACAGGTAGTCCGGTAAGAAATGGGTTGCTCCTGGCTCATAGGTGATTTCAAAATCAAAGTCTGACAGCGCCAAAGCCCACCGCCTTAGCCTAGCAGACGGGGCCTTGTAGGCACTCTGTAACAGGGGAATCAATGGTTTGTGATCGGTTACTATAGTAATCTTAGCTCCTTGTAACATATCCTCATAGTTCTTAATACTCTTAATCACCGCCAGAGCCTCCTTTTCTGTTACCGAATAGTTTAATTCGGCGTCTCGGAGAGTACATCCCCAGAAAGCAACCAGACGGTAGATTTCATCTAGTTTGTGACAAACCGCTGCACCGCACGCGGCGTCTGATGCATCTGTTAGCAGATAGAAATGCCCTCCTATATCCGGATGGATTAGTAAGGGTGGCGAGGTGAGCAGTTTCTTTAACTGTTGAAACGCTTCCTCGCAAGCCTCCGTCCACTCAAAATAGACTTCTTTCTTTAGCAGCCGATTTAATGGTTTAGCTAAATCAGCAAAATTTGGGACAAACTGACGGTAGTAGTTACACAGCCCCAGAAAGGATTTAATAGTTTTCACATTATGCGGACGGTTAAAGGCTGTAATCTTTTCTGTGGTTACCTTTTGTGTAGCCACTCCTTCCGCGTTTACTACGTGGCCAAGGAAATTGATTTCACTGCGGCACCACTCACACTTTGATGGCTTCAATTTGAGATTAGCTCTCGCCAAGGCTTGGAGAACCACCTCAACACTTGCCAGGTGTTCTTCAAATGTAGTGTCGTAGACGATTACGTCGTCTAAATATGCTAAGCAGGTTCTAGGAATCAATCCCTTTAGCGCTATGGCCATTACCTTGGTAAACTGCCAAGGCGCTCCAACTAAGCCAAATGGTACACGCTTATACTGATACACACCCATCGGGGTTTCAAAAGCGGTATATTTTCTACTGTCTTCTTCGATTACACACTGATGATAGCGGCTCAACAGATCTAAAGCTGTCCACATAGTGGGTTTCTTGTAAGCCATATATAGGAAAAGCGAGCGAGCCGTGGGCATGGGGAATTTATCTTTAAAAGTGACTTGATTAAGCATGCGAAAGTCTGTACAGAGCCTAGGCTTGCCATTTTTTTTCTGCACTACCACCAGCGGGCTTCACCAAGCCGATTCGCTGGGCTCTATGACACCTATATCTATGAGTTGCCTAACCTGTTCATCGATGATATCCATTTTCTGTGGAGAGTATCGGTATGGTCTAGAACTTATGACTCCTTGCGACTCATCCACAATGATTCTCATCGGCGCTATTTCACAGTGACCTAACTCTTCCATTGAGAACGCTAGTGCATTCCTGTTGTTATTAAGCATTTGCCTAAACCTTACCTGTTGTTCTTCGTTTAAGCACGACTCGGTTAGATCTATTTTACTTACATTTTCATCCATTTTACCTCGGGATTTCTCCTCAGGGGTTTGGCTTTCCATTTGCACTGCGTCTTTCATTACTTCTACAGAAATCCTACAGATGGACATTGGGGTCTCTGTTTTAGTTAGATAACACAAGTCTAGGAACTCTTCTATCTGATCTTGGTTTACCTCAGGCACTGCGCATTCTTCCGCAAAAGCTAACACTTCCTGGGGAGTGATTTCTTGCATTTCATCTAGCGGATTCATGACTTTGATCCACCACTGACTTCCCACCGTATTCACGCACCCCTCCACTAGGACCGGGGCAGTGACTGCTGGTGCGCAGTAAGCCACTGGTGAGTCTAATCCCAGCGGCTCTCGGGTGGTAACCGGTATGATGCATTCATTTCCCGGTGGAATTTTCACTGTTTCTTTGCTGACTATAGGGTTTCCACAAAACACTTCTATCTTTGCGCCTGGTAGAGATAAATCTGATCGAAGCACTGTTAATAAGTTTCTACCGATTACTATTAGGTGGCATAGATCGTCCACTATGTTGAAATCATAGCAGACCACCGATCCCTGGATTGAAAACTTACATCTAATTTGTTCTAGTATTACTTGAGACGAGTTGTCTGCTAGACTGATGTTTCCTTTCGATACCTTCCATTCATCTAAAATGCATTGTTTAGGGATCTGCCGTTTACAATGGGTGGACATGAAGCAATCGCTCGCTCCTGTGTCTACCAAGGATCTAACCTCCTTCTGATCATCAAATCTTAACGTTAAGAAAAATGCTTCGTCTCCTATCTCTCTCCTAGCCGGTCCGTCCACTGCGCCTAATTCTATCGTGGAATGAACGGACCCTTCCTCTAGTTTCCCTGATTCTTTTGTTCGGTACCACTGGCTTTGCTATCTTTGTAGATCCGCGGGGGTTTTTCCCTCAACCTATTCTTCAACCACAAGCACGCTTCTGTAGAGTGACCATGCTGTTGGTGAATGATACAAAACTTACTTTCATCAAAAGGCAACCTGGGTCTCTCTACTTTCTGTTGAGTTGGCAGATTCTTTCCCTTATCTGCCTCTCTGTTCGGGGCGGTATTGGATTTAGGCTTCTGATCTGAATTTCTTTCACCTTTCTGATTTTCGTACCTATCTTTTCTCTCATAACCTTGCTGTTTAAAGTTACCACCACTCTGGGGAGTCCCGCTTTGCCCTGGCTTTGGTTTCTGGAACCATGGTGCGGCCTCCAGTCGGGCCAGCACCACTCCAAACCGTTCGGAGATGGAGTTTAGGGCCGCGGTCTCCTCTGATTCTTGGTTTCCAGCCAGTTCGCTCACTGCATTAGATATTTTAGTTCCCCCTTTGCCTTTGTCCAACGATTCTAGTCTCGTTGCACAATCCACCGCTTCGGTGAACGACTTAGGGTCCAGTATAGCTACTTGCCTGGCTACGCCCTGTTTTAATCCTTCTAAAAACACAGCTAACATCATGCTTTCACTTGCCTCTGCCTTAACTTGCTTTTGTTTCAGGACACCTGCAAATTCAATCACACTCTGGTCCTTTCCTTGTTTAAGGCCACAGAACTCTGCGTGTTTCTGCCACTTAGCTCTTCGATCGCCGAAGATCTTTGTCATTTGAGTTTCTAATTTCTCAAATGTATTCTTCTCGCTTTCAGCTAAGGCTCCTGCCCAGTCATCTGCCCGTCCCTTCAGGCCTAATAACGCCATATTCAGGAGATGGGCGTCCGACCAATCATAGATAGCTTTCAGTCGCTTCAATTCCCTGAAATACTTTTCTATCTGCTCATCCTCCTTCCCACTAAACCATGGTAATCTAATATTTGGTCCCCTTTGATGACCGTTATGGGAAGTTTCCCGCACTGGTGAGGGTACTTGACCCCAGGCCGTGTTCAGTTGCGGGAAGATACTCCAGAGATTTGGCTGGTTCGGAGGATTGTTCTGACCTGGCGGTCCCGGCGGGCCGGGCGGTGGAGGCCCCGGTGGATTTGGGGGGTTATTCTGACCCGGCGGGTCCGGCGGACCTGGCGGGTTGGGTTGATTAGGTTGGTTTGGGGGAACGTTACCAGGTCCTGGTGGGTTCGCCTGGTTATTCTGGCCTGCCGGAGCTTGCTGACCCTGTTGGTCACCCACTCTACCTCGGCCTGCGTTAAGATTGGCTGCGATCGCCATCGCCTGCATTAAGTAAGGGAGCATGTTTTGCTCGACCCCACCCCCTGCTGGCACGGCTCGGCCAGGCTGTTGGCCTGGTTGGCCATTCCCATCATCTTGTTGCAGTCCCCCAAGGTTTACCCCAGGATTAGGCTGCTGTATTCCCGGATTCGCACCACCATTTCCCCCTTCACCGGGTTGCTGGAGTCCCCCAGGGTTTATCCCCAGATTGGGCTGATTCGGAGGGGGATTATTAATAAGGTTTTGAGGAGGGTTGTTGAGAAGGTTTTGAGGAGGGTTAGGCCCTTGTGGGTTGGCCTGATTATCCTGGCCTCCCTGGACCTGCTGATTAAGAGGAGGAATAAGTCCTTGAGGGTTGGCCTGATCGTTCTGGTCCCCTTGAACTTGTTGATTAAGGGGAGGATTGGCCTGATTACCTTGGCCTCCTTGGGCCTGTTGATTAAGAGGAGGAATAAGTCCTTGAGGGTTGGCCTGATCGTTCTGGCCCCCTTGAACTTGTTGATTAAGGGGAGGATTGGCCTGATTACCTTGGCCTCCTTGGGCCTGTTGACCCTGTTGGTTTCCCCCTCCTCCTTGACCTGCCTGTATAGGGGCTGCCATTGCCTGCCTTATGAAAGGGTACAATATATGTTGTTGTATGGGCCCAAGGTCTATCCCGCCTCCTGCCTGCACGCCTCGGCCCGGCTGCTGGATTAGGATCTGGCCATTCCCATTGTTTTGTTGAGGTCCCCCAGGGTTCATCCCACGGTTAGGATGCCATGCCCCCAGATCTACACCCCCAGCTCCCCCTTCACCGGGTTGCTGGCGTTGATCTCTATCCTCTCTTTCTTCTACTAGATCCATCAAAGGAACGCCTCCTTCCGCCATATTATTTTCGTGGAGGTTTTGTATATCGTGATCGTCCCACTGTTCTTTCACAGGTATTTCTTCTACACTAATTTCGTCCTCACTTTCTAGTTTAGCTTTCTTACCTGTGTCTAAAACATCCTCGGTAATAAGTTCGTATGAAGACGAGGTTGATTTATCTTCTCTAGCTAATTTTCTATCAGGACTACCCCCTCTGACATCTGCGGCCGCTTGTTCTGTCTCGCTATTTTCTTCCTCGTACTCGTCCTCGTATTCTTCATACAATTCATGAGTTAGAGTGTTAAAATCTTGTGCTTTAAGCGTTACATTTTCTTCACTATCCTGATCGCTTAGCCTCTCTAAATCTATGTGCTTTTCGGGGCTTGAGTCTGCCCACTGCTTTAATATTTCGGCTGGATCAAAGGCCCGAGCTTCCGCTCTTTTACCAGCTTGGTCTAAGTTCGTTTCTACACCGTAAGTTAATCGATAGGGTTGTAAATTGCCTACTTTCTCGCTGTTTCCCTCTGCTTCCCTTCCCACTCCCCTATCCCCTCCCACTGTTTTTCCTTTAGCTACAGTGGAATAAGGAATGGACGCCCCCGGGTTGGGGTGAGTTGGTGTTACCAGTGGGTGACTGATAAACTCAAGTCGTTGGGGTAATGGATAGGTGAGAGAGCTCCCATCAGGTAGGATTACCGGATTTTCGGGGCGTTTTCCCCCTGATGGGCTGGAGTTATCCGCGGTGTTTTGTCGTTGTTTTAGGTTTCCTGAAGAAAATAGGTTATCTTCATTGGAAACTTCCTGTTCGCTTTCACCTCCCGCTGCGGGTAGTAAACGATAAGGAACACTTTGGTTACACCACGGATTGTTCACATCAGATTCACAGGTGGAGCGAGAGCTAGTACCAGTTTCGTGGTCCGTAGGTGGTACGTACCCTGGGTTCCAATATTGCTGATATTCCGTGAGACGGTTCTTCCCTTCAACTCGTCCCGAGTGTGTTAGGGTTTCAAGTCCTTCGTCAAGAACCGGCCTATCTTTGGACCCTAGGTGCCAGGGAAATGGTTTACCTTTGCCACGGGTTTGGTAATTTTGTGCACCTTCGGGGCAGAGCTGCTTGGGTCTGGCTGCGACCTCCTGTCTCTGTGCCTCCCCGTCTAAGGGATTACCTACCAGGTGGCGGTTTTCCACATTCCCTGTATATGATGTTGACACATCGTGTCCTGCGGGCCGCAAAGATTGAGGCTTGGGGTTAGAGGAAGCCTCAAAGTCACCGGTGGCTGACATCAAGGATGAGCAAAACGGCACAAGTCATGTTTCGGGTAATCTCCACCAAATGAACTATTGTTAAAGTTTGATTTAAGACTGCGTAAGGTTCGTGTATATCCAAGTCTTCATGAGTTGTTTTTCCAGAATGCCTGAGTAATTCAGACTGCGTTTAAAGTTTGTCCGTTCACTTCCCAATAGTTCAAAAGAAATGAACGATGAGGGAGCTTCTTAATATGAAAGGGTTTTTATTCAATAAACATCTCATCCCGAGTCAAAGCCACCATGTATAAGTCTTCATCAGTCCACCTCCCATCTCCTATCAGCAATCAACCACATTTAGAACACGAGTTGCTCCAACATCTTCTAGACCATTCTAGTACTCAGCTCTATCACAATCCTATGTCCGAGGGAATGGGTATTGGTAAACTCCAGTCTGTTACACGGAGCCGATGTACTTACTCCAAGTATAACTCCTTGGCTAAACTTACTTAGCTGACATTCTCACTAAAACTAACTGCTCCCCACTTTGCGACACCTTTTATACTGGTTAACAGGTGGCGCTAGGAGCGCAAGATATTTCTTTCTAAGAGTAGACTAGAAGTAGACTTGCTAAGCCTGATCCTTGTTGGATTATATAACATGACAATATATTAAAAGTACTAAGCCATTAGTACAGAAATATCTCAGTCAATAATGAAGGGAACCCCATAATATTTCGTATGTTTATAGATCATACTAATATGGAGGGAACTGTGTCTCAAATTTTTGATTTAGGACCTAGTTTTAATTTTATGAAATCTAGAAAATGAAGTTATGAAAATTGACAAAAAAAATACAAAAAGTTACCCGTTTTTTCTCATAAAAACAATACTAGGGCCTAAATTGATAATCTGAGACACGGTTCCCTCCACATGAACGTTATTGACAATATTACCAAGTTTCAATGCTGTAAATACAATATTGAATTAGAAATCTTTGTTCAAAAAATAAAAGTGAAAAAATACGATTTTAATTCATAATTTAACAAACCCATGTGTTTCCTGAATCTGTCACGTATGATGCGATAGAGAAAATTATCAGCTTTCATTTAATGTATTGCATGTTAATATATCGCCAATAGCCACAGAGATATTGCTATTTTGGTAAATTGACCGTAGTCTAACCTTAAGTATTTAGCTTTAAAGTAATGTATGGGATTAGTGTTACATATATCATGTAAACTCCATTGGAATGAATAACTGAACTTTACAAATAAAAAATAATGTACGTAGTAAAAAAAACAACCAATATAGACAAGAACAAAAACACGTAAGTATGTCGTACAGTTCACTAACCAATGAAACCATGTTTAGGACAGTTATCACAATACAAGATGTAGCATGAACTGAAAGGGACTTGCGTAGTAGTGACTGACGTGTACGATAAGCATGTGGCGGCCTCCTAACTGATGTCCCAATTAGCTCACACAGACAATGTTTTGGTTACCAATGGTTGATATTATTCGCTAGTTTAAAATGTCAGCAGCGTTAGGTATCACATAAATAGTGACCCCTGGTCCTCGTGGCGGCGATCCCTGCAGGCGGGATGGGAAAGGTTACTTCTTCCCAAGACACTAAGCGCTGTTTAGTGAAGGTGTGTCGGGAGCGGAGCTGCCAGGGGGAGGCGATAGAGACTCCTCATATTCTGATCCAAATGTTATCAACTCTTTCTACAATTATCGCGTCCGAACTTCTTCTAAGTAGATTGTACTGTGGATTCTTTGCATCCATTCTTTTATTTTCCTTTTTGAAAAGTCGCACTTTCCGTCTTTTTCTCATAACCATAATCTGCTATAGTTTCGTAACAATTTTCTGTTTTTACCTTTTATTAGCTGCTGGAAGGGTGCTCTGGAATTTGTGTGACCAATGAATTTTTGATAGAATGCAAGTAAAACCGGAGATCAAGGAGACAACTCAGAATGACTTCATAAGGAAAGAATCTTGACTATTTTGTTTGCAATTCGATTTATGAATCCGCGCTCTAATAAACACTATGATTATAAATATGTTTTTTATAGTTGACCCACTAGGCTAGTATAACAGGATTTGTTTCTTTTAAGCTTAATTCTTGAATTATAATCATGGGTCTTTTGACAAGAAGATTGAATGGGAAGCAATTGGACAATCAAACTGATTAGCACTGTTCTACAGAACAATGCAACGAATATTCGAACTCACATGATTAAGATAATGAGGAAAGATAGAAAAACACGTACCACAGTGCTTTGACCAAACAAGCTGCTACCAAATACACTTCCTCTGAGACGTGGGAGGTTTATTTCATCCTATTATGAGTTTTACACGCATTCAAACAGGGTGCAATTTTGTCAAGTCCTGTTTATGGTGACAATTAATGTGGCTTTTTTTTATATAGCACTCTCCTGGTATTTCTACCAGAAGAACAAATCATGCAGCAGTGTATATTATTAGTTTGTCCATATGGTGCTTCCCTTTTGCTTCAAAATCCAGTTTGAAAATGTAATGCTGTGGGATTTCGCCCATCCTCCGAGAGTCTGTCCGAAACCACACGAAGAAAACATCACATGGTAGGCGGATGCAGGAAGCTTAGAAAACAGTCTCAATGAAAATGGGAACATCCTCTTAAATCACCCGTGGCTGTTTTTGATGGTGGCTATTCATCCAAGTTTTAGGTCAAATGAAGGAAGGGGCAACTTGGTATATCACCTGTACGTTTCTCAACTAGTGTTTAAAAGAAACTCGAGATGTACGTCTCATTTAACACTTTAACACCGCCAGATGCCTCAACGCATTCCCAATAAAACGCCCAATGCTTTCAGGCGTCGTTAATCCTTCATCGAGAATGCCTATTGTGACCAAAAAATATAATAAATCTTTTTTTCTTTTCATTAAAATTTACAAGATTACCTTTCTGCCAACATGCAATTGTAAAAGTTTATTTTGATTATAATAGTATCAATTGTTCAATGAATATATATGACAAGGATGGCGTATTTTCAAGATAACTTTGTGTATGGCATGGCGTCACCTGGAGATAGAGGAGATAGCGAGTGGCGTAGGGAAAGCGTTAAAAGCCCGTATAAATTATGGTTATCTTTCCAGTATCCCTCAGTTGAATATGCCATTTAACCACAGAGCGGCATTATACAAAGCGTGCCACCCCCACCCTCATATAGGCCCTTACTCTATGTACATGTACATGAATACTGCACGTGGCGGACAGCATAGATACAAACCCCACTCACAGGTTCATCAAACATCCAACTCGCCTAAATTTACCCAGAGAAGGCCCAAGCTACCCAAGGCCACCGGCCCGAGTCTATAACGGGGACTATGTGTGGGATTGGGGAGTGTTGACAGAGTGGGGTTCGTCCTTGTGCCCACCTGAGTCAGTCGGGAGTAGAACCCAGGTGGGGTCTAGGGGGAGAATGAATGACCCCAATGTCTCACCTGGTCTCTATACTTCACGTGCTATAGGGGAGGTTGGGATGGCGATTCCGTGATAGTTCACTGGTAGGTTCCCCTGCTTTGTTTACAGACCGTAACAAATTGATGGAAATAAGTCCCATACCAAGGCATGTGATGATCGAAATATATTCATAAAATGCAAAAAGTTTGTTTAGTTGGCGTCCCTCATTCGCAAACAATGATGAGTCCATTAGGTGTATTAAAATGGTTGTTATCTCAAATGGATAAGGCCTTTGTATATTACGAAAACTCTTTCATTTTTGCCAGCAATGGCAATCATATAGTTTCAGCTGCTTTTTTTGGTTCTATCCTATACCATTACCGTGATAGGTAAACAAAATAACAGTTTAACTGGAAATCAGTTATCTTTTAAACTAACGTTTAATCTCCAATATGCTTGAAAAGTCGTTAACAAATAGCATTTCAATTCCACATACTGATACCGTGTGTGTTGGTACTGTGACGTTCTCTGGTAAGTCGGGGTTGCCGATTCTTACGACAGAGGAACGTGGGGGTTGTTCGGGTCTCGGGGCGGACGGGGAATCCGGGCCAAGAACCGAGATGTGTTTCTAGAGTCGTGCCTCGCGCACGAGGGGGGGCTGAGCGAATCGATCGGGAATCGGCACTCGATGTCGACGGAGGACTGCGGGGGAGGGAAATTATGGTAGGGGTACGGGTCGGCCGGGGGGCGGTCCACCCCTGAGTTCCGGTCCGCGGGGGCGACGGGCCGACGGTCGCCTATTGTTTGGTAGCGTGGGGCCGAGCACGCCGCGCCCTCGTCCCCGCGGACTTCGCTCCCTCGTTCCGCTCCCCATGTCTTCGTACCATACTACGCCTCGGTTTCCGGTACTACTTCGGGCTTTCGTGCCCTACTCCGTTCCCTCGTTCCTCGTTCCTCGGGCCATCGGGCCCCTTACCCTATGTTTCTACTACCTATCTCGGACTTCGACTGTTTTGTCCTAACTTCGGCTTAATTACTCTGTTCGGCTCATCTTTAGCGGTTGTTTCAGGAAAGAGGACACGTCTGGACACCAGGAGAACTGTTAAAGAACTCTGTTTATTCGGGCCTCACCGCCCCTTTATATACTAGAGAGGTCAGCCCTGATTGGCTGCCTTCGGTCACGTGACCTACAACTGACGTCACTTCCGGTTTATATATTCCGTTTCCGGTTTACATTTCACTTCCGGTTTACATATTTCCGGGTTTCGTTCCATTACGTTTTCGTTATTCGTTCTTTACATATTCGTTATTCGTTCTTTACATATTCGTTCTTTACATCTATTTCGTTCTTCGTTCTTTACATATTCGTTATTCGTTCTTTACATATTCGTTCTTTACATCTATTTCCATTATTACCTCATTTCTATTATTTTAACCTCTATGTATTTTGGCTGAATAGCCGTTCATCACACCCTCCCGCACCTTCTTGAAAGGTGGGAAAACACGTTATACAAAATTTCAACACAGTTCATACAGCAATGACAACAGAACATACTCTAGAACCAGAAACATTTCAATCCTACGCTCCTTATCGGCAGAGGAGGAGGTGTCACCCTCTGTCCTCCCCGGTCTACTTCGGAGGGCCCCCGGGGCCTATCCGGCTAATTATTATTTCTCTTCTTTCTTTGTTTTTCTCTCTTCGTTTTTCTCTCTTCTTAATAAAAGTTCATATAATTCGTTTTTATATATCTTAGTCTCTTTTTATCTTCGTCAGAGTTCTCTTATCCTTGATCTATTTAGGACCCGTTTTTTATTTTTTACACCTCCTCTTTTTCTCGTCTTTAGGATGAGCGAGCCGGTCGTGGCTCTCCCACCCGGGACTGGGGATCGGTCGTGACCCCGTCGCCCCCGCTCCTCTCCTCTGGGCTCTATTTACTTAGCCCCTCGGCACGTTTTTCCTCGCCTTTTTACCCTCATTAGGACAGAGGGACCGGTCGTGGTCCTCCTGCCCGGGGCCATGGGTCGGTCGTGACCCGCAGTGCCCCCGTTCCCTTCGTTTTCCGTTGTCCAGACGTTCTCCCCTAGTTCGGGTGGAGAATCGGTCGCGACTCTCCCACCCAGAGGCCAGGGCCGGTCGTGACCCTTAGTCCTCTCGACCCTCGATCCGTTCTACCGTCGTTCAGACGTTCTCCGTTGTTTTTGGGTAGAGAATCGGTCGTGATTCTCCTACCCGGTCGGTCGTGACCCCTCGTTCTTCCGTAACTATTACTCTTCTCTGCGTTCTCTTAGGTGATGATGATGATTTTAAGGATGAGTTGAAGAAGAAAGACTGGAGTTTTTGTAGATAGAATGTTCTTTTTGGACTTCGCACCCTCGGTCGCCTCGGCATTCAGAGCCCTCCAGTGACTTTTTCACGTTTGGCAAGGACAACATGTTCGAGCCAAAGGCCAAGGTACCCAAAGAAGAAGATGGCGTTGTATGTGGAAAGGAACTTAACTTCATGCATTAAAGCTTAGAGTGGAAGCTTCAGCAGACGACGTCGCGGGTTTCGTGCTACTTGTCACGGTGAAGCTTTGAGATGGAGTTCGGGTGAAGGTGAGACTGAGAAGATTAGAATCATTAATTATCGATGAAGTGTCCGTTTTCCGTACAGGAACTGAAGTTTGACTTTTACGACACCTGTCCTCGTGGTTAACCCAGCATCAAGATGTTCCGTCCTCGACCACGTCGACACATTTGAAGATTTCAGGATTTCAGAAAGAGATGTCGGAGAGAGTCCACCATAGTAAAGTATTTCCGTCACCGTTCCGGGCCCAAGTGGCATGACAACAACCGGAACGGAGACCTGATTAAGAAGATAATTTTGATGAAGTTTCTTTTTGATGACAGGAGCCGGTGCCTCTCATCCCTCCCCCCCCCCGTAAGCAACGGCAGGAAGACAGTCCTCTTTGGGGCGAGAGGGAGGCTCCTTCGTTCTACTGATGAGATGATTTTCCTAAGAAGAGGATTCCTGTTTCGGGCACTCGGGCCCTCGTTCGTTTCCTAGGCTCTCGGGCCTCGCTCTGCTTACTAAGTTTTTCTCTTCGTCCTCCCGGAGGACCGTGCTTATAGACGATTTTCGTAAGACTGTAATACCAACAAATAGTTCGTTAATAGAAGTAAGTTTAAGATCCGGTCTGGTTTGATTTTGGAGTAAGGCCACAGTCGTCCACGGTGCCATGTCACATTGCATGGAGACACTATGCCTATGACGAACGCCGAGACAACAGCTCCGAGCCGTTCCGGGCTGCTCGACGGTTCGAAGTTGGTAAGTTGAAGATATTAGTGAGAAGGAGAAGAAGAAGCCGTAGAAAGTGAAGATGGACGACATCAACTGGGACCTGCACCCAACGTCAACCTCTGAGATCCGGAACGGGCCCATTCTCAATAAAATAGCATGTATAGAGAACTCATCCGATGTCGAACTCCAAGAAGGGTCGCTCCTCGTCGCTCTCTGCAGACCTCTTGATTTGTCTATCGAGGCATCCGCGGCCGACGTTCCAAGCACCACCTCCCTGTATATTGCAAAGATTACTTCCCTATATGTTTCAAAGACTATTTTGTTTCGTTCCTCGAGAAGAAGACATCAGGAAATACGACATGGAAGGAGTCTCTGTCGTTACAGCAGGTAAGAGATTAATATAAGTTTTAGTAAGTCTATTAATTTTTTTTTTCCGTTTCTCGTTCATGTATTGCTTTTACTATATATTACGGTCGGTCACGAGCCAGGGCCCCTAAGTTATCGTCCCTGCTCGTGCCTTGGTCCTCCGGGAGACATCTACGACTCGCCGCAATCCTTTCACGACTCGCTGCATCAACTCTGGCACGATAAAACCAGCATTCAGGTCGAAAAATTCCATTTTGCCGCTCTTCGTATGCGGTAAGAGGCTGAAGACAAGGAAACTCAGAAGATGATGGTACATGAATCCGGGTTCATCCACATTCTGATCGATCCATCCAAAATCAAGAAGACAAAGTTGCAGGAAGTAGAAGTGCCGCTAGAGGACAGAGGTCGTCTCTTCCTCGCCTCCAGATCGCTCAAGGCAGCGCGGGAGAAGGGTTTTCAGTCTTGGCCCGCGCCAGCCTTTCCTCCAGCGGCGAGTCGCCGGCCCACCGGTACCTTATTTACCCCGGCACGACCGTCGACTCAAAGACTACAATGACAACACTATCCGTCCATTCTGATTTCCTTTCTTCGATTCCGCCTCCCAACTTTCACTCTCGCTCCCGGGCCGCCCGGCCCGTTATCCATTTCCGCGACCGGACGATCCCGTTCCACCTGCTCGGTCCCAACCAACGCAGCGGGCTCCAGGGAAGAAGAGGAACAGCTACAAACTTGTTTTTCCTCCTAGCGCCTCCTTCCGTCCCGTATTCGCCCCGCAGGCTTGGTAAGTTCATTCCAGTCATGGACCCTCCAGCTCGCTGATTACACTCAACACCTCCTAACACATGTGGTTTCGTTCACTTCCGGAAGAAGGTTCTCATAAAGAAACTAATAAGAATAAATTAAGATAAGAATGTTCGAGCCCGCCAGTCCGTTCCCGATGAGTTTAAGTAAAGTTTTCGGGCCCGTCCAGCGGTCTCCAGGAGAGTCTTTTATCCAGGCTTCGGCCTCCTGTGCGGCTCAGGTACCTCCGCCTCGGCCCGGTTCTCTCCCTGGGGGTTTGACACTATGGGTGAGGAGCCAACGCCCCGTAATCCCTCCCCACCCGACTCGCGACGCGCCATCTTCCGCCTCTGGTTCCGTCGCGCTGTTTTTCTTCCGTGCAAGACCTCGAGCAGCATCTACTTCACCCTTCTTCTTGGCGCCGGATCGGCAGCAACAGTCTCTCCTCCCTAGCAGGGAGCTCGAGAAGCTGATCCACCATTCCGCTCTGTTTTTCCGCCTCTCTTGTCGCCTTCAACAAGTCATCCAGTTGATCCTCGTTTTTGTGCATCACTAGGGTCTGAGCCAATTGGACGGTCCGGTTGTGTTCGTTAACTAGCTGGTCGACCCCCGGGAACTCCCTGGTCAACGGCCCCAGTGCCGCCGTCGGGAACTGCGCCATCGCTTCTTCAAATGTCTCTGGCTTGCGGCCCGTTTCTAGTGCCATCAGGAACGCCATAGACGCCGAAGCCATTGCTCTTGTCTTGGCCGTCATTCCTCGCACCTCCCTCGGGGGCCACGTCAGTTGCACCCGAATGGCCTTTTCCGCGTCCCAGTCTCGTACCGCTCGCGCCGTCACCGGAAAGTGTCCCTGTAAGACCTGGTGAACGGCCTGTGTCCGTAATAACTTGAGTCTCGGTGTTTCCCTAGATGGTCCTGCCGTCGGCATCTCCGTTCCTATAGACCCGAACACTGAATCCGCTCCCGACTCGTCCAATTCTTGTTTCTCCGCCTCGTATCCTCTGGTCTCGGTCTGCCCCAACTCCATGTCCTCTGAGTCTTCCACCTCCGCGTCCATGGACTGGGCAGCCGGTATTTGTAATCTGTGTATCACAACCCGCGGTTGTAGCGCCCGCCCGTGTCTATCCTCGTCCTTGAGTGGGGTATCCGGTCCTGGCGGCGATCCCATACGTTCGGGCGACGGTGGTCCCGGGGTCTCCTCCGATCCTTGCGACCCGAAAAACGAGCTCCCCAAACTGGCTCGAGTCAGGTTGTCAACCGCCGCCCGTGTCTCTGGCGTGTCTGGTGCTACCGTAATGTCTCTCATTCGTTTCAATCCTGGGGGCGGCACTATCGGCTGCTTACATACCATCTTCTCCAGGGGTGAATCTGCTTTCGTCGGGGTAGGGGTAGAGAACAGCAGCTGTGTCGAGGCCGTCGACGCCGTGTCCTCCGGCCTGGCCGCATGCCGAACATACTTTACTTTCTCCACTCGCCCCGTCGGTTTGAGTCCCTGCCTTTCTGCCATCTCGCGTAGAAACCTCCCTAGGTACAATGCTTCTCTTTCCACCAGCCGGCCTCCCTGTGCTTCCCGAATGCTGTCCTCCAGCTCCCGGTCGGATCTCGCCTCGTGGTAACCCCTGAACGATCCCTCCCGGTTCATTGTTCCTTTTAAATACCCGGGGTACCTCGGGTGTCGTGATTCGTATATCACCGATTTCTTATGAACTGTCATCATAGTAAATTGTGCGTCGCTACAAGGTGGTTCTAGTCCCGTGGTCCGTCTGACTCCTGTCGAGGTCTCAGGCTGCGATGGTCCCAGCTCTCCCGTGCTACTAGACTCAGCGATAATCAAAGACCGATCGCTTCGGGCCGACATACTCCTGCCTGACTCCGACTGGTCCGAACTCGTTCCCTCCTCCAATTCTCTCGGGACTTTCTTGACCTTTTTCCACTTCTTCTTTCGCGACGGCTCCTCCGCCGGGCATCCCTGCGTCGGGGGCCTCTTGAAAGCGAGCGGCTCCTCTTCTTCTTTGACTTTCGGTCGTTGGTCGTCGGACGAGCTCACCAATTCCACCACCTCAGCCCCCGGTGGTATTCCTGAGCAACCCGGCTTCGGGGTGGGTGTGGATGTCCGTCCTTTTCCTCTGCCTGGGAGTCCTCGTCCTCTCGGTTCCCGTGGTTCTCCCTGGGCGTTTAACTTCTTAATTCGGCTCTGTACTAACCCTGATATTTGGTCTGGTGTCAGGAGTGGCTTCGGGTTGACCACGGCCCGGCTCGCGCTTCGCGGCGACTCGGTGTCTTCCTTCCGTACTCCTTTCGCGGCCCTCCGAGGGGAACGACGCGTGGGTGTCGATTGTTCCGCCACCTCGGCCAGGGGTCCCTTCCCTGCTGCTTTGGCTGCTTGGGCTCCCTCGCCGGCCTCGTCGGCCTCTGATCCTTCTTCGGTTGCTACCTGCTCCAACTGCTCGGCGTCGCTGTCCTCGGATCCTCTCGACGCCCTCGGGTAGTAAGGTATGCGGATATGCCGTCGCGGCCTCTCCGGTGCCTCCTTATCCACCGCCCTCTCAGGGGGTTGAAACCCCTCCGGATGGCGCACCGCGTAGTCCCGTTCCATGTTGGCTACCCGGGCCGCCGTTTCATCCCCAGTAGCGAAACTGGTGTACGGCGGTCGTCCTTTCGGGTCCAAGGCGAACGCCGCAGCATACTCCAGCCTCAGAAGGGGGTCTTGCTTCGGCATCCCCCTCTGCAGGTTCCCTTCGTGTGAGTCCGTCATGTGCTTCCTCCAGTCCTGGTGTGTCGAATAGGCTCGACTCGAACACACCGGGCACATGTAGTACTGCTTCCGTAATCCATCGTGCTGGCCTTTAATATGCTTGGCCAAGTGCTTAAACTCCTTTCCGTGACAATGTCCTTCCCAGCACTGTCCGCTCATCGTGTCTGTTTTCCGGGCTTTCGGGGCTCGTTCCAATCCTGAAGCTCGTCCCGTCAGCCGTTTCCGTTTTTGTCTCGTGGTGATGCTGCTCGTCTCGCTTCTCTGCTTTTCTTCTTGTTTTCTTCTCCTTAGCTCAGTCTGCTCGTCTGCGATTCGATGAATCCTGATCGGCTGACCAGAATGACCTGCTCCGGCGAGCGCTCTGCCTTTTATAGCCGCCGCAGGCGGAAGTGGGCGTGGCCTGCACTAGCGACCCCTAGCGTCAGACTCACCATCCACTTCTACGGTGGCGCCCCCTACTATTTTCCGGTCCCCGGGGCCCGCCGCTGGTCACCGCCTCGCCTGCTTTTTACCTCGCGGCCCTTCGCCCGTCCACGCGTTTTTCCTAGGCCTTTTATTGCCCCACCGGACGCCCTCGGTCCTTTCATCCCTCGTCGCCTTCTCTTGCCTTTTTCATCTTGGCCCTCACAGTGCTTCCGCACACTTCCCGGAGAACACAGGGGCTCGGCGTTATCATCTCCTCGCCGCCGCCCCGTTCTCTTTGTCCTCTTTTACTCCTTTTACGACCTACTTTAAAGCCCGTCCTCGTTTCAGGCCTCGCCTTTTACAGCCGTCCGTTCGTTCCTCCGGCATTCCCGAGAGTGCCGCATCTACTCTCCTCCGGTCTCCTGGACGTTGTAAAGCGGTATTACCAAGTCGGCATTACTTCAGAAGTCTTCACCAGCTTGCCACCGGGTCTGTCTTCTGTTGTAATCCAACCATCTTTTCCACGCTGTGGTTCCTCCGAACTGACCGGAAAGCGGCTCCGTGGGACTACTTTAGACATTCGGGCCGTCGTGGCTCCCGAACGCCGTTTTTCGTTCCAACCCCGCATTTCCCACCTATATTACATCCGCAAGAGAACCAATCTTCAGCTAGGTAGCGAATCTCTACAGCCTAACGACCTGCACTCCTACTGTAGTGGTCAACGCACCGCCCCGACTCAATGGCCCCAGGTTGATCAGTCCTTTTTGGCCAAAGCCTTTTTGTGTAGCGCCGATTTGGTCGTTCCCTTGGTCCTCTTCCACCTGCGGAATCGAGACACGAAAACGACTTCATCACAAAAAGGGGTGCCCCGTTTCCTTACGTGCCCTAGCGCGCCCCACCCCAAGCATTTACTGTGCAGCCTCGTATCCTTGCTGGTCAGCTACCATCCAAGCTGGCGCAGCGTGTCCTCGGTAGGGTTCCAGGCGGTCCACATGGACCACCCCCCCCGGTTTCCCTCGTTTCTTCCGTACTACCACCCGTCCTCGGTCAAGCACCTTGACGATCAGTGCAGGGCCTATCCATGGAAATCGCAACTTCGTTCCTTTGTCCCTATCCACTACCGTATCGTGCACCCAGACCAGTTCTCCGGCGTGGTATTCCCGCCGAGTCACCTTCCCATCGTACTCGTGTTTCTGATGGATGGCGGCTCGTTTCAGCCCCGTCCGGGCCTCCCGATAGGCCGCGACTAGCCCTTCCTCCAGGCTTTCCACATAGTCGCTTACCCGTCGGGGTTCCTCCTCTGGTCCTAGAGGTCTCCCATAAATCGCCTGTCGCGGCATCATGGTCTGTCGGCCCAGCATCATCATATTCGGTGTCACTCCCGTGCTGGCTTGCGGCGTTGCTCTATAACTCATCATCACGAGCGGGACCATCTCGTCCCATTCCCGACCCGTCGCTCGGCAGCTGGCTTTCAAACAACACCCCAAAGTACGGAAACTTCGTTCTATGTACCCGTCACTCCTGGGGTGGTACGGCGTCGTTCTTGTTTTGTGTATCCCGAATAGTGCACAGACCTGAGCCACCACCTCGGATTCGAAATTCGTGCCTTGATCCGAGTGTAGTTCCCGAAACGCGCCGTACCGTGCTACTACTTCTTCAACCAGTTTGTTCGCCACTGTCGTTGCCTTTTGATCCGGGATCGGGAAACACTCCAACCATTTGGTGAAATAGCATCCCACCATCAGGCAATACTTATTTCCTCGTTTGGTGACTGGGTACGGGCCCGAAACATCCATGGCCAGCCGTTCCATCGGCTCCCCCACTATGTACTGATGTAGCGGCTCCCGTCTTCCTCTTCCCTTTTTCAGCAACGCGCAATCACATTCTCGACATTCCTTCCGCACGTCTTCCCGGAGTCCCGGCCAGTAAAACCCTTGTTCCAACAGGGCCGTCGTCCTGGCGACTCCTAAATGCGCTCCTGCCGCGCCTCCATGGTATTCCCTTACCAACTTGGCCCGTTCCCCTCGGGGAACGACCAACTGGTTCCTCCAACCATGCCCTTCTAGTTCCCAGTACTTCCGATGCAGCACGCCATCCCTGAGGCTTAATCGTTCCCATTGCCTCCATAGGATCTTTGTTTCCCGGGATTCCGGAGATATGGCCTCCCAACCTGGCCGGTCCACATCTTTTTCCATCCGTGCGACAATCGGCCCTATATCTCGATCCCTCCTCTGCGCTGCTCTCATCTCCTGCGGGGACCATCCGGGCTCGTACCCCCGGGCCCGCGTCACTACTCTCACTTGTTCGGTATTCTCGTGTTCCTCTCCACATTGTTTGCACGGATACCGGGACAACGCGTCAGCGTTCCCATGCTTCCTGCCCGGTCGGTGTTGGAACGACACATCATGCGAGTCGATAATCTCAATCCACCGAGCAGCCTGCCCCATCGGTTCCTTTCTTCTCTGCAGCCAACTGACCGCGCTGTTATCCGTCCGGACTATCACGCGTTGACCATAGATGTAGCACCGAAAATGCTTCAAAGCTCGCACCACCGCCAACAGTTCTTTCCGCGTGGTGCAATACTTTCGTTCGTTTGACTCCAGGGTTTTGCTCGTGTAAGCTATCACCCGTTCCTCCCCTCTCTGCTCTTGTGATAGCACGGCTCCCGTTCCCACGTCACTGGCGTCTGTGTCAAGCCACCATTGTCCTTCTTCCTCCGGGAATCCCAACACCGGGGCCTCCGTTAGCGCCTTCTTCATCGCATCAAATGCCTCTTGTCGTCTCGCGCTCCACACGAATGGTTCCTCCTTCGTTGCCAATTCATACAAGGGGGCAGCCAACTCCGTGAAGCCGTTTATATGCCTTCTATAGTACGAACATAATCCCACGAAGGCTCGTACCTCGTGGAGATCCCGCGGGACCGGCCACTCGGTTACTTGCCGACACTTTTCGGGGTCGGGTTCGATCCCGTTGAATGAGACAACGTGCCCCAAGAACGGAATCTTCTTCTGGAACAGCTTACATTTTCGCGCCTTTAACTTCAGTCCTGCAGCGTTCAGTCGGTCCAGAACCCGTACCAATCTTTCCAGAGTCACTTTGAACGTTGGTCCAAAGACCAGTATGTCATCCAAGTATACCAGACACTCCTCCCACACGATTCCTCTGAGGATTCTTTCCATCAGTCTCTCGAAGGTGGCTGGGGCGTTCACTAGCCCGAATGGCATCACTTTAAACTCATACAATCCTCCTTGAGTCACGAAGGCCGTCTTTTCTTGGTCCTCCGGTGCCATCTCCACCTGCCAATATCCGCTTGCGAGATCCAGACTGCAGAAGAATAGGCTTCCTCCCAAAGTGTTGAGGCTGTCCTCTATCCGCGGGAGCGGATAGGCGTCCACTTTCGTAGCCTGGTTCAGTTTTCGGTAGTCAATACAGAACCTCGTTCCTCCGTCCTTCTTTTTGACTAGAACGGTCGGGCTACTCCACGCACTCCCGCTCTCCTGGATAATCCCTAAATTTAACATATCCTCCACCAGTGCTCGTTCTTCCTCTCTCCTGGTGGCCGGATACCGTCTGACCCTCTGCTTGATCGGCATCTGATCCCCCGTTTTAATTCGATGTTGTACTAAATCTGTCCGTCCTAACTCATGTTTCGAGGTCGCAAACATTTGTTCCCGGGCCATGATGGCTTTCTCCAGCTCTTCGCCCTCCTTCGTGGTCAGGTCTTTCTTAGCCTCCCCTATCATTTCAACGAGCGCTCCTGGGGGTTCCTTTGCTTCACTTCCTATTCCTCGTACCTCTTGTACGAAGGTGGCTTCTCCGAGTACCCCGCCGGTTTCCAATTTCGCGCTCTCGGTCCCTCGGTTGGCCACCCAAACTTCATTTTCTTCTCCCAATGTCACCGTTCCTGGGATCACCTCCAGTCCCATAGGTAATCCAGCGCCGGTGATGACAGCCAGCTGTCCACCCTGTCTTATGTCCATTCTCGCTACTACTGTTACTCGGGTCACTTGGAGTGGGGGTATTTCCGTCGTTTTCTCGATTCGCACGACCTGTCCTCCGACGGTAACTGCCCGAATCCCATCCGTTCTCTGTTCTACTCCCGGGATTCGTTCCCCCTCTCCCTCCCCCTCGGCGGGCAGGAAGATGGCACTCGCGTGGGGCTTAACTGTCAGCCGGTATTTCACCGCGAAGTCGTTTCCCAGGATCCCTTCATCTCTACCGATGTCTGCCACCATGAACGTCCACTTCAACACGCGTGTTCCCAATTTCACTGGCAAGTTCGTGCATCCGTAGCACCGCAACGGACTACCATCTACCGAGCAGAGACGTCCTTCATATCCATCCAGTTCTTCCCTTTTTCGTCCCCACTCTCTCCAGAGGCGTTCCGACAGCAGACTGATCATAGATCCGGTATCAACCAAAAAACGGACGACACTCTCTCCCACCGTCCCGGCCACATAAAGTCCACATTCTCCCATGCCTACTACTTCTCTCGCCGCGCCCGAAGGGGGCCCCGCGCTTACTGCGACGGCGACTGTCCGTTTCCCTGACGCTGAGAACACTCTCTTGCGAAATGGCCCTTCTGGTGACAGTGATGACACTCTAAATCTTCTTTTCGCTTCTTAAACGCCTCCCTCCGGGCCGTTGCTTGTCTTCTAGCTTCCCGTTCTTCTGCCAATTCTTTCATCATCTCCTCCAACTTACCGTTCAAGGCCATGATCTGTGTATTGGCGTCCTCCTCGGGCTTCACTGCCCGCAGGAGGCGGCGTGAGTATCGTTCCTGTATTTCTACCACCTCTACCGCCTCCTCTAGTGTCTTGCATCCTTTCTCTGCACACTTCAGCTGAAGGTCTTCCCCAACTGCAGCCTGGAACGCATGTAATGCTGCTTTTTCCTGGCTAGCGTAGTCGTTGGAGAAGTAGGCTCTCGATGCCAGTCGCCGGGCATTATCAGCCAACTCCTTCGCTGTCTGGTTCTTTACACGTTTCAAGCCCGCCAACTCTTGCAGAGCATTACACGTGTCCTTCTCCTGACCGAACCTCCGGCGCAACGCATCCACCCTCGCCGAGTAACGGAGTCGTTCCCTGTCCGGGAGTCCGACAAAGTACATTCGTGCCGTTCCCGTCAGCGAGAGAAAAAGCATCGCCGCTTTTTCCTCGGCCGTCCAGCGTCCCAATGTTGCGTACTCCTCAAACTGGTTGATCCATCCCTCGAAATCCGGTTTACCGTCATACTTCTCTGGTCGTAAACTGAACTTCTTCAAACTCGCTCCTTCCTGACCGGTCTGTTGTTGTTGAGCCCGCACATTCTGCTCATCCGTCGGGGTGGACGTTCCCATAAAATTAAACTGCCTACCCATGATGGTCGTGTCCTCCCCTTTGGTCTCGGTTTTCGCACCTCCTTTCTCCTCCCCACCTTCCTTGAAGGCGACGTCAGAATCCATCTGCTCGAAGACTGCCGCAGTCGCCATGAGTATCCAATACCGATGAAACACCCAAGATCCACAAGTCCGTATGTGCCTATTTCAGCACCACCGCTGCCACCAGTGTGACGTTCTCTGGTAAGTCGGGGTTGCCGATTCTTACGACAGAGGAACGTGGGGGTTGTTCGGGTCTCGGGGCGGACGGGGAATCCGGGCCAAGAACCGAGATGTGTTTCTAGAGTCGTGCCTCGCGCACGAGGGGGGGCTGAGCGAATCGATCGGGAATCGGCACTCGATGTCGACGGAGGACTGCGGGGGAGGGAAATTATGGTAGGGGTACGGGTCGGCCGGGGGGCGGTCCACCCCTGAGTTCCGGTCCGCGGGGGCGACGGGCCGACGGTCGCCTATTGTTTGGTAGCGTGGGGCCGAGCACGCCGCGCCCTCGTCCCCGCGGACTTCGCTCCCTCGTTCCGCTCCCCATGTCTTCGTACCATACTACGCCTCGGTTTCCGGTACTACTTCGGGCTTTCGTGCCCTACTCCGTTCCCTCGTTCCTCGTTCCTCGGGCCATCGGGCCCCTTACCCTATGTTTCTACTACCTATCTCGGACTTCGACTGTTTTGTCCTAACTTCGGCTTAATTACTCTGTTCGGCTCATCTTTAGCGGTTGTTTCAGGAAAGAGGACACGTCTGGACACCAGGAGAACTGTTAAAGAACTCTGTTTATTCGGGCCTCACCGCCCCTTTATATACTAGAGAGGTCAGCCCTGATTGGCTGCCTTCGGTCACGTGACCTACAACTGACGTCACTTCCGGTTTATATATTCCGTTTCCGGTTTACATTTCACTTCCGGTTTACATATTTCCGGGTTTCGTTCCATTACGTTTTCGTTATTCGTTCTTTACATATTCGTTATTCGTTCTTTACATATTCGTTCTTTACATCTATTTCGTTCTTCGTTCTTTACATATTCGTTATTCGTTCTTTACATATTCGTTCTTTACATCTATTTCCATTATTACCTCATTTCTATTATTTTAACCTCTATGTATTTTGGCTGAATAGCCGTTCATCACAGTACCATCAATAATCCCACATAGGTTAGTGTGGGTCCGGAAAAAAAAAGATAATGCTTAATACATATTCTTGTAAACAAGTTAAATATAAATTAAGTCAATAGACTTCGGAATCCACTTCGTAAGCTCTTGTCAAATTCACTGAATGAAACTTTGAATATCAATAAAACCCAGTAACATGGTAACAAGGTGCTTGTCACATTGTGTATGGGTTTGAGGTCCTCGTCATAGTTTGTAAGTAACACCCCGGGCCCTGTAACTCTGTGGGCGCTGAGAAGGCCCTGGTCACGTACTACATACACTATTAGCCCCATCACCTGCCCAGCCTCCCGCCAGGGGCGCCACATGTCACGGCAACCCCCCCCCCCCCCTTCCTCAAACACGTGAGGGCGCTCTGTGCCCACAGGCGTCCACACTCGACTCGAAGGTCTCCTCATCATTATGGTTCTCTGAAATCGATAGTAATGGCCAGGGTTACGACATGCTCGCAGGGCGTGAAAAGCCCAAGATGAGAAATATATGTTTTATGTAAAAGGAAAAAAAGGGAAACATGGAGACGACCCCTTCTTCAAGTCCAGTCGTGTTTTGAAGAAGGCATCACGTATCTTGGGGTATACATTATAAGGTAGAAGAGGATGTAAAAAATGGCTTGAAAGGATGACAGTTTCTAAGAAGGAAGGACGTAAAAGAAACTAATGTTTGTTGTCTGGGTACAAGGGCCAGGGGTTTTCTGTTGGTACCAAGTCTTAAAGCTGCCGGACAAACAAACGTATCCACATGTCCTTTAGGGTGATCTGTTTGGTACATTTCGAGTGTCCCAAGTGTTTCCGGCACCTTGACTCTCATTTTTGACAGGCGACTCTCCGGGGGCTTTGAGAGCTTTGTCACCTATGGCTCTAGTTGTGTAGACAGTTGTAAGGCATTTTAGACAGTTTTTTTCAGTTCACGGGTAGAGTTTACATTTCTGTTAGACTCATCAGCATCTCAACCTTGCCTGTTAACCATACTGGAAATATTGAAGTGTAATAGGTACATCATTTTGTGGAATGATCTACCACTTACGGCCAACTCCCAGATCGCCAACATCTTATCCAACTTGACATAATGGCATTTCAGACGTAGGCTCGAACTTTTAAAACGTAATTAATGTCCCCTGAAAACCTTAGGTCTACAATGAAAATCCGGAGTACATTGTCCCATTGAAGGTGGAATCCTCGTCAGTAAGTCGCCATCCCAACGCACTTTGGATTTTTGTACAATTTGTCACATTTTTTGCAATTAAACAGCGAAATTCAACATACTATTAAACGAAAATTAGGTTCGGATGAAAAAAGCCTGCACGAGCCCTTCGGGTAGGTGGTAATGCAGACATTGTTGTTCGCCAACATTCATTTGGTTATCATATTTGGTTCATATTCCATCTCATATCTAGGCGGTAGTCGTAAACGTTATAATTGCTCGATAAGAGAACATGCAGCCTTTCGTAGACAGAGACGTAAGCCTTGTGTGAATATATATAACGGAGCTAACATTTCATATTTCACGACGACTGTCTACCTCCTTCTTAGGGCGTCCTGTCACGTTAACTTGAAACCTTGGAAAAAGTGCCTTCCTGTGGTTCACATAATCTTTCTGGGAAACCCTAAAACGTTGTATGTATATTTTGACTGTAGTGTTGTTTTTGGTATTCAAGAGGTTTGTACGGCCTATAGCCAAATTCTGAAAGAAGAAAAGAATAAACAAAGATGTGCCTCAAGAATGACTGACAATGGAAAAGGTGATGGGCTACGTAGGGGATTTACAGGATAATCAATGTGATATTAAATGAATCAGTAGAAAAGGAGTTTTACTTTCTCAGTCAATCAGAGCCAGCGATAATAGGTCTTAAGACAATATCTAATAGATTGCATTCTGATTTCCCTACCAGTAATACATTCTTAAACCCTTCAATTAGAAACCATTGTTTCAAGAGGTCCCTGAAGAGACCCACTTGATTCATCTGAAATTAGGCAGTAACGCCCGAAGGCCCTGGGGGAACTCAGATAAAGGATGGTGTACAGTCACAACAGTGTGAAGCTTATGTGCCTACTATTATAGTTAATACGTTGCCTCAACGTTGTCCGGAAGTAAATCGTTCACACTTAGACAGACAAGGCCACCAGTCATGTGGGGATGTGATAAATTACATGATAAATCATAGGCAGCCCTGGCACCCGACCATTTTGGTGACAATCATGAAGTTGATGTTTTGATAAGGTTGTCCGACCGCCCCGCGGTAAACGCACCGTTTACCCCTGAATTGTGCCCTCTGCACAATCTGCTGGAGTCAGATCACACCACGATGAGTTTTAACTGTTAGGGAAATGCGTCTATTGGAAATAATGAACTGTTGAACTGACTTACGAGGTAGTTATAACAACCATTTAGTATGGGTACGGTTTCCTTCCGTAATAATGGTGGTATCCCTATGGGAAAACAAATATTCAGATTGCTCTTGCATTTATCACGAACAACGAGGAATTACCGATGAAGGTTCCCAAGAATGGCGGTGCATTAAATGTCATGGATCCAAAAGCTGTTCAGAAAAAGTAACACTCTTATAAAAAAAAAAAATAATGCAAAATACCATACAAACTGTAATATCAGTGTCCGAAATTAAGGGGAAATTGAATGCATCTGCCGGGTGCATGGGTCTAAAATGTGTGCACCCCATATATCAGGGTGCTGAGTATTTTAAATCCATGCACCCGGGGGCCAAATCATGCACCCTGGGTGCAGGGTGCACCCTTAATTTCGGACACTGTGTATGAATCCCACACAAAATACTTGAAGTCACGTACAATAATGAAAAACTCGCCAGCCCTCATATGATTCAGTTGGATGATATACTATCATAACCATGAGTAGACCCTTGATTTTTAAAGCGAAAGATGTGTAAGATAGGTTTTACGTGAAATGAGCACCTATTCACGAATCACGTTTACAGTTAGTAGAGGTTAGGTTGGTCCATTCACTGTTTTAATTTCTGTGCAAAATCAGGCGGAAAAAGGGCTGTATCAAGGTCATTCGTCGGTGAATAGGGAAGGTTAAGTCAAAGACTGATGAGCTTTAAAGGTTTGAAGAGAGAAGGTTCGCACGTTAATCTCCACGTTAAGATCTGCCTGATGACCCGTGCCTCCTGGGAGCGCCTCCAAAAGTCCCTGAGATTAGTCCCCCGTTCACCCCCTTGTCCCACGATCCAAGCGTCACGTCGACGTTGTGTACAGTTACTGGGGTATACGGGAGGTGACTGACGCTTGGATTACCGACCCGCAGCTGAACTGTCTCACCCGGGATTAAAGCCCCATCACTCGGCTTTTTGATCCCGAGCGCCTTCGGTTTAAGAAAAGCCCAATGCTCGAGAGTGATGTAGGGAGGCATTCTGTCGATGTGTGGAAAGTATAGGAAATAGATAGATCTACTGCAGATGAGCCGTCCTAGCCCCTCAAAGAAAATAGGTTTATTAAGGACAGAAAAAAAACACAGGGATATAGCATACATTGAAAGGAATGATGATAAAATGCACGATTGTAAATCCCTCTGCCCTCATATTCCTGAAACTGTTCTCTTTATTTTGCGTATGACTTGGCAATTTTCTCAATAATCTATCACCGCACTTTCGGGAAATGCAATATTTTTGTCGACTGGGGTAGCAGAAGCTGGAAACAGAACAAATTATAGAACAAAAAACTCAGTGTAAGTCTGCCTGCGTGCCATGCACGTGTTGTGTGTGATGAGCCTCATTAGCGTCCTAGGGCAGTCTGACATACAGATCACGAGCTGCTCATCAGCGGGGTAGAAGGAGCAGGTCCAAGCAACTGATGAGGACCTTCCACTTACCCCACTCGCCCACTCAGCCCCAACGGCTACAATCAGCACCTCAGCAGCAAACTAACCCCCAAAGGTCAAAGGGAGACCTGTGTGGTTATCAGGGCCGGTAGACCTGTGTGGTTATCAGGGCCGGGAGAACTGCGGGGTTATCAGGGCCGGGAGAACTGCGGGGTCACAGGGGCCAGGAGACCTGTGTGGTCGCCAGGGCCAGGAGGCTAGTAAAGTCACTGGGGCAGGGAGACCTGCTTGGTCAGTAGGGCTGGTAGACCTGTGCGGTATATTTGGTCCAAGATACATGTTACAGTTGTTCATATGACAATTAACCTCGATAACTTGTTTTGACATTTTTCTTGACGGAGAGAGACCATATGGTATAGGAAAGATTTATTTCCTGTTAATATAAGGGAAAACTATTTCATGTTCAGACTCTTTGAGTTTGAGCTAGCTGAAAAGCATCCAAGCTCCACATGTTAAAACGTCCCCTTCGTAACGTGCTGAACTCCCAAATTTATGCGTATACAGTCTTCATACTGCAACTTACCACTATGCTTCAGGCAGATCCGTTTTATTGTCAATCATTCATATTTGTTGGACGTATATTAGATTAGATCCTTGCATCATGTGAGCCCTGTGGACATAGTGTGTCGTTAGACCCTTGATGGGGCCTACTGACCAAAACGTGTTGCGCGGCTGATGCAACTGGGTAGTTGGGTCAAATGAAGGTCAGTCATATGTATCTAAGTTGTTCCTAGAATTGATATGTATCCCAATTAGGAGTCGGCTCAGAAATCCAGGATACCAAGAAGAATTTATTTCGACAAACAAACATTTCTTTGTAAAAAGCTTGTTAACAGTTAGGCCAGCGCATAACAATGCAAAGAGGGGGAGGGAGACAATCATTGACCTTGATAATACCATCCAATGAATAGAAATGATTACAATGAACTTATGTTCTGTATGTCGCAGGCAGTGTTAACCTCAAGTCTTTACCAATTTCGAGTGGACAGTTTAAAAGAACACGTCAGATATATGTAGGACTTTCCTCAATATTTATCGATAAATTCTGACTATGACATATATCCCAAAGGACGTTATATTACAGTTTGGCCTGTTCAAAGTACGGCGTACCAGTGCAAATTAATGAACAAGGACGTCCCCTACTCGTTATTGTCAGGCCTTGGTGTTATTTCCCTGCAAAAGTTGTTTTGTACAGCCTGGTTCAGTTAGTTGTTATTCCCCTGCAAAAGTTGTTTTGTACAGCCTGGTTCAGTTAGTTGTTATTCCCCTGCAAAAGTTGTTTTGTACAGCCTGGGTCAGTTAGTGCATCTATATTTATAAAGATGTAACCAGGCACGAACGTCTTCAGACTAAAACCAACAACAACAAAAAGGGAAAAAGAAGATTATTGTAAATGATCCATGATAATAGGATGTGAACCGCCTTTCTCATACTTTAACACTCTCTAATTGGTCGGGTGCAAAGTAAGAAGACAGCTGCTGTTTACGACAGACAATGCCTATTAACATGCTGAAACAGACTCGGATGGATGTCAGTGTCACTGTGTATGCTGTATTTCTGGACTTGTCGCAAGTACACTTACCCGGAATTCATCGAGTACAAGGTATCCGGAGTGGGGGAGAACAAGTACGGAGTGGCTCCCATAGGCCACCTCAGTTGCGCACTCATTGAAATGGAGTACGTTGAGCAGGTCTTAATTAACTCACCGACGGGCAGTATTAGATTAGCTCTGATTGAAGTACCCGGAACAGCCGCAAGGGGTCCTGAAAGTGCTCTTTGTTTAAAACTGTCTACAGTAAGGAGTGCAAAAATGACCAAAAAAAATAGAGTTAAGCATGGATAAGTAGTCTTTAATGGCGGGGGGGGGGGGGCGTATAGATCTTGTATGTCCCATAAAAATTGAGGTGTTACTTGTTAAAGGGCATCAGATTTTGTCTACGACATTCACTTTGCTTTTGAAGTTAAAGTTCCCAGGATAAAGTATTTGCCAAAATCTTTTTAGTTCAGAAAAGGCTGTCCCAAAACCTTTTAATTATCATGATTTTTTTTCACAGATGTTAGGGTAAGATAAGTAGAATATACAAAATACCAGTGTTGTTATATTTGTTTGATTTTTCTATGTCAGCTGGCCTTGACTTGACCACACTTAATACTACTTAGCATCCTGTATGCAGTCACTGATTTAGGGGGGTTCGTGGGGGGGGGGGGGGGCGCACGCCCCCCCTTTTTTGGCCAAAATTTAGATTTTTTTAATATATACACAGAACTAACCGAGGGTGCACGAAGCCATGATTATTGCCCCGCTGTTGAAGCCCATTCATGGGTCGAGGGCTTTGCCCGAGACCCATGAATGGGCTGAGACAAGGGGCAATAATCATGGCTGAGTGCTCCCGAGGTTAGTTCTTGTTTTATTCTATATCAAATACCCGCCGATGGTGGAAGATTTGTGAAAAAAATAAGACAAATTCTCTTTATTGTTATTGCCATAGGGCAATAATTTTTTATTATTGCCCTAGGGCAATAATTTTTGGTTATTGCACAGTGTGCAATAATGCCCTCTGTTATTCCACCTTTGCTAACGGGGCAGGACAATGATGAAGGTATAGGTGCTACGAAGTTGGTGTAGAATAAAAAATTATCCTGCCCAGAGGGCAGGGGGAAATTTTACGAATTGCACGCCCCCCCTTTTGAAAGTTCCTGGATCCGCCCCTGGTATGTACAGAATCCTCAGCGACCACATGTGAACTACCATGAACAGGGACGCGGGGCAGAAGTAATAATGTTGTCGCCGACTGACGCCAGAGGGCGCCAGGGTCGGGTTAAACAGTTGATACAAGCAGGTGCTGCCACCTAGTAGAAGGAATGTGATAGCAGAGACCAACACTAGGTGTCTTTACTGTGCTGGTTGGCTCTAGTAGAGTTACTGTTGTAATCTACTCACAACTTAACAAGTCCTGGTTAATTTTGTTTAACTCATACTGGAACTAGCAGACACTGATTTCAATGGCCTCAGTGAGTTTCATTTAGTGAATAGCTGAATGACTTGACAGGTCGTCTGAAATGGGTAACCAATACCCATTGGCCATGCAACCAAGATCCAAGTTGGAGATGCTGCAGCAATGATACTGCAACTCAAGAAAGAATTTCAGTGGTTGCCCAGTGGGAAATGAAATTACGGGTCCCCATTCAGGACTCAGCATTAAGGGTGAAGAATTGTACATGCCCAATAAAGAAATTCTTCTTATGAAAATGTCTGGATTTGAAAGCACTGCCGTTATATATACCCGAATTTTATCTGGAGATAAAAAGTCAAAAGGAAAACTTTGAAGTAAAATGTCCCATCTCGGCAGGTGGCTCTCAGGGGACCGTTAGTCTGCCATACCTCTAGTTTTACCTGTCCCGGGTAGGCGGACAGTCCTGACTAAGTCCATGCGGGACGAGGCAGCTGTCAGTTGTCCAGTGGGCAAGCAATATGTTTCCTAGTTGTCTTACGTCTTACTTGATTTTCTAAGGAAGAATAATTTAATACATTACACCTTATAATTCCCCTCTGCCCGTGTCGTTATGCACTTGCCTAGTTAGATGTTCTATAACCTAATACATAGCCAAAGGTAATTGCAATGTAGTGGATTGAAACTAGGTGAGCTAGTATCACCTAAACTCATGTATTCACCCAATATGAATACACTTACCTCTGTATTTCTTGATGTTATATGGCATATAATTTGAGTTTCTACCGTATGGTCTGTATCAACCCACTGAAAACATCCCACTGATTATTAGCCAACTGTTTCAGTTATTGTATTAAAATTGTTGCTCTACTTTCCGCTATTGAACTTACCCCTACATATGTACAGAAGGTTACTGTAAAATGGGTGTGGTTAAATTGAAATTTAACAAATCATAAGCCGACTCTTACAAACCAAAGAGAACCTGTACGTGGAATAAAGGTATCTAGTGTTCATTTAATCAAATGCAATTATAAAAGTCACCCAGCGATAAATGATTACTAACTTTGTTGAAAAGGAAAAAATTGTTAACAATAGCTCCGCATCAGCTTGGCTCGTGGCAGGCCCACATGGTGTTGACTTGTATCAGCGTGGTCGAGATGCCGGCACAGTGTGTGGCACGGCTTGCTTGCATGCATCTCATTCTGCCTCATCGTGTAGAAATAGTTAAATATGTAAATACCCCTATGGGGATTTTATCCAAACGCTGAGTACCGTATGTAAACAAAATCAGTTTCCATTCTGCACTTTAAGAGAAAAGGCGGTAACGAGCTTTGAAATTGATCAGAGGCGCCCCCAAAAAATGCAGAATCTGGATTGGAAAATAGTAGTTCATATCATCCCCCATCCCACCTCAAGAGTTTTCATTTTTCTTCTTTTTCCGGATTTTGAGTTGTACCATTTCATTTGATTTATGACAACAGAAAGCATTGCTGGTTGTTCTTCTCTAATGTAATAATGTATAGTAGTCGTCCTGCAAAAACAGGTTTAGAAATAGCACGAGTTTTATATCTATTAGCCTAGATCTTCAAAAGCAGTTCTTTGCCAAATTATTTAAAATACAGTAAAGACTATTTCACTATCGATATGTTGGCTTGCACACAATCCATGAACCGTAACTAACCACTCAAATAGCAGACCTGCCCACGCTAGCGGTCTCTCACCAAAAATACTTGGCTAAACAATTATATTGATTTGCTATGCTAGTAGTTGCTTGCTAAAGTAAGCAAACATAAAGGTGCTGTATGATTTATGAGTTGTATGTGACTTTTCCTTAATTGCCTAAGTTCTTGTTTGTTTCAATAAAATATCAGTGAAGGCTTTAGATTAAAGTGACAGATTCGCAATATAATCTTTTGATTTGATGTCTCTTAACCTATTCTCGTCGGGGACATCTTGCATTCATTTTTTTTTCTGAATAAAGAAAAAAAAGATTTAGCATGACAGACAAAAGAAATATTATGTTTTGGGTTCATCTTGACAACCAGACTGGCAGTACGCCACTCCCTACTCATTCAGACATTGCAAATAAATAAACGCAGTGTTTGCATTTTCTGAGCGGCGCCGTGTCCGCCATTGCTTCAAGTTCATTCACAGATCAGGCCGGGAGTTGTGAATATGCCGGGACACGCTCTAGTAACGCCTGTTGTATGGCCTTGAGCGCTACCCACGCCGCTTTGTTTACCATTGCCAACGTGCACGGGTAGTAAGAAGGTGTCGACAGAAGAAGTAGCCATTGTGTATTGGCCTCAGCAGCAGCAGCAGAAGCCGCACGGAGGCGATGATATTGATCAGTGACGACCTCAGTTCGCTTTAAAAACCGGCCGTGATTTGGTGATTAAACCTGGTTGGTATCACTCTGTTGGACTGCTCTGTGGGGGCGGGCGGTACCGTTATTAAGCAGGCCAGGCATTGCATCAGCCCTCTTCTGTGACTGGCATCCCCCACCCACGTGATCGGCCCAACCCGGCTGTTGTACGAGTCACAACAAACCCGCACGCTGCTGCTGCTGCTGCTGCTCCGCCCGGCCTACAGCAGCCCCAGCCTCAGCCTGCTGTCAGTCAGTCAGGGAGCAGAGCTCAGAGGAGGCTCTGGTCCTACCTACACCCAGTGAACGAGATAACCTACAGCCGTACTGCCCGACGTGTGCATTTTGTGTTCAGGGACCGCGAGGTACGGACTGAGGTATGTGGAGGTGAACTAACGAGGAGACCGCCTCGTCTATATAGAGTTTAAAGCAGGCCGTCGTCGTCGTCGTCGGGGCTGTGTCCGCATTGACCCCAGCGTCAGCCCGACGCCACCACGCCCGGGAGCCGCGAGCCACGCGGCGCCCACCTCCTGTAGTATATCGGACAGCACACCTTGCCAGTAGTTAGTGTTTAGTAGCGTTTGACAGCCACCAGCAGCATGGCGGCCGGAGCTAAACCCAAGAAGGAGAAGAAGGACTCGGTGGCCACCAACGGCTCCATCGGCAGCTCGGGCACGGGCTCCAAGGGGGAGCGGATTGACTATGAGGACGACTCCAAGGTGCGCCTTAAGCCCAAGATCACCCTGCTTAACGGCGTCACGGTGATCGTCGGCTCCATCATCGGCTCGGGCATCTTTGTGAGTCCGCGCGGGGTGCTCGAGCAGACGGGCTCCGTCGGCCTGTCGCTCATCGTCTGGGTCGTATGTGGCCTCTTCTCCATGGTAGGCGCCTACTGTTACGCCGAGTTGGGAACAGCCATCGTCCGATCAGGCGCCGATTACGCCTACATCTTTGAGGCCTTCGGGCCGTTCCTGGCCTTCCTCCGCCTCTGGGTGGAGTGTATGATCGTGCGGCCCTGCTCGACGGCTATTGTGGCGCTCACCTTTGCCTACTACGTGATCGAGCCGCTCTTCCCCGACTGTGAGCAGCCCCAGATTGCCGTCAGACTGCTCGCCGCTGTCTGCATCTGTAAGTAGTTTATTAACTGCATATACCTAAAAAAAAAAACACGGCCAAAGTCATCATAAAGAGTGTTAGGCTTCGTGATACGCAATGTTGTTACATGAGCTAACGTAGTGCTTTGTCAGCATTTTAAGTTTCATTTACAAAGACTGCTTTGTGTGAGTTGCCATGCTCCAGGCAGTCTTGCCGTCAGTGTGTCTGCTTTGGACGCACGTGGTATTCACCGAGGTGATTCCAGGAAAAATGGGGATAGGGTGACCGGGTGGGGTGAAGATGATGGGTTTGAGTCACTGTAAACTTGATTTTAAACTTCATGGGAATCACCAGGAAAGAAGGGAAATCGGATTTTCTTTTTATAGATTATTTAACAACAGAAAATAAGTGGCTTAAAACCACTTCCTTGAGGAAGGTGAGCTGCTCGCCTGTGGGTCAGATCCAGGTCACGTGGCCGACCAAAATAAACAGGCGAGGAGCTCGCACACAACGTGCTGCACCGAGCAGCTCGCCACATCCCGCTACTCCATCCCGCTACTGGTGGTGGTGGTGATGGGGCCGAGCTGATGCAACCTGCTCCAGACTCCACAGCGGGTACCCGTACACTCACTGAGTCAGGGTCACCTCAGGTCAGCGCATTGTTTGTGTCAGGCACAGACCGGGCTGGCCAAATGATGTTGTCAAATGAGAACAAGGGAAAGTCCGGAATCTAATGTGGATGTCAGATAACAGTAATGATAATCTGATAAGTGAGACCAACTGAAGTGCGGCATTCATGTTTGATATGGACACCCAGTTTGGACAGCTATTTTGGTTAATTTACGTGATTGAGCTGATTTCCCAATGCCATGTTTTGATTCAAGATCGTTACTCGTTTAGTCATTACTGAAATTGTTTAAATAGTAGGCCAAATTCCATATAAACAAACGTTTAGAATTCAAAAATTATACTTTTCACTTTTCTGAACTTGCAACACCCCGCCCCCTTAAAAAATGTAAATTGGTTTTTCAAATCATGAAAATGTCTCAATGTGCATTTTTGTAACACATTCAATCAGGCCTTTCGTGTCTAGACATTAGATTCCCGGTAGATTTTTCAATGTAAACATGTTGTAACTTGATCGGTTATGATTAGACCAGGTATGACCTGCAAGTCAGGACCAACCACGTGGGTCCACAGAACTAAGAACTAACAGAACACGTATTCGCGGTCATGGTGCTTTGTTCGTTTATACAGAGGCGGTTATCTATGGTTTATATTATGAGAACCGATTATGACGTGATTGATGGAGGTGTTTAACACCTTGTACTAGTCGGTGTTCTACGTTTCAGTGAAATACCAGTTCACCGCGAAGATTACCGGTATGACGCAGGTACAGAAGTTTCTCCCTGGATATCGCTCATGCATTAATACAAGGGGAAAACGCTGGGGCTTAGGGGGCGGATTAGTTTGTAGGGATTATGTCCTTATTGTGTGCATACCATGATAAAATATTATTAGTCTTGCTACTTGGCCTTTGTGTGCTCCGGTAGTCCAGCCGTAGAGTCTAGGCAGCCAGAAGTGAGTCAAGCTAGGCAAGGCCGAGTGAGTCATGTCACGGAAAGGTGCTTAGGTGCATGTCAAGAAGGGGTAGAAGAAGAAGAAGAAGGGAAAAAAAGAAAAGAAAAAATGCTCTTATCAAATTAAATGGCATCACAGGGGCATTTTAGTTGCACAACACAGAAAAATACAGGCTACAAGTACAAAGTAAATTACTAAATGAAGTCACGATCAAGGTATTTATAAAGTAATATGAATGTTCTTTACAAAGAGTACCGCGCACGTTATTTTGCAGAAAAAAACCCATTGTGATAACTATGATAATGCGTGCCGTGCCCAAGCTTGGCATTCCCCTCCCAGACCCCATGCATGCAACCGAGTCTGGAGTCCTCTTGGCCAGAAACATGAATGATGCAATCGTACCACTTCACCTCCCCATGTAGCGGGCGTTGCTTGGCCCCCGTCAACACTTCACCAACCCAACCTTCCACAAGAACTTCTGGTTTACATTATGAGGGTGCCCACGCAGGTATTATAAAGTCTGAAAAGGTCTTACTTTGGATTTGTCAATCCTATTTTTGGGGAATGGTCTTATTTTGGGTCTAGAAGTTTGAAAAAGTCCTTAGTAAATACTTAAGGTACATCTGCAGTTATTACAAGCCGTAATTCATCTTTCTGGTGAGACTGAACCTAGCTATTCACTTAGTTTTAGAATGAGCATTCTGGTTAGTTAATCAACGCTAGCATTTTTCTTAACCTCTTTTTTGGTAGACTGGTTCAAAGTTTGAAGGGCCTGCTTTTTGGGGGGGGAAAAAAACAACAAAAACAGGTTCATATAAAATGTCTTTAAAAAAATAACAGTTAAAAATATACCTAGGTTCCAGTTCATTTCTTGTCAGAGCCTTGCTCTTATAAATTAGCATTGTGAAAAAAGGGGGATACGATCGTAAAAGTTTAAACTTACAATTAAGGCAATCTACTAGATTTAAAACCTGAACAGAAGGAGCCGTGTTGCTCTGCTGGCAGTGACACAAAATTGATGTATGTGTAATACAACGCCCAACCTGAGTCGATAAGATCATTTAAGGTTTAACTACCACTTAACTTGATGCTGAATCGTCACACCAGAGAGAGTAAAGTTAAAACTTTACTCTCTGGTCACACCAAGACGTACCATTACCCCTGTTGACCCAGACACCACCCAGACAGACCAGTGACCCGAGACAACCCGAGGTGTCCCTAACCGAGATGTAGATCAGCGAACAGTCAGGTCCACAGACAACGGTGTCGCCTTAGCAGTCAGGTCAACCCCATCTTCCCACGCATCCTGGTTTATATATAAAGAGCCCGTTGATGCATAATAATTTTTAAATGGCATTTCAAATGATTGAACGAGATTGCGTGTCTTGAGGTAATAACATCGAACAGGATGCAAGTCTAATAGACAGTTCAGGGGGTTAAAGGGGTTCGAAGAAAACAGCTCCTTTTGTCGCACCCGGAGAAGGCAGGTCTCAAGACGCCAAAGATGGATGTTGATGCACTCTTTTTTTTAAGAAGAAAAAGAGAAGGTTTTATTTGCAAAAGCCATCAGGGTTGCCCCTGGTTTTCAGATTATTACAGAATATTGTTTCCATCGATCAACTCCGGTGTCTTTCCCGACAGTCCTCAAAGTAACCCCTTTCAGTCGTCTTTTCATTGATTTTTATCGGGCTTTCTTTTTTTCTTTTTTTACACAAAGTACCTTATAACACTCATCAACCCGAAGCCCTACATTACTTAACCAACGAGTATAGACTTCTGTCTATACTCGTTGCTTGAACAGCCACTCCTAAAACCGTTGGGGTTTTATTGGAGACGTTACACAACCTTCACTTAGCCCCTCCCAAGGTAATGCAGACGGCCTGGTCCTGGGTCACACGTGGGCTTTGGACGGAGAAAGAGAGGTGTGGAGAACAAGGGGCGTGCATTCATCTCCAGCGGGGGGCGTTTGTCCCCGTTGGTGAATGACCCCATAGTACCCAAGTCAACATTCCGCACCGAAAAGTGTAATCCGGGACACTTGATTGAAACCCCGGATTTTGTTACCGTCTGGGATATCAGTATTTTGCACCGCCTCACATTTCAACCCATAATTTTTAAGTCTTTTTTTCTTTTTCTTTGAAACTTTTAACTTTTTGATGTTCTAAACTTTAAACTGACCGCAGAAACTATTACGTTGAAATAACTTAGATATATAAATAGCCATTGCATACATGATTCATTGAAATATCGATTTCTGCAGTATGTCTTACGCCAACCGCTGTACAAACGTGAAGGTTTAGGCAAAAATAGAAACAATATTTTGTGGGTAAATAAGAAAATACCCTGATCAGTTACATATCCCGAATAGTTTCAACAGGTGTGATACACTTAGCATTATACCTCTGACCTCAGCCGTCAAAGCGGGGGCTGCAACCACCGAGCCAAGCTCTATATAATAATTAATGCATAAGGTTGACCGTTCAGTGCACTTTAAATCCCAACAACTCCTGTGTGGAGCCAGCACAGTCCAGCCCGAGGAAAGCGAGGCCATTATATGGACCAGACAGTCTGGTCAGCCGGGTTAAAAAACCCGGCCTGGTTCAGGGCCAGACCAGGCTGTCTTTGAGCATTCCGACTGCTTAAAATAAACCAGCGCCCAGGCAGGCCAAGTCCCAACAGTAGATTGAGGGAGTCTTTGATGAGGTCTTCAAGGTTGTTGCCACAGAACGTGTATTGGTATCGATCCCGCCCGCCCGAGGGCTTGGCGGATGTTGAGTGCGTTCTGGGCGCGCCAGCTGGGGCCGGGAGGAGGCTGTGTAGGAATGCAGCATGCGGGCGGTGAGGGGCCGAGTGGGCTAGTCAACGAACACTCAGCCCGCCCTCCGTGACATGTAGCACGCTAAAAAGGGTTGGGTAGAATCTGAGGGCCTTACAAAGAATCACCAGTTTTTGGTCGTCAACAAACAATGCTGTTGTCACCGCCTGGTAGTAGTATAGTGGTATGGGGGTTTATACCGGGCATTAGTACGGGACAACCAAATTGAATCGCTTCTGAATGATGTTAACAAAACAAAAGGATCTACTTTTTCCTAAGTTTTTCTGATTTACACTTGGAAAAATGTTTCCCTACATTGCTTTAAATTCTGTTTTTTGAGTATTCTTGTTATAGTTTTAATGTAATTAAATGCAGATAGTTCAATATCAGGGTTCTTTTTATGAAGGATATATCCCCTACTAGTTGCTTCTAGAAAATAGTCTTGAGTGGCATCTCTGATGAACTAGGGCTAACGTAAGCTATCGTATAGTATTCATTTTGACCCATGCATTGTTGCTTTTAAGTATGCATGCCTTTTGATTTAATTTTAGCCCAAATAATTTAATGTCATATCTTGTACCTCGCTGATACACGCATTTCTACCCTATTTTTGTGGGGGTGGGGCATATCAATAAAACATGCTTGTTATACATAATATCTATCGTGGATGTGTCTGCTAGTTTCTGTGTTTGTGTGCTCTGAGTATATTCTGTCTCCATCCAGGTCAGCTAGGGCCCCAGGTATACAGGCGCTATATAAAACCTCGGCTGCTTTGTGTCGTCGGCTCATGTCTCGGCATTGTTGCCCTTGGGACCTATATAACCCGCCCTTGGCAAAGTCGCAGTCCATTAAGTTGAGATCCATTATATGAATAAAATATCATAAACTGTCAAAAATAATAAATAGCTCTAAGGATCATTCCATGCTAGGTTCCTTGACTGTTACATGATATGCCATGTGATAATTCTCAGTCGACACCTTAGCGCTTAGATATAAGAAACTTGACTGAGAAAATGTAAGACATCCAATCAGCCAGCAACAAATCCAAGACAGATGTTTGAAAGGTCGTCGTACCAGTTTCTATTTGCGTGCACTAGGTGTACAGATACCGGTTAGACGGAACTTTTCATTTGCTACTCATATTGAGACTCCAATGCTTGTAGAAAAACGGGTTAAAAAACAAGGAAAAATAGCACCATCTGACTTTGATAAATATATTTTGATGTTAAAGCCCCATACCCACTAGGCAATTTTGCCTAAGGCCCCGACTAGAATCGGCCAATTTTTCTCCCAGAATCGGCCGATACCAGCACAGATTCAGATCAAACATGCACATTTCAATAAACTGTAGTGACAGGCGATCATAAGAATCGGCCGATTCTCCCAGTTGCCCATTGCCCATCGCCGGTAAAATCGCCTAGTGAGTATGATTTTCTACTACTGCTTAAAATACAGTCAAACCGGACCTCTGAAATGAGTGATGATTTTGAAAGACACGCTAAAGACACGCTAAGTCCTGTTCCAACCTGGCATCTTTATAAACGTTTCTACGTTTTAGTGACCTAATAATGATGTTTTAACTATCATGTTTATATATATCCTGTTCGCTCAGTGTATAGAGTTTTCCCGGCCCTCATAATAGTGTAGGTAAATATAGAGTAACAGGAAGTTCAGCAGAGAAAAAACTTCACATTAAGCCATCTAGCCCACATAACCATAATTATGGAACAGTAATATGAAGCACGCACAAATAGTAATAGTTTTTAAGTGATTATTCTGATACATACAATAACATGTAATTGATATACCGATTGCAATGTTCTGTAATAACGAAAACGCCGGATACGGTTTTTGCCAAAATTGTGCGAATTTTTAAGTCAAGTAATTTTTGGCTGGTGTAACTTTGAATAAAGGTAAGAAAATATTTTCAGTGAATATTGTTTAATGCAGGGCGCTGATTCTTGGTAATTTACGTTTATGTATTACGACAATCCAAAATCACACACTCTGTATATAACAGAGGCTACAGAGATTGTACATCACTACGTCGTGTTAGTTCAACCCTCAGCTGGAAGAGTCCTAGAATAACTCGGTCGGCCCTCGTATGGCTGCCAAAATGTCAATCACTCGGTCACTGAGCATTCGGGTTGTCAAACCATAATCAAGACGGGTGATAGATGTGTAAACTGAAACTCATTTCTGTATATATGATGTTGTAGAATATGTATTTGACATAAGTGGACTGCATCTGCTTCAGTTCGGTTAAATAGTTCATAGGTATTTCGAACAGATGCATGTGCCACTAGAGATTATTGTGACAGTAATACAACTTTGATATAAATGATTAAGTACAAAGCATCCATTGTTGTATAATCACTTACTTACTTAATATCTTTCTTTTTTCTTCAATCTGCCCAAAATGCCAGTAGAAAATTGCTAAATCTAAGAGAGATTACTTTACGACATATGAGTTTATTGACTTGCAGTATTTACACAACCTTGGTAGGACTGGGAAGAAAGCTCGACCTGTACACTCTAAAATAATGCAGTCCGTGTTCTCAGTTGGCGGTTGTATCATAGCTCAAACCCCCTTGAACTGCTTTCTTGGAAAGTTTGAGTGATGGGCGACGTTTTTTTCACTGACGGCCTGAGCACACACATGGTTCTAGGCCGTGACTTCTTTACACTTAACTATACGCAGGGACTCTAGATCCCTCATTAAAACATAACATCGAGGCAATAAGGCGAAGTAAGACTTACAGCGAGAAATTTTATTAATTATGACTACCAGTACTAAACATTTATATAATAAATCGATTTAGTGTAAAAGGGCTACATAATATTGATAAGTTTAAAGTATAAGCTCAAAAGCTATAAAGTTATAAAAGTATTGAAACACTAATAATCCAAGCAGTGATCACAATGTTTCTATATATCTTTGATCGAAAATTTGATGTTGAATGATAAAATAGCTCTTATAAAATTAAATATATAGAAGTCACATTACCATTTCTCACTATCAACAGCGATTTGTTTTATAGGGATTACTTACTCCAACAATTGTTCTACTCCAGTATGGTTGAATGTTAATATCTGTGACAGCATCAGACAGTAATCAAACCTCAGTATAAAGTTTTCATCAAAAGTACTTATAGTTGCTTACACTCAGTTATACCTAATTAACTGTTTACAGTACTAAGCGTAAATCGTATATTGTAAAAAAAAAAAAAAAAAAAAAAAAAAAAGGGACTTAGCGCACACATAGTGAAGCAGGCGTGTTAGTGAATTTTGTTCTTAAAGCAATTGTTCGGAGTTCAAATTGTTTGCCTGTTGCATTGCTTAATACGGCGCGAGAACCCATATGATATATGTTCACATACCAAGGGTAGGGACGGCGGGTATTTAGGGTAGATCCATTTGAGCGGGTCAGGGGGTTAGAGCAGGGTTAACCACCCGCACTGGGGAACCACTTCTGTCACAAATACCAATAAATAGGGTATTGTATGCCCTTGTCAGTAGGGCCCGCCAGTAAACAGACAAGTTGGTGTAGTGTTAGTGCTCAGCTCGGCGACTTGGTTACCACCAGTTTGATGTGCCGACAAATTACCCACACACAGATACTGTCACAATAGTCATAGGCGACTGTCATCTCTCTATGGGATTCATGTGATGCCAGATGCCATGTTATGGCAGTTTTTACCGAGTCAGTGCCGCGGGCAGAATTCAATTTGGTTAATGGGCGCCGTATTATTTATTCTGAGTGGGATCAAATCACGCCGCCGGTCTCGGCCCATCGTGGTTTTGATGCCACCAATGCTGATTATTTATCATTATCTCTCATCAGATTTATGAAATATTCTGTTATCGCTGAGATAATATATCCATTATTAAAGATAAAGGAATGGGCCGTATTTAAATGGGAACATAACTAAATGCACAGTAAACCATGGGGTATTGGGATGTGCCTCTCTAAATCTCATCAGTAGTCTTTATGGAAATAATCATATGATGTTTTTGTTACCTACAGTATGTTTCAGTTTCTCTGTATCATAGTTCTTTAACTCGAGAGTTTAAGTTTGAACCATTCTTAAATAAAAAAGAATATTGAATAATCAGATCATGTTAAGATTCATTTCTGAATGATTTCATTCATTTTTACATCCGAAAGTCATGTTCTCTACTAGAAGCCTTACCCCCCTGTATCGGTTTGTTTGTCATATGGTGGCAGCCTGGTCCAGCAGAGGGTGGTTAGTGGGTATCAGATGGCCAGATAAGATGGGGAGTTGTCACGCTGCTCTATTATACATTGTCACGTGAAGGACCATCCAGCTGTAAGCCATGTCTGCTACAGAATAGTGTAGGGGAGTGGGATGAGGTGTCTAGGTGGATCAGATGGGTCCACGCTCTGTGTCCAGCCCTCTTTGAGAGCTATCCTGATGAAATATACACGCGTCCCTTGCACTGGATGTGGGCTGGCTCCAGACATAATGCTATGTTCCCTATGACCATGCACACACTGCATCTTGTATTACCCTGTTCCTGGTTACTTTATATAACCTGCAAGATCTGTTAAACTTCCAGGGAAATTATAGCTGTTCTGAAAAAGCAACACGCCCATGTGTGCATTATTGATATTTTAAGCTTAAAATCTGACATTTTAACCACCGCTGACATCACTAGATGTACGTCAATAAAAGGTACATGTTAATGATAAACTTAATTAGTCAAAGAGTATTTGTAGAAACTTTGTTTGCCACACCATATCCTTATTCACACGGTTTTAAGCTTTCATCTCCCGCCTGTGTAACTCCCACGATCCCAGAGCACCTATACCCACGATTCTCAAATGCATCTTTTGGCCCGTCGCCAAATGAGCTGCTCATGTCAATGAGTGCAGGACGGGTTGTCCCTGGGAGGAGCTGCTCCCTGCTCGTCCACATCAAAGACCCATCTTCACGGTACACGTCCCGCGCCCAGACACAACAGCTGCCTAAATTACCAAGCAATTCACTAAGGTTTTCGGACATAAGATCAAGCACTATTCCACATCCTCCGGTCTTCAGATTCTAGTTAGATCTTGGTGTTCCAATACTTGTGTTCTACACCTTTATCTATCAGTGTGGAAACTTATTTTCATAGACCCCTACATTTTCATACACCAGTTTCAAAGCTCATAATATTTATAGAGCCCTAGCTGCCCTGCTATTCTCTATATGACAGGTGTCTAGTAATAATACAGACACGTCCCCGACAAATTAGATAGAGTCCAGTGTATGTGTGATGAACAATATTTTATTGAGTCCAGCTAGAATGGATCATATGTATACATCCTGTCGTGAGATACAAAAAAGATATGTACTATAGAGGACGACAACTGTGGGTCGACGATTAAATAAACAAACAATACCACCAAAACTAACAATACATAAGGGCATCCTTTCACAGATACCCAGAGGTCAGACAGCCGAAGAAAAAAACATCCGTAAGAAAGAATATAATCTTTCAAACTATATACATCTATGGCATTTCCTTGAGAACGAAAACTGTATTAGGTTGTTCAGGATGTACATCAATATACAGTGTTCGAAATTAAGGTTTAGTTTTGTGCACTCACCGGGTGCACAGCTCTCAAAACTGTGCACCCGGCAGCCCTTCCCTGTACCCTCAGCAGTATAAGACTATTTATTTTCTCAAAAATGTGTGCATTCACCGGGTGCATGGCTCTCAAAATCCATGCACCCTGCAGCAAAATCATGCACACCGGGTGCAGGGTGCGCCCTTAATTTCGAACACTGATATACCTGCATCGAGATGAAGCTATAAGAAAACTATCGTGAGATTGGCATCATTGATGAGTTATAAAAAGAAAATGGTGAGTCACTTCAGAACATTAAAACTCGTTAATCTACGTATCTCCTTACTTTCGATATGCTATTTGACAAATGTGGCGGCGCAAAACATCATTTTTCAAGAACTACTATGAACATTAACAACTAATTCATTCCATTCATATTGATCTGCCGGTTGGGAGTTTGATGCATTTATTCATTCCTCTTTGGTCTGGTAAAGTAGGCATACATGTTAACGTGTTAGAGGTCAGAATAGATAGCCGGGTGTGCAGCTGCCTGCTAGGTGTTCATCTTATAGTTACTGACGTCCCGTCAATACATGTCAATAAGGATAAACGGGGTCAGTGCTAGGCTTGCGGATAAATTGTAAGGTGTATCAGTTTAGGCACATGCACCTCGGGGCAGATGATATGCCACTCAATCAATGCTGATTTATGTTTGTAACAGATGTAATTTAATCCATAAATGGACGAGCTGTAGGCTATTGAGGGAATATTTGCGTTCGTAGCTGGCCATGTGTCCTGAGTAGAGGTCAAGAGTTCAACACTTGTAGCACTTGTGTGTGTTGCATGCCACGTGGAAATGAACATAAGTATTACGGCTCAGTCACACTAACACTACCATCTGACCTAATTCATATGCCTAATCAGAAGGGTGAAGGGGGGGGGGTGGGGTAAGCAATAATGGCATATCGCTATAGAAAAATACAAATATATGAAGATGTACTTATTGTAGGTAATGGTGTTCGAAACCTCCGTGGTTTACACCATAGTACATCCGAATAGTTGCCGCACCAATTCAAAGGTCATCAAAACCAGGACCCTCCATTGCCCTCTGTATTCTGTACAGGGCTAAGGGCGTGGGGGTAGAATATGATTTAACTGGGACCGTCATTTTGGCGTGAAACGTGCCTTAACACCACGTCTACACAGCTAGGCTACTCATCATTTCCAGCATACAAAAAATGTATCGACTGGGCCGTACATAAAACATGTCGCCGATTTGGCAATTTTCCCTTGCAATAGATTTCGACCATGGGTCTAATGCCTACTCGTTAATTTTAGATACAGTTTAACATCTACACATAAGGTTTACGTAATCCTATTCCATGTGGAAATACTAGGTCATTGAGCGATGTTCAATACAGTTACACTAACGGGTTTTAGCATGAACTCGACGTAGATTTGTATGCAATGTTTCCATTCGGCAGGTGCTATGCTTATATAATTTCCATAATTTGGTCAGTTGGCAGGTGCTTGTATAAAGGAGTGGGAGTTTCCTTAATATATAGTTACTAGTACCGGGTGCTAGTAGAAATCCTGTTGGGATATATAGTATATTAGTGCAACTTTTTAGCAAATAGCCCGGTGGACCAATGAAAATCTAAAAAAAAAATCTCTATAATATCTTCATAGGGGCATGTGAGACTTTGATCGGGGCTAGTACAAAGATGCGACCACCAACCCGGTGGGCTAGTGGACAAAATAGTTATGAAAACCTCTGCTAGCTAGGAGTCAGGATATGCTATGCACCTATAAATTGAAGTTGTTAAACCACTTGCTCCTTTATACTTTATATCCAATGATTAGCTTTTGAAACTATATAGTTTATAGAAATAAGTTGATAATGCCTGACTAAAACTATACATTAGAAATGTGATTGAATTATCTAATCATAGATTTTCTATGTCTGAAATGAAACATAATTGGCATTTCATGTAAAGTGAGTCTAATTGTTGCCCTGCACACCCCCACGGTGCTGTAATATGTGACACCTGGCGTCTGGACGTTACGTCATGGGAGGGTGTCACCAGATGGCGCGAGGAGCGGCCAGAGGTCACACCAATCACCATACACTAACAGACTTCCCACGACTCTCCATGGCAACGGACGGAGGGATGGTTTCTAGGGGCACCAGGGCTAGGGGTTATCAGAACTACTGAAAAAGTACACAATAGACAAGTGTGGGATAATTCACCCATTGACAAGTAGATTAGGCAATTGGCTGTACCCTCATTTGGCCATGATTTACGTACATTCTCTGACAATAGAAGGCGACTGAAACACGGTTTTTCTCTATAATATCACTTTTACGCTTAACCTAAAAGACAGTACGTACATGCTGCATTTGAATTATGGCCGAAGAGTAGGTGTATTTCTCTGACAGTGTTTACTTTCCATAATAAAATACCCGAGCAGAAACTGTGTAGTCGAAAAGTAGAGCACTGAAATCAATGCAATATCTCCAGATGGCAAAATGATAAATTGTCTTAATTGTCTACACATTTAATTATAATGACATGTAATGAGGGACATAAGTGCGTAAGAAGACAAATTGGAAGACTATCGGATTTTTTTTCCCTCACGAAACTTCCTCAAGTCTTTGTTGCGACCAACTTGAAAGTGTACTTGAAACAGATCTTCCTGTGTCGTTCTATAGAAAAATAATCTTGTCGGACTATGGACATACTTGTGTGCAGAGTCGTGTAGAGTCATATCTCGAATGGCCTAATTATATATGCAAAACCTGTTTACACTGTGTAAATGGCTATTTTATTATCTGGAGGTAGCAGCTGTATTATGGTAAAAAGAAAATACTGGCTATATGGTACTTATAATACAAGCCCTTTTCCCTGCTTTTGTAAGTTCTACACAGGTCTTTAAATATCTATGTTGTAGTTCTTGGAGCTTTTGCGTCAGAAAAAATCCTTTTGGAGTATATCTATATTTTTTATAGTGGCGGACGTGCTACATGTCTCATTTTCTTGCAGGGTTCCCACGCAGGTCTTAAAAGGTCTTAAAAGGTCTTAGATTGATTTTCTCAAATTTGAAAAAAGGTCTTAAATTTGACATTTTTGTAGCTAGAGGTCTTAAAAAGGTCTTAAATTAAATTTTTTAGAAGTCAAAATGAAATAATCATGAAAATTCTATATCCCACTTTTAAATGAGTAAAGTTACTTGAAATTAAATTCATACCAATATATTCCGAATTTTTCATCATACGTGGTCGATAGGTCTTAATTTGTCCGAATCTTGGTCTTAAATTGGTCTTAAAAAGGTCTTAAATTGATTTTCAAAAAAGCGTGGGAACCCTGTCTTGAGGTAAAGTGGTTATGTTGAGGTTTTTGATCAACCAAAAAATACCTCTTCCTATGAGCATGGTATGAGTGGTTTAATCAGCCTTATCAGCAAAGGTGTGTAGTCTCGATTGTCCGGAGAGTCCTCACTCCTTTTATGTCCCCATCTAGACCCTTGACTGTTCAATGGGCCTTTTAGGAATGCTACTTAACGCCGGATGGAATATTATACGTCCGTCTTATCTTGATTACAATAGCAGGTTTGAGATCTCCACCGTCCCTGTTTGTGATCCTTAGCTCTGGCAGCTTTTAACCATAGGGAAATTGACCTGGAGGGCAGTGGGTCTGTGTCCCTATAGATCTAACAGTAACACTGAGTGGTCAATGTGAGTGGGGACCCGCTTACTCCTGGAACTGTCGGATTCTGAGGACAAGGAGAAGGGGGAACCTGAGGTCACACACTGGTAAAATGCACATCTGGTCAACTGCAGACAACTTTTTGAAAAATAAAACATTGCAAACGTTGTACTTGCGGGTAATCTAAGTTAATATGCTGGTGTTGAACACAACCAATGCTGTACATGTCAAGGATATAGTTTTCATATTATTAAACGAAATTTCATATTTTTAAAGTAAAGAAATTGCTGTTTGACTGATACTGGAGTTCTTGTTTACATCGGAAAATAGACATAAAATCATAAATTCAGTATTGTGTGAACTGTTAATAAATCTTCTCTTCATAAGACAATATTCATGGACAAATCAACCGCTTTTAAAGAGAAAATGAGGTTGTTAGAAGGTTTATAGACCCTCGAGATATTTGGAGGAATACTATTCATAAAGATGATATGGTAGAACTGAAATAAACACCATGTTCCTGAACAGGCCAGCCGTGTCCATGTTTGAGATATCTGATTAATGAAAACATTTTCTGTTCCATGGCAGTGATCCTGACGGTGGTTAACTGTGTGGACGTGAAGTGGGCCACACGAGTACAGGACATCTTTACCTACGCCAAGCTACTCGCCCTCGTCCTCATTATAGTCACAGGCGCTGTCCAGCTCTTCAGAGGTAAGTTTTCTTCCCACTATTTATATTATCCACACCCACCAAGCGGCGGTCTTAACCCAGACAGACCCAAAACAGAAATGTTCGAGTGTGGTAATTGGCTCGGTTGGCATAGGAACGCTGTTTAAAAAATATGACTTGGTTTATATGGCAGAAGTAGAGCAGAAAGTTCAGGAATGAAAACTTTGTCAGGTGATGACGTATGTATGTCGACCTGTCATCTTGTGTTTCCCTTTGCTGTACCGGATAATTGTTATTTGCTCATATCTCATAGTAATTATACATAAAAACCAATACATTAAAGATGTTCTTACTTTTTACTGTGTTATGAAATGTCTTGATAACTGACCGCCAGACTATGTAATTTTACATGTACGGTCTTGATAGCGCTTTCATTGGCAGACTATTAAAGGAATAGCCGAGGAATAGCCGAATATCATGTGTCACCGAGTTTGAAAATGTATGTGAGGAAACCATTAGAATTCATGTGCCAAATATCCCTTTGAAAGCTATTTGCTTGGCCACAGTATTCAAAATGAATTACATTTCCTTTAGAAATAAAAAGCAAGAATAGACATGAAATTATTCATATCACATGTAAAGTATATGAATTGAAAACAAAATACAGGAGTGCTTACTCAGACCAGGGGGGGGGCATATTTCTATGTGGCATATGCACCTCTTTATTCTAGGAACCACCAAGAAGTCACATTCATCAAATGCTTTGGAAGAATTAATCATAAATTGGGTCGAAAAGAGGCTGAAATAATCAAAAAGGAAATCACAAAATCGTCACGATCTATTTGGAGTTGAATTACTTAAACTGTATTACGTATATTTACCCCTAAACAAAACCGTTCAGCTTATATTGGCCGTACCCACCTATTATTAGCGGCATTAGTGCTAGAGGCATAGGGCAAAGCGGAAAGTCTTGTTTCCCCTTTTTCTGAATGAGTCCGTATTGATTAATCTTGGAGTGCTGGGAGTCGACGAGGCGGTATTCTTCACTCTACTCCCGACCAGCTGGCTCCTACCAAGGGGCTTTATCCTCAACTCCACACAATAGTTCAGGCACACACGAGCAATTTCCATAATGCAGTATATGGTGACGCTGCGCATCGATTGCTGCTTTTAAGAATTCGATTGCTGCTTGATATTTGAAGTTGTTTCTGTAAAACACGGTTAGTAATATTAAGGCGTCTAAAAATGCAAGATATTCGAGATCTTGCATAATTGTCTAACAGAAAAGTAAAGACGACTGCACTGTATATATGATCTTAAATCTTGTGACAAGTTTCGAAACATAATTTAGCGTATCGTAGAGCAGAAGACGCGACAATAGTGTGTCTTGTTTAAAGTCAGCCATATGAATTCAGTATGAGTGGGAAAGGAGGTTTTTTAATTTCTGAAATTGCCAGACCCTTGATGCCCTAGAACTATATCATCGAGACATACATCTTCCCATGCGCTATCAATTTAATCTGTACTTCTATGTGATTTAAGTTACACACTGGAGCTGTCGTATACCTAATATCCACGACGTTTTAAAAGTCCGTAGTACATGATGTATTACGAATTCAATTAGGGCTGCGTACGTGGGAACCTGCATACCCCGGTGGGCGTGATCATTTAGCAGCTGTCCGCCTCAAGGTTGTCCCTTCTGTACCAGGGGATACACCTCTACAGGTGGTAATAGATGAGCCCTGAGAACCTGCCTCCTGTGGTCACGGTCACACCCACAGAGAATCCTCTTTGTGCGTAAAGGTTAAAATCTTAATATGTTATGTACGGGATATAAATAGAAGAGTCAGGAGATTGGTAAACAATGCTGAAAGAGTTGTGAATGTTGAGAGACCGAGTTCGTGTAATGCGCATCTCTGTAACGTTACATATTTGAGAGGTTGGTCGATCTTTATGTATATATAGGGTAATCTCTAAACTAAAAGCCATCCCTACCACCTGTTGATTCAGAGGGCACACCCTGCACCCGGACCCTGCACTAGGACGTGGATGTTGATTTAGGGTGTCCATGCAAGTCTTAGAAAACAGATCTTAGATGGATTTTCTTAAACTCAAGGCCTTAAAGTAAAGGTGAAAAGGTCTCTAATTTCACATTTTTCTTGCAGGTCTTAAAACGGTCTTTAATTGGATCTAATTTGGAAATGAAAATCAAATGATGGGATGAGCAAAATTGCTGTATTTTGCCGAGTGTCATTAGATCAAACCTCACCCAATCAGATTTTTCAGAGGGCAATAGGACGTGGGCAAACTTAGGTCTCAAATAATTTTTAAAAGGGTATTAGATTTATTTTAGAAGAAGCATGGGCAACCTGTGACTGAGGCCCATTTCCGAGATCGACACTAGCCTCCTTGGTCATAGTTGACTCCGTTTACCTGGTATTAAATCTCCTTGACCAGCACATTACCAGTGGACCACGGAACTGAGGCAGATAACTACGATAGTATGTGAGATTATCCCTTGTAGTCCCGTTAAAACCGTGAATTGAGCTCCTAGCCATCTCTCAAGGATTCAGTCAGCCTTTTATAGAACAAGACCTATTCATTGTGAGGTACTTGAGCCCCCACTTTGCCGAATTCTGATAGTATTTGATTATATGATAATCAGTGATAACCCTACTTGACTTGCCTATCTGAAGAGGAGGTTCATGACCTGGGTACACCTATATTTCCAAAATGATTATTGATAGTCCATAAGTGTATTTTGTTGGTGTTTACACTGTAACCAGATTAACATATTCCCAAATTATGGCCTTTTATGACCCATGATCATAACAGTCGGCGTAGAAGGATGGTGTTTCAAATACCCAAAATAATTATCTTATTTCGATGCTAATTTATATAAGCATACCATATCAGTAAGCTATTGAATCCTCTCACCATGAACCAGAGGACCACCCTAAGTCTTTCCTAGAAGACGGAAATAGACTTTTCTCATTTTCCTTGATAAATCTAATTCAATGTATCCCACCGAAGTCTTTAGATCAGCTCGGGCCAACCAAGGGATACCTATAGCCCCAGGCCACTGTCAGATATGGTTCCGTAGCTCCCCCCTTGGATACTGGGCTACCAAAATGCAATTGCGTAGTGTCATATTTGAAATTTCTAATGGAAAACATTTGATTTCATCCAAATATACTGGAATCGTTATTCAAACGGCTGTTGTAAGTAAATTGTTTTGGGGCTAGGTACGCCCCTGCTTCGGTGTAGAGCTTATTTAATTCTATTCAATAAAAGCTCATGGATTCGTGTTATAGCAGAGAATTGCTCAAAATATATCAGCACATCTAAATGGGGATGCCGAGATTTGGCTGGGCGAGTAGCTGCTCTATCCAGCCGGGAGCTGTTCACGGGGGAAAGGTCTTAGTGAACGGGTACTTCCCGAAATAGGCTGCTCCTCCAGCCCTAGACGCCGCCAGACAAGGAAGTCGGGAGTGAATAGGTAGACTGGGCAGACGGTATAACATGCTGTTTTCCGCAATATCTTTTTTACAGCCTCTTCATATTCTTATATTACTCGTTCCTGATATCGTAATACCTCGGCATAGAAATTAGCTTTGTAACGAAAGGAAATTGGCCAAAAAAAAGAAAAAAGTAAGGAAATACAGAATAGAAGCGTTTTAAAGCATATAACGCTATACTATGTATTTATCTTTAATGTCTCTATCGTAAAGGAAAAAAAATTAGATAAGGAAGCTCCATCAACCCCTCCGACACCATGTGGGTGTGGGGTGTGCTCGGTGGTTGCTGTGGTAACGGTCTGCCATACCCCGCCCGGGTTGAGACCGGTTGCTGCTGGTTTGCTACCTGCTCCACGCGCAGCAGTGGGATTCATTCATAAAAGCACAGGGCGATGGGCGTAGTAGTAAACACTGCGTAGTAACACGAGCGGCTGTGGCCGTGTCTCATACGTCATAGCGCGCGCCCGACGTCAGAGTGCCGCGTGCATAATGGTACTGCGCCGGATTGGAGGGGAGAGGTTCCCTAATGCCAGACTGCGGAGATAAATAACCACCGACGGCGGGAAGGAACTCGGGAATGTTTCTTTGGCTTCTCGGAGACCTTCGGGGTAATAGGTCTATGATAGGTGTACCAGTCCAACTGTCAGATATGTCTGGTAGCCCAACGACGGGCATATTACCGTAAAACCCCTAATTTAAGCCGAACCCTAATTTAAGCCGCACCCTGACCTTAGAGTTCTTTTCTGGACATTTTTTCATTATATTTTTTCAGAGGTGCCATTGTATTCAAGGTTGTATAAAACCCTAATTTAAGCCTCACCCTTAAAGTTGAGGTGTGATTTTATGTAATTTCTGAGACTAACCCTAATTTAAGCCGCGGCTTAAATTAGGGGTTTTACGGTAGCAGTAGCAGGTCGCGCCTTCCAGATTTCCTTCTTTTAATTTGGGTCTTAAAATAAAGATGATATCTATGTAACATGCACCCTAGACAAACTTTATCCGTCCCCCCTCCCTCTCTAGATGTCTGGGTTTATAAGTTTATTTTCTGAAACCTGAAGGGCCTCTGTAAATTCTTCCTCAAGTGATCTCAAATGAAATTGCTTTGGAGAGTTGATGTTGGGTAACTAAAACCACGTGGGGAACGTGGTCTTCTTGCGTCATGGCTACGTTTTTCTTAATACCTCCAAACGTGTTATGTTGACTTAACATTTGTTATGTTTATTGGCTCAGCTCAGGCTATAATGATGTGGTTTTTCGGACTAGCTACATACTGAGATAAGGTTTCACCTGTACAGAAATGTATATTATTAAGGGACCTAACTATGAAACAACAATCTTGTACTTAGATGCATGGGCTCGTGAGGCATGTAATTTGTAACCATAAGGTACCACAGGCAGAGGTTGTCATTATCTGCGCACAATTCGACCCCCTCAATGCCATTTAACACTAAATCATTTAATACAACAGTTGCTGATGACAGGTCATCAAGCAGTTTGGAGGGCATTGCCAAACCTGTGTTCTCACCAAGAAGGCGTCCATTGTTAAATATAAACATATTACCTATGCGTCAAACACTGATTCTGAGTGGTTAATAAAAGCATTATCATTATAATATAGGCACTCTGGTATTGAACAGTCAAGCATTGCAATAGTCATCAGACTGCAAGTGGTGATAAGATTGAGAGAAAAAAATCGAAGTTTATAGTTCACTTTGCATATGGAGCAGCAGCCTGGGAACAGTCGGATTTTTTCAAAGATAGTCTTTTAGATTTGTAGAGCAGCTCAGCCCTGAACCAAACCTTGTATGCCAACATGTAAATATACCGTCAGTGGGATTCCAGGGCCTCAGTAACTAACACCGCCCACCTCCTGGTCCCCAGGTGTCTGGCTGCAGGTCTAACGTCGGCCGGCCAAGGTCGGTGCTGGAGGCCTCCCGGGCCGGGCGTCAGCACCACAGTCTTATGTAGAACTATACCGCCGTGCCAGCACTCAGCTCAGTCTATGCCCCGTCTTGACATCTAAAACTCACAATCCACACAGGTATATACCTTCTCAGATTTGAGAGTTGATTTAATATGCTAGTTGGTATATCATCATTATTGAAAAGAAAACTTGGTTAACTCAGATTAATTAAGTAATCCACGATGTAGAAAAAATCCCAGAATTTAACATTAAAAAGGTTTAAATTTGGCAAAAAAAAAAGAAAAAAGGAGGGGGCGCGCCCCCGCCCCCTCTAAATCCACCACTGCTTTATCGATTGTCACCTTAGTACACCATGCCCACATGACTGGTAATTCTCTGACCAACATACGCAGAAGACACAACAGGTGTCTTGGGAAGGGTCATGAGTTAATTACTATGTTATGCGCAGGGTGTTCCCTGCTGTATAATGTTTACCCGGATCCCCAAGTGTATCAGTGTCGCCGTGACTTTTCCGAACTGCTCACCGACATAAACAAATACTGGCAGACTGACTCATTGTTGGTACTGAATGACACAGTGTTATTGCCCATTAGGAGATGTAAGAATCCTTTGAATAGCATACCCATTTTATTCAGAATGCGTGAACTATTTGGACCCAGTTATATCTAGCATTTGGAAATAAATACCCTTATTATTTAAAGTAATGAGGGTCTATGGAAATGGAGATTACACTATTTCGGCTCAATTGTCTGTCATATGAAATGTAATGTTTGAATGTTATTGACAGACGAGCTCCAGGAGTTTTTCTCGAGCCATTGAGTATATAACAGTATATAAAGAGCATACAAATAGTGAACTGTGGTAGTACATAGTTTTGCACTACTGCTTTCAATTAGCGGCCGCACACAGGAACCCATTCAGTGACAGAAAAGTATTCAGTTAGTATCAAATGATTAATCAGTGTATATTCAGAATAGATTCAGTATCTCCGAAATATTTGAATAAGTTAGAAGTTGAGGATGCAGTGTTAAACAGCTCCACTACCTGACTACTGTATTTCAGTAATGCATATTCGGTTAGAGTTAGGCATTTACCTAATAAGCATTCCTTGCCCTTTCCTTGACGGTTGCCAGCCGTTTCTGTTTGTCATTAAATTCTTTCTCAGTGTCCAAGTACAGGGGTCATAACGTTCCTATATTTTCCTATATTTCCTATATTTTCCTATATTTTTTTGGCACTCCTATATTTTCCTATATTTTGCAAAAAATTCCTATATTTCCTATATTTTTCTCAGAAAAGTCCGATGTTCCGCATATAATTGCAATATTTTGGGAAGTCAGTCAGAATGATATCACAAAAATCTCATGAGAAAGAAAGAAAGAGGGGATAAAAGAGGGAGAACTCCCATCCCTTCCTCCATCCCTGCCTTGTGCCTCCCCTCCCAGCCCTCTGCTTCCCATTCTGGCCCTTTGGCGGTCAGTAACAATGTTTGGCACATGACACATCATGAGATGTAAAAATTAAATTGATACACTCACAGTGTTTGGCCCTAACCCCTCCAATTTTTGTGGGTTTTTTTTCTAGTGGAATACAGGCATAAGGGCTCAAAGGTCAGGGTCAGAGGATCCTCAGGGCATAAGGAGAGACTAAGGGCTGTCAGGTCAGGCTTAGGGGATCCTCAGGGCATGAGGGGAAAGTAAGGGATGTCAGGTCAGGCTCAGGGGATCGTCAGGGCATAAGGGGAGAGTAAGGGCTATCAGGTCAGGGTCAGGGGATCGTAAGGGCATGAGCTTGAGGGGAGGGTAAGGGTTGTCAGGACAGGGTCAAGGGACCCTCAGGGCAGGAAGGGAGGGTGAGGGCCGACTGGTGAGGATGTCCCAGATTTCATATTTGAGGGGTTAATTTTTCAACAATTTTCTGGCGGTGTTCTGGGGGTGGCAGCCCCAGACCCCTTAGTGAATAAATATTCTCAAAAGGTAGAATAAATCTCAACATTAAGGAATCAATATCATAGTTGGTTAAGAGTGCCTTAAGGGCCATACCCACTTAGCGATTTACCCAGCAATTTACCCTCCGATCCCGTCGCCCAGAATTTGCACCATACCGACGGGGAGTCGCCCGGCGACCGCAACGACGATTCTCCCAGTTGCCCGTCGCTGCTAGAGTCGCTTAGTGGGTATGGGGCTTAAGATTCAATAAAATGGGGGTTATTTTTCTGAGATTATAGATACCTGAATTCACTCAGAGGTTCCCATATTTCATATTTGAGGGGTTAATTTTTCAAACTTTTCCTTAGGGTGGCCCCCCAGACCCCCCAGTAAATAGATATTCTCAAAAGGTAGAAATAAATCTCAACATTAAGGAATCAATATCATAGTTGGTTAAGAGTGTCCAAGATTCCATAAAATGGGTGTTATTCTTCTCAGATTATAGATATCTGAATTCACTCACAGGGTCCCAGATTTCACATTTGAGGTGTTAATTTTTCAAAATTTTCCTGGGGGTGGCCCCTCAGACCCCTCAGTGAACAGATATTCTCAAGAGTGGATAAAAATCTCAACTTCAAGGTAGCAATATCATAGTTGGTTAAGAGTGCCCAAGATTCCATAAATGGGTGTTATTCTTAATAAGACTGTTGATATCTGAGTTCACTCAGAGGGTCTCAGATTTCAAATTGGAGGTGTTAATTTTTCAAAATTTTCCTGGGGGTGGCCCCCCATACCCCCAAGTGAATAGATAATCTCCAAAAGGTAGATATAAATATCAACATCAAGGAATCAATATCATAGCTGGTTAAGAGTGTCCAAGATTCCATAAAATGGGTCTTATTTCTCTGAGATCATAGATATCTGAATTCACTCAGAGGTTCCCAGATTTCATATTTGAGGGGTTAATTTTTCATGGGGGTTGCCCCCCAGACCCCCCAGTGAACAGATATAGAACAAGAATAGATATAAATCTCAACTTCAAGGAATCAGTATCCTACTTGACGAACAGTGCCCAAGATTCCATAAAATGGGTGTTATCCTTAATCAGAATGTAGATATCTGAGTTCATTCAGAGGGTCCCAGATTTCATATTTGAGGGGTAATTTTTTCAAAATTTTCCTGGGGTTTACCCCCAGACCCCACAGTTATTTTGAAATTAGTTTGTAAACTGACCTAATGCCTATGAAATGGCTGTTTCTAATATAATCAAAGAATATCTTTGAAAAAGATCTGTCGAAAATTCCTATATTTTCCTATATTTTTGCCCTAAAAACTCCTATATTTTCCTATAATTTTGCTAAAAAATTCCTATATTTTTGCCGAAGGCCGTTATGACCCCTGCAAGTATCAAATTGCCAATTGTTTCTAAAGATGCAGGGTACTATGATGTATAAAGAACATAGAAAGACATTTTCTAAATTTTGCCCACTCTCTTTTTGTTTCTTATAAAGTAACTGCTCATACTTCTAACCAAAATGACTAAATCTCAACTCTGACCGTGTTGCCTGTTGTAGTGAGGCTTTTGTCTTTCATGGTGGTATTCATAAGAGTTCATGATATTACTTTATTTGGCCCCAATTATTCAACAATTCAACATTAAATTCCGTACTTATTTTATTCATTATGATATATACATACTTGAGGTTACATTATTTGGACCCATCTTCAATTTGTTGTTTTTACTTCGGTTGCTATTTTTGTGACGAGCTTTAAGAGAAAACTCATTTTATTCGACGATGAATAGCTGTATTACCCAGTTGTAGATGAAGACAGTATAACTTTTATCATATAGAACTAACGCTTTGCGTCACCTGTGGCGCAGTGAAGAAGGTAAAAAATGGGGAAGTAATTTGGAAGGACATACCTGTGTGACACGGGAATGCTTGAAGCTCCCGATTAAAGTAGGATACTTCAAAGAAAGGGAAAGATAAGACGTTGTGTACATACATATTATAAGTGTACAACGTAAACAATCTATCCAAACAAAGTCAACCTAAAAACATATCCTGTGTCTGGGTACTTCTACTGTATCGTATAAACAAGCTGAATGTAAATCCTTTACAATAGACACCAATTTCTCATCGGTGTCAGTCATATTGTGTAGTTGACCTACTTAAAATTGTACAAATAAAACGTGTCTGCAAATTGAACGTTGTGATGGATCTCCCATCATCCGGTCAAGAAAAATGAATTGGCCGCGAAATTGATTAGCCTTGATTAATGCAATTCAGTTCATACTTAGTGATGGAACGATGAAGCCTCAGTGTCAAAGAGACCTTTGCAAGTTTTTGGTGTTTATTGGCCTGCAGACAAGGTTACAACATCCGTCTTCCCACTTGTCTGATACCAGACAAATGACGGTGTTTGAGTTGACAGCTCTCCATCTGGTGTTTTGGAGGGTTAGGATTCCCCCACTGGTTGTTGCCAACGCTTGTCTCAAAACAGGACCATGTCTCTCGGGCTAAAGAACAACAGTAGAGTGACTCCACGGTCCCTGGAGCAACTTCCATAATGTCGTACATTGCAGCTTTGTTTTCTGTAAATGTGAGATCAGAAGAATAGTTTTGATTATGCAATAGTTTGGTTTAGTAACTTATCATCAGGTGGTTCTTTAATTCGTTGTTTTAGAGAATAATTGTTTATATCATAAGCGCGTTTGTTTTTAAATGTGCGTTCTTGTCGAGATCCTCGAGATAATTTCTCCAAAACAGTTGTCGATATCCTTGCCTATGGCTTGGAGCCTAACCAGGGCCCATATCTTCGTAACTAATTTGGCTGATCAGGGAAAATTTGATCAGGGTCCCATGATCAGAAATTCTGTCAATCATGAATAAATTTTACAAAAAACAAATCCTCTTTGACACTATTTTGCAATAACGCAATAAATTTTGGTAAAAGGCAAAACCACTGATCATGGGACCCTGATCAAGTTTTCCCTGATCAACCAAATTAGTTACGAAGATATGGCACCAGGAGGTTTAGGTCATCCCAATTTATCAAGGGAAAGAACAGAAAGGACCTGTATGCCTCTATTGAGTATTTCAGACAAAGGGATAAATGAATATGTATATAACCGTCCATGCGATACATGTTGGAAGAATAATGTTATTTATGATCTCTTTGTTTTATCTGCTTTCAGGAGAACATGAACACTTCCACGACCCCTTTAAAAACACTATATGGAATGTGGGATCATTATCGTTGGCCTTCTATCAAGGATTATTTGCATATAACGGATGGTACGTGTATTCTTTTTCTCTATGTTCCAAAAAGAGTAGAATAATGTGATGTGGTTAAAAAATAGAACAGAGAGCTTAGAGATGTGGTTTTAACCTGCTTAAGAAACACAAATTGTTTTTCATGTTATCTCATTGGAATGATGAGATCAATTGCTAAACGAAATACCTTTTAATATTCTAAAAAGTGCTAAACCTTTCAGTGTGGATTCGTAACATTTGATGTAATTTTAATGTACTTTTGCGCATTCTATAAATCACTGTTTTATGATACCTTGAGTAAATTATTTGGAAAAGGAAAACTTATCAGGAAATTAATTTTAAAAAGATCAGTTGTGAACCATCAAAAGTTTGTTTTTTCTCATTAGTATGTATTCCGTGATATTTCATAAACAATATCATGTATTAAGGCAGATGCCTCGAAAAGGTTTAAATAATCTCCTTACTCGTATCTTCTGTTTCACAAGGTGATAAGTAGAATTTGAATGCAAAACAACTAAAAATGTTGGTCTTGACTATTTTTATGTCAACGTGATAATATCGGTGTTAAATGTTTGTTTGTTTCTCCTTTAAGGAATTACTTGAACTTTGTGGTCGAAGAATTGAAAGACCCTTACAGGTAAGTCAGGCTAATCGAATCCAACTGTATGCAGAGTCCCACGCAAGTCTTAAAATGTGTTAAATTGATTTTCTCAATCTTAAGCCCTTAAAAAGGTTTTATATTTCACATTTTTCTTGCAGGGGGTCTTAAAAAGGTCTTAAATTGGATCTGGTTAGGAAATGAAAATTGAATGATAGGATGAGCAAATTGTTGCATTTTTCCGAGCATTGTTAGATTGAACCTCATACAATCAAATTCGTCTTAATCTGTGGCAAATTGGTCTTAAATTTTAACTTAAGTCTGAAATAGGATGTAGGACGAGGCTAGATGTCCTCACAACAGCAACCTCATTTGAACTGACAGTTGGGGGACTGTCACTGCCTTTTTACCCGGGCTCGCTGTATCATCCAGTCATCTTCGAAATATGATCGATCAAATTGAATCTCGCCCGGGTATATGACTTGGTAAATTAGGCGGGAAACGCCATTGAATCATACCGCCACCAGCGGCTACAAGATCGCAAATTTCGACCTGCTTCCGGTTTCAATGCTGTGCCTATGGAAAGTCTATACCAGAAATTGACCATTGAAAAAGCATTAGCCGAGATCGGGTCGGAGAGTGAAGCGGTCAAACTGTATGACATCGATCGACGCATCAGCATAGAAAAGCCTAGCGTCCCGGATTGCAGTGTAGTGTGGAATAAATTATGTTAATGAGCGTGATGATGCCGAGCAAGGCGGGCCCCGGTCTCTGATCAGAAAGTCAGCCGGGAATGCTCGCCTATTTCGCATATTTCCCGTGCGTTTCGGTCGACTTAACGCACCATATAGGTCTATGTCGATCTTTTATTGATGATGCCGATGTGATCTGAGGCTTTATATCGATATAAACCCAGAAAATCGCGTTTTTGTCCGGATTATGTTTCATGCGTATTCCCTTCCGGGACGAAGCGCATCGCGCGCATTCACACTGTCAAACCACAGCGCCTTGCATCAGACGCCAACATGGCGCGACCCGGTGAGGACACGTGTATCTTCTCTCCGCGGGTAACCGCCTTTTACGCCTTAAATCGGCATCGTCCAGCAAAATGGAGTATATCTCATGGATTATTGGTCTTCAGAGGCGGTCAGGGTCGATATAAAGTGAAGGATTACGTCGATATTTACGATCGGCATCGAAGAGAAGGTTAGTTAACTCTGCGTGTAGGTGAACGATAATGGAGGAAGATGGCGGCGGACTCGCGTGTGCATCTTTTTGTTTCATTCGATCAATAATTCGCTCGATAATTCGTAATTTCCTATCCCCATATGTCATCAAGCATTCCTTTCATATATAGAAAAAGAAGACGAATAACCCGGGTTTTTTCGGTTTTGTAACCGATAGTTTTCTTTCATACCTCACCCTGTGTCCTTGTGTAATGATCCAGTCGTTCCCATAGTGACAACATGGTAACAGTTCGAACATGTGATTCATCACATGCTATGTTGATAGTTAGTGACCAGTGACATCACGCAGATGATGCCCAGAGGGGGGGAAAGGAGGGAAAAAAAGGTCTAAAAATAAAAAAAAGGGCTTAAATATTTTTTTCAAAATGCGTTGGCACCCTGTGTATGAGTACATTTAAGGATAGACAACACCTCAGAGTGGCTTCATTTGCAGTAATAACAATTGTGCAGTAACCAGGAAAGCTATAACAACATAATAAATACCAAATGAAAGGGCACATTTTTCTCTATATTTTGTTGTCAACACGTTAAGATTCAAGGAATTATATGTGAAAAACTATTTTTTTCACTTTTATTTTTTGAACATGGATATTTCTTAGACATGTCCATAATGATGCCTTGGAGGGAAGCGTGTCTCAGATTTTTTATTTAGGGCCTAGTTTTTATTTTATGACAAAAAACGGGAAGATTTTGATTATTTTTTTCGGCATTATTTTCTATATTTCATAAAACAAAAAATAAGACCTAAATCAAAATTCTGAGACAAGCTTCCCTCCACATAAATGTTATCTACATGTCCAAGAAATTTCATACGTTTATATACAGTAGATATTTAGATATTCTTGTTCAAAAAATAAAAGTGAAAAATGCATTTTTTCAATTCCTGGTCTACCTACAAAGTTGCAATTATTCACATTCGAATATGATTTATATTATTTGATAGGATTCTGCATTGGCTTTTAAGATATATATGGTATATGATAATACCATGAACAATATAGAATTAATATAAAATCAAAGGGAGTGCTGTGCATTGGCCGCTGAGAGGTGTTGTCTATCCTTAAAACACTGTATTACCTTTTATTTCAATAGTATGCTTTAGCAAAGCAGTCATTACTTAATAAAACTGTTTTGTACTGCAACTGGATAACTGAACTTTTGTGATTAATGTCTGGAATACTTCTTCAATAATGTAGGTAGACTTTTAAAGTGCGCCACAGTTTAGTTATTTTCTCTTCCTCTTGCTATAGAAATAGGTAAGGCGTGAAATCAAATTATTTGTACCGTTCTAACTTCATTAATAATGTTATACTTGATCGACTTTACACTTTTTGAACCGTGTGTACTTTCATTTTTATCTTTTTTTAAGGTTGCCGTTTTGGTGTTGTTAACACTTGAGAACACTTAAATGAATAAGTTAATAAGTAAAGTTTTTGCAAGTAATTACCCAATTCATTCAAGTGAATTTTCGTTTTTCACCTCCAGCCAAGGGATATCCCTCAGATGATCGATTTGATAAACTGTCTACGTAACACCGCCAAACAGATTCATTCTGTGCATATGTATCACGTAAATGCGACTTCAGAAATTACATATTATTGTATATGAAAAGGAGAAACCGCTATAATTTGATTCCACCTTTGTGATAGAATCTGACTCTTTGTGTTTGGTTGTGCTACAGAAACCTTCCCCGCGCCATCTTCATCTCGTGTACCCTGGTTACCGTCGTCTACGTCCTCTCCAACATCGCCTACTTTACTACCGTGACACCCCCCGAGATCATCACCGCCTCCGCCGTAGCTGTGGTCAGTAACCTAAAGGCTGGATTCCACTCTACGATTTTACTCGCCAATTCGGATATCGGGAGTGTGAAAAACGGCTTATTATAGAAATGTTACATATCATTATAAAAGTTTTTTTAATTCGTTTTCAAATGATGTGTAATTTGTATTGGTTCCTGTAATATTCCTAATGAAAATTTAGAAATAACCAAACTTTCGGCATTGAAAATCACCTTGTGGAATATAGGCTTAACTGTCATGCCAGTAACGTTTCTAATTTTTCCACGAGGCTTCGATTCTCAATTCAATGGATCGCAGATACAGATAATCCAATGCAATCGGCGATTTAAAATAAATCCGACTATTGAGTATTCGCAGAAAAATATAGGATAACTAAAACATATTGTGCCATTTTCATTAAATTTCACACACCTGAATCTCCATATAAACCCAAGTATTAAAAACATTTTATTTGTTCATTTTGATCGCTAAATAGGCATATCTACTATTTCCCCAACCTCTTCCTAGAACTGTAGGAGAAAATTTTAAAATGTAACATTTTAACCCCATTGTAATTTATTCTGATAGTTGAAGTAATTCAATCCATATTTAGTCTACGTGTTATTTGACCATCAATAACAACACTTGCCCGGATCATGTATGATTTATATGAGTGCACCATTCATGTGATTGTGTACACTCTGAGTGTGTTTGTGTTGCAGACCTTCTCTCGTCGTCTGTACGGTGTGATGTGGTGGATCATGCCCGTATTTGTTGCCCTCTCCACCTTTGGCGGTGTCAATGGCATCCTCTTCACAACTGCCCGGTAAGCTGTGTTTTCTATGAACTGCGCATTTTCCCATAGTCAATTTAGGATTCAGCAGTTTCTATGAACTGTCATCCTCCATCATGCAGGGCTCTGTCCCTCCCTCCCGGTTTATCCAACACTGAAAGAGAGGTAGCGGCGGCAGGAGCCTTGACTCGTGAAGATGTGAACTGTACACTTCCCCCCGAATGATGAATCAAATAGAAAAATATATATCAGATACTTTTGATTAAGTATTGCTGTGTACGCACAGGATGTATCATACGGATTGGGAATTGGGCTTAGATAAAAATTGGAGGAAGTTTTATTTAAAAAAAAAACAAAAAAAAAACCGGAGAAATAAAAGGAAAAAGGAAACAGTCCTAGGTTAACGACGAAGAAATAGAAAAGTAATTGCACGCCGTAAACATTGTTTGCCAACCAATTTACAACGTTTACTCCTGGCACTTTTTGGTTGGAGAAACGCACACTCCAACGAGGTTCCTTGGGCAATATCAAGTACAAAAACATCAACTTCTTGTAGTTTTAGCATGGTTCTAGCTGTGAACAGGAAGCAATCTTCTTAGATTAGGATGAGACTATTAAACAAATCTACGCCCAAGGCCCACATTGCTCTCGACCCAATTTACAACTTTTTTTCTAAGGCACTTTAGTGTCGTAAGGTAAAAATGCATAATTTACCAAGATGCTTCTGGCACTATAAGTACAGAACTATAAACGGCATAGTCCCAGCTGCGGCGCCTCACCTGTACCATAGATGGCCACGTTAAGATAACTCCCACTAAACACACTGCGGTCTAACGCTCGGCACTTTACCCCTTATTGGGAGTGCAGCTTCTGAATTAAATCAGACACGCCAGTAGGTGCGTGGGGCCGTCGGCCTTGGCAGTGGAATAAGGTCCGGTGAAATGTCACTATGGAAACCACAGAGCCGTGAGACGAGTGGTGGTCCAATGTGGCCGACATTAACACGGACCGCAGAGGTTATAGGGCCATGTTACCCTGCTGTCGGTGAACAAGTCTGTCTCTCTTTTAGGGTCTTTTTTTTCAGTTTGCACTTAGTCACCCAATATTAACCCTACTGTGCATAGACTTAACTTTACAAGCAGCCATATGACCTTTTAGAATTAAATTATGATAGAAGATATCCGAAAATTGAGGAATGGGAAAATTCGCAATAGTGAATAATTGACAGGACATACTATTATATGCGACTTTACTGGTTAGTAGTTGTTTGTTGTTTTTTTAATACATTTGGGATAACAAGCATTCCCATTTAAAAAAAAAAAGGTAAAATTTAATATGATATGTATGTCTACCGAAGTCGGGGTAGCTGCAACCTCATATAGAAAAAAAAGAAAGAAAGGGAAAAAAAGAAAGAGAACAAGCATTTTTAATAATGTGACAGAGTTTCGTTTTCACAGAGACTTTCTCATTATTTCCGCTACGAATGGTCTGCGCCTGCAGCGCAAGATTTAATTGCAGTCTTAACTTTATTAAGTCCAGGACAATTCTATCTTCACGGAAGTTGTTTAAGTTAATCAAACAATTATAGTGTAACGGGTAACATTGTGCCTACAGGAGACGACAGCGATAAAACGGTTGGCCTCCTTACCCTCCAATCATAGATTAAATAATCTTCCATACAAGTTGGGAAGTCGTATATTAATTAACATACCTGTTACATAGCTTTCATGGAATTACCGACAGGAAAGCTATGTCAATCATAAGTATAAAAATGCTGTATAGCTACACTACAGAGTGAAGAACAATAGTTCTATGCTTTTCTATGCCCATTAGAAATTGAAATTGGAAAAAGAAAGGAACGACAAAGATTACTTTTCATCAATAAACTGTTATGTCTATTATCAACAACACAATTAAACAAAATGAATGAGCTGTCTCATAATACCCCTTCAGTAAAATTACACTAAGATATCATAGCCTTCTCCAAATATATTATGAGAAGTTATCTATTCAAAATGGGCGTTTTTAATTGAAACTTTTGTAGTAGTCAACAACCCGTCTGGAAATGTTGCCAGTAAATCTTGTTCTCTGACCACAATTATCCACCAGTTTACACTCATCATAGGCCAAGAATAACAGGGAGGACATGCAGATCAAAACTACTCTCAAGTTAACTCAGTGACTGGTGTGAAGACCTTAAAACAAGGAAACCCTGTGTGGGCTGTTTGTAGTAGAGATGGCCTTAAGCCGTCCCCCACTGTTTGACTTGGCCACGCTGGGCGCCGAGAGCCAGGTGAACTTGTCAACTCAGCGTTGACAGCCGAGTGTTGACGTAACCTGTAGTCAGCCTCCTTGACGGGGTGAGGCAGGGTGTGGGGGCTGATGGTTCAGGTCACCACGTCAAGAGCTGGGAGGAAAAGCAATGAAAAACTGTTATTTCCCTGGCGGTCTAAACAGGATCGACTTGCATTATGAATGTTATCAACCACAAAGTTGGTGGGCTAATATTCACAGATGTATCTTGCACTGTTGACTCATGTGGGAGTTCTTGTATTGGGCACTTTTTGTATAAAAGAAAGTGATCCTTTTTTCTTTGTTGGTGATGTTTATCATGGCCTGTCGAAGGACTCTGTCTGCAGTAACATATGATACAGTGATAGATTTGGGTTATAAGACTCGAAGAGACACGGTTTATGCAGCTTGATTCAGATACACTCATAGAGTTGAAATTGACATATAAAAAATGGTCATGAAAAAAAAACAAAGCATTGCATGCCGATGAGTGATAGGGAAAAGAATATCAGTCCCTTTTCGTGCGACGTATGTTCATCACTTAATCTCATTAAAGGTTATCCAGTAAGTTGGTCATGGCACTGGGGGTAGAATAAATAGGACTGTGCTATCACGCATGTGAAGCAGGTCAGGGGCACCTTTCGCCGAATACCATCCACAGATGGCTGGACGTGGAGCTCCTACAACCTCACGCATGCATGTCTCTATGCCAAAATCCGCGCCGGGACCCTGTTGTAATAAGGGATTCCCAGAAAGAGCTAGGTAGGAAAAGGGCATCCTTAGCAGGGACAGGAGGAATTCCGACTAGGGTTTAACCATAAATATTAGTATAGACACAGGGGAATCGGATGAAAGTGTACGTGATTGTTGTGACACGACCTTAATCAATTGGCGCAATGATACCCTGGGAGGTTACCACGGGTTGGTATTTCGTGAGAGGCTGTGATGTAAGTGGTTTGGCCTTTCACGTGGTCCAGGTGTGTGGCTTCATTCTCGTGGTGACACAAGCATGATGACCTCTCAAGTAACTGTCTCGGGCCCATGGGGCATGAAATGTTTTGATTCACTTCCATCAAGCTGAAAATACTACGTACAATTAAAAGGATAGCTTTCCAACCTACACTGAACCTTTAGTTCACCATTTGTTACTACATTGACGTGTTCACAAATGCTAGAGTAACAATAAGGACGGAGATCGTTGTTGTTTGCTCACAAACAAATAAATATCAGGCCACTCATTGTTACATTGTGCTCAATTAGGAAAACAGCAAAAGATTTATAAGCCTTTTTTGTAAGGTCTTAATCACAGCTAAACATTAATTTTTCACAAAAAAGGAGGTACCTGAGGGTGTAGGGTGAAAAAAGGGAGGGGGGGGGGGGTGAGGGCGTGGTACACATCTGCTCTATTTCTTTGTCTTTGTTTGTTATGTGGGGTGAGGTTAAGAAGGTGTGGCACCTGTAGTCTAATTAGCTAAACATTAAGTGGCCGATAAAAAGATATAAATCACGAAAATTGAAGGCGAAAAAAGAAGATAGGCAGCCAGGCGCCAGACAAGTGGCTCACGATCGAGACAGACTATAAAGTCTGGTGTTTTCCCTTTATGGTCGACAAAAAGGGGAACAAACGGTAATTGGTCGTAAAGCTGTCACGAAATGTACAGAAATATAATGATGGGGAAAGCCCGACTATATAACGAGGAAAACTCATCGATCAGAATAGGCAGTTTATTGAGAGGGACTATTGTTTCAGTGCCCTTATCCTTGTCGGAGATGAAACATCTTTTCATTCAGTATCATAACTACCACCCACAAGATGCTCGTATCTTGTGACTGCAGCTGTGGGATTTGTCCCCTGGTGTCCCAGAGATGTTTAGCTTCATTAGACGAAGATGGCCGGCTGAGGAGGTCCGTGGTGTGTAGACGGGGCCTGTTGCATGCTCGGCCCCACCCACCTACACCCCAAGGGGTCCGATTTACAAACAAACCATCTCCCTCCTTCCGCTATGGCCCAGACCCGAATACAGATGCCTGGCCCCGGAAGGAACTCAATCCAATTTACCTCATATTAGCAGCACAGATTGGTCTTTTCCTAAGATAACAAACCCACTTACATTTTAGTTTGATATAAACAGTTTGCCCCTTAGCATTATCGCCAAGAGATTCATTCAAAATATTTTTCTTCGGGTGAGACTGATCTATAATGCATGTTTTGTACGTAGTCTCAGATTATAATCTCATAGTCAATTAAATTGAAGTCTGGGTCTACTTCGGAGCATCCAGTCGATCGTGCAGAAGGAAAGCCACTGCCTTTTCAGAATCAAAATAAAAGCATCTCATAAATATTTTTGCCGTGAGTTCATTGAAAAGGATTGAATGTTGCTGAGTGGGAACCTCTGCCCGAAGGGCGCGTGTGAGTGGGCGTGCTCATCAATAATCCAACACCCTTGTGTTGCTGCCCCCACACACCCAACCACCTGTAGGCGGGGACACGGGGCGGGGGTGGCAGAAGGGCCTTGTGTGCTCCGCGTAGAGCGTTTAATCCATCAGCACAGGGCCCAGCCGGGCCCACATGAAGCGTCGTCTAATGCCCTGTCTGGCCGGGCCGCAGTCACACGGATATCAGCCCTGTTAGTGCTAGTCTACTGCCGCCGCTAGGCAACAGTATCTAAACAGGCCGAGTCAGTGTATTTCTCGACGCTTCAATGTGTTAATAATTCATGGCATTGTTAAGCTTCATTATGCATACGGAAGCCGCACGAAGAGCAGCTGCCTGGGGTATAGGGACCGAGGCCGTGAGGATAATTATGTCCTTGGTCAAGGCACGCATTTTAGGGTCAACGTGTCTGATTTTTGGGTACTAGAAGTCTCAGATGTTTCCCTGAAATTGAATTACTGTAGGTAGATATCAAATACAGCAGTACGTGTTTTGTACACCTCCATTAGGTCGTCCCTTTGCAGGTAAAACGGATATAATCTGTTGATCCCTGGAGATAGGGAGTTGGGACATAAACAGGTAATATCCATAACGGGACGTGGGGCATTAAATAACCGTCTCAGTCCCAGCCCGAGCTGCTCTATCCCCCCATTCCCACCCCGACCCTGGAGGTGGTTAATGCGGGGCCCGCCGCTGACAAGGTGACCTTGGCTGGGTCCTCATGACGACCCGCAGATACGCCACCCGACGCGTTGGTCACGTTGGACGCGTTGGTCATTAACTGCTATAGTATAGTAAAGCTGGCACCAGGGCTGTATAGGTCTGGACACGACCAGGAACCAACCAGTCGATCATTGAGTCGGTGTGAATTGAACAATCATAGGTGTTGGGATCTACGAATTACGACTAATTCGCACATGAATGTCGTACTATAATTCAGTGACTGATTAACCAGAATAGCATTACATTTACCTTTAATGACTACACTCCCGAGATAGGCTTCCTCAATGGAGATGGTATGATGCAATATTTTAACTGCTTTCCCATCGTTGAATTATAAATCAAACTGCACACCAAGTACTCGATGCCCCAAGACCATCCCCTTTAATAACTGGTGCCAGACATCAAAAAGAAGAAAGTAAAACAATCGGGCCTGTAAAACAACCAAACTAGTTATGCCTCCAAGTAGTACTAGGGAGGCAGTGGTGGTTGTATGTTCTCGTTTATTTGACAAAAGAAAAGAATCAACTTGTTGGTATGGTATAATCTGGGCCCATCATGTTGCCTGACGTGCACGACCCCCTTGACGTGTACCTGTAGTGGGAGCCCCCACCACCCCCTACATACAGGTAACGGTAAGAGCTGCTCCCCGCACGCCATCCCCCAGTCGACCTGCTCCCCGTAGATTGAGAGGACTGCTCCCTGCGGCCTCGACGATCCAGACGCCATCTCGGCTGATTATCCCTAACAGAGATATCTAGTGAGAATGGGGGGTAAATAAGGGATGTCATATTGGTTTGAACAGACCTATCTGAGGTCCTTTACTTAATCATAACTGGTTCTACCCAGCCCTTCAAACAATTGCACGTAGAGCTAGATAATCCCCTGAGGGAGGAAGAAGTGGTATTTTAAAGGGGTTGCACCTAATTACCAACCTTTTATAGAATATTGGTAAACCCTTGAAACGTAGTCTCATTTCTACAGTCTTATAGCCCATAATATCTTATTTAAAACCATAGTTTATATAATACGAACGCCAACCCATATCAAGAGAAATCATGAAACGACGCTGAATCTGAAATACATTTTCAAAACCTGCACTGTTTAAAGGCAGAAGACTCATCTAGTCTGCTTGCTAAAAACAGAAATCGCCTATAATAATCTGTTAAAAGGAACAGGTAGGCAGTGGTTCATCTGATGCCCTTAAGGGTATTAGGCCGGGCAGGCCGCACCTCGGGAAGTGGGTGGGGGATCGATAATGGTGTGTTCCTGCCGCCGTCGGTGGGGTCGGCGGGCTGATTAGATTCAATAAGCCTTCACCGGAGACCACGACCACTGCCGGAGTCACTGATCGTTACCAAAACGCCGGATGGCTCCATAGAGGCACGCCCATTGAGAGGTATAGAAAAGACCATAGAACGGGCTACAAGGGAAAAAGAATGGGCACGGCGATCACATTGTCAGCTGAGGGTGGCTATAACATCGATATGGGGGTCAGTCTCAGGCCAGAAGGTTAAAGAGGGACCAGTGAATGTTATATGGGGTGGGCTTGTTCACACTCAGACGACGTGTATATCTTTAGGCGTTAAATATGTGCTCCAGTCAGTGTGTGGTGCTCCAATCACGGTGAACAGGTAGACGGTCTCTATAGGTACACCTACGTTTATGGTGGAGAGCCGGATCCCTCATTCAATACAACAGGCATACGGGCGTTGAGCTGCATCTTGCGTGACCCGGCCATTGTAATACATTAAGCTGTGGCAATATTCATGAGTCTGAGTTCACCGAGAATAGCCCCTGTACACACCTCAAGGTTCTGGGACGAGTGCACTTATACCCCTGAACCCTCTACTTTTAGCCTGGCCGCTTTGTACGCTGTTCCATCACCATGGTTCAGGCTTCAGTCCAGAGAGCTGCCACTCTAATAAAATGGATGTATTGATTTGAACTTATTGTAAGTATATATGGCTATTTACATAATGTGTCAACAATGGATGGTAAAGCTATTGTCAAAGACGACATTAGTGAGAAAAGGCCCATTTGGGTGGTGCAAAATAGGAAAAATGCGTTCTTTAGAGAAGCATTTGTAGTTCCTAGGAAAATAAAGCCAAACGATGCTGTTAGGTTGTTAGATTAGTTTCGCTCCGCTGGCAAGGAATCCTATCTTGTCAAAAGGTGCGTAAAAATACCAGATGGTAAGAATGGCGTGTTAAGAAGTAAAGAGAGCTTTGCATATAATAGTTCCCTTCATAAAGGTTCTCCCCCAATGGAGCCGACCAGGCCAGCGTCCGTTTATGGCATTTGAAGGAGGCGCCATGTCCACAATGACTACCGTTTGGTGTCTCGAGTTCGCATTTTACATTCCGCTGTTCGTGGGAAACACAAACCACCTCCAAATGTCCAAACCCTGCCGGGTACATAGACCTCTATGGACAAAGTTCAGATGAGTTCTCTTTCTAGGAAACCAAGGCGCATGCTCCCTTCTTTTCTCTTTTTTTAGAATATTATTATTCACCGTGTTTTTTTTCCTCGAATGGCTCACTTTTAATGCGCCCAGTAAATCACTTGAATAAATACCCTCATGTCCTGACGTTTAATGTTCGCACACTAACGCCCCCTGCCCTGGAGCAGAAGTAAGTGGATGTAGTCGACCTGTGAACCGGGACTTCACACGAGCCGCTCGCCCGAGCTGCTCACCCTAACACCGCCCCCCGCACCAGGGACAGTCTTTTAATGGGTCTTTATGGCAAGGCCCTGTGTGTTGTTTTTTCATTATTTTCTTACCAATCTTCTGATGGTGGGACATAGTTGTGCTCTGCAGTTTGATCAATGTCTTACTGCATGTGAGGTAACGCCTTAATGTGTCCTCCAGCGTGTACCGTTAAGTGGTCGGGGCGCTGGAGCGTGTTGGTCTTGGGGTGGAGGGCAGGGGGTGTCAGATGGGCTTTTCTCCTCCTGTGTGACACCCCACGCCTACAAGACGGCCCACGTCATTTCAGCATCATCATAAGAACCTACAGCGGCGGTATGGTGGGCGTGGGCCAGACATTGCATGGCGTCACTACTGGCTGTGGGTGCTATTTGTGTAGAGACTGGGGACAGTCAATAAGCAGAGTGCTACCATCTCTATATTGACCTGCCCACTTCACCTGGTTTAGTCATTGGCAGGAGGAGTCACGGCCGGCCAACATATAGATTGTCTATACAGTATAACGACTCCGTCTAGATATGCGACTATAAGCCAGACACATGCTGACTCTATATAATTATGTTTGTTAGAATAGTGATAGGATATTGGTTCGCTAATCCAACGGTCCCATGTCCAATGCCTTTTGGCCCAGTTTAAAGAGGAGTACATAGGTTATGATATGGCATCTTACATACATCTTGCTTGAGTGGTACTGAACTTTGCAGAGTCGAATAGTTTGTAGGATCCTTCCCTGATTCACAAATGAGTACCCCTTCGTATATTTATGACTGATCAGAGGGAACAAGGAAATTATTAATCATGGACCGTAAGGGGAAAGCTCTATAGATTTAAGTATTAGGTACAAAGAAATATCAAATAACAAAAATGGAAGCAAGTTTACTCTATTTTGGAACACAGAAAGTCTTAATAAAAGACATGAGCGTTGAAGGCATACTCGTCGGGTCAGTTTTGGATAGTTAATGTCCGCACATTGACTGTAGAATAAAGTAAAACTCTTCTTGTCTGATATAATTGCACTGAAGGGAACTAGAAGATCATTCAAGTGCAACTTTTTCCAACATGATGAAAGTCAAACGTAGTTCGTCCCACAGACAAATGTGAGTCGATTGTTTTTCCCATTCACAGCAAAACACTCTAAGCTGAAAAAAGAACACTATTTGACGGCATTCATCTTCAAACGACATCTTCAAACGACATGCCCTAAATCCCCGCCATAACTGGGAAATCGTTGAAGGAAAAACATAACTACAATAGTGGAATGTGGCAGTATCTAACCATCGGCGTTTCTTCTCATTGCCATTGTCCCATTGACTGATGACCGTGTTGCATCAGTCTATGTAGGTCGGACTGTGTAGGTGGGAGGGGTTAAGGCAGTGCTACTGCTGTTCCCCGTAACGATCGGCCCCCATCGACCAGTTTACAGCTGGCCGTCCAGCCACGTGCCATACACCTACATGATCTCCCCAGGAAATATTGAATAGAAAGTACTCACACTAAAGCATGGAAAATGGCTTTTGTGTGAGTTTGATAGAGACAGTTTACCCAGGCTTTAAATTGGGGATGTTTTCTATTTGAATCTTTTTATTTAGTTTGTATTTTTTTCTATATTTTTTTCGATGCAGTACGACCCTCATATGTACTCTAGTGCCACATGGTAGTAACTTGAAATCAAATACCTTTGTGTATGATAATAAAATACCATTATTCATAACCAAAACAAACCAATAACAATGAATGATAATTTGTACAAGGCTGATGTGTAAAAGGACAGCTACCGTTTGACTGAGAATCAGTGACAGCTGTGCTCCCCTCGTGTATCCTAGTTATGGAAAAATAATTGAAAGAAGAAATCAACAATAAACTGGTTTTATCAAACCACCCACATGATTACAGAATGCCGTCAAATAGTGTTCTTTTTTTCAGCTTAGAGTGTTTTGCTGTGAATGGGAAAAACAGAGCTTGGGCTAACAATGGATGTAACACCTGGTCAATAGGCAGTAAATAACAATTATTTGTTATGTGTTATCTAGAAAAGGATGTCAGGAATTGAACAATAGGAGTACAGCGAGGCCCGTATTTCTAACTTTTGGCAGTTCCCCAGACTTCAAGGTTCAAATAAAAGGATGCAATACCTGTTATGTTGGAGCAGCATCATGCTTTTGATATTAATGCAATCTGTATACGAACAGGCAGTCGAGAATTAAAATCGAAGAAGGTCCAAATGCAAAACAATTATAAAATCCACTCATTCTTTTCCCGACTGCTAGCCCGGATATCCCCCCTTTAAATCTTTAAGTTCAGTCGGAATCCCTTTGAATCAGTTTCGAGCCAAACTGCTCGCACCATCTGATTTAGCATGGATAACGGACTGGGAAGTGGAAATCGGGTCCGCTGTAAACCATATGACATCTGCACTGACCCCCTCCTGCCGTAAAAACAGTCAGTCAGCACGGCCCACTGGACATCGGCGGCCACTTAGTGTGAGGTCAACCACCTAACGGGCACAATCAGAGCTACTGCACCCCCGGAGTCTGTAATAGTAATACACGCCAAGTTCAACTTAACATAGTGTCCTGCCAACACATGCAGCTACTTGTCAGCGAATTTTAGCATCTTTTAGGTAACTTAAAAAGTGTAATTCTGCTTTTGTACTTTCTACATCCGTCCCTATCAATTACCGGGAATAAGGGGTTTCTCTCTCCGATTCTCTGAAACCAGAGATGAACGCAGGGTGAGTCTTACCATAGTAGAGGCCCTAACGAACCAGAAGGGTCATGTACTTCCTCACATGACCAACCCGTGATGGGTGATGTTCTGATCACGAGCAATAAAATAGTTTGTAAGCCATAATGGCCCGTTTTCTACGTGATCCTCAGAGTGAGTCTCATTCCGAATTAAGATATAGTCAGGGTACCAACCACACAGGGAAAACAGGGAAAATGGCAAAAGAAAATCCCTGACAGGGAAAACACAGGGAATTGGGATATTTTGCCAAACACAGGGAATTTCATTTGGCCAGGATCTGAAATTCCTGATTCTCAAAATATTAGGTATTCGACTTTTTGTCGTTGGGTTGCCCGAATTTTTTCTGCACGCAGAAGCTTTTAATCTTGAACAACTTGTTGGATATGACACAGGGAAAAATTGCCGTGGGACAGGGAAATCTCAGGGAAAACACAGGGAATTTGAAAATGGAGTTTCGGTTGGTACCCTGTATAGTTATCCAATGTTATTATGAAATAAAAAAAAGGGCGTCCTAAGTGATATTTCTATATATTAAAAGTAAGAAAAAACTTTAAAAGCGGGGGAACAATTTACCAAAAATAAAATGACATGAGGACTAATAGTATATCAATAATGATAAGTGGTTTTTGTGTTGTTGCAGATTGTTCTTCGTGGGCTCCCGTGAGGGACACATGCCGGAGGTCCTTAGTATGGTGCAGATACAGCGCCTCACCCCGGCACCGGCCGTCATCTTCATGGTACGTACCGCCTCCTCCAGGACCACAGGGCCCGTCAGGTCCTGCACCGACACCACAATTGGAGACGACCATATCCAATTATGGATAGATAATTGGAATATTATAAACTAAACGTGGCTTGTTCTCTCTGCTGATACTGCTGGATTAATTTTCTAAATGGAAAGATAATTGAATAGCGTTCTTTACTGAAAGTATATTCGATAGAAATGACGTTACATATCTATAATCCCCCAAGAAAAGCAGTATGTTCCACACTAGAGTAACCATACCCATCGCGGGTGTCCTAGTAAAGATTGAAAGCTCAAAATCTAGTATTTTACCTACCCCCCCCATTGTAAAGATAAATGTTAGAATATAAATCATGTAATCCCGATACGGATACCCGAGTACGGCCTCATAAGTAATTCTGTAAAATATCAACCAATGTTCAATTTCTTAAAACACTCAACACGAGGAGTGGTCCAGCCTGTCAATACGCACCTCTCGTCATGCCATACGTGTAATAAAACTGACCCTTCATTTCCTCGTTGTCTGATTACAGGGCACCTTCTCGCTGGTCTACCTGTGCTCCACAGACATGTACGCCCTCATTAACTACGTGGCCTTCGTCAACTGGCTGTCCATCGGGATGTCCGTCGTCGCCCTGCTCTACTTCCGCAAGACGCGGCCCAACATGCCCAGACCCATCAAGGTAAGGCCATACACCCACCGCTTTGAATATTTGGTAATTTTGTTCGTTGTATATATGAAGGTATGACTTGTAGTGTGATGGTTGAATACTTTATGCAGATATCCTATTTTTACCATTATAACTTTTTAGGATCAACTACGGTTCATTGATTGCAATATTTCCCAAGTTACGCTAATTATGCCGTCTTTGGTAAGGCACAAGTACGCAGCTGTTCTGGTTGTGCACATATCCTTAATTCTATAAGCTTACAGATGAATGACATATCATTAGATCCCAAATTTAATTCTCCAAAGACCTGTGCAACATGATTGAAATGAAATGAAAACTGAATATTGTAAAATTAAGTGGTAGGAAAAAGGAAAACTTTTGAAAGACATTCCAAGTTATTTGGAATATTTGGTTGGAACAAAGTTTGTCAAGATCCATATTCTACATGTTCCTACCTTTAGAATAATACCAAGATGTTCTAAATTGACTAAGAATCAGAATAAAAATTAGTATTTCTATGAAAGAGATGAGACAACCTAATGTTTTTTAGTGCAATTTTCTGTAATGATCTATAGTAATGGTCAGTCGAGTCCTCTACCTCCATCGCCATTCAACATTTATATTATCCAGAAGGCAACCATAATAAAATTGACTATTTACAACCCCGATGATCAGGCAATGCCGTGTAGTGAATGTCTATTTCACATCCTGTCCCTTTTAAAGAGCCCCCATGAAGGGGACCTAGTAAACGTGGGATGGTTTCCCTTATCTGGAGACTGAACGGGTTCGGATGTTTGTTCGAACTTGACGTAGTGGGGAAGTGGTAGATAACCCAGTATGAGAGGTTCAGTTCACCTACCAACAGGTGGTCATAGGCTCTAGGTGTAGTGTTCTAGTGGAAGTGTGGTCAAGGTGTGTTCAAATAGTCTCCCCGAAAGAAAAGATAGATTTGAATGCAACAATTATGACAAAACCCGGCTCTTGATGCCATCTCTAGATTGCTGCCTGTAACAAGGTTTAACCATGATTTTTTTTAGGGTGTTATAAATCTATAAACACAAACGTGAATATGTTAAGCGAGTTGCGTGTCGTTATGAATATTGCCATGGTATAAAGTTAAATTATGTGAAAAACTCCTTTGATATCATTAAATGTTTCAATGTTTCAAACGTGCATTGGGCTATCGATCTATTTACAGTTTGATAGATATCCTCTTTCTGAATAATTTTCCTGAACCTAAATTAATGTTCAAAACAATACAAGTGTTAGCCCTCGCATTCATCTGAGCATAATTATTATGAGGTAACGTTATTATTCAATGCATTTTACAATAGAGAGCTGGAATACAGCATAGACCGGTGGTAAAATACAACTGTTTTGTTTTCCACCAGGTGGCGATAGTGTGGCCCATCATCTACGTGGCCTGCTCCGTGTTCCTGGTCATCGTCCCGCTGTACGCCAGCCCCGTAGAGACAGGTACGTCCGCCCCAGTAGGGTCACTTGGCCAGAGGTGCCAACATTTACCTATACATTTAGAATATAATGAAAAGTTCATAATTTCCATAAGAAAATCTTGTATTTAATTTAAAATATCGGAAAGCATTTATATCAAAAGAAAAATCAATATCAGAGCTTTGATACTGAGCCATACATTTACTTACTCATGTCCCTCTTAAAGAACGGAAACCTGGTGGTACTAATTTCTGTATTTTTCATTTTAAAGAGTGGAATCCATGTTTTTATCAAATTCTTATCTTGTTTTACCTCGACTGCTCTGCTTCTTTCTCCACTTCACTAAAACTAATCACTGCAATGAAAATACAGAAGTGTTATTATGTTGTTTCTTTTGTATACAAAACGTTCTTTTATACAATATATATGTTTGACCATCTAAACGATGACGGTTCTTTCCTCTGGTGTAGGTTTTGGAGTTCTCATCATCGTGACGGGTATTCCTGTCTACTTTATCTTCGTCAAGTGGAAGTCAAAGCCCAAGTTCTTCACCCAGATGATGGAGAGAGCCAACAAAGACCTTCAGAAATTACTGCTCGTTGTTCCAGAAGAGAAACCGGCAGACGTTTAGACAAAACAGCTCTAAGCCAGAGGAAAATGGCAGTGTGTATAATTCATTTGCCCTATCTCAAAAAGAGGATGCAATTCAGTGTATCCAACAAGGTACAGGAAGGACAGTTAAGAAAGAAAATAGTTTGAGGGTTTACTGCTTCCTTCATTTGAGTGGTTAGCACACCAAAATTAAAAGATACCCGGAGGTTTAGCAAGGATGTAGAAAACTGGTCATGTAAACAATATAAATGAGGGGGGGATATCTCCCCAGCTCTTTCCTTCCTACTACGGAACGTTATGTTTAGTGAATATTACCTCATGAGTTAATAAATCAATACAGATACTGGATTAGTGTAATTCGACACAGCACAGTGTTAGTGACATATACAAGGTGTCATGCTACGTTAAGACTAACCACTCCTGTACGGGTGCGTTAAAAAAAAAAATCATATGGACCAAGTTCATAAGACTGGACGTAAATAAATAGGTGTTTGTGTGTTTTCTGGGTATCTAGACTCTCAGGTGATCGGGCATGGGCTAGATGAATGAGGTCACTCAAGATTGTTGAGCGTCAAAGACGAAACATTACCTTTACCCTGGAATTCACTGCACCTTCCACTCAGGTCCGAAATAGCCGTAGATGTTAAGCCGCTGAGTTGCTCCTAGTAGGTCAGTGTTAAATAGTAGTGGGTTAGCTCGTTTGGTCCTTGGACCCCCACACAATGCATAGACAAATGGTTATTATTCGCTACACCACGAGTGTATGTTAGGCAATACCTGTTTTAGCAAAATATACGATTAAGGCCGATGATAGATTCATAACGGTGGTCAAAACCATAAATGGTGGATTCATTCATTGGTGAATCTAAAATGAAAACGGCGGCTTTTAGGCTGTTTATGGCAAGATGAATCCGTACATGATTTGATGCATTTTGCCAATGTAGTATGTATGCTTTCAATTAGTATCATTGTCTTTCGTGCCATATTAGTTCAAGAACATTGATTTTAAATTGCACAAACGGTAAAGAATCTGCACCTAGAAGAAAATATTTTCAAATCATGCTCATTTACAGCCGTTGATAGGAATATAAGGTAATGTTAACGTATGCAGCAATACCATGTTAAGTCTCTGCTACCATGTGGGTAGATTTTACACAGTTGAATTACTTCTTGAGCTCAAACTTGTTGCTTAATTAGCTGTGATGATTATTGCACTAGACAGAGGTAAAAGGAAAAGCCTCTGAGATGTACCTTAAAGGTTTACCACTATATGTAGGACAAAAGATCAAGATGCTTTTAGATAGGTCTCACCCTTGACAATTGCTCTTTGTGATGACCATGAAAGGGTTTATGCGGATTTTAAAGGTTAATGTACATTTTATTGAGTCCTTGCTGAACTGAAGCATTTACGTATACTTTGTTGAGAAAAGGTCAAGAAGAAACCCGGCAATTGTACCACATCACCTAGAGGCCGTAATGTATATGGCACGCTAGAAGCAACGTTTTTAGGTTAATACTTGAACTGATTTTAATTGAGTTGATTCTTAAGGTTATAAGCTATTTTCAAAAATAAGTCCCATATGGGTATACTGAGAAATAAGGTAATTGGGAATAAGATGTGCTTTCCCGCTTGGAGTATTGTTTCTTATGACTGTATCAGTTTAGACATGTTAACAGCGTTTATGCACATATTCATTAGACAAAATACTAGAAAAGAAAAAGTATTGTACATAGGGAAGACGAAAATATGTCGCAATATGTATCTCAGATATTTAACAGCGACATCCTATTTTAAAGAGTGTTACCAAATATAATCTCAGGTGGCTTGCATCGCCGTTTGGCCGAAATATCAAGGCAGAATAAGGTTACGTACTTGGAGGAAAGCCGTTTTGAGGATTACTGCTTTGGCTCTGTAAGACAAAGTTCTATGCCACAGCAAGGTGAAGCCGTAGGTGCCATCACTGTTAAGACGATGGCAGAGGAATATGATACCAGAGGTCCCTCCAGCCAAGATTATGTATAAGATCCATGTGTAAATTGATTCCCTGAATGGGAAGTTTGAATTAAGTGGATTCCTATAGGGTGAATCTGACTTGTTCAATGTAGCTAAGGTATTTCAAAGTCCAGACTAGCGCTAGTGACGTTAAAGATGAAATGTATAGTGCCGTCAAATTTCCCATAGAGAAAACAACATCAAAACCGTTCTTGTCGTGAACCACGTGAGCATTAATGCTAATCGTAGTTGACCACAATAATATAGAAAATTGAAGTGGTGTTTAACTACCGATGTATTTGCATAAAATGTTTAGTACAAACGCTTGAAAAATACAAGTTACGTTGTAAAAGCCTAGATTTGCACATCTCCTATTTGAATCATACAAGCATATTAATTAGTACTGTTAAATAACCTAGCCAGTAACAGTTGAACATAGACAAGTTCTACATGCCTCTAGAAACACCAAAAGAAATAGAGTGTTATGGTTTGAGGTATCTTGAATTCAAATCAGTTTTGATGTTAAAAGAATATAACCTGAAAAGAGATTATAGGAATTTTCATTAACGTCGGTTGCAAGACATCCTTTATGAAAGTTTGAGTGCGGGTTAAGGTGGTTTCTGTTATATAACTGAAACAAATGTAACTGGTGAGGATGTTTGAATGCACTACATGTTTAGAATTATGTGCGTGTACAATATATATTTATATATAAGTATAGAAATACCTATATATGTATATATGAGTATGAGTGTCCGTGTGTTTTTCTTGCTGTGTAGGTAATTCCGAATTGCACTGTCAGTGATCTTAGCATGATTGAAAAAAATAATGACATGTTTGTACCATAAAAAGGGTTTAAAATGACAAATTGCAATTCAGAAATACTTCACCAAGAGTGTAATTGCACAGCAGAGTGATCTATGTCTTTCCAACTCACACTCCAATTTAGTTGTTATTGTATATTTCATCTTCCTCTTCCATGTACACAAATTGCTTGAGGCATTTAGAAAGATTATTTTGCCATGTACTACATGCTAAATATACATGTGAATTGAGTGATCGTCTCAAAAGTTAGGTTATGCAATTATTCATAGCACAGTGATATGTAACTCCTTATTTCAAGTTATAAACAACACAAAATAGTATACAGATTTCGCTCGGTATCAGTTGGGAAAAATGGCTGAAACTGGTAGCTCAATTGTGTAATTCATATTGACTTATATATACCCTGATTGAATATGATTAAGGCAACTTTTATGGTTTTCGTCATATGGATATAAGAAATATAATGGCTCAAGAATCAGAGTAAATCCAAGTATCCTGTGTACAAGAACACACCTGATGATGTATCGCAGTAGTAATACCCTGAAGTTAATCCATTCGACCTCGATCTAGCCATAGCCTCCAGAGGTTAGTTTCACTATTCGGACGTAGCTTCATGAGACAAAACCCCACGTTTTCGAAGGGAACTCTAGAACAACGACAGACCTATATAAAAATGTCTATATTCAGATGAAAGATAATTAAATCATTTTTCCAGTATTATATTTCTCATTCAAAAAATATTATTTCACATAAATTTCTTCTTTTTTATCTGTTTTCTTTATCATGTATAAATGGAGCAGTCAATTCAGGAATAACGTTTAATCCAGAGAGAATCTTTCAGACCAGTTAGACCCCTGTTGAGTAGAGATATCTTTGTGCCATTAAGAGGAAATGTTCTACCATTTATAACCTGACGTAATGTTGTGAAGTATAATTGATTTGTTTGAGTTCCCAGAAAGTGTTTAGAGTGTGAGTATGTGGTCCAGTTTTTCCCCAATGAACTATTTTCAAGTATTGCATACTCCAATATATTGTATATTTTGAGAATTTCATGACACCATTTCCCAAGCTGAGCAGGTTCCTCTTTCATTTTATGTTGAATGCTTTAGTTGAGAATGTATTCACTGTCTGAGCATTAAATATTGCAAACCATTTATTTTTTGTTCGCTATTATTTGTCAGTTTGTTTATGTTATGTCTTACAATTTGTATTTTTATGTCTTCCCATTTCGGAGTTTGTATAATCTTTCATTTCTTCCAGGAACTAGGAATTAGACATTAGAGCAAAAGCAAACCTTGATTCACTTTGGTTGCACACTCTTTAAATCTCCATAGCATGTTTCCATCATAGATCTATAGATTTGATGACTACGAGATGTATTAAAAGGCAGGAGGAAAGAGAATACACGTTAAATATAAAACTCATAATCATTCATAAGGGGAAATTCGTTCAATCCTGATACAGTTAAATGATGCTATTATGAAAAACTTTAAATCAAACTGCTAAGAAGTAATGTACTGAAAAAAGATAAATGTACAATTATACAAAGTTAAATGAGATGTTCATAGCTAGATATGTTTAAAAAATGTAGTACATATACTTGATAATGTGACAGTCGTAGTTATTCTCAAAATAGGACTGACAAGTAAGAGATTATGACTTAGCGAGCTTGAGAACGTCTCCTGTGAAGGAATCATTCCAGCTTCGCGTTGTGTTCACAGCACAGCCTGAAGTGAGGATGGTCTAGGCCATCTGGTTATCTGAGTTAAAAGAACGTGTGATATTCAAGCGGTATTCAAGAATGTAGAGTAATTGACACCTAGAGGGAGTAGTAACATTATGTAGTAATAGGAATGCCATGCAGTTACTTCCTGTGAAAGGACTCTGGTATTATGTATAGTTAGGTAAATTGCCCTCCATATATAGGAACACAAGGTGTTAGTATAAAGAGTGATGTTATTGTAGTATCAGTGCAGTAATGTAGGCCCTGTTATACACTGGGAGGAAACTATAATTATTCCTCTATAAAGCAACCAGAACAACACCCAAGGCTAGACGTCTAGAAATGTTAGTGCCAAAGCTTTGAACCTGGTCATTCATTGATAGTTTGGGAATGTGTATTATAGGTATATATCCGTATCATAGTCTGCACATTGTGATTAAGCCCAATGTCTTTGCTACTATTTTACTAATTATACCTCCATGACATGCTTTGGTTCATACGATCCAATGGGTTCTTTATGGATTGTAACTGCATTTAGATCCATGAATGTATTGTGGCCCATATTCAAACTTCACGATTACACAACCGGTTATCAACCTATAAATGTTTGACCTTTTTTGTTGGGTCGACCAGGTGCAATACTTTAGTTGGCTGGTACAGAAAATAACTATATTCTTCACTTGTCGGAATATTACACTTAAAGTCAGACCAACATTGAAATTAGAAACTTTATGTTGTAGCTCTCATAAGAGTTATCCTATCTGTTGCTGGTATTGGGTTCACACATAGTGGGAGTAGAATTGCCTGTGAATTGGTAATGTAAAATGAAACACTATTTCTAAGTAGACGCAGAGCACGTTCCCTGTCATTCGAAGAAGAATACACTCATGAAATTGATATTCGGTAAGTGGTTCAGATCTTCAGGTCTATTGACTCTTACTCTTAGGTAAGATTGAGACAGCAATACATACTTTAAAAATAAGTGTTGAACTTAGTTCAATCTGTATCCTGTTTCTGAATGAAATGTACTTCATGATATATCCATGAATGATTGGTGCCTTATTAAGTTTACTTGTTTTTCCATATGCTTAGACGATTGCCGAAATGAAAAAGATATGCCATGATGACTAATATTTTTGGACAAAACGGATTATGTTGAGTTGATCTCACCATGCGCCAAGTAGAGTAAAATGTGTAAAGATGTTAGATAAGTCACTGATATATACAACATGTTATGTATACCTAAAGAAAGACCTCTCAATTCTCATCACAATAATGAGACTTCTGAAAACCCTGTCTACTGATCAGGGCGTCACATAAGTGAAAAATTATATTTAAAAAAACTGAACTGGTTTAGCTGATGACAGATTGAACAGTGGTTTTATCATTTGGGCAGCATTCTCTTCAAGAAATAAAACCGCCAAAAGAAAACAAGCCGACGCTTTAATCTGAGCCATGCGATGTTTTGTGTTGAGAGTTGAGGTCTTTCTTCCCAACTTGTTGTCTCACGTAGTGTGATTCAGGACCCAAGTACCCCATGTAGTCGACATGTGACAATAAAGGTATTTTGGCAAACATTTCTTTTACGTTTGTCCGTTACTCAATCCTCTTCCAAAGTCTACTAAATATTCTGTTATTGGTTTAATCTATGGAATAGAAGATAAGACGTTTAACAATTTTCCCGGTAATAGATTTTATTGACAAATGTTTGAAAATGTACATTAAAAGGTTAGACAAAAACATAAATACAACTTATCGTTTTCCGGGTCTTTCTCTATTGGAATGAAGATATGAGGTTAATGTAACTTTAAACAAGAGGGCATTGAACGTTATATACCTCCCCCTTTCAGCTCAATTGATAACAATTAAAATCCAATAATTTAATATAAAAAACAAACATCCCATGTATGTGATAAACATGTGAGGCGGAACTGTGTCTCAAATTGTTTATGTAGTTAGTAGTTTTACTTTTTCGCCTTCTTTTATGTGGATGGTATAATGTGATAACTTCTGAGAAACAATTACCTCCGAATGACATTGCATATTGAAAATATCAGGCCTTATGATTATGCACTATTGAACTAGGTAATCTTGTCAACAACAATCGAGATGAGTGTTTTTAGTTCCTGAAATTTACTTAATTTCCTTCACTTTAGGCCTATTGAGTGATTTATGTTAGCAGACATGGCTTTTAATTACATACTTTAAGACATAATGTAGACTAAGTATTACGAGTTGGCACAGCGGACGTAGAAATCCATGATCTCAAGCTTGGCAAAATACCCCTTGTCAACTGTTGTCTGTTCAGCAAAAGTTGACAACCATTTATTTCGAAACTAACAATAACACTAAATAAATATATGCACAGGTAAAACGAGATGGATATTGGGTTGGCTGTCGAAAGTGGCGATCTTGTTTAAGTTCCTGCTTGGTACACCTGATCAAGATCGTTCATGGCAAGATAGTCCCTCATCATGGGCGGAAGGTCTAACAGAGGTAGCTTGCTGGTGATGGGGTAGCCCAGACAGCGGCGGATACAGAACCGACACAGTTGTTGTAAGGGGCGAGGGGTGGATGCTACGGCATTCAGGGCCTCCACCCCGGCCGGACTCTTCACGAAGTAGTGTATGACGCCGTTAGTCAGGATCTTCTTGATGTGGTTGGCGTCCATGCCCGCCGCCAGGAGGAGGTGCAGGGCCGGCATGTTGTACTTCATGATGGCCACGTCGATGAGCCTGTTGCCTCCAGAGTCGATGGTCTGGTTGACGTCGGCATTGGCCTTCAGGAGAAGGCACATGCCCGGGAGGTCGGCGTTAAAGGTGCAGGTCATCAGAGGGGTGTGGCGGTCCACTCCTATGGCGTCGGGCTCTGCTCCAGCTAGCAGCAGCATCTCCATGATTTCGTAGAACTTTCGGTCAGCGGCAACTGATAGCGGCGTAATGGCATCCAGGAAGACACAGTCCACTCTGCTGTGGTGCTGAATCAGCAGTTTGACGACGTTCACGTGCCCCTCTATGGAGGCCAGGAGCAGGGCAGTTCGACCCTCCTTTGTCGTGACATTAGGTTCTATACCAGAGTCCAGAAGCCACTGCAACGTGACTGCGTCACCGTACAAGGCACAATGGTGCAATGGCTGCCTCCCGTCCTTGTGAACTTTTCCCGTATCACAACCAGCCTCTATGAGAAGTCGGGCGGATTCAGGCTGCCCATGGGCAATTGCTAGCAAGAGTGGCGACGCCCCATTATCGTCTTCAGTATCTAAATCCAATACCTTCGGGGGAGTCTTCCCCAGGAGAATTGCAACTGCATCGGGGTCTCCAACTGACCAGTGGATAGCTGCCCTGCCCTTCTCCCCTCTGTAGTTGTAGTCCATCTCTTGACCACTGTCCAGCACCAGTGTCATGATGTCCGGGCCAGCGGTGTGTGTGGCTGCCAGGACCAGGGCATTGTTTCCCGACCGACTTCGGGCGTTGACGTTCGCCCCGGCCTCTAACAGTACACGCACGCACTCCCGGTTGTCGCGACAGATGGCCAGGAGAAGGGCAGTCATGCCTTCCTCAATCTCTGCATGCTCAATGTGCGACAAGGGCAGCAAGTACTCCAGGAGGTTAGGATGCCCATGCCAGGAGGCAAGCGTCAAGGCATTGTCCCCCGACTTATCACAGTGCCTTGTGTCAGCGCCTTGCTCCACAAGGAGTCTGCAAATCTCTTCCCTCCCGCTGGCTGCTGCCCAGTGAAACGCAGTTCTGCCCAGAGGATCCTGATGTGTAGTGCCCGCCATGTTGTCGAGAAGAAGTTGGGCCACGTGGAAATGGCCCTTCTTGCAAGCCTGGATGAGAGGAGAAGCCTTGAACTTTTCAGAATCCACCAAAGCTCCCATTTCAATCAGAAAGGCCACAGTTCCTATGCTGTTTGTTTCTGCCATGTAGCATAGAGGTGTCATACTCTTGGAATCCATCATGTAACAGTCCGCTCCTGCCTTCAACAATGCTTCAACAATCTTATCATAATGCGCCCGTGAAGCTAAGTGGATGGACGAATCCCCTGCGTCATCTACTTTATCTATTTCAATAGCTGCACAAAGTAATATGTTCACAATATCAAGTTGATTTTCGCTACATGCCCAATGCAGAGGTGTTCGTCCTTTGGAGTCCACGATATTTGGATTTGCGCCAAAGTTTAGGAGTTCCTCCACGACATCTGCGTGCTTTCCCTTAGTTGCCAGAATGAGTGAACTGTCCTGCTTTGTATCTACTATATCCTCTGACGCCTGTTTCTTTAGTAACTGCCAAACCATGTCATGGTGACCCTTATCAGAGACCCAGTGTAGGGCAGTCCGCCCGTTCTCACCCTGGGCGTTTACGTCACATTCCTCACGCTCCAGCAAGGCCTGCATTAGAGAATACCTACTGTTTATAGCTGCCAGTATGAGGGGCGTATTCCCGGCCTCATCTGTTGTATTGATATCCGACACCTTCTGTAACATGGCCTGAAAGGGTTCATCTTGGCACCCCTTGACGGCGGCCCAGTGGAGGCAGTTGTACCCCTTGGACCCCTGCTTTGACGGGTCGCCCCCGGCCTTCATCAAAATGCTCATACAGTCGTAATGGGCATTTTGTGCTGCTAATACAATAGGCCCATCGCCGTTGGAATCCTCAGTATCCATGCCAACATTTGGGTGAGCAATCAAAGCCGTGAGCAGCTCCAGCAGTCCGTGAGCAGCTGCCCAGTGAGTGACTGTACGGCCGGACTCTCCACGAACTGTGATGTCTGCCCCCTTGTCCACCAAGTGGAGGCACACCGGTTCATCTTTGAGGAACGCCGCAAGGATCAGAGCTGTGTTCCCTGATAGGTCCATGGCATTGGGATTTATATCCGAAGCGAGAAGCAATCGGATTATTTCAACATTGCCATCTACAACAGATAGATGTAGGGCATTCTGCTGTCCGTTGTTGACCACCCCAGGCCTGGCTCCTGCACGCATGAGCAGCTCCGCACATTCAAAGTAGCCAAACTCACAGGCCAGGAGTAAAGCAGTATTACCGTTCTCATTTTGTACATCAACCCGTGGGTTTGCACCTAAGAGACAAACCAAAAGTTCAGTGTTGTTCATCTCCACGGCACGATGCAAAGCCGTATTGCCCTCAAACCCAACAGCATTGACATTTGCCCCGTATTTGATAAGCAGCTTGACAATGTCCAATGACTCCGCATTGGCTGCACTTATGATCGGAGTATCTCGGTCGACGTCGGTAAACTCGGGATTTGCTCCATGTCTTAGGAGCAGCTCTACCATCTCAGGCCTGTTCCTCATGATGGTCAGGTGGAGGGGCACCACCTGCCCCGTGTCCAGACTGTTGCCCACTGACCTGTCCACCTCATACCCCTCCTCAAAGAGGGTCTCCACCATGGCCACCCTCCCGGCGTTCAGGGCCGTCACCAGGAGGGACTCCCCATACACGTTGGGGGAGTACAGGTCAACGCCCCCCTGGAGCAGGATCCGGAAGCACTGGTCGCTCCCTCTGCGCACCGCCTCATGCAGAGCCAGGTTCAGGGCCTCCCGGTTCCGGTTGCCGCCGCAGCGGGTCACGTGACGTAGAAGATGGACGTTCCCGGATCTGATGAGCTCCACCAGGCTGTCAAAGATAAGAAAGATTAGGATTTATGTCATTGTCAGAAAAGGATAATTGGTATTGACAGGAAAAGGTATATCTTTTAACCACAAGAGTGCTTACTCAATACAATCTAGGAGTAATTGATATCCGACACCTTCTGTAACATGTAAATTTGATATATTAATGTTGGTGCCCTTGTACAGCCCTCCATTATTTTTCAATAATTCTAGTCCCATATGTATTTCAAAGTGATTTCTACACTACTTTACTATAATGTTAAGCATGCATCTAGATATTACTGCTAGGACTCAATGAAAGGGGCCACTGGCTGATAGTTATTCGCAGGATAAATAAGATATTCAAAAAGGAAGAAAATCTCCAAGAGAAGTAGAATATTATATTAACATACAAGTTTCCCTCACAAACCAAAAAGTATCCCAGCTAGATAGTACTCATTGCATACATTTCTGAAATCAGCATAAGAAAGTGAAGCTGCAATAAAACCATTTTTAAAAAAAAGGCCTCATATAGTTTAATAGAATATATATAGGAACGTGGAAATATGAGGAAGTTTTGTCAATAAGAAAGCAATATTATGTCAATTAATACCAGGCGCACTTTTCAGATCTATGTATATCCCTACACTGTTATCGTCATTAATACGCACTTTCATTTCATAGATCTACCTATTGCATGAACTATTTTTGAAAAGAACGACGCATCTCCTCGTCTGGAGATCGATGTGACTAACATCAATCACCTAGAAACCTACATTTCATCACGACCTGTCAAACGTCACATTGCTAAGCAGCATGTATGTATGCGACCTTTTCAACCCAACCCTTGACTTTAAAGGTTATTCTATATCAGTTATCCTCATTTTGAACTGCACAGTATGAGCTGTGCGTGGGAGTTGTACCGATGCTGCTCATACAGATAGACAGCACACGCGGCGAGCAGCTCCAAGTCTATTTATACCTCAGAGTGTAAGCATCTGCCCCTCTCCCAGCGAGCTGAGGGCCCAGCGAGTTGTGGCTAACCTATAGAGTGGGGTGGGGTTAAAAGGGATAAAGGTACATGAAGGAAACGTTGGAGGAGGTAGAGGTAAAGGGTTGGAGAGTCACACTTCTAGGTAGGCTAGGTAGGCTGTCACACCTGGCGAGACTGCAGTCCTGGCTGCCGTCCATGGTCGTCAACCCCTACAGGTCGGCCCTGCTTCTTCTATTTTGAGCTGCTCACCACCTTCTTCCCTCCCACTCATCTGCTCCCCTGAGGTAATCTGGCCCTATCCAAGACTCCACCTTGTGGCGCAATAACGAGTAACGATGAAAATTGACGTCGCTGGAGTTTCTTTTCACAGTCCTGACGCCTACTGGCACAAAGTAGCACCAGTTCACGTCTTAGATAATAGTTTTGTACTGGAGGAACGAAATGATAACGCTGGTTAACATCCCTTCAATTTTTGTGGGGAAGTATGTCTCAAGATGGCAGCAATGTATTGAGGAAGGCAATTTCTTCTCTAACGACCAGATGTTAGACTCCTACAATTCCCCCATTTGATCTTCCTAACACGTACATCCAACACAATGAATCGTTTGTTTTCAATGCTATATTTCCCTTCTTTTATGTGAAAATACAGTTTTTCGTCTGTATTGCTCCCAAGATTATTTAAAAAATATAAAATGATATTGACAAAGAAAATAAATACAATGTACATTCCGTTGATAATTCTTTTATGTCGTTGTTTTCATCAAAACGCAATTTTCCTATCAACCTACTAATTTATTAGATGAATATTATGGAAGCAATAGGGCATTTTTGAAAAAAAGAGTATAACAATAAGAATCAAACATACCTTGTAGAAGCAAGGCTATAGACCTTGTGCACACACGTGACCAGGTTTTGGTGGTCACCATGTGATCATCACACCCACGTGGCCATTAGATATATAATTGATTTATATTTGATTACTGTTTTATTATGATTCATTTAATATATTTGAAATGACAAACATTCTATAGTACTTTACTAAGATATACATGCATCTAGATGTTACTGCTGGGACTCAATAAAAAAAGGCCACTGGCTAAATATCTACCTTCCAAATGTGGGAGATGTGACGTCATGCGCACAACGTCTTATGAGTCAGATGGCTGGCGAAAGTGCGCCTCTAGAAATGACATGAACGCCTTTGAAGGGCTAAATAGACGAAGCATAATGCTGTGTAAATATACAAACGCAATAAGTCCTTACGTGGAGATGGTTTCTGTGCAGACACATCCGATCGGCAAACAGACTTTGAGGGAGATGCTGCAAAAAAAAGTTACTGAGGTTTTTTACCATGTTCACAATGGTTGCATCTGGGATGGTAAAGATGAGTGGCATTCAATATTTTGAATCGAAATGCAGTATCCGTTTCGAATAACGATGCGGTAGCGAAATGTGATAGGACTAAATGAGAGAAGGTTGTCTGGCCAAGCTGCTCAGATTAATTGCGTCACACATTTACTGCACGATATGCAGTCTATATGGATGAAGTTCTTACATGGTCACTCAAATAAGAATAGAATACATGCATTCACCAACTTTGTGTAAAACTCATAACCTTCGGAATTGAACTCACTTGGTAAATAGGAATTCCGGAATGAATAGTTGAACTGTTGAAAGTGTGTGTCATTTTCACTGTTTAACTCGTAATGGCAACTTTAGGGGTGTAGAATGGGGGTCCCTGTTTTGCATGTCACTATCTTTTTTATGTCCATATCGATTTCAAAAACTTCTTATGTTGCATCTCGAATTAATGCATGCCCTATGTCATGTCGTTTGTTTCTTTGTTCATGTCGCTAAGCCTCGGGGATAAGCCCCATTTCGTATGTCGAATTTAAGAAATGACCATGTCGCCCTGTCGATTTTAAGGATCTACATCCAGAACTTTAGATACTTCTGTTTCTGTAACCAGTTGGTTCGATGATATTTCCAAGGAATAAGGCAGAACTTCAAAACAGAACCCTTCGTTATTGACACAATTCATATCTACAACTCCAGCCCGTCGGATGAGCTCTAGTTATTTCCAGTTTTTTTTTTCAATTTATCGTTTTAATACCTAGTTTTACATTATATTAAATGGATGGAATCTAAAAGCTATTTCAGGATTGTCAACTTTGTAGATATTGTGGTTACAACACCTACAATGATCGAATCCCTGCGATTATCAGTCATTGGAGTTGAGCGATATGTACCAGGAAGAAGCTACACCTTGTTACAATCTAAGTCTATATTGCAATTCAGATTTTGTGTCCACTTTTTGGTATATTAACCCATGTATTAAAGCTGATGATCCACGAGATGACGAAACAGTACCGACAGTGGGGTGATTTCAAAATCGGTCCAGAATCTGTCAAAAAAATGTCTCGGTCCAAAATCGATTTGCTTTTGCTTTTTTAGATCTGCTCATGGATATAAATGGCATCATATTTATAAAATCTAATATCTATTGAAGTGATATCATGAGTATCAAAAATATATCAAATCTATAAACTAATAATAATGTTTTTATGACATTTCCTGCCCTTGTCCGGTTGGTGCCCATCGAATTTGAGCCAAAATCACTATATAACCAATTTTGACCCCAAAACTGCATCAAATTTTAAAAGTTTGGCACACTTGATATATTTTTGTAAGAACTATAGATCCTGTCACTAAATAGCGAGGCTAAACTTTAAGTTGCCTTGACTTGATTTACAAAAGTACTGATAACTTTTAAACTATCTAATCAAATTGAGGTATCTTGGTATCATTTTGTAGCTAGAAATCTGTAGTTTGATGATACATGGATTTTACATTCCAAGAGATCATTCCTAATAACTTGTTTGGAATGTTTGGAATAGCCCTGAAAATATGCTGAAATTTGTCATTTTTACTGACTTACAACCAGAACATGCTAAATAGAATGCACAAAAATATTTTCTTCTGAGAATTCTCTCAGAATTCCTTTCAGAGAATTGAATTAACAATCTGACAATGTATAATATGACTACATGCTGAATATGAGAAGAGTATAAGCTCCATTGGAAGGCTGATGTGAAATTCCTAAGTTTTGGCACTTTTGCTCATTTGCATACATTTTCTTATCAGTTAATAACATTATAAGTAGTTCTCAAGTGGAATGTTTTGTCTTACTGCCTGTTTTTCATAAAAAAAACATTAATTCCAGCTTTTAAAGACAGTTTGTTTACTATTTAAATTCTGAAAGATAATGAAAAGATAATATTCTGGAAGGCTTTCAAGCATTGAAAATAACTCAGTCTAGATGATCCAATTCAGCACTAGGCCCATATTGTCATACAGGAAGTGTGGGTGCCATATCCATCACTCACATGTTGTTAAAATTCATATTCCAATTGATGCCTTTATTAATTTTGTTTGAAGAAAAAACAAAGTTAATAAGATGGATATGAATTGAATTATTTATTGATTTTCTTTGAGTAAGTAAATGATTATCACCTATTGAAATAAACTGGTCTAACCTAGAAAATGAAATTGTGGATTTATATGAATAGATTTGGAGCTTTGGGGTAGGTAAACCAGCCAAATTTGTGTGGAAGCCCCTATGCTTTTGTCCCTAACATATATAAAAATTGTTAAAAATTGTCTAAACCCATCAGTCGTCCTCTGAGGGTGTTTTCAGTCCATAATACATGTTACATATGGATATATCTTTAGTCTATTAAGGCACAAACTTGAAGTGATCCTCATAACCTGGTGTCCTCTCTATTTGGTGACTGGATCTATTTATATAGTATCTTTTGAAATGGTATTATAAGTATCAAAGTTATATCCAATCTATAAATAAAGTTTTTATGACATAAGATTTCCGACCCTTGGCCAGATGGTGCCCATTGTTTGGGAATTAATTTTGAGAAATCCACAACTCATAGAGACTAGTGCTATACCTCATTAGAAATGCCATCGTCAGTAGTATATGGAATAATTGGTTTCATGAATATACATCTTACTTGTGATTCTGTAATATTGACTTACAAATTATAGAAATATTATTTCATCCAATATCACAACATAACCAATTCCGACCCAATCCCGACTACTATCTATTGAAATGGAAATATGAATATTAAAGATATATCACAACTATAAATAATGTTTTTATGATAAAGTATTTCTTATCCTTGGCCAGTCACATGAAATATCTCCAAATATGAAAGAAAATTGACAAATTCTGGTTCTACTTGTTCATATCTTTTTATTGATACATAAATTGTAAAATTCTGATCATTTAGGAATGAGCTATGGCTGGGTTTTGTACATGCATTTCTGTACTTTTGCAGTACAAATTACCCCCTAATCTCAGAATTCCCCCACCAGGCCTTATCAGGTGCTAATTTGTATAACAATACCGAGACAGACATGCACCAACCAGCCCAGGCCTTGTTTCTTATCTATGTTTTGTATGTCTATGATCATTCCAACCATTTTCTCGAATTGATTTTAGAGCCAATAAATAAAAAGAAAATCGTTCCAGCCGATTTCAAACCGCCAATGAACCTATGAAATTGCTAATCATCGTTTAATATTTTTTGGACTGATTCTGGGCTGATTTCATTATGTCTATGTATTTTCAATGTTATTTTATGCATTTTTGGGTCTTATTAGAATGAAAATGTTAACAAAATAATATTATATTAAAATGAATCATAATTATTCTTTCACAGGATACATTTTCTAACTGCTTTTTGATAAGTATTTTACTATTTACTTTTTATTAAGCAAATAGATTAAATATGATATATTTCGGGTCGTATTGAACATATCTAGAAGTGAATTGTAAGATATATGCAGAATTTTGATAAAATTTAATAATCAAATTGCTACAATTTCTTTTCGCGGATCATCAGGTTTATAAGCCTAATCCGTTGCAAGCAGACCATCAATTATCCCATTATCAAAATGTCTATATTTGCCGTTCTCCTTCTTCTCGTGTACCTCGTGTGTCATTGAGGTACATAGTCCATGTTAGATGATTGGCATTGACTTGTAGAAGTCAGGGGGATGTTTCTCGGACTGGGTTGGATGGGGTTGTTGTTCTGTTTTATCCTGTCACCAGTTTGGTCTCACTAGATATCAGTTGATAGTTAATTGCCCATCAGTCAGAATGGATGGATTTTATCACGATAATAGTGATAACTTATCTATCATACTTCTCCGACGACAGGAAGCTGCACTTCACTATTGCCAAAATACTTAACAGACATAGGAAACACGGGCTAATGATTATATATACATATATCTGTTTATGAGACTCACATAAAAGTGACTCACAGTGGTCTGCCTATTTAAGGCCACCGTTACCAGTGAACATCTTTCTTATGTGGCCATGACTTTAAACAGCAAGTGTCATATGGAATTGATGTATCCCTTCACCCAAGTCAGATGCCTTAAGTTGGGCTATGGTAATCCAGAATGTGGATTATCTTGAGCCAAGTTCGGGTGGTTAAGGACTTATTTGGAAATTTTAATATTGATAAAGGGACTAGTTGTGTATTTGTGGATTACAAAAAGGCTTTTGAAACATTACACCATGAAATTTTATTAAGTAAATTGTATCTATATGGATTTTGTAAAGGGGCAATAAACTGGGTGTCGTCATATTTAGGAAATCGGCGCCATAGGGTAGCAATCAACAATGTAGTATCTCAAGAGTCTGGGGTCCCATATGGCGTGCCCCAGGGGTCTATCCTGGGGCCATTGTTTTTCATAATTAATTTTATGTAAACGATCTCATTTACAGTATCAAAAAATACACTGACTCAGCTATTGAGATGTATGCGGATGATACCGTGCTGTATGTGTCAGACCTAGATGTGGGTAGTTGTATCTCAAAATCAAACAAAACACTGACGGTATTGCAGAGTTGGTGCCGTAACAATAGGCTAACTATAAATGCTAATAAAACAAAACATATTTTTATTCCTCGTACTGACAGTACGGCTCTATCGGCATCTAAGAAATCATTGTTGATTGGTAACACTGTGCTAGACAATGTCAATAACTATAAATATTTAAGTATTGACATTGACAACGAATTAAAGTTTGATAAAATGATAAGTGTGACTTACAATAAGGCCCATAGGAAACTGTATATATTAAAGCAGATTAGGCCTTATATCTCTAACAATGTTGCATGTATCATATATAAAACTTATATACTACCAATATTGGACTACGGTGACTTCCTGTTGGAATCAAGTGGTAAGGCAAAAGTAGAAAAGTTGGACTCTATACAAACGAGGGCCTTGAAAACTATTGATTTTGGGAAACATCCGAATCTTGATAGTCATGATTTGCGATTACTGTATGGAATTGATGATTTGCCTATGAGAAGGCGAAAAAATCTCTTATCGGTTATGTATAGACAAAGCCTGGATGTGGATAATTTGAATTTATATCGAGTAGATAAAATTCTTCGCAGTAATAACAAAGTTAAGTTTATTAAACCTAAAACTGTCTTGACAAAGGTCCAAAATAGCCCTCACTATAGAGGATGTAGTCTATGGGACCAAGTACCTGAATCTATACAACGAGCCACAACTAAAGTAAAGTTTAAATTATCTATCAGACATTGGGACGGACTTTACAGGAAATGACTCGGCTGTTTCAGTCCCTAGACTATATAAATGACGCATATTAATTGGCCGATTAAATAGCTGCAAATGTATTTACTCATGCTGTTCATCTCAATGTAATTCATTATCATCTACACCCTTATTTTTTCCCCGACTGGAAGAACACAAACTATATTGTAAGTGAAGTTGGTTTACAAAATAAAAAAAAAAAATGTTGGGGCTTGGGATTCTCGGGGGGGGGGGGGGCAGTTTGACCCGGTGGAATATTGGGGGTATTGGACTTTGCGATAGGGACTGTCACTCGTTTGAGTAGTTACTGAGTTTATATCAATGTCCCACCGTCCCCAGACCGGCTTCTGGTCTGTCCTTGGGTGTAACTTACTAGAGGCATCAGCATCGTCAGACCCACTTCTGGGCCCACCCTAGGGTATTGATAACTCTCATCATCCATGCTTCATCTTTCAATAATGAATAACCAACAAGTAGGCACGAAAAGGTTAACTTCAAGTATGATACGGGTTTATTTTCCACCAAATGGCACCTTTATAGGCCTACCGAAAGCATGCTGCTGATTGGTTGATGTAAGTCTTGTGACAAGTGAAACATCATTCAACAGCACACTCACTTCTTCTGGGGCACAGGATAAAGGTGGACACCTGTGAGGTCGTAGACAACCGGTCTACCCCAACCTCAAGCTCTATCTTCCCCATTTACGACCAGCAGGGGATATTGGAGACCTGTTATTCCCCAGGGAGCCCCAAAGGGAACTCCCATCCCGGATCACCATGGGGTTGAGAGTAGATATGATCACTTATCAGTAGTAAGTTAAATGCACTATAATAGTTTTGATGATGCATTTGATTTAATGATATTATGATTATGCAATTTCTATTACCACTCATGAACCACCAACTCTTTCATTAGCAAATTCCTGATTTAATAAGGATGGCCGAATGAAAGGAGGGGGATCCTCTGTATGAATTATTCCTTTGTTACTATAGTTTCAAAGTTCGACGGCTGTTCCTATCCGTATCTATATTTCCATATCTTTGTTTCTCCCAGTTCATTGTTGATATCTGTCAATCTCGGTAGGATCTACTCCAATGAGATAAGGAGCTGATGGCTAACCCCTTCACTGAAAAATAGTTTGTAACCTGCCATGTTGATCACTGTAAAGTAGGGTTACACTGTAGTTCAACTTATTGCTACTGTATACCATTTCCAGCTGATTGTACAATGAAAATCGGTGACAGGAGATTTTTGTTCAGCATGATAAACGGTTAAAAATAATAAAACTTTGCAGAGCATGCGTTGTTTTCTCAATGTCTTTGGTTATCTCTTTGAAACAATCCAGATTATGGTTGCGCCGTCGGAAAAAAACTTAAGATAAATTTGAGGGACAATTTAAAATAATAGAATAGCACCTGGATATATTATTTGAATTGATTTTGCTAAAGTTTAGTTCGTTGTACATGTATTTCGTATTGTTATATAATTATAGTAGCCCAACTTTGTTTATCTTATATATCGTCCGCATTCATATGGTTTGCATCTTTTTCCCGGATCAACTGGCGTGGATAAGGGACGGGGTGAATACTAACTGGAAAGGTTCAGCTGTAGAGATTTAAAAGAGCTTCCCTTTTTTGGCAAGTGACCAACGGGGGTAAAAACAGTGGATGCATGGTGAGGACAAAAACCGTATGGCACTAAACGGAGTATGGTGCGACGTGGGTTCCACGAACAAGAAACAAATATGAAACACCATTTGAATATTCAAAACTTTCTTTTTATTTCGCCAAGTTGTTTTATTGTCACTTTCTAAGAATGTGCGTCATTTGTTGTTATATTACATTATGAACAGTCGATGGGAAATTCCACAGATATCCGACTGGAGAAATATCATTCTACTCTTTTCACAAAGAGTGTAGTTCAGAGGTCGGTTATCCCAATGGGACTTGATTATCTCCATTACTTCGGTTGGATTATGCTGAACGTTCACGATAGACATGGGTAAGTACATCATTTTGTGGACATTTAAAGCACTCGTAAGGCTTTTTGTTTAGAATTAATGATTAAATCTAAATTTCGTTAGTTACGAAATCTTCCTATCTTTCCATGCAATCTAGGTCGCCAAAAATTATGACGTATGTCGAACAAACGTATAGGCCTAATTTACGTCTAATTGCATTCAAAGGATAATCTATAAGAAAATGATGGTACAACTGTAGAATTACCTGAGAATTTGGCGAAAAACGTGGGGAACTAATGTTAACTATTGCTTTTGCTCAATTCTTATCTTACTGTCTCAGAATCAGGTAAACAATCATTCACAAACGAAGTGTCCTAATAAAGGGGCTCGCAAAGAAGAACTTATACTCTGTTTAAGGGGAACACCAGCATGCATCTTACCATTAACCAAAATGAGGCTCCTATTTAGATTTCTGAAGACTTTACTATAGTATTTCACTTATGTTTAGAATGCTTTTGCAAAAATGTTATTTGATGAAACATGTGTCTCCTCACACAGAGAGGATGCTCCGAGGGGGTTATATCTTAAGCTCTACAGCTGATTTTAAGGGAGATGTAGGTAGATTTGTAAAAAATAGGGATGAACATGTCTTAAACCAACTTTTTGTGTATAATTCAGTTATCCTACTCTGAACATTCCATGAAGTTTGGAAATCATTCTATTTGGAATGTTAATGGAATGTTTTCCCCATATATTACGTAACATTAGATGTCTGGTTACCATAGAAACAAAAATTTTGTGGATTTCATCCTTTCTGTGTGGGGAGACAAACATCATGAAGCTATATCCTTGGTGGTGTTTAATGAGCCACATTATTGGATAGGGATTTGATACATAGGATTTACATCCTAACATAGCAAATTTCCCATGGCAACATTAGTTTGTATGGCAATACCATCATAAGTATATATAAGTCCTCATAATCCCCTTCCACCCAATAAGACCATATTTGGCCACCACCTGTGTGGTGCCCATAAAATAGAAACCATTTCTATTATATTTTTTTTTATTGATTTACAAACAATTTCTAACCTTAAACCATTGAGTAATACCAAAACGTCCAGGAAGTCCTAAAGTTTCTTCTAACCTAAGTTTCATCACGCTATGACAAATACTTCTTTTAGAATCGATAATTGTTAACTTAGGCCATGTTTAGCCATAATCAAGAAAACACGCTCATTACCCTCTTCATTTTGAAAATATTGGCAAAAAACATTGGAAAGAAAATTGACTTGGATGAAATGTATTATTGCATAATAGGATATTACCAATGGAACATTCTTCCAAATTGAACAATATAATTTGTACGATTTCTGTGGAAAAGATCTTCATCTTTTCAATATTGCAACAATTTAAACAGTAATTTCAGAAGTTATTGTTTTTTTTTTAATTTGTAAGAGTTAGAACACAATATTTCTTATCTCAATATGATACAATTAACGCTGAAAAAACCCACAACAATAAAGAGGATATGTAATATTGGGGGGTTCTTGCTTATGTGAAGTAGCTATCTTCAAAAAACAATATCTCAGCTCATGAGTCATATTTTAAGATAATTTGCACCATTGACAAATTTAGATTTTCAATATCAGGAAAGCTTGTTATGGTGTACCTTCAAAAAAGGAGTGTTGGAGGGGTTAAGCTATTTATGAGGCTTTGAAACTGACTCACACCCAATAAAAAACAGCCCAGTAATACAATTAATGACACTTTCATATCACATGAGGTACTGAAAAAGTAACCACATTTTGATAAGATGGTGATGTGCATGCTGGGTGATATACACAAAATGGCTGCCCCCAGTGGAGAGCTGGATAGACCCTTATTTTTTTTGTACATGTGGGTTTCTTTTTATCATGATAATGAAATATTTTCGAAAAATTTTCCTGGGTCCACGCCTGATAAAAGATGTGAGAAGTAAAAATTAGTCATGAAGGCCTTGATGTCAATGTAATCCAAATAACGTCATATTCAATGTTACAAATATAGGCTATATGATTAAATATAACTCAAAAAACTATTTTGTTGCCTAACTTGATAAGGGATCTAATGTGAAATCTATCTGTGTAAAGTGAGCTCCAGTGGGGATCGGTCCCAGGGAGTCGGTGAGTACAAAAGAGGACAGAACAGACTGACCCCAATCCCCTACAAGAATATTCTTGTGCAAGCACACACATTCCAAATAAGACATGATCTAGCATGAAGTTGAGGCCCACATTGTAGTTTGAGGATGGCGAAGCAGGCAGGTGTGATATGGTTTACTGGGAGAGAAACAGGTAGGTCGATGTACTATCATTCTGGAAGTATGTCATTCGAAAAGGCTTTTCATTGTATTATAAGGCCTTGGACATTGTAAGCCCTGAGTATAGAAATTCTCCTCAAAACTGCCAAAAAAAACTATTGGAAATGAGGAATAATGGTTGATCTCAGGTAAGTTTGCTACTTTAGTTTCCTTTGAGTTGTTTGATTCCAACATGAATCAGGGAAGGGACACTTTTGGTGTGCTTGAAAATCATATCCAACGCATATTGAAAACGCATATTGCTCTCAGGGTCCTACCTCGGAGACTCTTATTTCAACTGCCATATATATTTCTCATTTGAAACTATAGGTATATATAAAGAGTTTAATTATAGGCACTGTATAAAGCCCCTTGTTTAGTTGGGGCTGCATTCAGGTGACAAATGCTCGGGTTGCCTAAGACCCTCAGGTCTGGTCTAAGATCCCCTCTTAGATATCAGTTATTGTCATGGTTTTATTTTCCCAAGTCTAAGTCAACAACAGGTAATAAACAGATAATCTTACCCTTATATGACTATGCAGATTTCCTTATAGAAAGGGGTCCAAGAGTGAAAAGATAAAAAGTTGCCTTTATAAGCCTCTGAGATGAAAACCACTGGGGATTGACCAAGGACACATCATGTGACATCACTGCAAAAACTGACTTGCAAAACAGCTTCAAATAAACTGATATAGAAAAAGGGGCTAGTATATATGGATCTCAGAGTGATTTCAATGCTACTGTTGGGATTAATAGCTGTGATAGAGCCCCTGCATTATCGGGTATTTTACATTTATTAATTGGATTTCACCTAGGGTTTAAGACAAGCATCAGTTTGTTTTATCAGACAAACTCATAAATATTATGTCATTATCTCTTTCAGATTCTTCTAAAACGTGTCAGTACAGAGGAAATGGGGGGAGCGTGGACATAAAAGTAGTTGATGTTATCACAAAGGAAGATGTTAAGGAGGAGGAAGAAGATTCATTAAAAACTCCCAAACGCAAAAGGATAGGGAAGATAGAGTTCAACATCGACGAAACTCCACCACTGCATATTGCATTTGTATATGCTTTCCAGGTAAATCTTTCATCATTCTTACAAAGTTTGCACGATCATACATTCTAAGACTTATTCTAAGAACCATATTCAAAAGGCGTAATGTAAACATCACTTTCAAGTACGATGTCAGTTCAGATTTCTGATATTCGAAGAACTTGTTATTTGAGTTTGGAGGTGTAATATGTCACGTTTTTTTTATGATTTAGTTAACTATATCTTCCCAAAACAGCAAGCACATCACACTTTCTAAAGGTAGCTTGTTTTACAGTCTCAGAATCGGAATAACACTATTGTTTTCTCAGACTGTTAAAAGCTGTAACAACTATTAACGAACCGTTACCTTGGCAGTTGGCAGTCTCAGCAGCAAGGAAGGAAATTGTGGCAATAGAATCAATATTTACTTTTCTCATGTGTTTATACTTTTATGTCAGCTGATTTAGTTAGTTGCCAAGGAAAAGCCACAAAGGTTTACAGTGACTTTTACTTTTCTTTTCTCTATCGTGAAAACTTTACCAGTTGAAACACTAAAAAGCCCCGATCCTGCTCTGTTGCCATACCACGTACACAGACTTCCCCCGGTGTGTTTCCTGTTAGTGCGCCCTGGGATGGGGGACTATGGAACAGCCAATTAGGACTTATTGCGCTCTATAAGCATACATAATCCAAAATAATCTTTTTACACAAATAGTTGCAGGGCTCTCTGCAACCTGTTGCTCAATACAAAGAAATAAGGATATGAGAAACGCTTACCTGGGTTAGTGAATACAAGGTTCAGAACTGTTCTCTGTGTCAAAATCATGCTTTTTCTGAAGGGTAAATCTGATTATTGGCTCCCTGATGTATGCCATGCTAACACTTACCATAAGCAACTCAGGGAGTTCACGAATCATTTTGACGCTAAAAGGGAGTCCAGCTTTGTCCCCAGAAAACTTTTGGAGTCATCTTGTCTCTGTATGAAAATGAGTCATTTTGGCATCCCTGGAAACTGAGTCAATGCATTTTGACTCTCGTTTAAGAGGAGCCAAAACGATATGGCTCCTTTAGAAATCGAGCCATCACACTTTCACACTGCTGTAAAGGGAATCAAGCATAACATAGAGCTCCCAAACCTATCAAAAGGAAATAATTATCTTTCTGAAATTATGTATATAATCGATATAATAATACCCAAGGTACTACTAAAGTTCTGTACATTTTCCCACATCAAAGGCCTAGCAGCAAGTGAGCCGTGTCAATTTGTGGGGTCACTCGTTTTTTAGTCTTATGTGATGTTGCCCTACTGTTGACATTATATGGATAATATGTACTTTAAAACTGTTTAGTCTGTAATTGTCTTTAAACAAATTCATCTTGTTTAATCATCAGTTCATCATCATAATATATACTTTTCTCCTTATCTTTAAGCGCGACTTTCTTCTAGCTTTAGATAGACATTCAAGTATTGTTAGTCTGGTAATAACATGTAATTGATTTCGGACTAATGAATTTGAAAGACTAAAAATCAGAAGGTTTCAATTTTCTTATAAATTGTTCAATAAACAATGACCGACAATATGACATAATTCTCCACCAATACCTTAATTACTGATGTGATGCCAAACTTCATGATTCATAATCAATGTGTAAAACGTTGCTTGGTAACACCGTATAAATTTATGGTAATTGACAAATAAGTAATTGTCTGGGGAATATTTAAACAATGATCATAACGTATACAGGGACAGATCAAGAGAATTAAAAAAAAAAAAGGGGGGGGGGGGCGCCAATAATATTATGTAAACATTTGCGGTGCCCTATTCAAGGACTAAAATTTAACATTAAAAATCTAAACTTGGCAAAATCTATATATAGGAAAGGTGATCTATAGATTGTGACTTCTGAGGTATACTTAACCATGAATTGTTAACGTTTAGTATGGTGTATGTGCATAATTAAATACAAAGTCTTGTTCCACTCAGATCATCTTCACCAACCTACCGGGCAGTGTGCTGGCTGTGTTCGTGCTTCACGGGGTGATGTGTGGAGGTCAGGACTATGTCTTCATGGCTCAGCTCATGTCAAGTGTCATCTTTGTCAGTGGGCTGGCAACACTCCTCCAAGTCATGTTTGGTTCCAGGTAAGAAATCACAACAAAATAATATTCATCCTTTTTCATTGTCATAAAGTGAGTCATACAATTCTTGGGGGAGTGCAAGCACCGTTTTCCAGACACTTTCAGCTTTATCTATACAATTTGAGTATTTGAGTGATATATATATATTATAGTCAGGAACAAGAAAACAAGTGATAGTTAAACTAACGTGAATAGGCCCTATTCTCTTCAGCGAAAATAATATTCGAATTAGGGTCATATGATTGTAATTTTGGTAGTGTCCCATACACAAAGATCGCTTAGTTCTCTTATGGAATATACCTTTTTAGACTTCCCGTGACGCAGGGCAGCTCATTTATATTCTTTCCTCCCATTATCGCCATGATGTCATCACCACAGTGGAAATGTCCTGAACAAAGTCAACAAAGTTTAAATGGTAATAGCTACTTTCTTATCTCTGGCTTACGTATACATAAACATGCACATGGTATCACAAGATGACAATAGTCATTCAATGTTGAAAAGAGTAATTTGCTACCAGATGAACGCAAGTTTTGTTTTATATCGAACTTCTCCAGAGAAGAGTCGTGGAATTGGAAAATCTTAGTATGGCATCACTAGACAAAGGCAGTGAAAACAAGAAACAAGTTACCTCAGAAGAGCTGGAAAAATTGAAGACAGACCTCACGACCTGTATCACGTCCCAAAAGAAGTGTCAGTGTGATACCAGTATGCAGAACATAACAAAGGAGCTTGGAAAATTATCAGCAGAACTGAAAGGAATAAAAACTCTTCTTACCGAGCTTTATACAGTGAGCAAAGTCGTAACATCAAAAGTGGAGGACCTCTCGGATACTGTGGGCAGTGCTGTAATGTCCAAAGCGGAAGAAATATCAACAAAACCACAATCAGAAGTCCTGGACGAGCTGAATGAGGGAAGTCAGAGAAAATCGGTACCCGAGGAAAAGAAACAAATGAAAAGGGATAATAACAAACCTGCACACTGCCCTGTCATCAAGACCGAAACTGCACAAGCTTCAGGCTCTGGATTCAACAAAGAACAAGCCAGGGTCGATAATGTGATGCTGTCCGTGTCAGTGTCCACTAGCAACAGATTTTCACCTCTGGACACAGATGAAACACAGCCACAGCCCGAGGGTGCACAGTCAACACGTGCAGTGCCAGAGACAGGTAGAAGTGGCATCTACTGGTTTAGAGGACCGAACAACGAGCTATCAAATTTGTATAGACACAAGAAATGCATCAGCAAGTGTGTCATCCAGGTGTTCGGGGAAGACTTTTTAACTACGGAGCATGCTTTTCAATACAAAAAGGCCGAATATCACAATGACCGAGGAAGAATGGCACAAATCCTTGAGACAGATGATCCTTATGTCGCTATGGCTATAGGAAATGAAATCGAAGAGAGCGAGAGATGGCAGGAAGACAAGGAGGAGGTCATGAGACAATGCCTGCTTGCAAAATATCGGGGATGCGATGGATATGTCACATGCCTGCACAGCACGGGCTCTAAAGATGTGAGGGAAAACACTGGCCATAGATACTGGGGAGGCAGAAAGTCATGCAGAAATAAACTGGGAGCGTTGCACATGGACATCCGTGCTGCACCACCTGCCGGAGGAAAGAAACCACCTAGCAATTTGCAGAATGTCGCATGCAAAAAAACTGTGAACAGTGACATTGTCATAATAACTGACTCGTTGGGCAGGAATCTACAGGGAGAAATCATGTACAGAGGAAAAGTCAAATGTACCATTGAAAGGCTGTCTGACAAAACAATAGATAGAGCATCTAAGTGCGTTGAGTCAATGAACATCAAGGGCAAAACTTTGGTTTACATCGTGGGTACAAATGACCTCAGTCACAGTAGTGCTGAAGACGTAGCAGAAAAGAACAAGAAACTTCTAAACAAAACTCTGGATCTCCTTCCTCAAGTGCATGTGGTGTTATACGAAATACCACCAAGAAAAAACCCGAACAACAAGTGGTATGGATTTGAGGAGCGCAGGCAGCGGTATAACACTATCATGGACCAATACTGCCGAACGCATGATCGCATGCACATCTCGCAAACAACAGTGACAGCAAACCAAATCTGGGATGATCAGCTACATCTGAGGCACGGTGAAGAAAGAACTCTGGTTCGGGACCTTAAAAGCACGGTTAACCCACTCGTGGGAATCAAATCATATGCTTACTACAACAGTGGCACAAACACCGAACAAGCCACTTATTTGTCTGCACAAGTAGACACCGGATTCCGATCAAAGAATATAAAAGAAAACATACCATCACAGGAGTGCCCACGTGATGACAGAGCTGCACCAAGGGAGAGGGACAGTAGGAGAACATACCCTAGGCAACAGACCCAACACCCGCCAGACTACCAACCAAAATATCACCAACGTAGTCTGAACTACAACACCAATGGGTATGGTGCTCATAGAGAGCACTATCAAGGAAAGCGGCTACAACGACTACACTGCCATCAACCAAATCGCTGAATTCCTGTTAAGAAGTTTCACTGGGGGAGATACTCCTCCTCACAGGTCTCATTACAGACAGAGGCCATTCAAAAGACATAACAACTATTACTAACAATTCAAGTCATATTGACTATAATTGACAATCCACAACTAAAATATTTAATCTGGTGCTAAACAAAAGCTTAAATCAAATATGTGGATAAGATACTAGAAGTTTTCAAGAGATACAGCTGAAATTATAACCTCTAGTCATATGTGTCTTATGCTACTACACAACCAAAGTATATACTTTTAGGTTAAGTTAACCGGTGCTATCCAAATCTTTTTTTGTTTTTATATGAAAATGTTGATGTTTGTTATAAAATTATATTTAGTTATGGGTGAGATCGCTTCATCTTTTCATCTGAAAATGCCAGGAAAAAATAGGATAAACCTAATATCTTGGAATGTAAATGGTCTAGGTGACAAACTGAAAGACCCAGATTTTGTCAATATAATCAACAAATGTGACCCATCGTGGGAAATGGTCACCTAGAGGGATATTAAGCAATTTGCCCTAAAAGCATTATTAAATGAGTTATTGATAAAAATGTGTAAACCATGCATATTTTCCTAAAAATTCTTACATAGGTAGAATTTTCCAGAGATTATGATTATGAACATGAAAAGATTCCATCTCATATTGACAGTTGCATTATGGGTAATTTACTCTGGAATTTACATTTCTTATAGCATGCTAAAATAAACAATAATACCATGTAACCATAGCAACAACAAAAAGAATTTTCAGATTGGATGAGATTTTCACACCATGTTGTTTGAGAAAACTATTTTTCTTCCCTATAGTGAAAAAAGCTAGTAGATTGAAGATCTGTACGTGAAATGAGAGTATTTTAAATAACTGGGATAGTGAAAAAAATCAACATTTTCTACTAAATACTTATTGGTTCCACCAGGTGTAATACACAAACAATGCACAGGAGCTAAATTACGGTTACGTTATCAGTCCAGAACAGGGATATTCAAACAAACATATCTCAGACCTTAATAGGAATATTTTAAAATGGTTTGCACTATTTGAAAGAGGACATTGTGAATTGTAATAAATACATTTTCCTCTTATATCACCTTTTCCCACGATTGGTCACAAATATGACTTAGTATGTCGTACGGAAACCTGGTCATCTGTGAGAACAAATGATCACTTGAAGGGTTATGCCAAACCTTTCCATAGGTTTAGGCATAAAGGGAGAAAGAAGGGGAGAAGATCAGGTGGTATACTCTTGTACCATAAAAGTCATTTAAGGGGTGGTATCACAGAAATCTCGCAAACACACGAGGATCTTTTATGGGCAAAGCTAGATGGTTAATTCTTCGGTTTCAAACAAGATATCTTCCTATGTATAGCATATGTTCCACCTCTACTAAGTAGCTGTAAGAACACAGCATTCCTACAAATGGAAAGAGATATTGCTAGATTTTCCAAAATTGGGTCAGTTTGTTTGTGTGGTGACTTTAATGCAAGGACTGCTGAACTAAAAGACTTTATAGACTGTAACTCGCTTGATAAATTTATTGCAATGCCCGCGGAAAAGATTTAGTTAATCTCTGCAAAAGTGCAAATCTTAGAATAGTAAATGGCAGAACAGTTGGTGATCTTCATCGGGATTTCACACTGGTTAAGGGTACTGGAAGGAGTGCTGTTGACTACGTAATTGTAGAAAAACAACTCTTAGAAAACATTGTTCATTTTACAGTTGGTGAGCTAAACTACCTGTCTGATCATGTATTTCTTGAAACTGTTATAAAGTGTAATATTACAGCTTGTTGCTCTAAAAAAACAACACCGGTGAAACAATTATATAATCGTTTTTTATGGGGGTCTGAATCACATCAATTGTTTTGTAAGGCAATGAAAACCCCAGATGTTACTATGATGATTAGAAATTTTCTGACCCACCAATATGACTCCAGTGGAGCTGTGGATACAGCTGTCACTGACTTTACATCCATCTTGGCTAATGCAGGTATGCAATCGTTAAAATTTTTGAAAGGCAGACCCGGACCTTCAAACAAAGCAACAATAAATTCTATGGAGTATTAAAAAGTATGTATGGTGGTGCTATGTCTTGTGTAAAATTGAAATATGGCATTACAGACATATTCCCCATTGAGAAAGGTATAAAGCAGGGAGACACACTAAGCCCCTATCTATTCAACTTGTATTTAAATGACATCAATGGCGTCTTCAATAATGAAAACTGTCATGCTCCATCCTTGGCAGGTAAATCAGTAAGCTGTCTCCTTTATGCAGATGATCTCCTTATTCTGTCTGAGACAAAGGAAGGTTTACAGCACTCACTCAATGGCTTGAGTGAGTACTGCAACAAATGGAGTCTCCAAGTGAACCCCAAAAAGACAATGGTAATGCTGTTCCAGAAAACTAATCGTTCAGACAAAAAGAATACATATTTCACATGTGGCACAAACAGGATCTCTGTGACTGAAAAATACAAGTATTTAGGCCTAACATTCACCAGAAATGGCTCACTAAAATTTGCTGTAAACGAACTATATGACAAAGCTATGAAAGGTATGTTTGCTCTTTGCAGCTCTTTGTATACAGGTGTAACTATCCAGCCAAAACTCCCACTCAGACTATTCGATTGTACAATCAGGCCTATTATTACCTATGCGTCTGAAGTTTGGGGGGCGGATTATATAAAATCATTAACAAGTCTGAATACCATTGATAACAGGCCTTTTGAGAAACTCAATAATAAATTCTGTAAATATATCATGGGTCTTCCACGAAGGGCTCCCAATTTTGCAGTTAAATCTGAATTGGCTAGAACCCCAGTGTTTACATTTATATGTGCTCAAAGTTTGAGATACTGGAACCACCTAGTTAATCTGTCAGATGACAGACTTCTAAAAAGAGCTTTTCTTTCTGAACTAAACAATCATAATAAAGGTGGACATTCCTGGGCCACATTCATAGACCAGTTCCTAAAGTTTATCAACCATGAGGAACTGACATGTAATTCTGCACCTGTCAAAGTAAATGACTGTCTAGAGGAGACGGTGAAAAAGGTTAAAAGTGTCTACCCTCAATCCTATTTTGAATCTCATTATACGATGATAAATGACCATAGCAAGCTCAGAACATACAAAACCTTAAAAAATAACTATGATATTGAGAAATATTTGTCCCTTCAGGATGTCCCAGTACCATAAATTATAGAAAGCTTTATTGTGCTTTCCGAATAAGCTGCCATGACTTAGAAATAGAAAGGGGGAGATATTACAATCCACGTGTGCCTCCGGAAAATAGGATATGCAAAATATGTAAATTGCAACCTGAAACAGAACAGCATTTTATGCTCTTTTGTCCATTTTACAGTGAGCTACACAGAGAAATGTTTAAGGTCATAAGCAATGAACAACCAGATGTGCTGTTGATGGAAACTGAAAATTTGTTTGTGTATTTACTGAGTTGTACAAATACTGCCATTATAACAGCAGTGATGAACTTCCTATTTAAAGCAAATTCCTTACGCAAACTTGAAAATAGCAGGGCCAGTTGATTGCGCCTGATCTTTGTACTTAACTTTATACTCAGGAATATTACCTACTGTATTGTTGTTTTTTTTTTGTTTTTTTTTGGTGTCGTGACATTTTTGTTTGACTTAGCTGTAGTATATGAGAGCTGATGCTCATGTAGCTCTTTTTCGTCCATGCCATGTATTGTCACAGCAATATTGTGCAATAAAGAAATAATAAATAAAATATTTGTTTATTATCCTGGCCTCTCTCGACATAGTTCGGTTTTCTGAGAGGTCCAGTGTAAATTTTACATTTCTTTCAAATATTCATATCCATGAATTTCAAAAAGAGTCAAAAAGAAGTTTTGGCATTTGGTTTTGAGATTTATTGTTTATAATAATTGAAGTTATCACGTTTTTCTTCACAATTACGGAATATACATTCAAATATAACCATAACATTGATAATTCAATTTTGATAGAAATTAACTTTCAATTATCAGTTACTTTAATCAAATTATCTACTGCTTGTTTAGGATCTATAAAAACCTTCTACACGCGCCCAAATTCCCTGTATTCACATATATAAAAGAGAGCCAAAATGGGGCCCCAGGATCCTAAACAATATTGCTATGTTTCAAACCACAAGCGGAATAAACGATACATTGTGTCAATCTAATCAGTTGTTTTTGGAAATTGTCTTAAATGATAAAGATGACATATGACAGCCTGGTTAATTATTTAGGGTCCTAATATCACTGTCATATTTATTCAATTTGGTTAGCTAGATCCATATCGGAAAAGATTTATCAGTTAACATCTTGTGACAAAGCATATTGAAGGTGGCTTAAAGTCCTAATATTGCACATCAAGTTTGGTGATTTCATTGATCATAAGCTTTAATAGAGGTAAAGACATTCATTCGAGAAGAACATCTGAAACTCTCATCCGTTAATGATGATTAGCGGATGTCTTATGAAACAGGCCACTGACACTTGAAGTGAAAAAAGTTACATTTTCGGCTTTCCGTTTGGCCATCCTTTTGCATTCCTACAACCATACACGTATGATATGTTTATACAGCAATAATTATAATGATGCCGTTCTTTGCTCCAGGGTCTGATATATTTATAAACGGGACATTACTTGATGATGGCCAGGAAATTTGGAGGGAAAGAGTACTCGAGGTTGGCTTATCAATGTTTTATTTTGAAGTATATTAAAATGTCATATGTTTTTTGAAAATTGTTCAATCTATAAAGGTCTATTTCCATGTTCTTTAATATAAGCATTTTAAATGTTACATTTCTTATTCTTCTTAAGGACTAGTGCAAAACTTTTTTTAATAATCTGCTTTTAAGCAGTTTACATAAAGTTAAGTTTAGAAGCCTGCTGCATGATGCATTATGAACAAAAAATAAAATTTGGAAAGCCCAAATTTGCATTAGCATAAGCCAAATTTATATTTAAAGACTTTTTCTATTTCTTATTTAACCCTTTGTACACTCTACGTCTAGATACTCTATTATTATGATTTAATTTCACTTCATCTCCTAGGTTTCCGGCGGTCTCATAGCTGCTGCCTTGGTGGAGGTTTTCCTCGGAGTGTCAGGTCTGGTGGGGTTACTGATGAACTTCATCGGACCTCTCACCCTCGCCCCTACCCTGATGCTCATTGGATTCTCCCTGTTTCCAGTGGCTACAAACGCAGCAAAGCACCAATGGGGAGTTGCCTTTTTGTGAGTTCTTTTTTCTCTGTTTGAATCATTCATATAGTATGGTTATAATTGAATTCATACATGATTGTCGTGTATAATTCATATAGTTTTAAAGCACAGTGGGAAAACAAAACTCAAATATATATCCTTTTGTTTCCATCTCCCCGTCTTTAAAAATCTAAATTTTTGTAAAATTTTAGCATAACACGCACCAGAGACGTTATATTATACTGTCTCTGCACGTACGTAGACAGCGTGATTTAATGAGAAATTACAACATATGCAATTACTAGAAAACGTGAACTCGCAGCTGCACAAAGTGAAAATTGTCGCACCTTTCTAATTATTTAGGCCAACCAGTTTATGTAAAAACTAACTTTGTGGCTTATCAAAGCTAGACATTATATAGTGTAAAGCCTAGCCTGTTGTTTGGTTGGATTAGGGAGAAGAGGTGAACCAGGCTTAGGGGCCTCGAGATAGTTCAGGGTCGCGAGGGATGTCATGGGCTTTCGGGATATTTGTGGTTGGAGTTTGAGTAAATATAATAAGAAAGAGAGATAAGGAGGGTTTCAAGGGTTGACCTTTGGCATAGTGGATTACTTGATGTTACACATTCATGATCAGGGGTTGTGTATCTGATCTACATACAAGCCTCACTGGAACACCTGCCTGGGCCCTTGTTCAGTCAGGTTTGCTCTGGGGTTGTCAGGTGGTCGAGTGACTTACATTAAGAACATTGGGTCTGTCCAAGGATCCATCCTTGGGTATAAAGTGTCATCATGCTATTTCCTCAGCTGCCATGCTGAAGAGACCACCTCACGTCCACCTATTTCCCTAAGCATAAGTCAACAACAGGTAGATGTTAGCAGTAGATGTTTCAGAAGAGCAAGTCACCTTTAATAGACCTCCAAAAGATACGTGGTAGTTGATTGACAACTACTCTAAAACTGATGAGGAATACAGTAGTTTATGTTGTCCGAGGCAACTATAATAATTCAGGGTGCTGGAATTCACACATATTCGAGTCATATTTAAAGAATTTCCTAATTTCATGTCATTTACAACTTCAAGTCATATGTCAAGTACCAACTACTTTTATGTCATTTACAGATTCGTGTCATACTTTCAGTTTTCATCGACAATCTTTCCAATTATTACACATAGTATTCAATGGCCTAAATTTGAATGTATTTCTCATTACGGACTAATTATAATTTAATATCCAACATCATCTGTTTACAGATATAATGTGATATCTTGCAAAGCTATATAGGTAAATTTTAAGCCAGAGACAACATTGTAAACATTCTATCTAGATTTTGGGATAAATAAATGATTCATTGGGAGGGTTTTGTACACACATGGGGGTGCTGAGCTAAAGTTCTAGACACATTCCTGTGCTGTTCAGTTTGTAGTTGATAAACAATGAAAACAACGTTTTATGGTTATGCTATTGCTGCCTTGGCACTTAACCTTATTCAATCAAGTGTATGTAACCACCACCTATTGCGTCCTCTGCAGGATGGCCGGGATGATTATTGTTCTGGCGGTAGGACTTGGCGATGTACAAGTACCAATGATTACTTGGAACCGAAAACGTGGTTTCCATATTGCTCGCTACCCTCTTCTGCGTATGTTCTCTGTGAGTATAGGCATATAATTACGCATGACCAACTTTATGTATGGTAATGCAACTACGTTTCAATTGCAATAAAAATGTTATTCAATCGCCATGGACTAAACTAACTCCAGCCAAATAGATCTCTAGATTCATTTGATTCTCTGGACTGTCCTTGATTAAGTTGGGTTCAAAGGCTTGTTCTAAAACCTCATGATTGCAGAGCAGTTTCGCGTATTTCTTTGGATAAAACCATTGAAAGGATGTTGTAATAACCAACTACTGTGTTAAGTGGACATTCTCCCATTTGCCTGTTGATGTTCCCCACCAGACACATGCTTCAGTAAGTGTGTAGGTACAATGTGGTCTCCATCTCTTCCAATAGATTTAATTTGGTCATTTCACAGATTTTGATCACCAAAAGACAGAATTGTCAAACTTCGCCATGGTATGACCATATATGTTGATATGGCGTTGAACCCCAATAACCAACCAATGTTCTCCCCCAGAACCTGCTGACCATCGGCCTGTGCTGGCTGGTGTGCTACATCCTGACGATAACGGGCAGTCTCACCGACAACCCAGATGAGGTGGGCTACATGGCGCGAACCGACGCCAAGATGGACGCCATTACCAAGATCAAGTGGTTCTACATCCCCTACCCAGGTAGGTAGGGAACAACAAAATTATACATGTGACCAATCCTGGGAAATGGTGACCTAGGGGGGAGAGTATGAATTGAGATTCACAATCACTCCCCTCAAAAGGTGCAAACCATTTAGAAATATTCCAATTAGATCTAAGGGTCTGTTTGACTTTTCTGTTCAGGACACATCAAACACATTTGATTTAGCTCCTGTGTCATACTAAGTAGAATAAAGCCGATCTTTAATTGAAAGTGTTCAGTTTATATATTGTCCCAATTATTCAAAATACCATTTTCTTTTCTCATGCAGATACGATAGGGAATAAAAATAGTTTAGTTTAAATAATTGGGAAAAATTATATACAATTTGAAAATTCTTGTTGCTGTTATGGTAATTATGGCATTGTTGCTAATTCTGCCCCACTTGAAGAAGTGAATATTCCATGGCATAGTACTCATTCTTTGTTGTCATAAATAGAATATTTCATGTTCTCTTTTGAGCGGAAGTTGACCAGACATAATGACAAAGTTGTATTAGGATATCGCCTGGAATTCAACATGTCTACCACAGTGAAGTATAAGCTTAATGGCATTTGAAATCATAACATTATCGTTTTTGCCTCATGCAGGGCATTTTGGCGTACCTACCTTCTCACCGGGTATATTCTTGGGCATCTTGGCAGCTACGATGAGTTCTGTGATGGAGTCCATCGGAGATTACCATGCCACTGCCCGTGTGTGTGGTGTCCCCGCCCCACCTAAACACGCCATCAACAGAGGCATTGCCATGGAGGGCGTGGCTTCAGTCCTGTCAGGTTTGATTGGCACCTGTCATGCAACAACATCTTACAGTAATGTTATAGGCTTCATTGCATATAGTGGGGTAGGTTAATGACGCGTTCTATATAAGGATTTAGTGTAATCATAGAGAATGAATTATAATTAGATGATACTATTAGTTGCATAATTATTCCCATATCACTATAACTACAAAAATTGTCATAGTTATTCTATTCAAGATGTCCCTATTCAATATCAATTGAATACTTTTTATGTATATCAGTGAATCAAGCTATGTGTAACCTCCCTTGTCCCATTTTCTCCAATCTGCAATAATAAAATCAATTATTGCACTGAATGTTCATTACGATTATGACGATACCACTTTAAGAATTGCATGCTGGCTTCCAAGGGAATGTGAAGAGCTGCAATTACTACTCTGAGTATTATCTTCCATGTCACTTTTGGCCTCGGTGATCTAAAGGAGGCGCCATCTATTGTGTCATATATACAAATCTACACTGAGGCGAAGAGACTTACTTACTCTTACTGGGAAAATGAATGAAAAAGTACATTCATGGGCTCTATAACTAGTAGTTTACATAAATGAATTCATAATATTCAATGATACATTGAGGGTGGTTGAACATTTAGGGGCCATGCTAAAATGTTCAGGGTTAACCTACCCTGATCCTTCATATCTTTTATATGAAGGTGGCTCCATGCATTTCTGAATGAACTCTGGGTCAACACGTTTTGTGAATACATTTTTATCACGCACTATACTTAACTATGCAGGACAACACAGTTCTCTGAGACCTAAATATTATCTTTCTGACAGGTGGCCTCCCGAGTCCCCTGGATCCTGATGGGCATCACCTTAATGATATGCTCTATATTTGGTAAGCTGGCTGGAGCTTTGGCTTCCATACCAGAGCCCATCCTAGGTGGGATTGCCATGGTTGGCCTGGGTAAGTGTAGAGCAGTTTTAACCCTATACGCACTTCTATAGTTGCCAAACTTCCTCACTCTTGAGAACTACATTGCTTTTGATTTGATTTTAAAGAGATAAAATTATGTAATACAAATTTATTGCAACACATCATAACAACTAATTAAACGATTTTGCGGATCTTCTCTGCACAGGTTTTACATTTTCCCTTTTTAATTCTCATTGCCACCTCAAAATAAATACTGGCTACTGATGGTTTCCACAATATAGGTTTTGACAGCTCTTTAACTTACTTCACAGGTTTAGTTATCATAGTGGGCATGACCCAGCTTCACAGTGTGGACCTCATGTTGACCCGTAACCAGATGGCTCTGGGACTGGCCCTCATGCTGGGGATGATGATGCCTGCCTACATGGAAAGTGATACAGATATTATCAAAACAGGTAAGACATTTATGTATATTTTTCATACTTTTAACAAAGGTTAGGAAATAACTCTGATTTTGCCCATAGGTAAAATCAACGTTCACTGGTAATCATCGATAAAATAGAAACCAAGAAGCTTGATGAAAGCTACTTGAAGAAAAGCTATAAATTAGGCCTATACAGAATTATATTGTGACGTTCCTCGGTAATTCGGGGTTTCAGATTTCTACTACGGAGGGACGTTGGGGTTATTTTGGTTTTAAGAGGTGTAAGATCAAGAGTCATGCCTCGCGCATGAGGGGCAGTGAGCAGGTCGATTGGGAAATCAGTATTCTTCGAGGGGGGAGGTGTGCACCGTTCGGTTTGGGCCTGAGGCGTTCTGGACATTGGGCACGGTGGACTGGGGGGTTCAAGCAAGAACGCGGAGGATAATTAAATGGTGGGTATGGGTCTATGGCAACAGGATTGTTCTTCTGGTTGGTGTGGGGGCCGGATGTCCTATCCGATCTTCTGTGGGGCGTTGGGCCAATGCTCGCCTAGTGGGTGGTAGCCTGGGGCAAAGCCAGTCACGCCTTCGTACCCACAGTCACGGGACGACTGCTTACTATTTCAGGCTTCTGTACTTGTCCGGTCTTCCGGTCCCGGGTCGCTCTTCGGGCCATTTCGCGCCGCCGTGCCATCCTTCGGTCTTTCGGTCCCCCGTATTCTCGTTCTACTTGTACCCTAATTATATCTGAACTTTCCCTAAATTACTCAAGTTCGTCTGGGTAATTAGCTGCTATCTCATCATCTTATCGCCTTAGACCCCTTCGAGGGTTATGCTATTGGAAGAAGACACGTATGATCACAAGGAGTATCAAGATGGAACTGTTTATTCTGGGCCTCACCACCCCTTTTTATACCTTATCACTCGGCTCTGATTGGCCACTTCAGATCACGTGACCATTATGACGTCATTTCTGGTTTACAATATATTTCGGGCTTTCGTGCTTCGCAAATACACTTCTTTGATTACATTGTTTTACAGTCTTATCTCGATACCTGTCTTACAAAAGATGAATGGACATTCATCACAACATCATATAATGGTTGTTCAGAGAGAATTTCAAATTCACTCATTTTATATCCAACAGGTTACAAAGATGTGGATCAAGTTCTTCGTATATTCTTGAGCACAGGACCTTTTATAGGAGGAATTGTTGGACTCATAATGGATAACATTTTACCAGGTAACCTTAAAGGGAGCAAAAACCAACAAATTCAACAACACTTTTCAAACTAAAATAATCATGGTAATCCATTTCATGAGCCTATTTCTGGCCCATGTTAGAATCTAAACCATGTAATGTGGTGGAATATCATTAAAAACACGTTTTCCTTGCTCATCTCAATTAATGTGGATATGCAAAAGTGAGGTTTGTTTACAAACAAATGGAAGTATTACCATCTCTTGTGGAATTCTACTTTGGTTTGAGCTAGTTTTTACAGCTAATTCTTTACCACTGACTTTAACTAGACTTATCTAACATATTTCTATAATTATCTGAGTTTTGAAAATGTTTATCTGTACTATTTCATATTGATATAATGAACAGATGAAATGGAAGCATGCAAAATAACCAATAGTGAAGTACGATTTGGAACAGAAAAACTGTTATAAGGTTGAATTCATTCCGGAGTTTCAAATTTATTCTTTTTGCTGTAAGTCAACAAAGTACTTGCAAGACTGCTTATTTGCTAGAAAAAATATCACTGCTGAAGGTAGTTGTCTGATTTCATTGTTCTAATTTAAAAGTATCACAATTTGTTAGAATGATCATGCTCCCATTGCATTTACTAGTTAGCAAACAACCTGGCAAGTCTCGCTGGTCGTTAGATGAAAACCAGTCATTCCAATTATGTGCCTGACTCAGCTATCCCATGACCGTAGGACTGGTCATTATTAATTCGAAAGGGAGGTAAGGGGCTCCAAAAACGCTGGTCCGAATTGTTTTGCCACCATATGCCCCTCGGGAAGGTTGGTGGAGATAGATGTAGGCCTATATCATATCAGCTGACAAAAGTTTAAAAATTAGTATAGCAGTTCCAAAGGTGTGGGGATGCTGATGTAAATATTTCGTGGATCTCCTCACGAGGGCATGCACCTATCTCTCGTTAAAGATCATTATTTGGTCAACAACGGGGGAAGGTGGGAGTTGGGGCTGCATGTCCGGTATAAATCAGCCCTTTACCACATGCCTACTCATCATTAACTTTAATTCACAGGAACAAGAAAGCAGCGGGGTATGATTCCAGAGGCAGGCGAAGAGGACAGTCCCAATGACGGTTACGTTGGAGGGGTGGAGGTTTACGACCTTCCCTTCTGTACAGCACCCTTGAGACGCTTCAGGATATTCAGCTTATGTCCAGCACTGCCCTGCTTCAAAGGATTTCCCTGCTCATGCAAGCCCCCTTGTAGAAAAAAGACAAGGAAGGATGAGGTGAACTCTTTAGATCCATCATCATCGCCTTTATCGGAAAATGTCACATCTCTCTAGTAGCCATGCATGCATATATATAGTAATAACTATTGACCATTTTTTTCCTCATATTTCCTTTCGGAGGTTTTTATTGCTGAAATATTATAGCATCAAAGAATATATATCGGTCAAATCTTATCGAATACGTTTTGAAAGTGAAAGGGTTTTCTTTCCTTTTTTTAATCTCCGCTTGTAAACTTGTACGAAACAAAGTTGAGTTAGTACAGGACGGATATAAGTGGTGGTTTGGTGCTTCATATTTTCGGCACGAAGTCTACACCTATTAGCAATTCGTGTGAGGACTCTCTCGTACACGTTACATAGCAAGAGTTTGATACTTTTATAGACGTATCATATCAAGAGGTTTGATTGAAATATAGAATAGGCCCCTTGAACCTTAGTTGGGTTAAACATCGATTGATATTTATATGGGTTTTGCTTTAGCGTTATGCCGAATGTGCATTATATATGTGTGTATCGAATAATAAAAACTTTCAAATGTAGAGTTACTTCATTGATCACTTGTGGCTAATACGTACACTTGTTTAGCGTCCTTCTGCTCCTTTCCTGTTACTATTCTGAACTTCTGTGTTTAAGCTTCAATTCAAATCAATCTATCTTGAATACTGTCAACTTTCTGTAAGTCCTACTACAAGTTCCTCTTATATTCCTACCAATTTTCTACCAATACCTGATGCATGTGAATTGTGCACGTTGTACTATCGTGGCGTCCTATAGTAAAAGAAATTACATGTATAAAGCAGCGATAGGACTGAGGTAAAACCTCTCCCTGTTGGGGCTAGTTGGGGCCGGAGTAAATGTAGCTTTAGCCCCATTCGCCCTGGTGAACGTGGTTTGTTGTAGGCCGATGTTTGTTTTGTTGAAACATGTGGAAAAAATGATATTAGGCATTCACAAATGATCTCAGATGCGAGAAAATGATCGCAAGCTTGCGACATTGAACACATAGCATTTACACTGAGAAGAAGGCCCTCTTGCGATCATTTTCATAAGCAATCTTGTCTCGAATCACACAGGATATTAGTAGTTTGCAGAATACCGATACGCAACAAAACAGAAATGAAAATCTTGATAATCAATAGATATGGAAATATGCATCAATATTATAACTTTCAACTGCATAATCGGGTTCTTTCATTATCGTATATAACTTATATTGTTATTTCACACCATTACATATCAGTCACCAAGTGTATTCCAAGTGTAGCCATCGTTAATTTAATCTATAATGGACATGTGCCTTATTGCACAAAGGGATCCAATGTTTCCACCCAAACTGTGTGCTGCTGGAAAGATACTGCCCCGAGATTGGAGCTATTGGGCTGACATTACACATGTGTTACACCATAGAGATATCTTATATAATTATGTCTATGGTTACACATAGTGCTTAAGCCGCACACACAGAACCTGCTTGTATACATAGAAACATCAATGTCTTACCCATAGATAATAGTCAACAGTGAGATATTTCTAATTAATTTCTAATGAACATTATTTTGTTTGCACTCTAAAATTAGCTGGTCGTTCTATAATATTAATCTAGATGTCTGCGTATGTAATAAGTATAATACACGCACTGCGTCAAGAATTCTATATTATAAGTTATAAAATAGACATACATGATATTTATGTATCTCCAAATGGTAACGTAAATTAGAATATATTGTACGAAGTTTAAATTTCAAGAAACAGGACAAACGACCCAGAAAAACGACACAACTGTGGTTGCACACAATAAAATTTATAGGTTTGATGTGAACTGAGGCATACCAACCAACTTCATGCACTACATAGTGTCTTATATATACGTTGCTCTTGACAGCGCATACGGATTTGAGGAATTCCATCGAGAAAATCAGGTAACTTTGCCATCGCTTCTTATCTAAGCCATAGAGTTAGTAACTAATCAAATCAATTACCTTCTTACACATTTTGATGTATTGCAGGCAAAGGAGAAAGTGACACAACATCACAGATGTATAGGCTGGGGGAAGTATGCATACCTTGATATGCCAATGACATTACTCGGGGGGGAGGGGGGTGCGACCTACAACTGCACGGGACTGCACGTCCCGAGGTCTGTTTTCAAAACAGGCGATCAGACACAAGGTGACAATGGCCCTGTTGTCATTCAGTGTCTTTTTGACACTTAAGCCCATTTTCAAATATATGCGGTTGGATAGCATTTGCGCTGGTCTCTTTTTTTGCCAAGTAATTAGTGTTTCAGGTACCAACATTTGCATGTAACAGATGTAATGTTTATTTCCGATAAAAACAATACTTGGGGATAAAGAGTGATATAATTTGATTTAATTGGTCAAAATTAGAAAGAATTTTTACCACATGCATGCTTTGTAATCGATGTTTATACACAATTTACCTTGGCCAATAAGAACCCTGTGGGTACATTATAGTTACTAAATGTTGTTAATATATCTGCAATTACTGATGTTATTCATTTTAGGTAGAATTATCCTTATCTGAGGTGTTCAAGTCCAAAATAATGAATTATCACTTGCTTTGCAGAGGTACAATACAGTTTTATTGAATAAAGCACATCCTGATGGTAGCTGGAGTGCACATGCCTCTTGATGGAATGACCTACATCACTTCATAATAGGAACAATCACAGTCATTATCTGTGTCTCACATTCCTTAGATTGTACTCTTACTCAAGGCCTTCCACTCCTTTACTATCAGACAAATTAAATTATTGTTATTCCCATGGTCAGCTGGATGTATATAACTCTGAATGCTTATGGTTTATTCTACCTTGTGCTGCCATTGGTAACCTAGCATTTGCCTCACATCCTATTGACTTGTCTCACATCAACTAGCCTACATCAATGACATGTCACTGCTAAATCCTTCTCACTATGCTCCCTTACATTTTCCTTTACTTCTAGTTCTGACTACCCCCGAGCTGCTAAAAGTTCTTCTTTATGTATGAGATGTCTTCCCTTTTTCCATTTATCACTTTCTACCTGAGTTCTTCAGATAGATGTCCCATATAAATGAGCCCCTAATTGTATTCCAACCTAAACTGTATTAAAAGTCTATTACCAACCACTCCTCCTCCTCCTACTATTGAGTAGTCTAGTAGGTCTAATTACCAGTTTTTCTATATCATGTCAGGTGGATTATCTGGGTTATGAGCTGTGATGCAATACAAATGGTGCTTTAATGTACCACAGTTATAGTTGGGATCCAACTAGATGCTTCTTTTTTACGGTCGAGAGAACCAATCAGGCCAATTTGGAGCCCAAAAAATTCCATCCTTGGCCCCATAAAGAAATTATGAAAATTAGTTGAGTACTTCTTATTTACCAAGGTGTCCCAGCCCATCTCGGAAGCCCATTTGAATGGATTTTGGATTAAGTGTTTGGGATATCCTTGTCTGATTCAAAAAGCAGATAAGTCTCAAAAACTCAGTCAGGGATGCCCTTTAATGCGTGTTGAGGATGCTCTGGAGATTAAAGTAGAGTAATTAGTTATGATCATCAGTAGGTTTGCAGTTGAGAGTTGTGGAACTTTCCTATAGACGTCTTAATTGTGCGGTGGAAGAAATGACCTCACTATATGAGGTTTCTACCGGGAACTTGATGGTCAGGTGCTGGGAGTTCAGATAGTTGACAAATCCTAAGAGTGAGTTATAATCATTTCTAATTTCTTGATATGATTGGTAGTCCCTTGGTTTGATAGGCTAGTAAAGCCAGTAAGCAAACATTCATAGAATATCTTATCATAATATATAGTTATCATCATATTAAGACAAACCATCTCCTTTCAGGTTATCAAAGTTAATCCAACTGAGCAGAACACAGTGTAACAGCTACTGCTAAGGGAAAGGAAGCTGGGAAAATGAAGAGGAGGCGTCCTGCAGCGAAAATAGAGGCAGTTCAAGATGGCATGGATACTAATAAGAATAGTTACATCGAATTCAACGTTGATGAAACTCCACCGTTACACATATCTGTTCTGTATGCCTTCCAGGTAGGTCCTACCTACAGTATTAAACTTCGACTGGTTCATGTTCATGTGAGTTTCGATGATCCTCAATCTTACCTCTTACAGAGATTCTATAGGCCTATCTTAGCTAAAATGCTATTCAGGGACACATTGATCCACGCAAATCATCACCTACATGCATATTCTTAATGAAGTGGGCTTATCTAGATACTTTGCTCTATCCTATGCGAATTTACTGAGCAACATTAATATATTAGAATACTTATGGTAAAGTAGAAGGTTGACGTACAATGCTGTAAGACCTGGGGGCCATTCCACAAAAAGTTACGACCATTCTATGATTTACATTTCGTTCCAGAAACAAGATGCGAACAAAAATATCATGTCTGCATGCTGTATGCAGGTGTGCAAAAGTGTGCATACACCCCTAAAAGCTGCGACAGCTATTGCAGTGTTCACAACTCATTTTTAATATACAAATATTTTTTTCAATATGAAGTTATAAGGCTATGATAATGTATGTATCATTAAAAAGCTTATTTTCGTAGGAATCTGTTGCCGAAAACCAGAGTAGAATTGGTTGAGAACTCATGGAGCTCTATAAGAAAACTGAAAATTATTTGAAATCCCATCTTCTGTAATTTGTGAATATTTTTGTACGTACAGTGTTCGTAGCAAGCTATTTTTCACATTATGTACACTTTTTCTTACTTACACTATTTGCGAACAAATCCAAAGTTAATCCTGATACTTGCGAACACTTTCTGTGGAACAACGCCCAGGAACTTTTCACAGCTCATTTATAAATGTCGGTCGGAGCCGTGAATCCAAAAAAAAAAGGGGGGGGGGGGACTAGTTTAAATTTTCTCGGTGGTTTTCTTGTAAAAATAAATACATTTTGTGTGTACTCCGAAATCAAGTACCTTTCTTACTTGTTTTATCATATTCCATTTACTCACATTTTAGTTTAGTGAATCAAAGGCAGTCCACGAATATACAAAGGATATCTACTAGATGAAAAGGATTCCTGGAAATTGATATATTTTGTTTAAAGATTATGCCCACAAACTGGTGGCGTTGTTTTTGTTAATATAGCGGGGCTATACTTCAGCGACTTGGGAATGGGATCATTTATATCTGAAGCCATTTTGATGTATTGCAATTATAAAGTTGTAATTATGCTGATACAAATTTAGTTCGTAAAATCCATTAAGGTGAATTGAAGGTAGATCCACATTAAAAAAAAAATAGAATGAAAAACTGTATACGGCATACCCTAAGTACATGTCCATTCTTGTAGATTTCCGTTTGTGATTTTGGATTAGGGCCATAATATTGACCTTTTCCATGATATTAACATATTCGTAAAATTCTATTAGATGTTGATTAGAACTGATACACAGGTAGGTCATGGTTGAGTCTAAAGCTAAGCTGGTCCATGGATGTGCTATTTACCTGCATATATGTGTGTATTCTTATTGTCTCTATATTTACTGATATTCAGATCATCTTTACCAACCTGCCATTCAGTGTGATGGCAGTCAATGTGTTGCACAAGACACTCTGTGGAGGTCAGGACTACGTTTTCCTGGCTCAGTTTACATCAAGTGTTATCTTTGTCAGTGGGCTGGCAACACTCTTCCAAGTAATGCTGGGTTCCAGGTAACACTCTGATGAGATGTCAATAAATCTTAGCAAAAATAGAATAAGAATCACATTGACCTTGGTTTTTAATCTTGACATTACCTTGAGATTTGAATAATTAGGACCCAATCTGTTCCATAGATTAGGAAATATAAATACCATGTACAAATATTACCTTTTCTATTGCTTCTTTATTTAAATGCAGGCTTCCTATAGTACAGGGGAGTTCGTTCAGCTTCTTTCCACCAGTTATAGCCATGATGATGTCCCCTCAGTGGCGATGTCCTGCCCAGATAGATCAAATGGTTAATGGTATTAGTCCTTTTCTATTCTATACATATTGTTCTATAAAACCCATTATTCAGATATGCAAGCTCCTTTGTAGTTATTTTTTTAAATTATTTATAATTGTGAATATATTTGACACCTTTACGCACACAAAATAATTGTTTCTGATGAAATGTAACTAAGCCAGTAATTTGAGATACAACAACATGTATCTGTCACAATTACTTCTCACGCTCAAAATACCACTTGAGGTTATTCTTTATTTAAATCTATCTTACCTCAAAAGTAAACAACATTGATTTCTGTTTTTATGGCAGCAGGAGATGTCCCTTTGGTTGTACTGCCTACAGAGAAACTACCCATATTTCCTGCTAACGAGTCTTTCTAATAGATAAAACTTCATCAGCCATAGTAATAAAAGCGCTTCTACACTCTTCAGACATAGGCAGGATACCTGCAACTATCCAGTTAACATATATCACTTGAAGTCAAATCCAGTGGTTGAAGACTGCTGTTAAGTAGACATCTGTAGCTCCAAAAATGATAGATTTGCATTAATATCTGCTGTCCATCTGTCAAAACACAGGTACTGCCTTTAGGAACGACACATCTCAGGGTGCTGGAGATGAAGAGTGGCGAAGCAGGTTGCTTGAGGTATGGAAATGTAAGGGGCAGCATGTACACACTTTAGTTGTGTTAGACTGGGTCATTGTTGGCGCCATCTATATCATACCATACACATTATACCCCTATCACTTCAACATACAGCCTACACATTACTGGGACACTGTCTTATTCCCATTTCCCATTTCCTCCTTCGTTCCCGCCATTACACCTCCACATCACCTTTCATACAACAACCACCACTTCAAATCCCACCAACTACACCTTTATTTATCAAAAATTTCTTCTTCATTCATTCATTCATTCATTTTATTATACTTAACTTCTCAATTTTAACAGTTTACTACTCAAATATATTTTATTCAAAAGAAAATCCAAACTACCCAACCCTGCCTTGTTTTCATAACTTATAGGTAGTCCAACAATGATCAATTCATGAATGAACGGTATTAACCCTTTAGACCCCACAGTTTTGGTTCATGAATTGCTGTTTTTCCCCCCCAGATATCTATGGATATTCCTCCAGATTTCCTATTGATTTAAGATGTTCAAAGGTTAACCAATGCCTATCAATTTAGGTTAAAGTAATGTGGCTTGAAGGATTAATTAAGCCAATAATTCAGCTTTGATATGTTGGCTGATTGGGGAGTACACCTTCGGGGACATTCAGCGTGATTGAGGTCAACCATGGTTAACAATCATTATGGGGCGAAAAGTGTAAAGAGCATGGTTCTGTGTCTAGAGAGCATGATTGTGTCAGTAAATATCAAAATCTTACAGAAGCAATTCACAAACAAAGTCCATTGTTGTTTGTCATGATTTTGTCTTGATTCTATTTTGAGTGTGTAATGATTCTGTTATGCTTTTGTAATGCTTCTTTTATTCTTATGTTGTGCTTATGTAATGCTTCTCTGGTGGTGAAATTGTGCTTCTGCATTGCTTTTGTCATTCAAACATTACTCCAGGTTGCGACACCCCCAAGTTGTCATTTTTGGTTACCATCCATCCCTCCCGGCTTGGCTGTTCTTTGCTGGTTGGGGGATGCACAGCACAGCAGGGTATGAAAGGGTAAATTAAGGGACTGCACTAGACGTAGCATGGGGCTTGCTGAATAAACCTCTCTCAACTTGCCTTCAATGCAACAACTCCTTCCCCATTCCCCTGACCCCTAGGCCCCATTCTACTCATGAATATATATATATATATATATATATATATATAATGTATTATATATATATGTATATATATTATGAGAGTGCAGGTACAGGACCCCGACATGATCATAGAATACTTTTATCAATGCGGTTGTAACAGTTTCGGTATTTTACATGAGGTTGAGACCAGCCAATAGTGAGTGTCATAACAGGCCCGTATTCAGAACTTTTCATGGGGGGTGACCATTTCCAAAAAATGGACTTTCGAGAAGGATTGTCCATCGGTTGTGAAGGTTAGGGGCGACGTCATAGCCGGCGATGTATTTTGTATTGTTAGGACATAATCCAGGAACATTATTGGTCAGGTTGTGAATCTGGCATGCTCATCAGGCAGCCATAAAGGATAAGAGTAAGTTTTTACAGTAATAGCCAGGGACGGATTTAGATGGGGCACATGCCCCCTTCTTTTTGGGGCCAATTGTTTTTAATGTGAAACTCGCACCCCTGGGACCCTTTTTAATATAGGTGCCCCCCCCCCCAATTTCCAAATTTTCTGGACCCACCCCTGATCTGCTGATAGCATATGGCAAGCGGGGCAGGGGCATACCCAGCCCTATAATCTGAAGGGATTCCATTCAAAAATGAGAGTTCCCTCCCCCTTAGGAACGCCACTGAGAGGTAAGAGTCATTTACAGGAGTAGCAGCTTGAGGGCCAGGATAAGCGGAGAGAAGGGAAAACCCCACGTCACCCCCTACCCCCTGGCTATGGGCTTGTATTGGTTTTTCAAAATAGTGGACCTGCCCCACCTTGGGGGGTGACGCGTACCTACGTCCCCCCCCCCTGGCTACGGGCTTGTCATAATACCATTATATTTGTTTCCTTACCAATACAGAATGTAATAATAACTTTATCCGAAAGATTGTGACTGGAATGTTACAATAACATCACAGTGCAACATCACGATATTAGGTTTCAGGGACTTTATAGGATGCGATAGAAAAATTGTAACAAGAACCAAAACAGAACTAAGCAAAATATTACTGCAACGTTATAATGTTGCATCTTTGCCTGGGTAGGGTTTAAAGGGATGTTAACACACATATTCGTAATATTCTCAGTAATATATCTAATATGTTTTGCCGCAAGGAGTCTCATATCTATACTGAAAGACTACAAGTCATGAGTTTCAGGAATCACTTTGCAAGAGAACTAGGCGATTTAAAGTATTGCAACTTGTGTCAATAATGACACTCTCGTATTATAAGTACTAAAATTTTGTTGTTGCAGTTTATCATCATGTGGTGCTAGTTCTTGAGAAATGGCTATTTCCATCTAGGTTTCAGGTGGATTGATTGCAGCCTCGGTGGTTCAGATATTCCTAGGAGTAACAGGTTGGACTGGTTTTCTTATGAACTTCATTGGACCTCTCACACTTTGCCCTACCTTAGTTCTCATCGGGATTTCACTGACTTCGTCTGTCACAGATGCTGCCAAACATCAATGGGGTATCACCTTCCTGTGAGTATTTCCTATTAGACTGGGTTCTTAGACCGATAGATATGTTCATTTCAATTTTCAAAATCATGAATAAGCAAGATGGTGAATTTTTTGTGAAAAATAGAAAAACATGTTAATGTCACCTAATGTAGCCTGAGGATATAGGCCTATACACATCTGAAATCGATTGAAATGTTTTTCCTGGTCATGTATTATTTGACTGGGTAATGCAAAATGTGAATTTGAATATTTGATCCTTATTTTCTAGGGTGGTGGCATTGATAATAATTTTTGCAGTGTATATTGGACATTTTCGGATACCAGTGATTACTTGGAACAGGAAGCATGGCTTCCATGTCACACGTTACCGTCTTCTACGGATGTTCTCTGTGAGTACATGTATATAAATTATAACTAATTATGTTGAAGATACTTCCATTTCTGATGCTGTTACTTGTCTTGATAAATTGGGCAGGGAAAGGAAATCAAAATACTAGAGCTAAATAAAACTAAGGTGGTAGAGTAAGACTATTGATATGATGACGATAACAAATTCTAAATCCACAGGCATATTTAAGTTTTCCCAATGTATGTTTATGCTTATGCAATAACTTTTTACCGCACTGCATATTATGTCAATTTCACAGTAATTTCGTGTCTTGTCAACTTGCAGAATCTAATTGCAATTGGTATTTGCTGGGTGATCTGCCATATTCTCACTATAACTGGGAGTCTCACTGATGAGAAGGATAAAGTGGGCTATCTTGCAAGAACAGATGCCAAACAGGAAGCATTTACCAAGATGCAGTGGTTCTTTTTCCCCTATCCAGGTATCTTAAGAATGAGTTAATAGGTTGCCCCTAGCAATAATATGAACAATGAGTAGTTGGAAAAAACATAATTAGCATGCCAATTCGTCTGTGATATCTATAAGTGAAAAAAAACTTTTCTTTCCTTTATTCAGGACATTTTGGCATACCTAGATTCTCACCCGGCATATTTGTAGGCATGCTTGCAGCAACCATGGCATCTACAATGGAGTCTATTGGAAACTATCATGCCACAGCTCGCATTTGTAGGGTTCCTCCACCACCAAAGCATGCAATCAACAGAGGCATAGCTATGGAAGGAATGGCTTCAATCTTCTCAGGGTTCATTGGCACTGCCCATGCAACAACATCTTACAGCAGTGTGATTGGCCTCATTGGGTACTCTGGGGTAGGCATCATCACTTTTCGCACATTTTGTTCTTGGCTCTTGGTGATAAACATGTAAAAACTATTTCCCAGATATTGAAAATGTTAACTATAGAAGAAATGCCTAAAATATTTCAAGAACATACCATGTACCAAAGTTAGATTCTGATAAATGACAATTGCAATAATTGTAAAATATAATAGTGTGTGAGACAACTTGATAAATCTATGTATGTTTATGTGCTGCTAGATATAGTACAGCTTGTACCAGACCTGGTTTTGTCATCATGGTACTAGAATGACACAATACTTGTGGCTACAAAACAGCAGTTATACATGCTGGACACTTCTACTAGATTCAATGTTGAATGCATTTTAACCCTTTCACTACACCAGATGCATTTTTTTTTATTGAACTAAACATCATCACAATCATGTGCTTTTCGTGATGTCATTACAAATTGTATCAAATCAACAACTTTTATACAACATCAATATCTTCCACAAAGGCAGCGCTCAGTTATGGTAAATAATAGCATTGAATGAATTAAGGGTTTCTAACCAATATAATAGTATTTTTAAACATATACATTTTGTAAGATACCTTCTTGATCACAGATTTCAAAAAGTCATCATATTCGAGGCAACTATCCAAAATCACTCCCAAATAACAATACATACGTACCAAATGAATTGCATTGTTCATAAAAGTAACAGGAAAATTTTCCAAATATATTTTTTCCAATTTATGTTTTGTAGTAAAATACATTTGTTTTGTTTTACTCACGTTTACATATAGATCATTTTTACTACACCAGATGGCGTACTGATCCAGTCCCCTCTGTAATATGCTGTTCACTTGATCGATATTTTTGCCACTAGCACTCATTACCGTATCATCTGCATACATCACTACAGATAGGTTATCATCAAATTGGTTACTTAAATAACTAAAACAGTCATTTACATAAATAATATACAGTGCTGGCCCTAAAGTGCTACCCTGTGAAGCACCGTTCGGTACATGTACTTTATTAGATATTTGATTATTAAACAAAGTTTGTTGTTTTCTATTTTCTAAATAAGATTTAAACCATGAAATACAAGCCATACTAATCCCATAGAACGAAGCTTATGTAACAGCTTATCATGTTGTATACAATTAAATGCCTTTGAAAGATCGATATATATATACTTCCTATAATATTTCCTCGATTTATATTATCCGTAATATTGATGACAAAATTTTGTATGGCATGTTCAGTACTTTTTCCTTTTCTAAAACCATATTGGAATTTCGATAGTAAACCATTGTTCTCTATAAATGTCATAATTTGTTTGTGAACTAATTTTTCTAAGATTTTTTCGGGATAAGGTAGCAAATTTATGGGCCTCCAATTTTTTGCATTAGATAAAATTAATGCTTGTTTTTTGGGATTGGGACAACCTTACCAATTTTCCAGTCTTCCGGTAAAATTCCTGAGCCAAGTGAACAGATAAACAAATGGGTTACATACACGAGCAACTGTAGAAAAGCATCCTTCATAACTCTACTGTTTATATTTACAATAGCAGAAGATTTGCTAACAGTGGTATCCATAATACACCTTTTCACATCAGCATGTGATAATTCAATAAAATCAAAAAGTTCTACATCTGTTAATATATCAGTAAATCCAGAAGCACTGTCATCAAGGTTTTGATCCTGTTCCGGTATACCTATTTTACTAAAATAGACGTTAAGATATTCAGCCGAATCCTTGTCATCCAGAAGTTTTCCAGTGTCATCATCCACTAACAATGTTACTCCCAAATCAATTCCCTTTAAGTTTCCAAAAGCGCCATTTATGCTTTTCATTGAGGCATCACCAGCAAAGCGACGCCAGATACATTGAGGCATTTTTTTCCAGATATGACATTATGGTGAATTTAAAGATGATTATAAAATAGAAACTAACAATTGCTGTTTCAAGACACTGAACAATCTATGATACGGTACATCTAACAATAGAAATAATGTTAAAATAATGTGTTGTGTTTCATTTGTCATTCCTGAGTCAAGATAGGGTGATTGTGCTGTATGTGGCGTCCTTTTAGACTATTCACTATAATAGACTGGCAGATTCTTAAATCATGAATGAATTGCTGGTGGCATGTGGAAAGGGTAAAATACCAAAGATACCATGGAAGCTCATGTTAGAAGTACGAGTCAGGCTAATTTATCATCCCTTCTGGTCATTTGTGCTTTCTCATGCATATTCAGGGTGTTGGCAGATAGCATTAAGAAGAACTGTAAGCTATCAATCTTGAATATTGTGAAATAAATGTAGTAATCAAAGCAGTACGGAAACACCCCGCAGCACCCCCTGTGGCTACTGGGAACCACATAGACAGCCTCACAATTGTACAGCATGTCAATGGGACAATAAATCCTTTTAAAGTCATCCAGCCCCTCAAATCACTTCAATAATTTATACTGAGTAGTCAAAATGTCAATATTCTTCAATAAACCTTTTGGGAGTGACTCAAAATGTCAATATTCTTCAATAAACCTTTTGGGAGTGGCTCTGACCTGCTTAGATCTTCTTGGTTAGAGATCAGTTAAACCTCCTCTTGATAAATCAGATAACCTAGAATATTTGCAGTTAAGTAGAAGCCTAAAATGAATATTCACAGTGACTTTTAAAGGCATTACAATTCTATAAATATTTGAAGTCCTTTCTTAAATTGTCTTCACCAGGTTGCATCAAGAGTCCCCTGGATTGTTATGTCCATAATTCTCATGGTGTTCTCTGTTTTTGGTAAGTTAGCTGGAGCCTTGGCTACTGTACCTGAACCAATTATTGGAGGAATTACCTTAGTTGGTCTAGGTGAGTAAACTCAGTCTTTCAGAATTGTTCCATTTTTCTTCTTTATTTCCTCCAGGTTTTGGAACAGCATACATCCCTTAAGCTACAAATGTGCTGGTCTTCTGGGCTCAGCCAGGAGTACGTATGAAATATCAAACTGAATAGCTAAGCTTCTTAGTTTTCTGCTGGTCAAGTTATCAAAGCATAGTAATCAGATCTTTTGCATTTTCTGTTCCCTTATTTTAAAAGCATCTTTTCTACAATTAGTAATTTTTCTGCCACTTTCAGGACTAGTAGCTGTTGTGGGAATAGGCCAGCTTCACAGTGTGGATCTTACAGTCGCACGTAACCAGTTGACATTAGCACTTTCCATTATGCTAGGACTAATGATGCCTGCCTATATGGCAAGTGATGATCATATTATCAACACTGGTAAGGCATTGTTCTTCTTTTGGTCTAAAAGGTTTCATTGAGTTTCATTGAAACTGTAGACTCAAAGGCATTTGGTTGATATAATATACCTGTTGATTATATTCTATATTGGCACTAATGGCATATAGCAGGCAGTTTGTCTGGCACTCTAGGCCAGTAAAAATGAACTAAAGCCACAGGCTTTTTCCTCAAATTGAAAATCCTGAGGTTTGATGTTTTTGATGAATAAAAGTTTCTTTTTTTTCTTTTTTTTTTATTTCAATCCAATCTTATACATGTAAGTTCTTCCTTGGACATTTGATTAACGAGATGAAATAATGAGTGTATGGGTAGTCACATGATTATAGGGACATTATACAGTATAAATTTTCTTCTCAACAGCATTTTTAAAAGATCTCTTATCTTCTAACATTTGTTCTTGAACTGACAGTGTATTCCATAAATCAACCCCTCTATAATAGGTACTATTTAAGACCCGAGTAAGAGTAGTAAATTCCTTTCTAAAATTTACTTTTTCATTTGATCGTGTCGCCACAGTCTGATCAGGATTTTCACCTCCCAAATATTTTTCATTGTGACGTAACCCATACATCATCATAAGTAATTGACTTTGCCTTCTCACTACCAACGGCTGAATATTATACTTAGCATACAATTCATCAATGTTGCATTAATCATTCACATTGTATTGAATTGTACGTAAGCACCGTTCCTGGAGCTTATCAAGCTTTGATATTTCATTTTTATTTGCACTATCAACAACAAAGCTAGAATATTCAAAAAGTGGTTGAATAGTTTGCTTATAAAGTTGAATTGCTATTGGTTCATTAATGAGTTTCCGTATCTTTTTAAAATTATATAAACTCTGGTTTACCTTTTTCCAAATAGACGAGGTAAATTTGTCAAAACGTAGTTCTCTATCAATAGTCACTCCAAGATATGTGTACATATCTACATTTTCCAATTTACTACTTACCATACGATCATATGATCGTGGGCTTTTTTTATAATCAAAAACATATGCTTTGACTTTGTAACATTAATTGTAATACGATTTATACGACACCAAGTACACAATAAATTGTATGCTCGCTCACTTCGTACCATGGCGCCCTCTATTGTACTATCCCCACTAAAGATCACAGTGTCATCACCGTACATGATAATATTTGTGTCAGACCCACCGAACTCTTGGAAAAGATCATTAACATATATAACAAAGAACAATGGGCCTAAACATGTACCTTGACCAATACCAAAATCTATATTTCGCAAAGTTGATTTAGTTTTACCTATTTTTGTCATAATTTGTCTATTTTTCATATAGCTAGTACACCACTTCTGTGACCTATTATCAAAACCATACAATCTTAATTTGTTTAAAAGTACATCTAAATCCAGAGAGTCAAAAGCTTTAGAATAGTCGATATATATTGAACTAGTAACCCTTTTATGATTTATATTTTTATAAATATCATATAAGTATGCAAAAATTGCCCCTGAAGTACTATATCCTGGTCTAAAACCATATTGCCGATGATCCAACAAGTCCATTTTAAGAAAGTATGACAATATCTGGTGATGAACACACTTTTCCATCATTTTACATATTATCGGGGTAATATTAATTGGCCTCCAATTGTTCACATCTGTTAAATCACCACCTTTTGGGATCGGTGTTATTATGCCTTGAGTCCAATCCATTGGTACATCACCATAGTATATAGATTGGTTAAACATGAAAGTTAACTCAGGGATCAGTATTTCGGCACAACCTTTAAAAATCTTACTATTTATATTAGGAAGTCCAGATGGCTTACTCACATTTAAATCTTTTACAATTTTATTTACAAATTTCACATTTATAGAATTAAAGGAAAAATCTAAATCTCGCTGTTCTAACTTTATAAAAAGATTACTTTTTTCCCAAGTAGACACATTTTCTTTACTTAAATTATAACCTATTGTACTATAGTGTACATTAAAAATATCTGAGATAACATTTTCATCAGTAACCAAGCCATCAGTTTTCTTATCAAATACAGAATGAGGAATATCTCGTACATGTTTAGAGTTATAGCCAGTAAGTCTAAGTAACAACCTCCAAAATCTTTTTGGATCAGTTTTATTTTGATCCAGTAATGCAGACACCACTTCCTGCTTTGTACTATTTATAAGTCGAGCTACATATTTCTTTTGTTGCCTATACAGAAATCGTACATCATCTGTACCATTACACATAGCCTCTCGATATTTAATATTTTCTAACACATCTGATGTTAACCATGCAGGTCGTTCCTTATACACAAACATTTTCTTCATAGGACAATGAACATCCAAATGTTTTGTAATTATTGATATAAAGATATTCCATAACTCACTAGGAGTATAATCCCTTTTCCAAAAATTATCCCATAACTTATCAGACAAAATGTCCAACAACAATTTTTCTTTAACATAGGACCTATACGATCTTCCAAATATGAATTCCTTTTCTTTACGAATTTTAATTTTCTTCCGCACCACGTAGATAGGGTAATGATCTGAGATTGGGATAGCCAAAATACCATAATCACTAATACAGTCAATATTTGTAAAAATTAAATCAATCAAAGACTTACTTTTAATAGTAACACGTGTATACCCCTTAATGATTTGGCGTAAATCATAATCAGCCATCAAATCACGTAACAATTTATAACCTCCACTACGGGTTTTAGTATAATCAATATTAAAGTCACCACATATTGTCACATCAAATTTTCCCACAACTTCTTCTTATAAACTTACTAATAAATCAGATAATAAGCTAACACCTATTTCTATTTTACTATTTGGTGGACGATATATAGTGCCAATAATCTGTTTTCGAAATTTTGGCTTATCTATCTTTATCCATAATTGTTCCAAATCAAGTGATGATTTTGATTGATCCCTCAAAATATGAGTAAAGTTAGCTAATATATCAGAAATGTATATCACTATGCCACCCCCTCGCTTTTGATGGCCATTTGGATCCAGCGGTCGGTCCTTTCTAAAAAGCCGGTCAATACCTATTGATAGCGCAATACTTCTATCATATCGTAGATCAAGAGTTACTATCCAGTATGATAGTTTCTCGTCGAGCAACTCTGCCGAAAATTAAAGGCACAGATTGTAATCATTTGCACATTGTGTTGGGCCTTAAGCCCCCTGCACCATTTCATCTTCATATCATCAGTTATATTGCATGTATGGGTTTAGAAATATGTGTGCAAGCTTTAAAAATAGTTATTTGTAAATTTACGGATAACCTCAATGTTGAAACAAATTAAAGATTCAGTGTAATACACTTAAATGTCCCTAGTCTTTTTAATCATACGACTGAGATTCTATATTATTTCCATGATTATGACATTATTTGTATTACAGAAACTTGGTTAAATTTAAATCTTTTGGCTAGTTTAATAGATATTCCAGGTTATAAAGCCACTTTATAATACATATAACAATACCATATTAAGTATTAGCATGAACATCTTTCTTTTTTGTTGTAACAAGTGAAAAAATGGTTGAGCCTATGAATACTTTAGGACATTGGTCAGGTAGCCAGGGATCAAAATATGCCAATTTTGCAGCATAATCAGCGCTTGCCTAACAGATACATTTCAGAGAATACCGTTTTTTAAAATCCCACAGGCTCACAAGACGTGAATCAGGTTTTTCAGATATTACTGAGTACTGGTCCTTTTGTTGCATGTATTGTGGGATTAGTACTTGATAACATCTTACCAGGTAAGTTTTGAATAGCTTGACCTTTTTTTGTTCAAATGCATGCACCAAATTGCAAGTGAGTATTTTACTTGTAGTGCGAGATATGCATTTATCACAAACACCTATGTGAGAAGTATAGAATTATCAGCTGACATACTGTATCCACTGAGCAACTGACATAATACTTTCAGTTGCTATAGATCCATGTCATATCTCTTACATAACAAAAGCGAAGTCTTTTGAACAAGAAAATTTTAAAGAATATATCTCTATGTCGAATATTTTTAGTTGCTCTCCCTGATTTCCTCATGCTCAATGTGAAAATTGTAATACTGCAGGCACAAAGAAAGAAAGAGGGATGGTTGTCAACTTGAATGAAAACCACCAAGATGGACAATACTATGATGGAAATGTATATAATCTACCTTTCTGTGGTCAGGCATTGAGGCGTTTCTGGGTGTGCCAGTTCATTCCAGTAATGCCTGCCTTCCAAGGGATTCCTTGTTCCCTTTGCAAGTCACCATGTGGAAAAAAAGAGAAGGAAACTGATTCAGATCTGCAATTGGAAGAGATGTCAAATCTAAATGTGACTTCAGTCTAGCTTTCCTGTTCTGTAAATGTTGTAGGGCAGACCTAAGCCTACTACAAACCTACCCATACTACTTAAAGCACATCAACTACCATTGATAAAATATTTATAAACTCGAATGCCAGTCTGACTGGAAACACAATAGATGTTAACATCAGTGATCATACACTGATTTATATTACAAAATATCATCATAAGAACCTGAAACAAACAATCTCTTTCAAGGAAGATCATATAAAGATAATTACAAAACTCGAGTGGAAGACTTTCTTTGGTCTCATGACAGGTCCACATTTTACACAATTGCTGATCCTTATGCCCTATGGGACATAATTTATAGTCAAATCTTGATTATAGCTGACCAATTATGTCCTGTCAAATCTGACCAATTATGTCCTACCAAAAAAAAAAAAATAATTAGAAAATATTACATGCAAAACTGACATCATATATTGAAAAAGCATTTATGAATCAATGAATAATAATCAATGAATAATAAACTATATTCTCAGTGTGTATTCATCAATTTTAAGAAAGCATTTGACACAATAAATTTCTTAATATTAATTAACAAGTTGCAAAGTTTTGGTCTAAAATCTTCATCTATAGCTCTTATAGCAAATTACCTGAACAATAGATCACAAAAAACAATAGTTAATGACTCAATCTCAAATAACCATTCCATATCATTCAGCGTAGCTCAAGGATCTGTCCTAGGACCATTATTATTTCTACTTTATATTAATGACATAAACACTTATATATTATACACTAAAATCTGTCTTTTTGCTGATGATACAGTACTGTGTGCTAAATCCAACAATCTATATGACAGTGCTAATCAAACCAAACCCAAAATGAAACAAATTAAAGATATGCTACCAATAGTCTATATAAGAGGTGAGAAATTATAAAATACATATAATCATAAGTACCTTGCAGTATTTTTTAGACTCCTCCTTGACATTTAATCAACATATAGATCATATTATCAACCCTTTCACTGCGAGATATGTCACAATAACTGATATTTATTTACTGAAATATTGCCCAAAATACAAAAATTAATGCATAAATTCCCTTCACTCAAATTTATTCTTCAGATAAAAAGCTTTTTTCAATAATTTTCATGAAAAACATTCCAAATGTTGGCATTGTAACAATAAGGCGAATGTCTCATGGGGAGTATTTGTTTGTACTATTGTACTTTGCAGGTTGGTTGGTTGGTTATTGGGGTTTAACGCCGTAGCAACATCTAAGGTCATATCACGGTGAGAACAAGATTTGACAATTCTGTTGTTGATGATCGTATCTATGGAATGAACGAATCTATGAGAAAATAGAGACCATACCGCTACACATTTACCGAGGCAGGTGTTCTTTAATGTGCAAGGTCCCATAGGCAGGGCCCTACACACAACAGCCGATGGCCCACTAGGAGCCTTTGATAACCCTGTTGTTGTCACAGGGAGACATGCAGAGGGGAGTAGCAGCCACCTCAGCCCAGACTTGAACCCGGGCCGGCCGCACAACAGACGGACACTCTAACCACTATACCACTCCACACACCTGTACTTTGCAGGTTACCATGGTAACCAATTATTCGTAAAATAACCATCACACTCTTTACAAAAATAACATGAAAACATTATTTTTTGTTTGTGATTATAATAAATGAAGGAAAAGTTAGAGCAAATTGAAAATCATGTAATTTACATAAATTTACCCATTTTTCATGATTTTTGCATTAGTATGACAAATTCAAAATGTAAATACATTGTTTATGGTTTCTCAAATTGCAATTCTAATATTTTTGGGTGACTTGATAGTCTGCTGTTCAAATACCTGTATCTCTGGTTCTAATTGAAATATCTGAAAAATTCTTTCAGGTTCTCAAAGCATAATTTGCAATTTTTCAATGGTGTTCCTATGGGATTTTACTAAAGGGCCACATATGAGGCCTGTGGCAGTGGAAGGGTTAAAACGCTCAATTATAAGATGATAACCTTCTATAACCTTGCAATTGAGAGGGTAATTTTGAGGTTTTGCCATATTTGCCCTAAATTGGGCATGATATCCTGTACTCAAATATGTGTTCTAAAAGAACTAATTATCTTTGAAAGATAATATAAAAAGCTAAAGATTCCTTAGAGCATCAGGAATATTTGGATATTTACCTTTTGACTGTAGGTTAAATACTCATTTTGCAATTAAAAAATAACCATAACATTAGGTTCCAATTTATGGGTAACAGCTATGTGGTGGCCAAATATGGCCTCATGGGGTGGAAGGGGTTAAAACACTCAATTATAAGATGATAACCTTCTATAAAATCCACCCTTATTTGAGAATGAAAGCTAGATACTCAATATATAAATTACACATTTTACCATACATAGATTATGGAGACATTTTATATCATGGAGGTAATAAAAACAAAAATTTTACAGGATAAACAAATAAAATTTCTTCGTTATGCTCTTTTATTTATAGAATTAAAGATGAGAAAATAGTCCATAAAGAAGCTAAATTGAGCTTATTAAAGGACAGAAAGGATTCTCACCTCCTTAATCTAAAAATCTATACAAAAGGTTAGACCAAACTTTTTATTTAGACAATAGAAACCTTATACCAGGTTATAGTACCAGGGCATATGATGCACCTAAATTCAAAACTGAGCAACCGATAAATTCAATATAATATATCAAAATAGTGTCTCCTATACAGGGGTCTCCTTATGGAATAATCTGCCACCTTCAGAAAGAAACATAGCAACTTTACAAAATGTCTCCTATGTTCAAAAAAGGAAACAGGATATGTCAGACATAGAAAATTAGTACTAGGGTATATCCCCGGTGTTCAAGGAGAAAAAAATAGATAACAAAAAAATAATTTCGATTTGGGAGGATAACACGTTTTATCTATTGATGTTTAAGCATAGAAATTGTCACATTATATCTAAAATTGAAGAACACATTCATTATAACCAAGGCCTGTTGTTATATCGCGCATTTAAGTGTTATATCGCAGGTCTAAGGCATTAATGTTTAGCATAATGATATGCAATAATCAAATAAGTAATCGTTACAAAATTTTGGAGATAATTATGCATATTTGCCTATATCTTGTTATGAAAAAAATTGGCAAAAAATTTAGCAAGTCAATGGGATTTTCCAAATAATCAATTGAATATAAAACCCCACATTATGCTTTATAATTGAGAAAATAGCAAATTCTGATCAAAAGACTGATTTTCTGTGATTTACTAATTTACAAAAAAAGATAATGATTATATTTTCATTTGGATTATTTTAAATTCTTATTAGACATCTATTTCATGTTTGACATGAAATGGAGAGATATCCGTGGTACCAAAAACTACTTCAAAATAATATATTTAAGTCTTAAAATTATGAAAATAGAATAATCAAAGTTATTACATACTATATACAAAACGGCCTTCCTTCATTCTGGCTCCTTTATTGGTCTAGGGCCCTGACCTGTTGACCCACATTTGATTTGGGATTTTCGTGGGGACTCAATGTGGGCCAATGGTGTTTAGTTTTTGTCTGGGGCACCCTTGAAACTGCAGGTTTCGAGGGTGCCCATCTCCAGGGTGCAGTGTCAGGCCCCAACGCAGTGCAGACGCTGGGTGGGGAGGATGGGGAGGGGGATGGGGATAGGGATGGGGATGGGGAGGATGTGGGGGTGGTGGTGTTCGCGGAGCGAACTTGTATATATGTGACAGTTTCTGGGATTTCCAGCCTTATGGAAATGCCTATTCATGGCTCTAGAGCCTTTATTCAGCTAAGAAATCATAAAAATAAGAAAAGTAAGCTAATTTCATGCTATAAATGAAATTTTTCATAGTTTTTATTAATGGTGAAAAAAAATTGGATTTTTTGCATTTTGTTGCCATGGTAACCGGAAAGTTGATAGAACGTCCAAACCTGCCGTTGCTACTGCTATGCAAATGAGGGTTTCCATGGTAACCATCGAACAAAAAAAGTTTTTGAAATTTGAAATTCTGAATCAAGGAACTGGTGGGCTATATTCAGCAAAAAACAGATTCTGAATATCTTGAATAGAAAGGAAATGGCAGCAGATTTCGTGAAATCATGAATGGGATTTCAATTTTTGGCCCGATTATATATAAGTTATATCTTTATAAATACCAAAGACTGGTCTATTTTACCATATTTAGCATATCCGACCTTCGTGTCTTCAAATTAACATAACTTTGTCTCTAATCAGAATATTTACCAAATTCTTTCAGTATTACATTCCCCAAGACACCCTCTTAATTCAATATTCCAGGCCATAAGACTGCTTTTCGCAGAGGATGTCACATATGTATAATATGCAGCTAGCTGCGAGATATAACAACATCTAATGTGCGATACAGAACCACCTTAACTTATATTTTCACTTTGAAATAACATTGAAAAAAAAAGCTTTTCAATATTAGGGAAAAAATGACGTATTTTCAGAATTGCATGGACTTTCTGTTTAAATAGATGAATATTGTCTCATTATAATCACAAATTTGTTTTGACAAAATATGTGACATTAAAAATTAACTAAAAGTTAAAAGGAAAACGATAAAAATATGGAATAAGATACATACAGGATGTTGTATTAGTTATTCCATAATAATTAAGTTTCTAGGTATTGAATAGGCTGACATATACTACACTGCACATATACCTTTTTGAATTTCAACAATCAGATAGATTTTAACCAATTTAGAAGCATTTAAAGCAACCCACAACCAATCCAACTACATAAATTGTCACAAATTCATGAAAATGTATAAACATTTCTAATACTCTACTTGGTGATTCTAAAAGGCCCTCCATATTCATTCATGTCCCATTAGACAATTGTGGTGGAGAAAGATGCTTTCAAAGTTTTTGGTTTGTTTTGGTTTGCTCAATGACTAAAATACTTCTGGGAAATACCCCATGTGACACCCAAGAAATGATGATGTCATTGACAAAGTACTTGCAGAACATACTCATTTTGAGAGAAGGGGGTAGTGGGTTGAATTTTGTAATTATGGTTTACATAACTTCTATAGTTTTGAAGACCTTCTCCACCCTGCAAGTACAACATATTCTAGACATAATCTATTACAGTGAATAAGGCATTTTAATGATACATTACTAAAGAAAGAGGGCCACTCAAATGCATTGATTCATGAGTGCTCCCCTGCCATCAATGAGCTGGTCTTGAGTTAATTGCAATGTGCACTGAACCAGAACTAGGTCAAGTGAAATGTACATGGTTCACCACAGTGTCATGTACATTTCACTGGTGGAGCCTGAACTGTGGCTACTCTTACACTAGATGAACTGCTAGCATATTAGAGATGAATCTCATTCTATTAACATACCTTATAAGAAAAATTTCTTCCACAACCTTATTGGTAATGTAGACAAATTAATTAATAATCCTTTAGTATCAATCTACTAGAAAACTTGGAGAGAACCTTGTTTGAAATAAATGCAAAGTGTGCATAGTGTGAACTGGATTAAAGTGGTTGGTGGGGGGAATCCTATCATAGTGATGTCATCACTTTTTGTTGTAAACAACTGAGAAGTTGTGTGGACCCACAGTAATAGAAGGAAGACAAAAGCATTAGCTGTTTTAATTAACTTTGAGCCATATTTCAGACTTTATACTTTCCAAGGGCTTCAACTATACCCCTACAATGTATTTCAACAGTTAATGGAACTTGCAATATTTATTCACACTAAGAGGAAACATTGGTTGTGGGTTGCTTTAAGTACAGATGCGTGATGTATAAATCAGCATGAGGACTGATATAAAACCTCTTCCCGTTGGGGCCAGGTGGCGCCGGAGCAAAGGTAGATTGTACCACTTTAGCCCCATTCACCCCTACGAAATTATTCAACATGATGTATACTTTCGTATGGAACCTATGCAATTCTAGGTAAAATTGCTTGGGAAAATGATCGCAAGGCAGTTGCCTTCTCAGTGTGAACGACATTAACTGAATTAAGGAAAGATACAGATAAGCAAAATATTGTCTTTCCAAATGGTGGCGTAAATAAGAATATGTTGTACAAGGTTTAACCCTTTAGACCCCATCGATTACGAGGATGAATTGTTGGATTTCCCCAGGATTTCCCGGGATTTCCCACAGAAATACCTTAAATTTATGTTAATTGAGAAAGTTTAAAGGGTTCCCCACCTTTAAATATCAAAATTGTTGAACTCTTGTGTGTAGCATGGAATAAGGAATTAAATCAGCTTTTAAACGATATATTTACCATCTCTGTACTCGGAACAAATGTTAAAGTGATCACTTTTGGAAAAATATGGAAAAAGTTTGGAAAAACGGCCATTTTTCCAGGCGGCCACGGCCGGATCGGGGGGTACACCCTTGGCAGCCATGGCCGGATTGGGGTCTAAAGGGTTAAACTTCAAGAAATAGGACAAACGTGTGGTTGCACACATTAAAAGTAAAATTTATGGGTTTGATGTGAATTGAGGCATTACAACTGACTTCATGCACTATATAGTGTCCTAGACATATATTGCTTTTGACAGCACATACAGAATTGAGGAATTCCATTGAAAACCATCAGGTAATTTTGCCATCACCTCTTATCTAAGCCACAGAGTAATTAAGTAATCAAAACAGTTACCCTCTTACACATCGTGATGTGTTGCAGGCAGTGGGGATAGCAAAACAACATCATGGATGTGTAGGCTGGGGGAAGTATACATACATTGATATGCCAATGACATTACTCGAGGGGGGGGGGAGGCGACCTTAAACTGCGCAGGACTGCAGGTCCATAGGCCTTTTTTCTAAAGTCTTGCTGTTTTCTATAACAGGCCATCAGATACAGGGTGATGATGGCCCTAAACAAGAAACTGTTGTCATTCAGTGTCTTTTTGTCACTTAATCCCATATTCAACTATGCGGTTGGATAGCATTTTGTGCTGGTCTCTTTTTTTTGCCAAGTAATTTACATTTCAGCTGGCAAAATATATGCA